>CM039673.1:159990942-161368442 GCA_022496015.1 Hordeum marinum
TTCTATCTCCGCCTCAGAAAGTCCCCTTCTACTTTTCCCTATGTTGCTTCCTCTATTTAAAATTTTTGGTTTAAAAGTTCAAATAAGAGAGGAGGAACATGACACTCCACACCAGGGTCTAATTGGTGAATTATTTGAACAAAAATAACCAGGAGTTATTTTGAAAATATTTGCAAAAGGGTTTAAAAACAATTAGGACATTTCTGAAATAATATTTTTTTCAAAGTGTTCAAATGACAGAATAGAAATGTTCATTAAATAGCATTTATTATTCTGTTAATTTGATATATAATACCCCCTATATTTACAAACGATTTGAATGCTTTAAAAGCTTTTGAATGTCTCCGGAAATTATTAAAAAGAAACGGTAACCGTTTCCGGATTAAACGGGCCGGCCCCACCGGCTTTAAAAGCCGAAACCGTTACCGGTCGGCCGACCGAGCGCAGTAAGTAATGCTCCCGCTCTCTCACTGACACCGGGTCCCCCCCCGTCCGACCGTTGCCCCGGAACGGTCATCGTCTTCACTCCCCGCGCTCGCCGGATCCGACGCCGGCCGTTACTCCCCCTCACCGGATCTCTCCCCTCTCTCCTCCCCGCACCCCCCCGAGCGCCTATATAAGAGCCCCACGGCCCCGCATCATTCCCCCCCCGAGCCCCCTTCTCTCTCTCGCCGAGACGCCGTCGATTGCTCGTCGGAGTTCCACCACCACCGGAAGTCGCCGTCGATCGTAGCCACCACCTCCGACCATCATTCGCCACGCCGTCGCCACCAATCGCCTCCGGAGGACCGTCCCCGTCGCCAGGACCACTTCCCCGTCCTCCCCGACCACCGGAACACCTCGCCGTCGCAATCGCCGCTACCGGACTCGCCGGAGTACCCCGACGCCGGCAACCTCCCTCCGTAAGCCCCCTCGACCGTCCGATCCAAATCCCACGGTCCAGATTAGAACGAACTTAAGTCCGAACCGTTTTCTTCTACCGAACGGTCGCCCGCTCTAATTCACCTACCGAACGCCCCCCTTAGCCAATCGGATCGCGCCACGTAGCCCCCTGACCGACGCAAACTTTTTTTCATTTTCTGTTTTGTTTTAATTAACAGAATGTTTTCCAATTTTGTTTTGCTTATATCTTTTAATCTGTTTAGAGTTTTGAGTTGATTCTTTTTGCAATAGCTCACAATTTTCATGTAGTTTCACCCTGTACTTTTAAATTTCAAATTTGAACTATGAAATTTGAATTGAATCAAATTTGCTTAAAATCTTCAAATCTGAATAACTAGAGTTTAAAAATAGATTTTGATATGAATCTTTTTGCTACTGTTTGGTATTAGTTAGGACTATCTTCAGGTATAGTTTGAGGATTTTCATGATATATTTGATTACTGTTTTACCCAAAAAACAGAATCTGCTTATTATTATAATATAGTTTTATAAACTTAATTTTGATTAGTTTGATTTAGAATTTGGTTTTATTTGTTTATTAGGTTCTGTTAGTAAACATTTAGTGTTTTCACTTACTGTTAATAAAAATATAAATTTGCCTAGTTTAATTTTATTTAACATAGGAATCAAAATTTCTTTTCAATTAGGCTTAATTTGACTAAAACAACTAACTAGTAATAGTTTGTTTTCAAACAAAGTTTTCTATATTTTGTTTCTGTTTTCTAAGACAGATTTAATAGTAAATTATTTTTTTTCTGTCAAGAACATGTTTTGTTAACAAATTATAAGTTTAGTTTTACATTCTTTTGTTAATATAACTATAGTTGATTCATATAGTGTTTATCAAAACTTGTATAAACTTCACTAAACTTTTCCCAACAAGCTTAAATTGATTATTCTGTTTATTAATAAAATATTCTATTGTTTTCCTTGTTGTCAACAATTGTTTTGCTATTTCAAAATAGTTTTATTATGTAGTAGTGTTTTCATCATCCCCTTTGGAAAAAACAAAACTTTGTGTGTTTTACTTGCTAGAGACTTTTGTGCATTGTTTGCCTTGTTTGTTTAGTACTTCTTTGCTGAATGTTATGAGTACTTATTTTGGTTGTATGCTTATTTGAGTGCATTGTTTGTTTCGTTAGATTATCCGGAGTGCGAAACTTGTTACCTAGAGTTACTCAAGTACGAAGATCATCAATCAGGCAAGTCACTTTGATCATGTTTTACCCATGTTTTATATGCATTAGTTCTACCATCTCCCCAGTTGCATGCAAGATAGGTTAGTTGGAAACTTGGTTACATAGTAGTAGTATCATGTGGTAGATACCCCTCTCAACCCCTTTGACAACATTGGCCCCGGGAAACGTTGTTTTACCTTTTGCTATGCTATTAGTAGACGGGGTTGGTTGTGTGATTCATGAGAGTTGAGAGAGTTAATAATTTCAAGACCTACATAATGATCAAGATTTCAATACTCCAAGTTTTCAACATACCTCTGGGTGGATGATGGTTGAACGGCGCCCTGGAGAAACCAGTGGTTAGCCTAGGTGATGCTGGAGGTGGCCAGTATTCACGCGGAAAGGTCCACCCAGGCACAAAGGGATGGATGGGTGCTTCAAGACCCAAGGCTTACCTGCACAGCCACAAGTCATTATGGGCTCTGGCTTGGTTGGATATCGTGGTGACCCTGGACAGGCGGTGCTACGAGAGGTAGAAGAACGGTAGGAAAGGATGGGCATCGTCAGAGTCGCAGGGAAACCCTTTGGAAGACCATGTTTTGGTCATCCGTTTCTCAAACACCCTGAAGTGCGAGAAATCAAACGGAGGCGACCAAATCTTGTGGGGAACGTGTGCAAAAACTCTGCAGAGTACTTAAACCTAATCGATTAGCCGTGTCCACGGTTATGGACGACTTGAGCCAAAGGGATTGGAACTTCCGGAACTCTCAACACAAATAATATGATGATGTGGGAATTTAATAATTTTGGGTATGAGAATTGGTTGATGGAACCATCTCATTAATCAACCAACTTAGTAATGCTTTGCTTAGCCCTTTTTCTAGATGTAGGAAAAATTGGCTTTACGCAAAACTTACCACCCCACCTGCCATATAAGCATATAGACTAGCTGATTATTTTCACCCCTCTCTTGTGACTTTGCCGGCATACTCCATATGCTGACCTACACGGCTGCAACGTATCATGTTGCAGAGTATTTTTCCGACCAGGAGTGAGGACACGTTCTATGCTCAGTGAGATGCCCTTGGAGTCGGATGGACTCATCTACCTTCGACGCTTCCGCAAGATTTAGATATTCTCATGAGTTGGCCTTTGGCCACTTTATTGTAATTTTTATCGTAATAAAGAACTCGATATGAGATTTCGATTAATATAATGCTGTGTGATTTACCTTTGATATATACATTGATGTACCGTGTGTGTACCAGCATGATCTTGGGATGGTACGGAAACACCGGAGACTTGACCTTCCAGGTCGGGTCGTTACAGAAATGGTATCAGAGCACACGCTGACCGTAGGACGTAACCTCTAGGATTGGAAAGCCTTAGGATTGTTTCTCTTTGTCTTTAAATATCTTATACTCTCATCTATTCGTTTCTGACTCCTCTCCGATTATTTCAAAATTTATAGATGGCCACCTTCATCCCAGTGTTGATCACAGAGTTTTGCCAGCCTGACGCAACGATGCCCTTTGGTAAGGAGCTGATGAGGATCGTCAAGGACATAAGGATTGCTTTGCCGAGCATCACCGGGATTCCTATCATGTCATTTCCCCAAGATGGACGCTACAGGATCGAGGTGCATATTCCAGGGAAGACCTTTGGGAATCGGAAGGAACCCATAGATCTCAAGTTCGTGGCACCCAGTTGGATACTTGGAAGAGACATGGCCATTCATCGTGCCCTTGGACGTATCCAGGAGGAATACAGAGGTGGAACCATTTCACCAGGACTCAGCATGGTTTGCCGCAGAGATGCCCATGGCAACATCATCACCAATCCCACTGCAGACACCAATATCTCCTATATCCAGACCTTGGAGACTCACATCAGGACTCTGGAGCTTCGAGTTCGTGCTGACACGAAGACTATCAAGAATCTGATGAATCGTGAGCTGGACCTTGAAGCTGATCTGCGAGAGGCCAACTATGAACACGAGCATGAAGTGAAGGACTTCTTAGAGAGGATTGATGAGCAGAATGCACGCATCGCCACTCTGGAGGAGCATCTAGACATGGGAGAAAACCTTCACCCCGAAGGAGACATGGCACCCTTCATCAGCGACGATGAAGACTATGAGGAAAGCACCACCGGAGGACCTACGACTATGCACTTTTGAGGAGAACATTAGTTATGCCCTCCAATGTATCTTTATTTTAGTCGTTAAAGCGTAGGTCGATGTTTAGTTGTCTGAGATTTGTATTTTCCGATGTTTGACATTGATTGAATAAATGAATGAGTGTTTCGTGTGATATGTTTGTTGCATTGCATATGGGTAGTGAATTTCTTCCAGACCCTTGTTCTATTCTAATTCTCATCCCTCTGAAAACAGCAAGATGCCTCCACGACGTGAGACCGATTTCACTTTTCCACCGGAACTCACCCAACTCCTTCAGCAACAGAATGCACTGATGCAACTATTGATTCAGAATCAGACCAACAACCAGAACAACAACAACAACCACCATCCACCCCAGACTGACAATCTCACCCGTTTTCTGAGGTTGAACCCTCCAACTTTCTCCAGCAGCACTGAGCCCATTGTGGCAGATGACTGGCTCCGCAAGATGGAGAGAGAACTTGTCACCGCTGGATGCACTGACGCTGAGAAAGTGCGATTTGCCGCACATCAACTGGAAGGACCAGCAGCATCATGGTGGGAGAATTATACCACCACTTATCCTATTGCAGATGTGACTTGGGAGCAGTTCAAGCTTGCTTTCCGCACCGCTCATGTTTCAGCTGGAGCCATGAGTTTAAAGAAGCGCGAGTTTCGCAACTTGCGCCAGGGTAATCGTTCCGTGGCCCAATATGTGGACGACTTCAACACATTGTCACGTTATGCCCCAGGAGATGTGGCCGATGATGCGGCCAAGCAAGAAAAGTTTCTGGAAGGACTCAATGATGAGTTGAGCATACAGCTGGTAGTGGCTAATTTCAACAACTACCAAGAGCTGGTGGATAAGGCACTTATTCTGGAAGGTAAACAGCAGCAGATTGAGAACCGCAAGCGGAAGTACACTCAGGGGAAGTTCAACTCTGGAGCTCATCAGAAGCCTCGTTACTCCCCGTACTCCGGGAATACCGGATCAGGAAATGGTAAGTTTGGAAAGCACACTCATACTGTGCACAACCATGGAGGTCACCATCATGGAGGAAATGGGAATAACCGTCTCAACCATGGTAACTTCAAGAGTGACAATGGGAATGGGAACAACAACCAGCACCGTCAAGTTCCTGCTCAGAAGGATCTGAGTCACATTACCTGTTTCAAGTGCCAGAAGACAGGGCACTATGCTACTGAGTGTCCCCAGAGTAAGCAAGGCACTGGAAACGGCACTAACAACGGCAACTCCACAGCCAAGAAGCCCAATCCGTTTCCCCGTGCTCACGTGAATCACATCAACGTGGAAGAAGTCTATGATCAGCCCGAGACTGTGGTTGGTAAGTTTTTATTGCATTCACGTCCTGTTACAGTACTTTTTGATTCGGGTGCAACTCATTCATTCATATCAAGGGTAGTTGTGGATAAGTATGGTTTGCCCACCAAAACCCTTAGTCAGCCAATTCAGGTTAGTTCTCCAGGAGGTATGATGATGGCAGGGATAGGATGCCATGCCTTGAAACTCAATATAGGGAACCATGTTTTTTCCACCGACCTCATCGTCTTAGAGTCACACGGATTGGATGTAATCCTAGGCATGGATTGGATGACCAAGTATGAAGGAAATCTTGATTGCCCTAGCAAGTCTGTTTCACTCACCACCCCGGAGAACAAGAGGATTAAGTATGTATCCCGACGCACACGTATGAGTGCTCGGTTAAGTTCTCTCACAGGAGTTGTTCAGGAGGAAGTACCTGTGGTAAAAGAATTTCCAGATGTATTTCCGGAAGAATTACCAGGAATGCCACCAGATAGGGAGATTGAGTTCTTAATAGAGCTACAGCCAGGGACAGCCCCAATTTCCAAGAGACCCTATCGGATGCCCGCAAATGATCTGTTGGAAATCAAGAAGCAAATTAAGGAGTTATTGGACAAAGGTTATATTCGCCCAAGTTCTTCACCTTGGGGAGCCCCAGTTCTTTTGGTGGAGAAGAAGGATAAATCTTTGAGAATGGTAGTGGACTATCGTGCCTTGAACGAGGTGACTATCAAGAACAAGTACCCTCTACCGATGATTAATGATTTGTTTGATCAGCTCGTAGGAGCCAAAGTATTCTCCAAGATCGATCTTCGATCAGGGTATCACCAGTTGAAAATTCGTGAACAGGATATACCCAAAACAGCTTTCACCACGAGGTATGGCTTGTATGAGTATACGGTCATGTCTTTTGGATTGACTAATGCTCCTGCCTACTTCATGAATTTGATGAACAAAGTATTCATGGAATACCTAGACAAGTTTGTTGTGGTGTTCATCGATGACATTCTGATATTCTCCAAGAACGAGGAAGAGCATAAGCAACATTTGCGTTTAGTTCTGGAAAAGCTAAGAGAGCATCAGTTATATGCCAAGTTCAGCAAATGTGAATTTTGGTTGACGGAAGTCGGATTCCTTGGACATGTTATTTCCGGAGAAGGAATAGCCGTAGACCCCGCTAAGGTTGAAGCCGTCACCGAGTGGAAGTCACCCACCTCAGTTAAGGAGATCCGCAGTTTCCTTGGACTTGCTGGATATTACCGGAGGTTCATTGAAAATTTCTCCAAGGTTGCCAAGCCCATGACAGAGTTGTTGAAGAAAGAATCCAAGTATGTTTGGACTGTGGAATGTGAAGCCAGTTTCCGGGAGTTGAAGGAACGTTTGGTCACAGCCCCAGTGTTGATCTTGCCCGATATTCGGAAGGATTTCCAGGTTTATTGTGATGCTTCACGTCAAGGACTTGGAGGAGTACTTATGCAGGATGGAAAAGTTGTAGCCTATGCTTCCAGACAGCTACGACCTCATGAGTTGAATTATGCCACGCATGACTTGGAGCTAGCAGCCGTAGTGCACGCACTCAAGACTTGGAGACATTTCCTTATCGGAAATAGTTGTGATGTTTACACCGACCATAAGAGCCTGAAGTATATCTTCACGCAGAAAGAGTTGAACCTCAGACAGAGGAGATGGTTAGAGTTAATCAAGGACTATGACATGAGATTACACTACCATCCAGGTAAGGCTAATGTTGTAGCCGATGCCTTGAGTCGGAAAACTTATGTGAACACACTCACAGCTGGAGGATTACCTCAAGAGTTAGTCGATGATCTCAGAGAGCTCAAGCTAGAGATAGTTCCAAGAGGATATGTTGCTACACTGGAAATTCAGTCCACCTTGACCGAAAGAATTCGAGAAGCCCAGAAATCGGACAAGGAGATAGCTGAGATTAAACAGAGAATGAAAGATGGTAAAGCTAAAGGTTTTCGTGAGGATGAACACGGAACTTTGTGGTTTGAGAACCGAATCTATGTGCCCAATGAACCAGAGCTCAGGAAGTTGATACTTCAGGAAGCCCACGATTCACCTTACTCGATACACCCAGGCAATACCAAGATGTATCTGGATTTAAAGGAAAGTTATTGGTGGACAGGTATGAAGAAAGATATTGCAGAGCATGTTGCGATATGTGATGTTTGTCAGCGAGTAAAGGCAGAACATCAGAAACCAGCAGGGTTACTCCAACCTTTGCCGATACCCGAGTGGAAATGGGAAAAACTTGGTATGGATTTCATCACAGGATTGCCCAGGACCCGTTCAGGTTATGATTCCATCTGGGTAGTGGTAGATCGCTTGACCAAGGTAGCACACTTCATTCCAGTAAAGACCACCTATACCAGTGCTAAGCTAGCCAAGATATACATGACCAGGATCGTATGTCTGCATGGAGTTCCGAGGAGTATAGTGTCAGATAGAGGAACACAATTCACTTCAAAGTTTTGGCATCAGTTACATGAGACTTTGGGTACGAGACTGGAGTTTAGTACAGCTTTTCATCCGCAGACAGATGGCCAGACTGAGAGAGTCAATCAGATTCTGGAAGACATGTTGAGAGCTTGTGCGCTAGATTATGGATCTAGTTGGGACGAAAACTTGCCTTACGCAGAATTCTCATACAACAACAGTTATCAGACCAGTCTAAAGATGGCCCCTTTCGAAGCTTTATACGGAAGAAGATGTAGAACACCACTGACGTGGGATGGTGTTGGAGACCGACAACTTTTTGGTCCCGACCTTATCCGAGATTCTGAAGAGAAAGTCAAGTTGATACGTGACAGACTCAAAATAGCTCAATCTCGACAGAAGAGCTATGCTGACAACAAGCGCAAGGAAGTGACGTATGAAGTGGGAGACCGAGCATATCTTCGTGTGTCCCCGCTTCGAGGAACCAAGAGATTTGGTGTTAAAGGAAAATTAGCACCCAGATTCATAGGCCCCTACAAAATTCTTGAACGTAGAGGTGAAGTTGCATACAAACTGGAATTGCCGGAAGGATTATCCGAAGTTCATGATGTGTTCCATGTTTCCCAGCTGAAGAAATGTCATGCTGAGATGGTTGACATCCCTTTGCGAGACACCGTGCCCCTAGAGGCCATACAGCTTGAAAGTGATCTGACTTATGAGGAGAAGCCTGTCAAGATCCTCGAGACATCCAACAGAGTTACCCGCAGCAAGATTATCAAGTTCTGCAAAGTTTTGTGGAGTCACCATACTGAGGAAGAAGCCACCTGGGAACGCGAAGAAGATCTTCGTAGAGACCATCCGCACCTATTTTCTAGCCAACCCGAATCTCGAGGGCGAGATTCATCTTAAGGTGGGTAGGTTTGTAACATCCCAAAATTCCATTTTGGAATGTTATGAATATAGCTATGCATCTATTATCATCATTGCTTGATTGTATGAACTAGTTGAAATGCCTCTTCTGGTTTTCAGAAAGTCCCCTTCTACTTTTCCCTATGTTGCTTCCTCTATTTAAAATTTTTGGTTAAAAGTTCAAATAAGAGAGGAGGAACATGACACTCCACACCAGGGTCTAATTGGTGAATTATTTGAACAAAAATAACCAGGAGTTATTTTGAAAATATTTGCAAAAAGGGTTTAAAAACAATTAGGACATTTCTGAAATAATATTTTTTTCAAAGTGTTCAAATGACAGAATAGAAATGTTCATTAAATAGCATTTATTATTCTGTTAATTTTGATATATAATACCCCTATATTTACAAACGATTTGAATGCTTTAAAAGCTTTTGAATGTCTCCGGAAATTATTAAAAAGAAACGGTAACCGTTTCCGGTATTAAACGGGCCGGCCCACCGGCTTTAAAAGCCGAAACCGTTACCGGTCGGCCGACCGAGCGCAGTAATGCTCCCGCTCTCTCACTGACACCGGGTCCCACCCCGTCCGACCGTTGCCCCGGAACGGTCATCGTCTTCACTCCCCGCGCTCGCCGGATCCGACGCCGGCCGTTACTCCCCCTCACCGGATCTCTCCCCTCTCTCCTCCCCGCACCCCCCCGAGCGCCTATATAAGAGCCCCACGGCCCCGCATCCATTCCCCCCCCGAGCCCCCTTCTCTCTCTCGCCGAGACGCCGTCGATTGCTCGTCGGAGTTCCACCACCACCGGAAGTCGCCGTCGATCGTAGCCACCACCTCCGACCATCATTCGCCACGCCGTCGCCACCAATCGCCTCCGGAGGACCGTCCCCGTCGCCAGGACCACTTCCCCGTCCTCCCCGACCACCGGAACACCTCGCCGTCGCAATCGCCGCTACCGGACTCGCCGGAGTACCCCGACGCCGGCAACCTCCCTCCGTAAGCCCCCTCGACCGTCCGATCCAAATCCCACGGTCCAGATTAGAACGAACTTAAGTCCGAACCGTTTTCTTCTACCGAACGGTCGCCCGCTCTAATTCACCTACCGAACGCCCCCCTTAGCCAATCGGATCGCGCCACGTAGCCCCCTGACCGACGCAAACTTTTTTTCATTTTCTGTTTTGTTTTAATTAACAGAATGTTTTCCAATTTTGTTTTGCTTATATCTTTTAATCTGTTTAGAGTTTTGAGTTGATTCTTTTTGCAATAGCTCACAATTTTCATGTAGTTTCACCCTGTACTTTTAAATTTCAAATTTGAACTATGAAATTTGAATTGAATCAAATTTGCTTAAAATCTTCAAATCTGAATAACTAGAGTTTAAAAATAGATTTTGATATGAATCTTTTTGCTACTGTTTGGTATTAGTTAGGACTATCTTCAGGTATAGTTTGAGGATTTTCATGATATATTTGATTACTGTTTTACCCAAAAAACAGAATCTGCTTATTATTATAATATAGTTTTATAAACTTAATTTTGATTAGTTTGATTTAGAATTTGGTTTTATTTGTTTATTAGGTTCTGTTAGTAAACATTTAGTGTTTTCACTTACTGTTAATAAAAATATAAATTTGCCTAGTTTAATTTTATTTAACATAGGAATCAAAATTTCTTTTCAATTAGGCTTAATTTGACTAAAACAACTAACTAGTAATAGTTTGTTTTCAAACAAAGTTTTCTATATTTTGTTTCTGTTTTCTAAGACAGATTTAATAGTAAATTATTTTTTTTCTGTCAAGAACATGTTTTGTTAACAAATTATAAGTTTAGTTTTACATTCTTTTGTTAATATAACTATAGTTGATTCATATAGTGTTTATCAAAACTTGTATAAACTTCACTAAACTTTTCCCAACAAGCTTAAATTGATTATTCTGTTTATTAATAAAATATTCTATTGTTTTCCTTGTTGTCAACAATTGTTTTGCTATTTCAAAATAGTTTTATTATGTAGTAGTGTTTTCATCATCCCCTTTGGAAAAAACAAAACTTTGTGTGTTTTACTTGCTAGAGACTTTTGTGCATTGTTTGCCTTGTTTGTTTAGTACTTCTTTGCTGAATGTTATGAGTACTTATTTTGGTTGTATGCTTATTTGAGTGCATTGTTTGTTTCGTTAGATTATCCGGAGTGCGAAACTTGTTACCTAGAGTTACTCAAGTACGAAGATCATCAATCAGGCAAGTCACTTTGATCATGTTTTACCCATGTTTTATATGCATTAGTTCTACCATCTCCCCAGTTGCATGCAAGATAGGTTAGTTGGAAACTTGGTTACATAGTAGTAGTATCATGTGGTAGATACCCCTCTCAACCCCTTTGACAACATTGGCCCCGGGAAACGTTGTTTTACCTTTTGCTATGCTATTAGTAGACGGGGTTGGTTGTGTGATTCATGAGAGTTGAGAGAGTTAATAATTTCAAGACCTACATAATGATCAAGATTTCAATACTCCAAGTTTTCAACATACCTCTGGGTGGATGATGGTTGAACGGCGCCCTGGAGAAACCAGTGGTTAGCCTAGGTGATGCTGGAGGTGGCCAGTATTCACGCGGAAAGGTCCACCCAGGCACAAAGGGATGGATGGGTGCTTCAAGACCCAAGGCTTACCTGCACAGCCACAAGTCATTATGGGCTCTGGCTTGGTTGGATATCGTGGTGACCCTGGACAGGCGGTGCTACGAGAGGTAGAAGAACGGTAGGAAAGGATGGGCATCGTCAGAGTCGCAGGGAAACCCTTTGGAAGACCATGTTTTGGTCATCCGTTTCTCAAACACCCTGAAGTGCGAGAAATCAAACGGAGGCGACCAAATCTTGTGGGGAACGTGTGCAAAAACTCTGCAGAGTACTTAAACCTAATCGATTAGCCGTGTCCACGGTTATGGACGACTTGAGCCAAAGGGATTGGAACTTCCGGAACTCTCAACACAAATAATATGATGATGTGGGAATTTAATAATTTTGGGTATGAGAATTGGTTGATGGAACCATCTCATTAATCAACCAACTTAGTAATGCTTTGCTTAGCCCTTTTTCTAGATGTAGGAAAAATTGGCTTTACGCAAAACTTACCACCCCACCTGCCATATAAGCATATAGACTAGCTGATTATTTTCACCCCTCTCTTGTGACTTTGCCGGCATACTCCATATGCTGACCTACACGGCTGCAACGTATCATGTTGCAGAGTATTTTTCCGACCAGGAGTGAGGACACGTTCTATGCTCAGTGAGATGCCCTTGGAGTCGGATGGACTCATCTACCTTCGACGCTTCCGCAAGATTTAGATATTCTCATGAGTTGGCCTTTGGCCACTTTATTGTAATTTTTATCGTAATAAAGAACTCGATATGAGATTTCGATTAATATAATGCTGTGTGATTTACCTTTGATATATACATTGATGTACCGTGTGTGTACCAGCATGATCTTGGGATGGTACGGAAACACCGGAGACTTGACCTTCCAGGTCGGGTCGTTACAATCTTCTATTCTGATATGGTGATCTTGCTGGTACATTCAATGTACTGACCTACATGGCTGCAACGTCTTATGTTGCAGATAAGTTCTATGACGAGTAAGAGTACGATTCAGGGTTACGGTCCGCACTCAACCTGCTGTTGGTGTTATTGGGACTCCACTCCCGTTGACTGTTTCCGCTGAGATTTGAGGTATATATCAGTTTTATGATAATTACATGTGATTGCACTTTGATATATACATTGATGTACTGTGTGTGCCAGCATACTAATCCAGGGATGGCACATAACACACAGAGGCTTGACTCATTTTGAGTCGGGTCGCTACACCCAAAGTCATTGAGCATCAATTAAGATATTGTTCCTGTGTGTAACCGACGCTTGTTACCTTTGAAGATTGTCTATCTTCCAGACGGTTAGGCGTAATGGTCTAGTGCATCCTACAGTCCATTGGGGATCACACAGTGACCTTGGTCTAGAGCATCCAACAGTTAATAGTGGATCGCTGGGTGAGCAGTTTGTGAGGGTTTTTGAAGTCTACACTGAAGACTTACCACGAGTGTTGGGAGAGGACTTTGTGGCCTTAGCTCAAGGATAATACGTTAAGGAAAGTGTGTCCTGGGACTATGTGTCCTCTGGTTTAAATACTAGGCCGCTCCAAACTAGACGTACGGCTGTCACATCCGTTGGAACTAGGTCATCAAACCATTGTCTTCATAGAGCTACCTGGTTCTATTTCCTGAACCCCTTCATTTCCTCATATACTTTTTGATGAAATTGATCTTACTATTTGAAGAATTTGACTAAATACTTTCACAATTCCCTCACCTCAAATTCTTCAAGTTACCTTGATCCTCACCTGCTTATCCTGTATAACGCTACGTGTAATTAGTGCATGTTTTATTTCATCATGATGACTTTTGTGTTGCTATGTTTCTCATGCACATGAGTACTTATTCCGCTGCTAGTTATTCATCACATTTCAAATTCCTCAATTTGAAATTCCTCAAGTGATGAATTTTTAAAAATCGCCTATTCATCCCCTCTAGTCAATATAACGCACTTTCATGCATCAAGGTATCCCAATCCTTTTTGTATCAAAGAACATGCCTGAAAGTACTCTTATACTAAGCAAGTGCTCCTGAGGACACTTGGGAATTTTTTTCTAGTCATGTTCATTCTGTTGAGTTGGTTCGCGTTCCCTACTTTGATAATTTGATATGTAGGTGGACCAGTGCTAAGGTGGTGTTGTTACTTGAATTAACAACTTACTTATAATTACCCCCTCTCGCAAGCATCCTCAACTATGAAAGAAAAATTAAGATAAATCCAACCATAGCATGAAATGTGTGGATCCAAATCAGCCCCTTATGAAGCAACGCATAAACTAGGGTTTAAGATTGTGCCACTCTCGCAACCCATCATCTACTTGTTACTCAACAATGACTTCCCTTAGGCTCATAGCATGGTGAAGTGTCATGTAGTCAACATTCACATGACACCACTAAGAGATGTAGCAACATACATATCTTCAAAATATTGAACGAATACCAACTTCGCAAGATTACTTATAACAAGACTTCTGACATGTCCTCAGGAAAAATAGTAACTACTCCCACATCATCAACATGTTCAAGATCTGAGGTGTAATAATGATGATTAAGGATCCAAACATAATCTCCACCAAGTAATCCAACAAGCATCAACTACACGATGTAATCAACACAACTAGCAACCCACATGTACCAATCCGAGGTTTTGGGACAATGATTGAATACAAGAGATGAACTAGGGTTGGAGATGATATGGTTCTGGTAATATGTTGATGAATATTGGTCCTCCCACGAAGGAGGAAGTATTAGTGATGACAATGCCTTCGATCCCCCCCTCCCGAAGAGGAATTTCCCCGACAGAATCTGACTACCAGAGTGCAAAAGGGCCTATGCCCAGGTTCCCGCCTCGATACGAAGGCGCTTCGTCTCAAGAGTTTGCTTAAGAATTTTCTAGGGTAAAACACACCATATAGGAGAGGAGGGGCATCAGAGGGCCAGCAGGGGGCCCACAAGCCATCAAGGCGTGCCCTAGGGGGTCGTGCCCTGTTGGCTTGTGGCCGGCTGCTGGCCCCCCTCTGTTATTTTTTCTCCCTAAAATTCGTAAATATTCCACAAATATTCTCCTTGAATTTTCAGGTCATTTGGAGTCTGGTGATTTGTCTGCCTTTTTCTTGGTTTTCTGGTCCAGAATACCAGTTTCTAGATATTTCCCTCCTTGTGGTGTACCTTGCATATTCAGAGAGAAAAGACATAAGAATTGTATAATAATGTGGAATAATGGACAAGAATAAAGTAAATAGTAATAAGAATTCATGATGCAAAATGGACGTATCAACTCCCCCAAGCTTAGACATTGCTTTTCCTCAAGCGAAAGCCAAACTCTAAAATAATGACCACACAATTTCAGAGAGAGGTGACGATAAAAACAGAATACGGACATGAGAGCATCATGAATATCATCATGGCAGCAAGATTTTCATCATATAACTTCTCATAAACAAGTAAAAATCTATTCACAACTGAAGAAATATGAAGCATAATATTTATTGAGAACCGACAAGCAATGCAATTGGTCCTTGAGATAATCATAGCTATTGTAATCGATAGATGTGTCTATGTAAGAGCTTTGTATTTCTAGCAAGTTCACATATTCAACTATAATTTAGCCTTCTATGATTGTTAACACACATTGCATTATTTTGGAACAAGTGATTCCATGGGACACATAGGAATATGGGGGCTTTATTGTTCTTTCCACCCAACTTATTTACCTCAAGGATAATGTTAACAATAATGGAGCATGATCATCTACATTCAACTGGATATATTGTTTTGGAGCTTTCATTAACACACAAAGTTTTCCACTAAAGAGTTGATAAATAGGAACAAGGGGAAATATTATTGACTCTTGCATGAAAATAATTTTATCTAGGAATGTAAAAGATAGGCCATTCGTAGAGGCAAGTTGAGGTTGTCATGGGATTTTATTTGTTTGATATGTTCAATGTCTTAATGCAAAATAACATCACTTTATATTGCCCCTTGTGATAGTGAACTTTATTATGCACTCCATCGCTTTTATTTCTTCCCACCACAAGATCGTACAAAGCTTACTTCCCCTTACAATAAAAGATCTTACATGATTAGAGGCAATTTTTATTGCCTTGTGCAACAATGACAACTTACTTGAAGGATCTTATTCAATCCATAGGTAGTTACGGTGGACTCTCGTGGCAAGAAACCGAGTTTAAGGGTTATGGATGCACAAGTAGTATCTCTGCTTAGTGCGAATCTTCGGGCTAACAAAAGATCTTAAGCAAGCATCACATGTTCAGGGATCCAATACCATATAACTGATACGTCTCCAACGTATCTATAAGTTTTGATTGTTCCATGCTGTTATATTATCAATCTTGGATGTTTTACAATCATTTTATAGCAACTTTCTATAATTTTTTGGGACAAACCTATTGACATAGTGCCAAGTGCCAGTTGTTGTTTTTGCTTGTTTTTTACATCGCAGAATATCCGTACCAAACAAAGCCCAAACACCGTGGAACTTTTTGGCCATTTTTTTGGGCCATAAGACATCCAGTGGGCCAAAGAAGTGTCAGGGAGGAGGTTCGAGGGGAGCACAAGAAACCAGGGCGTGCCAGAGGCCCCAGGCGCGTCCTGGTGGGTTGTGCCCACCTCGGGATGCCTCTGCACCGCCTATCAGCTCAATAAATACCCAAATATTCAGAAAACCCTAGGGGACTCGACGGAACTCAGTTCCAGCTGCGCAAGTTCCAATACCGCGAGATCCAATCTAACACCATCACGGAGGGGTGCATCGTCTTCGTGGGTGCCTCTTCGGTGATGCGTTAGTAGTCCACCATAGAACTACGGGTCCGTAGGAAGTAGCTAGTTGGATTTCTCTCTCTCTCTCTTTTGATTCTCAATAAAATGCTCTCTTGGAGATCTATTTGATGTAATGACTTTTTGCGGTGTGTTTGTTGGCATCCGATGAATTTTGAGTTCATGATCAGTTTCTATCCATGAATACTATTTGAGTCTTATTTGATCTCTTATATGCATGATTACTTATATCATCGGATTTCTTCTTTGAATCTTTGGTTTAGTTACGCTGACTAGATCGATTTTTCTTTCCATGGGAAGAGGTGCTTTGTGATGGGTTCGATCTTGTGGTGTCCTTTCCTAGTGACAGAAGGGGCAGCAAGGCACGCATGTATCGTTGCCATTAAATATAACAAGATGGGGTCTATTACTATATGAATATATATGGTCAACATCATGTCACCATTCTTATTGCATTACTCCGTTTTTCCGTGAACTTAATACACTAGATGCATGCTGGATAACGGTCGATGTGTGGAGTAATAGTAGTAGATGCAGAATCGTTTCGGTCTACTTATCTTGGACGTGATGCCTATATAATGATCATTGCCTTGGATATTGTCATGATTATTTGATCTTCTATCAATTTCCCAACAGTAATTTGTTCACCCACCGCGTGCTATACTCATGAGAGAAGCCACTACTCAAACCTACGGCCCTCGGGTCTACTTTTCCGACATATTGCTTTCCGATCTATCTTTTTGCCGTGTTTGTTTTCAGATCTATTAATACAAAAAGCAAGAATACCTTCCTGAACATTTTGTTTAGTTCTTCATTTTGTCTTGTGAGATCTATTTGCCGAACCTATTACAATCTAATCTATCTTTTTATCGTTGAGAGCTTGACAACCTATCTTAGACGTCGGGTTGCAAGTATTTGTTCTTTGTATGCAGGTGCCATTTACATAGTTGCTTGATGTTACTCCATATATTGATACCTTGGTTTCTGGACTGATGGAAATACTTACCCAAGTTGTGCTGCATCATCCCTTCCTCTTTGGGGAAATACCAACGTAGTCTTAAGCCACGTCAAAGGAATTTCTGGCGCTGTTGCGTGGGAGGAAGCAATCTCTTCGGCGTGCCAATCTCTGGCACCGAGGAGACATCATCAGCATCTATCAGGTTCCTAATCACAAATCTCATCTCCTTGGAATTTACATTATTTTCCATTTGCCTCTCATTTTCTTCTCCCCCACTTCACAAATTTGTCATTTTATCCGCCTTGTTTTTTTTGCCTTTTTCTAGTTAGACATCTTGTTCGTCTACCCTTTTTACCATGCCTAGTTCCTCCATTATTACATGTACACATGAGAATGAGGTTCTTAAGTTTAAAAAAAGGGGAGCGGGATATCTTAAAGATGCTTGGTATAGGATTTGCAATGCTCATAATAGATCTATTCATAAGGAATCTACCGTTGTTCTTCCCTGCAGTTTTTACGTGGGCATCACCACTTGGTGTAGATTCGTCCTTGATACGATTACCGGTGGGAATTTCTTGTTGTGCCCTTCCCTGTATGCTTTTAATGCTATGGGAAATTTAGCAGGTTCACCACCTATCACTATGAATGAAACGATTTAAACTCTTGAGCATGTGATGCAATAGTTGGATGCTATTGGAAAGAAAATGCTCACTGAAGAAAAAGCTCACTTAAGTTCATCTTTTTCTACCATTAATATTATTGAAAAAACTCCTATTATTATAGATTGCAAGTCTACACATGTTCCAAAGAACAAGGGTACCACTTCTAGTAGAAACAATGAGGCTCTTAAAATGATTAGTATTCATCCTAATTTTGTTGAAGTGGTAAACAACCCTAATGGCAAGAACAATTTTTTCAATACTATTCAAGTATTATCATTGAAAGTATGCATGCTATATCCTTGAAAAATTCTTGTCGCGTGCTTAAGGAGTTGGAAATTAAAGATGATAATACATAAATCTTTGCGTTATGCCTAGCTAGGGGCGTAAAACGATAGCGCTTATTGGGAGACGACCCAATGAATAGAATTGATTTTACCTTTTACTTTATATTTTTGAGTGTTCACACAATTATTCCTATGTTATTATTGTGTTTTTATGTTTTAATTAGTGTTTATGCCAATTATTTTTGAGTAGAAACAATGCTGAATCTGAAACAAAAACTTTGACTCTAGTGCACAAATTTTCATTTTTTACTGGAGAGTAATATTGATCTGAAATTTTAACACAATATTTATATACAAATTATTTACATTGTCCTAATTTTTCTGAAGTTTTAGAGTTACAGAAGTATGTATAGAGTACATATTACTACAGACTGTTCTGTTTGAGACATATTCTGTTTTCGTTGCATTGCGTGCTTGTTTTGATGAATATATGGCTTGTATCGGGGAGCGTAAGTCATGGTAAAGTCAGGATACAATATATATAATGAAATAATAGAATATTAATGGGTTTGCAACAGTACTTAGAGTGGTAATTTTCTTTATTATACTAATGAATCTCACGAAGATTTTGTTAAGTTTTGTGTGATTGAAGTTTTCAAGTTTTGGAGATCACGATGGATGAAGGAATAAGGAGTAAGAAAAGCCTAAGCTTGGGGTTTCCCATGGCACCTCAAGATAATATCCAAAGAGGAACAAGCAGCTAAGCTTGGGGTTGCCCCGAGTGGCATCCCCTGTTTCTTCTAACAACCATCAGTATTTTACTTGGAGCTATATTTTCATTCGTCACATATCATTAGTTTTGCTTGGAGCATCTTGTATTATATGAGTCTTGCTTGATTTGGTTTTTATCCTTGCAGGATACATCTATTTGAGAGAGCCAAAATTATGCTATGATTTTTTTAGAAATTGTCTATATGCTTCCCTTAAATTTTATTGAGCTATGGAATTGCTCTAGTGCTTCACGTATTTCTTTTTGAGCACGACGTGCTTTTACTTGTTTGAGGAAAAGCTCTCATGCTTCACTTAGATGAATTTTAAAGTTAGTAAATTTTGAATAAACCCTCTCATGCTTCACTTATATTATTTTGAGATATGAAACTTTTATGCTCATGTTCTTCACTTAAATCTATATGAGCTTGCCAAAGCAATGGCAATATATGAAACTAGTCCCAAAGATATAGATATTCAAGGGGGATATAATAAAAACTTTCATGAAGATCATTGGACAAATTAAACTTGATTCTTTGTATAGTTTTGAGACGTGATGATAGTAATATTTGAGTTATGTTGGTGAGTAATTATGCTTAGTAAGAATATTTGTATTAAGGTTTGTGATTCCCTATGCAAGCATGAAAGTCAATAGTTGTGCAATGAAATTACATCCTACTTATGGTGCATTATTCGGTGTTAGTTATGATTAATGCTTGCTTATGTTAATTTTCATTTCTTGGCTGGTTGCTTCTCAATCTATTTGCTAGACTTCACTTGTACTAAGTAATAATAATACTTCTGCATGCAAAATCCTTAAACCCAGTTTTTCCATATGGGTCCACCATACCTACCTATACACATAATTTCCATGTCGTTCCAAGCAAATTTGTATGTGCCATCTCTAATTTTCAAAATGAATTTTCCTTTTTGTGTGCTCGTACCGCTCATCAAGTGGAAGGGGGTGACCAATAAGTCTCCATGCTAGATGTATTGTTCTCAAGATGAGTGTTTATTCACTTGTCATTGCATGATAGTATGGCGGTAATAGGGATGCCCAATCCTGAAATGCAAAAAGAAGTTTATTTATGTTTTCAAAAAATAAATTCCTTGGAAAGTGTTGGTATGGAAGGCAACCATGGATTAGGCTAGCCATGGATTGTGCAAGAATGGTGGAAAAAGGAATAAACTCTATTTTACGTTTGGGAACCGCTTACGATATATTTTGCATGGAAAGGTATTGAAAGCTCTCGGTCATTTTTGTTGATAGGAAAGGCATGCCACCCAAAATATTTTTCTCTATCAATTTAAACCTTGATCTCTGGCACAAATCCCTACTTCCCTCTACGAAGGGTCTATCTATTTACTTTATGCAATTTTTTTACTTGAGTCTCATCTTCTCTTATAAAGCACCAACTAGGGGGCACTATGATCGTACTTGTGCTTTAGGTGTAGCTAATATTTGAGTATGTTTCATGAATGGATCAATTATTGAGCATGATGAGCTAGGGATAGCTTTCTCTAGTGTTGATATTTTGAAAGACATGGTTGCTTGTTGATATGCTTGAGTATAAAATCTTTATGTCAAAACTAGACTATTGCTTTCAACCATCTAAAAGTCCAAATGTCCATGCTAGAAAATAAAAGAATATGTTATGAACATGTTAGGCACCATTGATCATCAAAAATTCTGTTTTTATCATTTACCTACTCGAGGACGAGTAGGAATTAAGCTTGGGGAAGCTGATATGTCTCCAACGTATCTAAATTTTTTGATTGTTCCATGTTGTTATATTATCAATCTTGGATGTTTTACAATCATTTTATAGCAACTTTATATATTTTTTGGGACTACCCATTGAAATAGTGCTAAGTTCCAGTTGCTGTTTTTTGCTTGTTTTTTACTTCATAAAATATCACTACCAAACTAAGCCCAAACACCGTGAAATTTTCGGAGATGTTTTTTGGTCTAGAAGACATACAGTGGGCGAAAGAAGTGCTAGAGAGGAGGGCCGAGGAGCCTGGTGGGTTGTGCCCACCTCGGGACGCCTCTCCACCGCCTATCAGCTGTATTACCCAAATATATAGAAAACCCTAGGGGAGTCGATGAAACACAATTCCATCAGCCGCAATTTCCAGAACCACGATATCCAATCTAACACCATCACAAAGGGGTGCAACGTCTTCATGGGTGCCTCTCTGATGATGTGTGAGTAGTCCACCATAGACCTACGGGGCTGTAGGCAGTAGGTAGATGGACTTATCTCTCTTCTGATTCTCAATACAATGGTCTTTTGGAGATCTATTTGATGTAATGACTTTTTTTGATGTGTTTGTTGGGATCCGATGAATTTCTAGTTCATGATCAGTTTCTATCCATGAAAATTATTTGAGTCTTCTTTGATCTCTTATATGCATGATTACTTATAGCCTCGTATTTCTTGTTCGGAGCTTTGGTTTAGTTAGGCCAAGTAGATCGATTGTTCTTGCCATGGGAAGAGGTGCTTTGTGATGGGTTCGATCTTTTGGTGTCCTTCCCTAGTGACAGAAGGGGCAGCAAGGCACACATGTATCATTGCCATTAAGGATAACTAGATGGGGTCTATTCCTACTGGAATAGTTCTTGTCTACATCATGTCACCGTTCTTATTATATTACCCTGTTTTCCATGAACTTAATACACTAGATGCATGCTGGATAGCGGTCGATGTTTGGAGTAATAGTAGTAGATGCAGAATCGTTTCGATCTACTTATTTTGGACGTGATGCCTATATAATGATCATTCCCTTGGATATTGTCATGACTACTTGATCTTCTATCAATTCCCCAATAGTAATTAGTTCACCCACCATTTTCTATACTCATGAGAGAAGCCACTAGTGAGACCTACGGCCCCCGGGTATACTTTTCCGACATATTGCTTTTCGACCTATCTTTTGTCGTGTTTGATTTTAGATCTATTAATCCCAAAACCCAAAAATACCTTGCTGCACTTTTTGTTTACTTCTTTTATTTTATGTTCTTGTGAGATCTATTTGCCCAACCTATTACAATCTAATCTATCTTTTTATCGTTGAGAGCTTGACAACCTCTCTTATGCGTCGGGTTGCAAGTATTTGTTCTTTGTGTGCAGGTGTCGTTTACATAGTTGCTTGATCTTCTAAGGGAAATACTTACAGTAGGTGTGATGCATCATCCCTTCCTTTTTGGGGAAATACCGACACAGTCTCAAGCCGCGTCAATAACTTCTATGAAAAAGTAAACAACCATGATCATTATGTTGTCTTCCATGTCCAACTTCAACACTTGGTCATTATGTAATATGTTGATGGAAGCTCACAATCATAGAAGGTGTTCAAGATAGTATATTTATATGTAAATATCCTCTTCTCTGCCATACTTTTGCATAGATCGTACCAATTACTAAAATTATGTTTGTTGGTTTTCAACACTTTTGATTGCTTATACCTCTTTTCTATGCGAACTCAACTAACTTTATTATATAACTGTCACATTCAGTTACAATGATAGGTAGAACTCAAAGCAAAAACTATAAACAAAGAACATCTAAAATTCTTAATCTCTAAATCACGAAAAAATAAAGATCAAACTAAGATAGATAATGGTGATACGATACCGGGGCACCTCCCCCAAGCTTGGGACAATCCAGGGGTGTTTCTCATACCCATGTACTCAAGTGTTCTTTCGTGATGGCGGTGGTGTTGTAGTAGTATTCTTCTATAGTTTATGCTGGAGGATGAAATATTCTTCCCTTAAATCGTTGTTCTCTTGCTCAAGCTTCAATATTCTTTTGCATACACCTGCCTTGCTCTCCTGCAGAAAATGAGAAGCGATAAATTGGGTATTGGGTTTGTTCCCTCCATTAGGGAGGCCTGACTTCTTGAATTCCACGTGCATATCTCTAGGCTGAGGTGGTGGAGCTTCACCTTCATCTGAACTAGCATCCGGACCGGCATCCTCTCTCTCCTTCAAATCGGTATCTTCTTCCTCATCCGTGAACCGTATGTAAGGGTAAATATCCCAAAAGATCTTTGGGTCGACAACATAGTGGGAGACATTGCTCTCTCCATATAAATCCTAAGACAACATATTTTTAGATCTGCCAGAAAAATAGCTTGAAAAAGGAACAAAGGAGAAACTCGCGATGTGGTGGTCAAAATGTACAGGAGTATATCTAATGATTTTTCTAGGTCAAAATACGTGTTCTCAAAGAAATCGGAGTCCAGAGGGCACACGAGGGCCCCATAAGCCATCAGGGCGCGCCCTATTGGCTTGTGCCTCCCTCGTGGGTCCTCCTGACTCTGTTTTATTTTTGCAATTTTTCTAAAATACCAAAACTAATTTTTTTGGAATATTTGGAGTCAGTTTGCTTACTGTACCATAGACCTACCCCTTTTTCAGGTTTTTGGAGTGTTCCGAGAGGCCTCCTTGATGTGTTCTTCCGGTGTCATAACTTGAATGACATTTGTTTCTTCATTAATGGGTGCACCTGACATGTAATGTTTGATTCTTTGCCCATTCACCACTCTCGGGTTCTTGCCTTCAAAGTTATTGATTTTTATAGCACCGGAGCAATAAACCTCCTCAACAAGGTATGGGCCATCCCATTTGGAGAGAAATTTTCCTGCAAAGGATCTGAAACGAGAGTTGTACAAAAGCACTAAGTCTCCTACACTAAATTCTTGTATTTGAATCCTCTTGTCATGCAATCTTTTAACCTTTTCTTAAACAACTTAGTATTTTCATTGGCTTGCGTTCTCCATTCATCAAGTGAGCTAGTGTCAAATAACCTCTTTTCACTTGCAAGTTTAAAATCATAGTTAAGTTCTTTAATCGCCTAATAATCTTTATGTTCTAGCTTGAGAGGTAAATGAAAAGCCTTTCAATAGAGCATTTGTACGAGAACATACCCATAGGATTCTTATAAGCAGTTTTAAAAGCCCGTAGCGCATCATCTAGTTTCATAGACCAATTCTTCCAAGATTTATTAACAGTCTTTTGCAAGATTAATGTTATTTATGGGTTATTCAATTAAACTTGGCCACTAGACTGAGGATGATAAGGGGATGCAATTATGTGGTTAACATCACATTAGCTAGAAGTTTACGAAAAGCACCATGAATAAAATATGAACCACCATTAGTCATTAAGTATCTTGGAACTCCAAACCTCTGTAAAATGACGTCTTTAAGCATTTTGATAGAGTTGTTATGATCAACACTATTAGTTGGAATAGCCTCTACCCACTTAGTAACGTAATCAACAACAACTAAAATATGAGTATACCCATTTGAGGAAGGAAAATGTCCCATAAAGTCAAAATCCCAAACATCAAATGGTTCAATAGCAAGTGAATAGTTCATAGGCATTTCCTGACGCTTACCGATGTTACCAACTCTTTGGCATTCATTGCATGAAAGGACATACTTATGAGCATCTTTGAAAAGAGTAGGCCAATAGAAACCAGATTGTAATACCTTTTGTGCGGTTCTGTCATCGGCATGGTGTCCTCCATAAGCTTCGGAATGGCACTTCCAAAGAATTTGTTCCTGTTCATTCTCAAGTGTACATCATCTAATAATATCATCTAGCCTCTACTTGTAAAGATGTGGTTTATCCCAAAAGTAATGTTGTAAATCATAAATGAGTTTTTTCCTTTGTTGATAGGTGAAGCTAGGTGGAATATACTTGGCAACAATATAATTAGCGTAGTCAACGTACCAAGTGTTGGGGAACGTTGCATGGGAAACAAAAAAATGCCTATGAACACCCAAGATCTATCTATGGAGATAAACAACTACGAGAGGGAGAGTGGATCTACATACCCTACTAGATAGTTAAGCGGGAAGCATTAAGAAACGCGGTTGATGTAGTTGAACTTCTTTGCGGTCCAATCATGATCCGTTCCGATCTAGCACCGAACGGACAACTCCTCCACATTCAGCACACGTACAAGTTGATGACATATCCACCCCCTTTATATAGCAAGAGAGGGCGGAGTAGTGGATGAGTTCCCCGGCAGCACGACAACGTGGTGGCAGTGGTGGTGGAGCTGTCCTGACAGGGCTTCGCCAAGCGCTGTCGCGACGAGAACAAGGAAGAAGATCTACTAGAGAGAGGGGAAGGGCTACACCGTGGCTAGAAGGTGTGCCTGACCTCCCTCTCCCTCCCTATATATAGGAGAAGGGGGTAGGTGGGGCACCATCCCTAGCCCCTCGTCCAAGGAGGGTCGGTTGTCCGAAGGGGAGGAGTCCACCTACCAGAAGGGAGGTGGGCGCCTTAGGGAGGTGTCCTACCCCTCTAGGGGACCTCCCACCTACCACCTTTGGCGCATGGGACCCTTAGGGGTCGGCCATCAGGGGATCGTGCGCCACATCTACAGCCCATGTGCCCTCACGGGAAGGCTGGGGCCCTCCCGGTGGACCCCCGGAACCATTTCGGCCCTCCCGGTACAATACCGAAAACACCCGAAACCTTTCCGGAACCCGAATACCACTTTCCTATATATAAATGTTTACCTCGAGACCATTCTAAAACTCCTCGTGACGTCTAGGATCTCATCTGGGACTTCGAAAAAGCTTCGGTCACCAACATATATAATTCAACAATACTATGTCATCACCGAACCTTAAGTGTGCAGACCTTGTGGGTTCGAGAATGATGTAGACATGACCGAGACACTCTCTGGTCAATAACCAATAGCGGGACCTGAATGCCCATATCGCTTCCTACATATCGTACAAAGATCTTTTATCGGCCGAACCTCGATGTCAAGGATTCAGCCAATCTCGTATGCAGTTCCCTTTGTCCATCGGTATGTTACTTGCCCGAGATTCGATCGTCGGTATCTCAATACCTAGTTCAATCTTGTTACCAGCAAGTCTCTTTACTCGTTCCGTAATACAAGATCACACGGCTAACTCCTTAGTCACATTGCTTGGAAGCTTCTTATGATGTTGTATTACCGAGTGGGCCCAGAGATACCTCTCCGTCACATGGAGTGACAAATCCCAGTCGTGATCCATGCCAACCCAACAGACACCCTCGGAGATACCTGTAGAGCACCTTTATAGTCACCCAGTTACGTTGTGATGTTTGATACAGACAAGGCAGTCCTATGGTGTCAGGGAGTTGCGTGATCGCATGGTCATAGGAATAGATACTTGACATGGATAAAGCAGTAGCCATAAACTAACACGATAATATGCTATGCTTATGGTTGGGTCTTGTCCATCACATCATTGTCCTAATGATGTGATCCCGTCATCAAATGACAACTCTTGTCTATGGTCAGGAAATCTTTACCATCTTTGATCAACATTCTAGTCAACTAGAGGCTCACTAGGGACATAGTGTTTGTCTATATATCCACACATGTATCTGAGTTTCGGGTCAATACAATTCTAGCATGGATTGTAAAGGATTATCATGAACAAGGAAATATAATGATAACCACTTTATTATTGCCTCTAGGGCATATTTCCAACACAAAAGAACGCTACGTGAAGTATTTATAGCAGCAAGTTGCTCATCAGGAAAGCTATCATCAAAAGGAAGTGGGTCATGAAGAAAATTTTCCATCCTAGACAAGTTATCTCATCCGCGTTTTCAGCTCCTCTTCTATCAATGATATGCAAATCAAACTCTTGAAGTAAAAGTACCCACCTAATGAGTCTAGGTTTAACATCTTTCTTTTCCAAAAGGTATTTAATAGCAGCATGATTGGTGTCAATAGTTACTTTGGAGTCGACAATGTAAGGTCTAAACTTGTCACATGCAAAAACAACTGCTAAAAATTCCTTTTCAATGGTAGCATAATTCCTTTGAGTAGAGTCTAGAGTTTTACTGACATAATGAATAACATTTAATTTTTGTCTACTCTTTGGCGTACAACAACACCAAAAGCATAATCACTAGCATCACACATAATTTCAAATGGTAAGTTCCAATTAGGTGGTTGAATAATGGGTGCAGAAATTAAAGCCTTATTAAGTATTTGAGGAACTTCTACGCAATCATCATCAAAAACAAAATGAACATCTTTTTGAATAAGATTAGTTAATGACCTAGAAATCTATGAGAAATATTTAATGAAACACTTATAAAAGCCAACATGACCAAGGAAACTTCTTATTCCTTTGATATCTCCTGGGCATGGCATTTTCTCTATTGTATCAACTTTAGCTTTGTCCACCTCAATGCATCGTTCAGAAATTTTATGCCCAAGCACTATACCTTCATTTACCATAAAGTGGCACTTCTCCCAATTCAAGACAAGACTAGTTTCTTCACATCTCTACAAAACTCGATCAAGGATGCTCAAGCAATCAACAAAAGAAGTCCCGTAAACGGAAAAGTCATCCATAAAAACCTCAACAATCTTTTCACAAAAGTCAGAGAATATAGCAGTCATGCATCTTTGAAATGTAGCAGGTGCATAGCATCAACCAAAAGGCATACGCCTATAAGCATAAGTTCCAAATGGACATGTAAAGGTAGTTTTCTCTTGATCTTATTTTGACACACGTATTTGAGAAAATCTAGAATATGCGTCAAGAAGAAAAAATGTGTGTGCTTAGATAATGTTTCTAGCATTTGATCAATAAAAGTCAAGGGGTAATGATCTTTTTTAGTAGCTTTATTTAATTTCCTAAAATCAATTACGATCCTATAGCCAGTTACGATCCCTTGTGGAGAAGGAGAAGGGTCAGGATGGTGCTGAGGGGTCCGGCAAGAAGCGTGTTGGTCGAGGAGGTTGCCGCGACAAGCCCAAGCAACAGAAGGAATGACCCGCCCGCGGCCGCGACAAGCAACAAGGAGATGATGATGATGTCAAAGAGGACGACGAGTCCAGTGAGCATGAGTTTTAGAAGGCTATAGAGGCGATGTGCATAGAAGTAGGAGCCTCATCGCATTCCTCTCACCGCCAACTTACATAGTGGGCGCGCGAGGTTAATGCGGCAGAGCCCTCTATCGGCCCACAGAAACCTCTGAAATGGTCCAACACTTCTATCAACTTCAACGCCGAGGATCACCCTGATTGCATAACTTCGGTCGCGTGCCTTCTGTTGTTGGTCTCGCCAACAATCCGCAACCTCAAGGTATCACGCCCAAGCTGCGATCCTATCCTTATTTTGGCATGCGGGCATCGACAGGGATAGAAGCGCATCTCATCGTGGTGCGAGAATGGATATCATTAAAAGTACATGTACAGAAGAGATGAGTATATGGAATTGGCTTACACACACCACAAGCTACATCAATATCACATAATACCACAACATATTCGATCATCATACAGAAGAGCATGGTCCGACTACGGCCGAAAGCAAACAATAAAATGACATCCATCCTTGCTATCCCTGGCTACCGCCTGGAACCCATCCTAGATTGAAGAAGAAGAACTCTAAATCAAACAAGCATCGCTCTCACATCAAAGCATTCCATTACCGGCACCTGCAACTATAGTTGTAGTAATCTGTGAGCCCTAGGGACTCAGCAATCACATTTCCAAGGGTATCAAGACTATTAAAGCTTAATGGGTGAGGCATGGTTAAGTGGGAGGCTTCAGCAAGCGACTACGGATTTATTGAGTGGCTAACTTCCGAATACAGAAAGTAAAGTATGGTGGCCTACGCATAACATACGTGAACTAGAAATAATCACTAACTGATCCTCAACACCTACTTATGTCAAACATAACCCCACCGTGTCCTCTGTTGGATAAGGACTCATGAGAAGAGACAGTCACCGTTACGCACACAGTGGGTGTATTTTATTAGAGTTTACTTCAAGTTTGCTATGATCGAGTGTTAAACAAAATATTCAAGTTTGCCACATAACCGTGGACACGGCTTTCCGAAAGATTTAACCCTGCAGGGGTGCTCCAACTCGTCCATCAAAAATTAACCACATGCAATGGGAACAACCTCGACCACGAATCTCGTGATCTTCCTAGGCAATTCCATTGGAAATCCACAACCTCGAGATAGCCCGAAGTATTTTCAGAATTCCTCAGTCAAGAAGTTTGAGAAAGGTAAAACAAATCCAGCAAGGCCTCTCGACGTGTCGACGATCCCGATAGGAGCAGCGTATCTCATTCTTAGGACATGGCGGATAAGCGAAGCATACGGTGGCCCGATAGACTTCTCCCGAGTTGCCCTGGGTTGGCCCCACACGGTGCTCTAGTTTGTACCAACACTCATGAGGAGCACTGGCCCAGGTTGTCGATTAATTATCCACGTGGTCCGGAAAGTCCTTATGCAAGTTTATTAGTTATTAGGCAAATGTAGTACAAATGTGTGGCCTTGCCTGACAAGCTTTATCCTAAAACGAAAATCAAGGGGGACCCCATAACAACCCCGAGCATGTTAGGAGCGCGCAATTATGGAATATAACACCAGTTCAAAAGTAACTAGGAAGGCAAGAGTGGATCAAAACACCGAGCAAAAGGCCAAGCATTCCACCCTTTACAAAGTGTATAAGTGCATTAAATTAAATAGCAATAATATTGTGATAATAAAAGAATGTCCATGTTGTCACATGGAAGCAATTGCACCTGTAGCTAGAAACACTATAAGAAGGGCTGATCAAGCGGTAACATAGCCACACAATAGTTTGCTGGGATGTGGAGGGTGAGAGGCTTTTCATGGAAATGTTGGGAAGCTTGACAAACAAGTGGTAGGTAGAAAAACATAATGATAAAAGTGGGAAAACTAGCATACCAATAATAGTAGTGGTATCCAGGGAAATGTGTCATCTTGCCTGAGATCCCGCTTGGAAGAAGATCGAGTCCACGAAGAAGACGAGCCAGCGTAGTCGAACGAATCCGCACACTCTGAATGCTTTTGGAACTCTATCGAGAAGAAGCAATCCGAAAACAACAATCAACACACGAGAAACCACAACATATGCATGAAATGATGCGCAAACAAATATGATGCATGTCCGGTTTAATATGCAACACATGGCATGGTATGGCAAGAGAAACAAACAGCTCCTACATATTAAATGGAGTTCTATATGCAATGGTTGCATATCGACGCAACTCCATGTTTGGATTATTTAGTTCACTCCCGTTTAGGTACTCATCAATGTTAAATTTTGTTAGACATGGCAAGATGTGAAGCACAATCAACTACAACAGCTAGGCATTTTAAATGAGGCCGGAAACAACATATAGCATTTCCGAAACGACCCCATATGCAAATTATGAATTTGGTACAGATCTGAAATAACCATGCTTTTATATTTGTTAAACAGAGAAAATAAAGTGTGGCATAAGATTCTACCCATCATTTTAGTTGATTTACACATATAGAACATCTCAAACGGAGCTACGGTCTAAATGATATGTCATTCACAAGATTATGTGCCATGAATGCAAAATGCATAAAATTTACGAGCACAAGAGCTTCAAAACATGGATGCAACATGATAATATGATACTACATGAAATTCTAAGCAAGTTTCATATATGGCATGCCCATAATGGAGCTACGGATCAACCACAACAACCAACACAAGTTTTATATGCATCTGCCCAAGACAACAACATGGCATTTTGCACACATGAGAACATCAAGTTACACTACTCTAAAATGCAAAAACTAAGCATGGGGAAGTAGCATGTAACACACGCTTCATTTCATCTTCACATAACACACTCAAAAGAGTCATGGATAACATGGTAGGAAGCTCACAACATGGCAACAAAATATAGCAGATTGGGACTTAGTGGAATTTAACTATCTCCCAAAACAACAGTTTTGACTAGGCATGTTGACATGGCAATAACATTATCATACCAATCATTCATAGGCATGTCAAGGACTCTAACATCAACTAGACATGACACAGTTCAAATCATAATATTTCCAAAATTACATAGGATGCTTGGTTTGCTTAATATGATGCTCACAAAACGGAACTCTTCATTAACAGATTTCAGCTATTCACGTGATGGCTACTTGAGAGCAGGAAATAAACATGATAATGAAGTCCTGCCTAGAAACCAGAGGCATGGCATGAAAATAGACATCACATAGGGCAATACTAATGAAGGATCCACATGCAAAAGACCTACAGGTGATATGCAACCATCCACGGAAGATCAAATAAATAAACAGATTTGCACATAACGACATGATGCACTTTTGGAACACAATATAGAGCATATAATTGAATCCTAATAACTATGCCAATGATGCCATCATGTAGAACGTGAAATGTAGATGATTTTTCATATATAACTCAATTCCATCCGATGCATGGTCTGCACAGTATAAGTAGTTTAAAAACACAATCATGTGGATAAACCGACAATTATTATAGACCGAAAAACTGTACGGGCGGAGTCGGGCTCGCGGGATGTGGAGGTCCCGGGATGTGGACATCCAGATCCGGCCGAAGAGGAGGCCGGGGCCATGACACCCGTGAGGGCGCCGACGACGCGGTGGAAGGCACGGGGACGCAGGGCAGCTCACTGGGGTCGCTAGAGATGGAGGCCGGGAGCTACTCTGGCCAGATTCAGGCGCGGAACGGCGTCAGCACGCAGATCAAGGCGGTAGCGGCTCATGCACGATCGGCTGGCTCCGACGGCATAGGGCAGCGTCGGGCTAATGCTGCATGCGGCGCGGCGACCAGACAACGAGGCCTGCGGCCACGGGGCTCATGGAGGACGAACGCGACGAGGTCGGGGCTTGGGTCGGTGGCACGCTGACTGGCGGCTAGTCGCCGGTGTGGGGCACTCCGATGGCCGGCGAGGGGCGGCCAGGGAGGCACGGCTTGGGCAAGGATGCTCAGGCGGGCAGCGCGTGCGGGCTCGCTGGTGCCTGAGGCGCTGGAGGGTGATGTGGCAGCTCCTGATTGGCGGGAAGCGGCGGCACGGGCGGTTGGCTAGCCGACGGCTCGCCAAGTTGCGCTGGTGGAGAGGCTGGACGGTGGCTGGGGGCACGGATCCCAAGGAAGAGGAAGGTGGAGGCTAGGGAGACCATTTTTTGATGTGGGGGTCTTCCATTTATAGCAAATTGTTAGGGTTAGGTGTTTTTAGCCCGTTTTTGGACCCTCCGTTTGTGATCGGATGGCTCCGGTCGCGGGGTAGGCTAGGTGGGTTGGTGTTGGGCTGTGGAGAGGGGTTGTAGGCTGAGGAGAGAGGGAGATTTTGGCCCGTGACATGATTTTTAGAACACCGAAAACGTCCGCTAATTACGAATGACGGCGATGCTACAGTTGAACGTTGGGCTATCAAACGAACTCAGAATGTGATGAAGTTTGGTAGACCGGCTAGCTGCCCTATAATAAGACCGCACGCCAGGTGTCGACCCAATCCGGGAATATTTTTTAGCGCGCCTTAAAAATATTTTTTTAAACGGGTCACAGGGGCATCACTCTCACGTCAAAGCAATGCATTACTTGCACCTGCAACTGTTGTAGTAGTAATCTGTGAGCCCCAGGGACTGAACAATCTCATTTCCAAGGGTATCAAGACTATTAAAGATTAATGGGTGAGGCATGGTTAACTGGTGAGGCTGCAGCAAGCGACTAAGCATTTACTGACTGGCTAACTTATGAATACAGAAAGTAAAGTATGGTAGCCTATGCATAATGGTCGTGAACTAGAAATGACCACTAACTGATCCTGAACACCTACTTACGTCAAACATAACCCGCTGTGTCCCCTCTTAGATAAGGACTCACGAGAAGAGACTGTCATGGTTACGCACACAGTTGGTGTATTTTATTAGAGTTTATGTAGCGACCCGACTCGAAACGAGTCAAGCCTCTGTGTATTCTGTGCCATCCCTGGATCAGTATGCTGGCACACACAGTAAATCAATGTATATATCAAAGTGCAATCACATGTAACAGCGTAAAACAGATATATACCTTAAAATAGCAGCGGATACAGTCAACGGGAGTGGAGTCCCAATAACACCAACGGCAAGTTGAGTGCAGACCGTAACCCTGAATCGTACTCTTACCCATCGTAGAAGAGTATCTGCAACATAAGACGTTGCAGCCATATAGGTCAGTACATTGAATGTACTAGCAAGATCACCATAATAGAACAAAAGAATAAAGACTATTCTATATGCAAAGGCTTTGTGGCTCTGTGTCTAAGTTTTTGCATAAAAGCTGATTTTATTTTCCTACAACAAAAGGAATATCAGGAATTTCACTATAGAGTTACCTATCATGACATGGTTCCGCCAACCAATGTCTCAATGCCCACAAGTATCTTAAGTTGCCCACAATTAAGTTATCAGTCAAGTGTTGAGAGTTCAGAGATAGATCCAAGTCCAGAGGCTCAAATTCTCCATAACCGTGGACACAGCTAATCGATTAGGTTTAACTCTGTAGAGTGTTGTGTACTTTACCCACAAGATTCTTTCCCTCCTGGTAAGTCCTTGCACTGCCTTGTGTTTGAGAACAGGATGAAAGAAACATGGTCTTTTAGAGTGCTTCCCTGACTATCCGATAGTGCCCATCCAATCCTAACGTTGACTACATCTCGTAGCATTGCCCAGCAGAGTCACAACAAAGATCAACCAAGCCAGAGCCCATAATGACTTGTGGCTACACAGGTAAGCTTCCGGGCATGAAGTATTCATCCTTCTCTTTGAGTCTGGGTGAGGCTTTCCGCGTGAATACTGGCGCTTCTCCAGCAACAGCTAGGCAAATCCACAGGTTTCTCCAGGGTGCCGTTCCAACCATCCCTCACCCAGTAGTGTGTATTGAAAACTTGTTTTCTCGAGTCTTGAAGTCTTGAGGTCTTGAAGATGCAGGACTTGAAGATGTCTTCATGAAGTTGTCGTCTTGACGTAGAGTCCTTCTTCACACCACTCACGAACACTCATACCAATCCCCGTCTACTTTAGCATAGCATAAAAGTAACTAACGTTCCCAGGGCTTTAGTAAACAGTGGTGGGTTCCTACCTCATGCATTCTACTCAACTACAAGAATTTCAATAGCACTATGAGAGGGATTTGTTGAATGATGTCACTACATGCAATAAAAACATGGGTATGAAATAGATGGTCAAAGTGAACTTGCCTGTACTGTTGATGAAGATAAAGATTGCTCTCACAAATAACTTGATAGACTATACGTCACTCTTCGATGAAATATATAACAAACATTGCATTCATAAGCAACCATACTAGCAATCAATTCTAACAATCACAAGGTAACACAAGAACAAATGCAACAAGGTTGCTGAAGGAAATACTTAAGACAAAAGTTAAAATCAACAAGGTTTTCCTTAAAAGCAACTAAAGTAGTTTTCCCCTTACAAACAATTATTTTCAATAGTAACAAAACAATAACAAAGTAAAATACAACAAAAACATTTTTAGTAAATATTTACTAGCAAAAAGAATTACTTTTGAAGAACAAGTAAAACTATGAAAACAACTTCCTAAACAATATAAGTGTTTGCCTAATGAACTTAACTACAAGCACAACCATAAACTAAGAGAAAACAAATTATGAAACAACTAAGTTAACAGGAAATAAAACTTATAAAACAATTATTTTAAATATTTGTAAATAAGAACCAACTAGCATTACTAGAGCAACGTATCAAAACATAACAAAGCAAAGCAATGGACTCCAAGTTTAGGTGGCTAAACCACTACTAAAACAACTATGCTTTTGTAACCAAACTAATAGTTAACAGAAAAGAATTATTAAAAATATTAATTATAAAACAGAATTAAATCATCTAAAACTTTTGTAAAATAATCTCTACTAATACTAAGTTGTTTAGATAACATTACCTAATGATAAAGAATATAGTTTCTTATAATAGAGTAAAACTAAACCATTTTTATTAACAAACATTTCTTAACAGAAAAGATTACTAAAAACTTTATTTGAAAACAGAATCTAATTATATAAAACTTTTTTGGAATAAACTATTACTAACTAGTTTGTTTTATAACAAATTAAACCTATTTGAAAAGGAGTTGAGATTCCTATAACCATCAAGAAATAAACTAAGCAAATTTTATATTTTTATTAACAGTAGTAAAACACCTAAAGTTTAACTAACAGAACCTACTAAACAAAATAAAACTAAATCTAATTGATATTAACTAAAAACTAAACAAATAAGACTGTACTAACTAATAGGCAGAATCTATTTATATCCAAAACACTAAGAAAAATTATCCTAAAAATTCTCAAACTCTATCTAATGATAACTAAGATCACTAGTGACCATTAGCAAAAAGAATCAATCCAAAATATATTATAAAACTCAAGATATTCAGAAAACAAAATTTAAATCAAATCTGTTCAAATTCAAATTTAATTGTTCAAACATGGTCAAAATTTGGCATCTTCATAAACTAGATAAAATTTTTGACCTAATGCAAAAAGAATCAATTAAAATTACTTAAAAACATAAAAGATATGCTAAATACAAAAACAGGACTAAATCTGTTTTTAAAACAAAACAGAAAATAAGAAAATCCTAGCTAACGGCCAGGGGGTGAGGTGGCGCGCTCTGGTTTGCTGGGCTAGTGTGCACGAGGTTGTTACGGGCGGTCAACCGAAAGTTAGTGCATACCAGTTCGATTTTAAGTTGGATCTAATCCTACGCGTAGATCTACGATCGGACGGTCCAGGGTGGGGGAGGAGCTCACAACGGTGTTGACGGTTCCGACGAAGGCTCCGGCGACGGCGGTGGCTCGGGTGTGGACGGGGACGGCACTCCGGTGGTCTTCGGCGTCGGGGAAATGGCCCAGTCGACGTGCGCGAGCGTGGCGATGACGATGGTAGCGTCAGATAAGCTTGGGGACGACAGGAGCGAGCGCCACGAGCTCGTGGAAGCTTCGGAATGGTGGTGGAGCTCCGGCGAGGTCGTCGGGGAAAGCTTTGGAGGGGTTCCGGGGCTTGCGAGGGGATGGGAAGGTGCGCACGGGTGCGAGGAGGTCGAAGGAGGCCTCAGGAGGGCTCGGGGATGGCTGGGTGTTGAAGTGGCGCGGAAATGGCGCGGCGGCCGTGGTGGTCTCCGGTGAGAAATCCCGGCAAGAGGAGGGCACGGGGTTGGGGCAAGCGAGGGGAAACAGGTGTGGCAGAGCAGTGGCTATTTATAGGGCCGGGGAGGGGGTCGGGAATGGAAGGGGAGGGGATTCCGGCGAGGAAGAGGTCGCGGCGGCGGCGGCGCGCGCGGGAGGAGAGGGGTGACCGCGCGGGGGTTATGGTTGGTCGGGGGGGCCGCTGGTCAGAGAGAGGGAGCGGTGACAGCGCATTAGTCGACCGCAAAGAAGGAAAGTCGGGAGGGAGTTAAGAGGGGGCTGGGCCGGCGGGCTTTAAAAGCTTTTAAGGATTTCCTATTTTGTTTTAACAGCAAACCAAAAACCATTTATTAACCATAAATACTTCCCTAAAAAATAAAAGTTTGGTAACGAAATTTTCAGAAGAATAAATGCCATTTAATAGACATTTTTCCCTGGCCAAATTAAAACTTTAAAAAAATATTTTTTTTAGAAAATGCCTTAATTGGCTTTATTTACTTTTGCAAATATTTTCAAATAACTTTTTGGGTTTTATAGATCAAAAACTTCACATATACCCCCCTATTTTTGGAGTGTCATTTTGCTCCGCTCAAAATATTTGACAAGGGGTTTTGGATGCATGCAATTTCAAATAGGGAATTCAAATGAAACTCAAACTCCATATGAGAAATTCTCAAATAGATTTCAAAATCCCTTTCCCAAATCCTTGGTTTAACTTCCAACTCATATTTCATATATTTGAAGAAGTCATATTATCTTCTCTCATGAAAATCATTGAGTTGCCTAAAGTTCCTGAATTTGAAATATTTTCAAATGGGAATTCAAACCATTTTCAAATCTCTTTTCATTTCTTTAAATGGAAGAAGTCATGTCATATTCACTATGGGGTTTTGTGATGAAATGAATTTGAATTCCTGGTGATCAAAATGCACAGGGAAAGTTCTAGGAAAGTCATTTCATTCCCTCTCATTAAACTTTCAAAAGTTTCAAAAAGTTTCAAATTTCACTGACTTTCAATCACTCGAACAAACAAACAATCATTCTAATAATTATTATAACATTCCAAAGTTTGGGATGTTACAGTTTACTTCAAGTTATATATGACCGGGTGTTTACCAAAATATCCAATTTTGCCACATAACTGCGGACACGGCTTTCTGAAAGATTTAACCCTGCAGGGGTGCTCCAACTCCTCCATCACAAATTAACCACACACAGCGGGAACAACCTCGACCATGAATCTCGCGATCTTCCTAGGCAATTCCATTGGAAATCCGCAACCTCGAGATAGCCCGAAGTATTTTCGGAATTCCTCACTCAAGACGTTCAAGAAAGGTAAAACAAATATAGCATGGCCTCCAGACATGTTGACGATCCCGATAGGAGCCGCATATCTCATTCTCAGGACATGGCGGATAAGTGAAGCATACGGTGGCCAGATAGACATCTCGGAGTTGCCCCGGGTTGGCCCCGCACGATGCTCTTGTTTGGACCTACACTCATGAGGAGCACTGGCCCGGGTTGTTGATTAATTATCTACGGGGTCCGGAATGTCCCTATGCAAGTTTATTAGTTATTAGGCAAATGTAGTACCAACGTTGGGCCTTGCCAGACAAGCTTTATCCTAAAAAAAAATCAAGGGGGTCCCAATAACAACCCCGAGCATGTTAGGAGCACTCAATTATGGAACATAACACCGGTTCACAAGAAACTAGGGTGTCAAGAGTGGAACAAAACACCAAGCAAAAGGCGCAGCCTTCCACCCTTTACCAAGTGTAATTGCACCTGCAGCTGGAAAAAATATAAGAAGGGTTGAGCACGCGGTAACATAGCCACACAATGGTTTGCTGAGATGTGGAGGGTTAGAGGCTTTTCATGGCAATGTTGGGAGGCTTGACAAACAAGTGGTAGGTAGCGAGACATAACGATAAAAGCGGGACAACTAGCATAGCAATGATAGTAGTGGTATCTAGGGAAATTTGTCATCTTGACTGAGATCCCGCTTGGAAGAAGATTGAGTCCATGAAGAAGACAAGTAAATGTAGTCGAACGAATCCTCATACTCCGAACGTTTTTTGAACTCTATCGAGAAGAAGCAATCCGAAAAAAACAATCAACACACGAAAAACCACAACGTATGCATGACATGATGCGCAAACAAATATGGTGCATGTCAAGTTTAATATGCAATGCATGGCAAGAAAAACAAACAACTCCTTCATATTAAATGGAGTTCAATATGAAAAGGTTGGATATAGAGGAAACTCCACGTTCGGATTATTTCATTCACTCCTGTTTAGGTACTCATCAATGTTAAATGTTGTTAGACATGGCAAGAGGTGAAGCACAAACAACTACAGCAACTAGGCATTTTAAATGAGGCCGGAAACAACATATAGCATTTCCAAAACGACCCCATATTCAAATTATGAATTTGGTCCAGATCTGAACTAACCATATTTTTATATTGGTTAAACAGCAAAAATAAAGTGTGGTATAAGATTCTACACATCATTCTAGTCGATTTACATATATAGAACATCTCAAACGGAGCTACGGTCTAAAAGATATGACATTCAGAAGATTATATGCCATGAATGCAAAATGCATGAAAGTGACAACCACAAGCACTTCAAAACATGGATGCAACATGTTAGTATGATACTTCATGAAATTCTAAGCAAGTTCATATATGGCGTGCCCAAAACGGAGCTACGGATCAACCACAACAACCAACACAAGTTTTATATGAATCTGCCCAAGACAGCAACATGGCATTTTGCACACATGAAAACATCAAGTTACACTACTCTAAACTGCAAAAACTAAGAATGGGGAAGTATCATGTAACACACACTTCATTTCATCTTCACATAACACACTCAAAAGAGTCATGGATCACATGGTATGAAGCTCACAACATGGCAACAAAATATAGCAGATTAGGATTTAGTGGAATTTAACTATCTCCCAAAACAGCAGTTCTGACTAGGCATATTGAGATGGAAATAAAATTATCATAGCAATTATTTATAGGCATGGAAAGGACTCTAACAGAAACTAGACATGACACACTTCAAATCATAATAGTGTCAAAATTACATAGGATGCATGGTTTCCTTACTATCATGCTAACAAAACAGAACTCTTCATTAACAGAATTCGGGTATTAACGTGATGGCTACTTGAGAGCAGTAAATAAACATCATAATGAAGACCTACCTAGAAACCAGAGGCATGGCATGAAAATAAACATCACATAGGGCAATACTCATGAAGGCTCCACATGCAAAAGACCTACAGGTGAAATGCAACCATCCGCGGAAGATCGAATAAAATAACAGATTTCCACATAACGACATGATGCACTTTTGCAACACAATTTACCACATCTCATTGAATCCTTATAACTATGCCAATGATGCCATCATGTAGAGCGCGAAATGTAGATGTTTTTTCATATATAACTCAATTCCATCCGATGCACGGTTTGCAAAGTATAAGTAGTTTACAAACACAATCATGTGGCTAAACAGACAATTATTATAGACTTAGAGAATTTTTTGGACCTCAGGGAAAACTGGACGGGTGGAGTCGGGTACACTCTTGGCTCGCGGGATGACGAGGTCCCAGGATGTGGACATCCAGATCTGGCCGGAGAGGAGGCTATGGCCATGGCAGCGGCGATGGCGCCGGCGACGCGGTGGAAGGCACGGGGACGCAGGGCAGCATGCCGGGGTCACCAGAGATGGATGCCAGGAGATCCTCTGGTAAGATCCGTGCGCGGAACGATGTCAGCGTGCAGATCTAGGTGGCGGCGGCTCACGCGCGGTCGGCTGGCTCTAGCGGCACGGGGCGGCGCCGGGCCACTACTGCGGGTGGCACGGCGACCCGACGACGGGGCCTGCGGCCGGGAGGTTCATGGAGGGCGGATGCGATGGGGTCGGGGCTGGGCTCGGTGGCGCGCTGACTGGCGGCTGGTCGTCAGCGTGGGGCACTCTCATGGACAGTGAGGGGCGACCAGGGAGGTGCGGCTCGGGCAAGGATGTTCGGGTGGGTGGCGCTAGCGGGAGGCGCGCGCAGGCTTGCCGAGGCCCAATTCGTTCCGACGCCGGCACGATCTGGGCTGTGGTGGCGGCTCTTGAATGGAGGGAAGCGGCAGCGCGGGCGGTTAGCTAGCCGACAGCTCGCCAAGTGGCGCTGGTGGAGAGGCTGGACGGTGGCTGGCAAAACGAATCACGAGGAAGAGGAAGGTGGAGGCTAGGAAGACCATTTTTGGACGTGGGGGTCTTCCATTTATAGCAAATTGCTAGGGTTAGGGTTTTCTAGCCCGTTTTCGGACCCTCCGATCGCAATCGGATGGCTTCGGTCATTGGGTAGGCAAGGTGGGTTGGTGTTGGGCTGTGGAGAGGGGTTGTCGGCTGAGGAGACAGGGAGATGTTGGCCCGTGACAAGATTTTTAGAACATCGAAAATGTCCTCATTACGAATGACGGCGACACTATAGTTTAGCGTTGGGGTATCAAGCGAACTCGGAATGCGGCAAAATTTGCCAGGCGGCCTACCATCCCTATAATAAGACCACATGCCTGGTTGTGACCCAATCCGATAATATTTTTTAGCGCGCCTTAAAAATGTTTTTTTAAACGATGTCATGGAGGCGTGCGTATGTGGTTGGTCTCAAAACAATCATCAACGAGAACAAGAAGAATCGGCAACTACGCGCGGATGCAAGTTTGAAAATAATGTTGACAAAATGCCGATGCTATGCAGATGATGCAAATGATGCGATGATGAATGCGACAACTAAATGAATCACACGACAAGAATGGCAATAGAAGGGGAATCTTCTGGAGCGCCGGTCCCGAGGTGTTACAACTCTCCTCCACTACACGAGGATCTCGTCCCGAGATCTAAGAATGAGAAGGGGAAGAGAAAGAGCAAGAGGTAAAATTAGTTGCTTCTTTTACAAATGAGTGAAACCAATATAACATGAAGGTTGGAAAGAACTGAAGAATGACACGTGGAACAAGCAAGAATTCAAAAGAAATTTCAGCAACACTTAGGTAGGATAGAAAGGAAAATTTTGATATGATGGAAAGAAATTGAAAGAGAGGCACCAAACTTCGGTTGGATTAGAAACAAAACTTCATAATATGGAAGGATCATGAAAAGATTTCACAGCACTCCAGTGAAAGGAATAAGAAAAGAAAGAACATGATCTTGACAAGACAAGATGATAGATTGAAGAGAGCAACATCACAAGGCCTCCGGAACAAAAGATTAGAAGCTATATCGCTGAATAGAAGAACGGAGAAGAAAATGGCAACTACTATCACAATTGAATTTGTATATCATGGTTGAATGGAGTTGTTGAAATACCAACAACGAAAGAATAAGCTTGTTGTGGGCTTATGGACAACATCTCAAAATAATGAGGTGATAACCAGCCACTCACAAAACAAGGATTGCTTGGGAGCAAAAGAGATGAAAGCATCTTTCACCAGAAGAGGAGGAGAAAACTTGGATCATTTATTACACTATGATAGCAACAATCCTTAGGAAAGCTTTAGGTGAAATCCAACCCAAGATAACTCCAAGACGACATGATGGGTTTACCTGTCTCATTCTTCAAAATTTTCCTTCAGGACTCCTCATAATCAAGAATTTAATAACACCATCTACAAAGACAAAGGAGAAGGAATTGAACTTAGAAATCCAAGATAAAGAACACTTGAGAACCTCCAACAAGAATCATGATGAAAACTTTGAGAAAAAATTATCTCCTTGACGAACCACCATGAGGAACCTCCGGAAATGAGAGAATGATAGAAAATAATTGAAGGTTGGGAAGAATAAGATGAAAGCCTTTCCATGATTTAGAAGAAGCTATGCGAAGAGATACTTGAGCAACTTGAACTCCAGAAAAGAAAAGAAGAACCACTTAGAATCGAGAATTTGATACCATGAACACCACGAAAGAAGGATTGAAATCACCTTGATGAAACTAGAATAAGAATTATGTTATGCTTATCCCAAGTTAATTGATGACAACCAACGGATTTCGCATGCCACTTATTCTTATTTAAAAGATTGAAGAGAGATAGCATGAAGTTGAAGTACTCTTGAACGAACCACCGAAATAATTTAGATACGAACGAAGGGATAATAATTGAGAAGAATTTGAGAATGAAAGCTGGAAGCTGAGAAGGAACAAATCTTCTGAAACAATGGCCTTCGGAGGATCGAGACATGAAAACTACTTTGAATGCGCTGGATAGATATGGGAGAAATTTCTCATGAATGAAAACAATTTGAGAGGAAAGCATTAAGATGAGATGAAAAATCTTCAAGAGAATGGATCAAGATTAAGGGAAAATCTCCTTCGGTCTTCAATGATGAGAATGAAGACGAGAACACCACCAAGAATTACTGAGACACTCTGGAATAATAAATAAAGAAGGTTGAGCGAACAATGAAAATGATTTAGAAGCAATCTTTGAGAAGGAATATGACTGATGAAAATCATTCTTACGTCATATTGAAAAGAACTTGAGGACCTCTCCGGAAAGGTTAGAATTGCCAGGTAAGATCCTGGGGAAAAACCTGTGGGTTATGGGCCCACTAAAATAAACCACCATTGGAATGATTGCTTGGAACGAGAGATTGCAATAGTAGAAATGAAACTAGATGAGATGAGAACCTCTAAATAATTTGAAAGGATTGAAAGAAAACATGAATCTTCTAAGATATCTTCAGCACTCCGGATAGAACAAAGAGAGACGAGTAAACAAGAGAGGCTTGGCAAAGAAATTCCGACATGGAAACCGTTGAATGAAGGAGAAAGCATATGATGAACACTGAGAGCTTGAATCAAATCCACCGAAGAAGGATAACAACAAGAACAAAGAATATGAGGATAGATCTTGAAATTGAAACTCCTGAGAACCTTCACAAGAAATCACTGGATACAATATGAAGAGAAGATAGCGGAAACATTGATATAGAGAAAGCACGTGGATGAGATTTAATAATTGAAGAAAAAGGGCGGGAGGGTGGGGAAAACAAAGAAAACTTGGGACAGATGATACGTACTCCGGAATGAAATAAGAGGATTGATCTTGCAAATATTGGAGATGATAGAATTATCTTGAAGAGAAGGACACCGGATAAAAAGAATTGATATGACAACTTGACTGAGCAAAAGAATTAGCAATCCCACAGAAATATGAGAACACTACTTCGGAAAGATATGAGATCACCACTTGACATCGAAGCAACACGAATTACCATATACAAAAGAAAACAAAGGATGGGGCTTACGAAACAAACCAAAAACAAATGCATAACAGAGATTTCGCTCGATATTTTTGTGGTAAGGTTCACACGGGCTCGATCGTACTTTGGATTGTCATATTGAAATGGCGCTCGAATATGCTCCCTAGGCATAGAGAACTACAAGGCTCGACGAAGAATATATAAAGACTATCCTCTGTAAGAAAGACCATGAACAAACGACTCCACTAGATGTTGAACCCCAACCTCACATCATGATCTGTTGGAAGATCGCCTAGGTAACTACTTGAATTCCCACCTAAGAACTTCCAAATCTTTCTTGGTTATGCAATCGGGGGTTGGGGATACAAGGAGGAAAATATCTCACACAATTAACAAGTCCTACACCCCAACTGTATCTATCCTTCAACACATAACCAGAGGCTTCGGAACTCCATCTATCTCGGACCCTCGAAAACACAACGATACCAAACATGGCAGTACCCCGGACGCCTCCCCAGTACTGGGTGACTGTGATCTTATCTCTCCATGAGAATTATTGAAGCAATTTTGAACATCCCCCGTCTTGAGATACTAAGGATACTGAACGATAACGATGTGTCAAGAATCCCCTAGAGCTCTACTCCTCGATAAAAAGAGGCACCAAGTACAGAACTCTGTCACATCGACATCATATAGATTCCAAAATATCCGCGTGATCCAAATTTTTTTTGAGTGCGAAGAGGATAGAATCAAAATTCCTAAGTCATAATTCCTCACTAGAGCATAGAAGAGGAGTAAAAAGAATCCTACTCTCCGATATAACTAGACTCAAAATAGTTTTTCACTAGACTCGACTCGGCCAAGTTCCATCAATCAAGGGGTCTGCTAGGTCGGTACAGGCCCTGGTACCAACTTGTCATGCCCAAGATGCGATCCTATCCTTATTTTGGCACTAGGGCCTCGACAGGGATAGAAGCGCATCCTGTTTTGTTGCAAGAATGGATATCATTACAAGTACATGTATAGAAGAGATGAGTGTATAGAATTGGCTTACACTTGCCACAAGCTACATCAATATCACATCAATACAACAACATATTCAATCATCATACAGAAGAGCAGGGTCCGACTACAGACAAAAGCAAACGATAAAATGACATCCATCCTTGCTATCCCAGGCTATCGCCTGGAACCCATCCAAGATTGAAGAAGAAGAAGAACTCCAAATCAAACAAGCATCGCTCTCATGTTAAAGCATCGCATTACTTGCACCTACAACTGTTGTTGTAGTAATCTGTGAGCCCCAAGGACCCAGCAATCTCATTTCCAAGGTTATCAAGACTATGAAAGCTTAATGGGTAAGGCATGGTTAAGTGGTGAGGCTGCAGCAAGCGACTAAGCATTTAATTAGTGGCTAACTTATGAATACAGAAAGTAAAGTATGGTGGCCTAGGCATAACGGACGTGAACTAGAAATGATCACTAACTGATACTGAACACCTACTTACGTCAAACAAAACCCCATTATGTCCTCTCTCGGATATGGACTCACGAGAAGAGAGAGTCACAGTTGCATATGCAGTTGGTGTATTTTATTAGAGTTTACTTCAAGATTTCTATGACCGGGTGTTAATCAAAATATCCAATTTACCACATAACCGCGGGCATGGCTTTCTGAAAGATTTAACCCTGCAGGGGTGCTCCAACTCGTCCATCACAAATTAAGCACACACAATGGGAACAACTTCGACCATGTATCTCGTGGTCTTCCTAGGCAATTCCATTGGAGCCACGTATCTCGTTCTCAGGACACGGCGGATAAGCGAAGCATACGGTGGCCTGATAGACATCTCCCGAGTTGCCCCGGGTTGGCCCCGCACGGTGCTCTAGTTTGGACAAACACTCATGAGGAGCACTGGCCCGGGTTGTTGATTAATTATCCATGGGGTTCGAAAAGTCCCTATGCAAGTCTATTAGTTTTTAGGCAAATGTAGTACCAATGTTGCGCCTTGCCAGACAAGCTTTATCCTAAAACGAAAATCAAGGGGTCCCCATAACAACCCCGGGCATGTTAGGAGCGCTCAATTATGGAACATAACACCGGTTCACAAGTAACAAGGGTGGCAAGGGTAGAACAAAACATCAAGCAATAGGCCAAGCCTTCCACCCTTTACCAAGTGTATAAGTGCATTAAATTAAATAGCAATAATATTGTGATAACAAAAGAATGTCCATGTTGTCACATGGAAGCAATTGCACCTGCAGCTAGAAACGCTATAAGAAGGGCTGAGCAAGCGGTAACATAGCCACACAATGGGTTGCTGGGATGTGGAGGTTTAGAGGCTTTTCATGGAAATGTTGGAAGGCTTGACAAACAAGTGGTAGGTAGCAAGACATAACGATAAAAGTGGGAAAACTAGCATAGCAATGATAGTAGTGGTATCCAGAGAAATGTGTCGTCTTGTCTGAGATCTCGCTTGGAAGAATGTCGAGTCCATGAAGAAGACGAGCCAACGTAGTCGAATGAATCCTCACACTCCGAACGCTTTCGGAACTCTATCGAGAAGAAGCAATCCGAAAACAACAATCAACACACGAAAAACCACAACATATGAATGACATGATGCAAAAACAAATATGACGCATGTCTGGTTTAATATGCAACGCATGGCATAGCGTGGCAAGAAAAACAAAAAACTCCTTCATATTAAATGGAGTTCAATATGCAACGGTTGCATATTGACGAAATTCCACATTCGGATTATTTAGATCACTCCGTTTACTCATCAATGTTAAATGTTGTTAGACATGGAAAGAGGTGAAGCACAAACAACTACATCAACTAGGCATTTTAAATGAGGCCGGACATATAGCATTTCTGACATGACCCCATATGCAAATTATGAATTTGGTCCAGATCTGAACTAACCATATTTTTATATTGGTTAAACAGCAAAAATAAAGTGTGGCATAAGATTCTAAACGTCATTCTAGTCGATTTACATATATAGTGTTGGGGAACATTGCACGGGAAACCAAAACTTTCGTACGCATACGCAAGATCTATCCATGGTGATGAGCATCTACGAGAGGGAGAGTGGGTCTATGTGCCCTTGTAGATCGCTAAGCGGGAAGCGTTAAGAAACACGGTTCGTGTAGTCGAACGTCTTCGCGATCCAAATCATCGAGCATCCCGTGATCTCATCACGATCCGTCCCGTGATCCAATCACGATCCATCCCATGATCTCGTCATGATCCGTCCCATGATCCCATCATGAATCGTCTCATGATCTTGATCATGGTCCTTCCGATCTAGCGCCGAACGGACGACACCTCCATTTTCAGCACACGTACAGGTCGATGATGATCTCCGCCTTCTTGATCCAGCAAGAGGGAGCGGAGAGGTAGATGAGTTCTATGGCAGTGTGACGGTGGTGGTGGAGCTATTTCGTCAGGGCTTCGCCGAAGCACTGCAGAAAACCGATCTAGAGGAGAAACTATGCACTGGAGTATATATAGGGTAGCACGCGGCTGGAAAAACTAGTGCAAAAACCCTAAAACCTCTAGTATATATAAGAGGTAGAGAGGAGGGGGCCTTGCTCAAGGTCGAAGCCCTCCTAGCTTCAGCAGAAGGGGGAGGAGAGGAGGATTCCTCCTCCAATCCTAGTAGGACTAGGTCTCCTTCCCTTTTTGCCTTTTTTGCCTTTTTCCACTTTTTCCCTTTGGGATTTTCTTTCCCAGCCGCATGGTCCTTGCATGGGACTTCCACCAGCCCAAAAAGGTCTGGTATTCACTCTCCCACAGCCCACGTAGCCTCTTAGGTCGAAATACCCCTCCCGATGGTCTCCCGCTACACTACCGGCACTCTCGATACACTACCGATGAGCTCGAAACTTTTCCGGCAACCAAAATAGGACTTACTATATATCAATCTATACCTCCGGACAATTCTGGAGCTCCTCATGACGTCCGGGATCTCATCCGGGACTCCGAACAACCTTTGGTCACCACAATACATAACTCTATACTACCGAAACGTCACTGAACCTTAAGTGTGCAGACCCCGCGGGTTGAAGAACTATGTAGACATGAGCGAGACACCTCTACGGTCAATAACCAATAGCGGGACCTGGATGACCATATTGTTTCCTACATATTCTACGAAGGTCTTTATCGGTTGAACCTTTATGTCAAGGATTCAGTTAATCCCGTATGATGTTCCCTTTGTTCTTTGGTATGATACTTGCCCAAGATTCGATCGTCGGTATCTCCATACCTAGTTCAACCTCGTTACCGGCAAGTATCTTTACTCATTCTGTAATACAAGATCATGTGGCTAACACTTAGTCACACTGCTTGCAAGGCTTATTGTGATGTTGTATTACCGAGTGGGCCCTGAGATACCTCTCCATCACACGGAGTAACAAATCCCAGTATTGATGCATGCCAACCCAACAGGCACGCTCGGAGATACCTGTAGAGCACCTTTATAGTCACCCAGTTACGCTGCGACATTTGATACACACAAGGCACTCCTCCGGTGTCCGTGAATTGCATGATCTCATGGTCATAGGAACATATACTTGACATGAAGAAAACATTAGCAATAAACTGACACGATCATATGCTACATTTGTAGTTTGGGTCTTGTCCATCACATCATTCTCCTAATGATGTGATCCCGTTATAAAATGACATCTCATGTCCATGGCAAGGAAACCTTGACCATCTTTGATGAACGAGCTAGTCTATTAGAGGCATACTAGGGACACGGTGTTGTCTATGTATCCACACATGTATCTAAGTTTCCGATGAATACAATTATAGCATGGATAATAAACGATTATCATGAGCAAGGAAATATGATAATAACCAATTTATTATTGCGTTTAGGTCATATTTCCAACAGTCTCCCACTTGCACTAGAGTCAATAATCTAGTTCACATCACCATGTGATTCGCATTGTTATGAATCTTACACCCAATGAGTTCTGGGGCTCGATCATATGATTCAAAGTCTCATCAAGCACCTTGATCTATCTCTATAGATCTTGATGCTCAAAAATTAGGTAGCTTTATCCAGGTCTTCCTTTGAAAAACTCCTTCCAAACAACCCTTTATGCTTTCTAGAAATTCTACATCATTTCCGATCAACAATATGTCAACCACATATGCTTATCAGAAACTCTATAGTGCTCCCACTCACTTTATTGTAAATAGAAGTTTCTCATAAACTTTGTATAGAATAAAAAAACATTGATCACCTCATCAAAGTGTATATTCCAACTCCGAGATGTTTGCTTCAGTTCATAGAAGGATCACTGAAGCTTGCACACCTTTTAGCATCCTTAGCACTGACAAAACTTCCTGGTTGTATCTCATACAACATTTCCTAAAGGAAGGAAACAATGTTTTGACATCCATCTGCCAGATTTCATAATTGAAAAATGCAGCAACTGATAACACAATTCTAACAGACTTTAGCATCGCTACGCGTGAGAAAGTATCATTGCAGTCAACTCCTTGAACTTGTCGTAAACTACTTTGAAACAAGTCGAGCTTTATAAATGGTGACATTTACCACCAGCGTTTGTCTTCATCTTAAAGGTCCATTTGTACTTGATGACCTATCGTCCAACGAGTAAGTCTACCAAAGTCTATACTTGCGTTTCATACATGGATCCTTTCTCGGATTTCATGGCCTCTAACCATGTGTCGTAATCCGGGCCCATCATTGCTTCTCCATAGCTCGTAGGTTCATCGTTGTCCAACAACATGACCTCTAAGACAGGGTTGTCGTACCACTCAGGAGCAGTACACATCCTTGTCGACCTACGAGGTTCGATAGTAACTTAATCCGAAGCTTCATGATCACCATCATTGACTTCAACTAACGTAGGCTTCACAGAAATATCTTCCTGCGCTGCGCTACTCTCTCATTGAAACAAAGGTTCAACAACCTCATCAAGTTATATTTTCCTCCCACTCAATTCTTTAGAGAGAAACTCTTTCTCCAGAAAGGACCCGTTTTAGTAACAAACACTTTATGCTTGGATATGAGATAGAAGGTTTACCCAACTGTTCTTAGGGTATTGTATGAAGATGCATTTGTCTGCTTTGGGCTCGAGCTCATTAGGTGAAAACCTTTTTTCACATAAGTGTCGCAGCCCCAAACATTAAAAATGACAACTTTAGGTTTCTAGCAAACCATAATTCACACGGTGTCATCTCAACAGATTTAGATGCTGCCCTATTTAATGTGAATGTAGTTGTCTCTAATGCATAACCCCAAAACAATAGTGGCAAAACGAGAAGAGACATCATAGTACGTGCTACATCAAATAAGGCACGACTACGATGTTCAGACACACCATCACACTACAGTGTTCCAGGTGGCGTGAGTTGTGAAGCAACTTTCACATTGTCTCAAGTTGTATACCAAACTTGTAACTCAGATATTCACCTCCATGATCATATCATAGACATTTATATCTTGTTGTCATGATGATATTAAACTTCACTCTAAATTTGCTTAAACTTTTCAAACATTTCAGACTTGTGTTTCATTAAGTAAATATACACTATATCTACTCAAATTATCAGTGAAGGTAAGAAAAATAACAATATCCACCGCACGCTACAACACTTCTTGGACCGTATACATCATCATGTATCATTTCCAATAAGTTACTTGCCCCGCTCCATCATATTGAAAATGGGTATATATCCATCTTACCCACGAGGCATGGTCCGCATGTCTCAACCGATTCAAAATCGAATGAGTCAAAAGATCCATCAGCATGGAGTTTCTTCATGCGCTTTACACCAATATGACATTTAGCGGCAATGCCACAAGTATATGGTACTATCATTATTAACTTTGTATCTTTTGGCATCTATGTCATGAACATGCGTACTACTACGATCAAGATTCAACAAACCATTCTCACTGGGTGCATGACCATTGAAGGTATTATTCATGTAAACAGAATAACCATTATTCTCTACCTTAAATGAATATCCGTGTTGCAATAAACACAATCTAATCATGTTCATGCTTAACACAAACACCAAATATCATTTATTTAGGTTCGTCACTAATCCCAAAGGTAGAGAGAGCGTGCGGTGTTGATCACATCAAGCTTGGAAACATTTCCAACACACATCATCACCTCACCATTAGATAGTCTCCATTTATTCCGTAGCTTTTATTTCGAGTCACTAACATTTAGAAATCGAACCGATATCCAATACCCAGGTGCTACTAGGAGTACTAGCAAGGTACACATCAATAACACGTACATCAAATGTACTTGTGTCGACGTTGCCAGCTTTCTTATCTACCTAGTATCTAGGGTTGTTCCGCTTTAGCGACCGCTCTCCTCATAATAGAAGCACTTAGTCTCGGGTTTGGGTTCAACTTTGGGTTGCTTCACTGTAGCAGCAACTGTCTTGCCCTCCATGAAGTTTCCCTCCTTGCCCTTGCCCTTCTCGAAACTAGTGGTTTTACTAACCATCAACACTTGATGCTCCTTATTGATTTCTACCTTCACGGTGTCAAACATCGCGAACAACTCAGGGCTCATCATTTCTATCGCTGGCATTTCATTGTTCATCACGAAGATCTAGTAGCTTTAGTGACAGTGACTTGGAGAATTATATCAATCACTTATCTTATCCGGAAGATCAACTCCCACTTGATTCAAGCGATTGTAGTACCCAGACAATTTGAGAACATGCTCAACGATTGAGCTATTCTCCTTCATCTTGTAGGCACAGAATCTTGTTGGAGATCTCATATCTCACAACACGGGCATGAGCCTGAGATCCCAATCTCAGCTCTTGGAGTATCTCATATGTTCTGTGACATTCAAAACGTTTTGGAGCCTCAATTCTAAGCCATAAAGCATGACGCACTAAATAATCAAGTAGTCATCGGAACGTGCCTGTCAGATGTTCACAACATCTACATACGACGCTAGAGGGGGGTGGCGCACCGAGCGGTGCATTAAGGACATAAGCCTTCTGTGCAGTAATGAGGACAATCCTCAGATCACGGACCCAATCCGCAATATTGCTACCATCATATTTCAACTCTATTTCTCTAGGAACATAAAAAATCAAGGGAGCTACAACGTGAGATAGTAATCTACAACATAATTTGCAAAGACACTACTGACTATGTTCATGATAATGAGTTCAATTAATAATATTAGTTAAGAACTCTCACTCAAATTGACATCCCTCCGGTCAGTCGAATGATACACAATCCAAATTCACCAACTCAAGTCCGATCATCTAGTGAGTTGAGGTGGTTTCAATGGTGAACATCATCATGTTGATCATATCTACTATATGATTTATGTTCGACCTTTCGGTCTCTTGTGTTCCGAGGCCATGTCCGTATATGCTAGGCTCGTCAAGTTTAACCCGAGTGTTCTGCACGTGCAACACTAGCTTGCACCTGTTGTATGTGAACGTAGAGTCTATCACACCCGATCATCACGTGGTGGCTCGACACGACGAACTTTCGCAACGGTGCACACTCGGGGAGAACACAATTTATCTTCAAATTTAAGTGAGGGATCACCTTATAATGCTACCGTCGTCCTAAGCAAAACAAGGTGCATAAAAGGATTAACATCACATGCAAATCATAAGTAACATGATATGGCCATGAACTTGTGCTTTTGATCTCCATCTTGAAAGCACTGGCATGATCTCCACCGTCACTGGCATGACACCATGATCTCCATCATCTTGATCTCCATCAACGTGTCGCCATCGGGGTTGTCGTGCCCACCATGCTTCTACTACTATTGCTACCATTTAGCGATAAAGTAAAGCACTACATAGCACTTAATGATTGACACGCAGGTCATACAATAATTAAAGACAACCCTATGGCTCCTGCCGGTTGCTGTACTCATCGACATGCAAGTCATGATATTCTATACAAGACATGATCATCTCATACATCACATATATCTCATCATGTAATTGGCCATATCACATCACAACATACCCTGCAAAACCAAGTTAGACGTCCTCTAATTGTTGTTGCAAGTTTTACGTGGCTACTACGGGTATCTAGCAAGAACAATTCTCACCTACGCAAAAACAACAATGGTGATACATAAGTTGCTTTTCAACCTTCTCAAGGACCGCCTTTGTCGAATCTGATCCAACTAAAATACGAGAAACTGGCACCCGCCAGCCATCTTGTGCAACAAGTTGCAGTTGAGGGAACTGGTCTCTCGTAAGCGTATGAGTAATGGTTGTCTGTGCCGCTTCATCCCACAATACCGCTGAACCTAAACACGACCAAGGGAGGAAGCAATCTAAGCATCAACGCCCACAAACTCTTTGTGTTCTACTCGAGATCTCATCTACACATAGACCTAGCTCTGATACCACTATTGGGGAACGTTGCATAGGAAACAAAAATGTTCCTACACATATGCAAGATCTATCCATGGTGATGAGAATCTACGAGAGGGAGAGTGGATCTACGTACCCTTGTAGATCGCTAAGCGGGAAGGATTAAGAAACGCGGCTGGTGTAGTCGAACGTCTTCGCGATCCAAATCGCCGAGCGTCCCGCGATCTCATCACGATCTGTCCCACGAGCCAATCATGATCCGTCCCGCGATCGAGTCATGATCCGTCCCACGATCCAATCACGAATCGTCTCGCAATCTTGATCACGGTCCTTCTGATCTAGCGCCGAACGGACGGCACCTCCGCGTTCAGCACACGGACTGCTCGATGATGATCTCCGCCTTCTTGATCTAGCAGGAGGGAGCGGAGAGGTAGACGAGTTCTCCAGTAGCGTGATGGTGCTGTGGCGATGGTGGTGGAGCAATTCCGGCATTGCTTCGCCTAAGCACTACAGAAAACCGATCTAGAGGAGAAACAATGCACTGGAGTATAGGGTAGTATGTGGCTGGAATAACTAGTGCAAAAACCCTAAAACCTCCAGTATATATAAGAGGGAGAGAGGAGGGGGATTCGATCAAGGGCCAAGCCCTCCTAGCTTCGGTCGAAGGGGGAGGAGAGGAGGATTCCTCCTCCAATCCTAGTAGGACTAGGACTCCTCCCCTTTTTGCCTTTTTTGCCTTTTCCACTTTTTCCCTTTGGGATTTTCTTTCCAAGTTACATGGGCCTTGTGTGGTACTTCCACCAGCCCACAAAGGGCTGGTATTCACTATTGGGCCGAAATACCCCTCCAGATGGTCTCCCGGTACAATACCGACACTCCCGGTACACTACTGGTGAGCCCGAAACTTTTCCGGTGACCAAAATAGGACTTCCTATATATCAATCTTTACCTCCGGACCATTCTGGAGCTCCTCGTGAAGTCTGGGATCTCATCAAAGACACCGAACAACCTTCGGTCACCACCATACATAACTCTATACTACTAAAACGTCACCGAACCTTAAGTGTGCAGACCCTGTGGGTTCAAAAACTATGTAGACATGACTGAGACACCTCCATGGTCAATAACCAATAGCGGGACCTAGATGCCCATATTGGTTCCTACATATTCTACGAAGATATTTATCAGTCATACCTTTAAGTCAAGGATTCAGTTAACCCCGTATGATGTTCCCTTTGTTCTTCGGTATGTTACTTGCCCAAGATTCGATCGTGGGTATCTACATACCTAGTTCAACCTCGTTACCAGCAAGTCTCTTTAATCGTTCCGTAATACAAGATCCGGTGACTAACACTTAGTCACACTGCTTGCAAGGCTTATTGTGATGATGTATTACCAACTGGGCCATGAGATACATCTCCGTCACACGGAGTAACAAATCCAAGTCTTGAACCATGCCAACCCAACAGACACCCTCAGAGATACCTGTAGAGCACCTTTATAGTCACCCAGTTATGTTGTAACGTTTGATACACACAATGCACTCCTCCGGTATCCGTGAGTTGCATGATCTCATGGTCATAGGAACATATACTTGACCTGCAGAAAACAGTAGCAATGAACTGACAAGATCATATGCTATGTTTGTAGTTTGGGTCTTGTCCATCACATCATTCTCCTAATGATGTCATACCATTATCAAATGACATCTCATGTCCATGGCTAGTTAACCTTGACCATCTTTGATCAACGAGCTTGTCTATTAGAGGCATACTAGGGACACGGTGTTGTCTATGCATCCACACATGTATCTAAGTTTTCGTTCAATACAATTATAGCATGGATAATAAACGATTATCTTGAGCAAGGAAATATGATAATAACCAATTAATTACTGCCTCTAGGGCATATTTCCAACATATAGAACATCTCAAACGAAGCTATGGTTTAAAAGATATGACATTCACAAGATTATATGCCATGAATGCAAAATGCATGAAAGTGACAACCACAAGCACTTCAAAACATGGATGCAACATGATAATATGATATTACATGAAATTCTAAGCAATTTTCATATATGGCATGCCCAAAACGGAGCTACGGATCAACCACAACAACCAACACAAGTTTTATATGAATCTACCCAAGACAACAACATGGCATTTTGCACACATGAAAACATCAGGTTACACTACTCTAAAATGCACAAACTAAGCATGGGGCAGTAGCATGTAACACACACTTCATTTCATCTTCACATAACACACTCAAAAGAGTCATGGATCACATGGTAGGAAGCTCACCAGATGGCAACGAAATATAGCAGATTAGGCCTTAGTGGAATTTACCTATCTCGCAAAACAGCAGTTTTGACTAGGCATGTTGACATGGAAATAACATTATCATAGCAATCATTTATAGGCATGGCAATTATTGTAACAGCAACTAGACATGACACTCTTCAAATCATAATATTGCCAAAATTACATAGGATGCATGGTTTGCTTAATATGATGCTCACAAAACGCAACACTTCGTTAACATATTTTAGGTATTAACATGATGGCTACTTGAGAGCAGGAAATATACATGATAATGAAATCCTACCTAGCAACGAGAGGCATGGCACGAAAATAGACATCACATAGGGCAATACCCATGAAGGCTCCACATGCAAAAGACCTACGGGTGAAATGCAACCATCTGCGGAAGATCGAATAAAATAACAGATTTGCAACACAATTTACATCATCTAGTTGAATCCTAATAACTATGAAAATGTTTCCATCATGTAGATCATGAAATGTAGATGATTTTTCGTATATAACTCAATTCCATCTGATGCACGGTTTGCAAAGTATAAGAAGTTTAAAAACACAATCATGTGGATATAACAGAAAGTTTTTATAGACTTAAGAGAAATTTTTGGACCTCAGGGAAAACTTGACGGGTGGAGCGCTTGGCTCGCGGGATGAGAGGTCTTGGGATGTCGACATCCAGATCTGGCCGGAGAGGATGCCAGGGACATGGCAGCCGCGACGGCGCCGACCACATGGTGGAAGGCACGAGGACGCAGGGCAGCTCAGCGGGGTCGCCAGAGATGGAGGCTGGGAGATCCTCTGGCCAGATCCGGGTGTGGAACAGCGTCAGCACGCAGATCTAGGCGGCGACGACGGCTCATTCGCGGTCGCCTGGCTCCGGCGGCGCGAGGCGGCGTCAGGCCGTTGCTGCGGGCGGTGCGGCGACCGGACGACGGGGCCTGCATCTGCGGGGCTCGTGGAGGGTGGACGCGACGAGGTTGGGGCTTGGCTCGATGGCGCGCTGACTGGCGGCTGGTCGCCGGCGTGGGGCACTCTATGGCTAGCGAGGGGCGTCTAGCGAGGCGCGGCTCGGGCAAGGATGCTCGGACAGGCGGCGCACGCGGGCTCGCCGAGGTCCGATTCAGCCCACGGCAGGCCCGATCTAGGCTTCGGTGGTGGGAGGCGCTGGAGGGTGATGTGGCGGCTCCTGATTGGCGGGAAGCGGCGTCGCAGGTGGTTGGCTGATCGACGGCTCGCCATGTGGCGCGGGTGGTTGGCTGATCGACGGCTCGCCATGTGGCTGGCAACGCGGATCCCGAGGAAGATGAAGGTGGAGGCTAGGGAGACCATTTTTGGACGTGGGGGTCTTCCTTTTATAGCAAATTGCTAGGGTACGGGGTTTTTAGCCTGTTTTCAGACCCTCCGATCGCGATCGAATGGCTCTGGTCGCGGGGGATGCTAGGTGTGTTGGTGTTGGGCTGTGGAGAGGGGTTGTGGGATGAGGTGAGAGGGAGATGTTGGCCCGTGACAAGATTTTTAGAACACCAAAAACATTCGCTAATTACGAATGACGCCGATGCTACAGTTGAACGTTGGGGTATGAAACGAACTCGGAATGCGATGAAATTTGGCAGGCAGCCTACCTACCCTATAATAAGAGCGCATGCTAGGTTTCGGCCCAATCCGGGAATACTTTTTAGCGCACCTTAAAAACATTTTATAAACGATGTCATGTGGGCGTGTGTGTGTGGTTGGTCTCCAAACGATCATCGACGAGAACGAGAAGAACCGGCAACTACGCGCGGATGCAAGTTTGAAAACTCTTGTTGACAAAATGCTAATACTATGCAGATGATGTGAATGATGTGATGATGAATGCAACAACCAAACGAATCACACGATGAGAATGGAAGTACAAGGGGAATCTTCTGGAGCGTTGGTCCCGGGTTGTTACACAAGGTGATGAAGATGTTAGTCGACAGTGGGGCCAGTCTGAACCTGATCTCGCCCGATTTTATTCGGAGGCTGTAGATTCCTGATGAAGATGTCGAGCCGACATGCGCTTTCCAAGGTTTCAATTCGGGAAGGACTCAGCCGAAAGGCAAGGTCACGCTACCGGTGATGTTTGGCAGCGATATCAATTTCAGAACGGAGGAGATTGTCTTTGAGGTTACCGAGATCTCATTACAATAAAACGGCGTCTTTGGCCGTCCAGCACTGGCCAAGTTCATGGCAGCCACTCATTTCGCTTACAACATGCTGAAGATGCCCGGACCAATGAGCGTCATTACCATCCCCTCCGACAAGAAGAGCGCGCTTATCTGCACTGACCACCTCTACCGGGACACAGTCGCAACATCTGCCACCAAGGCACTTGCTCCTGCCGCTGAAGCTCCCCGGGTGGATAAGACCGACAAGGCCTCTGGCGCACAATCCAGCAAGCTCACCTCTTCGGAGTGTTGCGCTACTGTTGACGATGTGCCAGAGAGCTCCACCAGGAAGAGCAAAAAGTCCAAGGCTGCCCTGCCAGAGACCAACAAGGTGCCCGCCAAGGAGGATGGAACAGGGGGAACCTTCACCATAAGTACCACCCTTGACGACAAATAGGAAAGCGCGCCCGTCGCCTTCCTGTGGGCGAGTGTCGACGTTTTTGCCTGGCAATCATCTGATATCCCTGGTGTTCCTAGGAAGGTGATTGAGAACCACCTTGCCGTCTGCCCACACACACGGCCCGTTAAGCAGAAGGTTCGGAAGCTAGCCCACACATGCGACGCCGGGGATAAGCTCCGAGCCGCTTCCCCCGCCGCTCTCTCCCTCCGTTCCCCTACTCTCTCCTCTTCTCCTCCCTGCTTCCGCCATGGCCGACCCACGCAGCTCCGTCATGCTGTCGTTCTAGCCAGCCCCGAAGCCTTCTGAGCTAGCCAATCGCTGTGCCCGAACACCCTCTACCTCCCAGCCGAGCCACGTGTCACCGGAAGCCCTCTGTTGCCGTCGCGCCATTGTCTTCCTCCTCGGGTTGCCGGAGGGGCAATCGAAGCTCGCCGCCGATTCCGACCGTCCCCGAGCCTCCTTTCGACGCCTCTGCGTTCGCCGTGAGCCCCTGGTCCTTTTCCCCCTCTTTCCCCCATCTGTCTCGCGCCCTAGCCTCGGATTCCATCGAGGCCCGAACGTCGCCGCCGCTTGAGCTCGTCGCCGGTCGCGTTCCGATGATCGGTTAGTCCCTCCGAGGCCATCGTTGTGCTTGCAGAGTCACGTAGTTGTTGTTGGAGCTAAGTAGGAGCTGTGCCGTGCCCTGGTTCGACGAGCCCGAGCTCGCCCGAGCTCCGGCCGCCGCCCAGCTCATCGCCGGCGTCGATTCCGACCACCTCAGCTCGTGGCAAGGGTCGAAATGGACGTGCGCGTCGATGCTGAGTAGATAGGCGCCCTCCTCCGTGGATTTGGTCATCGGAGGAGGATTTCCGATCCCCTCTGCCATCCCTGGAGTCGCCGGCGGCTCGTCGCCAGTGGCTTTGGTCAGTTTGACCTCGCGGGTTGACCCCTGACAGGTGGGGCTAGCCTCTTGTTAATCCCAGATTATGATTAAGTTAATTAATTTAATTAATTAAGTTAATTAGTCAGTGACATGTGGGCCCAGACCTGTAAAATAGTTAGGATTAGTTTTAATCAGTTAATTAAATTAACCAGACACTGACATGTGGACCCCACTGTCAGGTTTGACTCTGGGCCGAGTCAGCTGACCAGCTGATGTCATCATGACATCATGCTGATGCAATAAGTCAATTTCCTATTTAAAAATAATTCCAGAAATTAGTTAAAACTTTTAAAAATCATATAAATTAATCTGTAACTCAGATGAAAATAATTTATATATGAAAATTTATCAGAAAAATCCAATGAATCCAATGGTGCTATTCTCATGCATGTTAGAACAACCTAAATAGGTGAACATGGACATTTTAGCATTAGGTCAATATATAGAAATTGACATGAGAACAACTTTGAACCTTTACTCAAATACATTTCAAATTGACATGATCTCTAGTTGCATTAGCTCATCCATGCAAACTATCATGCCATGATCATGCATCATATTGTTGCATCTACTTGTATTAAATGTTTCATCTGCATTGCGGTAGGCCCTAATCCGGAGGATACTACTCCGTGCCCCGACGAAGTAGAGAACTCTTCCGCAACCCAGCAAGGCAAGCAACCCCATTGATCATTCCGGTAACATCCCATTCTCTCGCTCCTACTCTCGTTTATTGCATTAGGACAAACAATCACATGTCAGTCATACACGGTAGATGATCCTATGCTTATGCATGACCTGATCTTGTCACAGTAAATAGCTAAACCTTGCAACCTAGCATACCTGGTAGATGCTTGTGCCATGATGTGCTTAGCTTACGTTGCCTGCTATGCTTGCTATGCTTAGAGTATGTCAGGTCTGTTTCATCTGGGTGATGAACTGAGCGAAATAGTGTTGTCCGATGTGATGAGCATATAATGAATACAATTTGGTAAAGGTAGCGATGAGAGGCTATGTAGGAGTACATAGTGGGTTGTCTCATTGGGACCGTTCTTAGGAACTGGGTTCCGTGTTTGCGATCCAAGACGAGATACTACCACACGTTGGGATACTTAATTGACCCTCTCGACTTATCAGTCGCTTAGTCCATGGTCCAGGTATTGCAAGTAGTTTCTGGTGTTTAAAGCATGTTGGAGGCCGTGCGTAGCGCTGACCCTCGGGGTGGGTTACGACGCGGTAGGCAGTGGCACGGTGTACCAAGGGTCACCCGAATGGTGGGCTTGGGAACCCTGCGCACATCATTTGGGACCGTAGCGGAAACTTCGGCAAGACAACCGTGCGGGTCAGTCTCAAATAGGTGGTAGCCTGGACTAGAGGTCTTATGTGATTGGCGGTCGTGGCCGACTCCCTCGCTGGGCATCCGCTTGAAGGTTGCCGAGGTGCATGGTTTATGGCAGACAGCGATAAGTGGCGAGAGCGTGTGTGAAGAAGTACACCCCTGCAGGGTTATGAAACTATTTGAATAGCCGCATCCTCGGATATGGACTACTTGGAGAGCTTATGCTGTTCATAGATAATCAAATGGATACTTCTAAAAATCTCAAGACAAGTGTGAGTACCGTAGATGGCACTCTTTCGGAAGGGGAAGGTGAGTCCATGGTAGTGTATTGTGATGGAGTTAGTGGACTCGTGTGCGATAACTAAAATTGTAACAAAGAGTTTAAAACTGAGTAGTGTAGGTTAGCCATGAGTCAAAGCTGGCATTCTGCATAAACTCCACAACCCCTTTGTTGATACATGAGCATAAATAGACTAGGTCCGTTTTAAAGACTTGCTGAGTACCTTTGTACTCATCCTTGCTTAATTAATGTTGCAGAAGAAAACCAGGACCCATCAGTTGGGTTCTATCTAGATGTTGACGATGCTGAATATCTGGTGTCCCAGCTACGATCTTGCCCGTGTGGTAGGCTGTAGATAGTCAGGCCGTATGTCTCTTTTATATTTTGCCGTCTGTACTCAGACAACTTAAGTTTCCGCTGCTTTGTATAATTATATTTGTATGACTTGAGTGTCGGGTCATGTGACCCCTATCTGTAAGAACATATTATGCAAGGCTCGTCTGAGCCTGTTAAATAAAAGTCATGTTGTTGTATGGTTATGTTGTCATGCCATGGTTGTATCTATGCATATCGGGCATGTCGTGCATACGTGTGACGTGCAACGATATGTATGGGATCCAACACCTAGTCATGTGCCTTTAGTAGTACTCTTTACGGGAAACTGTCTCTTTGTGCTTCCACCGAGCCATGGTAGCTTGCTACTGCTCCGGACACATTGATTGACCGGCATGTATCCTTCCTTTCTGCTGTGTCTGTCCCTTCAGGAAAATGTCTTGCAGTGTAATGGAGTCCCTGTAGCCTGCTATGACTCGTCTACGTGCAGCGATGACAGTCGTGTCTCGCGACGTACTGGAGTCCTTGTAGCTTGCTATGACTCTTCTACACACGCTTGAGGCCGACACCTGCATTGTTGGGTTATGTACGTCTGTTTCCATACGAATGTGCCACTTGGGTTCTATGACTAGTTATGTCGGCCCGGGTTCTTTGTTGTCTGATTGCCAGCGACATGTTCACATACGTGAGCCAAAAGACGCAAACGGTCCCGGCCAAGGTAAGGTGGCAGCCGTGGAGTACCGTGCATGAGGCCGCAAAGTGATGTGACCTGTTATAGTACGGAATCATATGACTTAGGATCGGTGTCCCGACATTGTGTCTTAGCGAGGAATCGAAGCAAATCCTGACAAGATCAAAGCAATTGAGCAAATTGAGGCATCAAGATGAGTCAAAGACGTGTGACGCCTTGTCGGCTGTGTTGCTGCTCTGAGTAGGTTCATCTCAAAATCTGCTAAGCGTGCTGCCCTTTTTCAAAGTCTTGAAGAAGGGAGGTCCAATGAAATAGACTCCGGAAGCGGAGGTGGCGCTGCAGTATTTGAAGAAGCACCTTTCCTCTCCGCTGGTCCTAGTCGCGCCAAAACCTCAAGAGTCGTTGCTGCTGTACTTGGCAGCAACGAATCAAGTGGTGAGTGCTGCACTAGTGGAAGAAAGAGAGGTTGAGGAAGAAGTAGCAGCACGACGGTGATGCCAAGTGATGACCCAGGACAAACTCCAACAATGTCTGGCGTCAGCAAAGAAGGATCTGCGCAGTTGAAAGAGATAGTTACGAAGAAGAAAGTGGTGCAGCGACCAGTTTATTTTGTTAGCTCCTTGTTGGCGGGGGCTAGATCAAGGTATTCGAGCATGCAAAAATTGCTCTCCAGCCTTCTTATGGTCTCGAGGAAGCTGCGCCATTAATTCCAAGCACATGAGATCACCGTTGTCACCTGCTTCCCGCTACAGCAGATATCCAGAAACCCAGAAGCTACCGGCAGGATTGTGGAGTGGGCTCTGGAACTATCAAGCTTTGGTCTTAAGTTTGAAAGTACTTCGATCATTCAGAGCAGGGTCTTGGCAGAGTTCATTGCAGAATGGACCCCGACGCCCATTGAAGAGATTCCAGAGTCAACTCTCCCAGGCAAGGAGACTGATCGAGAATGGATCATGTATTCTAATGGGGCTTTCTCGCTGCAGGGCGCTGGTGTTGGAGCGCTGCTTGTTGCACCCACCGAACGAACAACACTGTTGAGTACGAAGGGCTGCTTGCCGGTCTCAGGATCACGACGGACCTTGGGATCAAGAAACTTATTGTCAAGGGTGATACTCAACTTGTCCTCAGGAAAGTGAACAAAGATTACTAGAGTCCATTGATGGAAGCTTATGTAAATGAAGTGAGGAAGTTGGAAGAACGTTTTGACGACCTGCAAATGGAACACGTTCCACGTGCAGAGAACAACGTTGCCGATGGCCTGTCAAAGTGTGCTGCTCTTAAGTTACCTGTGGAACCAGGAACTTTCGTGCTGCAACTAACTCAACCCTCCGTGACACCATAAACTGAACGAGAGAAGAGAAGAAAGTTAAGTTCTGGCAAGTATTTTCCAGCAGAGCTTCCCGAAGCCGCCAGTGAGAAGATTGCCAAAGGGAACGATAGGCCTGTTAGTGAGTTATATGCTCCGACAGGGCCCCCAGCACTTACTGTAGAAGCATACGCTCCTATTAGGCTTGCTGGGGCACAACACTCTCCAGCAGGACCTTAGGCCCTTTCCATCGAGGCAAATGCTCCCCTGACATAGGATACACCTTTAGTTCTTGTTGTCGAGCCGAAGGCTCCAGCATGGGCACAACACATTGTTCAATTCCGTCAAACAGGAGAGCTCCTCGAGGAACAAGTGGAAGCAGAGAAAGCAGCTCGATGGTCTCATATGTACCAGTTCGTGGACAACGTCCTGTACGGAAAGAGATCGAACGGAATGAAACTCAAGTGCATTTCTCGGGAGCATGGACTCGAGATGTTGGCAGAGATACATGGAGGTATATGTGTCTCCCACATAGGATCAAGAGCACTTGCCGGAAAGGCATTCCAACAAGGTTTGTTTTGGCCCACTGCCCTCCAGGATGCAACTGCGTTAGTAACCAAGTGTGAAGCATGCCAGTTTCATTCGAAGAAGCTAAATCAACCAGCTCAAGTCCTTCAAACAATCCCTCTCTCTTGGCCATTTTCGGTCTGGGGGCTCGACATCTTAGGCCCCTTTTCCCGCACTGCCGGGGGCTTCGAGTACTTGTACGTGGCGATTGACAAGTTCACAAAGTGGCCGGAAGTGGAAGCAGTGAGGAAGGTGACATCATAGTCTACTGTCAAGTTCTTTAAAGGGCTAGTTTGCCGCTTTGGTGTTCCCAACAGAATCATCACTGACAACAGCACACAGTTCACAAGCCGCACCTTCATGCAGTATGCCCAAGACGTTTGTAGCAAAATTTGTTTTTCTTTCGTTGCCCACCCGAGGAGCAACGGCCAAGCGGAGAGGGCTAATGTTGAAGTGTTGCGAGGCCTCAAGACAAGAACTTTTGATAGGCTGCACAAGTGCGGAAGGAACTGTATTGATGAGTTGCTGGTGGTTCTTTGGTCAATCAGGACGACACCAAATCGAGCTACCGGCAAGACACCCTTCTCCCTTGTCTATGGGGCAGATGCAGTTCTCCCCACGGAACTCATATACGGGTCACCTCGAGTGCTCTCTTATGACGAGCTCGAGCAAGAGTAGTTGTGGCAAGACGATGTGACGCTCCTTGAGGAAGACCGTCTTCAGGCTGTTGTGAGAGTTGCACTCTACCAGCAAGCCTTGCGCCGCTACCATAGCCACAAGGTCAAGGCCATAAGTCTTGAGGAAGGCGACCTTGTTCTTCAGCGAGTTTAGTCCACCTAGAATCCAAACAAGTTGACACCAAAGTGGGAAGTCCCTTATCGGGTAGTACGAGTCACTAGGCCCGACGCAGTCTGCCTAGAGACCGAGGATAGCGTTTCGGTGAGCAACTCCTGGAATATCGAACATCTTCGAAAGTTCTACCCATGAGGCGCGGTTCTTGGGCCAGCCCCAACAACCACCTTTTGTACATGTCTTGCCGCTGAAGCATGTAATCCTGAGTTCCCAAGACCACCAAATATTAGTTTTAAAGATCGTTTTACTATTTTATTTAAAGGCTTTTTCTTAGGACCAGAAATGGTTTTTCGTAGGAAAAAAATATTTTTAATGCTTTAAAAATATTTGATAAAATTAAGGGAAACTCAATGGACATATATTTTCCATATATATGAGTTTCAACATATGGTCATGTTCAAAATCATGGGCAAAACCCCTCAAAACCCTTTCTGGCCAAATCAAGCTTTTGAAATATATCTATAAGAAATATTCTCAATAAATTCCAAGAAAATTCCATCAAGTCAACATTGTCATAGGTGATGATCTTGCAAAGTTTCATATCAATCCAAGTTGTTTTGATTCATCAAACTATCCCAAAACCCTTCCTATCCAAATTCAAATTTGAAAAACTTTACATCCTGAAGTATGTTCCCTTAACCCCAAACTTTGTGGACCAAAAAATGGTGCTACACAAAGTGGTGCATCAAGGGGAGTAGGTTAGCATGACTAGATCTATAGAAACCAAATTCTATTGATTTCTAGGGTTTCAAAAAGTTACATGGTGAACTTTATTCAATCATGCTCAAACTTGGTGGACAGGCCTAATTCTAACCACCATTTGACCCTGTCAATTCTTATGGCAAGCAAAGTCCATTTGCTCTCCCTAATATCCATCAAACACCTTCTGGACATTTCTAAAACTATTGTTTCCACCACTTCTATTCTTCCCCTTGCTCTGAAATTTTTGCCACATTCTTACATTGATGCATTTTAGCTCGAGTAAATTTTTATGGCCAAGACTGAATGGGTAAGTGGGGTAAAACCCACATTTACCCCCTGGACAGGAATGGAAGGAGCATTTCTACCCTCTCCCCCACTACATTTCTTTTCTCCCTAGCCTTCCCTAGCTCCTAGAGCATCTTCAGACCATCCATGTGCTACTGGACAAGGTGGGGCACCCCAGAATGCGCGGGCAATGGCAATGCCGGCCATATGCATGCTCTGGGCGTGCTACAGTGTGCTCCCGCACTATAGCCGCCGCCGAATAGCCGCCCCCGACCACCTAGGGCCCCCCCTCGTGTCCCCCAAGATGCCCTCGGCGTCCGTGACGCGCAAAGAGGTTGGCCCCTTCCTCTCTCCTCCTCCTTCTCCCTCCTCCGCGCGTGCCCGACGCCACCCGAGCCGGCCAACGAGGGAGCTCGCACGCGCGCGTCTCCCCTTCTCTTTCTGTCTCACTCCCCCTGGCCTAGACTAACCCCACGAGTACCCCAGAGACGTCCTCTCTCCCTCCCATGGCCCCTGTCCTCACCCCAAGCTCGCCGACGCACGATAGCTCGGTAGACTGACGCCCCCTCTATTTAAGGCGCCCTAAGCTTGTCTCTGCCCTCCTCTAGCTCCCTCATCCGCCCACTCAACCACCAGATCGACCCAAGCAAGCTCCCAAGGTCCCAATCATCGGAATCGAGCCGAGGACCACCACGGCAGCCCCGCCGTTGATCTCACGGTGAGGCGCCCCTCCAGTCCCCCTTCTTCTCCAGTTGCATCTCCCTCGCCTCTATGGCCCATTCCCCCGACCTCTCCGCTCGATTTGCAGCACAAGAAGGGCCCAGTGACCTCCACCCGATTCCCCTCCGCCATGGATACCTCGTCGCCGGCGACCCCTTGCTCTCTGGCGCTCCCATCCACCTACACCCGGACAGGCGGTGACGCCCTGCGCACATCCTCGTGCTCACCACTACTTTTCATCGCTGTTGGCCTCACCGGTGAGCCCCGCCCACACCTGTCGGCCTCGGTCTCGCCCGCCTCTCTCCCTCTCCCACTGGCACCCGGGCCCCGCCTGCCAGGTTTGAACCTGGCGAGCGCGGGCGCATCGGTTCGCCTACGGGCTGATTGCTCTAGGCCGGCCCAGTTGCGGCCAGATCTGGCCCAGGGCCCAGTACCTCTTTTCCTTTTTCGTTTTCTGATAACTTTCCAGAAATTCCAAAGACCTAAATATAAATCCTATGCCAAATATGTTTCCTCCTAAAATCTTGGAATAATATGTACAATTTAATAGTGCCATTTGTGAAATATTTCGAAAACTTTTTTATGTACTATTTTATTTTAAAACCTATTTTTAGGCATTTCTAGCCTCTATTATAATTAGTTTTAAAATCCCTTTTCTCCCCAAAACCTTAGGCAAATATTGTTAGTATAGTTTCTAGCATTTATCAGAATAGGGTAGCATTTTATTAGTGGATTTTTGTGCTTTGTTTTTGTGTGGCGCTTATTATTCCCGCTATTTTATCACGATGATAGATTGCGCTATTGACGAGGAAGTTGGACCCGAAGGTTTCGAAGACCCCGAAGACTTTGTTGAGCCAGGCAAGCAGCCCTTTGACCATGTTAAGAAACCATTTTCATGCATGCCATATAGCACTTTATTCCTTCTTGTAGAGGTTCAATTGATAAATATCTTTATAGAATATGTAGGAACCAATATGGGGCATCTAGGTCCTGCTATTGGTTATTGACTGTAGAGGTGTCTCGGTCGTGTCTACATAGTTCTCGAACTCGCGGGGTCTACACACTTAAGGTTTGGTGACGTTTCAGTAGTATAGAGTTATGTATGGTGGTGAGCGAAGGTTGTTAGGAGTCCAAGGTGAGATCCTGGATGTCCCAAGGAGCTTCGGAATGGTCCATAGGTAAATATTGGTATATAGGAAGTCTTGTTTTGGTCACCGGAAAAGTTTCTGGCTCATCGATAGTGTACCGAGAGTGCCGGGATGGTATTGGGGGACCATCGGGAGGGGTGTTTAGACCCAAGGGGCAACATGGGCTGTGGTAGGAGGTATACCAGCCCTTAGTGGGATGGCCAAAGCCCCACAACAGGCCCATGCGGCTGGGAGGAGAAACCCAAGGTGGAAAGGATGTTTCCAAGTGGGAGAGAAGGAGTCCTAATCCTACTAGGATTGGAGGACTCCTCCTCTCCCCACTTTCGCCGAACCTAGGGTTGTCCCCTTGGGGGCTAGGTCTCCTCCCTCCCTCCTCCTATATATATTAGAGGTATTGAGAGTTTTTCACAACAGAAATCAGCCACGTGCTACAATCTCCTCTAGATCGTAGTTTCTCCTCTAGATCGTTTTCAGCGGTGCTTAGGCGAAGACCTACTAGAATAGTTCCACCATCATCATCGGAACGCCGTCACGCTGTCGGGGAAATCATCTACCTCTCCACTCCCTCTTGCTGGATAAGCAAGGCGGAGATCGTCATCGAGCAATACATGTGCTGAACACGGACGTTTCGTCCGTTTGGCGCTAGATCGGGACGGATCGTGATTGGATCACGGGACGCTCGGCAATTTGGATCGCGAAGACATTCGACTACATCAACCGCGTTTCTTAACGCTTTCCTCTTAGTGATCTACAAGGGTATGTAGATGCACTCTCCCCCTCGTAGATGCTTATCTCCATGGATTGATCTTGCGTGCCCGTAGGAAATTTTCTGTTTCCCATGCAACGTTCCCCAACAGTGGCATCATGCGCTAGGTCTATGTGTAGATGAGATCACGATTAGAACACAAAGGAGTTTGTGGGTGTTGATCCTTAGATTGCTTCCTCCCTTAGTCGTGTTTTCGTTCAGCGGTATTGTGGGATGAAGTGGCCCGAACCAACATTACTCGCATGCTTACAAGAGACCGGTTCCATCGAGTGACGTGTAACTTCGTTGCACAAAGATGGCTGGAGGGTGTCTTTCTCTCCTAATCTAGTTGGATCGGATTCTTCAAAGGCGGTCCTTGAGAAGGTCGAATAGCAATTTATGTATCACTGTTGTGGTTTTTGCGTAGGTGAGTATTGTTCCTGCTAGATACCCGTAGCAGCCACGTAAAACTTGCAACAACAATTAGAGGATGTCTAACTTGTTTTTGCAGGGTATGTTGTGATGTGATATGGCCAATTACATGATGATATATATGTGATGTATGAGATGATCATGTTTCTTATAGAATATCAAGACTTGCATGTCGATGAGTATGGTAACTGGCAGGAGCCATAGGGTTGTCTTTAATTATTTTCATCGTTTTGCTTTACTTTATCGCTATGGGTTAGCAATAGTCGTGGAAGCAACAGTCGGCGCGACAAACCCGATGGCGACACGTTGATGGAAATCAAGATGATGGAGATCATGGTTTCATGTCGGTAACGATGGAGATCATGTTAGTGCTTTCAAGATGAAGATCAAAAGCACAAGTTCTTGGCCATATCATGTCACTTATCATTTGCATGTGATGTTAATCCTTTTATGCACCTTGTTTTGCCTAGGACGACGGTCGCATTATAAGGTGATCCCTCACTTAAATTTCAAGATAAATTGTGTTCTCCCCAAGTGTGCACCATTGCGAAATTTCATTGTGTCAAGACACCATGTGATGATCGGGTGTGATAGACTCTACGTTCACATACAACGGGTGCAAGCCAGATTTGCACATGCGGAACACTCGGGTTAAACTTGACGAGCCTAGCATGTATAGACATGTCCTCAGAACACAAGAGACCGAAAGGTCGAACATGAGTCATATAGTAGATATGATCAACATGATGATGTTCATCACTGAAACCACCCAAACTCACGTGATGATCGGACTTGAGTTGGTGAATTTGGATCATGTATCACTCAGATGACCCGAGGGATGTCAATTTGATTGGGAGCTTTAGTAATTTTATTAAGTAAACTCTTTATCTTGAACAATACTCTTAGTAACCTTTGCATATTTATGTTGTAGATCAATGGCTCGCGCGGTAGCACCCCTGAATTTTAATGCGTTCCTAGAGAAAGCTCAGTTGAAAGATGATGGAAGTAGATTTGTGGACTGGGCCCGTAATCTGAGGATTATTCTCACGGCTTCCCAGGAGGCCTATGTCCTTGATGCACTGCTTGGTGATCAACCCGCTCCAGTTGAGTCTACAGACGTTGTGAATGCGTGGCAGGCACGTTCTAATGATTATTCAATGGTTCAATGTGCAATGTTGTATGGCTTATAACTAGGACTTCAAAGATGTTTTGAACGTCATGGAGCATATGATACGTTCTAGGAGTTGAAGTAGCTTTCATAAGAATGCCCAGATCGAGATGTATGGGACCTTCGATAAATTCTATGCTTGCAAAATGGAGGAGAACAGGTCTATCAGTGAAAACATACTGAGAATATCTGGGTATTCCACCCGTCTAGCCAAATTAGGGATGCCCTTTCGGGCAAAGGCGATCACTGACTGAGTTCTTCAATCATTGCTGCCTAGCTACAAGAGCTTTGTGTTGAACTATAACATGCACAGGATGAATAAGTTAGTCGCCGAGTTGTTAGCGATGTTAAAAGTTGCTGAGTCTGAGATTCAGAAGGAGCATCAAGTGTTGATGGTCAATAAAACCACTAGTTTCGATAAGAATGGCAAGGGAAAGAAGGGTAACTCCAAGAAGAGTGGCAAAGCAGTTGCCCCTCCCATGAAGAAACCCAAGGCTGTACCCAAGCCAGAAACTGTGTACTTTCATTGCAAGGGAACTGGTCACTGGAAGCGGAACTACCCCAAGTATCTGGCTGACAAGAAGGCGGCCAACAACAAACAAGATATATATGATATACATGTTATTGATGCGTACCTTACCAACTCTCGTTGTAGTGCCTGGGTATTTAATACCAGTTCGATTGCTCACATTTGCAACTCAAAACAGGAACTACGGAATAGACGAAGGCTGGCAAAGGACGAAGTGGCGATGCACGTGGGAAATATTTCCAAGGTTGATGTGATCTCCGTCGGCACACTCTCTCTTCGATTACCATCGAGATTAATCATAAACCTGAATAATTGTTATTTAGTGCCTCCGTTAAGCATGAACATTATATCTGGATCTTGTTTATTGCGAGACGGTTACTCATTTAAATCAGAGAATAATGGTTGTTCTATTTATATGAGTAATATCTTTTATGGTCATGCACCCAATGTGAGAGGTTTATTCATATTGAATCTCGTTAGTGATGATACACATGTTCATAACATTGATGCCAAAACATGTAGAGTTGATAATTATATTACCACTTTCTTGTGGCACTGCCTTTTAGGTCATATTGATGTAAAACACATGAAGAATATCCATGCTGATGGCCGTTTTGAGTCACTACATTTGAATCACTTGACACATGTGAACCATGCCTCATGGGAAAGTTGACTAAAACGCCGTTCTCTGGTACAATGGAACAGGCTAGTGACTCGTTGGAAATCATACATACCGATGTGTGCGGTCCGATGAGCATTGAGGCGCGTGATGGATATCATTATTTTCTCACCTTCACTAAGGAATTAAGTAGATATGGGTATATTTACTTAATGAAACGCAAGTATAAAACGTTTTTAAAGTTCAAGCAATTTCAGAGTGAAGTTGAGAATCATCGTAACAAGAAGATTAAATTTGTGCGATCTGATCGAGGACGTGAATATCTGAGTTATGAGTTTGGCAGTCACTTAAGACAGTGTGTAATTGTTTCACAATTGACACTGCCTAGAACACCATAGCGTAATGGTGTGTCCAAACGTCATAATCGAACCATATTAGATATGGTTCGTTCTATGATGTCTCTTGTCGATTTGCCACTTTTGTTTTAGGGTTAAGCATTAGAGACAACTGCATTCACTTTAAATAGGGCACCATCGAAATCCTTTGAGACGATGCCATATGAACTATGGTTTGGCAAGAAGCCAAAGTTTTCGTTTCTTAAAGTTTGGGGATGTGATGCTTCCGTCAAAAAGGTTCAGCCTGAAAACTTGGAACCCAAAGCGGAGAAATGTGTCTTCATAGGATACCCGAAATAGACAGTTGGGTATACCTTCTATCTCAGATCCAAAGGCAAAGTGTTTGTCACTAAAAATGGAACATTTCTTGAGAAAGAGTTTCTCTTGAAAGAATTGAGTGGGAGGAAGATAGAACTTGATGAGGATGTTGAACCTTTGTTTCAACCAGAGAGTAGCGTATCGCAAAAACATGTTTCTATGGAGCCTACAACAGTTGAAGAGGAAGTTAATGATGATGATCATGAAACTTCGGATCTAGTTGCTATTGAACCTCGTAGGTCAATAAGGGCGCGTGTTGCTCCTAAGTGGTACGGCAACCCTATCTTAGAGGTCATGTTGTTAGGCAACGTTGAACCTACGAGCTAGGAGAAGCAATGATGGGACTGGATTCCGAGAAATGGTTATATGCCATGAAATCCTATATGGGATCCATGTACGAAAACAAATTATGGACTTTGGAAATATTACCAGAAGGGCGAAAGGCCATTCAGAACAAAAGGATCTTTAAGAGGAACACGGACGCGGACGGTAATGTCACCTTCTATAAAGCTCGACCTATGGCAAAGGGTTTTTCACAAGTTCAGGGAGTTGACTACGATGAGACCTTCTCACTTGTAGTGATGCTTAAGTCCGTCAGAATCATGTTAGCAATAGCTGCATATTTCGACTATGAAATTTGGCAGATGGATGTCAATACGGCGTTCCTTGACGGTTTCCTCAGGGAAAAGTTATATATGATACAACCGGAAGGTTTTGTCGATCCAGAGAATGCTGACAAAGTTTGCAAACTCTACCGATCCATTTATGGACTCGTGCAAGCATCTCGGAGTTGGAATCTACGCTTTGATGAGGTGGTCAAAGCGTTCGACTTTATACAAGTTTACGGAGAAGCTTGTATTTACAAGAAAGTGAGTGGGAGCTCTATAGCGTTTCTAAAATTATATGTGGATGACATATTGCTGATTGGTAACAATATAGAAATGCTGGAAAGCGTGAAGGAATATTTGAACAAGAGTTTTTCAATGAAGGATCTAGGAGAAGCTATTTTCATATTAGGCATTAAGATCTATAGAGATAGGTTGATATGCTTAATAGGACTTTCACGGAGCACATACCTTGATAAAGTTTTGAAGAAGTTCAAAATGGATTAGTCCAAGAAGGGGTTCTTGCCTGTGTTACAAGGTGTGAAGTTGAGTAAGTCTCAATGCCTAGTGACTGCAGAAGATAAAGAGAAGATGAGTGTCATCCCCTAGGAAGCCTGTACCTAGCAATGTGTTTTTGGAACACCTACATTCTCCTTCGGTGCAAGAAGATCATTTCACTGAAGAGCCCCTACAAGCCAAGAGTGCTTCTGATCTGACTGAGGTTGATCTCCCGATAGTCATATATCTGGTCAAGGAGATTTTGGTGATCATGCCCGACTGGACGATGCCTTATATCGCATACATACTAAGAAGAAGTCCCATATTACAAAGTTGAAGCTCGACATATTTTCCGCAGATCCAAGGCCTTTACTATGATGGGTGGACAACTTTACAGAGAAAGCGTAACTGGCGTGACTCAGCAATGCATCTCTCCTGAAGAAGATCCTCTGATTTTGGAGGAAATTCACTCAAGGACTTGTGCTCATCATGCATCCTCTCGCATGATTGTTGACAAAGCATACCGAGCAGGTTTCTTCTAGCTGTGCACCAATGAAATGGCTAAGGAGATTGTTGATTGCTGTGAAGGGTGCCAGTTCTATTCAAGCTTGTCGCACAAGCCCGCGTTCCCCTTGAAGACTATTCCACTCGTCTTGCCATTTTCTATATAGGGTTTGGATATGGTCGGTCCCTTTAGAACAAGCCATAGTGCATTTACGCACTTGCTTGTAGTAGTCGACAAGTTCACTAAGTGTATTGAGGCTAGGCCCATAAAAAAGCTGAACTCGCGCACTGCTACCAAATTCATGAAAGAGATAACATTCAGATATGGAGTTACCCATAGCATCATTACAGACAATGTCTCAAACTTTGACTAGGAAGAGTTCAGACACTTCTACTTCACCCAAGGCACTCGGGTGGATTACGCATCCGTTTTCACCCCCAGACTAATGGTCAAGCTGAGCGAGCAAATGGCCTTATCCTCCAAGGGATGAAGACTCGACTCATGCGAGATCTCGAGCATGCAGCCAAAAACACAATTCCTAATCGATCGACAGGACACACTCCTTTCTTCATTGTGTGTGGAGCTGAAGCCATCCTACCGAGTGATCTCTTTCACAATTCCCCTCGTGTAGGTCTTTACTCTGAGGCTGAGGCTGAGCAGGCATGACAAGACGATGTAGATCTCCTGGAAGAAGAGCGTGAAACGGCTCTGGTTCGGTCAACCGTGTATTGGCAAGATCTGTGTCGCTTCCATGCAAAGCATGTCAAGAGTCGGTCATTCCATCAAGGTGATCTTGTTCTCCGAGTGGATCAGCAGTGACCTCACAAGCTCGCCCCAGTACGGGAAGACCCTTTCTTCATCACCAAAGTACTAAACAACGAAGCCTCCCACCTATACAACCTCAAGAAGAATATCGGCAAGCCGCGTGCCTGGAACGCAGATTTACTTCGAACTTTTTATACTTGATCACTGAGTTATTTTCTTGTAATAAGGGTACTCCAGACAATGTCGTTTATTAAAGTTATGACTCCCGCAGTCCATTTTTGAATCCGATTGCACAATATCATATTAAAAAACACTCTAAGTGACGAGCAACCCTCTCACTCGGGGGCTTACCTGCGAACCAGCTTTTGCCTAAGTTAAAAAAACCTTCCAAGTGGATTACATCCTATTCACTTGAAAACTTAGCTACGAACCAGTCTTCGTCTAAGTTCAAAACTTCTCCGAGTGATGACTGACCCTCTCACTCGAGGACCTAGTTGTAAACCAGCTTTCGCCTAAGTTAAAAAAACCTTCCAAGTGGATTACATCCTATTTACTTGAAACTTAGCTATGAACCAGTCTTCGTCTAAGTTCAAAACTTCTCTGAGTGACGAGAGACCCTCTCACTCGGGGGGGGCTTAGCTGCGAACTAGCTTTTTTCTAAGTTAAAAAAACCTTTCGAGTGGATTATATCCTATTCACTCAGAAACTTAGGTACGAACTAGTCTTCATATAAGTTCAAATCTTCCCCGAGTGACGAGTGACCCTTTCACTCGGGGTCTTAGCTACGAACTAGCTTTCACCTAAGTTAATTTTTTTCCGAGTGGATTACATTCTATTCACTCGGAAACTTAGCTATGAACCAGTCTTCGTCTAAGTTCAAAACTTTCCGAGTGACGAGCGACCCTCTCACTCGGGGGTTTAGCTGTGAACCAGCTTTTGGCTAAGTTAAAAAAACTTCCGAGTGGATTACATCCTATTTGATCGAAAACTTAGCTACGAACCAGGGTTCGTCTAAGTTCAAAACTTCTCTGAGTGACGAGCAACCCTCTCACTCGGGGGCTTAGCTGCGAATCATCTTTCGCCTAAGTTAAAAACCTTCTGAGTGAATCACATCCTATTCACTCAGAAACTTAGCTACGAACCAGTCTTCCTCTAAGATTAAAATTTCTCCGAGTGACGAGTGTCCCTATCACTCCGGGCTTAGCTACGAACCAGCTTTCGCCTAGGTTTAAAACCCTTCCGAGTGGATTACATCATATTCACTAGGAAACTTAGCTACGGGCTAGTCTTTGTCTAAGTTCAAAACATCTCCGAGTGACGAGCAACCCTCTCACTCGGCGGCTTGGCTGCAAACCAGCCTTTGCCTAAGTTAAAAACCCTCCTGACTGATGAGCATTCTTCTTACTCGGAGACTTAGCCACGAACCAGTTTTTGGCCTATGTTGGAAATCCTTTCGAATGGTGAACATCTATTCCATTCGGGAACAAAGAAAATTGAGCCAAGCAAAGGTTTGAAAGCAAAATGCAGATAAATCCAGAATTCCTAGCGCCGAGAAAATTTGTTCACGCAAACGGAAGTATTCAGGCTTAAAGCCTGAACGAAGTTTTAAAACGGTTACACCATCACTCGGCATACAGAGGCAAATAAAATTTTAACGGTGATCAAAGTTTCATCAAGCACACGTGGGACTCTCGGGCTCGACAAAAGTGTCTAGATCAATCCCATAAACAATCCGAGTGGCTGCGTCGATGAAGGTCTCCATGAAGTCCTCGAATTCAAGTTTCTTCGTGTTGACCACCTGGTGAGTCTTCAGCTTGTCCTCCTTTGCCTACCTGAAATGGACTCGGACAAGTGAAAGCGCCATGTCGGCTCCATAGCGAGCAGCAGATTTTTTTCCATGCTTGCACTCGACTAGGAATTTCATTGAGGCAAGTCATCATCGACTCGAGGTCAGTCTGGAGTGTGTCTTCTGGTCGTAGTTCTTTGTCGATCTTCTCCAGCGCGGTCCTTAGTCGAGTGATATACTCTTGAACACTTTGAAGACGATCATCAAGCCAAAATATGTTCATGGCAACTTTGTCCCCAACGGCTGACTTGATGGGGCCCAAATTTGGCCATATCTCCTAAGTCTCCTTGTCGACGTCTTGGCAGAATTCTGCTAAAAGGGAGAATGAAAAGATGGTCACGCTACTGTCCTGCAAGAATTAAGGAAATTCACTTGACGAAAGGAAAGTTACCTTTGACCTTGTTGAACATCTTCTTCACGAAGTCTCCCAAGTATTTCTCTAGACCATTACTCCTCTTGCTCAGCTATTCGATCTTCTTGATCCAGTCGGCCCGTACCTTCTTGAGTTTGGTATTTTCATCTTCCAACTTTTTGTCTGCGGCAAGCTTCGACTCGACAGCCTCAGTTTTCTCTCTCGCCACATTCTGAGCATCAGCGAGTGCTTTTTCCTTGTATTCAAGCACCTTCTTCATGGTATCTAAAGAAATAACATTGTTGAGTCGCGCTTGGAGTCGGCGGTTCTCATCACACACGTCTGTTCGAGTGAGGACAATCGGTTCAAAGGATGGAAGATGAAAGTGATAATGCAGTTGGTTGACAAAGATCACCTCCCAGGGTCCTCAGCTCAGTCTGTGCATGGTCCAGATTTTTCTTGGACACATCCAGATCCAGTTGAAGCTGATTCTTCTCCTTCTCCAGGTCGACGTGCCGAGTCCCAAATTTACAAGCTTTCTGAAATCAACCAAGAAGTAATTCAATCGACATTACTATTTCTCCACTCCCGAGTGGAAAGGAGTAAGCTCAGTCGACTGGATGGAGGCCCGCCGCCCCACCCCACACCTCTGCAAAGCATCATATCATGATTGATGGAAATGATGTCCATGAAACCTGCGTCATATCATGGTTGATTGAAATGATGTCCATTAAACCTGCATCATATCATCGTTGATGGAAATGATGTCCATGAAACCTGCATGATAGGTTCTGACATCTCCATCCCTAAGACAAGCAATGAGAAGTGTAAGGAAAAAGCGTTCACTCGACGAACCGAGCAACAAGTGTACCATGCGTACGAAAAAGGACCCTAGGTCCAAGTTCTTAAGACTAGTGCCCATCGTAAATGATCGATAGTAATCTCGGGGACTACACCTAGTGGGTGCACTCAGCATGCCCCCACTGGATATGATTCCAATCGACCAGGTTTGACCTGTCTAAAAAAACTTTGTCTCTATCAGACCCCCGCCGATGCACGCACTCGACAACGGTCTCGTGGACTACACCCAGTGGGTGCACTCAGCGTGCCCCCACTGGACCTACTATCACTCAACCAGTTCTAGCCTGTCAAATGGAAAGCGATGATCAAAACAATTATAAGACCCGTGCCAATGTCATCACCATTCAACATCGGTCTCGGGGACTACACCCAGTGGGTGCACTCAGCGTGCCCCCACTAGACCAGAAACCACTTGACTAAGACCTTATCTACTCGAGGGAAAAACAAGCAAATATGTATCAAAAAGAAAACACCGAGTGGGTGTAAAGTCAAGATGGACAAGAATTCAATCGGAAATGAACTTATAATCACACTGAATCATACATTGGCTTGAAGCTCTGAGCTGGCGTCATAAGTTGATTTGCTAGCTGCTACCTCTTGAGCGTGCGTTGGTTTTCCCTTGAAGAGGAAAGGGTGATGCAGCAAAGTAGATAAGTATTTCCCTCATATTTTGAGAACCAAGGTATCAATCCAGTAGGAGGAACAAGCAAGTCACCAATGGATGCACCTACACAAACAATCAAACTCTTGCACCCAATGCTATAAAGGGGTTGTCAATCCTTCACGATTATTTGCAAGGATTAGATCTGATAGAGATTGATGTAAACGAGTATGGAAAGAGAAAAGTAAATAAATTGCAACAAGTTGTTTTTGGGATTTTTGATTTATAGATCTGAAAATATATTATGGAAAGTAGACCCGAGGGCCATAGATTTCACTAGAGGCTTATCTCTCGAAGGCAAATATCATGGTGATTAAACAAATTATTGTCAAGCAATTGATAGAAAAGCAAAGAATCATGTAGTTATCCAAGGCAATGATCATGCATATAGTATCACTTCCGTGAAAAGTAGACCTAAACGATTCTGCATCTACTACTATTACTCCACACATCGACCAACTCATGCCTGCATCTAGAGTATTAAGTTCATGAAGAATAGAGTAACGCCTTAAGGAAGAACAGACTTGGCGGTCTCGAGACGTTCTTGGACTAGTTGAACTTGCTCTTCTGCCTTGTGGAGGATATCTGGTCCAAAGACCAATCCCTCCCTTGTTTCCGACCAGTTGAGGGGAGTACAACACTTGCGTCCATACAACACCTTAAATGGCGCCATCTGAAGACTTGACTGATAGCTGTTGTTGTAGGAGAACTCGGCGAATGGTAGGCAATATTCCCACTTGGCCCCATATGCCAAAACACAAGCACGGAGCATATATTCAAGTATCTGATTCACTCGTTCTGTCCGTCCACCAATCTGGGGTGGAAAGTAGTACTGAAGGAGAGCTTGGTCCCCATGGCCTCTTGAAACATCTTCAAGAACCTTGAGGTGAATTGGGGTGCCCCAGTCCAATACAATCTCCTTAGGAACTTCATGAAGACTCACGATATACTCGATGTAAAGGTTGGCTAGCTTGTTACCATCATAGGTGGTCTTGACGGGGATGAAATGGGCTACCTTGGTCAGGTGATCGACAATGACCCAAATGGAATCATGTCCCTTGATCGACCTTGCTAAGCCGGTGATGAAATCCATCTGACTTTGTCCCACTTCCATTCAAGCACTTTGAGAGGCTGCAATAGCCCAGTGGGTCGCTAATGCTCTGCTTTGACCCTCTGGCGTATGTCACACTTAGCAACAAACGCCTATTTCCCGTTTCATGCCATGCCACCAGAATCTTGTCTTGAGGTCTTGATACATCTTGGTTCCTCCAGGATGGATGGAATATGGAGTGTCATCAGCTTCTTGCAAGATCAAGTTCTTGAGCTCCTCTCTGTTGGGTATGCAGATGCGATTCCCAAGCCGTACAACTCCTTGTTCATCCATTGAGAATCCTGAGGCCTTGCTTGCCTTGATCTTCCTCTTGATGCCTTCAATGCTCTTGTGTCCCTTCTGAGCTACTTTGATATCATCCATGAAGGTAGGCTTTGCTTCGAGGTTGGCGAGGAATCCAGGTTCAACAAGTTCCAAGCCAAAGCTTTCAAGCTCTTCATATAGGGCGGGTAGCCTTTCCTTAATCATGGCTTTTGAGGAACAAGCCTTTCTGCTTAAGGCGTCCGCTATGACGTTGGCCTTTCCGGGGTGGTATTGAACACTGAGGTCATAATCTTTGATAAACTCCAACCATCTTCACTGCCTCATGTTCAATTCCCTCTGAGTGAAAATATACTTCAAACTCTTGTGGTCTGTGTATGTCTCACATCGCTTCCCCATAAGGTAATGTCGCCAAGTCTTTAAGGCATGAACTACGGCTGCCAACTAAAGATCGTGAGTAGCGTAGTTCTCTTCATGAGGGCATAGCTGTCTGGATAAATATGCTATAACTCTACCTTCTTGCATCAGAACACCTCCAAGCCCGGTTCTCGATGCATCACAATATATCACAAACTCCTTGTGAATATCAGGGTGGCTAAAACTGGGGCTGTGGTCAATCTATTCTTGAGCTCTTGGAAGCTTTCCACGCACTTAGCTGTCCATTCAAACTTCTTGTCCTTCTTCAAAAGCTGAGTCATAGGCCGGGCAATGCTCGAGAATCCTTTGACGAACTTCCGGTAATATCTCGCGAGTCCGAGGAAGCTTCTTACTTCCTTCACGGTGGTTGGGGATTTCCATTCAGTCACGGCTTCAATCTTGGTAGGATCCACCGACAATCCTTCCGCAGTCAACACATGACCCAAGAATCCAACTTCATGCAACCAGAATTCACACTTGCTAAACTTGGCATAAAGCTGGTGCTCTCGAAGCTTGTCTAGGACCAATGTCAAGTGTTGCTCATGCTCTTCTTCAGACTTGGAGAAGACGAGTATGTCATCGATGAAGACGACAACAAACTTGTCCAAGTACTCCATGAAGACCTTGTTCATGAGGTACATGAAGTAGGCAGGGGCATTGGTTAAACCAAATGACATGAATGTGTATTCATATAGGCCATACCTGGTTACAAACGCCGCCTCTGGAATGTCTTGGGGTCTGATCTTTAGCTGGTAGTACCCAGACCTCAGGTCGATATTGGAGAACACCTTAGCTCCGTTAAACTGATCGAACAGGTCTTCAATCTTGGGGAGTGGGTACTTGCTCTTTATTGTGACTTCATTGAGAGAATAGTAATCGACACAGAGTCTGATAGTTCCGTCCCTCTTTGACACAAATAGAATAGGTGATCCCCAAGGAGAGGCACCAGGGAGAATGAATCCTTTTCTGAGTTGCTCTGCCAGTTGCTTCTTAAATGCAGCCAACTCTTCGGATCCCATCCAATAGGGCTTCTTATAGATGGGCCTTGATCTGGGCATAAGCTCAATGATGAACTCAATATCGCGGTCAGGAGGCATTCCAGGCAGCTCATCAGGAAATACATCCGGGTATTCACAATCCACTGGCACTTGATCCAACTCAATTCCTGATAGACAGTTAGCCTGAGGGGCTTGAGTGGAGGCAGGGTTGGGAACATACTTGAATGCCACCCCTTGGCTATTAGTCATGGTGACAATCCTCTTGGCACAGTCTAGCAAGCCTTGGTGCTTGGTTAACAGTGCATCCCTAGGATCACATCCGAGCCCTCTGACTTCAGGATGATGAGGTCTTCTAGAAAATCTACCCCGTTGATGTTAATCTCAACTCCCTTACATCCTATCCCAGACTTCATAACTGATCCCGGGGATTGTATCAACATACGACTACCCAGGGGTGTAGGCTTCATGCTACTCTCTAAAGAAAACTTTTGGGTGACAAAATAATGTGAAGCTCAACAATCAAACAGTATTGTTGCTGGGGTTGAGTTGGCGAGGATTGTACCCAGTATGGCATCCGGGTCTTCTCGGGCTTCCTCTGCGGTGACGTGATTCACACGACCCTTGCCATTGCTGGTCTGGTTGTGGGGAGGGGGGTTCCTTGGTGGTGCTCCACGGCCTTGACCTTGGTTCGACGCATTGGGGTGCGGTGCATCTGGCTTCTTGTCACGACACAACCTAGAGATGTGTCCTTGCTGACCACAACCAAAGCAAGTGACTTGCCCAGGGTTGTTGTTTTAGTTCCCGCCGATGTTGCTATTATTAGGGTTGTTGTAAGCGGGCCTAGGATTGGCATACTGCTGAGGCTGGTATCTCAGACGAGGCGCAGGAGGTCTAGCCTGCTGTGACGGATAGGTCAGGTTGGCTGGGGCTGTCCGCCAGGAGTGACGCTTCTAGTTGCTACAACTACCCTTGCTGGTCATCTTGCACTTGCGAGTGATGTCTATGGCACGACTCTTGTATTCCAGCATGAGGGCCTTGTTCACCAGGTCGACGAAGGTACGACAGTCGTAGACGATGAGCTGAGACTGCAGGGTCTATTGAAGTCCCTCCATGAAGTGTTCCACCTTGGCAGCCTCCGTGTTGACATCTTCAGGTGCGTACCTTGATAGCAGGTTGAACTTCTGCAGGTACTCCTTGACAGAGCCACTTCCTTGCTTCAGCATTCGGAATTCTCTCTTCCTGATAGCCATGATCCCAGAAGGAATGTGGGCGGTGCGGAATCCTTCCTTGAAGTTATACCAAGTGATCACACGGTCACCTTGCATGACCTTGAATCCATCCCACCATGCTCGGGCGTTACCTCAAGGCAGTGTGAGGCATAAAGCACCTTCTCACGATCCTCATTGCAACTGACCGGTGCAAGGAGGTCCTCTAGTCTCAGTGAATGTTGGGAGCGAATTCCTCATGAACTCAGACAAAGTGGTGCGGCCATTGCCGTTCCTGCCTTGTTGGTGGTTGTTCACAAGGACTTGAGCCATCTGCTGAATAGCAGCATTGTTGGCTTGGCGTTCCACCCGAAGAACTTGGAGAAATTGAGCTATAGTCATGTTCTCCGGTGGAGGTGGTGGCGGGGGAATATCGCCTTATTGGTGCTCCTGGTGTCCTTCAACCCGAGCAGCCCCACCAGCTCCCTGCTGCTGGCTTGAGTTGCCGGCTTCCGGGTTGGCGAAGGTGTTGTTGCGGGTAGCAGTCACCATCTTGTTTGCAGAAGCCACGTCAAATAGCTGGGATAGATGATAGGAAAAGCAACAATGGAAAAACGCGCCTAAGGGGGTTGGTCGAGTGTAAGTGTGGTGAAACAAAGGTCGGAAGACCAACACATATATTTAGGTAAGATAGAAGATGGAGTCTCTTACATGTTGCCTAAGGCATAAGCGCGACTTGCATCAGAACAGCAAAACAATCAACAATCACACATGGTTTCGTATGAACCATTACACGGACTCTACTTCGCATGAGGGGTACATGAATGATCCTACCCTAGCAGTTCTCGAACCTAGGTGATGGACTGCTTGGTCTCGTAGTCACGCTCCTTTGGGTCTTCCTCCTGTTCATCATCTGAACGGGCATCACTCCCGGTCGAAGGGGTCAGTGAACGAGGAGGTCCGTCCCGGCGATGCTTCATCGGCGGGTCGGTGAAGAGCTCACGGTACTCCGTCGCACTCAAGCGACGACGACGTGTGTGTGCACCTCTAGCTTGGGGTACTCCTCCTTCATAAGCGACAGTTGGTCATCCCTCGGGGGATCCATCCTTCTTTATCTTGTCTCGCTTTGTCTTGGCTTGTCAAAGTAGCTCTCGGGTGTGGCGAAGTTCCTCACGGAGATTCACGGACTCCTTAATCAAGTGGCTAACCAGACTATCGGCGGAGAGGCTGGAGTAGGTCTGGAATCTGAGTGGTGTGCCATCCTCTTGGGACGAAACCAATGTCCAACTCTCGCCAAGATCATCCTTTCTAAAGGGAAGGTAGCGAGTAGCCGGCTCGTCAGCCATCTCTGGAATGGTATCCCGAAGGTGTAGGAGTGCCTTGCGTGCAGCTGACTCGACTGCAAGTACTATGGTCTCCATTTATAGTCCTTCAAAGAACCAACTGGTCGGGGAGTCGTTTGCCTTCACGACCACATCCAAGTGGTACTCCTTCGTGACGGCATCGACCCAGTGCTCGTGGTAGAGGAAAAGGGTGGTTGGCGAAACTGGCACTTCTCTAGGATATACCGAAGGAGTAAGGGAAATCCGGATGTCAAGACGGCTTAGGGTACGACGGCCATCTACAAAGGTTTGAGGGGAGGAGAGTCAACACAGTGTTGTGTGAAGAATATAAGAGGTAAATAGTATAGAATTCCTATGTATAGGTGCTAGGTGTAGTTTTGAAAGCGGTTTTATCCTAACTATTGTCCATTCTAACTAAGGGATTCCTACAGTCAGGATGGCTCTGATACCAGCTATGTGGGGACCCCGACTCATAAGTCGTGATCACCGAATGCACGTGTATAGTGATCCCAGAGATCAATGCTCACTGAACACACATAAGCTGAATAACAAGAGTCTTACATCCACATATAGCGTCTTACACAAATAAAGACCATGAAGGTCTAGACTTACATAGATAGGGCTACAAGGGCCAAACACTTAAACATAACAAGCATCGGAAATCTTCATCGAAAGCATGAACCCATGTCATATGCCTTAAACCTATATGCATTCTGACTGGGAAGCGTCCTAGGTTGCATATTCATCACCAACGAACTCTTCACCATACTCCTGCTCTTCCATGCCTGGCCAATTAAATAACCAGTGGCAAGCCAATGAGTACTTTGAATGTGCTCGCAAGCAACCCATGATTGGAACAAGGTAATAACAATGCATGATATAGCACTAAGTAGGTAAGTTTTGCAGAAAGCTAATTTTGTATGCAATGACATGATCAATTAACTTTGTAGGCATGCATCTACATTTGGCAGATATCCATGTGAACAAGTTATAGATATAATCATCAACAGGGGGTTGAACATCTCATGTTCAGCCCTCACATCAAGTCATCTGACTTGTCTCAAGTATCATCTTTGTGTCATCCACACACACACCAAGCTTGATAAAACATCATACATAGTTTAAGAAGTACCTCCAACTGTCCATGACCGCGGACACGGCCATTCGAATAGTTTTACACTCTGCAGAGGTTGCACACTTTACCCACCAGACTCGGGGAACTTCCGTGTCATCCACGACTCGCGGTATATAACATACCCGAGATAAGCACCTAAACAATGCCTTTTCCCTGGCGATACTAAACAAAGAGTCCACTCCACTCCCGCCACTAGTAACGCGAGATCCTTTCTTGTACCCACCAAGGTAATCAACAAAGCCCCATCCCATAAGGGAGGTCGTGGTTGCGCATTTAAGGTTGGGACAGTCAGTAGACTTTAAAACTCTCCGTTTTTGAAAACACATCCTCAACTTGTTCTGGTACACCACTTCTTTCTCAAGTGGTCACCCAACTCACCATCATCTCCCTTGGGCATTAGTGGCACCCGATGGGGTTTTCGAGAAGTCTTTGAAATCATCTCCTTATTTCCATCACCATGCATATTCTCGATCCCATTTGTGTAGCATTTACTAGCATCCTATCTACTCCCATCCGCACAACCCTCATAAGGATGGTAGGGTCATGCATGATGCAAGAATCAACGGTAGAAGTAACGGAGGCATCCCACCAAAGTGGTCACCACATCACATGATCAACAACAAGGAATAAAGTGCTATATGACATGCATGAAAATGGTTTCTTAACATGGTCAAAGGGCTGCTTGCCTGGCTCAACAAAGTCTTCGAGGTCTTCGAAACCTTCGGGTCCAACTTCCTCGTCAATAGCGCAATCTATCGCCGCGATAAAATAGTGAGAATAATAAGCATCACACAAAAACATAGGACAAAAATCCAATAATAAAATGCTACCCTATTTTGATAAATGCTAGAAACTATAATAAGAATATTTGTCTAATGTTTTGGGGAGAAAAAGGTTTTTAAAACTAATTATAATAGAGGCTAGAAATACCTAAAAATAGGTTTTAAAATAAAACAGTACATAAAAAGTTTTCAAAATATTTCACAAATGGCACTATTAAATTCTACATATTATTCCAAGATTTTTGGTGGAAAAATATTTGGCATAGGATTTTTATTTAGGTCTGTGGAATTTCTGGCAAGTTTTTAGAAAATGGAAAAGGAAAAGGGGCACTGTGCCCTGGGCATGGTCTGGTAGCAACTGGGCCGGCCCAGATCAATCAACCCCCATAGGCGAACCGGTGCGCCCGTGCTCGCCAGGTTCAAACCTGACGGGCGGGGCCCGGGTGCTAGTGGGAGCGGGAGAGAGGCGGGTGAGACCGAGGCCGACAAGTGGGGGCCAGCTGTTGGGTTCGTCTCCCTCCTATGGGTAGAGGGAGGCGGGGATCACCGGCGAGGCCAACGGCGACGACGACGAGTGGTGAGCACGAGGATGGGCTCAGGACGTCGCCGCCTATCGGGTGGAGGTGGATGGGAGTGCTGCAGAGCAAGGGGTCGCCGGCGATGAGGTATCCATGGAGGTGGGGAATCAGGAGGAGGTCACTGGGCCCTTCTTGTGCTGCAAATCGAGTGTAGAGGACGGGGGAATGGGTCAGAGAGGTGAGGGAGGAGCAACTAGAGAAGAAGGGCACCGGAGGGGTGCCTCACCGTGAGTTTGACACCATGGCTGCCGCGGCGGTCCTCGGCTCGATTCCGATGATTGGGGCCCTGGGAGCTTGCTTGGGTCGATTTGGTAGTTCATTGGGAGGATGAGGGAGCTAGAGGAGGGTAGGGACGATCTCGGGCACCTTAAATAGAGGAGGATCCAAGTCCACTGAGCTACCGTGCGCTGGTGTGCTCGGGGCCGAGGCCATGGGCCATGGGAGGGAGAGAGGATGTCTCTGGGGTGCTCGTGGGGTTAGTATAGGCCAGGGGGAGTGAGAGGGAGCGAGAAGGGAACGCACGCGCGTGCGAGCTCTCTCGTTGGCCGGCTCGGGTGACGTCGGGCACGCGCGGAGGAGGGAGAAGGACGAGGAGAGAGGAGGGGGCGATCACTTTGTGCGTCACGGATGCCGAGGGCGTCTTGGGGGACACGAGGAGGAGGCCCTATTTGATCGGGGGCGGCCATTGGGTGGCGGCTATAGTGCGGGAGCGCACTGTAGCACGCCCCAAAGCGTGCATATGGCCAGCATTGCCATTGCCCGCGCGCTCTGGGGTGCCCCACCTTCTCCAGTAGCACTTGGATGGTCTGAAGATGCTCTAGGAGCTAGGTAAGGCTAGGGAGAAAAGAAATGGAGTGGGGGAGAGGGTAGAAATGCTCCTGCCATTGCTGTCCAGGGGGTAAATGTGGGTTTTACCCCACTTACCCATTGAGTCTTGGCCATAAAATATTACTAGAGCTGAAATGCATCAATCTCATAGTGTGGCAAAAATTTGAGAGCAAAGGGAAGAGTAGAAGTGGTGGAAATAGTAGTTTTTAGAAATAGCCAGAAGGAGTTTGATGATGATTAGGGCAAGAAAATGCACTTTTCTTGCCATAAGAATTGACAGGGTCAAATGGTGGTTAGAATTAGGCCTGTCCACCAAGTTTGAGCTTGATTGAATAAAGTTCACCATGTAAGTTTGTGAAACACTAGAAATCAACAGAATCTGGTTTCTGTAGATCTAGTCATGCTAAGGTAATCCCCTTGATGCACCACTTTGTGTAGCACCATTACTTGGTGATTAGAACAAGTCCACAAAGTTTGGGGTTAAGGGAACAATTTTCACAATGTAAAGTTGTTCAAATTTGAATCTGGACAGGAAGGGTTTTGGAATAGTTTGATGAATCAAAACAACTTGGATTGAGACGAAACTTTGCAAGATCGTCACCTAGGACAATGTTGACTTTCTGGAATTTTCTTCGAAGTTATTGTGAATATTTCTTATAGAAATATTTCAAAAGCTTGATTTGGACAGAAAGGGTTTTAAGGGGTTTTGCCCATGATTTTGAACATGATCATGTGTTGAAACTCATATATATGTAAAATATATGTCCACTAAGTTTCCCTAAATTTTATCAAATATTTCTAAAGCATTAAAAATATTTTTTCCCTATGAAAAAACATTTCTGGTATTAAGAAAAAGCCATTAAATAAAATAGTAAAACAATCTTTAAAATTAATATTTGGTGGTTTTGGGAAGTCATAAGTATAGTAGGCTTCAAATAAGGCATTTGGGGAAAAGGATACACACAATTTGAGGACTTGCAGTGCAAACCTCAACTCAAGGGTTTTTTAAAACCTAATTTGGATAAATACTTTTTGGTCAAAATAATAGTTGATAAAAATAGTTTTGGGCACTATTCATATGGCATGACCATTAGGAAAGAAGTTTGGGTCAAGGAAGATGAATCTAGAGAGGGATAGAATCTAAGAGTGCCATACACAACAACCAAACAAGCAACAATTTAAACAAGTAGAAGCACTGAAACAAAGTTTTAATTGGCTCAGAATTTTGTAAATCCAAGCATAACAAGGTGACACAAACACAGGGTGTGACATCCCGGCGCCACCATGTAGTTAAGTGCTGCAAAAACTTCCATGCAGTTGATGCCACCATTTACCTTCAGATCTTCCACCTTCAGATCATGCCACACAACCCAAGAAGCACACCCACGATGGCAAATAATATAGAGAGGATGCACACCTATTCATCGCTTCAACCTTCCCATGCGGATCCAATGGCGGTTGCAGGCACCGAGCGGCAGTTTGCCACTATTGTCAAAGTGGACACACACAAGAGTAACATGGACCTCTCGGTGGTGTAAACCAAGGACTCGGTCATGGTAGTGAACTCCATCAACATGTTGGAGAAGCTGCTTGCTGAGGATGACAAGTACAAAGTGGTCGGCTTCAACCTCGAGTATACCAGCGGTAGTGTCGGGCATGATAAGAAGGTTGTCGTCGCCCAGTTATGCATGCGCCATCACGTGCTCGTCTAGCACTAATGCCTGGCCACAAGGCCTTGCGAGCATTTCACCAGGTTTGTCAACAGCCCCGACTACAGGTTCGCAAAGACACCACCAACAATCCAAAGGTGCTCAAGACTTCGGGCTTGTCCTGCCAGAAGCTTGTTAGCTTCCAAGGTTAGTACAGAGTCTGGGGCAGTGAGAAGAAGAAGCAGAAGGACTCCCTGGTTGACCTCGCCACGGCCATCGTCGATCCCTACTACAGAGACATGAAGGCTGAGTGCCACAAGGACAAGACTGCCTGGCACACGACCTGGGTGGACAAACTGGATGAAGAACACATCTAGTACGCGGCCAAGGATGCGACACTGGCCACTAGATGTACGGGAGGATCATTGACATGAGTGAGTGCCTCCTTCCTGCAGATGGCTAGGGATAGCCACAAGCAGAGTAGTCTCTGCAACCGTCATCAGAAGGACAGTATAATTTGTTGATCGTCTACTTCTTGTAAATGTATATTGAGTAATGTACATGCGTTGTGTAGTCACTTATGGAACTTTATTTTCAAGTTGGTTATGCAACAATGATGTTGGTGTTTTGTAGACATAGCATATAGATGGTGTGCAAACAGAGCAAATCACATGTCATACAATTATTAGCAGCAATCCTGTGCTTGCAACACACACAGGTTGTTAGGATGAATCATTTGGGTCAGTCCCACACATGTCTGATGAATGAACTATTTGCCAGGTACCCACAAGACAACCGGTTGTTAGGATGAATCGTTTGGGTTATTATTGGTCTTCACACACAAATCTGATGAACGAACTGTTTGCGGGGAATCACACACATCTTCTTAGGCTAACTTGTTTGTGTTTTGCTGGATCAACGCAAATAGTTTGTCTGAGTGAACTGTATGCGGCACTATGCACACGTATATATTTTGTTAACCATTTATGTTATCTTTCATAATCACAAACAGTTCATAAGAACAAATTGTATGCAATGCATCACACACACAACTTTTTTTGAACCGTATTTGCGCATTCCTTCATCGCGCATAGTTTTTGTCATGGGAGGCGGAGCTTGAACTACTCTTTGTGATTGATAGATCGCACACCTTTCGTCGAAGGGTCTCTGATTGATGTTTCATGTTTGGACCATCCTGCAGTAGTGATTCTTCTCTAGCTTGGAGTTGATAAGCATCTCAACGTATGGTGCATATCCGAAAGATCTTTTTTGATCAGCCACAATCCTCTTCAAGGATAAAAGATGGCATGACAAAAGAATCCAAAAGCGAGAATTCAAAGTTGGAGAATATGTTCTTTTATACAATTCTCGTTTCAGATTTTTGCAGGAAAACTGCTTTCCAAATGGAAAGGACCATATGTAATCGAAGAGGTTTATCACACTGGAGCTATCAAGATTAATAATGTCAAAGTTACTAACCCAAAGGTGGTCAATGGACAAAGAATTAAACACTATATCTCAGGTAAACCTATTAATGTTTAAAGCAACGTTATCCAAACCATGACACCGGAGGAACACATAAGAGAAACCTTCCGGAACACTCAAAAGCTGGGAGAAAGAAGAGGTACGTGATATTGTAAGTAAACGGACTTCGAAAAATCCACAAAAATATTTTCTGTCAGTTTTGGAATATTAGAAACATATGGAAAATAAGAAATAAACAGGAAAGCAACCGAGATGAGGATGATACACCTTGGTGTGCCTGCCCTCTCTGGCATGCCCTCGTAGGTTGTGCCCACCTCGGGAACCTTCCCGACTCTGTTTTCCTTCCATTTTCTTGCTTTCGAAGAATAAAAATTGTTAATATGTATCCCCAATTGTTTTGACCACCGCGCTGCGGAAATATTCTCTGTTGTTGTTTCATGTTGTTTTCTTGTTAGATCTAGATCTCCATGGCTCCACCATGTTCCCCCAAGGACAAGTTATTCGAGAAGGTTATCAATCCGTACTTGTAGGAGGTGATGAAGCACCCTAAAATCGTTGAGATGCATGAGGGGGTGCTCCACACCAGAGATGTTCAAGGACCTAAGAAGACGGGAAGCATGGAATCCAGTCTTCAAGCAGTGGAACAAGACATCTTTAAGTGCAAAGGTATGGTGGAGCATGGACTGAGTGCGAATCACTCCATGATCACATGTTGGATGGCTAATCCATCAAGGACATCGTCTTCACCTTCAATGAGCAAATCAACTTTCTACAAAGTCAAATTTATGATCTTCAATATCAAGTCTTTGTGTATGAGGCAAGATTTAAAGGTATGAGTTTAGCTGCGGATTGCAAGACTCAGGGGACTCGTGCATCATCTTTTGATGGTGAACACTTGCCTTGGAAGCCGGAGGTCAAACCAAATACTTCTTCATCACCACCTCCTTCATCATTGTCACCACCAAAGGAGACTTCAGTACATGGGTATGGGCACTCCCTTTGGCTTGAGACAACCTTGGGGGAGATGCCCCGGTATCCTATCACAATCACTTTTCACCTTTACTTTTTATTTTGATCCTTAGCCTTTCTCGTGATTTAGTTGAAAAAGTTTAGTATGATCTAATTTCGAGTGCTACTTTCATGGTCTATGTATCTATGTAATCAAGTTTGAGTTATAGAATAAATTTTAGTTTGAGCTTTTCCTTCTTTACTTTCTTGTTGCAATCATAATAAAAGAAAATAAATGAAAAGGATCATATGCTAATCTTATGGTGAGTAATGACATCACATAAGGAAAAGTACAAGCGGTAAAATTTATTGGAGATTAACAAACATAGCATTAGTCAATGATGCAATTCATGAAATAATTATTTAGGGAAGAGAAGATTCACATGAAAATACACTCTTGGACGTCTTTTATGATTGTGAGCCCCCATTAAATATTCTATGCCAAAATTGTTGACGTTAGACAAGGAAGACAACGTAATGATTTATGTTTGTTCATATTCACATAGAAGTTATATTGTCATAGATCCTTCACCATGTGGTGCTTGCTCAATATATTTTCTATCCAAAAATTCCGCACTAAGTAGAGATACTACTTGTGCATCCAAGATCCAAAACCCAAACTCATGTTTTGAGATTCCACCATACCTACCTATGGATTGAATAAGACCCTTCAAGTAGGTTGTCACCGGTGCACTAAGGCAATAAAAATTGCTTCTAAATTTTTTGGATCAATTAGTGTAAGAGAAAATTGAGCGTTGCACAAACTTGTGATGGCAAAGTAATAAAAGTGACAGACTGCATAATAAAGGTTTCTATCACAAGGGGCAATACAACGTGGTGTTCTTTTGCACTAAGGTATTTGGCATACAAACTGAAAAGTGCATGACAACCTTTGCTTCCCTCTGCGAAGGGCCTATCTTTTACCTATATATATTTAATTTTATGAAAGAGTCAAAGTATTCTTCCCTATTCCTTTTATTTTTCTATGTTTGCAAGCATCATGTGGTGAGGAAAGATCTATGCATATATGTCTAGCTGAATATGAGTGAGCATGAGTAATTATTGTTGACATCACCCTTGAGGTGAATACGTTGGGAGAGGAAACCATAAGCCCCTATCTTTCTATGTCTCTGGCTGAAACTTTTCGCTCATGGGTATGCTGTGAGTGTTAGAAATCATAGAAGACTAAATGATGGTTGAGTATGTGGACTTGCCAAAAGGATCTGACACGAGACCCTTCCCAAAAATATGATGAATTTTAGTTGCAAAGTTGACTGAGAACATAGTTTGTTGGCTTCCAATAAGGTTTATGCTTTATACTACTATGTTGTCATGAATTGCTACTTGTTCATGAGAAGTTATATGATGTTGTTATGAAATAAAAGTTAGATGAAACAGTTTTTTGGTAAAGTTTGTCGCTATTATGATAATAAGAATGATGCTACTATGTCCGTATTTTGTTTTTATTGACACCTCTCTGTCAAACCATTATGACATGTTTTTCGATATCGGCTTTCACTTGAGGACAAGCATGATATAAGCTTGAGGGAGTTGGTACGTCAATTTGGCATCATGATTTCCTACTGTTATTTACAATGTTTTACGTATAAAAATGATTTATGGAGTAATTCTAGTGCCTTTTCTCTCATAATTTCAAGGGTTGCACAAAGAGGGAGAATACTGGCAATTGGAATTCTGGACCTGAAAAAGCATACCGGAGATACCTATGCTGCACATCTTCGAATGATCTGAAACTTCATGGAGATTTTTTATGGAATATATAATAAATATTGGAGAAAATAGCTACCGGAGGGGGCCACCCTGGTGAGCAGAAGACACCAGGGCGCGCCCTGGTGGGTTGTGCTTAGCACGGGCCGCCTCCAAATCCTATCTTCCGGTATATAAGGTGTTTTGAACTAGAAAAAAAATTAGGAGAGGACTTTCGGGAACGCCACCATCTTGAGGCGGAACTTGGGTAGGAGCACTTTTGCCCTTCGGCGGAGAAATTCCGCCAGGGGAACTTCCCTCCCGAAGGGAGAAATCGAAGCCATCGTCGTCACAAAGAACCCGTTCACCTTTGGGAGGCCATTCTTCATCAACATCTTCAACATCACCATCTCCTCTGAAACCCTAGTTCATATGTTTTGTTCAATATTTGTACCGGAACCTCAGATTGGTACCTGTGGGTGACTAGTAGTATTGATTACCTTGCGTAGTTGATTACTTTATGCTTTATTTGGTGGAAGATTATATGTTCAGATCCATTATGCTATTCAATACCCCTCTAAACTTGAGAATGCATATTATTTGTGAGTAGTTACATTTGTTCTTGAGGTCAAGGGAGAAGCCATGTTGCAAGTAATCATGTGAATTTGACATGTGTTCGATATTTTGATGATATGCATGTTGTGATTCCCTTAGTGGTGTCATGTGAACATCGACTACATGAAATTTCAGCATCCTCGGGACTAAGGGAATTCATTGTGGAGTAGTTATTAGATGATGGGTTGCTAGAGTTACAGAAGCTTAAACTCTAGTTTATGTGCTACTTCATAAGGGGCTGATTTGGATCCACATGTTTAATGTTATGGTTAGATGTGATCTTAATACTTTTCTTGTAGTTGTGGATGTTTGCGACGGGGGTAGTCATAAGTGGGAACTTTGTTCAAGTAAGAACAACACCCAAGCACCGGTCCACCCACATATCAAATTATCAAAGTAGCAAAGACAAATAAAACAAACATGATGAAAGTGACTAGATGAAATTCCCGTGTACCATCAAGAACACTTTGCTTATTATAAGAGACCGTTTTGGCCTGCCCTTTGCCACAAAAGGATTGGGATACCTTGCTGCACCTTATTTACCATTACGCTTACTTTCTCATTAACAATTATCTTGCTATCAAACTACCTATTACCTACAATTTCAATCATTGTAGAAATTACCTTGCTGAAATCCGCTTGTCATTCCCTTGTGCTCCTCGTTGGGTTCGACACTCTTACTTATCGAAAGGACTACGATTGACCCCCTATACTTGTGGGTCGTCACTCATCTCTGGAATATGATGAATTGTGATTGTCTCAATAACTAAGAACATAGTTTGTTGATTGTCAATAGTGTTTATGCATCATAGTTCAATATGGTGGATGGATTATTACTCGCTTATGAGAAGCTATATGCTAAAAAAGTTGCTGCTATGTTAATATTCATGAATCATGATTCTCTCATGTTCGCACTGGTGCAACGACGTGCTATACAAACGGGTTTTAACCACTTTCCACGACGTAGTTCCAAACCATCACCTTGCGTGTGTGGGCGATAGGGGGGTCCATCCCACACGACAAAACAAACCCGTCGGCAATGGTGTCATACGAATGGAAACGTTTGGCAAAAATAAGCATATGGGATGTCCGCATCTATCACAAAGAAGAGTCACCGGTCAACTGTTTGAGATATTGTGGACTTCCCATACAACCCATCCTTGCAACTCATGTGAGATCACACTAACATAACATGCATTATTCTGTGGCTCACCGTTTTTGATGTGCACCAAATCACAAACAGTTCACGATTATGAAGTGTGTATGATAAGGGGTATATCAGAAACACTTACATTGGACGAACCATTTATGTATTTAACTAAACTATAATTTGACCGTCATACAAGTATCAGATAGGTTTTAGAAACGTCGTACTCGCGTCCGACAGGATAAGTATCGCACGCGCTATTTTGTGGTCCAACGTTTGCAATGCATACTACATCACAAACATTTCATCATTTTAAACTGTGTGCGATAGAGATTGTATCACCAATGTTGCATTCGGTTGCAGCGTTTTTATATTATCTAAAATCACACACGGTTCGCAAACGACAACTGTGTGCATGGTCGCACACGTTTTCTATCTGTGAAATGTCTCGGATCTTGAGGTATATCACAAACGTTGAGACTTACAAACCGAGTGCGGCGTAATGACCCGTAGAGAATTTTATTATTATTTTAATCGCTACAATTTAAAATTGTATAGAATTTGAATTTGAAAGTAGGGAATAGCTTTTTACATATACATTGATAGGTTCATCAACCAATGCATTATTCCATTCACATGTACATACGCTGAAGAATTACGTCAACAAAAGAATTACATAAGAACCCAATAAAGAATGATGAATGACGGTTGACTACTTGTATTAAAGACATCAAAGAAAGAAGCAAAATATATTTTGATAGCGGTAAAAGGTGAAGCGGAATGCACGTACTGTGCCCTCGTCCATGTCGTCTGCTCATACGACTCTATCCCAATCCCTTGTGATGGTCGACCACCCATCCTGCATAATATCTTCATGACTTCCAGATAGTCATTCTAGTCTAGTAGAAATACATGTACATTTGCATTTCCAACAATCATGCAGTTTGAGAGGTGATCTTGGGTAGATTGAGTTGGGAACCACTGCAAAGGAAAAAGATATAGAGATTGTCATCTAACAACTCATTATGTGTAGTAAATGGGTACATAGTTCTGAGTTAATATACTTCATATCACTGTTGTCTTGGACAAAATGTAAATAAATAGTTTAATTGCCACATTTAACCAATTGTGCTAGCAATCTTTATTAGTTACCTTACATGATGCTTTCTCCGTCCCACTATATAAGATCTAATTACATCCAGTGCAGAAACATATTGGATGTATTAGTGTCTTTTATTATGGGGCGGAGGGAGTATAGCATGGGAAACTAATATAGCCATGTGAACCAAAAACCATTAAAATAGGCATATGTTCACTGCATCAGGCTTAACAAGACCAAATAAAGTCATTTATAATGGTATTCTTGAATTTGCATAGAAGAAAGTTTGCACTTAAACATCAAATTGTATAATTGAACATCACAAAGTGAAAAAATAGGCTGTGTATAACTAAATAAACAAGGCATACTACAACAACCAAATAGACATTCATATTGGTATTGTTTAAATTGCATAGAACGGAACATGTGCTTAAACATCAAATACTATGATTGAACATCACATTGTTAGAAAACCGAAATAAACAGGTGCATGTTAACTACACCATCTTTAACAAGAACCAATTGTATGATTGAACAACCAAATCAAGCAATTGAAATTGGACATCTATTCACTACAAACAACCAAAAATATCTAAACAAGGTATATGCTCACTACAGACAACCAAACACAGGCGTTTGTGAAATAGAACTGAAAAATTCATACTCGAGCATAGGGCGCACTTGTCGACGCCAAGTTGTTGTCGTCAATGGGACCTGACTTGGTAGCTGACGATGCCAAGACATCGTCATAGAACTCGACTTCCATAAATGAAAAATGGTCCCCGTTTCCAATCAAGAAAACTTCCTGACAGCAAAGCAGAGTAGATCAAATGCATACTACAAACAACCAAATATAGGTATATGCTAACTACAGACAACCAAACATGGGCAATGAAATTGTACTCAACAATTCATACTACAGCATATCAAATTGGACTTTTGAACACTACAATTCATACTCCAGCATAGCACATTCCTGACAGCAAAGAAGAGTAGATCAAAGGGATACTACAAACAACCAAATATAGCAATTGAAACTGGACAAATCATAACCACAAACCACCAAAAACCATTAAATGAAGCATATGCTCAATACAACAGACTTAACAACAACCAAACAGTCATTCATATCAGCTTTGTTGAAATTGCATAGAAGATAGAATGCACCATGTGCTTAAACTTCAAATTGTATGATTCAACATCACATTGTGAGAAAAATGAAATAAACATGGGCGTGTTAAATACACCAGCTTAACAGGAACCAATTGTATAATAAAACAACCAAATATAGCAATGAGACTAGACATATGTTCACTACAAACAACCACATGTCACGCTAAACAAGGTATATGCTCACTACAGACAACCAAACGCATCATCACTGAAATTGAACTAAAAATTTCATAATTCTGCATTTCAAATTGCACTTTTGAGCACTTCATACCCCTTGGAAGAGCCTGATGTGGGGGTGTGCACCATGCACTCCCTGTTGTGGCAACTTATATCCTTCCTATATGAGGTTCGATGTCGTGGATGGGCTATTTCCCCTTGGAAGAGACGGATAGGGCGCCTTGTCGTTGACAATGAGGTCTGACATAGCAGCTGACGATGCCGAGCCACCTCCATATATATAGAATGCACCCTTCAGTAATGACCAAAGGGTCTCGATGGAGATGAAGGTAAAATCCTGAGATCAAAGCAAAGTATAGCAGCGCCGGTGGCAGGGGGAGGTGGGGCATGAAGGAGATCCAAGGAGGTTGAACCCAAAGGGGTGGGGGGTGATATACTTAAACTATGTCATAGCCCGCGTTTGGGTGCCTTGGCGGCCACCTCACCATCGTCCAGCGGACAGGCCTCGATATACCTCTTTGTGGCATATGATCCTCCAGCTCCCCGGGAAGCATAGATGGGATGAGGTAGCAACGCTCTGGAGTATGGGTGAGGATGGGGATGGGGATCTGCTGGGAAGAGGATGCTTCGTAGATTGACACTCGGGTGGACCAGAGTTGTGCGTGCATTATTCGACATGGAGGAGCACTACTGTCGATTGCACAGACGACTCTAGTCCCACCTCCTTGTGATGGATCTTCGTGAGGACATCGAGATAGTCACGGGAAGGCTTGTAGAGGATGATGATGGATTCGGAGGCGGCGACGGTGGGCTAGCTATGGTTCGAGCGAGGGAGAGGAGTGGTGCGAGAGGGAGCGGAGGTTTTTCTTTCCTGTTTACGTTATCTGAGCAAAGGTTTTGTGGTGGGGAGGGGGTAGTTGGTGTTTGAGGAAATGTCATGCGGCTAATGAGATTTTTACTAGGCGGGAATGCCGAGGCTACTAAAAATTTAGATTACGAGATTGAAACGGAGCGGCCAGGGTAGGAGCAACAAACATCGCACACAGCTGAAACATAATAAGTGTGTGCTATCAAATATGAAAAAACCACAAAACCACCATTTTTCAAATGGCTCAAGGTGGTAGATATTTTTACGAGGGAAGTCTTGTGGAACCCGATCGTGTTCGGCGCCCACCAGTGGGCCATGCTGATGTGCCAGCGGCGGATGTAATGGTTTCTGTTGAGTGTACAATCGCAAACAGTTTTTACATTCGAATCGTTTGCTATTTACTCCTAGAATAATAATATAAAGGAGCATCTTATCGGTAAAGGGGTCAGAACACATACACGCCGATGGTAAAGATATTATATTCACATACACTACACGCACTCAAATTATACCATGTAATCTCATACCCACATGGCCTATCGCAAACATCGACCAAAAAATAATCCACAATAATTAACCTCTCTTGTTGCGGTACAAAACTACGCGAGGCCACAGATGGGAGTGTGATGTCTACAATGCAACCTTCTTCTTGTAGACTCGTGTTGGGCCTCCAAGCGCAGAGTTTTGTAGGAAAGTGGCAATTTTCCCTCAAGTGGATGACCTAAGGTTTATCAATCCGTGGTAGGCATAGGATGAAGATGGTCTCTCTCAAACAACCCTACAACCAAATAACAAAGAGTCTCTTGTGTCCCCAACAAACCCAATACAATGGTAAATTGTATAGGTGCACTAGTTCGGCGAAGATATGTTGATACAAGTGTAATCTAGATGGTATATATAGGTTTTTGTAATCTAAAAATATAAGAGAAGCAAGGTAACTAATGATAAAAGTGAGCACAAATGGTATTGCAATGCTTAGAAACAAGGCCTAGGGTTCATACTTTCACTAGTGCAATTTCTCTCAACAATACTAACACAGAATCATATGTAAATACCTCTCATGAGACAAAGAGGCCACTCCAAAGTCACAAATAGAGGAGAACTAATGAAGAAATTATTGTAGGTTACAAAACCACGTCAAAGTTATCTTTTATGATCAATCTTATGAGCTATCCCTATAAGTGTTACGAACGGCCCTAGAGTTCGTACTAAGATAACACCTTAAGACACACGTCAACCAAAACCCCAATGTCACCTAGATACTCCAATGTCACCACAAATACCCATGGGCTTGATTATATGATATGCATCACATAATTTCAGATTCGTCATGTTCAATCCAACGCAAAGAAATTCAAAGAGTGCCCCAAAGTTTCTAGTGGAGATTCAAGACGAAAACATGTGCCAACCCCTATGCATAGACTCCCAAGGTCACGAAACCCACAAGTTGATCAACAAAACATACATCAAGTGGATCAATAGAACATCCCATTGTGAGCACGGATATCCCATCACAAGACATACTTCAATTGTTCTCAAATCCATAAAGACTCAATCCGATAAGAAAACTTCAAAGGGAAAACTCAATTTATCACAAGAAGATATAGAGGGGAGAACTCCATATGATTCATCTATATCAATAAAGGCCGCGGTACATCAAGATCGTGCCAGCTCAAGAAGATGAGAGAGATACATCCAACACATAGCTACTGGTACATACCCTCGGCCCCGAGGGTGAACTACTCCTTCCTCGTCATGGAGACCGCCGTGATGACGAAGATGGCGTCCGGTGATGGTTTCCCCTCCGGCAGGGTGCCGGACAGGGTTCCCGATTGGTTTTTTGTGGCTCTGGAGGCTTGTGGCGGTGGAACTCCCTATCGAGGTTTCTTTTCAGAGGTTTAGGTATTTATAGGAGTATTTGGCATTGGTACCATGTCCAGAAGGTTCTCGAGGAGGTCACAAGCCTGTTAGGCACGACTAGGGGGGTGGTCGCACCCTGGTGGCTTGTTACTCCCTCAGGACTCTTCTCTGCTATCTTTTCCCTCCAGTATTTTTTATATTTTCCAAAACTATTCTTTGTAAATTTTTAGCCCATTCTAAGAACTTATATTTCTGCACAAAAAAAACACCATGGTAGTTCTGCTAAAAACAATGCCAGTCCGGGTTAGTTCTAATAAAATCATACCAAAATCATATAGAATTATTGTAAAGATGGTATGAATACTTCATAAATTATACATATATTGGAGACGTATCAGCATCCCCAAACTTAATTCATGCTCGTCCTCGAGTAGGTAAATGATAAAAGAAATAATTTATGAAGTGTGAATGCTAGCATAGTGCATAAATTTGATCAATGATAGTTCTGAACACTTTTTCTAGCATCATTATATATCATAAATAGTAGCTCATCTCATAAAACTTCTCGTGAGGAAGTAACAAGCTATTCACATGGTAAAGTATAGACCATAAAGTTTCTTGAAAACTAACAAACTATGCTTTCAGTCACCAAGCAATTGCAATTCATCTTATTTTCAGGAAGGGTCTATGTTAGAGCTTTGATTTAGCAAATTCCACATACTCAACTATCATATAGTATTCCATTATTGCTAACACTCAGAGCATATTTTTAGAGAAAATATCATCCATCAAACACGGAGAAAGATAGGGGCTTAATGTTTCGCCTCCCAACTTATTTATCATATAGATAATTGTCAACAATAATAATTGATGATCAAATATATTTGAATGGCCATATATGCTTGGATCTTTCACCACCACATGATGCTTTCCAACTAAAGAATAATTGTGGTTGAACCTAGAAGGAATACTATTGACTCTTGCATAAAAGTAAATACGAGAAAGTAAAAGATAGGCCCTTCGCAGAGGGAAGGAGGGACTTGCATATGTGCCAGAGCTAATTGTTTAAAAAAGAGAAAAATATAATTTTGGGAGGTGCGCCCTTCCTGTCAATTTCACTACCAAGAGTTCTCAATATCTTCCATGTTAAACGCATTAGTGGCTGTTCCCAAGTGATAAAAGTAAAGGTTTACTCCCCATCCACCAACAAACACGCTCCACGGCTAGCCGAATCCATGGGTACCATCCATACCAACAACATTCCTGGGGGAGTTTTGTTTAATTATTTCCATTTTTTCTCACGATTGGGAATCCCTATTACCGCCCCTATTGTGCAAGGACGAGTGAATAAACACTCATCATGAGTGTCGTGGGGAACGAGCACCTATGGGATCACGCGGGGATCCTTTCGGTTCGACAGGGGACATGGGCTGGCACAAAGAGACGGTCGAGTGATTGCCGCACGGGGGGGAGTCTTTTAACCAGGTTCAGTGTAGCGACCCGACCTGAAACGGTCGAATCTCCGGTGTTTCCGTACCATCCGAAGATCATGCTGGTACACACACGGTACATCAATGTATATATCAAAGGAAAACACACACACCTTTATTAATCGAAATCTCATATCAAGTCCTTTATTTGAATAAAGATTACAATAAAGTGGCTGAAGGACAACTCATGAGATAAACTAATCCAAAAACTTGTGGAAGCTTCAAAGGTAGTTGAGTCCATCTAACTCCAAGGGCATCTCACCAAGCGTAGAGCGTATCCTCACTCCTGGTCGGAAATGTACTCTGCAACATGATACGTTGCAGCCGTGTAGGTCAGCATATTGAATATGCCGGAAAGTCACAAATAAGAAGGGTGAAAGTAATCATCTATTCTATATGCATATATGGCAGGTGGGGTGGTAAGTTTTGCGGAAAGCCAATTTTTTTAATACAAGAAAAGGAGGGGCAAAGCAGAAATTATTGCTACAATGTTGGTTGATTAATGAGATGGTTCGACCAACCATTTCTCATACCCAAGTTATCAATAAAACCCACATCATTAAATTATTTTTGTTGAGACTGGCTGGTAGTATCATCTTCGGTGCTCATGTTGTCCATAACCGGGGACACCACTAATTGATTAGATTTTGTTAGTCTGCAGAGTCTTGTACACTTTACCTGCAAGAATCGATCCCTCCCGATGCGTCCTCGCACTACCTGGTGTTTGAGGATGGGACGATCGAAACATGGTCTTCCGTAGTGATCCTCCGATAGAAAGTTGGTGCCCATCCAAATCCTACCATTCTTCTACATCTTGTAGCAACTGACCTACCGAAGTCACCACTACGGTCAACCAAGCTAGAGCCCATATTGACTTGCGGTTGCACATGTAAGCTTTCCGGCCTTGAAGTATCCATCCATCTCTTTGAGCCTGGGTGACATTCCGTTGGGATGATCACAGGTAGATACCAGGATTCCCGGGCATAACCATGATAGATATCAGGCTGCCAGATGCATGTCGAATCCACCCAGTCGTATGTTGAAAACTTGATGTCTTGAAGTCTTGATCATCATGTAGGTCTTGTAATAATTATCTCACAACTCTCATGATATCACACAACCAACCCCGTCTACTAATGGCATAGCAAAATAAATCAACATTTCCCGGGGCCAAGGTGACAAGGATTTGAGGGGTGCCTACCACATGATACTACTCAAGTAACCAATTTTCCAAGTACCTACTTTGCATGCAAATGGGTGGAGATGGTAGAACTAATGCAATAAAACATAGGTAAAAACATGATCAAGGTGACTTGCCTTGCTGACGATCTTCGTACTCAAGTGACTCTAAATAGCACGCCTCGCACTCTAGATGATCTAACGAATCAAACAAAACACACAATAAGCTTAACCATATCACAACTTACAACAACAGCAATGTAAACGAATGATACTAGAGCAACAAATAGCACAAGCCAAGCAAAGAGACAAAAATAAATTACATGTCTTTCAAAGTTTTATGGCAAAGCTTTTGCTAAAATAACACAACATAATAATTCTTTTTCAGCAACTAACAATTAAATAACAGAAAATGAATACTAAAATTCTATTAGAAAACAAAAAGTAATCCACCATATAACTTTTGTATACAAGCAATACTACAAAACCATTTATAAAAGGATATTTTCAAATAGGGAATCAAACCATCAATGAAATCAATTTGCAAGTTATTATGATACTAGAATTTATTTCATGCTAAATTAATAATCGACAAGAAAATTTTGGTTGAAACACTACTGCTAGCTAAAAGAAAACAAGTAAAACTTGTCAGCTAAAATAAAGGAAAAAGTTAAAAACAATTAGGACTAAGGAAAAGAATAAACCTAAAAGAAATCAAAACAGTACTGTTTTGTTGGAAACCCTAATTTCAATTATTCTAAAAATTATCAAATTATACCCGCTGATAACTAAGATCACTAGTGACAAGTAGCAAAAAGAATCAACTCCAAACCTATTTTTAAACTCAAGTTATAAGCAAATTAGTGTTTAAATAAAATTCGTTTGAATTCAAATTTACGATATTCAAATATGGTCAAACTTGATATCTGCAGAAACTAGAATACATTTGTGACACTTTGCAAAAAGAATCAAATTAATACAATTAAAAACATAAAATATATAAGGAAAACAAAAACAGAACTATTTTGTTTTTAAAACAGAAAACAGAAAAAAAATCTAACTAACAGACAGGGGCTACGTGGCTGTTTCTTACTGGGTGATGGGTGTGTGCGCGAGAGTTAAACAAGCGAACGACCATTATCTAACAGAAAACAATTCGGGGTATTAAAATTACTAATCTGGATCGTTGGATCCAGATCCAACGTCTACAGAGGGGGGAGGGGGTGCTCACAAAGGAGATGGCAGTGCTCCGGCGATGTCGACGATGGGGCAGAGCTTCGTGGCGCTCGGGGAAGGGGCTCCGGTGGTTGGGGAGGTTGGCTGAGAGGTCCGGTCGACGGCGGGGGTCCTCCATCTATGGTTGGTGGCGACGGAGAGGCGAGTGGGTGTCGGGGGTGAGCGCTACGAGCTCGGGAGGTTTCGGTGGAGGAGCGGAGCTCTGGCGATCTCGTGGGGCGGCGTTTTGGTGAGGGAGGCTTGGGGTTTCGGGGGGGAACGGGGTGCAGCGAGCTGCGGCTTTTATAGGCGTGCTCAGGAGCTCAGAAAGGAAGGGGATCGACGGATTCGTTGCGGATCCGGTCAGATCGCCGGCAAAGGAAAGAGATGAGGGAGGGAAGGAAGGGGGTTACCGACGGGGTTCGGGAACGGGCGGTGGGGCCCACGTGTTGGCGAGGGTGGAGGGGTGCGGTTAAGAACGGGTGGCCGGTCCGAAGGGATTCGGTCCTGATCCGGAGCGGATTCGGGCCGGATCCTTTCCATTGTGGGCCGCGGTACGTTTTCGTTTATAATTTTTTTTCCTAATAAATAAAAATAGGAAGTAAAACCTAAGAAAGGAAAATAAATGTACACTAAACTATAGAAGTTTTATATACCAAAATTATCAAAGAATTAAATGCAACATGATGAACATTTTTTCCACGGCGAGAAAAATAGTTGACAAAAATATTTTTCAGAAATTGCGTAAATTGACTTTAATCCTTTTTGCAAATAATTTTCAAATAACCCCCTGGTTTTTATGGTTCAAAATACTTCACAAAACTACCCCTGATGTGGTGTGTCATGTTCCTCCTCTCATAATTGAAATATTTGTAGGGGTTTGCAAATAATTTCAAAAGCAAAACAAAAGTATTATAAATGACTTTCAGAATTCAAAGATAAACTCCAATATTTCATTTCACTCACATACACAATTTCAAACTAATGTGATGATACATAGCTATAATTCATAACATTCCAAAATGAAATTTTGGGATGTTACATTCGGGCCGCATGAATGTGTAAAGCCCTACTCCTACTTGGTTGTATTGATTGTGCTCTAGGGTTCCAGCTGCAGGAGCGCCATGGATGGCTGCTATGTGAGCTTGGTAGTCCCTAGTCGTCTAACTGCCCAACTGTCTGATTGACTGATTGTGTAACTCTCCAACCTCCTTCCCATAACGCCATGGGCCTCCTTTTATACTTAAGGGGATCCAAACAGTGGCGTGCAGTGTGCACACGGGATGCATAGTGCTATAGTGTTATCGTACCTAACCCTGACGGAGTAGGACAAGAGCAATTAATGCACCGTCGGTGTCTCAGTTTGTTAGTGGGACGACACGGGGGCAGTCCCCATCAGCGTTGCTTATCTCCCTCCAGTGTTGACACCATGACACACATCCAACTGAATCGACACCTCGCTTGTGTGCTGGCGGTGCTTGCCGGGGGCCTTGCCTTTCCAGGATTCCGCCTTGCCGGGGGGGGATGCAGGCTCTAAAGCCTTCCCGGTACTCTTGGGTCGTCTGTGCTGGTGGTTGGTAAGTCTTTGCTGGGCCCTTCCATCAGGGCGGCTGCTATTGCCCGTGCACGAGTAAAGGGGCACTAGGTGGCCCAAAAAAATTCCAGTGCACCGACAGGAGCTCCCGGGCCTAGGCCATACACGCCGCGAGGCGTTGTTGGGCTAGGCCCAAATAGTGCATGGGTACGCGTGGTAGTGCCTCACAGTTACGGTCATTGCGCTTGTTGCACTTCCCCATGACGCCCATTGAATGCGGGACGTGGGGTGCATGCGCGGTGCATCCGTTACAACAGCGCGCCTACGGAATGACCCTGTATTATCTTGTTTTTGGTAGAAAGAGACCGCCCCACGCCTTCCCCATTAAGAGGAGATTGTGGAGCTGATGCTCATTTACCTCTCGCCTTTCCCAATCTGTGAACCACTGTTGTCTTCCTCCTTGAGCCCAAATTGTTAGAAATATGCCCTAGAGGTAATAAATAAAGTGTTTATTATTATATTTCCTTGTTCATGATAATCGTTTATTCTCCATGCTATAATTGTGTTGATTGGAGACTAAATACATGTGTGGGCATATAGACAAACATTGTGTCCCTAGTATGCCTCTAGCAGGCTAGCTCGTTGATCAAAGATGGTTAAGGTTTCCTAACCATGGACATGATATGTCACTTGATATCGGGATGCCATCATTAGGAGAATGATGTGATGGACAAAACCCAAACTATGAACGTAGCATATGATTGTGTCAGTTTATTGCTATTGTTTTCTACATGTCAAGTATCTATTCCTATGACCATGAGATCATGCAACTCACTGACACCGGATGAGTGCCTTGTGTGTATCAAACGTCGCAACGTAACTGGGTGGCTATAAAGGTGCTCTACAAATATATCCGAGGGTGTCTGTTGAGTTGGCAAGGATCAATACTGGGATTTGTTACTCCGTGTGACGGAGAGGTATCTCCGGGCCCACTCGGTAATACAACAACACAACAAGCCTTGCAAGCAATGTGACTAAGTGTTAGTTGCGGGATCTTATATTACGGAACGGTTAAAGAGACTTGATGGTAACGAGATTGAACTAGGTATAGAGATACCGACGATCAAATCTCGGGCAAGTAACATACTGAAGAACAAAGGGAACTACATACGTGATTGTGTAAATCCTTGACGTACAGGTTTGACCGATAAAGATCTTCGTAGGACATGTAGGAACCAACATCGGCCTCCAGATCCCGTTGTTGGTCATTGACCGTAGAGGTGTGTCGGTCATGTCCACATAGTTCATGAACCCGCAGGGTCTACACACTTAAGGTTCGGTGATGATTTGGTATAGATGAGTTATGTGTGTTGGTGACAGAATGTTGTTCGGAGTCCCGGATGAGATCCCGGACGCGACGAGGAGCTCCAGAATGGTCCGGAGGTAAAGATTCATATATAGGACGATCCGTCTTGGTTACCGGGAAAAGTTCGGTCATCACCGGTAACGTATCGGGGGTGCCGGGAGGGTCCCGGGGGTCCACCGGAAGGGGCCACCAGCCCCAAAGGCCTACATGGGCGGTGAGAGAGGGCAAACCAGCCCCTGGTGGGATGGCCACCCTCCCACAAAGGCCCATGCGGCAAGGGGGTTGGTGGGAGAGCCAACCCTAGGGTTGGCGCCACCTTGCTTGGGTGATAAACCACCCTTGGCCGCCGCCCCAAGGGGGCAACCCTTGGGGTTTGGGCAGACCACCCCTCCCCCTATATATATGTGAGAGGGAGGACGGTAGCCGACCCCTAAGTCATAGCGCAACACTTCCTCCCTCCCCGATTACCTCTCCTCTAGTATATTGGTTCGGCGCCGCTTAGCGAAGCTTTGCCGAATCAGCTCCACCACCACCGCCGTGCTGCTGGCGAACCAATGTACCTCTCCACTCCCTCTTGCTGGATCAAGAAGGCGGTTATCTTCATCAAGCTACAGATGTGCTGAATGCGGAGGTGCCGTCCGTTCGGCACTTGATCGGGAGTTCGTGGGACGGCTTGCAGTTTGGATCACGGAGACGTACCACTAAGTCAAACGTGTTCTTTAACGCTTCCGGTTAGCGATCTACAAGGGTACGTACATCCAATCTCTCCTTCAAAGATGCTCATCTCCTAGATTGATCTTGGTGAAGCGTAGGAAAGTTTTTCTTTCCCATGCAACGTTCCCCAACAGTGGCATCCTGAGCTAGGTCTATGCGTAGATGAGCTCTTGAGTAGAACACAAAGAGTTTGTGGGCGTTGATATTCAGATTGCTTCCTTCCTTAGTCTTTTCTTGGTTCAGCGGTATTGTGGGATGAAGCGGCTCGGACCGACTTTACTCGTACGCTTATGAGAGACCGTGTTCCATCGTCTGACATGTGACTTTGTCGCATAAAGATGGTTGGCGGGTGTCTGTCTCTCCCACTTTAGTTGGATCGGATTTGATTAAGGCGGTCCTTGTAGAAGGTTGAAAAGCAATATTCATATCACCGTTGTGGTTTTGCGTAGGTAAGAATCGTTCTTGCTAGATACCCATAGCATCCACGTAAAACATGCAACAACAGTTAGAGGACATCTAACTTGTTTTTGTAGGGTATGTTGTGATGTGATATGGCCAACTACACGATGTGATATATTTGATGTATGAGATGATCATGTTTTTGTACAGAATATCACGACTTGCATGTCGATGATTTGGGCAACCGGCAGGAGCCATAGGGTTTTCTTTGAATATTGTGTGACCTGCGTGTCAATCTTTAAGTGCTATGTAATGCTTTACTTTATAGCTAAGCGGTAGCAATAGTAGTATGAGCATGGTGGGCGCGACTACCCCCATGATGTCACAAAGATGGAGATCATGATGATGGAGATAATGGTGTTATGCTGATGACGATGGAGATCATGCCAATGCTTTGGAGATGGAGATCATAAGCACAAGTTCATGGCCATATCATGTCACTTATGATTTGCTTGTGATGTTAATATTTTTATGCACCTTGTTTTGCTTAGGACGACGGTAGCATTATAATGTGATCCCTAACTTAAATTTCAAGATGAATTGTGTTCTCCCTGAGTGTGCACCATTGCGTAAGTTCTTCGTTTCAAGACACCACGTGATGATCGAGTGAGATAGACTCTACGTTCGCATACAACGGGTGCAAGCCAGTGTTACACATGCGGAACACTCATGTTAAACTTGGCGAGCCTAGCATGTACAGACATGGCCTCGGAACACAAGAGACCGAAAGGTCGAGCATGAGTCATATAGTAGATATGATCAACATGAAAATGTTCACCATTGAAACCACCTTAACTCATGTGATGATTGGACCTGAGTTGGCGAATCTGGTTCATGTATCACTCAGATGACCTGAGGGATGTCAATTTGAGTGGGAGGTTTAGTGATTTGATTAACTAAACTCATTATCTTGAACAATAGTCTTAGTAACCTTTGCTTATTTATGTTGTACATCAATGGCCCGCGCAGTAGCACCGCTGAATTTTAATGCGTTCCTAGCTAAAGGTATGTTGAAAGATGATGGAAGTAGCTTTGTTGACTGGGCCTGTAATCTGAGGATTATCCTTACGGCTTCCCAGAAGGCTTATGTCCTTGATGCACCGCTTGGTGGTCCACCCGCTCCCGTGTCATCCGAAGACATTAAGAACGCTTGGGAGGCACGTTCTGTAGATTACTCAATAGTTCCATTTGCAATGTTGTATGGCATAGAACCGGGACTTCAAAGACGTTTTGAACATCATGGAGCATATGAGATGTTCCAAGAGTTGGAGTTTATCTTTAAGAAGAATGCCCGGATTGAGAGGTATGAGACCTCCGATAGGTTCTATGGTTGCAAGATGGAGGACAACGGGTCTATCAGTGAACATATACTCAGAATGTCTGGGTATTCGACCCGTCTGGTGGATTTAGGGATGCCCCTCCTGCTGGAGGCGATCATTGACAGAGTTCTTCAATCGTTGCCACCTAGCTACAAGAGCTTCTTGTTGAACTATAACATGCACGGGATGAACAAGTCAGTCACCGAGCTGTTTGCGATGCAGAAAGTCGCTGAGTCTGAAATCTAGAAAGAACATCAAGTGTTGATGGTCAATAAAACCACTAGTTTCAAGAAGCATGACAAGTGCAAGAAGGGTGGCGAAGCATTTGCTCCTCCCGTGAGGAAACCCAAGGCTGGACCCAAGCAAGAAACTGAGTGTTTTCATTGCAAGGGAACTGGTCACTAGAAGCGGAACAGCCCCAAGTACCTAGCCGACAAGAAGGCGGCCAACACCAAACAAGCTATATATATGATATACATGTTATTGATGTGTACCTTACTAGCTCTCGTTGTAGTGCCTGGGTATTTGATACCGGTTCGGTTGCTCACATTTTCAACTCAAAGCAGGACCTACGGAATAGACGGGGGCTGGCTAAGGATAAAGTGACGATGCGTGTGGGAAATGGTTCCAAGGTTGACGTGATCGCCGTCGACACGCTCGCTCTTTGACTACCATTTGGATTTGTGATGAACCTGAATAACTGTTATTTAGTGCCTACGTTAAGCATGAACATTATATCTAGATCTTGTTTATTGCGAGACAGTTACTCATTTAAATCGGAGAATAATGGTTGTTCTAGTTATATGAGTGAGGACCTCTCTGCAACAGAGGATAATGGTTGTTCTAGTTATATGAGTGAGGACCCCGCTGCGGCCAAGCGATCCAGGAGCGCCCCTCCACCTCCTCTGAGGGGCTCTACGACAGAGGTGGCCTTCGACCTTTCTGCCCTTAGCTCGGGGGAGCAAGAAGAAGAGTAAGGCCCTTGCTGCATCTTCCCAATTCTCAGGTCTCTTTCCCTACTTGTCTAATCTGTGTTGGCTTTCACCCATAGGGACGCGGAAACGCTGGCTCATCGGGTCACGAAGAGGGCGAGGACTTCCACGGACGAGGGGTCGTCAGCAAGCGCCTCAGGCGTACCGAGGGCGACCACCATCATTCTGGAGAATAGCCTACGTCCCAGTCCCCGACTCAGCCATCGGCAAAGCCCCCAACATGAATTTATTACTCATTTCCCGCTAGCAAGCACTGGGGTGTTGATCTTTACTACTGACATCGCCGCACATGCAAGGGGAGGACGGCAACAAGGAGGGTCCTCGGTGACCGCACCGGCTTCACCGCCTAAGGAGTTGTGGACGAAGGTATTCCCCTCGTTCTTTCTCTTTCTCTCTATTTTTTGTCTTCTGGAACTTATCCCTTAGCTTTTCTTGTTCCGCCTTCCTCGTCTCTAGGCACCCCCACGGCAGATGGGACGGACGTCGATTCTGCCATTGAGGAGACAGCAAGGGATGATGCCGCCTAAGTTGACAAGATCACCACAGGAGAAGCCATCAAGAGCGCCGAGGCTGAGGCCCCCAAGGACGCTGCCGTTGAGGCCGCCAAGAATGCTGCTGCTGAGACCGCGAGTGTCGAGGAAGCCAGGGCTGCACAAAAGGAGGAGGCCGCCAAGGAGTCCACCAAGCGGTTTGGCAAGGAGGCCGGCAGGGGGACGGCCAACACGAGCGACCCGCCCGAAGCCCCTTCATCGAGAAGGTACTTCGAGGTTGGCGACAACCTGTTCGTTAGTATCCCCGACGTGGTAAGTGTTGGGGTGCCACCTAAGGAGGGAGCTTTTGTCGAGGGGGCCATTGTCCCTGCCGGGCTCGACATCGTCAACAAGCCAAACACCGGCAGCAAGTCCCAGGAGGAACGGCTACTCCAGTCCATGGGCGATGGCCTCCGGAAGCTCCAGGCGGTCCATCGGGCCCGGAAGAAAAAACATGACTCCTGGGCTGCGGTCATCGAAGATGCCGAGCCCAGTTTCCACGAGCGTGTCGAGGAGACCCTGGCTTCGTACGTCCAAGCCACCAAGGACCTGCAGACTAGCCAGTCGCAACTATGTGAAGGCTAGAGCGAACTCCACATGCAGCAGTCTGATGCCGAGCTGGCGCAGGAGGAGGCCAAGCAACATTGGATCTTGCTTGACACCCACGAGGAAGAGCTCTCAACTCGCGATAAGGCACTTGCCGACAAGCTCCGCGGCAAGGAAGTGGAGGTCGAGGATCTCGTCGTGCAGCGAACTCAGGCGTTGGAGCGGGGGCGCAAGGAGGCACTCAGAGACTTGGTGGCCGATGACACCGGCAAGATGAAGGAGGTTGTCGACGCAGCCGAGGCCGCGGAGGCTGCTAGAAGCTCACTAGAGGAGAGGGTGAAGAAACTAGAGGCGGCCCTTGGAGATCAAGGCGGGAGTATTTCGTCGCTCGAGGGCGAGCTTGACAAGGCCGTCGCCAGTCTAATGGAGGCGCAAGTCACCTTTGTGGAATAATCTTGCCGTTCGTGCATAGCCCTACCGCAAGGGCTTTGAGGAATGGGTCCTTAGCAGCCTGCTGGCAGTGCCACCGCCGGCAAGATACCTTGGCATCCTTGGTGGGTCCGTCCAATCCGTCGGCCTCACTCGAAAATAGGATAAGGGTGCGAGCGTTATCACCTGGATCATTGAGCGGACTGGACATGAAACAAGGAGCGCGGGCGAAGCCACCTAAGCCATTGAGCGGTCCCGAACGCAGTGAGGGCGCATCCAATCGCAGCAAGGTTCCCGAGCCTGTGGATTTCCATACAGAAGTTGAAGTTGTTCAAGAAAAATAATTTCATGGCAAGGAATGCATATGGATTTCTCCCAACTTATCTTTTTTTGTTGCCTTTCTTCTTCTGGCAAGTTTCTTTTTCTGGGACGTCGCTCATGGGTAGTCTCTTAGTCCTTGCCGGGATTAAGTGCGATGTAATAATTATGATAAACATGTACATAAGTAAACATGAGAATCGAACAGATTTGCAGAACACTTATCTTTATTTAACTAGCCCTAGGGTCTAAGCCTGGCTTGTACCAAGGATTACATGCTTCAACGGTAAGACATGTACAAAAGGTGGTTGCCAGGGCTGGCCCGGTAACCGCGCCTCATTGGTAGAACTTTCGAAGCGTTTCGATATTCTAGGAGTTGCTCAGCAGAACGCCATCCTTGGTCTCCAAGCGGACTATCCCACGCCTAGTGACTCGTACCACCCGATAAGGGCCTTCCCACTTCGGCGTCAACTTGTTTGCATTCATGGCGGACTGAACTCATCGAAGAACAAGCTCGCCTTCCTCAAGACGTCTGGCATTAACCTTGTGTCTATGGTAGCGGCGCAAAGCCTGCTGGTAGCGTGCAACTCTCACAACAGCCTGAAGACGATCTTCCTCAAGGAGCGTTGCGTCGTCATGCCGCAACTTCTCTTGCTCGAGCTCATCATAAGCGAGCACTCGAGGAGACCCATATATGAGTTCCATGGGGAGAACTGCCTCTACCCCATAGACTAGGGAGAAGGGTGTCTGGCTGGTAGCTCGATTTGGTGTCGTCCTCATCGACCAAAGAACCACCGGAAACTCATCAATGTAGTTCCTTCCGCACCCATGCAACCTATCAAAAGTTCTGGTCTTGAGACTGCACAACACTTTAGCATTAGCCCTCTCCGCTTGGCCATTGCTCCTCGGGTGGGCAACGGAAGCAAAACAGATTCTGCCACCAAGGCCTTGGACATAATGCACGAAGTTGCGGCTCGTGAACTGTGTGCCGTTGTTAGTGATGATCCTATTGGGGTCACCAAAGTGGCAAACTAGTCCCTTAAAGAACTTGACGGTAGATTGTGTTGTCACCTTCCTCACTGCTTCCACTTCCGGCCACTTTGTGAACTTGTCGATTGCCACGTACAAGTACGCAAAGCCCCCGGTAGAACGACGAAAGGGACCCAAGATGTCGAGCCCCCAGACAAAAAATGGAAAGGAGAGAGGGATTGTTTGAAGGGCTCGAGCTGGTTGATGTAGTATTTTCGAATGAAACTGGCATGCTTCACACTTGGTTACTAATGCAGTTGCATCCTGGAGGGTAGTGGGCCAAAAGAAACCTGGCCGGAAAGCCTTTCCGACGAGTGCTCTTGATCATATGTGGGAGCCACATATGCCTCCATTTATCTCTGCCAAAAGCTCCAGTCCATCCTCCCGAGAAACGCAGTTGAGTTTCACGCCATTCGATCTCTTTCTGTACAACACGTTGTCTACAAACTGATACATATGAGACCGGCGGGCTACTTTCTCTGCTTCCTCTTGCTCCTCGGGAAGTTCTCCCGTTTGAAGGAATTGGACAATGTGTTGTGCCCAAGCCGGAGCCTGGGGTTCGACGACAAGGACTAAAGGCATATCCTCTGTCGGGGGAGCATTTTCCTCGACGGCAAGGACCTGAGGGCCTGCCAGTGTCTGTAGCTCCTCGGCAAGCCTGGCGGGAGCGTACGCTTCTCCGGCGTGGGACGGGGGCCCCGTTAGAGCATAATACTCATCGCTAGGCCTGTCGTTCCCTCTAGCAACCTTCTCTCCGGCGGCTCCAGGGAGCTTTGTTGGGAAATACTTCCCGGAACAGAGCTTCCTTCTCTTCTCTTGTCTCATAGATGGTGTCACAGAGGGTTGAGTTAGTTGGAGCACGAAAGTTCCTGGTTCCACAAGTAACATAAGGGCAACACATTTTGACAGGCCATGTGCAATGTTGTTCTCTGCACGTGGAACATGCTCCATTTGCAGGCCGTCAAAACATTCTTCCAACTTCCTGACTTCCTCTACATAAGATTACATCAATGGACTCTGGTAATCTTTGTTCACTTGCCTGATGACAAGCTCCTAGAAGCTCACTGGAGGAGAGGGTGAAGAAACTGGAGGCGGCCCTTGGAGATCAAGGCAGGAGGATTTCGTCACTCGAGGGCGAGCTTGACAAGGCCGTCGCCAGTCTAATGGAGGCGCAAGTCGCCATCTCTAACATGACCAAGCAGCTCTCCGTGGCCAACAAGGCCATTGGCGATCTGGCCTTGAAGCTGACCATGCTGGCTGAAACTCTCAACGCAGCCTAGACCCGGGAGAAGGTTCTGTCCAAGGAGCTCCACGACGATAAGGAGCTTCTCGAGAGCGCCGCCGCCTCTCACAACGACTATGTGCGTGGGGTGGAAGTCTGGACGGAGAAGCTCGACGACGTTGTGGGGAAGCTCGTTGAACAACTAACCGCCATGGGCCTAAAGGGCCTATCATATTCTCCTGATGACAGGGGCCCTCCGAGTGCCAAGGTGACCATGTTCTTCAACAGCCTACTCGGGGCCCTCAAACAACTCCACACTGATCGGGCGGCCAACTTGGCGGATGAGTCGCGCAAGCTCTGCCAGGTTGTCCTCCACAAGGTGCTCGTCAAGATGGCCTACAGGAACCCCCGCCTCAACGTCACCAATGTCCTTGACCGCCTGCCGAAGGGTGTAGACGTCCAGGCGCTCGAGGAGCTCGTCACGCCCATCGTCGAGCGGATAAGACAGGTCAAGCGGGTCGAAGGGGACCGTTGAGATTAGTTGCCTCACTCTTCGCCGCTGCATATGCCAAGAACAATTTATTTTGTGTTATATTCTCGACAAGGTCGATGTAGTGCTACCTATGTATGTTTTTAATGACTACCATGTTATCTTCCTAGTTGAACCGTTTCTGTGGATGGAATTTCCCTATGCCCTATGTGGAGTAATCTTGCCGGTCGTGCGTAGCCCTACAGCGAGGGCTTTGAGGAACGGGTCCTTAGCAGCCTGCTGGCAGTGCCACCGCCAGCAAGATACCTTGGCATCCTTGGTGCGTCCGTCCAAGGCGTCGGCCTCACTCGAAAATAGGATAAGGGTGCGAGCGTTGTCACTTGGATCATTAAGCGGACTGGACACGAAACAAGGAGCGCGAGCGAAGCCACCTAAGCCATTGAGCGGACCCGAACGCAGTGAGGGCGCATCCAATCGCAGCAAGGTTCCCGAGCCTGTAGGATTTCCATACAGAAGTTGAAGTTGTTCAAGAAAAATAATTTCATGGCAAGGAATGCATATGGAGTTCTCCCAACTTTTCTTTTTTTGTTGCCTTTCTTCTTCCGGCAAGTTTCTTTTTCTGGGACGTCGCTCATGAGTAGTCTCTTAGTCCTTGGCGGGATTAAGTGCGATGTAATAATTATGATAAACATGTACATAAGTAAACATGAGAATCAAACAGAATTGCAGAACACTTATCTTTATTTACCTAGGCCTAGGGTGTGAGCCTGGCTTGTACCAAGGATTACATGCTTCAATGGTAAGACTTGTACAAAAGGTGGTTGCCGGGGCTGGCCCGGTAACCGCGCCTCATCGGTAGAACTTTTGAAGATGTTCGATATTCTAGGAGTTGCTCACCAGAACGCCATCCTCGGTCTCCAAGCGGACTGTCCCAGGCCTAGTGACTCGTACCACCCGATAAGGGCCTTCCCACTTCGGCGTCAACTTGTTTGCATTCATGGCGGACTGAACTCGCCAAAGAACAAGCTCGCCTTCCTCAAGACTTCTGGCATTAACCTTGTGTCTATGGTAGCGACGCAAAGCCTGCTGGTAGTGTGCAGCTCTCACAGCAGCCTGATGACGATCTTCCTCAAGGAGCTTTGCGTCGTCTTGCCGCAACTTCTCTTGCTCGAGCTCATCATAAGCGAGCCCTCGAGGAGACCCGTATATGAGTTCCATGGGGAGAACTGCCTCTGCCCCATAGACTAGGGAGAAGGGTGTCTGGCTGGTAGCTCGATTTGGTGTCGTCCTCATCGACCAAAGAACCACCGGCAACTCATCAATGTAGTTCCTTCCGCACCCATGCAACCTATCAAAAGTTCTGGTCTTGAGACCGCACAACACTTTAGCATTAGTCCTCTCCACTTGGCCATTGCTCCTCGGGTGGGCAACGGAAGCAAAACAGATTCTGCCACCAAGGTCTTAGACATAATGCACGAAGGTGCGGCTCGTGAACTATGTGCCGTTTTCAGTGATGATCCTATTGGGGACACCAAAGTGGCAAACTAGTCCCTTAAAGAACTTGACGGTAGATTGTGTTGTCACCTTCCTCACTGCTTCCACTTCCGGCCACTTTGTGAACTTGTCGATTGCCATGTACAAGTACGCAAAGCCCCCGATAGAACGACGAAAGGGACCTAGGATGTCGAGCCCCCAGACAAAAAATGGCAAGGAGAGAGGGATTGTTTGAAGGGCTCGAGCTGGTTGATGTAGTATCTTCGAAATAAACTGGCATGCTTCACACTTGGTTACTAATGTAGTTGCATCCTGGAGGGTAGTGGGCCAAAAGAAACCTGGCCGGAAAGCCTTTTTGAGGAGTGCTCTTGATCCTATGTGGGAGCCTCATATGCCTCCATTTATCTCTGCCAAAAGCTCCAGTCCATCCTCCCGAGAAACGCACTTGAGTTTCACGCCATTCGACCTCTTTCTGTACAACACATTGTCTACGAACTGATACATATGAGACCGGCGGGCTACTTTCTCTTCTTCCTCTTGCTCCTCGCGAAGTTCTCCCGTTTGAAGGAATTGGACGATGTGTTGTGCCCAAGCCGGAGCCTGGGTTGGACGACAAGGACTAAACGCATATCCTCTGTCAGGGGAGCATTTTCCTCGACGGCAAGGACCTAAGGGCCTGCCGGTGTCTGCAGTTCCTTGGCAAGCCTGGCGGGAGCGTACGCTTCTCCGGCATGGGACGGGGCCCTAGTTAGAGCATAATACTCATCGCTAGGCCTGTCGTTCCCTCTAGCAACCTTCTCTCCGGCGGCTCCAGGGAGCTTTGTCAGGAAATACTTGCCGGAATAGAGCTTCCTTCTCTTCTCTTGTCTCATAGATGGTGTCACAAAGGGTTGAGTTAGTTGGAGAACGAAAGTTCCTGGTTCCACAAGTAACTTAAGGGCAACACATTTTGACAGGCCATGTGCAATGTTGTTCTCTGCACGTGGAACATGCTCCATTTGCAGGCCGTCAAAACATTCTTCCAACTTTCTGACTTCCTCTACATAAGATTACATCAATGGACTCGGGCAATCTGACCTCGAAGCTGACCATGCTGGCTGAAACTCTCGAGGCCGCCCAGACCCGGGAGAAGGTTCTATCCAAGGAGCTCCACGAAGATAAGGAGCTTCTCGAGAGCGCCGCCGCCTCTCACAACGACTATGTGCGTGGGGTGGAAGTCTGGATGGAGAAGCTCGACAACATTGTGGGGAAGCTCGTTGAACAACTAACCGCCATGGGCCTAGACGGCCCGTCATATTCTCCTGATGACAGGGTCCCTCCGAGTGCCAAGGTGACCATGTTCTTCAACAGCCTACTTGGGGCCCGCAAGCAACTCCACACTGATCGGGCGGCCAACTTGGCGGATGAGTCGCGCAAGCTCTGCCAGGTTGTCCTTCGCAAGGTGCTCGTCAAGATGGCCTACAGGAACCCCCACCCCAATGTCACCAATGTCCTTGATCGCCTACCGAAGGGTGTAGACGTCCAGGCGCTCGAGGAGCTCGTCATGCCCATGGTTGAGCGAATAAGACAGGTCAAGCGGGTCGAAGGGGACCGTTGAGATTAGTTGCCTCACTCTTCGCTTCTGCATATGCCAAGAACAATTTATTTTGTGTTAGATTCTCGACAAGGCCGATGTAGTGCTACCTATGTATGTTTTTAATGACTACCATGTCATCTTCCTAGTTGAACCGTTTCTGTGTATGGAATTTCCCTACGCCCTTTGTGGAATAATCTTGTCGGTCGTGCGTAGCCCTACCGCGAGGGCTTTGAGGAACAGGTCCTTAGCAGCCTGCTGGTAGTGCCACCACTGTCAAGATACCTTGGCATCCTTGGTGCGTCCGTCCAAGGCGTCGGCCTCACTCGAAAATAGGATAAGGGTGCGAGCGTTGTCACGTGGATCATTCAGCGGATTGCACACGAAACAAGGAGCGCGGGCGAACCCAACTAAGCCGTTGAGCAGTCCCGAACGGAGTGAGGGTGCATCCAATCGCAGCAAGGTTCCCGAGCCTGTAGGATTTCCATGCAGAAGTTGAAGTTGTTCAAGCAAAATAATTTTATGGCAAGGAATGCATATGGAGTTCTCCCAACTTATCTTTTTTTGTTGCCTTTCTTCTTCCGGCAAGTTTCTTTTTCTGGGACGTCGCTCATGGGTAGTCTCTTAGTCCTTGCCGGTATTAAGTGTGATGTAATAATCATGAGAAACATGTACATAAGTAAACATGAGAATCGAACAGAATTGCAGAACACTTATCTTTATTTAACTAGGCCTAGGGTCTGAGCTTGGCTTGTACCAAGGATTACATGCTTCAATGGTAAGACTTGTACAAAAGGTGGTTGCCGGGGCTGGCCCGGTAACCGCGCCTCATCGGTAGAACTTTCGAAGATGTTCGATATTCTAGGAGTTGCTCACCAGAACGCCATCCTCGGTCTCCAAGCGGACTGTCCCAGGCCTAGTGACTCGTACCACCCGATAAGGGCCTTCCCACTTCGGCGTCAACTTGTTTGCATTCATGGTGGACTAAACTCGACAAAGAACAAAGTCGCCTTCCTCAAGACTTCTGGCATTAACCTTGTGTCTATGGTAGTGGCACAAAGCCTGCTGGTAGTGTCAACTCTCACAGCAGCCTGAAGACGATCTTCCTCAAGGAGCGTTGCGTCGTCTTGCCGCAACTTCTCTTGCTCGAGCTCATCATAAGCGATCACTCGAGGAGACCCGTATATGAGTTCCATGGGGAGAACTGCCTCTGCCCCATAGACTAGGGAGAAGGGTGTCTGGCTGGTAGCTCGTTTGGTGTCATCCTGATCGACCAAAGACCAACGGCAACTCATCAATGTAGTTCCTTCCGCACCCATGCAACCTATCAAAAGTTCTGGTCTTGAGACCGCACAGCACTTTAGCATTAGTCCTCTCCGCTTGACCATTGCTCCTCGGGTGGGCAACGGAAGCAAAACAGATTCTTCCACCAAGGTCTTGGACATAATGCACGAAGGTGCGGCTCGTGATCTGTGTGCCGTTTTCAGTGATGATCCTATTGGGGACACCAAAGTGGCAAACTAGTCCCTTAAAGAACTTGACGGCAGATTGTATTGTCACCTTCCTCACTGCTTCCACTTCCGGCCACTTTGTGAACTTGTCAATTGCCATGTACAAGTACGCAAAGCCCCCGGTAGAATGACGAAAGGGACCCAAGATGTCGAGCCCCTAGACAAAAAATGGCAAGGAGAGAGGGATTGTTTGAAGGGCTCGAGCGTGTTGATGTAGTATCTTCGAATGAAACTGGCATGCTTCACACTTGGTTACTAATGCAGTTGCATCCTGGAGGGTAGTGGGCCAAAAGAAACCTGGCCGGAAAGCCTTTCCGACGAGTGCTCTTGATCCTATGTGGGAGCCACATATGCCTCCATTTATCTCTGCCAAAAGCTCCAGTCCATCCTCCCGAGAAACGCAGTTGAGTTTCACGCCATTCGATCTCTTTCTGTACAACACATTGTCTACGAACTGATACATATGAGACCGGTGGGCTACTTTCTCTGCTTCCTCTTGCTCCTCGGGAAGTTCTCCCGTTTGAAGGAATTGGACAATGTGTTGTGCCCAAGCCGGAGCCTGGGGTTCGACGACAAGGACTAAAGGCATATCCTCTGTCGGGGGAGCATTTTCCTCGACGGCAAGGACCTGAGGGCCTGCCGGTGTCTGTAGCTCCTCGGCAACCTTATCTCCGGCGGCTCCACGGAGCTTTGTCGGGAAATACTTGCCGGAACAGAGCTTCCTTCTCTTCTCTTGTCTCATAGATGGTGTCACAGAGGGTTGAGTTAGTTGGAGCACGAAAGTTCCTGGTTCCACAAGTAACTTAAGGGCAACACATTTTGACAGGCCATGTGCAATGCTGTTCTCTGCACGTGGAACATGCTCCATTTGCAGGCCATCAAAACATTCTTCCAACTTCCTCACTTCCTCTACATAAGATTACATCAATGGACTCTAGTAATCTTTGTTCACTTGCCTGATGACAAGCTGAGAATCACCCCCGACAACAAGTTTCTTTATCCCGAGGTCCGCTGCGATCCTGAGACCGGCAAGCAGCCCTTCGTACTCAGCAGTGTTGTTTCTTGATCTTGCCCGGGGAAAGTGCATCTGGACCATATATCTGAGGTGCTCTTCGGTGGATGAGACAAGCAGCACTCCGGCACAAGCGCCTTGCAGCGAGAAAGCTCCATCGAAATACATGATCAATTCTCGATCAGTCTCCTTACCGGGGAGAGTTGACTCTGGAATCTCTTCATCAGGCGTTGGGGTCCATTCTGCAATGAACTCTGCCAAGGCCTTGCTCTGAATGGTCGAAGTGCTTTCAAACTTAAGACCGAAGCTCGATAGTTCCAAAGCCCATCCCACAATCCTGCTAATAGCTTCTGGGTTTTGCAATATCCGCTGTAGCGGGAACCGAGTGACAACGGTGATCTCATGTGCTTGGAAGCAATGGCGAAGCTTCCTCGAGCCCATTGGAAGGCCAAAGAGCCATTTCTACAAGCCAAAATACCTTGATCTAGCCCCTGCAACAAGGACCTAACAAAATAGACTGGTTGCTGCACCACTTTCTTCTTCCGGACTAACTCTTTCAATTGTGCAGATCCTTCTTTGTCGGCACCAGACCTTGTCGGAGAATGCTCTGGCTCATCGCTTGGCATTCCTGCCGTCGGTGCTGCTTCTTCATCAACCTCTCTTTCTGCCACTAGTGCAGCACTTACCACTTGATTCGTTGCCGCTAGGTACAACAGCAATGGCTCTTGTGGCTTTGGCACAACTAGGACTGGCAGAGAGGAAAGGTACTTCTTCAAATCTTGTAGCGCCGCCTATGCTTCCGGAGTCCATTTCATTGGTCTCGACTTCTTCAAGATTTTGAAAAAGGGGAGGGCGCGCTCAGCGGATTTTGAGATGAACCTACTCAGAGCAGCAACACAGCCAGCAAAGCATCGCACGTCTATGACTCACCTTGGTGCCTCAATTTGCTCGATTGATTTGATCTTGTCGGGATTTGCTTCGATTCCTTGTTGAGATACAAAGAACCCGAGAAGCTTTCTAGATGGGACGCCGAACACGCATTTCTCGGGGTTGAGCTTCATGTTGATCTTGCGTAGGTTGGTGAATGTTCCTTCTAAATATGCTATGAGCATAGCTTTGTCCTCGGTTTTGACCACTATATCATCCATATAAGCCTCCATATTTCTATGTAGCTGGGGCTCAAAACCAATCTGGACTGCTCTTGCAAAAGTAGACCCAGCGTTTTTCAAGCCGAAAGGCATACGCAAAAAGCAGTACGTACCACATGGGGTGATGAATGCGGTCTTCTAATCGTCTTCCTTGGCCATAAAGGTCTGAAGTTAATCAGAATAGGCGTCAAGGAAAGACAATAAGTCGCTACCGGCAGTGGAGTCCACAATCTGGTCGATGCGCGGCAAGGGAAAAGGATCTTTGGGGTAGGCTTTGTTGATGTCCGTGAAATCAATGCATAGCCTTCACTTCCCATTCGCCTTGCGCACTACGACTGGATTGGCCAACCACGTAGGGTGGAGTACTCCTCTGATCAGGCAAGCTGCCACTAATTTCTTGATTTCTTCGGCAATAAATTGTTGCCACTCCAAGTCTTGCTTCCGAACTTTCTGCTAGACGGGCTGCGCGTGTGGGAAAACACCAAGGTGCTACTCAATCACCTTCCTGGGAACACCGGGGATATCAGATGGTTCCCATGCAAACACATCGACAATCGCCCATAGGAAGGCGACGAGCGGGCTTTCCTATTTGCTGTCAATGGTGGAACTTATGGTGAAAGTTCACCCCGTGCTGTCTTCCTTAGCGGACACCATCTTGGTCTCTGGCGGGGCAACCTTGGACTATTTGCTCTTCCCGGTGGATCTCTCTAGTACATCATCAACGAAAGAGCAACACCCCAAAGAGGTGTGCTTGCCGGATTGTGTGCCAGAGGCCTTGTCGGTCTTCTTCCCCCTAGGAGCTTCAGCGGCAGGAGCAAGTGCCTTAGTAGCAGGTGCTGCAACCACTCCCCGCTAGAGTTGGTCGGCATAGATAAGCGCACTCTTCTTGTCGTAGTGGATGGTAATGACGCTCATTGGTCCGGGCATCTTCAGCACGTTGTAAGCAAAGTGAGTGGCCGCCATGAGCTTGGCCAGTGCTAGACGACCGAGAATGCCGTTGTATGGCAACGAGATCTCGGCAACGTCAAAAACGATCTTCTCCATTCTAAAGTTGATGTCGTTGCCAAACGTCACCAGTAGCGCTACCTTGACCTTTGGCTGAGTCCTTCCCGAATTGACCCCTTGGAAAGCGCCTGTCGGCTCAAGATCTTCATCAGGAATTTGCAACTTCCGAATGACATCGAGTGAGATCAGGTTTAGGCTAGCCACACTATCGACTAACATCTTTGTCACCTTGAGGTTGCAGATTCTTGGCGAGACCAACAATGGCAGGCACCTGACCGCAGTTATGCGATCAGGGTGGTCCTCGGCGTCGAAGATGATAGGACTGTTGGACCATTTTAGAGGTTTCTGTGAGCCGATAGAGGGTTCTGCCATATTGACCTCACGCGCCCAATGCTTAAGTTGGTGGTGATATGAATGCAACAAAGCTCCTCCCTCAATGCACATAATATTCGTAGCCTTCTGAAACTCGTGCTCACTGGACTCGTCGTCCTCTTCGACATCGTCATCATCTCCTTCTTGCTTGTCATGGCCGTGGGCTGGCCTGTCTTTCTGTTGCTTGGGATTGCCGCGGCGGCCTTGTCGGCCAGCATGGTTCTTGCTGGATCACTCAGCACCGTCCTGACCCTTCTCCTTGTCGCACCTTTCATATTTGGCCCTCTGTTTCTCGGCAAGCTACTCAACTTGCCGGCAGTCTTGGAGGTCTTGGCCCTTGGTGCAATGGATCTTGCAAAACCGCTTACCGGAGTCTTCTGGCTCTCCGGCAACCGCCAGGGCGTGGCAAGAGGCGCACCTGGCAATACTGTTGCTAGGGTCATCCAACTTGCTTTTCTTGGAGGCGCCGGGGTTGCCAGACGCCTTGATGGCAAGCACGGTCTTGCCCTTGCGTTTCCTGTTCTACCGCTGGCCCTTCTTCGCCGGGGCAGAAGTATCCTCTTCTTCGGAGTCAACCTCTATGCCAGCATCTTCGTCGGGGAGTCTTCTCCCTTCTTCAGCTCGAGTTCACTTGTCTGCCAAAGTGTAAAGCTTGGCGACATCCTTGACTCTGTTCATCGCCAGCTCCTCCCTCATCTTGCGGTTGCGCATGTTTTGATGGAACGCACTGATAACAGCGGCAGGTTGGACATCTGCGATGTTATGGTGTATGCGGCTGAACCTCTGGATGTACTTTCGTAGAGTCTTGCCTTCCTTCTGGGGGCTGATGTGCAGATCGCTCTCCTGGCCAGGAGCTTGATGACCTCCAGTGAAGGCACGAACGAACTCGTGGCACTGGTCCGCCCAGGAAGCGATGGACCCCTCTGGCTAGTGCATCAGTCGTGATCTGTCGTTGGGCTGAAGAACCAGTGAGAAGTAGTTGGCTAATACATTGTCATCACAGCCATCGGCAGCCTGCACCGCGATGGTGTAGATGCTCAGGAACTCTAACGGTTGGGCCTTGCCGTCATACTTCTCGGGGACTTCTGGTTTGAACGAGCGGGAGCTGGGACACTGGACTTGCCACAGCTGATGGGTAAATGTTGGATAGCCCACCTCGTAAGTTAGGCTGACAGGGTACCCCGGCGTGGGTTTGTCTATAGTGGGCCCCCCGCGCTTATCTGATTGGAGGCGCGCTTCCCGCCGCCGCTCAATTGCAGTTCGAGTGTCTTCTTTGCCATGCTCCCAAAGAACAAGACGCTGATCATGACGTGTTAGTGGATCAGACGACGCTGTTCAGTAACTATCATGGGCGTTGGCCCGTCGGTTAGGCAACTAACGATGCTATCGAGGAGGAGAGTGTGCCGAGGTCGCGCCGAGGCGGCCCAATAGTCTGGAGCTTATCTGCGAGGCTGAGGAGGCTGTGAATGGTGGCCCTCCACTCGTCGAGCTTCTCTGCTATAGGAGGGAAGCTCAAGAGTATCTATGCTCGCGCCATCAACTCCTCTGCTGTGGATGGCAGTGAGCAGCATGAGGACCACGAGGTGCTCTAACTCTTGACCGTGTTAGAAGGATCACCATCGCGGCTCTGCACCAGCATGCCATTCCCACTCGCATGCTGGTCCCGCGTGTCTCGAGAATGATGCGTAGGAGCTTTTCGGTGGGGATGCTGAGAACTGCGGGCGCCGTGGCCTGGATCTCCACGCGTGTCATGAGAAGGTCACGGCATAGGCACCGGCGTGGGTGCCGTAGAAGACACTCTTCCACCCTCGGAGTTCGCCATACCACCCCCAGGTAGTACTGCTCCATCCTGAGACCAAGGGGCAAGGGGGTTAACACCGTTGGCATGGACGATTCCGCGGCGAGCCTCGCCGCTCTCTTGGCCTTGGTCACCGAAGTGTCGCAGAAGTCCCGAATGTCTGGCTCCTACCCCACCTGCGTCTACACCGTCTGCTGTCCGAGCGCATACAGGGATGGCGGACGCGGATGGGCAACTGCTGTCAGGCGCGCCCCTCTTCTTGGGTGCCATGGTGATGATGAAGCTCCGGCGCGGAGCATCGAAACGGGTTTGCACCACTCAAGCGCGCCCCCCTACCTGGCGCGCCAGAGATGTCATGGTGAACGAGCACCTATGGGATCACGCGGGGATCCCTTTCAGTTCGGCGAGGGACGCGGGTTGGCACAAAGAGCCGGTCGAGTGGTCGGCGCATAGGGGAGTCTTTTACCCAGGTTCGGGCCGCACAGATGCATAAAACCCTACTCCTGGTTGGTTGTATTGATTGTGCTCTAGGGTTCCAGCTACAGGAGCGCCATGGATGGCTACTACGTGAGCTTGGTAGTCCCTAGTCGTCTAACTGCCCAACTGTTTGATTGTCTAACTGTCGAACCTCCTCCCCATAATGCCATGGGCCTCCTTTTATGCTTAAGGGGATCCCAACACTAGCGTACAGTGTGCACACGGGATGCGCAATGCTATCGTGCTATCGTACCTAACACTGATGGAGTAGGACAAGAGGTATTAATGCACCATCAGGTGTCTCAGTCCATCGGTGGGACGGGACGGGGGCCGTCCCCATCGGTGCCGCTTATCTCCCTCCAGCATCGACACCGCGACACGCGTCCAAGTGAATCGACACCTGGCTTGTGCGCTGGCGGTGCTTCCCGGGGTCCTTGCCTTGCCGTGGGGGGGGGTGGTGGTTTAGAGGATCTAAAGGCCTCCCGACAAGGTCTTGCCGGTACTCTTTGGTCTTCTATGCCGGTGCTTGGTAAGTCTTTGTGGGGCCCTGCCATCGGGGCGACTGCTATTGCCCGTGCATGAGTAAAGGGGCACTAGGTGGCCCAAAAAAACTCTAGTGCATCGACAATGAGAATAACCTGCTAAACATGGAAGATACTAACCGCCCCCTATCGCTCCATGAGCGGTCTAGGCGCGCAAAGCAGATGCTCATTTGAAATTTTAGAGGTGTCACATGAAAATTTACTTGGAACGGCGGGGTTATACCGCATATAGGTAGGTATGGTGGCCTCTCATGGATGAAACTTGGCTCCAGGATTTGGATGCACAAGTAGTATCTCTACTTAGTACGGATTTTTGGCTAGCAAAATGTTCTAAACAAGCACCACATGTTGGAGGATCCAGAACAATATAACTTCTATGCAAATATACACAACCATAACTTATTACATTGTCTTCCTTGTCCAACTTTAAGTAATTTGCTCAAGTTTGAAAATAATTAATGGGGCTCACAATCATAGAAGATGTCCAAGATAGTATATTTATATGTGAAATCTATCTTCCTTCAATATTCTTTCATGAATTGTTCAATTTACCAATGCGGTGTTTGCTATCTTTCAATAAATTTTACCACATATAATTCTTATATGTGAAGTCATTACTCCCCATGGGATAAGCATATAAAACATATATAATTTCATATTTAGGATATTCAATTCATTCAAACATTTACTCATAGGATATAAGTGAAGCATGGGAGTAAATGGCAAAACTACTCCAAAACATATAAGTGAAGATCAATGAGTAGTCAAACAATTAAGTAGCTATGTGAGGAATTTCTCTCGTTCTCTCAACAAATATTTTAAGATCTGATTATTTTATCTAAACAGCAAGCAAAAGAAAAAAACACTCCAAGAATAGCACACATCATGTGAATGAATAAAAATTTAGGCTCAACATAGGTTAACCGATAGTTGACAAAGAGAGATGGGATGCGTAGCATCCCCAAGATTAGATGATTGAGACTTCTTTAAATATTTACTTGGGGTGCCTCGGGAATCCCCAAACTTGAGCTTTTTTATCTTGTTAAATCCTCTCATATCATGGTTTCACCTATTCTCAAAAACTTCATCCACACAAAATTCGAAAAGAACTCGTGAGATAGGTTAGTACACATAAGAATAAATCAACACTTCATGTAGTGCCAAGACAAGTTGCACAATAATTTTAAAACATTAGATACTGTATAATATCATTTCCACAATTTATATCTACCAATATAGGCTATGGAAACTATAGGATAAGTAGATAACAAAACTATGACAGCAATCTGTCTAAACACAACAACCTGTAGAAATTTATAACACCAGTGTACTTATGTAAGTCAAAAAATTATGAAAATTTAGGATATGATAAAACATTTATATTAAAATACTGTGTTCAAATTTCAGAAACTTTCCACTTTCAAGTAAAATATGAAAATTCAGACACTAGAGCAGAAGTTTCTGTTTTTACACAACAAACATCCAACATGCAATTCAAGCATCCTAAAGGAAATTCTTAGAACTTTTTATTGAAAAACAAGATTATAAATAACACCTAACAAATAGCAACAAAATAAAATGATCCTCCAAGAAAAACACATATTATGTGACGAATAAAAATATAGCTTCAAGCAAGATATACCGATAGTGTTGAAAACGAAAGAGGGGATGCCTTTCGGGGCATCCCCATGCTTAGACGCTTGAGTCTTTCTTGAATATTACCTTGGGGTGACTTGTGAATCCCCAATATTGGGTTCTATTCACTGCTTATTCTCCTCATATCGGTGTCTCACAAAAAACTTGAAAACTTCAATCACACAAAACTTAACTGAACTTCATTAGAAGGGTTAGTGTAATGAAGATAAATCGTTCTCTTAGGTACTGTCAAGACAAGATTCATAATTACTCACCCATGATACCAATTGTATTCCATTATTCCCACAATTTATATTACTCAAGGTAAGTTATAGGAACACTTGAAACAAGCAAACTATGCATGCAAAACAGAGTTTGTCAAAAACAAAATAGTCTTTAAAGATCTGAATGATCACCAAACTTACGTGACTCGAACAATTATGAAAAATTAGGAAAACTCAAGAAATTTTCATATAAATGTTGTGTAGAAATTTCAGACTTTTTGGACGCTCCAGTAAAATTAAATAATTCATATACTGGATGCAAAACTTTCTATTTTTGCACAGAATCAAACAAGCAAGTATCCACACTATCCCAAAGGCTTTACTTGGCACTTTATTGAAACAAAAGACACAAAACATGATTACTACAGTATATTAATCATGTGAACACATAAAAACAGAAGGTAAAAGTGTTGGGTTATCTCCCAACAAGCGCTTTTCTTTAATGCCTTTTAGCTAGGCATGATGATTTCAATGATGCTCGTAGAGGAATAATAATTGAAACATGAAAAAGAGCATCATGAATCTCATGACAAGCACATTTAAGAATAACCTACTTCCTATGCATAGGGATTTTTTGAGAAAATAATTTATGGGAACAAGAATCATCTAGCATAGGAATGCAAAACAAGCATAACTTCAAAACTTTCAACACATAGAGAGGAAACTTGATATTATTGCAATTCCTACAAACTTGATTTTAATATAACTACCAACTACAGAATTCTTTTCATGATCTACAAGCATAGAAAATTTATCACTCTCCACATAAGCAAACTTCTTCTCATACATAGTAGTGGGAGCAAACTCAACAAAATAACTATCATGTGACACTTGATTGACATAACCACATTCAATATTAAAATCATGTTAATAGGTTTCATGGATGTCATTAATATTTATAGCATACATGTCATCACGATAATAATCATAGATAGGAGGCATGTCATAATCATAATAGTTTTTATCACCAAAACTTGGGGGAATAAAAATATCTTCTTAATCAAACATAGCATACCCAAGCTTGTGGCTTTGCATATAATTAGCATCATGAATATTCAGAGAATTCTTACTAACAATATTTAAATCATGCTCATCATTCAAAGATTTAGTGCCAAACATTTTAATAACTTCTTCTTCTAACACTTCAGAACAGTTTTCCTTTCCATCATTTTCACGAAAGACATTAAAAAGATGAAGCATATGAGGCAACCTCAATTCCATTTTTTGTAGTTTTATTTTATAAAGCCAAACTAGTGAAAGCAAGAAACTAAAATATTTGATTGCAAGATCTAAAGATATACCTTCAAGCACTCACCTTCCTGGCAATGCCACCAGAAGAGAGCGTGATGTCTACTACGCAACCTTCTTCTTGTAGACACGTGTTGGGACTCCAAGCGGATATTTTTTTAGAACAGTGGCAATTTTCCCCCAAGTGGATGATGGTTTATTAATCCATGTGAGGCATAGGATGAAGATGGTCTCTCTCAAACAACCTTGCAACAAAATAACAAAGATTCTCTCGTGTCCCCAACACACCCAATACAATGGTAAATTGTATAGGTGCACTAGTTTGGCGAGGAGGTGGAGATACAAGTGTAATATGGATGGTAGATATGTTGGGGAACGTCGCATGGGAAACAAAAAATTTTCTACGCACACGTAAACCTATCCATCATGATGAGAAGCTACGAGAGGGAGAGTGGATCCACGTACCCTTGTAGATCGCTAAGCGGGAAGCATTAAACAACGAGGTTGGTGTAGTCGAACATCTTCGCGATCCAAATCACCGAGCGTCCCGCGATCTCATCACGATCTGTCTCACGATCTTGATAACGATCTGTCCCGCGAACTCATCACGATCTGTTCCGCAATCTCATCACGAACCGTCTCGCGATCTCGATCACGGTCCTTCCGGTCTAGCGCCTTTTTCCACCTTTTTCTTTAGGACTTTTTTCTCCTGGCGCCATGGGCCTTTTCTGGCTGTTCCACTAACCCACTAAGGGCTGGTTATTATTCTCCCACAGCACATGGACCCTCTAGGGTCGAAATACCCCTCCCGGAGGTCTCCTGGTACACTACCGGCACTCTCGATACACTAGCGACGAGCCCAAAACTTTTCCGGCGACCAAATTGGGACTTCCTATATATGAATCTTTACCTCTGGACCATTCCGGAGCTCCTCATGATGTCTGGGATCTCATACGGGACCCTGAACAACCTTCGGTCACCACCGTACATAACTCTGTAGTATCAAAACGTCACCGAACCTTAAGTGTGAAGACCCTGCGGGTTCGAGAACTATGTAGACATGACCGAGACGCCTCTATGGTCAATAACCAATGGCAGGACCTTGATGTACACATTGGTTCCTACATATTCTATGAAGATCTTTATCGTTCATACCTCTATGTCAAGGATTTAGTTAATCCCGTCTGACGTTCCCTTTATTCTTCGGTATGTTATTTGCCCGAGATTCGATCGTCGGTTTTCTCCATACCTAGTTCAACCTCGTTAACGGCAAGTCTCTTTACTCGTTTCGTAATACAAGATCCCGCAACTAACAATTAGTCACATTGCTTGCAAGGCTCATTGTGATGTTGTATTACCGAGTGGGCCCTGAGATACCTCTCCGTCACACGGAGTAACAAATCCCAGTCTCGATCCATGCCAACTCAACAGACACCATCGGAGATACCTGTAGAGCACCTTTATAGTCACCCAGTTATGTTGCGACGTTAGATATAGACAAGGCACTCCTAGGACATCCATGAGTTGCATGATCTCATGGTCATAGGAACACATACTTGACATGCAGAAAACAGTAGCAATAAACTGACACGATCATATGCTACGTTTGTAGTTTGGGTCTTGTCCATCACATCATTCTCCTAATGATGTGACCCCGTTATCAAATGACATCACTTGTCAATGGCTAGGAAACCTTGACCATCTTTGATCAACGAGCTAGTCTATTAGAGGCATACTAGGGACATGGTTTTGTCTATGTATCCACACATGCATCTAAGTCTCCGATCAATACAATAATAGCATGGATAATAAACGATTATCATGAACAAGGAAATATGATAATAACTAATTTATTATTGCCTCTAGGGCATATTTCCAACAGTCTCCCACTTGCACTAGAGTCAATAATCTAGTTCACATCTCCATGTGATTCGCATTGTTATGAATCTAACACCGAATGAGTTCTGGGGCTCGATCATGCTTTGCATGTGAGAGATGTCTTATAGTCAACGGGTCTGTGACATTCAGATCTGTGTGTACTTTGCAAATCTCTATGTCAAACTGTAAACACTGCTACCACGCTCCACTTGGTACTATTCCAAATGGCTGCTCCACTATACGTATCCAGATTGCTCCTACGAGTCATCCGGATTGGTGTTAAAGCTTGCATCGACATAACTCTTTACGACGAACTCTTTATCACCTCCATAATCGAGAAACATCTCCTTAGTCTTTCAGTTACTAAGGATAATCTTGACCGCTGTCCAGTGATCCACTCCTGGATCTCTTTTGTACCCCTTGACAGACTCATGGCAAGGCACAAACAGGTGCGGTACACAGCATGGCATACTATACAGAGCCTATGACTAAGGCATAGGGGACGACATTTGTCCTTTATCTTTCTTCTACCATGGTCGAGCTTTGAGTCTCACTCAACTTCACACCTTACAAATAAGGCAAGAACTTTTTCTCCGACTGATCCATTTTGAACTCTTTCAAAATCTTGTCAAGGTATGTACTCATTGAAAGTCTCATCAAGCATCTTGATCTATCTCTATAGATCTTGATGCTCAACAATTAGGTAGCTTTATCCAGGTCTTCCTTTGAAAATCACTTTCCAAACAACCGTTTATGCTTTCCAGAAAATCTACATTACTTCCGATCAACAATATGTCATGCACATATACTTATAAGAAATTCTATAGTGCTCCCACTCACTTTATTGTAAATACAAGTTTCTCGTAAACTTTGTATAAACTTCAAAACTTTGATCGCCTCATCAAAGTGTATATTCCAACTCCGAGATGCTTGCTTCAGTCTATAAAAGGATCACTGAAGCTTGCACACCTTTTAGCATCCTTAGGACTAACAAAACCTCCTGGTTGTATCACATACAACCTTTCCTCAAGTAAATCGTTAAGGAAATGATGTTTTGACATCCATCTCCCAGATTTCATAATTTGAAAAATGCAGCAACTGCTAACACAATTCCAACAGACTTTAGCACCGCTACGAGTGAGAAAGTCTCATCGTAGTCAAATCCTTGAACTTGTCACAAACATCTTTGCAACAAGTCGAGCTTTACAAATGGTGACATTTACCTTCAGTCTCTATCTTCATTTTAAAGGTCCATTTGTACTCAACGACCTTCCGTCCAACGAGCAAGTCTACCAAAGTCTATACTTGCTTTTCATACATAGATCCTATGTCGGATTTCATGGCCTCTAACCATTTGTCGGAATCCAGGCCCATCATCGCTTCTCCATAGCTCGTAGGTTCATCGTTGTCCAACAACATGACCTTTAAGACAGGGTTGTCGTACCACTCAGGAGCAGTATGCATCCTTGTCGACCTACGAGGTTCGATAGTAACTTGATCCAAAGCTTCATGATCATCATCATTGACTTCCTCTTCAACTAATGTAGGCTTCACAGAAACAACTTCCTGCGCTGCGCTACTATCTTGTTGAACCAAGGTTCAACAACCTCATCAAGTTCTATCTTCCTCCCACTCAATTCTTTCGAGAGAAACATTTCCTCGAGAAAGGATACGTTTAAGCAACAAACACTTTGCACCTGGATCTGAGATAGAAGGTTCACCCAACTAATCTTAGGGTATTCTACGAAGATGCATTTGTCCGCCTTGGGTTCGACCTCATTAGGTGAAAACATTTTCCACACATGTGTCGCAGCGCCAAACATTAAGAAATGACAGCTTAGGTTTCTATCAAACCATAATTCACATGGTGTCATCTCAACGGATTTAGATGGTGCCCTATTTAAAGTGAATGTAGTTGTCTCTAATGCATAACCCCAAAATTATAGTAGTAAAACGATAAGAGACATCGTAGCACGCACCATATCCAATAGAGCATGACTATGATGTTCGGACACACCATCACACTACGGTGTTCCAGGTGGCGTTAGTTGTGAAACAAATTTTCACATTGTATTAAGTTGTATGCCAAACTCGTAACTCAAATATTCACCTCCACGATCATATCACAGTCATTTTTATCTTCTTGTCACGATGATCTTAAACTTCACTATGAATTTGCTTGAACCTTTCAAACGATTGAGGCTTGTGTTTCATTAAGTAAATATACACTATGTATACTTGAATCATCAATGAAGGTAAGAAAATAACGATAATCACTGCACGCCACAAGACTCACTGGATTGCATACATCAACATGTACCATTTCCAATGAATCACTTGCCCCCTCCATCCAACGGGGTCCTTTAGTCATCTTGCCCAAGAGGCATGGTTCGCATGTCTCAACTGATACGAAATCGAATGACTCCAAAGATCCATCAACATGGAGTTTCTTCATGCGCTATATACCAATATGACATTTAGCGGTAGTGCCACAAGTATGTGGTACTATCATTATTAACTTTATATCTTTTGACATCAATGTTATGAACATGTGTATTACTACGATCAAGATTTCAACAAACTATTCTCACTGGGTGCATGACCATTGAAGGTATTATTCATGTAAACAGAATAACCATTATTCTCTAACTTAAATGAATAACCGTATTGCAATAAACATGATCTAATCATGTTCATGCTCAACGCAAAACACCAAATAACATTTATTTAGGTTCGTCACTAATCATGAAGGTAGAGAGAGCGTGCGATGTTGATCACATCAACTTTGGAAACATTTCCAACACATATCGTCACCTCACCCTTAGCTAGTTCTCCGTTTATTCAGTAGCTTTTATTTCGAGTTACTAACATTTAGCAACCGAACCAGTATCCAATACCCAGGTGCTACTAGGAGTACTAGCAGGGTACACATCAGTAACTCGTATATCAAATATACTTTTGTCAATGTTGCCAGCCTTCTTATCTACCAAGTATCTAGGGTTGTTCCGCTTCAGCGACCGCTCACCTCATAACAGAAGCACTTAGTCTCGGGTTTGAATTCAACTTTGGGTTGCTTCACTTGAGCAGCAACTGACTTTCTATCCATGAAGTTTCCTTCCTTGCTCTTGCCCTTCTCGAAACTAGTGGTTTGATTAACCATCAACACTTGACGCTCCTTCCTGATTTCTACCTTCGCGGTGTCAAACATCGCGAATAGCTTAGGAATCATTATTTCTATCCCTGAAAATTTATAGTTCATCACCAAGTCTAGTAGCTTAGTGACAGTGACTTGGAGAACTATGTCAATCACTATCTTATCTGGAAGATCAACTCCCACTTGACTCAAGTGATTGTAGCACCTAGACAAGCTGAGTCCATTCTCAACGATTGAGCTATTCTGTTTCATCTTGCAGGCAAAGAATCTTTTTGGAGATCTCATATCTCGCAACATGGGCACGAGCCTGAGATCCTAATTTCAGCTCTTAGAAACATCTCATATGTTCCCTGATGTTCAAAACGTTTTGGAGCGTCAATTCTAAGCCGTAATGCATGACGCACTAAACTATCAAGTAGTCATCAGAACGTGCCTGTCAGATGTTCACAACATCTACAAACGACGCTAGAGGGGTTGGCGCACCGAGCGGTGCATTAAGGACATAAGCCTTCTGTGCAGCAACGAGGACAATCCTCAGATCACGGACCCAGTCCGCAATATTGCTACCAACATCTTTCAATTCTATTTCTATAGGAACATATAAAAATACAAGGGAGCTACAACGCGAGCTAATAATCTACAACATAATTTGCAAAGTCACTACTAACTATGTTCATGATAATAAGTTCAATTAATCATATTACTTAATAACTCCCACTCAAATTGAGATCCCTCCGATCATTCAAGTGATACATGATCCAAATTCACCAAGTCAAGTCCGATCATCACGTGAGTTGAGGTGGCTGCAATGGTGAACATCATCATGTTGATCATATCTACTATATGACTCATGTTCGACCTTTCGGTCTCTTGTGTTTCGAGGCCATGTCTGTACATGCTAGGCTCGTCAAGTTTAACCCGAGTGTTCTGCGTGTGCAACACTGGCTTGCACCCATTGTATGTTAACGTAGAGTCTATCACACCCGATCATCACGTGGTGTCTCAACACGACGAACTTTCGCAATGGTGCATACTCGGGGAGAATACAATTTATCTTGAAATTAAGTGAGGGATCACCTTATAATGATACCGTCGTCCTAAGCAAAACAAGGTGCATAAAAGGATTAACATCACATGCAAATCATAAGTGACATGATATGGCCATGAACTTGTGCTTTTGATCTCCATCTAGAAAGCACCGTCATGATCTCCATCGTCACCGGCAAGACACCATGATCTCCATCATCTTGATCTCCATCAACGTGTCGCCAACGGGGTTGTCACGCCCTGCATGCTTCTAGTACTATTGCTACCGTTTAGCGATGAAGTAAAGCATTACATAGCGCTTAATGATTGAGACGCAAGTCATACAATAATTAAAGACAACCCTATGGCTCCTGCCGGTTGCCGTATTCATCGACATGCAAGTCGTGATAATCTATACATCACATGATCATCTCACACATCACATATATCACATCATGTAATTGGTCATATCATATCACAACATACCCTGCAAAAACAAGTTAGACGTCCTGTAATTGTTGTTGCATGTTTTATGTGGCTGCTATGGGTATCTAGCAAGAACAATTCTCACCTGCGCAAAAACCACAATGGTGATACACTAGCTTGCTTTTCAACCTTCTCAAGGATCGCCTTTGTCGAATCAGATCCAACTAAAGTGAGAGAAACTGTCACCCGCAAGCCATCTAGGAACAAGTTGCATCGAGGGAACCGGTCTCTCGTAAGCGTACGAGTAATGTTGTTTCGGGCCGCTTCATCTCACAATCCCGCTGAACCAAAATACGACCAAGGGAGGAAGCAATCTAAGCATCAACGCCCACAAACCTTTTGTGTTCTACTCGAGATCTCATCGAACCATCAACCTAGCTCATGATGCCACTGTTGGGGAACGTCGCATGGGAAACAAAAATTTTCCTACGCACACGCAAACCTATCCATGGTGATGAGCATCTAGGAGAGGGAGAGTGGATCTACGTACCCTTGTAGATCGCTAAGCGGGAAGCGTTAAGAAACACGGTTGGTGTAGTCGAACTTCTTCGCGATCCAAATCGCCGAGCATCCCGCAATCCAATCACGAACCGTCCCGCGAACACATCATGATCCGTCCCGCCAACTCATCACGATCCGTCTCACGATATTGATAGATCTGTCCCGCGAACTCATCATGATCCGTTCCGCGATCTCATCACGAACCGTCTCGCGATCTCGATCACGGTCCTTCCGATCTAGCGCCGAACGGACGGCACATCCGCGTTTAGCACACGTATAGCTTGATGCCGATCTCCGCCTTCTCGATCCAGCAAGAGGGGGCGGAGAGGTAGAAGAGTTCACCGGCAGCATGACGGCACTCCAACGATGGTGGTGGAGCTATTCCGGCAGGGCTTCACCTAAGCAATGCGGAAACAATCTAGACTAGAGGAGATTGATCTAGAAGTAGGGTTTAGACGTGGCTAAAAATCCTTGTGCAAAAACCCTAATTCCACTAGTATATATAGGAGGGAGGGAGAGGAGGACTTGAAGCAGGGCTGAGCCCTTCCTTGATTCGGCCGAGCCAAAAGAGGAGGAGTCCTACTGCTCCTCCACTGCTAGTAGGAGTAGGACTCTTCCTTTTTGCCTTTTTCCACCTTTTTCTTTAGGCCTTTTCCCTCCTGGCGTGATGGGCCTTTTGTGGCTTTTCCACCAGCCCACTAAGGTCTGGTTATTATTCCCCCATAGCCCATGGACCCTCTAGGGTCGAAATACCCCTCCCGGAGGTCTCCCGGTACACTCCCGGCACTCCCGGCACACTACCGATGAGCCCGAAACTTTTCGAGCAACCAAACTGGGACTTCCTATATATGAATCTTTACCTCCGGACCATTCCGGAGCTCCTCGTGATGTCTGGGTTCTCATCCGGGACTATGAACAACCTTCGGTCACCACCATACATAACTCTGTACTATCGAAACGTCACTGAACCTCAAGTGTGAAGACCCTGCGGGTTCGAGAACTATGTAGACATGACCGAGACGCCTCTACGGTCAATAACCAATGGAGGGACCTGGATGTACACATTGGTTCCTACATATTCTACGAAGATCTTTATCGGTCGAACCTCCATGTCAAGGATTCAGTTAATCCCGTATGATGTTCCCTTTGTTCTTCGGTATGTTACTTGCCCGAGATTGGATCATCGGTATCTCCATACCTAGTTCAACCTCGTTACCGCCAAGTCTCTTCACTCATTCCGTAATGCAAGATCCCACAACTAACAATTAGTCACATTGCTTGCAAGGCTCATTGTGATGTTGTATTACCAAGTGGGCCCTGAGATACCTCTCCATCACACGGAGTAACAAATCCCTGTCTCGATCCATGCCAACTCAACAGACACCATCGGAGATACCTTTAGAGCACCTTTATAGTCACCCAGTTACGTTGCGATGTTTGATACAGACAAGGCACTCCTTTGACGTTCGTGAGTTGTATGATCTCATGGTCATAGGAACACATACTTGACATGTAGAAAACAGTAGCAATAAACTGACACGATCATATGCTACGTTTGTAGTTTGGGTCTTATCCATCACATCATTCTCCTAATGATGTGACCCCGTTATCAAATGACATCTCATGTCCATGGCTAGGAAACCTTAACCATCTTTTGATCAACGAGCTAATCTATTAGAGGCATACTAGGGACATGGTTTTGTCTATGTATCCACACATGCATCTAAGTCTCCGAACAATACAATTATAGCATGGATAATAAACGATTATCATTAACAAGGAAATTTGATAATAACTAATTTATTATTGCCTCTAGGGCATATTTCCAACAAGATATAGGTTTTTGTAATCTGAAAATATAAAAACAGCAAGGTAACTTATGATAAAAGTGAGCACAAACGGTATTCCAATGTTTAGAAACAAGGCCTAAGGTTCATACTTTCACTAGTGCAATTTCTCTCAACAATACTAACATAGTTGAATCATATGTAAATACCTCTCGTGCGACAAAGACTTCACTCCAAACTAACAAATATCAGAGAACTAACGAAGAAATTATTGTAGGGTAGGGAACCACCTCAAAGTTACCTTTTCTGATCAATCTTGTGAGCTATCCCTATAAGTGTCATGAACAGCCGTAGATTTTGTACTAAGATAACACCTTAAGACACACATCAACCAAAACCCTAATGTCACCTAGATACTCCAATGTCACCACAAGTACCCATGGGCTTGATTATACGATATGCATCACACAATTTCAGACTTGTCATGTTCAATCCAACATAAAGAACTTCAAAAGTGCCCCAAAGTTTGTATCGGAGATACAAGATGAAAACATGTGCCAACCCCTATGCATAGATTCCCAAGGTCACAGAACCCACAAGTTGATCACCAAAACATACATCAAGTGGATCAATAGAACATCCCATTGTCACCACGGAAATCCCATCGCAAGACATACATCACGTGTTCTCAAATCCTTAAAGACTCAATCCGATAAGAAAACTTCAAAGGGAAAACTCAATTCATCACAAGAAGATAGAGAGGGGAGAACTCTGTATGATTCATCTATATCAATAAAGCTCGTTGTACATCAAGACCGAGCCATCTCAAGAACACGAGAGAGAGAGAGAGATCCAACACATAGCTACTAGTACATACCCTTAGCCCATAGGGTCAACTAATCCCTCATCATCATGGAGACTGTCGGGATGATGAAGATGGCCTCCGGTGATGGTTTTCCCCTCCATCAGGCTGCCGGAACAAGCTCCCGATTGGTTTTTCGTGGCTCGAAGGCTTGCCATGGCGGAACTCTCGATCTAGGTTTCTTTTTGGAGGTTTGGGTATTTATAGGAGTATTTGGCGTTGGTCCCACATCCATAAGGTTCTTGAGGAGGTCACAAGCCTGCCAGGTGCGGCCAGGGGGGTGGTCATTCCCTGGTGGCTTGCGACTCCCTTGGGAATCTTCTCCGGTATCTTTTTGCACTAGTATTTTTGATATTTTCCAAAATTATTCTTCGTAAATTTTCAGCCCATTCCGAGAACTTTTATTTTTGCACAAAAACAACACCACATTAGTTTTGTTGAATACAGCGTCAGTCCGGGGTAATAGTTCTAATAAAATTATACCAAAATCATATAGAATTATTGTAAACATGGCATGAATACTTCATAAATTATAGATACGTTGGATACGTATCATAGTGAAACTAATAATTGTGCAAGGGGGTGGCGTCCGACCACAACCACCACCTCCATGTTGCCCTAACATATGTACGAAGGTGTGGTGTGATGTTTTGAATACCCAATGCACACCTTTCATGTGGCACCTTTGCAAATAAAAACAATAGAGGTTCACAACTTATACAATGAGGATGCACATGCACACATGCGAACATGCGTCCGAATTTTCATCCATAATCTCACCATGATATTTGCCAAAACATGGACTAAGATGAATCCCAGTTTGATCAAACCCCTCTCGCGTGCGCCATCCAAGGTGATAGACCACGCGGGGGCAACAAATGGGTGTCTCGGTGGTAACCACATGAGTGAGTGTATGAGGACCACCTCCGCATGCCTGAGACACAAACATATGCATGGAAAGGTCATGGTCGAGGTGCTTGAAATATATACCCAATGCACGACTTTTGACATGGCACGTGTGCCTCACCTGAAGCTGTCTTTGGTTAAAACTGTTACCCGCATCCCCATGGGTGTTTACTATATTAGGGCATGGAGAAGTGCCAGCTTGAATTCCCTTGGGGAAGATAGTGGGTCAAATACCTTACCCAGCGTGCATGATGGCGATGGGGATGGGATATACATAGCATTATCCGCCTTAACCATGGAGTACTTACATGTGGGATCTGAAATTAGTAGACCCCACGTAATTTGTGACCTCGGTCACACAAATTTCCACCAATCCCACCCATCTGGTTCAAATATCCCTAAGAAATCCCAAACTTAGCCACATCATATTGTTTATTTGCACTGGAGTACTGTTTTTTTACTGAAATACTATCGAATGTTGTTCTTAAATGCATGTTGGGTTTCCCCACAAGGATAAGGAAGTGGCAACGGGGATGTGAAACATTTTATCCCCGCACATGGGTATGGAGACAGTGACGGGAATGGAAGGGCGGTGATCGGGACGGGGATGGGAAACATTTTATCCCCCCGCAAGGGTATGGAGACGGTGACGGGAATGGGAGGAAGGGGATGGGGACGAGGATGGTACTCCAATATACCAGCCTAGGTAATCCCCATTGTCAGCTTGATGCCTAACTAACCGGACAACCCCACGTGGTGGCGCGCATACAACACGTATTGTGTGCCGGACCCCACACCCCCACTCCTCCCTCCACACCACCGTCACATCAAGGCATGCACGTCAAACTCTTTTATGTAGTGCACATGTGACAATAGGAGTGTAGTGTTAAAATTTGATTTGTAAAGAACCTTAGGACATGATATACATCAAATTGATGTTGGAAATATGCCCTAGAGGCAATAAATAAAGTTTTTATTATTATATTTACTTATTCATGGTAATTATTTATTATCCATGCTATAATTGTATTGAATGGAAACATAGATACATGTGTGGATACATAGACAACACCGTGTCCCTAGTATGCCTATAGTGAACTAGCTCGTTGATCAAAGATGGTTAAGGTTTCCTAGCCATACACATGAGATGTCATTTGATAACGGGATCACATCATTAGGAGAATGATGTGATGGACAAGACCCAAACTTCAAACGTAGCGTATGATCGTGTCTGTTTATTGCTACTGTTTTCCGCATGTCAAGTATATGTTCCTATGACCAAGAGATCATGAAACTCACTGACACCAGAGGAATGCTTTGTGTTTATCAAACGTCACAACGTAACTGGGTGACTATAAAGGTACTCTACAGGTATCTCCAAAGGTGTCTGTTGGGTGGGCATGGATCAAGAACGGGATTTGTTACTCCGTGTGACGGAGAGGTATCTTAGGGCCCACTCGGTAATACAACATCACAACAAGCCTTGCAAGCAATGTGACTAAATGTTAGTTGCGGGGTATTGTATTACGGAATAAGTAAAGAGACTTGCCAGTAACAAGGTTGAACTATGTATTGGATACCGACGATCGAATCTCGGGCAAGTAACATACCGAAGAACAAAGGGAACGTTATACGAGATTAACTGAATCCTTGACGTAGAGGTTCAACCGATAAATATCTTCATATAATATGTAGGAGCCAATGTGGACGTCCAAGTCCCGCCATTGGTTATTGACCATATAGGTGTCTCGGTCATGTCTACATAGTTCTCGAACCCGCAGGGTCTGCACACTTAAGGTTTGGTGACGTTTCGGTAGTGTAGAGTTATGTATTGTGGTGACCGAAGGTTTTTTGGAGTCTCGGATGAGATCCCGGACGCCAGGAGGAGCTCCGAAATGGTCCGGAGGTAAAGATTCATATATAGGATGTCCCAGTTTGGTCACCGGAAAAGTTTCGGGCTCATCGGTAGTGTACCGGGAGTGCCGGTAGTGTACCGGGAGACCTCCGGGAGGGGTATTTCGACCCTAGGGGTACCATGGGCTGTGGGAGAGTAATAACCAGCCCATATTGGGCTGGTGGATCAGCCACAAAAGTCCCATGGCGCCAGGAGTAAAAGGCCTAAAGGAAAAAGGTGGAAAAAGGGCCAATAGGGAGCAGTCCTAGTCCAACTAGGATTGGAGGAGGAGTGGGACTCCTCCCCCCTTGGCCAGCCGACTCCTAGGAGGCCTTGGCCTTGCGCCAAGGCTGCCTCTCCCTCCCACCTTTATATACTGGTGGATTGGGGGCTGTTTGGAAAGAAATTATGGCCACGTGCTACCCGTTCCACCGGTGCTCCTCTAGATCGTATTTCCGCAATGCTGAGGCGAAGCCCTGCCAGAATTGCTCCACCACCATCGACGGAGTGCCGTTACGCTGTCGGAGAACTCTTCCTACTCTTCTCCTCTTCTTGCTGGATCAAGACAGAGGAGATCGTCATCAAGCTGCACGTGTGCTGAACGCGGAGGTGACGTCCGTTCGGTACTAGATCGCAAGGACCGTGATCAAGGCCACGGGACGGATCGTGATTGGATTGCGGGACGGATCATGATGAGATCATGGGACGGATCGTGATGAGATTGCGGGATGGATCGTGATTGGATCGTAGGACGCTCGGTGATTTGAATCGCGAAAACGTACGACTACACCAACCGCGTTTCTTAACGCTTCCCGCTTAGCGATCTACAAGGGTACGTAGATCGACTCCCCCTCTCGTAGATTCTCATCACCATGGATAGGTTTGCGTGCGCGTAGGAATTTTTTTGTTTCCCATGGAACATTTCCCAACAGTGGTATCAGAGCTAGGTTGATGGTTCAATGAGATCTCGAGTAGAACACAAAAGGTTTGTGGGCATTGATGCTTAGATTGCTTCCTCCCTTGGTCGTATTTTGGTTCAGCGGTATTGTGAGATGAAGCAGCCCGGACCAACATTACTCGTACGCTTACGAGAGACCAGTTCCTTCGACGCAACTTGTTGCTTAGATGACTTGCGGGTGTCAGTTTCTCTCAGTTTAGTTGGATCGGATCCGACAAAGGTAGTCCTTGAGAAGGTACAAAAGCAAACTATGTATCACCGTTGTGGTTTTGTGTAGGTGAGATTCGATCTTGCTAGATACCCGTAGCAGCCACGTAAAACATGCAACAACAATTAGAGGACATCTAACCTGTTTTTGTAGGGTATGTTGTGATGTGATATGGCCAATTGCATGATGTGATATATGTGATGTATGCGATGATCATGTGATGTATAGATTTTCACGACTTGCATGTCAATGAGTACGGCAACCGGCAGGAGCCATAGGGTTGTCTTTAATTATTGTATAACCTGCATGTCAATCATTAAGCGCTATGTAATACTTTACTTTATCGCTAAATATTAGCAATAGAAGGTGAAGCAGGGCTGGCGCCACAACCCCGATGGCGACACGTTGATGGAGATCAAGATGATGGAGATCATGGTGTCATGCCGGTGACAATGGAGATCATGGCGGTGCTTTGAAGATGGAGATCTTAAGCACAAGTTCATGGCCATATCATGTCACTTATGAGTTGCATGTGATGTTAATCCTTTTATGCACCTTGTTTTGCTTAGTACAATGGTAGCATTATAAGGTGATCCCTCACTTAAATTTCGATAAATTGTGTTCTCCCCGAGTGTGCACCATTGTGAAAGTTCGTCGTGTTGAGACACCACGTGATGATCGGGTGTGATAGACTCTACGTTCACATACAACAGGTGCAAGACAGATTTGCACACGCAGAACACTCGGGTTAAACTTGACGAGCCTAGCATGTACAGACATGGCCTCAGAACACAAGATACCGAAAGGTCGAACATGAGTCATATAGTAGATATGATCAACATAATGATGTTCACCAATGAAGCCACCTTAACTCACGTGATGATCGCCCTTGAGTTGGTTAATTTGGATCATGTGACACTTAGATGACCTGAGGGATGTCAATTTGAGTGGAAGCTTTAGTAATTTGATTAACTAAAGTCATTATCTTGAAGAATAGTATAAATAACCTTTGCATATTTATGTTGTAGATCAATGGCTCGCGCAGTAGCACCCGTGAATTTTAATGCGTTCCTAGAGAAAGCTAAGCTGAAAGATGATGGAAGTAACTTTGTTGACTGGGCCCGTAATCTGAGGATTATCCTTACGGCTTCCCAGAAATTATATGTCCTTGATGCACCGCTTTGTGACCTACCCGCTCCCGTGTCATCCGAAGACGTTAAGAACGTTTGGGCGACACGTGATGGAGATTACTCAATAGTTCAGTGCACAATATTGTATGGCTTAGAACCGGGACTTCAAAGACATTTTGAACGTCATGGAGCATATGAGATGTTTTAGGAGTTGGAGTTTATCTTTGAGAAGAACGCCCGGATCGAGAAGTATGAGACCCCCGATAAGTTCTATGCTTGCAAGATGGAGGAGAACGGATCTATCAGTGAACATCTACTTAAAATGTCTGGGTATTCGACCCGTTTGGCGGAGTTAGGAATTGCCCTTCCGCCAGAGGCGATCACTGACAGAGTTCTTCAATCACTGCCACCTAGTTACTAGAGCTTTGTGATGAACTATAACATGCACGGGATGAACAAGTCAGTCCTCGAGCTGTTTGCGATGCTGAAAGTCATTGAGTCTGAAATCCAGAAAGAACATCAAGTGTTGATGGTCAATAAAACCACTAGTTTCAATAAAAAGGCAAAGGCAAAGAAAAGAAGGGTAAAACCAAGAAGGATGGCAAAGCAGTTGCTACTCCTGTAAAGAATCCTAAGCATGGACCTAAGCTGGAGATTGAGTGCTTTCATTGCAAGGGAACTGGTCACTGGAAGCGGAACTGCCCCAAGTACCTGGCTGACAAGAAGGCGGCCAAAAACAAAAAAGGTATATTTGATATACATGTTATTGATGTGTTCCTTACTAGCTCTCGTAGTAGTGCCTGGGTATTTGATACCGGTCCGGTTGCTCATATTTGCAACTCAAAGCAGGAACTACAGAATAAACGGAGGCTGGCATAGGACGAAGTGACGATGCGCGTGGGAAATGGTTCCAAGGTTGATGTGATCGCTGTCGGCACGCTCTCTCTTCGATTACCATCGGGATTAGTGATGAACCTGAATAATTGTTATTTAGTGCTTGCGTTAAGCATGAACATTATATCTGGATCTTGTTTATTGCGAGACGGTTACTCATTTAAATCAAAGAATAAAGGTTGTTCTATTTATATGAGTAATATCTTTTATGGTCATGCACCCAATGTGAGGGGTTTATTCATCTTAAATCTCGATAGTAGTGACACACATGTTCTTAACATTGATGCCAAAAGATGTAGAGTTGATAATGATAGTACCACTTTCTCGTGGCACTGCCGTTTAGGTCATATTGGTGTAAAACGCATGAGGAAGCTCTATGCTGATGGACTTTTGGAGTCACTTGATTTTGAATCACTTGACACATGTGAACCATGCCTCATGGGCAAGATGACTAAAGCGCCGTTCTCTGGAATAATGGAACGGGCAAGCGACTTATTGGAAATCATACATACCGATGTGTGCGGTCCAATGAATGTTGTAGCGCGTGGTGGATATCGTTATTTTGTCACCTTCAATGATGACTTAAGTAGATATGGGTATATTTACTTAATGAAACAAAAGTCTGAAACATTTAAAAAGTTCAAGCAATTTCAGAGTGAAGTTGAAAATCATCGTAACAAGAAGATTAAATTCCTGCGATCCGATCGAGGAGGTGAATATCTGAGTTACGAGTTTGGTAGTCACTTAAGACAGTGTGGAATTGTTTCACAGTTAACACCACCTGGAACACCACAGTGTAATGGTGTGTCTGAACGTCGTAATCGGACCTTCTTAGATAGGGTGCATTCTACGATGTCTCTTGCTGATTTGCCACTATTGTTTTGGGGTTTTGCATTAGAGACAGCTGGATTCACTTTAAATAGGGCACCATCAAAATCCGTTGAGACGACGCCCTATGAACTGTGGTTTGGCAAGAGGCCAAAGTTGTCGTTTCTTAAAGTTTGGGGATGTGATGCTTCTGTCAAAAAGCTTCAGCCTGAAAAGCTGGAACCCAAAGCGGAGAAATGCGTCTTCATAGGATACCCGAAAGAGATAGTCGGGTATACCTTCTATCTCAAATCCGAAGGCAAAGTGTTTGTCGCTAAGAACGGAACATTTCTTGATAAAGAGTTTCTCTCGAAAGAATTGAGTGGGAGGAAAATAGAGCTTGATGAGGTTGTTAAACCTTTGCTTCTGCCAGAGAGTAGCGCAACACAAAAAGATGTTTCTGTGGAGCCTACGATGGTTGAAGAAGAGGTTAATGATGATGATCATGAAGCTTCAGATCTAGCTACTAATGAACCTCGTAGGTCGACACGGACGCGTACTACTCCTGAGTGGTATGACAATCCTGTCTTGGAGGTCATGTTGTCGGACAACAATGAACCTACGAGCTATGACAGAGCAGTGATGCGCCCGGATTCCGAGAAATGGTTAGAGGCCATGAAATCCGAGATGGGATCCATGTATGAAAACAAAGTATGGATTTTGGAAGTATTACCTGAAGGGCGAAAGGCCATTCAGAATAAATGGATCTTTAAGAAGAAGACGGACGCGGACGGTAATGTCACCGTCTATAAAGCTCGAATTGTGGCAAAGGGTTTTTCACAAGTTCAAGGAGTTGACTACGATGAGACCTTCTCACCAGTAGCGATGCTTAAGTCTGTCAGAATCATGTTGGCAATAACTACTTATTTCGACTATGAAATTTGGCAGATGGATGTCAAAACAACATTCCTCAACGGTTTCCTTGAGGAAGAGTTGTATATGATACAACTAGAAGGTTTTGTCGATCCAAAAAATGCTGACAAAGTTTGCAAACTCCAGTGATCCATTTATGGGCTGGTGCAAGCATCTCGGAGTTGGAATAAGTGCTACGATGAGGTGAACAAAGCGTTTGGGTTTATACAAGTTTATGGAGAAGCTTGTATTTACAAGAAAGTGAGTGGGATATCTATAGCGTTTCTAATATTATATGTGGATGACATATTGCTGATTGGAAACAGTATAGAAATGCTGGAAAGCGTGAAGGAATATTTGAACAAGAGTTTTTCAATGAAGGACCTAGGAGAAGCTGCTTTCATATTAGGCATTAAGATCTACAGAGATATATCGAGACGCTGAATAGCACTTTCACAGAGCACATACCTTGATAAAGTTTTGAAGAAGTTCAAAATGGAACAGTCCAAGAAGGGGTTCTTGCCTATGGTACACGGTGTGAAGTTGAGTAAGAATCAATGCCCGGTGACTGCAGAAGATAAAGAAAAGATGAGGACCATCCCCTATGCTTCAGCCATAGGCTCTACCATGTATGCAATGTTGTGCACAAGAGCCAATGTCTGCCTTGCCATAAGTATGGATGGAAGGTTTCAAAGTGATCCTGGAATGGAGCACTGGCAAGCGGTCAAGAATATCCTTAAGTACCTTAACAGGACTAAGGACATGTTTCTCGTTTATGGAGGTGATGAAGAGCTCGTCGTAAAGGGTTACGTCGATGCAAGCTTTTACACTGATCCGCACAACTCTAAGTCGCAAACCGGATACGTATTTATTCTTAACGGGGGAGCGGTAAGCTGGTAGCTGATTCTACGTGCAAAGCGGAGTACATCGCAGCCTCGGAGGCGGCGAAGGAAGGTGTTTGGATGAAGGAGTTCATGACAGATCTCGGAGTAGTGCCCAGTGCACTGAATCCAATGAGCCTGTTCTATGACAACACTGGTGCCATTGCTCTAGCCAAGGAACCAAGGTTTCACAAGAGGACCAGACATATAAAGCGACGCTTCAACTCCATCCGATATTATATCAAGCAGAAGGACATAAATATTTGCAAAGTGCACACGGATCTGAATGTGGCAGACCCGTTGACTAAACCTCTTCCAAGGGCTAAACATGAACAACACTAGAACTGCATGGGTGTTCGATTCGTTACAATGTAAATCACATAGAGATGTGAACTAGATTATTGACTCTAGTGCAAGTGGGAGACTGTTGGCAATATGCCCTAGAGGCAATAAATAAAGTGTTTATTATTATATTTCCTTGTTCATGATAATCGTTTATTATCCATGCTATAATTGTAGTGAATGGAAACATAGATACATGTGTGGATACATAGACAACGCAGTGTCCCTAGTATGCCTCTAGTGAACTAGCTCGTTGATCAAAGATGGTTAAGGTTTCCTAGCCATAGACATGAGATGTCATTTGATAACAGGATCACATCATTAGGAGAATGATATGATGGACAAGACCCAAACTTCAAAAGTAGCGTATGATCGTGTCAGTTTATTGCTACTGTTTTCCGCATGTCAAGTATATGTTCCTATGACCATGAGATCATGCAACTCACTGACACCAGAGGAATGCTTTGTTTGTATCAAATGTCACAACGTAACTGGGTGACTATAAAGGTACTCTACATGTATCTCCAAAGGTGTCTGTTGGGTTGGCATGGATCAAGACTGGGATTTGTTACTCCGTGTGATGGAGAGGTATCTCAGGGCCCACTCGGTAATACAACATCACAACAAGCCATGCAAGCAATGTGGATAAATTTTAGTTGCGGGATCTTGTATTACGGAACGAGTAAAGAGACTTGCCAGTAACGAGAACTAGGTATTGGATACCGACGATCGAATCTCGGGCAAGTAACATACAGAAGAATAAAGGGAACGTTATACGAGATTAACTAAATCCTTGACATAGAGGTTCGACCGATAAAGATCTTTGTAGAATATGTAGGAGACAATGTGGACGTCCAGGTCCTTCCATTGGTTATTGACCGTAGAGGTGTGTCGGTCATGTCTACATAGTTCTCGAACCCGCAGGGTCTGCACACTTAAGGTTTGGTGACGTTTCGGTAGTGTAGAGTTATGTATGGTGGTGACCGAAGGTTTTTCAGAGTCCCGGATGAGATCCCGGACGTCATGAGGAGCTCCGGAATGGTCCGTAGGTAAAGATTCATATATAGGATGTCCCAGTTTGGACGCCGGAAAAGTTTCGGGCTCATCGGTAGTGTACCGGGAGTGCCGGTAGTGTACCGGGAGACCTCCGGGAGGGGTATTTCGACCCTAGAGGGACCATGGGCTGTGGGAGAGTAATAACCAGCCCTTAGTGGGCTGGTGAATCAGCCACAAAAGGCCCATTGCGCCAGGAGTAAAAGTCCTAAAGGAAAAAGGTGGAAAAAGGGCCAATAGGGAGCAATCCTAGTCCAACTAGGATTGGAGGAGTGGGACTCCTCCCCCCTTGGCCTGACGACTCCTAGGAGGCCTTGGCCTTGCGCCAAGGCTGCCTCTCCCTCCCTCCTTTATATACTGGTGGATTGGGGTTGTTTGGACATAAATTACGGCCACGTGCTACCCGTTCCACCGGTGCTCCTCTAGATCGTATTTTCGCAGTGCTTAGGCGTAGCCCTGCCGGAATTGCTCCACCACCATCGCCGGAGCGCCGTTACTCTGCCAGTGGACTCTTCCTCCTCTTCCCCTCTTCTTTCTGGGTCAAGACGGAGGAGATCATCATCAAGCTGCACGTGTGTTGAACACGGAGGTGCCGTCCTTTCGATACTAGATCGGAAGGACCGTGATCAAGGCCACGGGACGAATCGTGATTGGATCACGGGACGGATCATGACGAGATCGTGGGACGGATCGTGAAGAGATCGCGGGATGGATCGTGATTGGATCACGGGACGCTCGGCGATTTGAATCGCCAAGACGTACGACTACTCTAACCGTGTTTCTTAACGCTTCCCGCTTAGCGATCTACAAGGGTAGGTAGATCAACTCCTCCTCTCGTAGATGCTCATCACCATGGATAGGTTTGCGTGCGTGTAGGAAATTTTTGATTTCCCATGCAACGTTTCCCAACAATTGATTCCTTAGGTATTTAATTTGTAAAATTCAAATTTGAACTATATGCACACGCGGTTGTGTGCTAGAATAGATTAGAAATTCTTTTTTTTGTTGGGTGCATGTTTAGTCCCCATGGAAGGGAAACAATGAATTTCGAACATCACGAGGCCACAAACATTGACTCTTGGCGGTCAATTTGCAGAAAACGCTCAACTAAGCTAGAATTCATGAAACATTGACATGGTTTCATGATATGGAACTTATAGGCCATGGTAAATAAATCGTCCAATTTGAGAGAAGTTTTCACCTAAGCTTCATGTAAATGGGGGTTTATTAATAAATGCAACACAGAACCGTCACGTTTACAATTAAAAATTATTACCATTGGGTTCTTTATTGAATGTATTTTCACATCATATATATTTGTCATGGTAATTATTTCTATTTCTTTCTTTAAAGTTGGTCAAACTTTATCAAGCGCAATCCTTGCATGCATATATGATTTGATGGGATGCATGCTAGTAGCAGGTCACCTTGCGGGCTGACCGGGATGCGTGTGAGAAGGTGGTTGAATTGATGGGAGGCGTGTTCGCTAAGCAGTTTCACCGGGAGACGTGTCGTCGCACTTGTGAATTGACGATGCGCATGCCAGCAGTCCGGCGCACAAGCGCCTCACCAAGAGGTGAGCTGTCCCTTTAAACCGCCGCCTGCCTCCCTCTCATGTCCTAACTCCCCTTTATTAACCGCGCCCGAGCTGTTGACTTTAACATTCTTGCTACACACAATCCTCTCTCACCCCCACATCGTCGCCGCCGTTCTCAATCGTCATCAGCGCCTCCCTGCACCATGGGAGAGAGTAACCACGTTGGTGTCGGCGAAGCACCCGAGCACAATGTGAAGGTGGGCATAGAGATCGCCATTGTCGGAGATGACATATCGCACGGACAACAACGCGGCCTTGAAATTTTCGTCATCGCCGTGCTTCCCTAGCCGAAGCCGGTTGTCCACAGTTACTCCGACGAACACTCCAGCGATGACAACAACTCGGACAGAGAGCTGGTTGGTCATATATACCCATTTTTGGTGAATACATATGATAGGCTGATTGGTTTGCTACCAAAACATGGCATGATAACTTTTGGCATCAAATCAGTTAGGTTCGATTAAGGGTTCACGTTGTCGCATGATATAGCTAGTATGTTTCATAAACTTTGCCTTGCGAATTCGCATTATAAAATATACGAATGTCACATTGTTTACTATGTATAGGTGCTATCTGACTATGTGGATAGCGAGGATGAAGACGTCCAGGAGAGGTTCAAGAGGCAAAGGCTCAGAGAACTTATGGCTAGAAAGTATAACAAGCTTGTCAGGAGGAATGGGGGTTATGGATGCCCGTTCTTCAACCATAAGATTAACAACATGTACTCGAGTGTTTTGGCGCATGCAAGAGGACGAGTCGTTGGCTCCTTCAAGCAAAAGTATTCTGCCAGGATAGCGCACGCCGCGTACGCCCAGTTCCTGGAGAATCTTAACCATAAAGCATGAATATGAGATGTTGGATTGATTTTTTTGAAAAAAATGTTGGATTGAATCTTCCTAGTTTTTGTGTATTATATCTATGCTTGTGTATTATATTTTTTTCCTGAGATTGAAACTGTCCAACGATTTTGATTATGCGGTATCTCCATCACATCGGAGTGCTAGTTTACTTGAGAGTAATATTTTTATAGGATTTATAACAGACAGTTGGATCTAATAAACCGTTTCCTCCGAAGCACGTTATCTAGGGGACTAAGATTCAGTGACTTACTGCACCTACCTTTTTGTGTATGACATGTGGGCCCAACAAGTGGCTGGTTCACATGTCATACACCCAAAAGCAGGTGCAGTTATATCACTTAAGCTTGACAGAATCCCTCAACACCACTTGATTAAAAAACCCTCAGCACCCACACGTTAGAAAACCCTTGCCTGCTGCCCTCCCCCACCCCTCCCCAACCCGAGTAGCACCTGCACTAAAACTAGTACTCCGGGACTCTCCATGCATGTCATCGCCTATACCTGCGACAACCACTTAGCTTGACGTCTGTCACCATCGTCGGCTGCTGCAAAATGCCACAACATATCTCGACTGCAGATTGCCACGGCCTATCAACACTGACTTTCTGGATGCTAATTTTTATCGACCTAGCTCGCCTGATTGGGGAATCTTCGGTACTAGGTTTTTATCCATGAAGAACCAGGTAACTAATTTACCAAAATATTTTTGCTCATGTCTTATCCCAGTCTGCCGGCCCCTTTTAATCACCCATACGAAATCGCCGTGGATTCATCTTTCTTCTAGATAATTTGATGGTTTTCATTCATAGAGTGTACAGTGCAAGGACACATAAGGGCCATGCGAACTCGGACAAAAAACTAAGGATTTCCATCTCACCGTACCAGACAACTTCATGCAATGCACGCTATGTTCAATCTCACACTACCTGGGTTGACATGCATGGCCTAGTCTTTTTCTGAAACTATACTATAGATTGCTACATTTGGATAAAAGGTGCGACATGCAACATTTATGTCAAATGTGATTTATTATTCTTATCCTTCTCCTTCTATATTAGGAAAATTAATGTTGTATTGTTCTTTCTTTTACTCTCATATATATTTGCACGTCGTCATGGTTACATTATTTGTTTACCTCTAAATTTTTTATCCTTTCAAATCAACCGATGTGCATAAGTTGTTATTTTAACTACTATTCTCATACTATCACGTTACTATGTTCTATAAAAATATTATCATTTCGTGTAGTACACCCTTTGCACTGCAACGAAAACTGTAGTGCTAAATCTTTACCTTTACATAACTGAAGACTCCAGGGATGTCACATTGAGCACAAACCAGGGATTTGCGATCGTGTTTTCTATAAAAAATGATGAAGATTGTCAGTCCTACTTTGAACAAGACCTTTGGGGAGAAATTTATAAGTATTATGTACTGAAAGCTGGCACTAAAGTTACGCTACAACTAAAAGAGCCTTACTAGGCGATAAGTGCCACCTTCCCCAACGACATTCTCTGCACATATTATGTTGGAAGTAAGTGTTCTTTGTAGTATCTGCACGTTGACGTGTGTAGCAATATTAATGTAATTGTGTAGTATTTCAACAGCCAATTGGGATTTCATTTTCTTAATCTGTTAAAATTGTTCCTACCTAGTAAGTAGTAACTTGTAGTTACCAATGCACTATTCTTCTACCCTTATCAAGCTACATAATCACTATCCTCCCATTGCCCCACTCTTGAGAAAAAGATATGTCGACAGCCATTATCCACACGTGGATGTTGAGGTTTCCAACAAGTGGAGGTGGGTTGAGCTGAAACACAAGCGCCTCCGATAGGCGTAGACTTCATCAGCAGCCTCCCGAATGATATGTTCAGAGGAATCATCTTCCTCCTCGTTATCAAAGATGGCATGCGCACAACCGTCCTCTCTCAGCGGTGGTGCCCCCCTATGGCGTTGCGCCCATGTCGGTATCATCGACAAGCACATGCTTTGCACTGGCTATCGCAAATGCTTTGATGTATTATCCCAGATCCTCGACACGCACTGTGGCTCAATCAAAGGCCATACCATGGGCTAGTTCCGTTCCAATGGCAATAACCGAGCCAAGCTTGACGAGTGGTTCCCTCTGCCACCCTCCGCACTGCGCCTCGCGCCAACGATGCGCTTCGCAAGGTTCTTGAACTGCCACTTCCCCCAGATTAACGCCAATCCCACTCCTTTGCTACGTGGACTTATGCACCTTGAGCTCGTCGCCGTCTATATCCCCAACGATGACATGGAGCACCTGCTCTGCGGCTATAATGCGCTTGAGTACCTTCATATTTAGGCAATCAATGGGTTGAGTAGCCTCCACATCACCTCCATGAGTCTCCGGGAAATTTGTGTCCATTGCTTGTGTTGCAACAAGAGATCGCACAAGGTGAAGCACCAAATGGTCATTGTGGACATCATTTAATTAAGAGATTACTTGTTGTTGATCAACATGGTCCAACAAGAACCAGTGTCATTCATGCACCAAAATTGACAGTGTTTGGCTACTCGTCCGTCAACTTATCTGAACTTGTCTTTGGATCCATAACCTTCTCGGTACAACAATCGCCCTCTTCTCAATCTTTAATTAACATATTTTCCCTCTATTAAATATGTATGTTCGTTTGTCATCCATAATATCATATCGACAAGCTTGACCCCGTATGTACGTGGAGTGAAGGTCTTAGCAGTAGAATCTATCGGCACCGACGTGGACCAAGTTGTCAGATTGCTGAGATTCTTTCCGTGCCTGGAGAAGCTATATGTCGAGGTGATGCTCTTTCATGTTAAATTTTGACCACAAGGGAGTTAAAATTTGGAAATCCTGCGAATCGTAAGAGGTCCATTGTATTTCCAAGCAATAATACATTTTCTTCTTTCATAGATACAATATAACAATCCCATCGAATGCCTTGATCTCCATATCTCAATAATTACTTTGAACTCCTACCGAGGGACCTTATCGGAGATTATATTCGCCGGGTTCTTTGTTGTGAGAGAAAGTGTGCTAAATATAATTAGATTTTCCCTACGTTTATCGTGCAAAAAAGAATGGTTTGATGATCAGCTCCGGCGACTAGGACATAATGGAAAACTCTATGCAAAAGCTCAATTTCATTTTGTAACTACATTTGACAGGCGAAGTCCTAATGCCAAGCCCATAAATGACATGTTGTTGGCGGATCCCTTTGTAGAAATATTAAAGTTGCAAAACTAGTAGCAATATTAGTATGAACCTATCATATATGTTCATGTTCAGCTCATGAGTGCGGGCGTCTAGAGCTGCATGACAAAGTTTCCTACATAAGCTGAATTTCATTTGTATTATTAGTATGAACCTTGTAATCTTTGAATTTGAATATTGTAATGCTAGAATTTGAATATTATGAGGGAGACTCTTATTTTGGTAGTACTATCTTTTCCTTAGTATGCAATGGCAGATTAATATCTGGACATCAATATGCAATTGCTGATTAATATCTGGACCTTAAGAAGCAGAACCACGACCGAGGGTATCCTGCACGGCTCACATGGCGCTCCTAGTGGTTGTCGATGACGAGCACTAGTTCACCATGCATGCCTTATTGGACATGCCCTGTCGGTTCATGGTGTAAACCAAACCTCTAATCTGCATGGAGAACTCCAGCATCATGGACCTATTACTTGACGAGGACAAGTACAGGGTGGTCTGGTTTGACCTCGCGTCCAACCGCGTGGTCTGCTCTCGCGTCCCTGTGTCGGTGTACTAAAGTTTGGGCTCCAGTACCCCATACTTGTGCACGGGCAGTTGTAACGACACCAACGACAAGGCCTACCAGGGGACTGCTAGAAGCGAACACAAAGAGGCCAAGGAACATTCAAGTCAACAAGCAGAAGACCGAAGGCCAAAGGCTGGAACCCCGACAAGATCTTGACGGGGGTAGCCTATGGACCCCCGGCAAGGAGTGCACCCGGCAAGGCCTCACCACCTGTAATGCCCTAGTTGCGCGCCTATCCTTATTAAGGCACGAGGACCTCGATAAGGATAGAGGCGCATCTCGTTGTTTCGCAAGTGAAGTAATACATTGCATACATTTACGAAAAGAGAGTATATGAGTCGGCTTACACTCGCCACAATCTAGTTACAAGTCACTCAATAATCAACCAGCATGCAGAAGATAGGGTCCGACTACGGACAAAATCAAACGAAGAAAAGAAGCAATGAAAAACGCCTTGCTATCCCACGGATCACGAACTGGGCCACTCTACTCATCGGGGTACGTGACATACATCCTGCCACGTTCTTCATCATACTCCTACTGGAGTTGAGACACATCATCTGGTACGAACACATCAGCACTTGCACCTGTATTGTTGTAGTAACCTGTGAGCCACGAGGACTCAACAAGTAATCCCGGGTACTGAAACTATGTAAGCTTGTGGGTTGGAAGGGGGTAAGTGTTCAGGTTGCAGCAAGCACTAAGCATTGTATTGTGGCTAACTTACAGGAACATGAATGTAAATATATGTACTACGATAGACGGTCGAGAACTAGCATGATCACTAAGTGATCCTAAACACCTACTTACGTTAAACATAACCCCACCGCGTTCTCTCTCGGTTCATGTTCATGAGCAGAGATGATCACGGTTAAATACACAGTTGGTGTATTTTATTGGACTTTACTTCAAGTTAACTATAACCATGTGTTAAAAAAATATCCAAGTTGCCACATAACCGCGGGCACGGCTTTCCAAAAGATTTAACCCTGCAGGGGTGCTCCAACTAATCCACCAGAAGTTAACCACACTCTGCGGGAATAACCTTGACCACGAATCTTGTGATTGTCCTAGGCAATTCCAAAGGAAAATCGACACCTCGAGATAGCCCGAAGAAGCTCAGAGTTCCTCATGCAAGCCACTCGAGAAAGGTAAAACAAGTCCAGCAAGACCGCCCAGCAGGCCAGATCCCAATAGGAGTCGCGTGTATCTCTATCTCAGGGCACTACCAGATGAGCTAGACGTCGGGTTGGCGGAAACCCCTGGTGACCAGGGGGCGCCGGACATCGCTCGGTTTGGGCCAACACTCAAGAGTAGCACTGGCCCGGGTTGTTGATTAATTATCCATGGGGTAGCTAATCCCTATGCATTTTTATTAAGATGTTTAGGCGTTTTAGTACCAATGTTGGGTCTTGCCAGACAAGTTTTAATCTCAAACGAATAATCAAGGGGGTCCCCATAATAACCCCGAGCATGTTAGGAGCGCAAAGTACGGAAACATAACACCGATAACATGTAAATATGGCGGTAAATGTGGAAGAAAACACCGAGCAAAAGGCCAAGCCTTCCACCATACCCGGATATATATGTGCATTAAATTAAATAGCATTAAATATTGTGATATCTCCATATATCCATGTTATCACATGGAAACAACTTGCACCTGCAACTAAGAACGCTATAAGAGGGGCTGAGCAGCAGCAACTTAGCCAATCAAGGTTCGGTAGGATGTGGAGGGGTTAGAGTCTATCATGGAAATGTAGGAGGATTGACATTCAAGTGGTAGGTCACGCATATGTAACAATAAGATAGAGACATCTAGCAAAGCAAAAATAGTGTCAGAATCCGGGTACGATCATCTTGCCTGTTGGTTCTTCAGAGGGACAAAGAGCGGGTTCCTCATAGTGGTACTCTCCTGGATCCTCGTACTCAGGTTCAACACTCGTGTCTACCCAAGATAAACATGAACAATAAAAACCAACCAAGTTGCAACGCACAAACAAGATGATGCATGATTCATTGGAAGTATTTAACATGTCAATCCTAAGCTAGACATGTTTCTTATGCCATTATTGAGTTATTTAAAATTCTGGACAGAACCTCATGTTAAATTGTTTGAACATACATGATCATGCCAAATATGTATGCTTCATGCAAAATCGATGCAAATGCATAGGTAGAACATAGGAATCAGAGTTATAGTTCTCACGCTATGCTCACGACAAGGTACGAAGACAAAATATGAGACAAGGAAGGCCATGGGATATTCCTCGGTATTACAAGGTATCCACTGGTTAGTATATGAAAAACCAACCACAATAGATCCAAAGATCAAGCAAAACAATGGAGCATAGCTCCCACAAGTCGCAAAACATCAACACACAAAATCTGCCTCAAAACAGCAACATAGCAACTTCCACAGCAAATATCTAGAGCTACAGGAAGTCTCCAACCTCAAACAAAACATCTAGATAAACTACATAACATGCTTATCAAATCATCAAACTACACCAATGGGAAAGGAAGCACAGATCACTAAGTATGAAGCTCATATGATGGCATGATGAAACAGTTTCTAGGGACTTGGTGAAAATCATAGATTCCTGGAATCTGAGTTAAGCTGATAGCAAGTTGACAACAGAAAATAATGGTGCTAGAGACCACCTCATGGAATGAAAACTAATATGATGGTAGAGGACAACATCTACTTCAAAACACTAGCACTGAGCTTGAGCTAAAGCACAACATATCACTTGGTAGCATCCACTTAACATGGCATGGAAATATTAGCAGATTCTCAGACTTAGAAATATTTAGCATGTTGAAATCAGCAACATTTTAATAGCCACTTTGGATCAAGGTTCCCACTCATTTACAAATATAGCAAATTACCAGAAATGGAATAATCTATTTAAAACACAAAAGTAACAATAAAACAAATAACAAAAAACAAAAAGGTAGGAGGGGTCCCACCTGGCATGACACCAGGGCCCCTTTACGTGGATGACAAGTGGACCATGGGACCACTATCATACACACACACACAAGCACATACACATGCACACAAGCACACACACTCACTCACTGGATCTCCCTACCATATGGAATACCACCCACGCACTCTGACACGAGGGCACACACTAATACCAGCGCACATGCACACTTGATTTGGTGGCCACACCAGATCTGGCCCAACACACGCACACTCTCACGAAAAAGAAAACAAAAAGGGGCACGGGGGGGGGGGTCGAACACGCGACCTCCTGCTATTGAATCAGGCGAGCGACCACTTCGCTACGAGCGTTTGACTGAACCAGAGGGGAAACACTGTCCTCTTAGACAGTCCCCTGCGCCCGCACTACTCCACCGGCGGCCGAAACAGAGGGAGACGCCGGGGAGCTTTCAGGCGACCATCAGAGGTGGCGGACACGACATTTTTTTTTGACAGAACGGGGAGTCCATCCCTGCGGCTAAACTGTGACGCGCTGTGGCAGAGGGGGCACTCAAGCTCGAGCTGATGCAAGGCTCGGGGCCATGGCGATGCGGCAAAGGCGAAGCGAGGCACAACACGGAGAGGGGGATGCGCAAATGGCAGACTGCTGCGTGCATAGGGCATGCACACACACAAGCCCAGCAACGGGGACTACTCCGACGCGGACGTATCTGAAGGCTCAAACTTGCAGAGGTCTGGGAGCGCACACACGATAGCACCACGGCGACGGCTACGGAGGCCTAGGGATGAAGGAGAGGGAAGGGATCGAGCGCGGGGAGTACCTCTCCTACCTACGACAAGAAGACGGTGCCTTGGATGCAGCAGATCGACGACGGCTCAGTGAGGAACTCCGGTGAGATCTTGACCGGAATACAGAGGAAGCAGATGACAATGCATGGGTACTTGGAGTCCCTCCTGGGCCTCGACGAAGAAGAGGAGCACGAGGGGAGTCTGCCATGTGCACCAGGTCGACGGAGAAGCGGCGAGGACGGCTACATCTGGGCATGAGCAGAGCTCTGCTGGAGCACCAGGAGCATGATGATGGCAAAGCTTGGGGAGAAGCTTACCTACGGCGGCGAGGGAACGAGAAGGGAGGAAAGGGGAGAAGGATCTATAGGGTTTCGCTATAGGAGCAGGTGGCCATCAGCGCGATGGGTTGGGTTGTGAGCGCTCGGCTAGCTGGGTCGCGCGGGGGAAAAGAGGCCCATGTGCCTGCTCTCTCTCTCACAGGAAGAACAAAAGAGTTTTTTCTTATAAAAAGAAAAACCCACAATAAGAATCCATGACAGAAAAGGTAGAGGGATTTTACCCAAAATAAAAATACTTTTGAGCTCACCAAAATGCAAGCCACTTAATAAAAATGGTTAGGGCATTTTTAGATCAAACAAATATTTTGCTTGGTATTTGACTATGCATGGTTTTCAAAATTATTAGAAAGGAATAAAACCCCAACCATGGCATACGACTACTCTAGAAATCTTAGAAGAATTTATAGAAGGTGACCATCATTTAAAACGAGGGAAAACAACAAGCAATATTTAACAAGTAGCAAATTTGAGTAGAGAGGGAGAGAGATGGAGAGTTTTGGATTGGAAGGAACAAGAGTAACACTCCAACACACACATCCATTCACCCACATACACACCTCACATCACAACACTTCACAACACAAGCAAAGCAATAATAGTTATGCACATGATATGATGAGCATGATGGCGTGATGCATGATGCATGAGATGGAAATGGCAATGAAGAAAAATGGTAATTCATTCATAGAACATGGCAAACATAGAGGTTCATAGAGGTACATGACCATAAATGGCAAGGGTAGCACTTGGGCTGTTACAACTCTCCCACACTACAAGAGGATCTCGACCCGAGATCTACGAACGAAAGAACTCTGGATATTCGGAACGGAGAAGATGTTCACGTTCCCAAGTAGCTTCTTTGTCGGAATGATGAGACCACTTCACCTTGAGAAACTTCATAGATTTGTAGCGAGTCTTATGCTCAGTTTCTTTGAGAATATCCACTGGATCCTCACAATAAGATAGGTCTTCTTGGAGATCAATGTCTTGGAGGTCAATGGTATGCTTGGGAGTCTTGAAGCACCTCCGGAGCTCAGAGACATGGAAGACATTGTGCACATTTGCAAAATTCGAAGGAAGCTCTAGTTGATAGGAAAGATCACCTCTCTTGCCCATAACTCTAAATGGACACACAAATTGAGGAGCTAGCTTCCCTTTGATTCCAAACCACTGAGTGACCTTCATGGGAGAAACTCTGAGATAGAATAGATCATCAACTTGAAGGGAGACATCCCGATGTTTGTTATCGTAATAACTTTTTTGACGGGATTGAGCTGCTTTGAGGTTCTCACAAATGACACGACACATCTCTTCTGCTTCAGTGATCATGTCATTGCCCAAAATTTGACGCTCACCTGTTTCAGACCAATTTAGCAGGGTATGACACTTCGTGCCATAGAGAATCTCGAAAGGGGCCTTACCTGAGCTAGCCTGAAAGCTGTTGTTGTATGAAAATTTAGTGTATGGAATACAGTCTTCCCATTTCATGCCAAATGAAATCACACGGGCTTGAAGCATGTCTTCAAGGATCTGATTGACTCTCAACTTCACCACTAGTCTACGGGTGATATGTCGTGCTGAAACGGAACTTGGTACCCATAGCAGTCTAGACGGACTCCCAAAACTTGGAGGTAAATAGGCTTCCACAGTCAGATGAGATGAACTGAGGAATACCGTGCAAAGAAACTACCCTTGACATATACAACTCTGCTAGCTAGCTGCCAAAATAGATTCTTTGACCGGAAGGAAATGAGCTACTTTGGTCAGCTTGTCGATAACCACAAAGATGGCATCGTTGCCCCTCTTGGACTTAGGAAAATCAGTGACAAAATCCATTTCCACATGATCGAATTTCCACTCTGGGATAGGAAAAGGCTGAAGGAGACCTGCTGGAAGTTGATGTTCCGCCTTCACTCTGCGACAAACATCACACTCGTTCATGAATTGAGCAATTTCACGTTTCATGTGAGTCCACCAGAAGGTTTGCTTGTGGTCCTGATACATCTTGGAACTGCCTAGATGAATGGACTGGAGAGAATTATGTGCTTCGTTCATGATAACTTTCCTGAGATCACCTTCGGAACCACCAGACATTCCTCAAAGAACAAGGTGTCTTTGTCATCAACGCGAAAGCACTTATACTTCAGAATGCCCTTGGACACACCTTTCTTCACTTTCTTCACCATTGCATCAAGAAGTTGAGCTTCGTGAACCTGATCTTCCAGAGTCGGAGAGACTTGAAGATTGGCAAGAAATCCCTGCGGAATAATTTGAAGATTGAGCTTGAGGAAGGCTTCACAAAGCTCGGGTTGAAGAGGCTTTATTATAAGACTATTGCAGTACGCCTTTCGGCTGAGCGCGCCTACAATGACATTTTCTTTTCCATGTGTATACTCAATGATTGGATTGAAGTCCTCAAGCATTTCCACCCAGCGAGACTGCCGAAGATTGAGATTGGGTTAAGTGAAAATGTCCTTCAAGCTCTTGTGAACGGTGTACACCTCAACTGGTCTACCCAACAACAAATGCCTCCAAGTCATCAGAGCATCCACAACTGCCGCCAAGTCAAGATCATGAGTGGGGTAGTTCTTCTCGGCAGGCTTCAACTGACGCGAGGTATAAGCAACTATCTTCTTATCTTGCATGAGAACACCACCAAGACCTTGGAGAGAAGCATCATAGAAAACATGGAAAGGCATTGATTGCTCGGGAGGGACAACAACTAGAGCTGAAGTCAATTTCTGCTTGAGCGTATTGAATGATACATCACACTCAGTGGACCAAACATACTTGACATTATTCTGGAGGAGATTAGACAGAGGCTTAGCAATTTGAGAGAAGTTCTACATGAATCTTCTACAATAACTTGCGAGCCCGAGGAAGCTACGAAGCTGCTTGACATTCTGAGGAGGCTCCCACTTCAAGATTGCCTCAACTTTCTCAGTGTGCACTTTAATGCCCTTGGCAGAGATCACATGCCCAAGGTACACTACTTAATTGAGCCAAAAATCATACTTGGAAAACTTAGCATATAATTGATGCTCTCTTAGATTGTCCAGCACAAGCCAGAGATGATCTGCATGATCTTCTTCAGTCTCCGAGAACACGAGGATATCATCCAGATAGACCAAGACGAACTCATTCTTGAAAGCAGAGAATATGAAGTTCATCATTCTAGAGAAGGTTGGAGGACCATTGGCGAGACCAAATGACATGACGGTGTACTCATAAGACCCAAATTTCATCCTGAAAGCAGTCTTTGAATATCTTCTTCGCGAATGCGAATCTGATGATAGCCCATGCGAAGATCAACCTTCGAGAAAACCTTGGCACCTTTCAGTTGTTCAAACAACTCAATGATGTTGGGAAGTGGGTACTTGTTTCTGATTTTCTTCTTATTCAATGGATGGTAATCGACGCAAAGTCGGTTCGTGCCATCCTTCTTCTTGACAAACAAAACACCACAACCCCATGGAGAAGAACTTGGTCTGATCAAACCTAGACGTTCTTGTTCATCTAGCTACTTCTTCAACTCTTTCAGCTCTTCGGGGCAAATTTTATGAGGACGCTTGCAAACTGGTTCAGTTCCGGGCTCGAGGTCAAACACAAACTTGACTGGCCCGTGCGGAGGCATTCCTGGCAATTCTTCTGGAAAGACATCTTCATACTCACAAACCACCGGAATTTGAGAAATAGCCGAGATTTCACCCTTCTCATTAAGAGCAAAGAGACGGATTGTGTCATCGCGAGCTACGAAAATGATCACATCTTCTGAAGGATGAGTCAATTTGACTTGTTTGGCTTGACAATCAACATGTTCCTTGTTCATACCCAGAAAGTCCATGCCAAGAATGAGATCAATATCGGAATTACCGAGAACAATTGGAGAGACCAGAAAAGAATAATTTCCCATCTTGATAGAAACATCCAGAGCTTTCGTGCTTGCAAGCATGAATTTACCCGGAGAGACAACTGACAAAGGCCTACGTAACGCTACCAGATGAAAATTATGCTTTGATGTGAATGGTCTTGACAAGAATGAATGAGATGCATCAGTGTCAAACAAGACATTTGCAGGAATATAATTGACTGAGGGATTACCCATAATCACTTCATGAGACTGCTCTGCTTCAGCTGCATTCACCATGTTCGCCCTTGCCGACTTGGGATTATGCTTCACAATAGCATTGCCTGGAGGTCTGACTAGAGGAGGAGGCGGAAGACGCCACTGGTTGTTGCACTTGTTTGAGTACTGACCCTTCTGACCGCACTGGTAACAAGTAACCTCAGAGAGTGGACAGAAGTTGCCTAGAGGAGGATCATTAGCTGACTTGGGTGCCTGGGGTCTCTGCTGATATCCTGGGTTAGGTGGGTGGGAAGAACCACGACCACCGAACTGCTTTTGCTGATGAGGAGAACGAAATGGAGGAGGAGGAGGAACCCAATACTTCTACTGCTTAGGGACAATCTGAGAGCTGGAAGAAGAAGAATAGGAATCCCTGGAACGCTTGCTTGAGTTCTCTAACTTGAGATGCGTTGCCTTGACCTTCAAAGCTATGTTGTAGAACTAATAAAACTCACGAGGCTCTTGAAGGACCAGACCCGGCAGAAGCTCATCCTTGAGACCACCTCTGAACTGATAAATCATGGACTTGACATCTGGAACATCTTGCTTAGCATTGCGGGCTAGATTCTGGAACTCGACATTGTACTGATAGGCAGACTTGCTTCCCTGCTTCAGGTGCCTGAACTTCTCACGCATCTCCTCGACAAAGCTTGCCGGAATGTAATGGTCCCTAAAGTCATGACAGAAATCGTCCCAAGTGACAACACGATCGCCCCTTGAATCCTTGTATTGCTGCCACCAACCTGCTGCCTGACCCTTGAGCTGGAATGACGTGAACCTGACATAGTCCTCTGGTCTGACATTGCTGCACTCAAAATGCTTACTCATGTCACAGAGCCAATCATCTGCATCAAAAGGCTGCTCTCAACAAGTGAAAGACTTGGGCTGGTTGGCAAGGAACTGGTTGAGAGTCGCGAACTAAGGCTGATTCTGGAAATTCCCTTGAAACTATTGTTGTCCCTGATCTCTCATTTGCAACAGCCTGAGAAACATCTGAGTATCCGCATTAGTTGCGGCCATCATAGCTTGCCAAGCTTCTGGAGGAGGAGGCGGTGGTGGGGGTGGTGGAGGATCAGACTACTCCTCACCCTGTCCTGGATTCCCACGAGTTGTTGGAGCCATCCTGGAGATGGACAAGAACATCAACATGTCATTTACAAAGATGATAGCAATCAGCAGAATCAAATGACTTGAAAGAAATTGAACAGAGAACATAAATAGCCCTCCTACTGAAAAATTAGTAAGAACGCATTCTTCTCGTTTGTGATAACATCATCAGTTATTAGAAGCCACTTGCAATAACACAAAAGTATTGAGCTAATGTTGCTCGGAACAAATGTATATGCCCTCATACATCTGAAGAAGATGATCTCACACAACTAACAAACCTACACCCAAATTGTATCCATCCTTCAACACATAACCAGAGCCTTCCGGAAATCCATCTACCTCGGATCCTCGAAACCACAACGATACCTAACATGGGAGTACCCTAGACGCCTCCCCAATACTGGGTGAATCCGACCTTATCTCACCACAACAAGTATTGAAGCAATTCCAAACATCCTCCGTCCTGAGTACTAAGGAAACTAAATGAAAACGATGTGCCAAGAATTCCCTAGAGCTCAACTCCTCGGAAGAAAACAAGTCAAATAGGAGGCACCAATACAGACCTCCATCACATCGGTATCATATAGTTTCCAGAATACCCGCGTGATGCTAAAATGAATATGAGCGAGAAGAGGAGTAGAATCAAAATTCCTAAGTCGAATACCTCACCACATTATAGAAGAGGGGTAAAAAGAAACCTACTCTCGGATATAACTAGACTCAAATAGTTTTTACTAGATTCAACTCGGCCAAGATCGATCAAGCAAAGGGCTCCTATGGTCGTATGACTCTGATACCAACTTGTAATGCCCAAGATGCGTGACTATCCTTATTAAGGAACGAGGACCTCGACAGGGATAGAGGCGCATATCATCGTTTCGCAAGTGCAGTAATTCATTGCATACATTTATGAAAAGAAAGTATATGAGTCGGCTTACACTCGCCACAAGCTAGTTACAAGTCACTCAATAATCAACCAGTATGCAGAAGATAGGGTCCTACTACGGATGAAATCAAACAAAGAAAAGAAGCAATGAAAAACGCCTTGCTATCCTATGGGGATACGTGACATACATCCTGCCACATTCTTCATCGTACTCCCATTGGAGCTGAGACAAATCATATGGCACGAACTCATCAGCACCTGCACCTGTATTGTTGTAGTAATCTGTGAGCCACGAGCACTCAGCAATCATGTAATCTCGGGTACCAAAACCACATAAGCTTGTGGGTTGGAAGGGGGTAAATGTTGAGGTTGCAGCAAGCACTAAGCATTGTATGGTGGCTAACATACGGAAACATGAATGTAAATATGTGTACTACAGTAGACGGTCGAGAACTAGCATGATCACTAAGTGATCCTAAACACCTACTTACGTCAAACATAACCCTACCATGTTCTCTCTCGGTTCATGTTCATGAGTAGAGACAATCACGATCACTCACACAGTTGGTGTATTTTATCGGAGTTTACTTCAAGTTAACTATAACCGGGTGTTGAACAAAATATCCAAGTTGACACATAACCGCGGGCACGGCTTTCCGAAAGATTTAACCCTGCAGGGGTGCTCCAACTAATCCATCATAAATTAACCACACTCCACTGGAATAACCTTGACCACGGATCTCGTGATCGTCCTAGGCAATTCCAAAGGAAAACCCACACCTCGAGATAGCCCGAAGAAGATCAGAGTTCCTCATGCAAGCCACTCGAGAAAGGTAAAACAAGTCCAGCAAGACCGCCCGGTAGGCCACATCCCAATAGGAGCCGCGCATATCTCTATCTCAGGGCACTACAAGATGAGCTAGACATTGGGTTGGCTAAAACCCCAGGTGACCAGGGGGCGCCGAACATCGCTCGGTTTGGATCAACACTCAAGAGGAGCACTGGCCCAGATTGTTGATTAATTATCCACGGGGTAGCTAATCCCTATGAATTTTTATTAAGTTGTTTAAACAAATAGTACCAATGTTGGGTCTTGCCAGACAAGTTGTAATCTCGAACGAATTGTAACATCCCAAAAATTTCATTTTGGAATGTTATGAAATATAGCTATGCATCCATCATCATCATTGCTTGAATGTATGGTATTGTTGAAATGCTTCTTCTAACTTTCTTAAAGCCCCTTTCTATTTTTCCCTAAGTTGCTTTCACCTATTTGAGAACCTTGATAAAAGTTCAAAATAAGAGGGAGGAGCATGACACTCCACACCAGGGCCTTCTTGGTGATTTATTTGAACAATAAAAACCAGGGGTTATTTTGAAAAATATTTGCAAAAAGGTTTTAAAAACAAATAGGCAATTTATGAAAATATTATTTTTTCAAAGTATTCAAATGACAGAATAAAAATGTTCAATAAATGTAATTTATTATTCTGCTAATTTTGATATATAATTTTACTATATTTGGAATTATATCAAAAGCATTAAAGAAGTTTACTGCACTGTTATTTGAAAAAAAGGAAAGCTTTTGAAGGAATTAAAGCCCGGTCGGCCCGCCTGCTTTTAAAGCTCGCTCCGACTTGCCTAATTACCGGCCGACCGACACGCAGATGCCGCCCTCCCTCTCTTTGACAGCGGGTACCACCCCAACAATCCGCTGATTCCAGGCGGTCACCTTCCTTCTCGCGCGCGCGCCGCCATCACCGTCGACTCCTCCACCGGATCTCCCTCCTACTTCCTTCCCTCGCCTCACCCGCAACCTATATAAGAGAAGCCACCTCCGTGCTACATTTCCACCCCCCCCCGAACCCCTCTCTCTCCCTCGCCAGAACGTCCGCTCGAGCTCGCCGGAGTTCCTGCCACGACCAAACCCTTCCCGAGCTCCTAGCCGTCGTCTCCGTCGCCCTCAGCTTCGTCCGGCACCACCACTCGACTCCGGACGATCACCGTCATTGACTGGACCTCTCTGATGCCTCCCTCAACCATCAGAGCAACCTCCCCGACCACCTTCTGCTTCCGGCCGCCGCCGTCCTCGCCGAAGACCTCCTCCCCCCCTGTAAGTCGCGGGACCCCTCTGGATCATTCGATCGAAGATCAATGCGCCAGATTAGATCGCTTTATTTCCTGAACCAGTATGTACTAAGCTTCAGTCGCCCGCCCGCTCGCACACCCTCTCGTCCAACCACGACCCGCCACGTAGCCCCTGTCTGATGGGTTGTATTTTTTCTTTTCTGATTTTGTTTAGAAAACAGAATGTTTTTAAATTTTGTTTTTATCATATCTTTTAAACTATACATTGTTTTTAATTAATTCTTTTTGCATTCGTTCACATATTTCATGTAGTTTCACCCTGTAGTCTTAGATTTTAAATTTGACTTATAAAATTTGAATTTAATCAAATTTGCTCAAACTACTCAAATCTGAATAACTAGAGTTTAAAAGTAGATTTTAGTATGAATCTTTTTGCTACTGCTTGGTATTAGTTAGGACTGTCATCAGGATTAGATTGAAGATTTTTAGGACAAATTGTTTTAGGGTTTTAGCTCTAAACAGAACTTGCCTAGTGGTTAGTATAGTTTAGTTAATTTAGTTTTTAGTTAGTTTAAATCAGAATTTGTTACAAATTTTTTTAGTAGGTTCTGCTACTTAACAATTAGGTGTTTTACTTGCTGTTAATAAAAAATATTTTTTTCTTAGTTTTATACTTAATATCATAGGCATTTCTACTCTTTTTCAACTAGGTATATTTTGATAAAAACAAACTAGTTAGTAATGATTCTTTTAACAAAGTTTTAGATAATTAAATTCTGTTTTCTAAGAAATACTTTAGTAAATTCTTTTCTATTAAAATAATGTTTTGTTAATAAATAATAAGTTTAGTTTTACTCTTTTGCTATAGTTACCTCATGTAGTAGTGGTTATCAAAACTTTTACAACCATACTAAGATTTTTTCTTAACACTACTTTAAATGGATTTAATTCTATTTATTAATCAATATTTTATTGTTCTTTTCTGTCAACTATTGTTTTAGTTAATTACAATACAAATAAATTCTATCTTGTTAGTAGTTAACCATCAACTTTGAGAAAACGAAACTATGTGATGATTTCTTTTCTTTTCTTGTGATTGTGCCTTGTTTTGTCTTGAGTGATTCTATTTCATTCCTGATTGTGTGAGTTACAATATTTTGTTGTATGCTTATTGAGTGCTCTTGTTTGATTCGTTAGATCATCCGGAGTGCGAAGCTTGTTACTTAGAGTCCCTCGAGTACGAAGATCGTCAATTAGGCAAGTCACTTTGATCATGTTTTACACATGTTTTATTTTGCATTAGTTCTACCATCACCCCAATTGCATGCAAAGTAGGTTAGTTGGAAATTCGGTTACTTGATGTAGTACCATGTGGTAGGCACCCCTCAACCCATTGATACTTTGGCCCCGGGAAACGTTAAATTAATTTTTGCTATGCTGTTAGTAGACGGGGTTGGTTTTGTGATTCATGAAATTTCAAGACCTACTATGATGATCAAGAGTTCAAGATTTCCAAGTTTTCAACATACCTCTGGGTGGATGATGGTTGAACGGCGCCCTGGAGAAACCAGTGGTTAGCCTAAGTGATGCTGGATATGTGCCAGTATTCACGCGGAAAGGTCCACCCAGGCACAAAGAGATGGATGGACGCTTCAAGACCCAAGGCTTACCTGCACAGCCACAAGCCATTATGGGCTCTGGATTGGTTGGATATTGTGGCGACACTGGATAGGCGGTGCTACGAGATGTAGAAGAATGGTAGGAAAGGATGGACACCGACAGAGTCTCAGTGGGACCCCTTAGAAAACCATGATTTGGTCATCCGTTCCTCAAACACCCTGAAGTGCGAGGAATCCAACGGAGGCGATCAAATATTGTGGGGAACGTGTGCAAAACTCTGTAGAGTACTCAAACCTAATCGATTAGCCATGTCAACGGTCATGGACGACTTGAGCCAAATGAACTGAAACTTCCGGAACTCTCAACACAATTAATATGATGATGTGGGTATTAATAACTTGGGTATGAGAATTGGTTGGTGGAACCATCTCATTAATCAACCAACTTAGTAATAATTTTGCTTAGCCCTCTCTTGATGTAGGAAAAAATTGGCTTTACGCAAAAACTTACTACCCCACCTGCCATATATGCATGTAGATTAGATGATTATCTTTTCACCCCTCTCTTGTGACTTTGCCGGCATATTCCATATGCTGACCTACACGGCTGCAACGTATCATGTTGCAGAGTACTTTTCCGACCAGGAGTGAGGACACGCTCTACGCTCGGTGAGATGCTCTTGGAGTCAGATGGACTTCACTACCTTGAAGCTTCCGCAAGATTTAGATATTCTCATGAGTTGGCCTTCAGCCACTTTATTGTAATCTTTATTGTAATAAAGGACTCGATATGAGATTTCGATTAATAAATGATGTGTGATTTCCCTTTGATATATACACTGATGTACCGTGTGTGTACCAGCATGATCTTGGGATGGTACGGAAACACCAGAGATTCGACCTTTCAGGTCGGGTCGCTACAGATATGGTATCAGAGCACACGCTGACCGTAGGACGTAACCTCTAGGATTGGAAAAGCCTTAGGACCATTCTTTTTCATTTGTTTTACAAATTCTTATATATTCTCATCTTCTCATTTCTAATTTCTCTCCGATGTATTTCAACATTTCTAGATGGCCACCTTCACCCCCGTTCGCTTCACGGAGTTCTGCCAGCCTGACGCAACTATGCCGTTTAGCAAGGAGCTGATACAGATCGTCAAGGTCATGAAGATTGCCCTGCCAACCATCACCGGGATTGCGTTCACGTCTTTCCCACAGGACGCTTGCTACAGGATCGAAGTACACATCCCCGGAAGAACTTTTGGATATCTCATAGAGCCCATCAACTTCAAGTTTGTGGCGCCCAGCTGGTTTCTTGGAAGGGACATGGCGATTCACCGTGCCCTCGGACGTATTCAGGAGGAATACATAGGTGGTCCCATTTCTCGAGACCTCGGCATGGTTTGTCGCAGAGATGTCCATGGAAACATCATCACCAACCCCACTTGAGACTCCACCATTTCCTATATCCAGACTTTGGATACTCATGTTAGGGCTCTGGAGCTCCGGTTACGTGCAGACACCAAGACAATCAAGAACCTGATGAACCACGAGCTGGATCTTGAAGCTGACATATGGGAGGCCAACTACGAACATGAGCATGAAGTGAAGGATTTCCTGGAGAGGATCGAGAAGCTGAATACTAACATCGCAACTCTGGAGGAGCAGCTGGACATGGGGAAAAATCTTCACCCCGAAGGAGACATGGCACCCTTCATCAGCGATGATGATGACTATGAGGAGAGCACCACCGGAGGACCCACGACTATGCACTTTTGTGGAGAACTTTAGTCATGCCCCCCATGTATCTTTTATTTTCAATGTTAAATCGTAGGTCGATGCTTGGTTTGAATCGAGACTTGTATCCCGATGCTTGAATCTTTGAGTTGAATTAATGAATGAGTGTTTGATGTGATATGTTTGTGCATTGCATATGGGTAGTGACTTTCTTTCTAGGCCCTTCTTCTATTCTAATTCTCATCCCTCTGAAAACAACAAGATGCATCCATGACGTGAGTCCGAATTCACCTTCCCGCCGGAACTCACGCAACTCCTCCAGCAGCAGAATGCCTTGATGCAGCTACTGATCCAGAATCAGACCAACAACCAGAACAAAAACAACCACAATCCACCTCAGGCTGACAACCTCACCCGTTTTCTGAGGTTGAACCCTCCAACTTTCTCTAGCTGCACTGAGCCCATGATGGCAGATGACTGGCTCCGTAAGATGGAGAGGGAACTCGTCACCGCTGGATGTACTGACGCTGAGAAGGTGCGCTTTGCTGCACATCAACTTGAAGGACCAGCAGCTTCATGGTGGGAGAACTACACCACCACATATCCTATTGCTGGTGTGACTTGGGAGCAGTTCAAGCTTGCTTTCTGCACCGTTCATGTCTCAGCTGGAGCCATGAGTCTGAAGAAGCACGACTTTCGCAACTTGCGCCAGGGAAATCGCTCTGTGGCCCAATATGTGGACGAATTCAGAATGTTGGCACATTATGCACCAGGAGATGTGGCTGATCATGCGGCCAAGCAGGAGAAGTTTCTGGAAGAACTCAACGATGAGTTGAGCATGCAGCTGGTAGTGGCTACCTTCAACAACTATCAAGAGCTGGTGGACAAGGCCCTCATCTTGGAGGGAAAGCAACAGCAAATTGAGAACCGTAAGAGGAAGTATACTCAGGGGAAGTTTAACTCCGGAGCTCATCAGAAGCCCTGCTACTCCTCGTACTCAGGGAATACCGGATCAGGGACCGGGAAGTTTGGAAGGCACACTCATGCCGTGCACAACCATGGAGGTCACAACCATGGAGGAAATGGGAATACCCGTCCCACCACTGGCAACTTCAAGAATGACAATGGGAATGGGAACAACAACCAGCACCGTCACGCTCCTACTCAGAAGGATCTGAGCCACATCACTTGTTTCAAGTGTTCGAAGACAGGGCACTATGCTACTGAGTGTCCCTAGAGCAAGCAGGGAAATGGAAACGACAACAACAACGGCAACTCAACAGCTAAGAAGCCCAACCCTTTTCCTCATGCTCAGGTGAACCAAATTGATGTGGAGGAAGTCTATGATCAACCCGAGACTGTGGTTGGTAAGTTTTTATTGCATTCACGTCCTGTTACAGTACTTTTTGATTCTGGTGCAACTCATTCATTCATATCAAGGGTAGTTGTGGAAAAGTATGGTTTGCCCACCAAAACCCTTAGTTAGCCATTTAAGGTCAGTTCCCCAGCAGGTATGATGATGGCAGGGATAGGATGCCATGCCTTGAAACTCAATATAGGAAACCATGTTTTTCCCACCGACCTCATCGTCTTAGAGTCGCAGGGATTGGATGTAATCCTAGGCATGGATTGGATGACCAAGTATGAAGGAAATCTTGACTGTCCCAGCAAGTCTATCTTACTCACCACCCCGAAGAACAAGAGGATTAAGTATGTATCCCAACGCACACAGATGAATGCTCGGTTGAATTCTCTCATAGGAGTTGTTCAGGAGGAAGTACATGTGGTAAAAGACTTTCCGGATGTATTCCCGGAAGAATTACCATGCATGCCACCCGATAGAGAAATTGAGTTCCTAATAGAGTTACTGCCAGGAACAGCCCCAATTTCCAAGAGACCCTATCGGATGCCCGCAAATGATTTATTAGAAATCAAGAAGAAAATTAAGGAGTTATTGGACAAAGGGTATATTCGCCCAAGTTCTTCACCTTGGGGAGCCCCAGTTCTTTTGGTGGAGAAGAAGGATAAAACCTTGAGGATGGTAGTCGATTATCGTGCCCTGAACGAGGTGACTATCAAGAACAAGTATCCTCTGCCGATGATTAATGACTTGTTTGATCAGCTAGTGGGAGCCAAAGTATTCTCCAAGATCGATCTTCGATCAGGGTATCACCAGTTGAAAATTCATGAACAGGATATACCCAAAACAGCTTTCACCACAAGGTATGGCTTGTATGAGTATACCGTCATGTCTTTTGGTTTGACAAATGCTCCTGCTTACTTCATGAGTTTGATGAACAAAGTATTCATGGAATACCTTGAAAAGTTTGTCGTGGTATTCATCGATGACATATTGATATTCTCCAAGAACGAGGAAGAACACAAGGAACATTTGCGTTTAGTTCTGGAGAAGCTTAGAGAGCATCAGTTATATGCCAAGTTCAGCAAATGTGAATTTTGGCTGACGGAAGTCAGATTCCTTGGACATGTTATTTTCGGAGATGGAATAGCAGTGGACCCAGCTAAGGTTGAAGCCATCACCGAGTGGAAGTCACCCACCTCAGTTGAGGAGATCCACAGTTTCCTCGGACTTGCCGGATATTACCGGAGGTTCATTGAGAATTTCTCAAAGATTGCCAAGCCCATGACAGAGTTGTTGAAGAAAGAGTCTAAGTATATTTGGACTAAGGAATGTGAAGCCAGTTTCCAGGAGTTGAAGAAACGTTTGGTCACAGCCCCAGTGTTGATTTTGCCAAATATTCGGAAGGACTTCCAGGTTTATTGTGATGCTTCACGTCAAGGACTTGGAGGAGTACTCATGCAAGATGGAAAGGTTGTAGCCTATGCATCCAGACAACTACGACCTCATGAGTTGAATTATGCCACTCATGACTTGGAATTAGCAGCCGTAGTGCATGCACTCAAGACCTGGAGACATTTCCTTGTCAGAAATAGTTGTGATGTTTACACTGATCATAAGAGCCTGAAGTATATCTTCACGCAGAAAGAGTTGAACCTCAGACAGAGGAGATGGTTACAGTTAATCAAGGACTATCACATGAGGTTACACTACCATCCAGGTAAGGCAAATGTTGTAGCCGATGCCTTGAGTCGAAAAACTTATGTGAACACACTCACAGCAGGAGGATTACCCTAGGAGTTAGCCGGTGATCTCAGAGAGCTCCGGCTAGAGATAGTTCCAAGAGGGTATGCTGCCGCACTGGAGATCCAGTTCACCTTGACCGAAAGAATTCGTGAAACCCAGAAGACGGACAAGGAGATAGCTGAGATTAAGCAAAGAATGAAAGATGGTAAAGCCAAAGGTTTTCGTGAGGATGAGCAAGGAACTCTGTGGTTTGAGAACCAAATCTATGTGCCCAATGACCCAGAGCTCAGGAAGTTGATACTTCAAGAAGCCCACGATTCACCTTACTCGATACACCTAGGCAACACCAAGATGTATCTGGATTTGAAGGAAAGTTACTGGTGGATAGGTATGAAGAAGGATATTGTGGAACACGTTGCAATATGTGATGTTTGTCAGCGAGTAAAGGCAGAACATCAAAAGCCAGCAGGGTTACTCCAACCTTTGCCAAAACCCGAGTGGAAATGGGAAAAGCTTGGTATGGACTTCATAACAGGATTACCTAGGACCTGTTCAGGTTATGATTCCATGTGGGTAGTGGTTGATCGCTTAACCAAGGTGGCTCATTTCATCCCGATGAAGACCACCTATACTAGTGCTAAGTTAGCCAAGATATATATGACGAGGATCGTGTGTCTGGATGGAGTTCTGAGGAGTATCGTATCAGATAGAGGAACAAAATTTACCTCAAAGTTTTGGCATCAGCTACATGAAACTTTGGGTATGAGGCTGGAGTTTAGTACAGCTTTTCATCCTTAGACCGATGGACAGACTGAGAGAGTCAACCAGATCTGGAGGACATGTTGAGAGCTTGTGCACTAGACTATGGGTCTAGTTGGGATGACAACTTACCTTACACAGAATTCTCGTACAACAACAGCTATCAGACCAGTCTCAAGATGGTCCCTTTCGAAGCTCCATACGGAAGGAGGTGCAGAACACCATTGATATGGGATGGTGTTGGAGACCGAAAACTTTTTGGTCCCGACCTTATCCGAGATTCTGAAGAGAAAGTCAAATTAATTCGTGACAGAATCAAGATAGCTCAATTCCGACAGAAGAGTTATGCTGACAGCAAACGCAAGGAAGTGACGTATGAAGTGGGAGACCGAGCATATCTTCGTGTGTCCCCACTTCGAGGAATCAAGAGGTTTTGTGTTAAAGGAAAGTTAGCACCCAGATTCATAGGCCCCTACAAAATTCTTGAACGTAGGGGCGAAGTTGCATACAACCTAGAATTGCCGGAAGGATTGTCGTTCATGATGTGTTCCATGTGTCCCAGCTGAAGAAATGCCATGCTGAGATGGCTGATATTCCTTTCCGAGACACCATGCCCCTAGAGGCCATACAGCTTTACAATGATCTGACTTACGAGGAGAAGCCTGTCAGGATCCTCGAGACTGCCAATAGAGTTACCCGCAGCAGGATCATCAAGTTCTGTAAGGTTTTGTGGAGTCACCACACCGAGGAAGAAGCCACCTCGGAACGCGAAGAAGATCTTCGTAGAGACCACCCGCACCTATTTTCTAGCCAACCCGAATCTCGAGGGTGAGATTCATCTTAAGGTGGGTAGGTTTGTAACATCCCAAAAATTTCATTTTGGAATGTTATGAAATATAGCTATGCATCCATCATCATCACTGCTTGAATGTATGGTATTGTTGAAATGTTTCTTCAGACTTTTTGAAAGCCCCTTGCTATTTTTCCCTATGTTGCTTTCACCTATTTGAGAACCTTGGTAAAAGTTCAAAATAAGAGGGAGGAGCATGACACTCCACACCAGGGACTTCTTGGTGATTTATTTGAACAATAAAAACCAGGGGTTATTTTTTGAAAAATATTTGCAAAAAGGTTTTAAAAACAAATAGGCAATTTTTGAAAATATTATTTTTCCAAAGTATTCAAATGATAGAATAAAAATGTTCAATAAATGGAATTTATTATTCTATTAATTTTGATATATAATTTTACTATATTTGGAATTATATAGAAAGCGCTGCGCAGTTATTTGAAAAAAGGAAAGCTTTTAAAGCAATTAAAGCCCGGTCAGCCCGCCTGCTTTTAAAGCCCTCTCCGACTTGCCTAATTACCGGCCGATCGACACACAGATGCCGCCCTCCCTCTCTCTGACAGTGGGTCCCACCCCGGTCGTCCGCTGATTCCGCGCGGTCACCTTCCTCCTCGCACGCGCGCCACCGTCGCCGGAGACTCCTCCACCGGATCTCCCTCCTCCTTCCTTCCCTCGCCTCACCCGCGACCTATATAAAAGTGGCCTCCTCCGTGCTCCATTCCCCCCCCCCCGAACCCCTCTCTCTCCCTTGCCAGAACGTCCGCTCGAGCTCGCCGGAGTGCCTGCCACGACCGAACCCTTCCTGAGCTCCTGGCCGTCGTCTCCCTTGCCCTCAGCTTCATCCGGCACCACCACTCGACTCCAGACGATCACCGCCATCGCCTGGACCTCTCCAACGCCTCCCTCGACCACCGAAGCAACCTCCCCGACGACCTTCTGCTTCCGACCGCCGCCGTCCTCGCCGAAGACCTCCTCCCCCCTGTAAGTCGCCGGACCCCTCTGGACCATTGTATCGAAGATCAACGGGCCAGATTAGATCGCTTTATTTCCTGAACCGGTATGTGCTAAGCTTCGGTCGCCCGCCCGCTCGCAGACCCTCTCATCCAACCACGACCCGCCACGTAGCCCCTGTCCAATGGGTTGTATTTTTTTTCATTTTCTGATTTTATTTAGAAAACAGAATGTTTCTAAATTTTGTTTTTACCATATCTTTTAAACTATTCATTTTTTAATTAATTATTTTTGCATTAGTTCACATATTTCATGTAGTTTAACCCTGTAGTCTTAGATTTTAAATTTGAACTCTAAAATTTGAATTTGATCAAATTTGCTCAAACTACTCAAATCTGAATAACTAGAGTTTAAAAATAGATTTTAGTATGTATCAGTTTGCTACTGCTTGGTATTAGTTAGGACTATCATCATGCTTAGTTTGAATATTTTTAGGATAAATTTGTTTAGTGTTTTAGCTATAAACACAATCTGCCTAGTGGTTAGTATAGTTTAGTTAATTTAGTTTTTAGTTAGTTTAAATCAGAATTTGTTATAAATTGCTTTAGTAGGTTCTGTTGCTTAAACATTAGGTGTTTTACTTGTTGTTAATAAAAAAAATCTTAGTTTTATACTTAATATCATCGGAATTTGTACTCTTTTTCAACTAGGTATAGTTTGATAAAAACAAACTAGTTAGTAATGATTCTTTCAACAAAGTTTTAGATAATTAAATTTTGTTTTCTAAGAAATATTTTAGTAAATTCTTTTATGTTAAGATAATGTTTTGTTAATAAATAATAAGTTTAGTTTTACTCTTTTGCTATAGTTACCTCATGTAGTAGTGGTTATCAAAACTTTTACAACCATACTAAGATTTTTTCTTAACACAACTTTAAATGGATTTAATTCTGTTTATTAGTAAATATTTTATTGTTCTTTTCTGTCAACTATTGTTTTAGTTAATTACAATACAAATAAATTCTATCTTGTTAGTAGTTAACCACCAACTTTGAGAAAACCTAACTATGTGATGATTTCTTTTCTTTTCTTGTGATTGTGCCTTGTTTTGTCTTGAGTGATTCTAGTTCATTCCTGATTGTGTGAGTTACAATATTTTGTTGTATGCTTATGGAGTGCTCTTGTTTCATTCGTTAGATCATCCGGAGTGCGAAGCTTGTTACTTTGAGTCCCTCGAGTACGAAGATCGTCAATCAGGCAAGTCACTTTGATCATGTTTTACCCGTGTTTTATTTTGCATTAGTTCTACCATCACCCCAATTGCATGCAAAGTAGGTTAGTTGGAAATTTGGTTACTTGATGTAGTACCAGGTTGTAGGTATCCCTCAACCCTTTGAAACTTTGTCCCCGGGAAACGTTAAATTAATTTTGTCTATGTTGTTAGTAGACGGGGTTGGTTGTGTGATTCATCAGAGTGTGAGGTAATTATTTCAAGACCTACTATGATGATCAAGACTTCAAGATTTCCAAGTTTTCAACATACCTCTAGTGGATGATGGTTGAACGACGCCTTGGAGAAACCAGTGGTTAGCCTAGGTGATGCTGGAGATGTGCGAGTATTCACGCGGAAAGGTCCACCCAGGCACAAAGAGATGGATGGAAGATTCAAGACCCTAGGCTTACCTACACAGCCACAAGCCATTATGGGCTCTGGCTTTGTTGGATATTGTGGCGACACTGGATGGGCGGTGCTACGAGATGTAGAAGAAAGGTAGGAAAGGATAGGCACCGACAGAGTCTCAGTGGGACCCGTTAGAAGACCATGTTTTGGTTATCCGTTCCTCAAACACCCTGAAGTGCAAGGAATCCAACGGAGGCGATCAAATCTTGTGGGGAACGTGTCCAAAACTCTGCAGAGTACTCAAACCTAATCGGTTAGCCATGTCCACGGTCATGGACGACTTGAGCCAATGGAACTGAAACTTTCGAAACTCCCAACACAATTAATATGATGATGTGGGTATTAATAACTTGGGTATGAGAATTGGTTGGTGGAACCATCTCATTAATCAACCAACTTAGTAATAATTTTGCTTAGCCCTCTCTTGATGTAGGAAAAAATTGGCTTTACACAAAAGCTTACTACCCCACCTGCCATATATGCATGTAGATTAGATGATTATCTTTTCACCCCTCTCTTGTGACTTTGCCGGCATATTCCATATGCTGACCTACACGGCTGCAATGTATCATGTTGCAGAGTACTTTTTCGACCAGGATTGAGGACACGCTCTACGCTCGGTGAGATGCCCTTGGAGTCAGATGGACTTCACTACCTTGAAGCTTCCGTCAGATTTAGATATTCTCATGAGTTGGCCTTCAGCCACTTTATTGTAATCTTTATTGTAATAAAGGACTCTATATGAGATTTCGGTTAATAAATGTTGTGTGATTTCCCTTTGAGATATACATTGATGTACCATGTGTGTACCAGCATGATCTTGGGATGGTATGGAAACACCGGAGATTCGACCTTTCAGGTCAGGTCGCTACACGAATAATCAAGGGGGTCCCCATAACAACCGCGAGCATGTTAGGAACGGAAAGTATGGAAACATAACACCGGTAACAAGTAATTATGGCGGTAAAAGTGGAACTAAACACCAAGCAAAAGGCCAAGCCTTCCAACATACCAAGATATATATGTGCATTAAATTAAATAGCTTTAAATATTGTGATATCTCTAGAGATCCATGTTATCACATGGAAACAACCTGCACCTACAACTAAGAACGCTATAACAAGGGCTGAGCAGCGGTAACTGAGCCAAACATGGTTCGCTAGGATCTGGAGGGGTTAGAGGCTATGATGGAATTGTAGGAGGCTTGACATTCAAGTGGTAGGTAACGCATATGTAACGATAGGAGCGAGACATCTAGCAAACCAAAAATAGTGTCGGGATCCGGTTACGATCATCTTGTCTGTTGGTTCTTCAGAGGGACAAAGAGCGGGGTCTGCGTAGTGGTACTCTCGTGGATCCTCATACTCAGGTTCAACACTCGCATCTACCCACGAGAAATAGTAACAATAAACAACCAACCAAGGTGCAATGCACAAAACAAGATGATGCATGATTCATTGGAAGAATTTAACATGTCAGTCCTATGCTAGACATGCTTCCTATGCAATAGTTGAGTTATTTACAATTCTGGACAGAACCTCATGGTTAAGTTGTTCGAACATGCATGATCATGGCAAATATGGATGCTTCATGCAGAATCGATGTAGATGCATAGGTATAATGTAGGAAACAGAGTTACAATTCTCACGATATGCTCACGACAAGGTACGAAGGCAAAATACGAGACAAGGAAGGCCATGGGCTATTCCTTTGTATTACAAGGTAGTGACTCGTTAGTATATGAAAAAAAAACCACAATAGAGCCAAAGATCAAGCAAAACAATGGAGCATAGCTCGCACAAGTCACAAGACACCAATACACACAATCTGTCTCAAAACAGCAACATAGCAACTTCCACAACAAATATCTAGAGCTACAGGAAGTCTCCAACCTGAAAGAAAACATGTACAGAAACTACATAACATGCTTATAAAATCATCCAACAAAACCAATTGGAAAGTAAGCATATATCACGAAGTATGAAGCTCACATGATGGCATGATAAAACAGATTCTAGGGACTTGGTGAAAATCACAGATTCCTGGAATGTGAGTTAAGCTGATAGCAAGTTGACAGTAGAAAATAATGGTGCTAGAGACCACCTCATGGCATGAAAATTAAAAGGATGGTAGAGGAATACATCTACTTCAAAACACTAGCACCGAGCTTGAGCTAAAACACAACATATCACTTGGTAGCATCCACTTAACATGGCATGAAAATATTAGCAGATCTCAGAATTAGAAATATTTAGCATGTTGAAATCAGCAACATTTTAATAGCCACTTTGGAGAAAGGTTCCCACTCATATGCAAGATTATCATGTCAAAAGAAAATACCATGGCATAATACTCATGAAATACTACCACTCCCATGTTGACACAATTGTCAAAGCATGAATAGATTAATTCTACCTAAAATGACAAAATGGCATATTGTGACAAAATGACATTTTGTGACACTTGCTCGAATGACAAAACCAATTGCACCAATGGATTCCTTGGGCAATTCTACCCCAATATGATATATCATACTCATATATAAGATTATGAAAAACTAACAAAACCATGCTCGAAATAAACATGTCAATACTCATAAGTTAAAACTTACTATAGAAGCTCATAACCAAAAATGCTCATTTACAGATATAACAAATTACAATAAATGGAATAATCTATTTAAAACACAATAGTAACACCAAAAAAAAGGTAGGAGGGGTCCCACCTAGCATGACACCAGGGCCCCTCTACGTGGATGACAAGTGGGCCATGGGCCCACTATAATACACACACACAAGCACATACACATACACATAAGCACCCACACTCACTCACTGGATCTCCCTGCCATAGGGAATCCTACCCACAAACTCTCACATGAGGGCACACACAAATACCAGCGCACACGCACACTGGATTCGGTGGCCACACCAGATCCAGCCCAACACACGCACACTCTCACAAAAATGCAAAACAAAAAGGGGCGTGGGGGGGTCGAACCCGCAACCTCCTGCTACTGAATCAGGCGAGAGACCACTGCGCTACGAGCATTTGACTGAACTAAAGGGGAAACACTACCCTTTTAGACAGTCCCCTACACCCACACTGCTCCACCGGCGGCCGAATCAGAGGGATACGTTAGCGAGCTTTCAGGCGACCATCAGAGGCGGCGGACACGACAGGGGTTGCGGACACAACGGAGAGTCCATCCCTGCGGCTAAACTATGACGCGCTGCGGTAGAGGGGGCCCTCGAGCTTGAGCTGATGCTCGGCTCGGGGCCATGGCAATGCGGAGAAGGCGAAGCGAGGCACGGCGCGGAGAGGGGGTTGTGCAAATGGTGGACTACTGCGTGCACAGGGCACGCACACGCACGAGCCCAGCGACAGGGACTACTCCGACACGGACGCATCTGAAGGCCCGAACTTGCAGAGCTTTGGGAGCGCGCACACAACAGCACTTAGGATGAAGGAGAGGGAAGGGATCGAGCGCGGGGAGTACCTCTCCTACATACGACAATAATATGGGGCCTTGGATGTAGCAGATCGACGACGGCTCGGCGAGGAACTCTGGCGAGATCCTGACCGAAACGCAGAGGAAGGAGACGATGATGTATGGGGCCTTGGAGTCCCTCCTGGGCGTCAAGGAAGAAGAGGAGCACGAGGGGAGTCTGCCCCGTGCACCAGGTCGACAGAGAAGCGGCGAGGACGGCTACGTCTGGGCATGAGCAGAGCTCTACCGGAGCACCGGGAGCGTGACGACGGCGAAGCTTGGGGAGAAGCTTACCTACGGCGGCGAGGGAAGCAGAAGGGAGGAAAGGGGAGAAGGATCTCTAGGGTTTCAGAGTGGCAGGTTTAAAAGGTGGCTCGGGCCCTAACAGCGTCTCAACGTCCATGCCACGGCAGTGCTCTCTCTCTTGCACGCTCTCACTGAACCTGACAGAAAGTAGCTACGGGAGCAGGTGGCCGTCAGCGCAAGGGGTTGGGCCACGCGGGGGAAAAGAAGCCCATGCGCCTACTCTCTCTCTCTCACAGGAGGAACAAAAGAGGATTTTCTTTTAAAAAGAAAAACCCAGAACAAAAATCCACGATAGAAAATGTAGAGGGTTTTTACTCAAAATAAAAATACTTTTGATCTGACAAAAATGCAAGCCACTTAATAAAAATAGTTAGGGCATTTTCAGATCAAGCAAATATTTTGCCTGGTATTTGACTATACATGGTTTTTAAAATTATTAGAAAGGAATAAAACCCCAACCATGGCATAGGACTACTCTAGAAATCATAGAAAAATATTTAGAAGGTGACCAACATTTAAAACAAGGGAAAACAGCAAGCAATATTTAACAAGTAGCAAATTTGAATAAAGAGGGAGAGAGATGGAGAGTTTGGATTGGGAGGAACTAGAGTAACATTCCAAAACACACATCCATTCACCCACATACACACCTCACATCACAACACTTCACAACACAAGCAAAGCAATAATAGTTATGCACATGATATGATGAGCATGATGGCATGATGCATGGTGCATGAAATGGAAATGGCAATGAAGAAAAATGGTAATTTATTCCAAGCACAGGGCAAACATAGAGGTTCATAGAGGTAGATGACCATAAATGGCACGGGTAGCACTTTGGCTGTTACACCACCCTACCAGTGCAGAGGCCAGGTGTCGAGACATCAGGATACGTGTCAAGGCACTGGAGATAGAGAGACTAGGCGGTGCAGATGAGATGGGCTCCCGTCCCATCCCATGGAAGGTCAGGGATGCTTTATGGAGCATTAAATGCATTTGTCCTACACCATCAGTGTTAGGTATGATAACACTGTAGCATTGTGCACGTCATGCATGCTCTATAAACCACTGTTGGGATCCCCTTAGTCATATAAAAGGAGGCCTAAGGCATTACGAGAGGTGGCTTTTCCCTTCCAACCTTGGAGCATACACGCGCATAACATCTATTCATAGCGCTCCTGTAGCTAGAACCCTCAAAACACTCACAATACACAAAAGCAGGAGTAGGGTTTTACACTTCTCAGTTGCCCGAAACTTGGTAAAATCTCCCCTCGCGCCATTCGTTCAATTTTCTCTTTGTGCATACCATCCTCCCGCTGAACCACAAAGGGATCCACGCGATCCCATATGTGTCGTGCACCGACATCTTTGGCACGCCAGGTAGGGGGACTGGTTGTCTGAACCTAATCGAATGATCGGGGCACCAGATTTTTCTTCATCTTCGTCGCCATGCCCCCCAAGAAGAAGGCTAGTTGACCCATCCAAGTCCTGCACGCCCGTAGTTGCTCAGATGGGTGGCGGTGCAGATGCATGCAAAGGTCTCGAGCCTCCACAGCGTTCTGGCGATCAAGGCCAGGCCAGCGGCACCGTTTGCAGCGCTGATGGCAATCCACGCGCCGCTGGATCTCAAGACGGAGCTGCGCGGCCCATAGGCAGCACGGTGAACTCACGGGATGGAAGGGCGCCTTCCGAAGCACCTACGCTGGCGCATACATCGCGACCTTCTCAGGTCGTGCACGATGAGCAGCGCCGCGACATCGGGGTTTCCTACCGCACCCATGGAGAGGCTCCTACACTTCACTCTCGAGATGCGTGGGACCGACATGCGTGCCGAAATGCTGATGGAGGTGGCACACGGTCATGGAACCTTGATGGAGCTCCTTCTAACACGGTTACAAGTCAGAGAACCTCACGTTCATCGCATGTTCCTCTTCCAACCTCGTCAGCAGAAGCATTGACGCGTGCGAAGCTGCTCCGGAATTTCCCTCCTACGGGAAATAAGCTTGATGAGCGGAGCTTTCGCGGCAGCATTCCATTGAGTTAGCGTGTACAAATGGCAATAAGGCCGGAGGTGGCACAACCACGGTGCATTCTCCTCTGCGGCGACAGTGGCGGTTACCGACTCGGCCGGTCAGTGCTGGGGATGATGACTCCACGGCGTCGTTTGATCCCCAAACATGTTGCGATCAACGTCAAGTTCTTCGGGAGCGGACCAAAGAGGATGCTCGGACCACTATCGAGCGGCGACGGTAAACACGCCATCAATCTGATAAGCGCGTAGGGCCCACTATAGACAAGCTTTCACCAAAGTATCTTGTCGACCTACCTTATGAGATAAGTTGTCCAGCGTTTACCCGTGAGCTCCGATGAGTCCGGAGGTCCCGGAGAAATACGACGACAAGACCCACCAGTCGGAGTTCTTGAGCTTCTAGACCATTTTGTTGCAGCCTGCCGGGGCTCGCGATGACAAGATACTCACCAACTACTTCCGTTGGTGCTCAAGCCCAACATCAGGACATGGTTTATGCTTCTGCCGGAGAATTCTATTTCTTCCTGGGCAGACCTGTGCCATGAGTTTGTTGGTGCCTTTACCGGAGGCCACCAAGCTCATGGGCAATCACGTGATTTGCATCTTATCCCTTAGAAGGAAGGCGAAACATTGCACAAGTATATTCAGAGATTCAGCCATGTACATTATAACATCCCAGACGTTCATCATGTTGCTCTTATCAACGCATTTCGTCAGAACGTGCGTAACCCCAGGATGAGAGAAGAGCTGGCAATGAATAAAGTCAAGCATGCTGCCAAGATTTACGCTATGGTCGATAGATGTGCTCGGGCTGAAGAACAGAGGAGACTCCTTGGTGAGGATGCCGGTGCTGGAGTCGACTCTGACAAAGACACCACCGCCCCGACAAAGGAAAGGCCGCTGGCGGAATAAGAAACACAAGGACAAGACCGTGCTTGCCGTCGAGGAATCCGACTACGTTAACACCGCCAAGAAGACAAAGGTTGACACCCCCGGCAAGGAGGTTGCCGGGTGCGTCTCTTGTTAGGCGTTGGCTGCTGCCGACAAGCCGGAGGGCTCCGACAAGCAGTATTGCAAAATACATCGCACCAAGGGCCACGATCTCCAAAACTGCCGACAAGTCGAGCAGCTTGCCGAGAGGTAGAAAGCTGAGTACGTAAGGCGGGACAAGGAGAAGGCTCAAGAAGATGCAGATGGGTCTGGAAAGAAACGCGATGGCCGAGGAGGTCACCACGGCAAGACCAAGCAGTAGGAGAGGCCCGCTCGAGGAAGCGACAAGAGAGTGGAGGATGATGATGGCAATGAAGAGGACGACGAGTCCAGCGAGCACGCGTTTTAGAGAGATACAAATGTCATGTACGTCGACGGAGGCGCCTCATTGCATTCTTCCTGCCGCCAACTCAAACAGTGGGCGCACGAGAATAATGCGACAGAACCATCTGTTGAAGCCCAGAAACATTTGAGATGGTCCCACACGCCTATCATTTTTTATGCCGAGTATCACCCAGATCGTACAACAGCTGTCGGGTGTGTGCCATTGTTAGTTTCGCCAACAATTCGCAACCTCAAGGTGAAAAAAATGTTAGTTGACGGTGGAGCCGGTCTGAATCTGATCTCGACCGATGTGATCAAGAGATTGCAAATTCCTATTGAAGATCTTGAGGAGACAGGCACTTTTCGAGGGATCAATCTAGGAAGGACTCAACCAAAGGGCAAGATCACATTGTCGGTAACATTTGGAAGTGACATGAACTTCAGGACGGAGAAGATTCTTTTTGACATCGCCAAAGTACCCTAGCCCTATAATGGGATCCTTGGACGCCCGACGCTGGCCAAGTTCATGGCGGCATCACACCATGCTTACAATGTGTTGAAGATGCCAGGGCCAATCAACGTCATTTCGATCAACTCTGACAAGAAAGACGCACTTATTTGTGTCGACCAACTCTATCGGGAGGCAGTTGCAGCAGCTGCTGCCAAGGCACCTGCTCCTGCCGTTGAAGCTCCCAGCGGGAAGAAGACCAGCAAGGCCTCTGGTGCACATTCCGGCAAGTGCGCCTCTTCGGAGTGTTGTGCTCCCGTTGACGATGTACCAGAGAGCTCCACCGCCAAGAACAAGAAATCGAAGGCTGCTCCACCAGAAACCAAGAAGGTGCCAGTCAAGGAGGATGGTACAGGGCGAACTTTCACCATAAGTTCCACCCTCGATGACAAATAGGAAAGCGCGCCCATTGCCTTCCTGTGGGAAAATGTCGATGTGTTTGCTTGGCAACCATCTGATGTCCCCGTGTTCCAGGGAGGTAATTGAGCACCACCTTGCTGTCTGTCCTCATGCACGGACCGTCAAGCAAAAATTTATAAAGAAAGCCATGGAGCTGCAAGAATTCATTGCCAAGGAAATCAGGAAATTGGAAGCGGCAGGCTTGGTCAGAGGAGTGCTCCACCCAACATGGCTGGCCAACCCCGTTGTGGTGCGCAAGGTGAATGGAAAGTGGAGGCTTTCCCCTTGCCACGAATCGACCAGATTGTGGACTCCACTGCCGGCTGTGATCTGCTATCATTCCTCGACACATATTCAGGATACCACCAGATCTTCATGTCCAAGGAATACGAGGATAACACCGCATTTATCACCCCATGTGGTACGTATTGCTTTGTGCGTATGCCTTTCGGGTTGAAAAGTGTTGGTTCAACATCAGGAAGAGCAGTCAAGATTGGTTTCGAGCCTCGGCTGCATAGGAATATGGAAGCCTATATGGACGACATAGTGGTTAAAGCCAAGGATAAAGCAACACTCATACAAGATATGTAAGAGACGTTTGCTAATATACGCAAGATCAACTTGAAGCTCAATCCTGAGAAGTGTGTGTTTGGTCTTCCATCCGGCAAGCTTCTCGGGTTCTTTGTATCTTAGTGCAGGATCAAGGAGAACCCTAACAAGATCAAAGCAATTGAGCAGATTGAAGCACCAAGACGGATCAAGGACGTGCGTCATCTTGCCGGCTGAGTTGCAACTCGGACTAGGTTCATCTCAAAGTCTGCTAAGCGCACCCTGCCCTCTTTCAAAATCTTGAAGAAGGCGGGTCCAGTGAAGTGGACTCTGGAAGCGGAGGCAGCACTGCAGGATTTGAAGAGGTACCTCTCCTCTCCGCCAATACTAGTCGCACGTAGACCACAAGAGCCGTTGTTGCTATACTTGGTGACAATGAATCAAGTGGCTTGTGTTGTGTTGGTGGCACGGAGAGAAGTCGATGAAGAAGAATCGATAGAAGATGGGCTGACATGCGACGAACCAGAATCTTCCTCGGCAAGATCTGGTGCCGACAAGTTAGGCCCTATGCAGATGAATGAAGCGACACAGAATAAGAAGATGGTGCAACACCCAGTGTATTTGTCAGGTCCCTTTTGCAAGGGGCCAGATCAAGGTACTCTGGCGTGCAAAAGTTACTTTTTGGCCTCCTCATGGACTCAAGGAAACTACGCCATTATTTCCAAGCACATGAGATTACCGTCGTCACTCGCTTTCCGCTCCAACGGATTTTGCGAAATTGAGACGCAATCGGTAGGATTGTGGAGTCGGCTTTGGATTTGTCAAGCTTTGGCCTCAAGTTTGCAAGAACCTCAACCATACAGAGCAGAGCCTTGGCAGAATCCATTGTAGAATGGACTCCAACGCCAAACAAAGAGATTCAAGAAACGACCCTCCCCGGCAAGGAAACAAGCCAAGAGTGGGTTATGTATTTGGATGGGGCTTTCTCCCTGCAGGGATCCGGTCCTGGCATGCTGCTTGTCACACCCACCGAAGAGAATTTCAAATATGTAATTCAAATGCACTTTCCCTAGGAGAGGTATACAAACAACACCGCAGAATATGAGGGGTTGCTTGCCCGTCTCAGGATTGCGGCGGACCTTGGGATCAAGAAGCTTACTGTCAGAGGAGATTCACAACTTGTCGTCAAGCAAGTCAACAAGGATTATCAGAGCCCGTTGATGCAAGCTTACGTAGATGAAGTGAGGAATTTGGAAGAGCTCTTTGATGGCCTCCAAATAGAGCATGTTACTCGTGTAGAGAATAGTGTTGCTAACGGACTATCAAATTGTGGTTCCCTCAAGTTACCTGTGAAACCAGAGAGCTTTGTGTTCCAACTAACTTAGCCATCTGTATCGCCGTCAGCAAAGCAGAACAAGAGAAGGAAGTTGTGTTGGGGAACGTCGCATGGGAAACAAAAAAATTCCTACGCACACGCAAACCTATCCATGGTGATGAGCATCTACGAGAGGGAGAGTCGATCTACGTACCCTTGTAGATCGCTAAGCGGGAAGCATTAAGAAACGCGGTTGGTGTAGTCGAACTTCTTCGCGATCCAAATCGCCGAGCGTCCCGCAATCCAACCACGAACCGTCCCGCGATCTCGTCACGATCCGTCCCGCGATCCAATCACGAACGTATCGTGGCCTTGATCACGATCTGTCCCGCGATCCAATCACGAACGTCTCGTGGCCTCTCAACGGATTTGGATGGTGCCCTATTTAAAGTGAATGCAGTTGTCTCTAATGCATAAACCCAAAATGATAGTGGCAAATCGGCAAGAGACATCATAGAACGCACCATATCTAATAAGGTCCGATTGCGACGTTCAGACACACCATTACGCTGTGGTGTTCCGGGTGGTGTCAACTGTGAAAAGATTCCACATTGTCTTAAGTGATTGCCAAACTCATAACTCAGATATTCACCTCCTCGATCAGATAGAAGAAATTTAATCTTCTTGTTACGATGATTCTCAACTTCACTCTGAAATTGCTTGAACATTTCAAATGTTTCAGACTTGTGTTTCATCAAGTAAATATACCCATATCTACTCAAGTCATCAGTGAAGGTGAGAAAGTAACGATGAACACCGTGCGCTCCAACATTCGTTGGACATCGCACATCAGTATGTATGATTTCCAACAAGTCACTCGCCCGTTCCATTGTTCCAGAGAACGGCATTTTGGTCATCTTGCCCATAAGGCATGGTTCACATGTGTCAAGTGATTCAAAATCAAGTGACTCCAAAAGTCCATCAGCATGGAGCTTCCTCATGCGTTTTACACCAATATGACCTAAACAGCAGTGCCACAAGAAAGTGGTACTATCATTAACAACTCTACATCTTTTGGCATCAATGTTATGAACATGTGTTTCATCACTATCAAGATTCAAAATGAATAAACCCCTAATATTGGGTGCATGACCACAAAAGATATTACTCATATAAATAGAACAACCTTTATTCTGTGATTTAAATGAGTAACCGTCTCGCAATAAACAAGATCCAGATATAATGTTCATGCTTAACGCAGGCACTAAATAACAATTATTCAGGTTCATCACTAATCCAGATGGTAATCGAAGAGAGAGCGTGTCGACGGCGATGACATCAACCTTGGAGTCTTCGTCCTTTGCCATACGCATTGTCACTTCGTCCTTTGCCAGTCTTCATTTATTCCGTAGTTCCTGCTTTGAGTTGCAAATGTGAGCAACCGAATCGGTATCAAATACCCAGGCACTACTACGAGAAGTAGTAAGGTACACATCAATAACATGTATATCATATATACCTTGTTTGTCGTTGGCCGCCTTCTTGTCAGCCAGGTACTTGGGGTAGTTCCGCTTCCAGTGACCAGTTACCTTGCAATGAAATCACTCAGTTTCTGGCTTAGGTTTCTTTGTAGGAGTAGCAACTGCTTTGCCATCCTTCTTGGTTTTACCCTTCTTGCCTTTTCCCTTGCCATTTTTCTTGAAACTAGTGGTTTTATTGACCATCAACACTTGATGTTCTTTCTGGATTTCAGACTCAGCGACTTTCAGCATCGCAAATAGCTCGAACGATGACTTGTTCATCCCGTGCATGTTATAGTTCATCACAAAACTCTTGTAACTAGGTGGCAGTGATTGAAGAACTCTATCAATGATCGCCTCTTGCGGAAGGGCAATTCCCAACTCAGCTAGACGGTTTGAGTACCCAGACATTCTGAGTATATGCTCACTAACAGACCCGTTCTCCTCCATCTTGCAAGCATAGAATTTATCAGAGGTCTCATACCTCTCGATCCGGGCATTTTTCTAAAAGATAAACTTCAACTCTTGGAACATCTCATATGCTCGATGACGTTCAAAACGTCTTTGAAGTCCCAGTTCTAAGCCATACAATATTGCACACTGACCTATTGAGTAATCTCCAGCACGAGCCTCCCAAGCATTCTTAACGTCTTCGGAGGTCATGTCTTCTGGTTGGTCACCAAGCGGTGCATCAAGGACATATTGTTTCTGGGAAGCCGTAAGGATAATCCTCAGATTACGGGCCCAGTCAACAAAGTTACTTCCGTCATCTTTCAACTTAGCTTTCTCTAGGAACGCATTAAAATTCAGGGGTGCTACTGTGCGAGCCATTGATCTACAACATAAATATGCAAAGGTTGCTTAGACTATTGTTCATGATAATGAGTTTAGTTAATCAAATTACTAAAGCTCCCACTCAAATTGACATCCCTCAGATCATCTGAGTGTCACATGATCCAAATTCACCAACTCAAGTCCGATCATCACGTGAGTTAAGTTGGCTTCAATGGTGAACATCACTATGTTGATCATATCTACTATATGACTCATGCTCGACCTTTCGGTCTCTTGTGTTCCGAGGCCATGTCTGTAGATGCTAGGCTCGTCAAGTTTAACCCGAGTGTTCTGCACGTGCAAATCTGGCTTGCACCCGTTGTATGTGAACGTAGAGTCTATCACACCCGATCATCACGTGGTGTCTCGACACGACGAACTTTCACAACGGTGCACACTCCGGGAGAACATAGTTTCATCTTGAAATTTAAGTGAGGGATCACCTTATAATGCTACCGTTGTACTAAGCAAAACAAGGTGCATAAAAGGATTAACATCTCATGCAATTCATAAGTGACATGATATGGCCATGAACTTGTGTTTAAGATCTCCATCTTCGAAACACCGGCATGATCTCCATCGTCACCGGCACAACACCATGATCTCCATCATATTTATCTCCATCAATGTGTTGCCATCGGGGTTGTCGCGCCCAACATTCTTCTACTACTATTGCTACCGTAGCGATAAAGTAAAGCATTACATAGCGCTTAGTGATTGACACGCAGGTCATACAATAATTAAAGAGAACCCTATGGCTCCTGCCGGTTGCCGTATTCACCGACGTGCAAGTCATGAAAATCTATACATCACATGATCATCTCATACATCACATATATCACATCATGTAATTGGCCATATAACATCACAACATACCCTGCAAAAACAAGTTAGACGTCCTCTAATTGTTGTTGCATGTTTTACGTGGCTGCTAAGGGTATCCAGTAAGAACGATTCTCACCTACGCATAAACCACATCGGTGATACATAGATTGCTTTTCAACCTTCTCAAGGACCTACTTTGTCGGATCCGATCCAACTAAAGTGAGACAAACTATCGCCCGCAAGCCATCTAAGCAACAAGTTGCGTCGAGGGAACCTGTCTCTCGTAAGCGTACGAGTAATGTTGGTCTGAGCCGTTTTATCTCACAATCCCGCTGAACCAAAATCCGACCAAGGGAGGAAGCAATCTAAGCATCAACACCCACAAACCTTTTGTGTTCTACTAGAGATCTCATCGAACCATCAACCTAGCTCATGATGCCACTGTTGGGGAACGTCGCATGGGAAACAAAAAATTTCCTACGCACACGCAAACCTATCCATGGTGATGAGAATCTATGAGAGGGAGAGTGGATCTACGTACCCTTGTAGATCGCTATGCGGGAAGCGTTAAGAAACGCGGTTGGTGTAGTCGAACTTCTTCGCGATCCAAATCGCCGAGCGTCCCGCGATCCAATCACGAACTGTCCCACGATCCAATCACGAACTGTCCCACGATCCAATCACGAACCGTCCCATGATCTTGTCACGATCCGTCCCGCAATCCAATCACGAACGTCTCGTGGCCTTGATCACGATCCTTCCGATCTAGTACCGAACGGACGGCACCTCCGTGTTCAGCACACGTGCAGCTTGATGACGATCTCCACCGTCTTGATCCAGCAAGAGGAGGTGGAGAGGTGAGAGAGTTCACCTGCAGCGTGACGGCGCTCCGGTGATGGTGGTGGTGGTGCAATTCCGTCAGGGCTTCGCCTAAGCGCTGCAGAAATCCGATCTAGAGGAGCACCGATGAATCGGGTAGCACGTGGCCGTAAGTTGTGTCCAAAAACCACCCAATCCACTAGTATATATAGGAGTAGAGGAAGGGGAGAGGGGCTGGCACACCAAAACTCCCTAGGGGAGTCGGCCGGCCAAGGGGGGGCGATCCTATTCCCCCTCCAATCCTAGTTGGAGTAGGATTGCCTCCTATTGGCTGATTTTTGGCTTTTTCCTTTTGGATTTCTTCTCCGTGCGCCATGGGACTTTGTGGATGTTCTCACAGCCCACTAAGGGCTGGTAATTAGTCTCCCACAGCCCATGGACCTCTTGGGGTCGAAATACCCCTCTCGGGGGTCCCCTGGTACACTACCGGCACTCCCGGTACACTACCGATGAGCCCGAAACTTTTCCGACGACCAAACTGGGACTTCCTATATATGAATATTTAAATCTCAACCATTAGAGCTACTCGTGACGTCCGGGATCTCATCCAGGACTCTGAAAAACCTTCGGTCACCACCATACATATCTCTATACTACCGAAACGTCACCGAACCTTAAGTGTGCAAACCCTGCGGGTTCGAGAACTATGTAGACATGACCGAGACACCTCTACGGCCAATAACCAATGGCGGGACCTGGACGTCCACATTGGTTCCTACATATTCTACGAAGATCTATCGGTCGAACCTCTATGTCAAGGATTCAGTTAATCTCGTATAACGTTCCCTTTGTTCTTTGGTATGTTACTTGCCCGAGATTCGATCGTCGGTATCTCCATACCTAGTTCAATCTCGTTACCGGCAAGTCTCTTTACTCATTCCGTAATACAAGATCCCGCAACTAACAATTAGTCACATTGCTTGCAAGGCTTATTCTGATGTTGCATTACCGAGTGGGCCCCGAGATACCTCTCCGTCACACGGAGTAACAAATCCCAGTCTCGCTCCATGCCAACTCAACAGACATCATCGGAAATACCTGTAGAGCACCTTTATAGTCACCCAGTTATGTTGCCACGTTTGATACACACAAGGCACTCCTCCGATATCCATGAGTTGCATGATCTCATGGTCATAGGGACATATACATTGACATGCAGAAAACTGTAGCAATAAACTGACACGTTCATATGCTATGTTTGTCGTTTGGGTCTTGTCCATAACATCATTCTCCTAATGATGTGATCCCATTATCAAATGACATCACATGTCAATGGCTAGGAAACCATGACCATCTTTGATCAATGAGCTAGTTCACTAGAGGCATACTAGGGACACAGTGTTGTCTATTTACCCACACATGCAATGTGTTTCCAATCAATGCAATTATAGCATGGATAATAAACGATTATCATGAACACGGAAATATAATAATAAACACTTTATATATTGCCTCTAGGGCATATTTCCAACAAGTTGAACCCATGTCAGCACTTCCCGGTAGACTTAACAAAAGCTGCCAACAAGGAAGTTGTCGGGATTGATAGCAATCTTGTTGGGGAGCAACAAGATCCGGCAGGGCCTCAGGTCCTTGCCGTAGAGACAAACGTCCCCTTCACAGAAGACATGCCTTTAGTACTTACCGTCGAGCCTCAGCCTCCAGCATGGGCAGAACATATAGTTCAGTTCCTTCAAACAAGAGAACTCCCATAGGGACAGGAAGAAGCGGAGAAAGTCGCCCGTCGGTCTAATATGTACAAGTTTGTGGACGACGTCCTATACAGAAAAAGACTGAATGGTGTGAAATTGAGGTGTATTCCTCAGGAGGATGGACTAGAGCTATTGGCAGAGATTCATGGAGGCATATGTGGCTCTCACATAGGATCAAGAGCTCTTGCCGGGAAGGCCTTCCAGCAGGGTTTCTTTTGGCCTACCGCTCTCCATGATGCAACTGCACTAGTAAACAAGTGTGAAGCATGCACACTCCATTCGAAGAAGCTACATCAACCACCTCAACCTCTTCAGACAATCCCTCTTTCCTGGACGTTTTTGGTCTGGGGGCTTGACATCTCTTGCCCCTTCCCCCGTGCTACCGGTGGCTTTGACTACTTGTACGTCACAATCGACAAGTTCACAAAGTAGCCAAAAGTGGAAGCAGTGAGAAAGGTGACAGCACAGTCAGCCATCAAGTTCTTTAAAGGACTAGTTTGTCGTTTTGGTGTGCCAAACAGAGTCATCACGGATAACTGCACAAAGTTCACAAGCCGCGCCTTCATGCAATATGTCCAAGATCTTGGCGAAAAGATGTGTTTTGCTTGTGTTGCTCATCCGAGGAGCAACGACAAGTGGAAAGGGAAAATGTTGAAGTGCTGTGAGGACTTAAGACAAGAACTTTCGATAGGCTGCACAAGTGTGGAAGGCGTTGGATTGATGAGCCGTCGGCGGTTCTTTGGTCGATAAGAATGACGCCAAATCGAGCCACCGGCCATACACCCTTCTCCCTAGTATACGGGGTGGAGGTAGTTCTCCCCACGGAACTCATATACGGGTCACCTCGAGTGCTCTCTTATGATGAGCTTGAGCAAGAGCAGTTGTGCCAAGATGACATGGCGCTCCTTAAGGAAGATCGTGTTTGGGCTGCTGTGTGAGCTGCACGCTACCAGCAAGCTTTGCGCCCCTACCATAGCCCAAAGTTCATGACCGAAGTCTTGAGGAAGGTGACCTTGTTCTTCGGTGCGTTCAGTTGGCCAAGAATTCAAACAAGTTGACGCCAAAGTGGGAAGGCCCTTATCAGGTAGTATGAGTCACCAGGCCTGGCACAGTCCGTCTAGAGACCGAATATGGCATCCAGTGAGCAACTCCTGGAACATCGAACATCTTCGTAAGTTCTATCCAGAAGGCATGGTTGCCGAGGCCCCCGGCAACCACCTTTTGTACAAACCTTGCCGGCAGGGCATGCCATCCTGTGTACAAAGCCAGGCGTAGACCCTGTGCATAGTTGAATAAGATCAAGTGTCCTACAACTCTTATCGATTTTCATGTTTTCTTTAGATGCATGTTTATCTGAAACGTTGCATTACGCTTATTCCTAGCAAGTGCTAATGAACGGCCAAGGTTCCATTACCTCTATTTTCTCTTATTTCTTTTCTTAAAGGATGGAAGGTTCCTCGCGTAGAAGTTTGTCGGGGCATGAGATAGTGTGGACACCTACAGGTGAAGTTCAAGTTGGCACCTTGCGTAAAGGAGTACGAAAACGGAAAGCTAAGTTACTATGAGCTTATTATCGTTGGACAATTTCAACTTTTGTATGGAAAACCTGCACGCAAAGGAACCTTGCCGCAATTGGCTGCGCCCTACTCTGTTTCGAGTCCGCTCAACAGTTTAAGTGGCTGCGCTGAGAATGTCAACGTAACTTGCCATGATTGGTCGTGCCCTTAATCTGTTTCGAGTCGGCTCAATAGTTTAGGTGGCTGCACTAAAAATTTCAAGACATCTTTTCGGTAGCGACACCACCAGTAGGCTGGTAAGGACCCGCTCCTCAAAGCGCTCACGGCAGTGTTGCATGCGCTGGCAAGATTTTGATAAAGCGTAGGGAATACACCATAGAGAGGAAAATCAAACAAGAGGAATAACATGCAAAACGCAGGTAGTTACATTACATTAAGAAGTTGCCGCAGTTCTGACTTAGGATAAAATTGTCCTTGGCATGAAACAGCGGCGACAAGGAAAGGTGGAGCAACTAGTACGTCCGCACGGCCTCGACCCTATTGACTTGGTTTACCTTGTCGACGAAGGGCGTGACAAGTACTTTGAGGTCCTTGACATCCACGTACTTCGGAAGGCGGTCAAGGACGGGGATGAAGTTGATGCTAGGGATCTGATGCGCCATTTTGATGAGCACCTTGTGGAGGATGGCCCGGCAGAGCTTGCGGGACATGTTGGCTAAATGGACTGCCCGATCAGAGTGAAGCTGCTTCATACCGTCGATTATGCCGTCAAAGTACATGGTTATCTTGGCGCTCGAACACACCCTATCCTTGGAGGAGAAGATGAAGCCCTACAAGCCCAAGGCGGACAACTGTGCGCCAAGCTTGTTTGCCACGTCCATAAGGCGTTCAGTACAAATTTGCATGCCTTTCACATATTCATTGTGAGATGCGGTGGCACTCTCGAGCAATCCCTGCTCACTTCGGAGATCCTTGGCCAGAGTCTTCTCACGAGACATGCTACTCTTGAGAGACTCCTTCAACGTACCCAACTTCAACTCTATAATGGTGATGGACTCATTGGATGAGGAGAGTTGTTTGATCTTCTCAGACATGTCGACCAGTATCTCTGCCAATCTATGGATAGTTTTCTCTTTGTCAGTCTTTAGTGTTGAGATCTCTTTGCTGTGTTCCTTAAAGTATGCCTGCAGCCCCTTCACCTTGTCGGAAAGTTTATTTCTGTCAGCCTCTGCAGCTTCGGCAGCATTGACGGCTTCCTTCAGCTTGCCGGCGTGGTCAATAACCAGAGCTTCGAGGGCCTCCTTGTGCTTTTGCTCCAGATCCTAGGTCCGCTAAGCGACAAGACTCTCGATTTCTTCATCCTTGCGGTGAAGCTTGTTAGCAAGCGCCTTCTCACGAGTGGTGAGGTCCTCTTCATGGGTGTCAATCCCGATGCGGCGTTCTGTCAGGCGGACACCTTCTGCAGCGGCCTCTTGTGAAGCCACTTCTCGTGCCTTCTCAGCGTCAGCCTGCCATTGGAGGAGTTCGTTGCAGCCAACACCCAACTGCTCCCGACCGGTCTTCAACTCCTTGAAGGCTTTCGCGAACTAGGCTTGCGTTTCCTCAATGCGCCCTTGGAAATCAACCTCCGCCGCCTGCATAACCGACGCCCTGGTGTCCAACCTCTCCTTCCGGGTGGGGTAAAGTGCCTGGAGCTTTTGGAAGTTATCGCTCGTGGCTTGGAGGAGCTGCAATTCTTTGGCATGGCCGCTGGTGTTCGCCTCAACGAGAGCTTCGGGTCTGGCGGTAGTGGCATCTTCTCCCTCAAGGGTATCCCCTTCAGTGGGCACCCTGATGTTCGCCCTTCCTGGCACGTTGATGAACAGGTTCTCACCGTCCTGGAGATATCTGCTCGAAGAGGGGATTTCGGATGTTGACGGCTGATCCTCAACAACCGTCTCACCGGCGGCCTGGGGCTCCGTGGCTGTCACAGCGCTTGGCGCTCCTGTTGCAGGAATGCCGTCAGTATGGCCACCGGAACCCTCGTCGACCATATTAGAAGATCTCTCGGTGGTGTACTCATATGCGTCCTTGGCGGCCTCATCAGCAGCAACCCTAGTGGCCTCATCGGTAGCATCCTGGCGGTTTCCTCAATGATGACGTTGACGTCCATTTGTTCAGCCAAGGGTTGATCTGAAAGCCAGAAATGGGGAAGCAATATTAGGCTGCAAATTCAAGAAAATAATATATAAGGACAGAATGTCAAACACTATGCGGCAAACGGTCTTACCCGCATCAAGCTATTGGGAGGTGGCTTCTCCCTCCCCGGCAATATCGGCTGCTGGCGTACAACTACCGGCGCCAACATTTGTCGGCCTCTCCTCAGCAAGAATCGGCTCATCGGCGGAATCCTTTGCCAGAGATCCATCTCGGGGCGGCGTAGTTGATGGAGGCGGCGTTTCAGGGGCAGCTCCCAGTGACCCCCTTTGTTGTCGTATTTCTTCTACAAGCCTAGTGATGTCATGGACGAAGATACATGTCCCAATGCTCGCCAGTGGGAAACGAGTCCCGGACTCACACTGGGTGCTGTATTAGGGACTGCATCGTGGGCTGGACTCCAGGCTGATATTGGTTAGCTCTGGTACACTTGTGGTACTTGCCGACAGCACTTGTGGTACTTACCTCCGACAAACTCGCTCTGCCCGGCATGTTGCACCTCCGGTACCACTTCCCCTTCACCGACTTCTTCTTCCATGAAGCCTACACTGCCGGCTTCCATGGCAAGATTCGCCTCCTCCATCCCGCTAGCGATATAAGCCATTTCTTCTTCAGTGGTGTCACAGACGAGGTTTGCCTCTTCCCGAATGGTCCTCTCCGACAAGTTGTCAAAGAATTCCTGCAGTCGTTCTGTGAATGGCTCCTCCCAAGTCCCGTCAGGGCCATGAGCATTGCACATCGACATCATGGCGAGGAGTAAAGCCAAGGCGGAATTGTTGCACACGGGGATCACACCAGCAAGCAACTTATGTCTCACGTCAGACATGAACAACTTTTGACAGAGAGACGGGTGTTGCATCATCGTCAAGTTATTGTTCAGACCAGGGCGCAACCTCATGATGCCTGCCGCGTTCCTGAACTCCCATGCCGGCCTCCCTTTGCTCTACAGAGGGGCTATGCGTCGGCGGAGAAAATCGGCCCCGATCATCTCCACTGTGAGCCCAACGACTTTGAGGTGGTGGGTCCTGGTGACTACGACAACGAGCTTCTCGTCAAGAAGATAGAAGTCAGTCCATCCATCACTGCACGCCATCTTCATTTGTCGTGGCAAGCAGAAGGGTTGGGGATTTTCCTCCTGAATCTAGGACCGCCTGGCCCGCCACTCATCCCACTTATCGTGGAGAGCTCCGACTGGGTATATTTCCTTGTTCCATGCCCTTGCAATCCAGGCAATAGAACCGGAAAGGGCTTCTCCCCCTTGAATGCGGGGAATGAAGTAATGGCGGAAGAGGGCAGTGTTGGGGACGACCCCGACAAAGATTTCGCAGAGGTGGGCGAAGACTGACATACATGTTACAACATTTGACGTAAAATCCAAGAGATGGAAGCCGTATGTGTACATGATCTCATTGAATAAATCGGAAAATGGGGGACAGTGCCCGTGCTAAAAATAATCGGGGAAGAAAGGAAATTCATCAGGGCCGCCATTGTAAGAACCTGGACTCACACGGGTGGTTGGATGCGCCTTCGTGTCCTTCACCCACATATTCTGATACCGCCCCTTCAGAGCATCCATGTCGAGCACCGGAGGGAAGATGATGCGCTCCTTCCGCATCTTTGCCAGATCTTTCTCTGTGATGACGTTTTTCGTTCCCTTGTCATTGCTCGTCTTGGGCGGCATGGCGGCTGTGGGTGCGAAGACTGAGAACAGAGGGAGGGCGGAGGTGGAGGTTGAGTGAGAGAAACTATGTTTCGGGCTCGAGGAAGGAGATGATGGCAATTTCCAGATTGGAAAAGATAAGGAGTAAATGAGCAAGTTCGTCTACGGATCCTTTTTATGGGGAAGACACGAGGCTACCTCTTTACTAACCAACGGTAAACACCTTCACGAGTGCACTTCAGTTACGACCGCTTCGTGCAAGTCTCCCACGCAGTGCACTTAATGCGCATTATGGGGTGGCGCAGTAAGTGGAATGATTACAACCTGAGGCTCCTGCCACACATGCCCGTGCACTGTTTGGGCCTGGCCCAACAACACCTCAAGCTCGTGTGTGGCCCAGGCCCGGGGGATCCTGTCAGTGTACTAAAGTTTGGGCTCTAGTACCTCATACTTGTGCACGGGCAGTTGTAGCCACACTAGCGGCAAGGCCTACCAGGGGACTGCTAGAAGCGAACACAAAGACGCCAAGGAACATTCAAGTTAACAAGCACAAGATTGAAGGCAAAAGGTTGGAACCCTGGCAAGATCTTGCCGGGGGTAGCCCGCGGACCCCTGGCAAGGAGTGCACTGGCCAAGTCCTCGCCACACTGCAAACGGAAAGGCCAGGTGTCGATCCATCAGTATACGTGTTAAGGCGCTGGTGATAGAGAGGCTAAGCGGTGCAGACGGGACGGGCTCCCGTGCCATCCCCTGGAAGGTCAGGGACGCCTGACGGAGCATTAAATGCATTTTTCCTACACCGTCAGTGTTAGGTATGATAACACTGTAGCATTGTGCACCTCGTGCATGATTTGTACGCCACTATTGGGATCCCCTTAGTCATATAAAAGGAGGCCCAAGGCTTTACGACAGGGGGATTTTTTCCTTCAACCTTGGGGCAAACACGTGCATAGGAGCTGTTCATAGCGCTCCTGTAGGCAGAACCCTCAAAACACCCACAATACACAAAAGTAGGAGTAGGGTTTTACGCTTCTCAGTGGCCTGAACCTGTGTAAAATCTCCCCTCATGCAGTTCGTTTGATCTTCTCTTTGTGCATACCATCCTCCTACCAAACCACAAAGGGATCCACATGATCCCATAGGTGCCGTGCATTGCCACCCTGCACATGCTCTTGTCTCGCGCTCCTGCACGTGCTCTGCTCTCACGCCCCTCCGTGCGCGCTCTGCTCTCGCATCCCTGCACGTGCTCTGCTGTCGTGCCCCTCTGCGCACTCTGCCAGTGGTTGGGACCGGCCCACGATCATGTTCAGGGCTCCTTATACATGCGGTTGCACCACACGCGTCGCCCCATGCAGTTACGTGCTCCACGACCGAATCACGTGCTGCAAAAACTGCATCCAGACGTGTTGGTTTTTCGGGACGTCCGACCTCCATTTATACCCACGGCCATTAACCATAGTATCTTCATCCTTTTTATCGCGCCACACAACACAATAAGCACACCCTAGACGACGCATACTGAGAGGATGTCCAGCGGCGCTCCAATGGAGTTCGATGTGCATCATGTGGAGACCCACATGAGCAAGACGGACCGCACAGTTGTGTACACCAACGACCCGAGCTTGGTGGAAGACCCAATCGACACCATGGAGCGACGACTTGATGCGAATGACAAGTACAAAGTGGTCGGCTTCGACCTCAGTTACACCGGCGATCGTGTCGGGCATGATCAGAAGGTTCCCATTGCCCAGTTGTGCACGGGCCACCACGTCCTCTATAGCACTACTGCCTGGCCATAGTGCCTTGCGATTGTTTCATGAGGTTTGTCAATAGCACCGACTATAGGTTTGCTACGGTGGATAACACTAACGACCCAAAGGTGCTCAAGACTTCGGGCTTGGCGTGCCAGAAGCGAGTCGACATCCGCGGCTAGGGCAGGAATAAGAACATGGACTCCCATGTTGACCTGGCGAGGCCACCATCATACCCTACTACGTTGACATGATGACTGAGTGCAACAAGAACAAGACTGTCTGGCACAAGACCTGGGTGAACAAACTGGATGAATATCATCTCCAGACCACGGCCAAGGAAGCATACACATGCTATGAGATGTCCAGGCAGATCGTTTACATGAGAAAGTGCCTCCTACCTGAAGACAATGAGGGATCGATCCACAAGCAGAGTGCTGGCAGCAAGCGTCACAAGAAGTAGATGATTTGATGATCGTTTCTCAACTCTCATACTCCCTATACGCAGAAATGTTCGTAGTTTTAGAGGGATAAGTTTATTATGCATGCAATAGTTTATTAAAGTTTGCACCAATGTTATGTGTGTATTGGATGCTTAATTTTGTTACGCAATCATGTTCTTCTAAACAGAGCATAGATGTTTGTGGGAAGATTGAGAAAATCACATCGCATGCGGAATAAAGAACCAAAACCGTCAGTGATGATTTCATCAGCAGTTCTTTAGCCGGAACCGTTAGCCCACAACACATCCAAGTGGCCTATGTACATCTCACACATCTTGATTTGAGAAACCGTTTGTGTTATTTTTTCTTATCGCGCACAGTTCATCCTAGTGGTATGTATGATGTATCACACACATCTTGATCTATGTGATTGTTTATATTTTTTTACCTCATCACAAACAGTTCATCCGACTGACATGTATGCCGTCAATCACACACGTGATCATCCGGACAATCGTTTGTGTTCTACCTGATCAGCACGAACAGTTTATCAGGGTGAACTGTATGTCGTACATCGCACACACTTGAATTTTTATAAGCATTTGTGTTATATTATCCAATCACAAACAATTTATCTAGGCCAACTGTTTCCCAAACATCGCACACACAACTATTTTTATATCGTAGTTGATGGATACGCCATCGCACATAGTCTACGTCACTAGCGACAGAGCTATAACTATATCGTTTGCGATTTGGTCATCGCACACAGTTTTGTCGAACGGTGTCTGATTGATGTGTCATCTTTGAACCATACTGTAATAGTGTCGTATTATGTTCTTATCAACACCGCTGTCTGAAATTATGTGGTCATTATTATCGAATTCGGCTTTCGCTTGAGGACTGATACGTCCATTTTCCATGATGCTTTTCTATTGATATTTATTGCATTATGGGTTGTTATTACACGTTATGGTACAATACTTATGCCTTTTCTCTCTTATTTTACAAGGTTTACTTGAAGAGGGAGAATGCCAACAGTTGGAATTCTGGACTAGAAAAGGAGCAAATCTGAGAGACCTATTTTGCACAACTCCAAAAGTCCTGAAAAGTTATGGAGAATTATTTTGGAATATATAAAAAATATTGGACGAAACAAATATCAGAGGGGACCCACCAGGAGGTCACAAGCCTGCCAGGCGTGACCTAACCCCCTAGCCGCGCCTAGGTGGCTTCTGGGCCCCCTAACAGGTCTTCGGTGACCATCTTCTGCTATATGAAGAATTTTGACGTGGAAAAAAACAGAAGAGAACTTTCGGGACGAGGCACCACCATCTCGGCAATCTTCTCCCTCGGAGGGGGAAATCGAAGCCATCGGCATCACCAACGAGTCTCTCATTGAGAGAGGGTCAATCTCCATCAACATCTTCACCAGCACAATCTCCTCTCCAAACCCTAGGTCATCTCTTGTATCTGGTCTCTGTCTCAAACCTCAGATTGGTACCTGTGGGTTGCTAGTAGTGTTGATTACTCCTTGTAGTTGATGCTAGTTGGTTTACTTGGTGGAAGATCATATATTCAGATCTTTTATGATAATTAATACTCCTCTGATTATGAACAAGAACATGTTTTGTGAGTAGTTACGTTTGTTCCTGAGGACATGGGATAAGTCTTGTTATAAGTAATCATGTGAGTTTGGTATTCGTTCGACATTTTGATGAGATGTATGCTGTCTCTCCTCTAGTGGTGTTATGTGAACGTCGACTACACAACACCTCACCATTATTTGGACCTAGGGGAAGGCATTGGGAAGTAATAAGTATATGATGGGTTGCTAGAGTGACAGAAGCTTAAACCCTATTTTATGCGTTGCTTCGTAAGGGGCTGATTTGGATCCATATGTTTCATGCTATGGTTGGATTTATCTTAATTCTTCTTTCGTAGTTGCGGATGCTTGCAAGAGAGGTTAATCATAAGTGGGAGGTTTGTCCAAGTAAGGGAAGCACCCAAGCACTGATCCACCCACATATCAAATTACAAAAGTAACAAACGGGAATCAAATGAGCATGATTAAAACTAGCTTGAAAGAAATTTCTAGGTGTCCTCGGGAGCACTTCACTTTATATAAGAGTTTGTCCAGGACTGTCATTTGCTACAAAAAGGATTGGGCTACCTCGGTGCACCTTTGCTACACTTGTTACTTGTTACTCGTTACAAATTATCTTATCGCAAAACTATGTGTTACAGATAGTTTTAGTGCTTGTAGAGAATACCTTACTAAAAACTGCTTGTCATTTCCTTCTGCTCCTCGTTGGGTTCGACACTCTTACTTATCAAGAGGACTACAATAGATCCCCTATACTTGTCGGTAATCAAGAACAAGCGAGGTCTAAGCTTGGGGGGGTTGATACGTCCATTTTGCATATGAATTCTTATTGTTATTTATGTTATTCTGGTCTATTATTCCTCATCATGATATAATTTTTATTCCTTTTCTATCTGGATATGCAAGGTACATCACAAAGAGGGAAAATTACATGAAATTGAAATTCTTGACGTGAAAACCAAGAAAATGGCTGAACATTCACTGTACTCCAAATGACTTGAATCTTCAGGGAGATTTTTTGTGGAATATATAAGAATTATTGGGCCAAAAATATACCAGAGGGGGGCCACCTGCCGGCCATGAGCCAACAAGGCGCGCCCCCTAGGCGCACCCTGTTGCCTCGTGGGGGCTAGCAGGTCACCGACCCCCCCTCTTCTCCTATATGGTGTGTTTTACCCTAGAAAAAAAATCATAAGCATACTTTCGGGACGAAGCGCCGCCATCTCGAGGCGGAAACCCGGGCAAAGGCCCTTTTGCTCTCCAAAAGAGAGATTATGCCGGGGAAACTTCCCTTCGGAAGGGGGAGGTCAAAGCCACAATCATCACCAATGCCTCCTCCTTCGTGGGAGGACCAATATTCATCAACATCCTCACCAGCACCATCTCATATCAAACCCTAGTTCATCTCTTGTATTCAATATTTATCTCAACACCTTAGATTGGTACATGTGGGTTACGAGTATTGCTGATTACATCTTGTAGTTGATGCTTGTTGGGTTATTTGGTGAAAGATATTACGTTCAATTTCTTGATCACCATCATGACACCTCTGATCTTGAACATGATTACGAGGTGTGATTAGTTACTATTGTTCCAGGGGACTTGGTAGAGGTCTTGTTATAAGTAATCATGTGAAGTTGGTATTCGTTCGGTATTTTGATGTGGTTTATGTTGTTGATTCTCTTAGTGGTTCTGTGATACATCACTGTCGTATCTATAATCTTTGATTGTTTCATGCCAACATTCTACAACTTTCATATACTTTTGGCAACTTTTATACTATTTTTGGGACAAACATATTGATCTAGTGCCCTGTGCCAGTTCCTGTTTGTTACATGTTTTTTATTTCACATATAATCCATATAAAACGACGTCCAAATGTGATAAAAACTTACGGAGATTTTTTTTGGAATATATGTGATTTTTGGGAAAAAGAATCAACGCGAGACGATTCCCGAGGAGGTCAGAAGCCTGCCAGGCGCGACCTACCCCCTGGCCGTGCCTTGGGCCCTTGTGGCCAACCCTTAGGTTGTTGGAGCTATCCTTTGGCCTGAAAAAAATCTAATTTACAGATAAAGATCCCCTCAAAATGTCAGCCCAATCGGAGTTAAAATCTTCGAATATTTAAGAAACGGTGAAAGGCCAGAATGTAGGAGCGCAGAAACAGAGAGAGAGATCCAATATCGAAAGGGCTCTCGCCCCTCCGCCACCATGGAGCCCATGGACCAAAGGGTAAACCTTCTCCCATCTAGATGGAAGGTCAAGGAAGGAGAATAAGGAGTGGTTCTCTCTCCCCCTCTCTCCCGATAGCACCAGAACGTCATTGGGGCCATTCTCGTGACGACAATCTACTCCAAATCATTGCTAATTAAAATTGGCTTTGATATACCTTGGGATCTAGGTGGATCCACTACTCGAGCACTATATGCCTAGCTTAATGGCTTTAAAAAAGCGCTTCCAGGGAGACAACCCGGAAGTTTGAGAGACTCATTTTATGTTGTTGTATGCTTTTATATAGTTTAAAAACAAAAAAAATAAAGTGGGGAACTTAAAACTTTTTCGAAAAGAAAAGTGAAAGTGAGAAAGACGAGCAACGTTGAAGTGGGGGTTAGCCTTGAACTTTGTTCATGCTCATGGAAACTGTATGTATTTTTATTACAAAAACTTTTCAAAAACAATAATTATCCCCTTGTTCAAATCCATATTATATAAATAATGTGCCAAGATTTTCCTTTAGGATGGTTAGATTGCTTGTTTGGTGTGTGTAGTGCAAAAACAGAAACTTTGGCTGTAGTGCGTTAATTTACATTTTTTAGTGGAATGTGAAAACTATCTGAAATCTTTGCATCATACTTCTATGCAAATTCTTTCTTCTGTTCTAATTTTTGAGAATTTTTAGAGTTACATAAGTATGGTGAATGTTCACATTGCTACACACTTTCTTGTTTTTGACAGATTATGTTTTAGATGCATTGTTTTGCTCATTTTGATGAAACTATCGATTGTATCAGTGGTATAAGCCATGGAAAAGTTACATTATATTATCTAAAATTCAAAAACAGAATATGAATTGGTTGGCAATAGTACTTAAAGTGGTGATTTGTTTTATTATACTAATGTATCTCACGAGGGTTTTGTTAAGTTTTGTGTGGTTGGAGTTTTCACGTTTTGGGTGAGATCACGATGGATGAAGGATTAAGGAGTGGAAAGAGACTAAGCTTGGGGTTTCCCAAGGCACCCCAAGGTAATATTCAAGGAATCCCAAGAAACTAATGTTGGGGATGCCCCAAAAGGCATCCCCTCTTTCTTCTAACAACCATCGGTAATTTTACTTGGAGCTATATTTTTATTCGTCACATGATATGTGTAAATCTTGGAGTGTCATTTGATTTTAATTTTTATTTGAATAATGCACCATGCTTGTATGAGAAAGTCCTTGGTTTATTTATAGAAGGCTCTTTGCACCTCACTTATATCATTTGAAGTTTGGATTGCCTGTTTCTCACACATCGAAAACCGCCATTTGTAGAATGCTCTTTTGCTTCACTTATATTTTTTAGAGTGTGGGAATATATTTTGTAGAATAAATTAAACTCTCATGCTTCAATTATATCTATTTAGAGAGTTAACAGGAGCTGGTCATTCACATGGTTAGTCATAAAATCCTACATAAAACTTGTAGATCGCTGAATATGGTGTGTCTAATTCCTTGCAATAGTTTTGCGATATAAATATGGTGATAATAGAGTCATGGTAGTGAGTAATTGTGGATTGGTAGAAATACTCGTGTAAAGGTTTGTGATTCCCGTAGCATGCACGTATGGTGAACCATTATGTAAGGAAATCGGAGCATGATTTGTTTATTGATTGTCAACCTTTGTGTGAGGGTCGGGAGCGCGCGATGGTTAACTCCTACCAACCTCTCTCCTAGGAGCATGCGTCTAATAGTTTGCTTTGATGACTAATAGAGTTTTGCAATAAGTATTTGAGTCCTTTACGACTAATGTGAGTCCATTGAATATACACACTCTCACCCTTCCACCATTGCTAACCTCTCTTGTACCACACAAATTTTGCCGATGCATTACACCCACCATATATCCTTCCTTAAAATAGCCACCATACCTACCTATTATGGCATTTCCATAGACATTCCGAGATATATTGCCATGCAACTTCCACCGTAAATTTCACCATACCATTTATTATAACATATACCATCATTGTCATATTGCTTTGCATGATCGTAAGATAGCTAGCATGATGTTTTCATGGCTTGTCCATTTTTTATGTCATTGCTATGCTAGATCATCGCACATCCCGGTACACCGCCGAAGGGACTCATATAGAGTCATATTTCGTTCTAGATATCGAGTTGCAATTCTTGAGTTATAAGTAAATAAAAGTGTGATGACCATCATTATTAGAGCATTGTCCCATGTGAGGAAAGGATGATGGAATGTATGATTGCCTCACAAGTTGGGATGAGACTCTGGACTTTACGAAAAATAAAAGAGGCCAGCAACGTGCAAATAAAAAAAAGAGGCCTTAGATGCCCACCAAAAATAAACAAAATATAAAAATAAAAAATAAAAAATAAAAAATAAAAAAATAAAAAAAGAGAGAAAAGAGAGAAGGGACAATGCTACTACACTTTTTCCACACTTGTGCTTCAAAGTAGCACCATGATCTTCATGATAGAGAGTCTCCTATTTTTGTCACTTTCATATACTAGTGGGAATTTTTCATTATATAACTTGGCTTGTATATTCCAATGATGGGCTTCCTCAAATTGCCCTAGGTATTCATGAGCAAGCAAGTTGGATGCACACCCACTTAGTTTATTTTCGTTCTTGCATACACTTATAGCTCTAGTGCATCCGTTGCATGGCAATCCCTACTCAGTCACATTAATATCTATTAATGGGCATATCAATAGCCCGTTGATAAGCCTACTTGATTTGAGACTATCTTCTCCTTTTTCTTCACAACCTCCACCATATTCTATTCAACCTATAGTGCTATATCCATGGCTCATGCTCATGTATCACGTGAGAGTTGAAAAGGTTTGAGAAAATAAATGTGTGAAAACAATTGCTTGACTTGTCATCAGGGTTGTTCATGATATAAATACACTTTGTGTGGGGAAGATGGAGCATAGCCAGACCATATGATATTGTACGGATAACTTTCTTTTGCTGTTATATTTTGAAGAGATACAATTGCTTTATTAGTATGCTTGAAGTATTATTGTCTTAATGTAAAATGATAGACTATTTTTTTGAATCACTCATGTCTTAATATTCATGCCATGATGAGATTATATGAACAAGATTATGCTAGGTAGCATTCCTCATCAAAAATTATCCTTTTTATAATTTACCTACTCGAGGATGTGCAGGAATTAAGCTTGGGGATGTTGATATGTCTCTGTCGTATCTATAATTTTTGATTGTTTCATGCCAATATTATACAACTTTCATATACTTTTGGAAACTTTTAATACTATTTTTTGGACTAACATATTGATTCAGTGCCCAGTGTCCGTTCCTATTTGTTACATGATTTTTGTTTCGCAGAAAATCTATATCAGATGAAGTCCAAACGCTACAAAAACTTACGGAGATTTTTTGAAATATATGTGATTTTTTGGAAAAATAATCAACGTGAAACGATGCCCGAGGAGGTCACAAGCCTGCCAGGCACGACCTACCCCTCTGGATGCGCCCTGGACCCTTGTGGTGACCCCTTAGGTCGGTTGGAGTTGTCCTTTGGCCGCAAGAAACATAATTTTTGGGTATAGATCCCTTCAAAATTTCAGCCCGATGGGAGTTACGGATCTCCGAATATTTAAGAAACAGTGAAAGTCCAAAATCTGGGATTGCATAAACAGATGGAAACAGAGAGAGAGATCCAATCTTGGAGGGGCTCTCGCCCCTGCCATGGAGGCCATGGACCAGAGGAGAAACCATTATCCCATCTAGGGGGAAGTTCAATGAAGAATAAGAAGGAGGGGGCTTTCTCCCCCTCTCTCCCGGTGGCACCAGAATGCTGTCAGGGCCATCATTGTGATAGCGATCTACTCCAACAACTCCGTCATCTTCACCAACACCTCCATCACCTTCCCCCATCTAGATACAACGGTCCAGTCTCCCACAACCCGATGTACCCTCTACTTGAACAATCAGCTGTCACTCGGCAATCAACTGTCACTCGGAAGACCTCTCTTCAAGTCGATGCTAGAAGACCAAAAGCCACCCCTAGGGGGCCAACATGAAGGCGTTAGGCCAGTCGTCATTAGTAGTAATTATGATGTACGTTACCAGTAACGCTCGTCTTTATACCTACGATCGGACCCTTGGATGCCTCGCACTTATGAGGGGCAGCAAACACTATATAAGTCGCCCCTACCCTCAGGCATAAGGGTTCGCAACCTTTTTACCTCATACTTTCCACATGAAAAAAGCTCCAGAGCACTAAGACATAGGGTTGTTACCTCCACGAGAGGGGCCTGAACTGATACATCCGTGTGTACATCCTCGCGTAGCTAGGACTCTGCCCTCTCCTTTCGTACCCCTAACTTCTACTATCGGACTCGTTCCCACGACAGTTGGGACCCATTGTGGGGCTGGTGTCTATCAAGTCATGATGTAGATGGTTATTCCTTCGACCATAGGCATCGTCCGCCTCATGGTCGTCAAGCGTGGCCACCGGCGTCCTCCGCCTCATGGTCGTCGTGAGCGGCCACCGGCGTCCGCCATCTCATGGTCGTCGTGCACGACCACCGGCGTCCTTCGCCTCATGGTCGCCATGCGCGGCCACCAGCGTCATCCGCCTCATCGTCATCACGCGTGGCCACCGGCGTCTTCTGCCTCAACATCGTCATGCATAGTTGTCGGCGTCATCCGCATTGTTTGCGACGTCATTGCCGAATGCCCACACACGCGCGGCTGCTACAACTCGCCCAGGTTCCTTGGGAGGCAGAGCATGATGACTGGCCGCCTACGCCTGGCACGGCTCCACGGGCGTCGAAGCGCTACTCGGACCGGCGAGCTGCTTCGACTCCCCGGGAAGTGAAATGCAATCACCAATGCTCGTGTCTCCGGCGTCTGGGCTACGGCCAGCCACTCGTCCACCTCGTCGGCACTTCTCGGTTGTCCATTCATTCTGGTCGGACTGGCTGCTTCTTTTCCCTTGTCTCTCTCTCAAATACACCATGTAACTCCATGTTCATGACAAATAAACAAAGCCTCTCTGGAGCACGAGACGTAAGGTTGTCATCTCCACCGTGAGAGGCCCGAACTCGCTAAAACCACCATATCACCCATTTGCATCTCGATAGATCATGCTCCGTTACCCTACCCCTCTCTAATGTCATAATCGTTCTAAGAACTTCTTCAGCACAGACGCCTTAGCGGTCGACTGTTGGGTCTTCCCAGGGGATAAGCGACTCGACACGGGTCAGAACGGATCCTGCGGTACCGTTGTTTAGTGCTCCACAAGCCGTTTCAACCATCTTGACGTCCTCTCCAACTGGACCACCTCAGACTACCCCAACTATCCCAGCCGCAGCGTCGATCCCACCGGTGACTGCCTTGCCTCCTTACCGCGTTCTGGAAGACTAGACCGGAGCCACAAAGGAGGCCATGATCCAGGCGGAATAGATGATGCTGCAAACCAAGGAGGTGTACGAGGCCATCAAGTTGGCTTATGATGCCAGCACAACACTTCCCACCAATGTCCGAGTAAGTTCGATTGTAAGTGCATTTCCGATTGAATTCCCGTCTTCTTTGATTATACACCCACTGGGTGTTTTCCGCTTGTAGAATATTTGTAAGTTCTCCACTCAAATAGATCAGGTCGCAATTGAGTAGATTTCGGTCCAGTGGGGGCATGCTGAGTGCACCCACTGGGTGTAGTCCCCAAGACCGTTGTTGAGTGCTTGCACTGGCAGTGGTCCTAGAGTTTGTCGTATGCGGAATACGCTTGCCACTCTACATGTCGAGTGGATTTATTGCCCTGACCATGCCACTCCGAAGCTTCCTTGTAGGTTTCAGCTTTTATGGATATTATTTCCATCAACCATGACATGATGCTACTTCAAGGGTGCGGAGTGCGGTGGCGAGCCACTCGACAGATCGAGTGATAGACGGTCCAGTGGGGGCACGCTGAGTGCACACACTAGGTGTAGTCCCCAGGACTGCTGTCGAGTGCTTGCACTGGCGGAGGTCTTAGGAGAGACGATATTCATATGCTTGTCCATGTTTTTATTTTTATTTTCTACCACTTGACCGATCGAGAGTTAGCAGATCCAGTGGGGGCATGCTGAGTGCACCCACTGGGTGTAGTCCTCGAGACCGACGTCGAGTCTTGCATTGGCGGGGGTCTGATAGAGACCGTCGTATGCTTGGACAGGGCAGACCTTGTCGAGTTATTTAGGAACTAGTGGGGACACGCTGAGTGCACCCACTAGGTGTAGTCCCCGAGGCTGCTGTTGATCGTTGACGATGAGCAGTAGTCTTAAGAACTTTGAATTCAGTATTTTTTGTCATATGCGGATTACTCTCACCACTCGACATGTCGAATGGATTTTTTGCCTTAGCCGTACCACTTCGCAGCTACCTTGTAGGTTTCATGGACATCATTTCATCAACCAAGTTTGAATTCCTCAGTATATTCGTTGATTCTGATCGTATAATTTCTCACTTGGGGACATTCCGAGTGTTGAGCAATCCTCACACTCGGGGGCTTATCCGCGAACATGCTTTCGCCTAAGTTAAAAACCCTGCCAAGTGGATAGCAGTCCATTCACTCAGTGACTTAGTTGCGAACCAGTTATCGCCTAAGTTCAAAACTTCTCCAAGTGTTGAGCAATCCTCACACTTGGGGGCTTAGCTACGAACCAATCTTCGCCTAAGTTCAAAACTTCTCCAAGTATTGAGCAATCCTCACACTTGGGGTTTAGCTACGAACCAATCTTCACCTAAGTTCAAAACTTCTCCGAGTATTGAGCAATCCTCACACTTGGGGGCTTAGCTACGAACCAATCTTCGCCTAAGTTCAAAACTTCTCCGAGTATTGAGCAATCCTCACACTTGGGGTTTAGCTACGAACCAATCTTCGCCTAAGTTCAAAAGTTCTCCGAGTATTGAGGAATCCTCACACTTGGGGGCTTAGCTGCGTACCAGCTTTCTCCTAAGTTTAAAACCCTGCCGAGTGGATAGCCATCCATTCACTCGGTGACTTAGCTGTGAACCAGTCTTCGTCTAAGTTCAAAACTTCTCTAAGTGTTGAGCAATCCTCACACTCAGGGGCTTATCAGTGAACCAACTTTCGCCTAAGACAAAAATAAGTTCTAAGTGGATTACTATATATTCACTCGAAAACTTAGATGCGAACGAGTATTGGCTTAAGTTCAAAACTTCTCCGAGTGTTGAGAAATCCTCACACTCGTGGGCTTTATTGCGAACCAGCTTTCGCCTAAGTCAAAAACAAATTCAGTCGAACATGCGATTGAATGTCAAATGTGGATAAATTCAAAGGTTTCGTCGCGGATAAATGTTTCATGTGCAAAGCAAGTGTGCTTGGGCTTAAGGCCCGAACAAAGTTTTACGACTGATAAATTTTCACTCGACATACCGAGGTAAATAAAGTTTTCTCCATGAATCATGTTTTTCAAGCGCCGGACAGGCTTGTTGGCTCGTCGAAGGTGTCCAAGTCAATCCCATATGCGATCTTAGTGGCTGCGTCAATGAAGGTCTCCATGAAATCTTCAAACTGCAGCTTCTTCGCGTTCACCACTGGAAGTTCCTTCAACTTGTCCTCCCTTGCCTACTTGCAATGGACTCTAACAAGGGAGAGCGCCACATCGGCTTTGTAGAGGGCGGCTGACTTCTTCCAAGCCCGCACTCGACTGCGAAGATCATTAAGGCATGCCATCAGGGATGCAAGAGCAAGCTGAAGGGTGTCTTCGGGCCACAGTTCCTTGTCAATCTTCTCCATCGCAACTTTCAGTCGGAGGATATATGGTTGAATGCCCTGGGGTCTAACATTGAGTCGGTACATGTTCATGGCCAATCCGTCACCAATAGGCGACTTGGTGGGTTCCAGATTGGGCTCGATTTCTTTGGTTTCCTTTTCAAAGTCTTGGCAAAATTTTGTTGGGAAGAAGGAATGGAAAGAGGTTTAATGAAATTCATTCGACAAGGATTTAATGAAATTCATTCGACAATGATGGTTACCATCGAGCATGATCTACATCTTCCTTGCGAACTCCCCCAAGTGTTTCTCCAAGCCATTGCTCCTCTTGGTCAGCTGCTCGGTCTTCTTCATGAGCTCTACCCGTTCCAGCTTCAACTTAGAGTTTTCCCCCTCCATCTTCTTAGCGGCAGCCAGTTTCTGCTCAGTAGCTTTAATCTTCTCCCTTGCCACTCAGTAAGCATCAGCAAGCGCCTTGTCTTTGTCCTCCAGCCCCTTCTTCATGGTATCTAAAGAAATAGCATTGTTGAGTCATGCTTGGAGTCAATCATTCTTTCATCACGTACGTCTGTTCGAGCAAAAGCACTCGGTTCAAAGCATGGAAAGTGAGGATAAGTATGCATTGGGTCGACAGAGGTTACCTCCTAGAATGTTCAGTTCAGTATGCACGCGCTCCAAACTGCCATTGGAGACCTCCAAGTCCACTCGCAGCTGGTTCCTTTCCTCCTCAAGGTCCTTGTACTGCGCACCAAGTTCACAAGCTCTCTGAAATCAACAAAGAAAAAAAAATCAGTCGACAGGAAACGCCTCCACTCCCGAGTACAGATGGTCAAGAACAGTCGACTGGATGGCGGAACCCGCCCCACCCCACTCCCCAAAAATAGCGTCATATCATGGTTGATGGAAATAATATCCATGAAACCTGCATTCAGGAGAGGAAGAATTCGAGCAGAAAGTCCACCCGACATGTCGAGTGGCAAGCGTACTCCACATATCGTAAAGAACCTTGTGTTCCAAATGGTCTCTTTCAGACCCCCGCCAGTGCAAGCACTCGATGGTGGTCTTGAGGACTACACCCAATGGGTGCACTTAGCATGCCCCCACTGGACCTGTCAACACTCGATCTTTCGAGTGGCAGCCACCCCACTTCGCACCATTGAAGTAGCATCATATCGGCCGCATCAACAGTATACACATCCATTTTCTCCTCTCCGTCTCGTGGAGCCGACATCACTAAGGTAGCGACACTGTTAAATCAAATTCCACTGGTTCAACAAGAATTTGAAGTCACAATCGACAGCGAAAGATGAAAGCAAACACTTACGTTGAGACGACAGGCATAGCCATCTTCCTGCGGGGCAGAGCTTTGCGAGATTTTACTGTATTTGGCTTGGGCAGCTTCCTTGATCGTTCAGTCGACTCAACGGTTGAGGGTCGGTCCCTCTTCGGGTTCCTTTCACTCAGAGCCGGGGCCTTGTCCGCGGCAGTGGTAGGGTCCTAACGTGACTTAGAGCAATGTTAGGTGCATGGAGGAGACTCGACTTCCTTCTCGTTCTCACCCAAGTCCTCATATTCCTCTTCATTGTCATAAGCACAGTCGACGTCCACGCTGCCACCCTCGCTTTCCCCACCGTCTTCAGGCTGGCTCCCATTAGGTATGGGAGAGTGCATGTGCGTCCACTCCTGCAGAGTAGGGTTCTCAGCAGATAGTGCGATAAATCAATCAATCAGTCAACAAATCAATCAATCACTCGATAGAATAGTGCGGCAATTGACAAGATAAAATTTACCAGATTCTTCGGCGGATTCTCAACAGAGTAGGGTTGGATCCTCTTGGCACCTAAGGGATTGTCACAAGCTCCGGTGATACAGCAAAGCCACAGCTCGACAGTTTTCTGTGAAACCTCCTCCAGGTGTGTCCTGGTCGAGTCCTTAGTGGCACATAATGTGGTCCGTTGCTTGAAGCGGCTGGATCCATCGACTGGGGAATGTCTTTGTAGAGACCCGACTCAAAACGAGTCAAGCCTCTCTGTGTTCTGTGCCATCCCTGGATCAGTATGCTGGCACACATAGTACATGAATGTATATATCAAAGTGCAATCACATGTAACAACATAAAACTGATCTATACCTTAAAATAGCAGCGGATACAGTCAACGGGAGTGGAGTCCCAATAACACCAACGGCAAGTTGAGTGCAGACCGTAACCCTGAATCGTACTCTTACCCGGCGTAGAAGAGTATCTGCAACATGATACGTTGCAGCCATATAGACCAGTACATTGAATGTACTGGCAAGATCACCATAGTATGCAGCCAACAGAAGAATAAAGACTATTCTATATGCAAAGGCTTTGTGGCTCTGTGTCTAAGTTTTTTTTTGCGTAAAAGCTGATTTTATTTTCCTACAACAAAAGGAATACCAGGAATGTCACTATGGAATTACCTATCATGACATGGTTCCGCCAACAAATGTCTCAATACCCACAAGTATCTTAAGTTGCCCACAATTAAGTTATCGGTCCAGTGTTGAGAGTTCAGAGATAGATCCAAGTCTAGAAGCTCAAATTCTCCGTAACCGTGGACACGGCTAATCGATTAGGTTTAACTCTGTAGAGTGTTGTGTACTTTACCCACAAGATTATTTCCCTCCTGGTAAGTCCTCGCACTGCCTGGTGATTGAGAACAGGATGAAATAAACATGGTCTTTCAGAGTGCTTCCCTGACTGTCCGACAGTGCCCATCCAAACCTAACGTCGACTACATCTCGTAGCACTGCCCAGCAGAGTCACAACAAAGATCAACCAAGCCAGAGCCCATATTGACTTGTGGCTACACAGATAAGCTTCCGGGCATGAAGTATTCATCCTTCTCTTTGAGTATGGGTGAAGCTTTCCGCAAGATGTCATGGCACTTCCCCATGCATCCCGGCCATCCACTGGTTTCCCCAGGGATGCCCATCAATTCCATCCTTCACCCAGTAGTGTGTATTGAAAACTTGTCTTCTCGAGTCTCGAAGTCTTGAGGTCTTGAAGATGCAGGACTTGAAGATGTCTTCATGAAGTTGTCGTCTTGACGTAGAGTCCTTCTTCACACCACTCACGAACACTCATACCAACCCCCGTCTACTTTAGCATAGCATAAAAGTAACTAACGTTCCCGGGGCTTTAGTAACCAGTGGTGGGTTCCTACCTCATGCTTTCTACTCAACTACAAGAATTTCAATAACACTATGGGAGGGATGTGTTGAATGATGTCACTACATGCAATAAAAACATAGGTATAAAATAGATGGTCAAGGTGAACTTGCCTGTACTATTGATGAAGATAAAGATTGCTCTCAGAAAATAACTTGATAGACTATTCGTCACTCTCTGATGAAAATCTATATAACAAACATTGCATTCATATAAGCAATCATACTAGCAATCAATTCTAACAATCACAAGGTAAACACAAGAACAAAAGCAACAAGGTTGATGAAGGAAATACTTAAGACAAAAGGTGAAACACAAAACTCCAACAAATTCAAAAGTAACACAAAACCCAAAACAAAGTAAAATATAATAAAAGGATTTTAGTAAATATTTTACTAGCAAAAAGAATTACTTTTGAAGAACAAGTAAAACTATGAAAACATTACCCTAAACAACAAGAGTATTTGTCTAATGAACTTAACTACAAGCACAACCATAAACTAAAAGAAAACAAATTATGAAACAACTAAGTTAACAGAAAATAATTAATAAAATATCTTTGTTAAAAAACAGAATTAGATCATCTAAAACTTTGTGAAAATAATCTCTACTAAAACTAAGTTGTTTTATAAAACATTACCTAATGATAGAGAATATATTTTTCTATAATAGAGAAAAACTAAATTATTTTTATTAACAAACATTTTCTTAACAGAAAAGTATTACTAAAACTTTATTTGAAAACAGAATCTAATTATATAAAACTTTGATAAAATAATTATTACTAACTAGTTTGTTCTACTCAAATTAAACCTATTTGAAAAGAAGTTGTGATTGCTATAACAATAAAGAAATGAACTAAGCAAATTTTATATTTATCTTAACAGTAGTAAAACACCTAAGGTTTAACTAACAGAATCTACTAAATCAAATTAAAACTAATTCATGTTTAAACTAATAAAATAAAATTAATTAAACTATATTAACTAACTAAACAGATTCTGTTTTTAGTTAAAACCCTATTAAATTTTATTTAAAAATTCTCAAACTTTACCAAATGATAGCTATGGTCACTAGTGACAAGTAGGAAAAAGAATCAATCACTAATTCATTTTAGAACTTAAGATATTCAAAAAACAAAATTTAAATCAAATCTGTTCAAATTCAAATTTAAATGTTCAAACATGGTCAAATTTGGTATCTTCAGAAACTAGATAAAAATTGTGATCTAATGCAAAAATAATCAATTAAAAATACTTAAAAACATAAAAGATATAAGCGAAACAGATGTGAAACTATTCCGGAAACAGAAATTAAAACAAAAGAAAAAGTTTTGTTTCGAACGGATAGGTGGGCTACGTGGCATCTCCTGATTGGTCCAGGTGTGTGCGGGCTAGTGTGATTCGGGCGGACAACCGAACTATAACGCGTACCGGTTCGCGAATAAAACAAATCTAATCTAGATTGTTTATCCTAGATCCGACGGCTGAGGGGGTGGTGGAGCTCACCGTGGTGGTTGCCGGCGATGGGCATCTCCGGCGACGGCGACGGTGACGGCGTGACGCAGGCGAGCTCTCTGGTGGGTCTCCTACGACGGCGAGGGTATCAGTCGACGGCGGCGAGGATGGCGAGCACGGCGGTGACGTCAGAGGAGCGAGGGGGCAACGGAGTCGACGAGCATGAGCCCGGGGCGTTTCGGTGGGGGTGGGGCTCCGGCGACGTTGGAGGTTAGGGCGTTCTAGGGGGCCGAGGCTTTGACAGGGGATGGGAGGTGCGGGAGAGTGCGGCGAGTTCTGTGATGGGCTCGGGGAAGCTCAGGGAGGGCAGGATGGAGCGGTGGCGTGGCAAAGGTGAGGCGGCCGCGGTGGACTCCGGCGAGCTATCCCGGCGAGGTGGGGGCACGGGGCTTGGGATTTTCGGGCGGAATGGGTTGAGGGAGGGGCGGGCTTCTTATAGGAGGGGTCGGGGGCGTCCGAAAGGAAGGGGAGAGAAGGTCACGGCGAGGGAGATCCTGCGGGGTCACCGGCGCGGGGAAGGAGGAAGGCGACCGCGAGGTGAGAGGGGATCGGGCGACGGGTCCCACATGTCAGCGAGAGGGGAGAGGGAGCGTAGATAGCGGGCGACCGGTCGGGAGCGGTTTCGGGCGAGAATAGGGGGTGCTAGGCCGGTGGCTTTAAAGCCTTTAAATTTTTTCCTTCTATTTAAAAACAGAGAAAGGAAAGATGATTTGGAGGATCAAATCAAATCCAAAAGTTGAAGTCCTATATATGTAAATGATCAGGAGAATAAATTCAAGAAGATGGACATTTTTTCTGCGGCCAAAATAAATATTTTTAAAAAATGTTTTTTTCCAGAAAATGCCCAATTGGATTTATTTCTTTTTGCAAATATTTTTCAAATAACCCCATGGGTTTTATGGTTCAAATACTTCACAAAAATACCCCTGGTTTGGAGTGTCATGTTACTCCTCTCAAAAACTTTGTCAAGGGCTTGAATGCTTACAAATTCAAATAGGGAATTCAAATATGGAAGTGAAACTCCAAATGAGAAAAATTCTCAAATAGTTTTCATATCCTTCTTTTAAACTTCCAACTCATATTTCATACAATTTGAAGAAGTCCTTTTATCCTCTCTCATGAAAATCATTGAGTTGCATAAAGTTTCTGAATTTGAAATATTTTCAAAATGGAATTCAAATCTCATGGGAAAGTCATTTTATTCCCTCTCGTTCAAAAGTTTTCAAAAGTTTCAAATTTTCACTCACTTTCAATCACCCAAGCAAACAAACAATCATTCTAATATTTATTATAACATTCCAAAGTTTGGGATGTTACAAATCTACCACACTTAAAATGAATCTCGTCCTCGAGATTCGGAAGGGCTAGAAAGAAAAGGTTAGGGTTTGGGGGTCTTCTAACATATCCATTGACCAAGGAGGTGAGGGGTCTTCCAACAAGACTCCATTGACCTGGAAATGTGGGTCTACCACACTTAAAATGAGAGTTATTGGTCCTTCAGAAATCATGACAGTCCTGTGGGTGCACTTGTCTGTTCACCTTCTTCATGATAGCTTTTTCGATGATGCTTTGCTGTTTTATCAAAATCTTGAGTCCTTACATCAAAATGTGTTTCCTTCGATACTTGGTATTCTTAACATACAGGTCTCGCGTTTATTCTAAATAACCTATCGATGATCTCATGGTCGTCTACCATTAGGGGTTACCCTGCAGTGAAATGGGTCAGGGCTTCATTCCTCACCGTAGAAATTCCTACGTGTGACAGAAACTGTCATGTACAAGGGTTTTTCATCATACCGTTCTAAGGCTTCAACAAAAGTTTTCAAAGAATGTCGTCTCTTTACTATGGGTAAGTCACTCAGATTTACCAATCCGAATAGGAAGAGAATGATAAGAGTAAGTCGTCATGGTGGCCAAACCATGTCGCACTGAAATCATTACCTTGTATAAGGTTTAGTGAATCTCGTATTCTAACACTTGGGCTTCCTCACAAGCGTTGCAGAAATTTCTCTTATCAACGAACAAAGTTCGGATAAATCCATTTATTTCTGCAAGCCAAACAAAAACATCTATCGTTTCTTCACAACTCTCAGGTTTTCGTATACTCCTAAGAAAACGTTTACTGATCAGTCGTAGCTTCTTCCAAGTTTCTTCCTTCACAAGAGTGGGACTTGATCCTTATCAATCCTAAGATCAGTGTCTTGTGGGTTCATTTGAATACTTGGACAGTTTTAACTCACTCCTGGGGTTACTATCGTTCCTTATACCAGCATTTCCCTCAGTTCAATACATCATACCCTTGAGGTAACAAATCATAGACTTATTCTTGTTTAGAATCCACTCAACGGAATTCATTTTCCTTTCCATTGGTCTGTTTAACCTTGGGTATGGTTTCATCACAACCATTCTTCTTTCTCAATGTTCTAGCTTCGAAAGCACTTTGTCACAAGGTGATCATCCACAAAATTTGAGCTGGTTCCATATTCTCTTCACGTGTATTCACTTATCCAAACTCCTAAATCCGGAAAAGGTACCTGTGGTTTCTAACACACTTAAAAAAATCAAATGCACTCATGTCTTGCGTAGACCATATTTTCTCATATCCTTGAAAATGGTCGGAGTTCTTTGTTACTAGGGTAACAACTCATATAACCCAACATAGGAGAATCATGACACCATAAATTCCATTGATCTCATGAATTTATTACAAACTCTGGAACTTCCGTTACATAACTTCAAAATTATAAGAGTGCTACCTATTACATTTATTACATCCAAAAATCCAAAACTCAGACTACTCATGTTTAGCCATTCTTCTCTGGGCATTTATCGGCATAGTGTCCTGTCTTCTTGCACTGGAAACAGATGATTTCTGACAAATCTCGGGGCTTCTTGATGTTGGTTTTTTGCTCCTGGGAGTTCTGATTCCTTTCTTGGGCATTTATTGGAATAATGGCCCATATCCTTACACTTGAAACATCTAATATAACTCAGGTCCTTCTGTTCAGGGGCTTGTCTCTTCCCGAGGTTCTTTGTTCTGATCAACACTTCAATTTCCCGTGGATCAAATTCCACTTCTTCTGTCGGGAAGTTTCCCAGATACTCTTTTCTTTCCTTCGTACAGTCCTGTGAGAAATGTCCTTCTTCTCCACATGTATAGCAGGCATTTGAGTAAAATCTGGTTAATCCTTCTCCATTAGGGTCTTCATCATCTTCCTTCTTCACAAGTTCTCCAAATTTTTCTCTGAAGGCTTTCTTCATGGCTTTCTTCTACTGTTCAATGACTTCTTGTACCTTGGGGTACACTTGGCATTGAGCAGGGTAATGTGTAGTTCCTTCACACAAGAAACATGTCACTTGCCAAGTTGGGCATTCCTCAGCAGGGTGTTTCTCTTCACAGAAAGGGCATCCATCCTTGTGTTCTTCTTGGGTGTGTCCTATCTCTCCACATATCTTGCAGGCACAAATCTTCTTCACAACTTTGCGACGAGGCTTCTGGGTGTTGGTAATAACATGGGATCCTTGCAAAGTCATCTTGAATTCTTCCCAAGTGATTGATTCCTGCCTATCATGCATCTTCCACCAATGTGCAGCACCTTCTGCAAAGTACCGAAGAGCATACTGGACCATCTCGTTCCTTGCAACAAGGTTAGTCCTTAGGTGATCCTCCATGTTTTGAATCCATTCTTCTGTCTCCAATCGAGTCATTGATCCAGAATACACAAGTCCAGCTTCACTCTTCATCTATTGGGGTCAAGGTTTTGGGATGAGATACGAGAGAGAGAAGGGAGGGAAACACACAATACAAACAATGGTTTTGAAAATAGGATTTTGTTGTGGCTATCAAAAAATTTCACACAAATGACAGCTCACAAACCATCGTATCTAACGTAAGCATACATCAGGGGTTTGGTCTTCTAGGGGTCATAGTATATTGGAAATTCTTCGCGGTCTTCAACTTCTTCAGGTCTGTATAGTCTTCAACTCATGTAGCTTCAACACTTCTAATGCATGGTGAAATCAACCTTTACTTTGAAGTGACCATCAACTGTTTCGATATCTTGTCCTTCTTGGAGTGGCTTTAGTTGATCCTTCGTGTGGTCAAAAGGGAAGGGGTATTCTCTAACTATTTGATAAAACTCAGAAAGGATGAGAAGTAAAAGATCTTTTGAAAACAAAGTTTTCGGGAAATCATTTCCTAAGGGCTTTCCAGTTTCTAGGGTCACTTCCTACAGTCAACATGTGCTCTGATACCATTTTCTGTAGCGACCCGACTCAAAACGAGTCAAGCCTCTGTGTGTTCTGTGCCATCCCTAGATCAGTATGCTGGCACACACAGTACATCAATGTATACATCAAAGTGCAATAACATGTAACAACGTAAAACTGATATATACCTTAAAATAGCAGCGGATACAGTCAATGGGAGTGGAGTCCGAATAACACCAACGGCAAGTTGAGTGCAGACCGTAACCCTGAATCGTACTCTTACCTGTCGTAGAAGAGTATCTGCAACATGATACGTTGCAGCCATATAGGTCAGTACATTGAATGTACTGGCAAGATCACCATAGTAGAACAGAAGAATAAAGATTATTCTATATGCAAAGCCTTTGTGGCTCTGTGTCTAAGGTTTTTTTTTGCGTAAAAGCTGATTTTATTTTCCTACAACAAAAGGAATACCAGGAATGTCACTATGGAGTTACCTATCATGACATGGTTCCGCCAACCAATGTCTCAATACCCACAAGTATCTTAAGTTTCCCACAATTAAGTTATCAGTCCAGTGTTGAGAGTTTAGAGATAGATCCAAGTCTAGAAGCTCAAATTGTCTGTAATCGTGGACACGGCTAATCGATTAGGTTTAACTCTGCAGAGTGTTGTGTACTTTACCCACAAGATTCTTTCCCTCCTGGTAAGTCCTCACACTGCCTGGTGTTTGAGAATAGGATGAAAGAAACATGGTCTTTCAGAGTGCTTCCCTAACTGTCCGATAGTGCCCATCCAAACCTAACGTCGACTACATCTCGTAGCACTGCCCAGCAGAGTCACAACAAAGATCAACCAAGCCAGAGCCCATATTGACTTGTGGCTACACAGGTAAGCTTCCGGGGATGAAGTATTCATCCTTCTCTTTGATTCTGGGTGAAGCTTTCCGCAAGATGTCATGGCACTTCCCCATGCATCCCGGCCATCCACTGGTTTCCCCAGGGATACCCATCAATTCCATCCTTCACCCAGTAGTGTGTATTGAAAACTTGTCTTCTCGAGTCTCGAAGTCTTGAGGTCTTGAAGATGAAGGACTTGAAGATGTCTTCATGAAGTTGTCGTCTTGACGTAGAGTCCTTCTTCACACCACTCACGAACACTCATACCAAACCCCGTCTACTTTAGCATAGCATAAAAGTAACTAACGTTCCCGGGGCTTTAGTAACCAGTGGTGGGTTCCTACCTCATGCTTTCTACTCAACTACAAGAATTTCAATAACACTACGGGAGGGATGTGTTGAATGATGTCACTACATGCAATAAAAACATAGGTATGAAATAGATGGTCAAGGTGAACTTGCCTGTAGTGTTGATGAAGATAAAGATTGCTCTCAGAAAATAACTTGATAGACTATTCGTCACTCTCCGATGAAAATCTATATAACAAACATTGCATTCATATAAGCAATCATACTAGCAATCAATTCTAACAATCACAAGGTAAACACAAGAACGAAAGCAACAAGGTTGATGAAGGAAATACTTAAGACAAAAGTTGAAACACAAAACTCCAACAAATTCAAAAGTAATACAAAACCCAAAACGAAGTAAAATATAATAAAAGTATTTTAGTAAATATTTTACTAGCAAAAAGAATTACTTTTGAAGAACAAGTAAAACTATGAAAACATTATCCTAAACAACAAGAGTGTTTGTCTAATGAACTTAACTACAAGCACAACCATAAACTAAAAGAAAACAAATTATGAAACAACTAAGTTAACAGAAAATAATTAATAAAATATCTTTGTTACAAAACAGAATTATATCATCTAAAACTTTGTGAAAATAATCTCTACTAAAACTAAGTTATTTTATAAAACATTACCTAATGATAGAGAATATAGTTTTCTATAATAGAGCAAAACTAAATTATTTTTATTAACAAACATTTTCTTAAGAGAAAAGTATTACTAAAACTTTATTTGAAAACAGCATCTAATTATATAAAACTTTGATAAAATAATTATTACTAACTAGTTTGTTTTACTCAAATTAAACCTATTTGAAAAGAAGTTGTGATTGCTATAACAATAAAGAAATGAACTAAGCAAATTTTATATTTTTATTAACAGTACTGAAACACCTAAGGTTTAAGTAACAGAATCTACTAAATCAAATTAAAACTAATTCATGTTTAAACTAACAAAATAAAATTAATTAAACTATGTTAACAAACTAAACAGATGCTGTTTTTAGTTAAAACCCTATTAAATTTTATTTAAAGATGCTCAAACTTTACCACATGATAGCTATGGTCACTAGTGACAAGTAGGAAAAAGAATCAATCAAAAATTCATTTTAGAACTTAAGATATTCAAAAAACAAAATATAAATCAAATCTGTTCAAATTCAAATTTAAATGTTCAAACATGGTCAAATTTTGTATCTTCGGAAACGAGATAAAAATTGCGATCTAATGCAAAAAGAATCAATTAAAAATACTTAAAAACATAAAAGATATAAGCGAAACAAATTTGAAACTATTTTGGAAACAGAAATTAAAAGAAAAGAAAAAGTTTTGTTTCGAACGGATAGGTGGGCTACGTGGCATCTCCTGATTGGTCCAGGTGTGTGCGGGCTAGTGTGATTCCGGCGGACAACCGAACTATAACGCGTACCGGTTCGCGAATAAAACAAATCTAATCTAGACTGTTTATCCTAGATCCGACGGCTGAGGGGGGGGTGGAGCTCACCGGGGTGGTTGCCGGCGATGGGCGTCTCCAGCGACGGCGACGGTAACGGCGTGATGCAGGCGAGCTCTCTGGTGGGTCTTCGACGACGGCGAGGGTATCAGTCGATGGTGGCGAGGATGGCGAGCACGGCGGTGGCGTCAGAGGAGCGAGGGGGCAACGGAGTCGACGAGCATGAGCCAGGGCGTCAGAGGCGGTGGCGTCAGAGGCCGGGGCGTTTCGGTGGAGGTGGGGCTCCGGCGACGTTGGAGGTTAGGGCGTTCTAGGGGGTCCGGGGCTTTGACAGGGGGATGGGAGGTGCGGGAGAGTGCGGCGAGTTCTGTGATGGGCTCGAGGAAGCTCAGGGAGGGCAGGGTGGAGCGGTGGCGTGGCAAAGGTGAGGCAGCCGCGGTGGACTCCGGCGAGCTATCCTGGCGAGGTGGGGGCACGGGGCTTGGGGTTTTCGGGCGGAATGGGTCGGGGAGGGGCGGGCTTCTTATAGGAGGGGTCGGGGGCGTCCGAAAGGAAGGGGAGAGAAGGTCACGGCGAGGGAGATCCGGTGGGGTCACCGACGCGGGGAAGGAGGAAGGCGTCCGCGAGGTGAGAGGGGATCGGGCGACGGGTCCCACATGTCAGCGAGAGGGGAGAGGGAGCGTAGACAGCGGGCGACCGGTCGGGAGCGGTTACAGGCGAGAATAGGGGGTGCTGGGCCGGCGGCTTTAAAGCCTTTAAAATTATTCCTTTTATTTAAAAACAGACAAAGGAAAGATGATTTGGAGGATCAGATCAAATCCAAAAATTAAAGTGCTATATCTGTAAATGATCACGAGAATAAATGCAAGAAGATGGACATTTTTTCTACGGCCAAAATAAATATTTTTTAAAAATGTTTTTTTTCAGAAAATGCCCAATTGGATTTATTTATTTTTGCAAATATTTTTGAAATAACCCCATGGGTTTTATGGTTCAAATACTTCACAAAAATACCCCTGGTTTGGAGTGTCATGTTAGTCCTCTCAAAAACTTTGTCAAGGGCTTGAATGCTTACAAATTCAACTAGGTAATTCAAATATGGAAGTGAAACTCCATATGAGAAAAATTCTCAAATAGTTTTCATATCCTTCTTTTAAACTTCCAACTCATATTTCATACAATTTGAAGAAGTCCTTTTATCCTCTCTCATGAAAATCATTGAGTTGCATAAAGTTTGTGAATTTGAAATATTTTCAAAATGGAATTCAAATCTCATGGGAAAGTCATTTTATTCCCTCTCATTCAAAAGTTTTCAAAAGTTTCAAATTTTCACTCACTTTCAATCACTCAAGCAAACAAACAATCATTCTAATATTTATTATAACATTCCAAAGTTTGGGATGTTACGGTCTCCAAGAGATCCATACCAGTGACTCCACCACGGATAAGGACCCCTACAAAATCCACCAGGATCCCAAACTGGACTTTCTCGCCCTCCAACAGCTTCAAGGATTTGGGAACGGCAGGACGATCTAACGTGAAGGGAGAAAGGCCAGTTGACATATTGGGAGAAGCTACGTCCTTGTAATAAAACCAAGTCGACTGCCAACCTCTAACCGATTCAAGGAAAGTCATGGAAGGAAAAGAACTACGAGCTCTCTTCTGGATTCCTAAACCTCGACATAGCTGGACTAATGAGTTTTTCCATCCTCAGGGAGGGCCTTTTTCAACGTCTGAGATCTGACGGTGAAAATGTGCTTGAACAGACCCTAGTGGGGAGAGCATCCCAAGAAGCACTCACATAGAGTGATGAAGACAGACAAGTAGGAAATTGCTTTTGGAGGAAAGTGATGGAGCTGGGCTCCGAAGAAGTTCAAAAATCCTCTAAAGAATGGATGGGGAGGCATCGACAAACCACTTTCAACATGGGAGAGGAGAAGAACCCGCTCCCCCTCACACGGCTCCGTCTCGCGCTCTCCCTCCAACAGCCTCCAAGAGCCGTCCACAACGAGCCCGTCGATGAAAAGGTTCCTGATGTCCGCGGTGGTGACTGTCGATGGGAGAAAGTTCCCCTGGATCCACCCCACCGGCACGGTGAACTGAGCGGTCGAGGGCTTCTTGGCCTTGCCCTTTACGGCCCCCTTCTTGGCATGCTCCATCTTATCCGTTGCTCCCTTCGTCATCGCGGCAGCGGAGCTCGTCCAAACGGAGCAGAGTGGGGTGCTGGAGATAGGGGAGGCGGAGGAAGAGAGGAGATTTGGGGGGAAAAGTACTGTGCAAACAATGGTGCTTCGGGATTTATACCCCGTCGAGTGTCTCACTGATATATGGGCCCGCAAGATCCTCGCATATCTTAACCGCAGACGGCATCATCTTCGTGGCAAAATGAGCGGCGCACGAATTGAGGCGTCATGCTCCCACTTGCTCCGGTCGTCGCGTCATCATCGCAGACGCGCATGCTTCCCAAATTTTCGTATCCGTAAGATCCGGGCCTGCCAGAGTGACCCGTCACGTCCAAAGATCCCTTCACGCCACTTGGAACAAAATTGGCATTGAACATTCACTCAGACACTTTCATGATAGAATCGATTCGGGCGAATGACGAATAGTTTAGTCGACACAAGTTTCGTTGAAGCCCCGAAAATCATTCGAAAGATTTGATGCCTTGTTCTGAACTGGCATCGATACCCCTATTCACCACTCGAACCCTGGTCAATTCGGGGGCTAATGACAAGTATATGTACCTAGGGTAGGGTCCTAGGCCCGACCTATATACCCTACCTAAGGATATTACATTGGAGGACTTAAAGGTCGCAAGAAATATTCCGACTAGATTCATTATGGCTCTCAAGTCACTCGACAGTCAATCCATTCGGAGGCTTCTTCCTCCACTCGACAGTCACCTGTCACTCAGACGACCTCACTTCCAGTCGACGCCAGTAGACCAGAAGCCATCCCAGGAGGACAACAGGCAGGCATTAGGCTAGTTGACATTAGTAGCAATTATGATGTACGTTACCAGTAACGCTCATCTTTATACCAACGAACAGACCCTTGGATGCCTCGCACTTATGAGGAGCAGCGAACTCAAATATAAGTCGCCCCTCCCCTCTGGCACAAGGGTTTACAACCTTTGTAACTCATACTTTCCCCACGACAAAAGCTCCAGAGCACTGAGACGTATGGCTGTTACCCCCACGAGAGGGGCCTGAACTCATACATGCTTGTGTACATCCTCGTCGTAGCTAGGACTCTTTCCTCTCCTTTCGTACACCTAAATTCTATTGTCAGACTCGTTCCCACGACAAGTAACATATTGCATAATAATATTTTCTCTCATAAGGGGCAATATAAAGTGATGTTCCTTTACATTAAGAGTTTGCACATCCAACTTAAAAATGCATGACAACCTCTGCTTGCCTCTGGAAAGGGCCTATCTTTTATCTTCATGAATTTACTTTTATACAAGAGTCAATAATGTTTATCCTTATTCCAACCTATCAACTCTTTAGTTTGCAAGCATGATGTGTTGAGGAAACTGTCACTTCCCAAACTAGGTGTCTTAGGATAGCTTGTGTTTGCATCATGTTTCATTCTTGCATCAACATGAAATGGGGAGAAAAGAGAAACCCCAAGCTCATTTTGAAATAAAACAATTCAAGTTTGGTGAAATTTCAACAAATTCAAAATGCCCTTTAAAAATATACCCTATGTCTGATAAATATGGGCATGAATATAACAGGGACCATTTTAAATAATTGAACATCTGAAGAAATTTAAAAATAAATGATAAAACTTCTGAAAATATCAAATAAAGCATTATCATTATTTTTATTTTCAAAATACCCTGAAACCTTTTAGTCAGGTTTGAAATATTCAAACTTCATTTTAGAAAATGTTTGGGATATTTTGAAGTCATTTGGACCTGCAAAGAATTAAAACAAATGTCAGAAAAAAGAAAACAGAGAGGAAACAGAGAAAAAGAAAAAAAAGAAAGCCCAGGCCAGACCGGCCCATTGGCCCATCTGCCCGTCCTCCCTGTCCTCTCGCCAGGAGGACAAGGCATGCGCTCGCCATGCGCTGGCACACGCCGGCCAACACCTCCTAGCCTGGCTGCTCGCATGGAGGGCCGCGGACGTGCCAGAGCGAAGGTCCTCTCCTCGTGGCTTCTTGTCCCTCTCCTCTCCCCGCGAGCTCTCTTTCTCTCTCGCTTCCTCCTCTCTCTGCCCGCCATGGCCGAGCTGCTCGCCGCTGTAGCACCGCCGTTCTAGCCGCCCCTGAGCCCTTCTGAGCCCACCGAAAGCTCTGCCTAGGTCTCCTCTTCCTTCTAGACGAACCACGCGCCGTCGGAAGCTCCCATTCGCTGCATCGCTGTCGTCTTCTTCCTCGGGTCACCGGCAAGGTAATCGAAGCTCGTCGCTGCTCCAGGTCCTCCCCGAGCTCGCTTTCGACGCCCCTACATCCGCCGTGAGCTCCTGGACCTTTCCCCCCTCTTTCCCCCTTAGTTAGCGTGCTCTAGCACCGAATTCCGTCGAGGTCCGAACTGCGCCGCCGCTCGAGCTCAACGCTATCCATGTTCTGGTGTTCAGCTGGTCCATAAGAGGCCACCGTCGTGTTTGTGAGTCTGCGTAGATGTTGTAGGTGCCAAGTATAGGTCATGTTGCGCCCTGGATCGATGAGCCCGTGCTCGCCCGAGCTCTAGCAGCCGCCAAGCTCGTCGCCGGCGTTGATTCCGACCGTCTCAGCCCCTGGGAGGTGTCGCAATGGACGCACGGGTGAGCGTAGGTTCGTCCGGTGCCCTTTGCCGTCCATTTGGTCGCCGGAGGAGGGTTTCCGATGCCCTCCGCCGCTCCTGAAGCCACCGGCGGCTCAACGCCGGTGGGTTTCGCCGGAGTTGACCACGGGGATTTGACCCTAGGTCAACTGACAGGTGGGGCTAGCCCATGGTTAAGTTAGTTTAGGTAATAAAAATTAATTAATTAAATCAAATAATTAATCATACACTAAAAAGTGGGCCCAATGTTGTTAATTAGTTAGGATTAGTGGAAATCATAGTTTATTATTAAGTGAGACACTGACATGTGGCCCCCACATGTCATGTTTGACTCTGGTCTGGTTAGCCGACCAGATAACGTCGTAGCGATGTCAGGCTGATGTCATATTCTATTTTCTAGTTTAAAAATAATTCTAGAAATTGTTTAAAACTTTAAAAAAACATATAAATTAATTGGTAAATTAGATGGAAATAATTTATATATGTAAATTGATCAGAAAAATCCAATGAATCGAATGGTGCTATTGTCATGCATGTTAGAGCAACCTATATAGGTAAACATGGACATTACCAATAGGCCAATATATGGAATTTTAAATGAAGAACAACTTTGAACCTATATTCAAATCCATTTCAAGTTGAATTGATCACTAGCTGCATTAGCTCATCCATACATGTTACCATGTCATGATCATGCATCATATTGTTCCACTTGCGTGTATTGAATGTTGTTATCTGCGTTGCGGTAGGCCCTAATCCGGAAGATACCCCTGAGTATCCCCACGAAGGAGAGAACTCCTCCGCAACTCAGCAAGGCTAGAAACCACATTGGTCATTCCGATAATATCCCACTCTCTCACTCCTGCTCTTGTTTATTGAATTAGGACATTAATCACATGTCAGTCATACACGGTAGATGAACCTATTCTTCTGCACGACCTGATCTTGTCACAGTAAATAGCTAAACCTTGCAACCTAGCATACCTGGTAGATGCTTGTGCCATGATGTGGTTAGCTTACCTTGCCTGCATTGGTTGCTATGCTTAGAGAATTGTCAGGTCTGTTTCATCTCGGTGATGAACTCGAGTGAACCAAAGTTGCCCTAATGTGATATGATTAAGATGAACTCAATTTGGTAAAAGGTAGCAATGAGAGGCTATGTAGGAGTACATAGCGGGTTGTCTCATCGGGACCGTTCATAGGAACTGAGTTCCGTGTTTGTGATCCAAGACTAGATACTACCACACATTGGGTTCCGGTAACTCGACCCCTCTCGACTTATCAGTCGCTTAGTCCTTGATCCAGGTATTGCAAGTAGTTTCTAGTGTTTATAGTATGTTGGAGGCCGTGCATAGTGCTGACCCTAGGGGTATGTTACGATGCGGTAGGCAGTGGCACGGTTTACCAAGGGTCACCCGAATGGTGGGTTTAGGAACCTTGCGCACATCGTTTGGGGCCGTAGCGGAAACTTCGGCCGGATTTCCATGCGGGTTCAGTCTCAAATAGGAGGTAGCCTGGACTAGAGGTCTGATGTGATTGACAGTCGTGGCCGACTCCCTCGCAGGGCCTCCGCTTGAAGGATGCTGAGGTGCATGGTTTGAAGAGCACACATCGATAAGTGGCGAGAGCGTGTGTGAAGAGGTACACCCCCGCAGGGTTATGAAACTATTCAAATAGCCGCGTCCTCGGATATGGACTACTTGGAGATCTTATACTGTTCATAGATAATCAAATGGATACTCATAAAAATATCAAGACAAGTGTGAGTACTGTAGATGGCACTCCTGTAGGAGACGGAAGTGAATCCATGGTGGTGGAGTTAGTGGACTCCTGTGCGATAACAAAAATGTTAACGAAAGAATAACATTGATTAGTGTAGATTAGCCATGAGTCAAAGCTGGCTTGATGCATAAACTCCATATCTCCCTTGTTGATACATGAGCATAAATAGACTAGGTCTGTTTTAAAGACTTGCTGAGTATGTTTGTACTCATCCTTGCTTAATAGATGTTGCAGGCGAGACCCAGGACCCATCAGGTGGGTTCTTTCTAGACGTTGACGATGCCGAAGAGCTCGTGTCCCAGCTATGATCTTGCCCGTGTGGTGGCCTGTAGATAGTCAGGCCACGTGGCTCTTTTCCTTTTCACTGTCTATACTCAGACAGCTTTAAGTTTCCGCTGGCTTGTGTGAACTTGTTTGTATGACTTGTGTGTTGGGTCATGAGACCCTGCCTCTATGAACATATTATGAAAGACTCTTCCGAGTCTCTTAAATAAAAGTTGTATTAATGTATGGTTATGTTGTGATGCCATAGTTGTATCTATGCATATTGGGCATGTCGTGCATACGTGTGACGTGCAACGGTATGTATGGGATCTGACACCTAGTCATGTGCTTTTAGTAGTACTCTTTACGGGAAACTACCCCTTTGTGCTTCCATCGAGCCCTGGTAGCTTGCTATTGCTCCGGACACATTGGTTGACTGGCATGTATCCTTCTTTGCTGCTGTGTCTGTCCCCTCGGGGAAATGTCTCGCAGTGTAATCAAGTCCCTGTAGCCTGCTACGACTCGTTTACGTGCAGTGTTAGCATTTATTTCATACGACGTAATGGAGTCCTTGTAGCTTGCTATGACTCGTCCACACACGCTTGAGATCGACACCTACATTGCTGGGTTACGTATGCCTGTTTCCGTACAGATGTACCACTTGGATTCTATGACTAGTCATGTCGGCCCGGGTTCTTTGTCGTGTGATTTCCAGCGACATGTTCACATACGTGTGCCAAAAGATGCAAATGGTCTCGGCCAAGGTAAGGCTGCAGCCGTGGAGCTTACCATGCGTGAGGCCGCAAAGTTATGTGACTTGTTACAGTTTGGATTCATATGACTTAGGATCGGGTTCCCGACAGCGTTGGTATCAGAGCTTGACTGACTGTAGGACTACCAAGCCAAACCGGTCGAAGTTGAGTCTAGAAACACTATAGAAAAGTAGGGGAATTGATTTTGGAAGGGCACGTAAGGCTCGTTTTACTCCTCTTCCCAAGTTATTCTATGCTGAGTCATCCTTATCTATTTCTACAGGGATAAGAACTAGGCTTCTTCTCTAATGCTTAGGATGACGAGTTACTAATCATGGACCACTAGCTAGCTTGACTGCAAGTGTATGTGAGTAGTTGAGTATTGTTGTTGTGACAATCAGATGGAGAAGAGATTTGAGTCTGGATAGTTGAGTGGTTATGCATTTCCAATCTTTTGCAGTTGTCTCAAAATCATTTTTGAGCAATTACAGCCGTTATGCTGTCCGATTTCTGCTAGAATCTCTAATGTCTTTGCATCATTCTTTGTTTCAGATGCCCCCTCATCCTTCCCGTTAGGTGGTCCATCTGACCAGGTGCATCGATGTACCGGGTCACACGGCCATGTTGGTTAGAGTCATGATGGAGGCTGGATATCGCTGGTACCCGGAGTACATAGTGGAGGAGCAGTATCGAGACTTCAACCAGAGTCAGTATATGTGTACTGTTAGGATTTATCCACCCTATCCTCGAGCTGCAGAGCCGCTTCACTGGACTTATGGATTAGGTCTCACAATTGATATGGCAGTTCAGGAGACCGTTTTCACCATGCTAACTATCATGAGGTTTCACCAAGGTCTGCTTCAGAATACAGTGTTTTGCTATGTTCCTGCTTCTCAGGGAGGAGAGGATACCTATTTCAGTGCAGCCTACTACGATCACTCTTGTGAAGACCTTAGGCTGCACGTGAACGCTCAGATGTTGGATAACAGGGATCGAGATGCACATGCCCTTCGCATGGAGCTTTATGCTACACATGCGCGTCTTTGGACATCCTTGACGCAGTTAGCACCTGTCGTGCAGATAGGCTATGGAGATTTGGAGATGTTGAAACCATCGCAGACTCATCTACCAGCACGCGTAGACTGGCTTGATGTTGGAGGCACCACACCTCTTTGAGGACCGCTGGTGCCACCTGCAAGGGGACCAAGGGCACACCCGTGTCCTTTCGGTTTCTAGGGATCACAGGCTAGAGTGTTTCCAGATCCTCAGGTTCAGCTCCCGGGTCATGGGGGTAACCTGTACGAGGCATTCTATGGTGATGCCTGAGCGCGTGGATGTTAGTACTAGTATGATAGTAGTCGTACCATCACAGTCCTGTGTGTCTTGTGAGATATGACGGGGTTGAGAGTTGAGTTCCGGAGGTGTAGATAGATAATGTATAGGAAGCTTGTAATACCTCCGATGAGTTGTGTCATCTCTCCGTCGGTTGTGTTCCAGCTCGGGCTTGTACTGAACTATTTCATGGTGTGTATGAATCATGGTGTTATATGGCAGTTGTTGTCACCATGTTAATTGGGTTTTACCCCCTGCATGCCAAGTTTTCCAGTACATTCCCTATCTTCCTCTTTAGAGTTGTTGTCCTTGATGTCTAAGTTGTGGATTTGTTTTCCCAGGATGGTGGCAGCAACTAGGAATAACCCCGCGCCTGCCCCTGAGCAGGGCGAAGGAAGCCAGCAAAGGCAAGATTACCTGCCTCATGCGCCTTCTTTGGTGGAAGTGATGTTAGAGGTTGAACGGAAAAAAGGGAGACCAACAGGCTACTGGAAAGAATTGAGCAGAACACTATGCGCGTTCCCCGCAATGATCGTGTTGAAGGTGTGTCCCTCAATGAATTTGTCAAGCGGTGCCCACCAAAATTTCATCATTCAGTCGACCCGCTCGACGCGGATGACTGGCTGACTAGCATGTCCCACAAGATTTGGGATGGCAATGTTTCAGAGGCCAACAAGGTGACATATGCTACGTACTTTCTGGAAGGACCCACCAACCTGTGGTGGGAGAACTATGAAGCTATGCGACCTGCAGGCCCCGCACCAACCTGGGCAGATTTCAGTGAGGCATTCCGTACCCATCACATCCCGGAAGGGCTGATGGATCGAAAAAGACAGGAATTTTGTGCCTTCACCTATGGCAGACTGTCAGTAGATGCTTCTAGCTGAGAGTTTGGTAACCTTGCTTGATATTCTCTAGAGTAAGTGTCAACTGATGCCAAAAAGCAGGCTAGGTTCCACAGGGGACTTAGTCCAGAGCTCCGCCGAGATCTGCACCTTCATGAGTGCGCCACTTTCCAGGCTCTCATCAATAAGGCAATCAATGCCGAGACTGGACAGACTGATTATGAGGCAACCAGGAAGCACAACCGTGATTTCAGCTCCGCATCTCGCTCAGGCTCCCATAAGCGCCCAGTGTGGGTGCCCAATGCAGCCCTGCCACCGAGGTATACCGCGAGGCCATCTTTTCAGGCACCTCGCCCAGCTCAGCCCAACCCTCCGATCAGGACAATTGGAGGTCCAACTACCAACACCGCTCCCCGTGCGACAGTGGTCTGCTACAAGTGTGGCGAGCTAGGACACTATTCTCGTGAGTGTCCCCAGAACAACATCAAGCTGGCTGGACGTGGAAAGCCGGGAAAAGCCTTCTTCGTGAAGCCAGCTCCTGCTCGTGGATGAGTGAATTATGTATCCGCTGAAGAAGCTATGGACGATCCTTATGTTCTCCTAGGTATGCTCCTTGTCAATAGCCATCCAGCATCTGTTCTATTTGATACTGGGGCATCTCATTCTTTCATCTCAGAAAGTTATGCACAGTTGCATAACGTGTCTTTTTGTGATATGCCAACTCCTCTAGTAGTTCAGACTCCTGGTTCAAAATGGCAAACTTCTAGAGTAAGCCATGGCAATGAGATCCTGGTGGATAGGCTAGTCTTCCTAGCATCGCTCTTAAGCCTTCGGACATCAATATCATCTTGGGCATGGATTGGATGTCATCCCACTATGCCAAGGTTGATACTCATACTAGGAATGTTCAACTTACACATCCCTCGGCTGAGATAGTTAATGTCTCCAGTCGAACAGCCAGGCGCCAAGTCTATTTGCTCATGCAAGCCCTCTTTCAGAGTTAGAAGATGTTCTGGTAGTCCAAGACTTTCTGGATGTCTTTCCAGAAGAACTGCCAGGCATTCCACCTGTCAGAGATGTTGAGTTTCTGATAGAACTCATTCCAGGGACTGTCCCAATAGCCAGAAGACCCTATAAGATGGCACCCTTAGAACTAGCCGAGCTTAAAATTCAACTCGATGAGGCTTTGAAGAAAGGTTTCATCCGTCCTAGTTCTTCTCCTTGGGCTTGTCTCGTCCTCTTCGTTTATAAGAAGGATGGATCGGATCGGATGGTTGTGGATTATCGGTAGTGAATCTGGTCACCATTAAGAACAAGTATCCGCTCCCCAGGATCAACGATTTGTATGATCAACTCGCTGGATCTTCTGTCTTTTCCAAACTAGATTTGAGGTTGGGATACCATCAAATCAGAATTAGAAATGGGGACATTCCAAAAACAGCTTTCGTTACTCGTTATGGCCAATACGAGTACACCGTCATGTCCTTCGTTTTAACCAATGCTCCAACCACCTTCTCTCACTTGATGAATTCAATCCTCATGGAGTATCTGGATAAATTCGTCATGGTATACCTCGACGATATACTCATATACTCGAAGAATGAATAGGAACATGCCGAGCATCTATGGCTGGTATTGACGAAAAATTGAGAGCATCGTCTATATGCCAAATTTTCCAAGTGTGAATTTTGGTTGCCAGAAGTGACCTATCTGGGCCACGTAACATCTGGTAAAGGAATTGTTGTCAATCCTGAGAGAGTTCAGGCTGTCCTTGATTGTACTCAACCTGAATCGGTTAAGCAAGTACGGAGTTTCCTTAGCTTAGCAAGCTATTGTCGCTGCTTTGTCAAGAATTTCTCCAAGGTTGCGAAGCCTCTCATTGAACTCCTCAAGAAAGATAAAAAGTTCGAGTGGACTCCACAATGCGAGCATAGTTTTTAGGAGTTGAAAAGACGACTGACCTCTGCTCCCGTTCTGGTGCCACCAGATTTCTCTAAGGACTTTGTTATCTATTGTGACGCCTCGCGACAAGGATTAGGTTCCATTCTCATGCAAGATCGTCACGTGATTGCATACGCATCTCGACTGTTGCGTCCACATGAGGATAATTATCCCACACATGATCTTGAGCTTGTAGCTGTAGTCCATGCACTGAAAACATGGCGACATTACCTTCTGGGTAACCATTGCGAAATTTACATTGATCACCAAAGTCTAAAATATATCTTCACCCAGCCGGATTTGAATCTCGGGCAAAGACAGTGGGTAGAGTTGATTACAGACTACGACTTAGGGATAACTTACACCCCGGGGAAAGCCAATGTCATGGCTGATGCACTAAGTCGTAAGTCGTATTGTAACAACCTGATGCTACAACAAGGTCAACCATTTCTCCATGAGGAATTCCGGAAATTAAACCTCCACATTGTTCCTCAAGGATTCCTATCCAACTTGGTGGCAAAACCTACTCTTAAGGATCAAATCATAGAATCCCAAAAGCATGATACCCGGGATATCCCGGATCAAGGAAAACATTAAGAGGGGTAATGTTAAATGCTTCACGGAAGATGATTGGGGGTTTGTCTTCTTTGAGAACCGATTAGTGATCCCAAAGAAGCAACACCTGCGGCAGTTGATTCTTAAGGAGGCTCATGATTCTCCTCTCAAAATTCATCCCGGTAGTACTAAGATGTATTAGGACCTACGCCAGAGGTTTTGGTGGACTAGAATGAAGAGAGAATTTGCTCAGTTTGTTGCTAAATGCGACGTTTGTTGTCGCATCAAAGCAGAACATCAAAGGCCTGCTGGCACCCTTCAACATTTAGCTATTGCTGAATGGAAATGGGATAAAGTCGGTATGGATTTCATCATCGGATTTCCCAGGACCAAGAGAGGGAATAATGCTATCTTTGTGGTCGTTGACCGCCTTTCCAAAGTGGCTCATTTTCTTCCTGTTCGGGAGAGCATAACTGCTAGCCAGCTAGCAGAGTTGTAGGTTTCTCGAATAGTTTCTCTTCATGGTGTTCCTTTGGAGATTAACTCAGACCATGGAAGTATTTTTACTTCTCTATTTTGGGAAAGTTTTCAAACCGCTATGGGGACTCATCTATCCTTTAGCACTGCTTTCCACCCGCAATCAAGTGGTAAAGTTGAACGAGTCAATCAAATCCTCGAAGACATGCTCCGAGCTTGTGTTATATCCTTCGGTATGAATTGGGAGAAATGTCTTCCATTTGCCGAATTTGCTTATAACAATAGTTATCAATCAAGCTTGGGCAAAGCCCCTTTTGAAGTTCTCTATGGACGAAGGTGTCGAACACCTCTTAACTGGTCAGAAACCGGAGAGAGGCAACGCTTTGGCCCGGGTATGATCCAGGATGCAGAAGAGCAAGTTCGCATTATTCGTGAAAAATTGAAAACAACCCAATCTCGTAAAAAGAGACAATATGATCTTCATCATAAGGCTGTGACCTATGAAGTTGACGAGAAGGCTTACCGTCGGATTACACCTGTGAAGGGTACCCATCTATTCGGTATCAAAGGCAAGTTGGCTCCTCGTTACATTGGACCTTCGCATTCTTGATAAACGAGGAGAGGTTGCCTACCAATTGGAACTTCCGCCGCATCTTTCCATGGTTCATGATGTCTTCCACATCTCGCAACTCAGGCGTTGCTTTTCGGACCCTGTCCGTGAAGTGGACCATGACACGCTTGATCTCCAAGATAACCTTACATATCGAGAATACCCTGTTCATATTCTTGATCAAGCTGAGTGTACCACTCGACGACGGAACATCAAGTTTCTCAAGGTTCAGTGGTCACATCATTCTGAGAAGGAGGCCACATGGGAAAGAGAAGATCGTGTTCGACTAGAGTACCCCACGCTCTTCCTGATGACTTCAAAATCTTGGGACGAGATTCTTTTGAGTGGGGGTGAGTTGTCACATCCCTAACTAGGTGTCTTAGGATAGCTTGTGTTTGCATCATCTTTCATTCTTGCATCAACATGAAATGGGGAGAAAAGAGAAACCCCAAGCTCATATTGAAATGAAACAATTCAAGTTTGGTGAAATTTCAACAAATTCAAAATGCCATTTAAAAATATTCCCTATGTCTGATAAATGTGGGCATGAATATAACAGGGACCATTTTAAATAATTGAACATCTGAAGCAATTTAAAAAAAATGATAAAGCTTCTAAAAATATCAAATAAAGCATTATCATTATTTTTATTTTCAAAATACCCTGAAACCTTTTAGACAAGTTTGAAATATTCAAACTTCATTTTAGAAAATGTTTGGGATATTTTGAAAAGTCATTTGGACCTGCAAAGAATTAAAACAAATGTCAGAAAACAGAAAACAGAGAGGAAATAGAGAAAAAGAAAAATAGAAAGCCCAGGCCAGACCGACCCACTCGCCCATCTGCCAGTCGTCCCTGTCCTCTCACCAGGAGGACAGGGCACGTGCTCGCCGCACGCTGGCACGCGCCGGCCAGCACCTCCCAGCCTGGCTGCTGCCCTGGAGGGTCGCAGACGTGCCAGCGCGAAGCTCCTCTCCCCGCGAGCTCTCTTTCTCTCTCGCTTCTTCCTCTCTCTGCCCGCCATGGCCGAGCTGCTCGCCGCTGTAGCACCGCCGTTCTAGCTGCCCACGAGCCCTTCCGAGCCCACCGAAAGCTCCGCCTAGGTCTCCTCTTCCTTCTAGCCGAGCAACGTGCCGCCGGAAGATCCCTATCGCCGCATCGCCGTCGTCTTCTTCCTCGGGTCACCGGCAAGGGAATCAAAGCTCGCCACTGCTCGAGGTCCTCCCCGAGCTCGCTTTTGATGCCCCTGCATCCGCCGTGATCTCCTAGAGCTTTCCCCCCTCTTGCCCCCTTAGTTAGCGTGCTCTATCACCGGATTCCGTTGAGGTCCGAACTGCGCCGCCGCTCGAGCTCAACGTCAGCCATGTTTCGGTGTTCAGCTCATCCATCAGAGGCCACCGTCGTGTTCGTGACGCTGCATAGATGCTGTAGGTGCCAAGTAGAGGTCATGTTGCGCCCTGGATCTATGAGCCCGTGCTCGCCCGAGCTCCGACAGCCGCCAAGCTCGTCGTCGGCGTTGATTCCGACCGTCTCAGCCCCTGGGAGGTGTCACAATGGACGCGCGGGTGAGCGTAGGTTCGTCTGGTGCCCTCCGCCATCCATTTGGTCACCGGAGGAGGGCTTTCGATCCCCTCCGCCAGTCTTGAAGCCACCGGCGGCTCAACGCCGGTGGGTTTCGCCAGAGTTGACCACGGGGGTTTGACCCCAGGTCAACTGACAGGTGGGGCCAGCCCATGGTTAAGTTAGTTTAGGTAATAAAAATTAATTAATTAAATCAAATAATTAATCAGACACTAACAAGTGGGCCGAGTGTTGTTAATTATTTAGGCTTAGTTTAAATCATAGTTTATTATTAAGTGAGACACTGACATGTGGCCCCCACATGTCAGGTTTGACTCTGGTCTGGTTAGCCGACTAGATGACGTCATCGTGATGTTAGGCTGATGTCATAATTCTATTTTCTAGTTTAAAAATAATTCCAGAAATTTTTTAAAACTTTGAAAAATCATATAAATTAATCTGCAAAACAGATGAAAAAAATTTATATATGAAAATTGATCAGAAAAATCCAATGAATCCAACGGTGCTATTGCCATGCATGTTAGAGCAACCTATATAGGTAAACATGGACATTTAACAATAGGCCAATATATGGAATTTGAAATGAAGAACAACTTTGAACCTATATTCAAATCGATTTCAAATTGACTTGATCACTAGCTGCATTAGCTCATCCATGCATGTTACCATGCCATGATCATGCATCGTATTGTTGCACTTGCGTATATTGAATGTGGTTATCTGCTTTGCGGTAGGCCCTAATCCGGAAGATACCCCTTAGTATCCTGACGAAGGAGTGAACTCCTCCGCAACTCAGCAAGGCAAGCAACCCTTTTGATCATTCTGATAATATCCCACTCTCTCGCTCCTGCTCTTGTTTATTGCATTAGGACATTAATCACATGTCAGTCATACACGGTAGAGGAACTTATTCTTCTGCATGACCTAATCTTGTCATAGTAAATAGATAAACCTTGCATCCTAGCATACCTAGTAGATGCTTGTGCCATGATGTGCTTAGCTTACCTTGCCTGCATTGCTTTCTATGCTTAAGAGTATTGTCAGGTCTGTTTCATCTGGGTGATGACCTGGAGTGAACCAAAGTTGCCCTAATGTGATATGATTAAGATGAACCTGATTTTGTAAAAGGTAGCGATGAGAGGCTATGTAGGAGTACGTAGCGGGGTGTCTCATCGGGACTGTTCATAGGAACTGAGTTCCGTGTTTGTGATCCAATACTAGATACTACCACACATTGGGTTCCAGTAACTCGACCCCTCTCGACCTATCAGTCGCTTAGTCCTTGATCCAGGTATTGCAAGTAGTTTCTGGTGTTTATAGTATGCTGGAGGCCGTGCATAGCACCGGCCCTAGGGGTGGGTTACGACGCGGTAGGCAGTGGCACGGTGTACCAAGGGTCACCCGAAAGGTGGGCTTGGGAACCCTGCACACATCGTTTGGGGCCGTAGCGGAAACTTCGGTCGGATTTCCGTGCGGGTTCAGTCTCAAATAGGCGGTAGCCTCGACTTTAGGTCTTATGTGATTGACGGTCGTGGACGAGTCCCTCGCTGGGCCTCCGCTTGATGGTTGCCGAGGTGCATGGTTTAAAGAGCACACAGCGATAAGTGGCGAGAGCGTGTGTGGAGAGGTACACCCCTTCAAGGTTATGAAACTATTCGAATAGCCGCGTCCTCGGATATGGACTGCTTGGAGATCTTGTATTGTTCATAGATAATCAAATGGATACTCATAAAAATACAAGACAAGTGTGAGTACCGTGGGTGGCACTCCCGTAGGAGACGGAAGTGAATCCATGGTGGTGTATTGTCGTGGAGTTAGTGGACTCGTGTGCGATAACTAAAATGTTAACGAAATGATAACATTGATTAGTGTAGGTTAGCCATGAGTCAAAGCTGGCTTGTTGCATAAACATCATCTCTCCCTTGTTGATACATGAGCTCAAATAGACTAGGTCTGTTTTAAGTACTTGCTGAGTATGTTTCTACTCATCCTTGCTTAATAAATGTTGCAGATGAGACCCAGGACCCATCAGGTGGGTTATTTCTAGACGTTGACCATGCCGAATAGTTGGTGTCCCAGCTATGATCTTGCCCGTGTGGTGGGCTGTAGATAGTCAGGCCATGTGCCTCTTTTCCTTTTCACTGTCTGTACTCAGACAGCTTTAAGTTTCCGTTGGCTTGTATGAACTTGTTTGTATGACTTGTGTGTTGGGTCATGAGACCCCTGCCTGTAAGAACATATTATGAAAGACTCTTCTGAGTCTCTTAAATAAAAGTTGTATTAATGTATGGTTATGTTGTGATTCCATAGTTGTATCGATGGATATCGGGCATGTCGTGCGTACGTGTGACGCGCAACGGTATGTATGGGATCCGACACCTAGTCATGTGCTTTTAGTAGTACTCTTTACAGGAAACTGCCCCTTTGTGCTTCCATCGAGCCCTGGTAGCTTGCTACTGCTCCGGACACATTGGTTGACCGACATGTATCCTTCTTTGCTGCTGTGTCTGTCCCCTCGGGGAAATGTCTCGCAGTGTAATGGAGTCCCTATAGCCTTATATGACTCGTCTACGTGTAGTGTTGGCATTTATGTCATACGATGTAATGGAGTCCTTGTAGCTTGCTATAACTCGTCTACACATGCTTGAGATCAACACCTGCATTGCTGGGTTACGTATGCCTGTTTCCGTACGGATGTACCACTTAGGTTCTATGACTAGTCATGTCGGCCCGGGTTCTCTATCGTGTGATTACCAGTGACATGTTCACATACGTGTGCCAAAAGACGCAGACGGTCCCAGCCAAGATATGGCTGCAGCCATGGAGCTTACCGTGCGTGAGGCCGCAAAGTTATGTGACTTGTTACAGTTTGGATTCATATGACTTAGGATCGGGGTCCCGACAGAAACATCCATATATATATCCAGTTGAATGTAGGTGATCATGAACTGTTACTATCGACATTATCTTTGAGGTAAATGAGTTGGGTGGCAAAGACAATAAGGCCCCATCGTCCTATGTGTCTGATTTGAACATTAGCTCCAAAAATATGCAATGAGTGTTAGAAATCATAGAAGACTATGTGATAGTTGAGTATGCAAACTTGCGATAATGAAAGATATTACAAATACTCTTCTCTAGAATATGATGAATTATGATTATCTCAATGACTCAGAATATAGTTTGTTAATTGTCAATAGAGTTTGTGCTTCATACTTCAGTGTTGTGGATAGATTAATACTTGTTTATGAGAAGCTATATGATGAAAAGATTGCTGATATGTTAATATTCATGATGCTCTCATGATTGTACTCTATTTTTATCGACACCTCTATCTCAAATTATGTGGTCATTGTTATCAAGTTCCCTTTCGCTGGACGACAAGAGAGGTCTAATCTTGGGGGAGTTGATACATCCATTTCACATCATGAATTCTTATATATATTTATGTTATTCTTGTCCATTATACCTCATCATTATACAATTATTATGCATTCTCTCTCTGAATACGCAAGGTACATCACAAAGAGGGAAATCACTAGAAACTGGAATACTAGACCTAAAAATGAAGAAAATGGTTGAAAATACAGTAGACTCCGAATGACCTGAAATTTCACGCAGAATTTTTAAGGAATATATAAGAATGATTTGGCCAAAATATACCAAAGGGAGGCCACCAGCTAGCGGCAAGCCAACAGGACGCGCCCACCCCACTAGGCGCGCCCTGATGGCTTATGGGGGCCCAAAAGATCTCTTGACCCCCGTCTTCTCCTATATGGTGTGTTTCACCCTCGAAAAAATCATAACGATACTTTGGGCCAAAACGTCGCCGTCACAAGGCGGAAACCAGGGCAGAGGCCCTTTTGCTCTCCGATAGAGAGATTATGTCGGGGAAACTTCCCTCCGTGAGGGGGGTGGGGGGAAACAAAGCCATCGTCGTCACCAACACTTCCTCCTTCGTGGGATGACCAATCTTCATCAACATCTTCACCAGCACCATCTCATCTCAAATACTTGTTCATCTCTTGTATCCAATCTTTGTCTCAAAACCACAGATTGGTACATGTGGGTTACTAGTAGTGTTGATTACATATTGTAGTTGATGCTTATTGGTTTACTTGGTGTATGATATTATGTTCAGATCCTTGATCACTATTACTATACCTCTGATCTTGAACATGTTTATGTGGTGTTAGTAGTTATTATTGTTCCTGACGACATGGGAGAAGTCTTATTATAAGTAATCAGGTGAGGTTGTTTTTCGTTTGATATTTTGATGATGTGTATGTTGTTGCTTCTCTTAGTGGTGCCGTGTGAACGTCGACTCCATGACACTTCACCATGGTATGGGCCTAAGGGAAGGCATTGTAGAGTAACAAGTAGATGATCAGTTGCGAGAGTGACAGAAGCTTAAACCCCTAGATGCGCTGCTTCATAAGGGGCTGATTTGGATCCACATGTTTCATGCTATGGTTAGATTTATCGTAATTCTTATTTCGCAGTTGCGGATGCTTCTGAGAGTGGGTAACCATAAGTGTGTTGCTTTTTCAAGAAATAAGAGCAACTTAGCACCTATCCACCCACATATCAAACTATCAATGTAACCAACGTGAATCAACTCAACATGATGAACATGACTAGACAAAAATTCACATGTGTCATCGGGAGCGCTTACTTAATATAAGAGTACTTTACGGCTGTCCTTTGCTATAAAGAGGATTGGGTTACCTTGCTGCACCTTGGCCACTATTGATACTTGTCACTTGCTATGAATTATCTTGCTGCAAAACAATCTACTACTATTACTCATACCACTTGGAGAGAATACCTTGGTGAAAACTTCTTATCATTTCCTTATGTTCCTCGTTGGGTTCGACACTCTTATCAAAAGGTCTACGATTGATCCCTATACTTGTGGGTCATCACACGCCGCTCATCAAGAGTGACAAGAGTACGATAAGCCGTTTTTACGAAAGTATTTGTCCAACCTCTCAAAGGCTCAAGCAATAAAATCTTCGCCACCACCTGCTCGTATTGGGACATTCAATATAGCTTGGGCATCCCACTACTAGGGAAAAGCCTAGCAGTAGCGCGGGTTAAGGGCTTGTTAGTAGCGCGGGGCAAAGCGCTACTGCTACGGCACCACAACTAACTTGTAGCAGTAGCGTATCTCCCCCGCGCTATTGATAATTTACTTACTAGTAGCGCAGGTCTCTAACAAGCGCCACTACTAATTTTATGCTTTTTTGTTTACTAATGACATCACTAGTGTAATTAGTAGTACTGTGGTGGGCCTAATGTAGCAGTAGTGTTAGTAGTAAGCAGAAGAGGATGGGTTTATATATATCATTATTGAGGACAATTTGAGTTCAAAACCAGACCGAACTGCTAGATCGAGATCCATAATGATAAAACTATTAAACCTTAAACTAGAGGTTAATCTTACTACAATACTATTAATGAGCATAATCTGGTGGGGCAGAATCTCATGGTAGTGGGGGCATTCTTAGCGGAAGTATCCCGACAACAGTACCCCATCGGTCTCTTTGAGCCGGGCATGAAGATGTCGCTTGTTGTAGTACCCATTCCATTAGCAAGTGGGAACTACTCTTAGGTGGCATCCAAGCATGCTCTAGAGCATTGGTCTCCACGAGGATGACGTCTGCTACAACTTGTAGTTGTATTTGGTCATAACTCTTGCACTCCTTGACTTCGAACTCCCAGACACTAGACCGAGTCTTCTGAAACATTTTCTCCACCTTTTCCAGCTCCCGCATACAATCTCTCCATCTGAACACTGCATCGTCAATCCTTTTTCCTCGCGCCAGCAACTTCCTCTGCCACTTCAACTCCTCTTCACGAGAACGTCTAGGAGACATGGAATCCCTGTAAATTTGGCATGACATTTGCTTAACAATGGACATATTAAATATCACAATGTCTAGGAGACATGGAATCCCTGTAAATTTGGCATGACATTTGCTTAACAATAGACATATTAAATAGCACATTGTCTAGGAGACATGGAATCCCTATAAATTTCCCCACGCCAACAAATCTAACCAGTTACAGCGTGTTAGACATAGAATCTAACAATGGACATTTGCACAAAGTTTGCAAGTTTAAACAATTTTTTACGGTACGACGTGAAGCACTTTTGTAACACAATTTACAACATGTGGATGAATTCCGATTTGCATCCATACATCCATCTAACCATATAAATTCATCCATCCATAACCATCTAAATGCATCCATACATCCATCTAACCATCTAAATGCATCCATCCATAACCATCTAAACGCATCCATCCATAACCTTCTAAATATATCCATTCATAACCATCTAAATGCATCAATCCATCCATCCATTAAGATTTTCTAGCAATGCACAAACAAAGGGAGGATGGAGAAGGTGGAGAGTGGGAGAGAGAAGGGAGGGAGAGCTACTTCTGCGTAGATGGCCGGGACGGAAGGGACCGGATGGGGAGGGCCGCCGCGTGGGTAGGGCCGGGACGGAGATGCCCTCCGCGTGAGGCGGACAGCCAGGATGTGGCAGCGCCGCTGCGAGGGAGATAGTGGAGAGGGAGATCTATAGAGTGAGGAGTGAGGGGGCGCGGGCCGAGGGGAGAAGATAAGGTACGACCTAGCAGTAGCGCGGTCGAGGAAGACACGTTATGGATGCACATTTAGCAAAAGCGCTGGTTACGGCAATCACTACTGCTAAGTGGGGCCCACAATATGGCACATCACAGCTTTAGTTCCAGCGAGCGGTCAATCTTAGCAGCAGCGCCCTACCATAAAAACATGCAACTATTATATTGTTAGCAGCATCGCTGCTCGCAGAAGGGCGCTGCTACTATACCAAGCCTATCGGCAACAATGTGTCAATTATAGTAGTAGCGCGTTGTATACCAGCCGTGCTACTGCTATGTTGATACCAGTAGTGCCTCTTGTGGAGACGCGCTACTGCTATGTTGATACCAGTAGTGCCTCTTGTGGAGACGCGCTACTGCTAATTAGCAATAGCGTCATATTTTAACCCCCTCTACTGATACGTTTGTGTGTATAAGGTTTTCCCTAGTAATGTCCGGTGCAAAGAAATTCCTTTTAACCAACTGAACTCCTTTGTAAGTGTCAATTAGATTGGCGACATGGTCTAAATGATCCATCCCTTGCCGGCCCATAGTCTTGATAGTAGAAGTAGTTGGCATCCATCTATCATTCCATATAGAAACTAATTCGCCACAAGCAATGCATTTTCTGAGCGCCTTGCAATTATAGATTTCCATGTGTTCGATGCTAAAGAGGGTGCATGGGAATGCATGAAATATGTATTCGGAAAGTACTTACCCTTCAAGAAACTGGCACATAGTGAATTAGGATGAGTTAGGAGTCTCCGTCCCTGCTTTCCGAGGAACGCAAGATTGAATTTCTCGAACTCCCTGAATCCCATTCCACCATGAACTTTGGGTGTAGCCAACTTATCCCATGAAAACCAGTGTAAGGACCGCCTATCAATGGAGATGCTCCACCAAAATCTTGCCATGGAGGACGTGAGATGTTAACAAACTTTTTTAGCGAGTTGAAAATAGCTTATGCTATAAGTAGGGATGGCCTCGATAACTGATTTGAGAAGCACCTCCCTGCTTGCACACACCAAAAGGCGTTCCGCCCAAACTTGCATATTACCTTGTCTTCTTTCACAAATGTGATCAAAAGAGCTACTCGTTATGCCCCCACCGCCATAGGTAGGGCCAAGTATCGTTCTGTGAGGACTTCCACAAAAATACCAAGTTCCTGTTTCATTGCATCACGAATAGATTGAGAAGCATTAGGACTAAAAAATATCAAAATATTCTCTTTGTTTACTGCTTGACCCGAGCACTCAACATAGATCCTAAGAACTTCATTACATCTATTAGCATTTTGCAACTAAGCACCAAGTAAATCAGACTACCATATGCAAACATTAGGTGATTGACCCATGGGGAATGCACGCACACACATAGGTTTACCATGATCAATATGAGGGCCACCAAAATTGTTCATGAGAGATGGAAATCCTTCTGCCCAAATAAGGAATAATAAGGGAGAGCTAGGATCCCCTTGTTGTAGTCCTTTATATGCCTGGAAGAAAGGTACAAGTGTCTCATTCACCTTCACCAAAAATCTCACCGATGATACGCACTTCATAATTAGCCGGTTAGATCTATCACAAAAACCAAGTTTGGACATTATAGCCTCCAAAGAATGCCCTTCAACTCTCTCACAAGCGTTGAGCATGTCCAATTTAACACCACAGTAGGTTGTTTTACCTTTCCTTTTCTTTTTCATTGGATGCACACTTTCATACTCTACCAAGACATTGTTAGTGATCAAACATTCTAGAACAAAAGCACTTTGATTTACCCTAAGAACCTCATCCATAAAACTCCACAAACGGTTAGTATTTGCCTTAGCAACAATTTTATATAGGATTAGACATAGGGAAATTGCACGATACTGAGAAATATTCTAAGGGTTGTGTACCTTGGGTATAGTGTAATAACATTGTGCCACCATTTAAAAACTCCAAGATGGCCTGTGCTATATCATCACTTAGGATGGACCAGTGTCGTTGGAAGAAACCAACGGTAAAGCCACCTATACTTGGTGCCTTTGACAGAGCCATTTGGAAGTGAGCAGTCTTAACATGCCCAGTAGTGAAATCCTTTGCAAGAGCTTCATTCATGGCGTGAGTCACCCAAGAAGTGACATGTTCAATTTGTTCGTTCATATCATTGTAACCTTGGGATAGGTACATATTCTAGTAGAAATTGAGGATTTCCCCATGTATCTCATCATGATCAGCACAAACCTGGCCATCAGATTTCTGTAATGAGGTAATCCTACTAATTTGTTTCCTCTGAGAAGCACGAGCACGGAAAAATTCAGTGTTCCGGTCACCCTCTCGGTTGTTTTGGACTCTGGACCTCTCCCTCATCCAGATATCCTCCTATCGATGGATAGTTCCTCCGTCGATGGACCCCACGTAGATGGTTCGCGACGGATAGTTCCTCCGCCAATGGACCCATGCCAACTGATGCAGCCTTTAATCGCTCCAGAAGTTTGTGCAGCTTTTGTACCTTCTTGGCTAGGTTACCAAACTCATGCTCCCCTCATGAGCCGAGATGTTGTTGAACTGTGTATAGGGCCTATAGAACACCCTCAAGACCTCCCTGAACAGCTCCAGATTCCCATTATTTTTGCACAACTTGGTCATAATCTGTGTGAGTCTGCCAAGCATTCTCATACCGAAAGGGCTGTTGACCAACATGCCATTTATTCGGTTGTTCTTGCCTTAGTTCTGCTACCACATAACAATGTTGTAAGTTGTTGAGCTAATATGGTTGACACAAGTATATTCAAATAATTGCATAAAATTATGATTTTCCTAAACCCGACCTAAGCGAGCTTTTACATTTGAATCTTCGTGATGTCTATTGTCTCATGTAAAGGGAACACCATGCCAAGCTAAGTCTTGAAATAAGCAAATATCAATTACATCACATAAGGCTTGCATCTGACATGCCGGTCTTGCATGTACACTAAAGTGTTCAAGAACATACATAATTTCATTAAAATCTCCCTTGCAAATGCACCCTTCATGTCTTATTCCGAGCAACGTAAGCAAGAACTCCGAACTTTGAAATATGTTTTCTACTCGAGGTTGTTCATAAAAACATGTGAACCGCCAACGAGGTTGATTGCTATCTTTCCACCTTGCCATCACATTAATATGTGCTTGGCTATAATTCTTAAGATCAACATATAGCTCCTCTATCCAGAATAATCCAATACCATCACTCAAACCGTCATACACCACAACAAAGCAACCGGTAAAACCTAGTAGACCTTTCAAATTTTCCACACGTTTACCCCTAATCTTGATCTCCAAGACAAATACAAGGGATGGACCTTCCTGCATCAAAATATTGTGAAGCTCCCGAACTGTTGTAGGGTTCCCATGCACCCAATAGTTCCATATCATGGCATTCATTGGCTCGGGCATGGCTGACTCGCAGGACCCGCCTATTAACCAGAATCTTCTGGGGTAGAAAGTTTATTTTGGGGCTCATGCTCGACAATCGAATCCTCATTATTCTTGCCATATATGTCAGCATCAACATTCAGTTGGTTCCCCAAAGCCGAGGTTGGATCACCAATATGTGCTTTAGTACTTATCGTGAGTGGTTGTTGAATCTTCCTGTAGTACTGCTTTGGTTCTTCCCCTCCTTTTGTTTTAGTTCTATTGCTTTTGACTGGAAAATTAACATCGACGGTACCTATCCCTACAGTACTTGACTGAGCCATACTTTGTTTCTTATTACTGGGTAGTCTGCTCCTTGGCCGGTGTATCAATATAGCTTGTTCTATTACGTTCATCAGGGGTACGAAGTCCTTTCCCAAGGGGAAAAGCCCTATGAGCATCTCTAGTACATGGCATTAGGCATAACATATCTGCATGACCCAATTGGCCACAAGGGAAGCAAAAGTGTGGGATTTTCTAATACTGTATGTCATAGGCATCCGTACTTTTACTCAGAGCAGAATTAATCGAGATGCATTGCCTTAATGGCTTCCCTACATCCAGTGTAACTATTGCTCTCAAGAATCCAGCAACACGGTCAAATTGCATAGAACTCACATGTTTGTCAATCTGCCCAGCTATCTCTTCCCCCCACGTATTTCTCTGAAGATTATACAGCATGTTAACAACTCTCGCCCAGACCTGGAAGCTTTCAAACTTGAGCTTGCACTGCCTCATGCAATCGACAAACTGAAACAGAATTACAATGTTCTTGATAATGTGCCACAGAGAGCCTTCCCACACACAATCATGATCACATTGTGTGGCAAACTTAGGAATGGAAGTATTCTCCCCAACCAATCTAAAAAATCAAACCTTTATGATTACCCCAAGAAGGACGGGGAGCGTTGGAGATGGTCTGAATATGTAGGATGTTGCGGTGAAGAACCCTCCCTACCACCATCCACTTATGTACCTCCTCCACATCACGATCATGTATCACCACATGAGTCTCTTCTTTATCCGAGGTATCTAGATTTCATAGTGCTTTCAAGAGACGACCCCTTGTCTTCTTGGGTGACAAGGCCCCCTCCCCTCATGGACCTTCGTGGGCAGATGGCTCAGCCATCCTCACCATCGGTGCAACAGACGAACTGATCTACCAGCATCTCTAGCCCTCGTAAACCCTAATCACCTCATTAGGGAGTCGTGGAATATGGGGTCCCGATCGAGGTGGTTTAGTCCATGGGCCAGGCTGGGGGGCCCATCAAGGAGAAGGACCCCGGAGGCCTAATACGAAGCGTGGATACTCCGCATTGTACGAAGGCATGGAATGCACTTCAAGGAAGAGATGATTCGTTGGACATGTAATCTATAGGTGGTAGCTAACATTTATGTAACACAAGATACCCCCAGTGCCTATATAAACCATGGGGTTTAGCTCATAGTGGATACCCATACGCATCATCTCAACCCCTACTGTTTAGCCCACAATCTCACGATCTCGAGGTATATCAACTCAGTAATTACTAGTACATCAGTACAACAAGAGAAGGCCCTAGGTTTTACCTCCATTGAGAGGGCCCAAACCTGGGTAAAAGACTCATTTGTCTTGTCTCCTGTTACCCTATCGGTGTACTAAAGTTTGGGTCGTTTAGTACCCCTTACTGGATGCAAGTACGAAGATGACAAGAAAGCATTCAACTCAATAACCAGAAGATAGAAGGCCAAAGACTCGGATCCCGACAAGACCCTTGTCGGGATGGCTAGCGGAGCCCTGACAAGATGTGCACCCAGTAAGATCTCGTCATCCTCCTAGCACAGAGACCAGGTATCATCCCTCTTGGATACTTGTCAAGACGCTAGCGATGGTGGAGGTTAAGCGGTGCCGATGGGACGGGCTCCTGTCCCGTCCTGTAGAAGGTCAGGGATGCCTGGCGGAGCATTTAATGCGTTTGTCTCATACCATCAATATTAGGTATGAAAACACTATAGCAACTGTACACCCCGTGTGTGTATTGTACGCCGCTGTTGGTGACCCCTTGGTCATATAAAAGGAGACCCAAGGCGTAGCTACATGGGGAGTTTTTTTGGGACTTTGCGGAGACCTTTTGGGACTCTTTTCGAGAGATCATTCTGGGATGGATGCATGCATAGCAGTTTTGTACTATTCACCACACAACGCTCCTATAACCAAACCCCAAACACTCACAATACACTAAAGCAGGAGAAGGTTTTACGCTTCTCAGCAGCCCAAACCTGGGTAAAAATCCCTCGTGCTGGTCGTTCGATCTGCTCTGTGTGCAAATTCTTCTCCCTACCGAACCTTAAAGGGATCCACGCGATCCCATACGTGTCGTACCCCGACATCTTTGGCACGCCAGGTAGGGGGGAGAGTTGTGTGAACCTGATCTAACGATCACCGCACCAGTTTCTTCATCATCTTCATCGCCATGGCCCCTAAGAAGAAGAGCTTCACGAAGGTTGATCCATCCACGTCCGATGTTCCTGTAGCTACTCGTACACGCGATGGTGTGGATGCGGGCGGAGGAGGCGGAGATCTTGAGCTTCCACGATTCTTCGGAGATCAAGGCCAAGCGAGCGGCAATGTCTGCAACGCCGATGACAACCCACGCGTCGCTGGGTCTCAAGATGAAGCCGTACTGCCTACGGGCAACATAGTGAACTCCAGGGATGGAAGGGCACCTTCCAAGGCACCCACATCGGTGCATGCAGCACGGCCTTCTCAGGTCGCACGCGAAGAACAATGCCGTGACATTGGTGGTTTCGAGCGTCCCCATGGAAAGACTCTTGAGCATCACTCTCAAGATGCGCGGGACCAGCATGCATGTCAAAACGCTGGTGGAAGTGGCGCACGGTCGTGGGACCGTGATGGAGCTCCTTCTAACACAGTTAGGACTCAGAGCACCCCACATTCTTCGCACCTTTCACTGCCGACTACATCAAGTGATGGCGCAAGCACAACTACTCCTGAATTTTCCTCCTGCTGCGGAGAAGCTTGAAGAGTGGAGAGCTAGTATTCAGAGCCTCCTCAGCCTCGTTGATTAGTATGGGCCATGGCGGGCGGAGTCTTCGCGGTGGCGGTCCATCGAGCTAGCACACACCATTGGCGAAAAGGCTGGGGGTGGCACGACCATGGTGCACTCTCCACTATGGCGGCAACAACGGTCACCGACTCGACGGACCGACGCCTGTGATGACGATTCAACGACATCGTCTGATCCGCAAACTCTCCACGATCAATGCCATGTTCTTTGGGAGCAAAACAATGAAGACGCTCGGACTACCAATGAGCGGTAGCGGGAAGCGCGCTATCAATCTGATAGACGCGCAACACCCACTTTAGACAAGCCTGCGCCAGGGTATCATGTCGATATACCTTATGATGTGGGTTGTCCAGCTTTTACCCATGAGCTGCGACGAGTCCAGTGACCCGATTCCCGAACGTTCAAGCCGGAGGTCCTGGAGTACTACGATGGCAAGACTCACCCGTCGGAGTTCTTGAGCATCTACACCATTGCGGTACAGGCTACCAGGGCTCGCGATGACTAGATACTCGCCAACTACTTCCTGTTGGTACTTAAACCCAACATCAGGTCGTGGTTGCTGCATCTACTTGAGAATTCCATTTCTTCCTGGGCAGATCTATGTCATGAATTTGTTGGTGCCTTTACCGGAGGCCACCAAGCTCTCGGCCAGGAAAGTGATTTGCATCTCATCCCGCAGAAAGAAGGCGAAACTTTGCATGTACATTCAGAGATTCAGCTATATACATCACAACATCTCGAGCGTTCATCCTGCCATTGTTATCAACGCGTTCTATCAGAACATGCGCAACTGCAAGATGCGCAAAGAGATGGAAATGAACAAAGTCAGGGATGTCGCGGAGCTCTATGCTCTAGCTGATAAATGTGCTCGAGCTAAGGAAGGGAGGAGACTCCCCGGCGAGGATGCTGGCGCTGGAGTCGACTCTAAATACGAAGATGTCGCCGCCTCGGCAAAGATAGGCCGACGGTCAAACGGGAAACGCAAGGGCAAGGCCGTTCTTGCCGTCGAGGGATCTGGCAACCTTGACACCGCCAAGAAGGCTAAGGTTGATGGCCCCGGAAAGGAGGTTGCCGGGTGCTCCTCCTGTCAAGCCTTGGCGGCTTCCAACAAGTCGGAGGGCTCTGACAAGCAGTACTGCAAGATCCATCGCACCAAGGGCCACGATCTCCAAAACTGCCGGCAAGATGAGCAGCTTGTCGAGAAGCAAAAAGTTGAGTATGTGAGGCGAGATAAGGAGAAGGCCCAAGACGGTGCGGACAGGTCCGACAAGAAATGCGGTGGCCGAGGAGGTCACCGTGGCAAGTCCAAGCCATATAAGGAGAGGCCCGCTCGGGGCCGCAACAAGGAAGAGGTGGGTGACGATGGCAATGAGGAGGATGATGAGTCCAGCGAGCACGAATTTCAACAAGCTACAGACATCGTTTGCATTGACAAAGGCGCCTCATTGCATTCTTCTCATCGCCAACTTAAACAGTGGGCGCGCAAGATTAATGCAATAGAACCATCTGTTGATGCCCGGAAGCCTTGAATTTGTCCAACATGCCTATCATTTTTGGCGCCAAGAATCACCCTGATCGCATGATTGCGGTCGGGTGTCTACCATTGTCGGTTTCGCCAACAATTCGGAACCTCAAAGTGACGAAAATGATAGCTGACGGTGGGGCTGGTTTGAACTTGATTTCGCCTGACGTGATCAAAAGCATGTAGAAAAGTCTCAAAGGGCATCAAACCCTTTGCGATGTGCTCAAAAAGAAGATTCTATACAGGAACTCTAGTAAAGAGGGTATTGCACTTGAGAGGAAACTCAATGTTGATGGATCCTACTAGATACCTGAGTAGTACCCCAAAACCTCATGGGTTGTTGCAAAAGGACCTCCTATAGATCCATCCACCTTATCTGGCTTTACTTGTGAAACTTAATATTCCTCTAATGAGTCGCTTGACTCCAACTACAAATTCTTCAAAACTCAGAAAGGTGAAGTATTTGCCAAATTTGTCGAAACTAACCGCAGGAACGGTTTAGCTATGAAGAAAATCTGGGTTCCTAAGAGCTGTATACAAAATCTTCAAGTGAATGTCCTCACGACTCCACTTATGAAGAATAGTAACCCCGGATGAAATTCCTCATATGGACCAAAGTCTTCACATGGACCAAATTCCTCAAATGGACAAAAATATCATTCTCGTGCTAGTGCATCTGTTTTGCAGGGAAAGTCTAAGAGTTCTGAATATGTGCATTATTATTCAAATCATTATGTCCATAAGTCCTCAAAGAATTTCTTTGCTTATTCCTATGAGTACTCTAACCCTAGTCCTGTGAAACGAAGCGCACTAGCTTCAATGCCTTCCTTCTCATATGGTGCTCATAGAATGATGAATTCTTTGCCACCCCTCTAGATCTGGGTGGTGAAGAAATTGAACTAATGTCTTATGCAGGGTCAGGTCTCTAGATGAACTTGAGAATCTAATGAATTTGCTGGAGACCTAAGGAAATGCTTGAAAGGATGCACGCTAATCATGCAGAAATGAATTCCTCATTTCGCACGTCCTCACACTGCTTTACTTACTATGTCGTGTGATGAAATTCTGCCTGATGATTTTGATGTCATAGTCTTCACTCTGAAGCATATGAGTTTGTAAGTTGTACTAATTCATCTGCAGGATGAACCTCCAAAAGCTACTGAGTGGGTCGTCGATAGTGGTTGCACAAACTACATGACTGGTGACAAGAATCTACTGATGAATTTGCCACTTGCCCCATCTCATGTGAAGCATATCACCTACGCTAACAAAGGAAAAAGCAAGGTATTGGGTCTAGGTAAGGTTGCAATCTCAAAGGACCAACACATGGATAAAGTGATGCTTGTCAAATCCCTCGGGTTTGACCTCATGTTTGTCTCAATGCTTTGTGATCTTGATATGATTGTCATCTTTGGAAAATATTGATGTGTTGTCATCATGGAATCTGATAAATACAAAGTCTTCGAAGGCTTTATGAAAGGAGACTTGTATATTGTTGATTTCTCTACAGGTCCTCAACCTGCCACATGCTTACTTGCAAAGTCCTCAGAAGGCTGGCTATGGCATCGATGACTTGCACATGCTAGTATGAGGAACTTGTACAAGCTCGTGAAGAAAAAGCACATCATTCGCATTGAAGGTGTCAAATTCCTCATTGACCACCTTTGTGGTGCATGTGAGTCTGGGAAGATGACTAGATCCAAGCATTCCTTAAAGACAATCATGACCACTACTCGACCTTTTGAATTGCTTCACATAGATCTCTTTGGCCCCACTCATTATTCCACACTAACAAATTCTTCAAGTTTTGTATGGCTTTGTCATTGTTGATGATTACTCTCGTTACACTTGGGTGCATATTATTCTGTACAAGTCTGAAGTGCAGGATGTCTTCAGACGATTTGCTTCAGGGGCCTCTACAAACTTTGGCGTCAAGATCAAGCATATCAGGAGTGATAATGGGACTGAGTTCGAGAACACCAGTCTTGATGAATATCTTGATGAACTTGGTATTACTCATGAATTATATGCCCATATACTCCTCAATAGAACGGCGTCGTGGAGTGCAAGAACAGGACTCTTGTTGAGATGGCTCGCACTATGCTTGATGAATACAAGACTCCTCGTCACTTCTGGCCTGAAGTTGTTGATACAACTTGCCACATCATCAACAGGGTATATCTTCACAAATTCTTCAAGAAGAATTCATATGAACTCATGACTAGCAAGAAACCCAATGTAAGTTATCTCAAAGTCTTCGGTGCAAAATGCTAGATTAGAGATCTTCACCATAGTTCTAAATTTTCACCGAAAGGACATGAAGGTTTCATGCTTAGTTACAGAAAGGAATCGCACACCTATAGAGTCATCAACACCTACCATCACAAGTTTTTTGAAACTGCAGATGTGTGGCTTGATGAAACTAATGGCTCGCAAAGAGAGCACCTGCCTTCTGTGCTAGATGAAAAATCTTCTGAAGAATCCATTAAGTTGAAGGCTACTAAATATGTAGTACCCAGTGAAGAACCTCAACCTACTGAGGATGTCATTCTAGAAAATGAAGACATTCATGCTGATACACCTGAAGAAAATGGTGCTGAAGAAAATCTTCAGCCACGTCAACCTGCTCATCCAAGAGTTGCAAATGAAGTGCACATTGACAAAATCATCGACGATATCAATATACCAGGTCCCCTCGCTCGCTCAAGAGCTTCACATTTGACTATGTTTTGTGGGCACTTTGCTTTTGTCTCTATCATAGAGCCCACCAAAGTTGATGAAGAATTCAAGGAGCCTAAGTGGATTCAAGCTATGCAAGAGGAATTGCATCAATTCAAGCTCAACAACGTGTGGGAACTTGTCAAGCGGCCCGACCCTCGAAAGCACAATATCATAAGTACCAAGTGGATCTACCGCAACAAGCAATATGAAAATGTACTTGTGGTAAGAAATAAGGCTCGTCTTGTAACTCAAGGCTACACAAAGGTTGAAGCAATTGACTTTGATGAAACTTTTGCACCTGTTGCTAGACTTGAAGCTATTCGCATATTGCTTGCTTATGCTAACCATCATGATATCTTATTATATCAAATGGATGTGAAAAGTGCATTCCTCAATGGTAAGCTTGAGGAAGAAGTATATGTTGCTCAAACCCCGGGTTTTGAAGACCCTAAGCATCCTGACAAAGTCTTCAGACTCAACAAATCCTTCTATGGCCTCAAGCAAGCACCCTCGGGCATGGTATGACACTCTGAAGGAATTCCTCATGAATAAAGGCTTCAAACCCGATTCACTCAACCCAACTCTTTTCACTAAATCCTATTACAATGAACGATTCATATGACAAATATATGTAGATGATATTATCTTTGTCTATACTGACAAACATTATAGTGATGAATTTTCCTATATGATGAGTGAAGAATATCAAATATCCATGATGGGAGATTTGAAATTCTTATTAGGTATTCAAATTCGTCAGCAAGACAATGGCGTCTTCATTTCACAAGAGAAATACCTCAAGGATGTTCTGAGGAAATTCGACATGCAAGACTGCAAAGGTGTCAAAACTACAATGCCCTCAAAAGACCACCTCTGCACTGACGAAAATGGTAAAGATTTCGATAATAAGGTATATCGCTCCATGATTGGCTCTGTATTGTATCTATTGCATCTATGCCTGATATTATGCTGAGTATTTGCATGAGTGCCTGATTCCAAGCAACACTGAAGGAATCACACCATAAGGCCGTGAAACATATTCTTCGATACTTAGCTCACACACCAACGCTTGGATTATGGTATCCCAAGGGCTCAAATGTTCACCTCGTCGGATACTCGGATGCTGACTATGCTGGTGATCGTGTTGATCGCAAGTCAACCTCAGGCACATGTCATTTCCTCGGACGATCCTTAGTCTGTTGGTGCTCAAAGATGCAGAACTACGTGTCACTATAAACTGCGGAAGCTGAGTACATTGCTGTTGGTTCATGTTGCGCTCAGTTGTTGTGGATGAAGCAAACCCTCAATGACTCTGGCATCAAGGTGAAGAATGTGCCTCTCTACCGCGACAACAAGAGCGCTATCAATATTGCTTAACCCAGTTCAGCATTCCACGACCAAGCACATCCAGATTCGTCACCATTTTCTTCGAGATCATGTACTCAAGGGCGATATGTCCATCAACCACATCCCAACTGAAGAACAACTGGCCAATATCTACACAAATCCCTTGGATGAAAAGAGATTTTGCAAGTTGCGGTGTGAGATAAATATCTTAGAATCTTTGAATGTTCTTCGAAAAAGGACACACATCCTAACATTTATGCAAAATTGATGACTTAGATGTGCAACACACAAAGTAACGTTTTTCTTCAATCAATGAAGAATAACCCTCTAAGTGTGATGAAATTAATGAAGAATTTGATTCTCAGAACCCTACGACAATTGTACACGGTCTCTGAAATCATCATTCTTATACGGTGGGTCGTGCCACCAACATTAGTTGAAATTATTTCAAAGTTCAGTTTTTCATCATTTTGCAAATTCTTCAATTTTTCAAATTCCTCAAGTTTGCAAATTCCTCAACTTTTCAATTTTTTCAAAACTATGAAATTGATGTTCTTCATTAACTATATATATTTGAGTTTTCAATGTCCTCAACAGGATTAACTTATTGCTAATTCCTCAACTTGGTTTTCATCTAAGTGAATGTGATCGGACCCATTCCCCCTCTATGCTAAACTCAACCTAGTCTGTTCACAAATTCTTCATATGCGTTCTACTTTGAAACTCGTTCAAAGTCTTCACTATGTCCTTGACAGCTGGAGAATTTGCGAACGGAAACTTTAAAATCTTCATTATCTGAATTTTCGGCGCTTCCTGCTCAAACCGTTCTGATATCCACGAATGGATAACCCACGATCCCCCACTATCTCCACTACTCAGAACATGGGTGACACATGTCACGTAGAGAGCAAGGGTCAGGGGCAATCTGGTCCAAAATCTTGGAACAGATTGGTTTTCACCTCCACTATAAATATCCCCCTCCCTTTCACTGTGCTCGGTTACTCCTCACTCCAACTCACTCCCGAGCTCAAACCTAGCGCCGCCGCTAAAATCATCGCCGCTGGCATGGAAAAGCTTCACTGCCTCAACCTTGTCGTTGCCATACTCGCATCGGCTGGGCAAATCTTCACTCTGCCGCTGCTATAGCTGTCTCCTTCTGCCAAGCTAGGGCGTGGGAGATCTGGACGGATGGACTTCCTCGATTTATTCTCACTGTTCGTCATGTTCTTCATCACGGTAAATAAAATCTGATTTTACTGCCCTTGTTTGATCTTCAAGTTTTCCACAATTTCTGCAAAGGTGTTTATTCTTCAAGAATCATATTCCAAAGCACCTTAGATGTTCATTTCCTTGATGTCTTTCCCTAAGTTATGGTTTTCTTCAAGATTCCTCAATTGTGTGGATCCTCAAAATTTGCACGACACTGGAACCTAAGACAAGAAACTTAGTTAAATTCCTGAAGACATCTATGGTCAAAATCCTCAACTTGATGTATTTGTAAAAATTTCTGAGAAGGCATATGACCTCTTCAAATTCCTCGCACCTGTACTCAGTTCACTGGTACAAAATGCCTGCTGATGAATCACTAGGTTCTCGTCAACTTACCTCAATTGCAACGTTTATTGAGGAAAAATAGCGTATATATTCAGGATGTTAAGGAGTTCAAAGTCATCAAGTGAAGAAAATGGCTGATGGGAAAAAGCCTAAAAAAGGTGGCAAGAAACCTGAAGTGCAAACTACCTTTGAAATACCAGATGAACTGTATGAAGAATATTGCACTCCAGATGAAGAAACTCATGGCAACGAGACCAAAAAGCAGCGAAAGATTCGCACACAGAGAATTGAGAGGAGATGGGTACGGGAGTGGAAAGAATATCGCTATGTCACTCCCGAGTACATGAAAAAATTCGTTGTTAAACCCCCATGCACCAAGCCACCCTTGGCTCCAAATCAGATTGCTGATCCCACTACCCTCAAAACTAGTGATGACTTTCCTCATGAATGGGAAAAATAGCAAGCCAAGCTAGCCAAGAAGGCAAATGAAGCTGTGAGGAAATTCAATGAAGACTCTACTGCTGCTGCCTCTGCTGGAGCCTCTACGAGTGCTCCGAAGAAATCGCTTGTGAATAAATATTCTATGAAGTCAAAGTCCTCAACTTCAAAATCTTCACAGCAGATTCCTCAAGCAGAGTCTTCAAAGGCCTCTACAATGCCCTCAGTAGCTGCAAAATCATCAGCTGCTGCTGGAAAATCCTCAACACCAGTCCATCTGGAAACTTGTCAAAGGACAATGGGATTTGCAATTCCTTCAGGAGCTTCACCAAGTTCATCAGCTCAAGCTAGTTCCTCAACAAGCCCTACTCTATTGAAGCTGAAGAAAACGGCTGGACGAGGTCATCGACCAAGTCCTCACACAAGCAAAGTTGTGGTAAATGTACCCTTAGGATTTGAGATGATGATGAAGCTGACGATGAAGAATTGGAGGAAATCATCAGACAAAGTCAGCAAAGGGCTGCAATTGCTAAGGATAGCCATGTACCTCTCATGTTGGATCCCAAGATAATCCTCCACTTCATCGACATATGGCATGAGGATCCCAACACTCCAATTTCCTCACTGAACCTGGCTCTTGGTGTGGACCACTTGCTCACACACTTCATTGCTGAGGAAAAATGGAAGCGAGAACAAGCTCAGAGAGCTAAGAGGAATAGGGTCAGAAAGGAAAAATTTCTGAGGAACAATGTGATGAATCTGAATCCAACTCAACTTGTCACTGTTCAGTTTGAGATTCGAAACCTCTGTGTAGAAGAAGATAAGTATAAGGCTGAATGGAAAGGAACCAAAGTGAGATTTGTTAGGGTAGCTCAAGCTGCGGTCAAGGACCACAACTCAAGGGTTGCAGCTCAATCGCAACCTCATGTTCCTCAGGCTAAAGAAATTGCATAGCCCGCTGAAGAAAATGCTCCCCCAGTTGAAGAAAGTCAGGCTGCTGAAGAATTTCCCAGGGCAACATCCAATGTTGCGCCAGAAGAAATTGCCTGGACAGCTAGACTTTTGTTGCGCTAGAAGGATGTCTTGATTAGTCGTACTTGAAGAAAATACTCCTCCTTCACCTTCGGCAGAAACTACAAAATCCTCAAGGGTGAAGAACATCAACCTTCCTTCTGCATCAGAAGCGAAGAAAACCAAAGCTGCGGAGAAAAAGGCACTGAAGAGAAAGGCTTCAACGACAGATTCCTTAGCAGTGAAGAAATTGAAGACACTGCCAGGTTCTTTAGCTGAGCCGTTTGATGCTACTCCTATCAACTTTGCGCCTGCCTATGAAATTGTTCCATTTGGTGTTGGCTATGTCATCCCAAATGATGAAGATGAAGAAAATCATTCTGCTGCTTCCTCAGAGCAGATTGATGAAGAAATTGAAGCGGAAGCAAATGCTTCAACCCCATTGGTGTCATCACCCCTGCCTCAATTGACTGTTGAAGAGCCTGGTATTGAAGAAATGGAAGAAGAAGAAGTGGACATTGGTACCACTACACCTTTGATCCATGATGAATATTGGGAAGCTGCTCACCCAAATTCTCAAATGACCACTTCCCTGTATCAAATTCCTCAATCTCCAGCCAAGACTGAAGAAATTCCAGTTGCATCAGCTGAAGAAATTGCAATTGAGTAAACTGATGTTCAAACTCCTCAAACTAAGATTGTTCCAGCCATGACCAAGTAAATCATCGGTCATTTCAAACAAAGCTTCAACCTCAGCCAAGAAACCCATACTCGAAGAATGTCAAATTCAACAAGGAGAAGTTCTTTGCTTATCACCATTTCTTCACTGATGAAACTCCTTATGAAAAGCCAAGAATCAGACGTGAAAGGTTCTGGACCCAGTCTCAGATGAAATTCTATGCCTCAGTGCTGCTCAACAAGAAGAAAGTCTTCGAGCATCTTCAAATTCCTCATGTGGATATGGAATCCATGCCTTCCTTCTCACATGTGCTTGCAATTCTTCATGATGCAAGTCTTCTTCCCTTCTATGTGGACATCAGTGACTAGAATGAAGAGCTAATTCTTCAATTCTACACAACGTTGTTTATCTCAGGTGATTCTTCATATGTGAATTCCTGGATTCTGGACTGGATGTCAGGAACAACACACTACACCGCTCCTGCTACGTATTGAACTTCTTCAAGTCCTACCAATTGCAATTCCCTCAGAAGCAGCAAGACGCATCTATGATGACCTTGAACTTCCAAATCAATTGATGCAAGTCCTGATGAAACCATTGGCTCCTGGAAAATCTCAAAGGACCACCTTCCTAGTGAGGGATTTGCTCTTTGTGCCCAGGGCAGTATACAAAATCATGACCAAAACCACCAGTCCTATCAAGGGTCATAACTCTAAGGAAGAAGTTGTGGGTGTCATGAAGAATTTGCTATTCAACATCATTCATGGGATAACCATCAACTATCATGATTTCTTCATGAGGACTTTGGCCAGTATAGCAATGTCATCATATGAGATGAAGCCTTATGCACCTTAGATCATGCAATTCATCATGATAAAGACCTCAATTCACTTCAAGGATGATGTTCAGAATCATCTCAGCTTCCTGCCTCCAATTGAAGCCCTCATGAAATCTTTCTCTCTAGTTGAAGGAAAAGGTAAACCTCTCATTCATGAAGGTACTCATCCATTGGATGGTTTGTTTCGCCAAGATGCATCCTACTCCACCAATGATGACAGTGCTACCCAAGATTCTACTACAAGAGCCTCAGCACAAAAACCTCAAGCCACTGCCCCTCGTATGATGACTGATCGAGAGCTTCTCCTAGGTCTTCATCAGAAGGTTGATCACAATCACAAGTGGGTCAAGCACCAGTTTGGTTCCATTCTTCGGGACATGACTATTACGCAAAATGTTGTGATGAAGAACCAGTATTATCTTCATGAAGTCTTCAATCGCACTTGGGCTATTTTGTCTCACCTCAAGACTCCTGAAGAACTCAAAGAGATGAACCTTGATCAGAACCTTGATTGGGTCTGACCTCCTTAGAAGAAATTTAAGAAAGTTCAAGTTCCTCAGCTGGTTACAAGCTCATATTCTTCATCGCGCGCAACAGATGAGGCTGAGGACATTGATGACACTGCTGAGGGCCCTGCATCGACAAACGACCCCGACAACGCTGGCGCTCCTCCATCAGCTTCAAGATGAGATTCTTTAGGGGCGTTAGTCCTCACTTTTTCATCCCTTTTGGTCTTCAATGACAAAGGGGGAGAAAGTTTGAGTTAGTCTACAAGCGGGTCTCTATATATGGGTTGTTTTTGTTTAAGTTACAACTCTCGCACTTCTAAAGCTTTTGTTTGGTTGAGTTGTAAACTTAAGTCCGACGGTGGTCTGACTCTTTTGAACTGCTTTACGCATGCTTATTTCCTCAAGTACCTCAATGCATGCATGTTGTATTTCGTCAGACACAATTTTCATCATGCATTTCAAATTCTTCATATCATATGTTAAATGCGTGTATGAATTATAAGATATACGGGGAGTTCTCCATATTTTTAACCTGCCATGTGGATTTGCAGTCCAAAGCAAATTCCTCCAATATGCACATCTTTAGGGGGAGTTCTTCTATATCTTGCAATCAAATTCCTCAAACTCAGTACTTACATTCCATATCTTTATCCCCGTTGAAAACTTAACCTATTTGTCATCAATCACCAAAAAGGGGGAGATTATAAGTGCATCTAGTGTCCCTTAGTGGATTTGGTGCATTGAAGACTTATAGGTTAAGAGACTAATGCGTTTGTAAGTGTACACGGGCTCTATAAGTCGATGATGAGTTTGATATATCTAGAGATTATCGACCCCTAAAAATGTATCTCTTCAACTGAAGACTTTGGTGAAGACTTTGCTAAAGACTTTGGTATTCCTAGAAGACTATGAAGATGAAGAAGTTGGTGTGACCTTGAAGATATGAACGAGGACTATAAAGTGTGAAGACTTTTGTTTTCATAGTTTCATTTCCTTTCTTTGAGTCATAGCAAACACCGTACTGTTAAATGGGGTTGAGCTAATACTACGGAAAATTCAACTCCAAATCCTCAACCTATCCAATCCTTCGAGTGAAGCCTTTTGGAAATATCCTACAGCTCAGTCAAGTTCTTCACTGACAAAGACGATGTTCTTCCGATCTCTGAGGAAATTGGCCTGACTGAGGAGTTAGGATTTCGCCTGTGTGAATTGCCTACAAGGGAGGAACTTGATAAGCCTGAGGACTTTCATAGTTTGAAATTCCGACGGTTGTTGTTCTTAGTGCAAGCTGTCCCCAACCGTCTTATCCCCATAACGTTCATATCATTGGGGGCATTTATGTCTTATCATGTCAGGTTGCACCCTAGCTATAAATAGCCACCCCCACAACCACTAGTTGGTTGGCTGCTCCGAGAAAGAACTGACACTTGTCATTTTTAGAGCAACCCATCATCCGAGGAATTTGAGAGAAAATCATCATTGAGGAAAAACCCAAATCCAAACCACCAAACCCAAAGTGATTGAGCATCACTGAAGTGATTGTTACTGAGTGGAACCGACGCTTGTTACCTTTGTCTACAGTGTTGGAAATATGCCCTAGAGGCAATAATAAATTGTTTATTATCATATTTCCTTGTTCATTATAATCGTTTATTATCCATGCTAAAATTGTATTGATCCGAAACTCAGATACATGTGTGGATACATAGACAACACCATGTCCCTAATATGCCTCTAATAGACTAGTTCATTGATTGAAGATGGTTAAGGTTTCCTAGCCATGGACATGAGATGTCATTTGTTAATGGGGCACATCATTACTACAATGGTGTGATGGACAAGACCCAAACTATAAACGTAGCATATGATCGTGTCTGTTTATTGCTATAGTTTTCTGCATGTCAAGTATTTGTTCCTATTACCATGAGATCATGCAACTCACTATCACCGGAGGAGTACCTTGTGTGTATCAAATGACGCAACATAACTGGGTGCCTATAAAGGTGCTCTACAGGTATCTTCGAGGGTGTCTGTTGGGTTGGCATGGATCAAGACTGGGATTTGTTACTCCGTGTGACGGAGAGGTATCTCGGGGCCCACTCGGTAATACAACATCACAACAAAGCCTTGCAAGAAATGTGACTAAGTGTTAGCCAAGGGATCTTGTATTATGGAACGAGTAAAGAGACTTGACGGTAACGAGATTGAACTAGTTATAGAGATACCGACGATCAAATCTCGCGAAAGTAACATACCGATGAACAAAGGGAACAACATACGGGATTAACTGGATTCTTGACATAGAGGTTCAACCGATAAAGATATTCATAGAATATGTAGGAACAAATATGGGCATCGAGGTCCACTATTGGTTATTTGCTGTAGAGGTGTCTTTGTCATGTCTACATAGTTTTCTAACCCACAGGGTGTGCACACTTAAGGTTTGGTGACGTTTCGGTAGTATAGAGTTAAGTATGGTGGTGACCGAAGGTTGTTCAGAGTCCCGGATGAGATCCCGGATGTCACGCAGAGCTCCGGAATGGTCTGAGGTAAAGATTGATATATAGGAAGTCCTGTTTTGGTCACCGGAAAGTTTTGGGCTCATCGGTAGTGTACCGGGAGTGCTGGGAGGGTGTCAAGGACCATCGGGATGGGTGTCTTGACCCAAAGGACCTCATGGGTTGTGGGAGGAGTCAAACCATCCCCTAGTGGGCTGTACTAAGCCCCCACTAACGCCCATGCAGATAGGGGTGGGAAAACCCAAAAGGTGGAGAGGTGGAAAGAGTTTCCAAGTGGAAAGGAGGAATCCTACTCCTAATAGGATTGGAGTAGGACTCTTCCACCTCCAATTTCGACCAAACCTTGAGGGTTTGAGGCTGCCTCCTCCCCTCCCTTCCTCCTATATATACTATAGGATTTAGAGGGAAGAGCTAACCCTAATTGCCACGTGCTGCCCTCTTCTTCCCTAGATCAGTTTCTCCTCTTGATTAGTTCTGCGGTGCTTAGGCGAAGCCCTGTAGGATTAGTTCACCACCACCGCCACCACGCCGTTGTGGTGCCGGAGAACTTATCTACCTCTCTGCTCCCTCTTGCTGGATCAACAAGGCGGAGATCGTCATCGAACTGTACATGTGCTGAGCGTGGAGGCGCCATCCGTTCAACGTTAGATCGGAAGGACAATGATCATGATCGCGAGACGATTTGTGATTTGATCATGGTACGGATCGTGATGTGATCGCGGGACGGATCGTGTTTGGATTGCGAGATCGATCCTGATGGGATCGTGGGATGCTCGGCGATTTGTATCGCGAAGACGTTCGACTACATCAACCGCGTTTCTTAACGCTTCCTGCTTAGCAATATACAAGGGTATGTAGATCCACTCCCCCCCTTGTAGATGCTCATCACTATGGATAGATCTTGCATGTGCGTTGGAATTTTTTTGTTTTCCCATGCAACGTTACCCAATAGTGGCATCATGAGCTAGGTGTATGTGTAGATGAGTCCTCCAGTAGAACACAAAGGAGTTTGTGGGCATTGATGCTTAGATTGCTTCCTCCCTTGGTCGTTTTTTGGTTCAGCGGTATTGTGGGATGAAGCGTCCCGGACCAACTTTACTCGTACACTTATGAGAGACCGGTTCCATCGACTGACGTGTAACTTTGTTGCACAAAGATGGCTGGCGCGTGTTTGTTTCTCCTAGTTTAGTTGAATCGGATTCGACAAAGGCGGTGCTTGAGAACGTTGAAAAGCAACTTATGTATCACCGTTGTGGTTTTTGGGTAGGTGAGAATTGTTCTTTCTAGATACCCGTAGCAGCCATGTAAAACTTGTAACAACAATTAGAGGACGTCACACTTGTTTTTGCAGGGTATGTTGTGATGTGATATGGCCAATTACACGATGAGATATATGTGATGTATGAGATGATCATGTATTGTATAGAATATCACGATTTGCATGTCAATAAGTACGGCAACGGGCAAGAGCCATAGGGTTATCTTTAACTATTGTATGACCTGCATGTCAATCATTAAGCGCTATGTACTGTTTTACTTTATCGCTAAGCGTTAGAAATAGTAGTAGAAGCATGGTGGGCGTGACAACCCCAATGGCGACACATTGATGGAGATCAAGATGATGGAGATCATGATGTCATGCCAGTGATGATGGAGATCATGTCGGTGCTTTAAGGATGGAGATCAAAAGCACAAGTTCATGGCCATATCATGTCACTTATGATTTGCATGTGATGATAATCCTTTTATGCACCTGGTTTTGCTTAGAACGACGGTAGCATTATAAGGTGATCCCTCACTAAAATTTCACGATCAATTGTGTTCTACCTGAGTGTGCACCATTGTGAAAGTTCATCGTGTCGAGACACCACGTGTTGATCGGGTGTGATAGACTCTACGTTCACATACAACGGGTGCAAGCCAGTGTTGCACGTGCAGAACACTCAGGTTAAACTTGACGAGCCTAGCATGTACAGACATGGCCTCGGAACAAAAGAGACCAAAAGGTCAAACATGAGTCATATAGTAGATGTGATCAACATGATGATGTTCACCATTGAAACCACCTCAACTCATGTGATGATAGGACTTGAGTTGGTGAATTTGGATCATGTATCACTCGAATGACTGGAGGGATGTCAATTTGCGTGGGAGTTCTTAAGTAATATGATTAATTGAACTCATTATCATGAACATAGTTAGTAGTTTCTTTGCAAATTATGTTGTAGATTACGAGCTCGTGCTGTAGCTCCCTTGAGTTTGTATATGTTCCTAGAGAAATACAGTTGAAAGATGATGGTAGTAATATTGTGGACTGGGTCCGTGATCTGAGGATTGTGCTCATTGCTGCATAGATGGCTTGTGTCCTTAATGCCCCGCTCGGTGCGCCACCCCCTCTAGCGTCATCTGTAGATGTTGTGAACATATGACAGGCACTTACCAATGACTACTTGATAGTTTAGTGCGTCATGCATTACGGCTTAGAATTGAGGCTCCAAAATGTTTTGAACGTCACGAAACATATGCGATGTTCTAAGAGCTGAAATTGGGATCTCAGGCTCGTTCCCGTATTGTGAGATATGAGATCTCGAACAGGATTCTTTTCCTGCAAGATGAAGGAGAATAGCTCAATTGTTGAGCATGTGCTCAGATTGTCTGGGTACTACAATCGCTTGAATCGAATGGGAGTTGATCTTCCACATAAGATAGTGAATTATATAGTTCTCCAAGTCACCGTCACTAAGCTACTAGAGCTTTGTGATGAACTATAAAATGCCAGGGATGGAAATAATGATCTCTAAGCAATTGGCAGTGTTTGACACCGCGAAGGTAGAAATCTAGAAGGAGCATCAAGTGTTGATGGTTAGTGAAACCACTAGTTTCGAGAAGGGCAAGGGCTAGGAGGGAATCTTCTTGGATGGAAAGTCAGTTGCTGCTCCAGTGAAGAAACTGTCATCGTTTCCTCAGGACAAATGCCATGTGTAGGCTTATCTAAGATGTTTGGGGCTTAAGTACGCCGACGGGATCCGGGAGCGGGATTGGGCACAAGCGCTGGAGGCACATGATGTACCCAGGTTCAGGGCCCTCCGTGGGAGGTAACACCCCTAGTCCTTCTAGGCTTAGTTGATGGATGGGTAAGTTTTACAATGTTGCTCCTGGTGCTGTGTCTAGAGGACGAAGAGCGAGCAGCCGGCTCGCCTTCCTACCCTATGAAGTGTGAGAGTGAGGGAAGTGTCCCGTAGGTGCGTGTGTGTGAGATCCGTCGTCCCCGTAGCATGGGGGGGGCTCGGTGAGTTTTATAGGCCAACCCCCCAGCTTACAATATTCCTAAAGTATAGAGTGGGGGACCCGGATGACAGCCTCTTTGGCTGGCTAGGGGATTCCACCCCACATGCCGTCTCGTCGCCCATGGGGTCCACCGTCTGCGTGGAACCATCGCCCGCGGAGGCCCGGCAGCCAGCTCTGGGATTGGTCCTCTGCCCACCTGCCACGGTATGGGCCGTCTGGGAGGCGTTGGCTAGCGCCAGCCGGCCGAAGTTTCCAGTATGGTCAGCGGTACTGTAGCCATGCCGAGGTAGCTGATCGAGTGGGTGGAGGCATGCCGGTACTATGGATCCTCCCTGTTGCGGTCAGCGAGGTTAGCGGTGTGACCCTTCAAACTGTAGCCACGCGCGCCCATGCGTCAGTGGTCACTGTGGCTACAGCGGGACCAGTCGCAGGGGTCCTCTCCCATCGCCGTACCCGCGCTCAAATGGAAGGGACGAGGGATCATCCGCCTGAGGGTCAACGGTGTATCCGGCCCGAAGGTAGCTGGCCACGCCAGGCGGCTGGGGAGTAGCCAGTTCCCCGGCCAGCCAGCCTTAGGCCAGCCGCTGACACGCCTGTTGTTGCCCATCAGCCAGCCGGGAAGTAGCCGGTCATGCATGTGCTTTTTCCGTTTCTTGAAGTGGGGGAGAGAACCCTGGCGCCCTGGCCTACCTAGGGGTAATAACGCCGTTAGTAGTCCGCGAAGCTGGCGGGGGCCCGCGTCAGGCGGACGGAGGGGAGCCGGCGGCTTCTCCTCGGCGGTACCCGCCTCCCGCACGAAGCTAAAAATCCAGCCGAGTTGGCGACCGAGACCGACGCTTTGTGTCCCGTCGCGACGCCCCGGGACCCGGGCCAGCCCGCCGCGCGCCACAGAGCAAGCAGTGATGGCATGGGTCCCGCGCATGCGGCCAGACGGGACGTCGCCCTGGGCCTAGCCTCCTAGGCCTCAAGTGTAGCTCATTAGGCCTCGGGGCACAGGCATGGATCTTCTGTGCCCCGAAGCGGTGGTTGCAGCCAAAGACGACCGCGCATGCACGGAGATTCTGAGGGGAGTCGGCACAGTTAATGCCCACCTCCCCCGATCATGGCCTCCCCATTTAAAAGGGGAGAAAAGGGCAGAAGGCGGAAGCACCCGCACCCTATTTACCCCCTCGTTTTTTCTTACCTTCGTCTCTTCCGCCCCCTCACGCGCTGCTGCTCTTCTCACACGCAACCGCGCTCACACGCTGCCCCGCCGTCGCAATGGCCAAAGGGCGCGGAGGAAGGTGGGCCGGGTCCATGGTCACGGAGGTCGCCATCGCGGATCCCCGCCGCGCGCGCATGCTGCCGCCGGTAGAGCGCGTGATCGCCCGTGCACCGGGCGATGAGCTGGCACCCGCGTCGCAGCCAGGTGAGTTCATCGTCTTCGCCTGGCACTTCTCCCGTGGCTTCGGTCTCTCGGTGAGCCATTTCTTCCCTCTGATGATGGATACTTATGATCTCCAACCGCACCACCTCGGCCCCAATGCCATCCTCTATATCGCGGGCTTCGTGACGTTGTGCGAGGGGTACTTGGGGATTCTTCCCTTCATCGACTTCTTCAAGTCGTTGTTCTACCTCAAGGCGCGGAAGAGCAATGCCTGCGGCGGCACGGCGGTGTGCTGCCATGGCACGCGCTTCCCGCACTTCGGCCTCATTGACTCTGTCAAGTGCTGGCATCGGACGTTCTTCTACGTGAAGAACGCCGACCTATAGCAAGACTACATCCGGTTGCCGGCCTTCGTCGACGCGCAATCCTCCGGAGTGAACTGGTTGGGAGCCGCCCCGCATTGAGTGGTTCTAGCGGAGCTTGGACGGCTTGCGCAGATGAGGAGCAGGGAGGGGCTTGTCGCCTCTGATCTGGAGGCGGCCTTCATTGCGCGCTGGGTGCTGCCTCTCCAGATGAGGCCGCACCGGATCTATGATATGTCCAGGTGCCAGGACCCCTGCCGACTGACGGCCGTCAACCTAACGCCAGCTTAGGTGGCGAGGCGGGTGAACGCCATCACGACGTTCAAGCTGGCGCCAGTGTCATGGACCTTCGGCAAGGAGCCGTACGATCGCCTCAACCGACCTCCCCAGGTACGCTTCGTCGAGGCGGCCCCTTTATGTTTGAATCCCCTAGCCGGCAGCTGGCATCCGACCTTACTTCTTCGTGCTGACGACAGTTGTTCGTGCGACAGAACACGCCGGATGGCCACCATGACGTTGTGCTGCTGGAGAACTCATCTACCTCTTTTCTCCCTCTTGCTGGATCAAGAAGGAGGAGATCGTCATCGAGTTGTACGTGTGCTCAATGCGGAGGCTCCGTCCGTTCGGCGCTAGATTGGAAGGACGGTGATCATGACCACGAGGCAATTCGTAATTTGATCGTGGGACAGATCGTGATGTGATCGCGGGACGGATCATGATTGGATTGCGAGATGGATCGTGATGGGATCGCGGGACGCTAGGCGGTTTGGATCGCGAAGACATTCGACTACATTAACCGTGTTTCTTAATGCTTCCCGCTTAGCAATCTACAAGGGTATGTAGATCCACTCTCCCTCTCGTAGATGCTCACCACCACGGATACATCTTGCGTGTGCGTAGGAATTTTTTTGTTTCCCATGCAACGTTCCCCAACAGTGGCATCATCAGCTAGGTGTATGTGTAGATGAGATCTCGAGTAGAACACAAAGGAGGTTGTAGGCGTTGATTCATAGATTGTTTCCTCCCTTGGTCGTGTTTTGGTTCAGCGGTATTGTGGGATGAAGCGTCCCAGACCAACCTTACTCGTACACTTATGAGAGACCAGTTCCATCGACTGACATGTAACTTTGTTGCACAAAGATGGCTGGTGGGTGTTTGTTTCTCCTACTTTAGTAGAATCGGATTCGACAAAGGCGGTGCTTGAGAAGGTTGAAAAGCAACTTATGTATCAACGATGTGGTTTTTGCGTAGGTGAGAATTGTTCTTGCTAGATACCCATAGCAGGCACATAAAACTTACAACAACAATTAGAGGACGTCTAACTTGTTTTTGTAGGGTATCTTGTGATGTGATATGGACAATTACATGATGAGATATATGTGATGTATGAGATGATCATGTAATGTATAGAATATCACGACTTGCATGTCGATGAGTACGACAATGGGCAGGAGCCATAGGGTTGTCTTTAAGTATTGTAAGACCTACGTGTCAATCATTAAGCACTATGTACTGCTTTACTTTATCGCTAAGCGGTAGAAATATTAGTAGAAGCATGGTGGGCGCGACAACCCCGATGGCGAAACGTTGACAGAGATCAAAATGATGAAGATCATGGTGTCATGCCGGTGACGATGGAGATCATGTTGGCTGGGATATGGCAGAGCTTGGGCTCGCCCTAGAAAACCGGCTGATCCACCTCGAGCGAAGCGTCGAGTGGCTGAAGACGGTCGGCAAGGAGGTTATCGCTGCCTTGTGGCCGGGCCGTGGGGCTCCAGAGAGCCGCGTGGCCTTGTGGCTGGAAAACACCGTGGCCCGGCTCGAGGTCTGGAAGGCGTCGGCAGCCCGAGCCGATGCGCAGATGGCCCTCCGGTTCATCACCTTGTGGTACCGCGGCGTTGACCTGGACCGGCTGGCCACTATGTGGGACGAGCCGGCCGAGGAGCGGGCGGCCCGTGAGCCCGTCCTCGTTCACCGGGCCAATGAGCTCGCGTCGTACGTCGACCCGGACGAGCTCCTACCGGCCCTTGGCGAGGACGGCAAGCTGGTAGCCGAGGACTCCTTCAGCACCCCCCAAGGTCCGAAGGACGAGGAGGTCGTCGATGAGAGCACCAACTCCAGCACCAAGACGACCAGAACAGTGGAGGTTGCGCCGAAGGCCAAGGAAGCCGACCCGAAGCCCACCACTACCTACGGGCCGAGAGTCGAGCCTCCCAGCGATGCACCAGCTGGAGGCGCACCAGCTGGCGATGTGCTAGTGGCCTAAGCCCTCGGGCATCTTATATTTTCTTTCATTATTTCTCCTGCACGTTAGACTCAAGTCCACCCACTGGGGGAGTAATGTAATGAATCATAATGGCATTGGGCCTTTATTATTTCAAACTTGTGTGCTGAATGCTTAATGTGTTTGCCTGTTATGCTTGCCTACTCATCCTTACTCCTTTTTTCCCCTTTGGTTCCATGTGCTTATCCCGTTTTCCCCTTTGGTTTTGGCCCCGCTAGGCCGATAGCCGGGAGTCGGTCTGTAGCTATGTCGGGGCGTTCTCCTCGAAGGAGCCAGTTCTGAACTCAGGAACCGCGAGAGTTTTTTTGGGTAAGTTGAGCGACAGAGGCGAAGCGGTGGTCCGGTTAGACATAGCCGCCAACCCCCTTGCGGTCGAATTTTCATGTGTGCTAAGTTTCGCTGACCCGAGGCCCCGTCAGCCGGACAGCCAGGAGCCATTCTGTAGCTGGGAGGGGTGGGAGGGCTTTCTTAGCTCACACTACTTGGTCGATTTCGGGAGAGGCGACCTAGGACAAGCCGGAGAGCCCCTAGGCCCGGGAGCCGGGTCGGGGAGCCAGTCAGTGAGGAAACCTTGGAGGGAAATGAAAAGAGCATGCCCCAAGAGATGGCCCTGGGCACCCATTGCATTCATAAGCCCAAAAGAGGAGGAATACATACATACACTAGTTTTTTCAGGAGTAAAACGGATGGAGGAGCGCCGTGTTCCGTGGGCACTCGGTCTCCTCACCGGAGGCATCTGTCTTGCGCTTCTACAGCTTCTGGACGTCTATTAGGTAGTATGCGTTGTTGTACAGTGCTCTACTGACGTTGAACGGGCCTTCCCATGGGGAGGACAACTTGTGTTGGCCGGCTGTCCGCTGGATCCGCCTGAGCACCATGTCCCCTGCATGGAAGGAGAGCGGCCGAATCCGTTTGCTGTGGTAGTTCCGGAGCTTCTGCTAATAGATGTCCGTCTGGCTCAATGCCAGTTCATCGGCTTCTTCGAGTAGGTCGACGCCGTCCTCTCTCGCCTCCTTTGCCTCCTTCTCCGTGTACAGGGCGACACGAGGCAAGTCAAACTCGATATCGGTGGGAATGATCGCCTCAGCCCGTACACAAGGAAGAAGGGTGATAGCCGGTTGATCGGTTGGGAGTGGTCCTAAGGCTCCAAAGGACAGCCGGCAGGTTGTCGACCCAGTACCCGGATGATCTCACCAGAGATGTTACGATCAGGGCTTTATGCTGTACAAGATTAGGCCATTTGCCCTCTCTACCTGGCCGTTTGACTGTGGATGAGCGATGGAGGCCTGGTCGAGCCGGATGCCCTGCCTGGACCAGAAACACGCAAGCGCGCCCTTGGCAAAGTTCGTGCTGGTATCGGTGATAATGCTGTGGGGAAATCCATAGCAGACCGTGATGTCTTCGATGAACCGGACGGCCGTGGGGCCATCCAGCTTCTTGATTGGCATGGTTTCGATCCACTTGGTGAACTTGTTGACGGCCACCAGCAAATGCGTCATGCCGCTTCGCACGGTCTTGAAGGTTCCCACCATGTCCATCCACCAAATGACGAAAGGCCACGAGAGGGGCATGGTCTGGGGAGCCGTGGCCAGCAGGTGGCTCTATGTGCAGAAGCGCGGATAGCCTTCGCACTCGTTGACCAACTTCTTGGCCGCCTCGAGAGCGGTTGGCCAGTAGAATCCATGGCAGAAGGCCTTCGCCACCAGGGTCCTGGAGGCGGCGTGGTGCCCACACTCGCCCTCGTGGATGTCGAGGAGGATCTCCTGACCCTTTTCCGGCTCGACGCACCGTTGGAAGATGCCAGTAGTGCTACGGTGGACGAGCTCGCGATTGATGATGTTGTATGGCGAGGCTAGGCGCTGGATCTGCCTGGCCGAGGTCTCGTCCGTGCGGAGCTAGCCGTGTCGGAGGAAAGCCAGGATGGGTGTAGCGACCCGACTCAAAACGAGTCAAGCCTCTGTGTTTTCTGTGCCATCCCTGGATCAGTATGCTGGCACACACAGTACATCAATGTATATATCAAAGTGCAATCACATGTAAACGTAAAAATGATATATACCTTAAAAATAGCAGCGGATATAGTCAACGGGAGTGGAGTCCCAATAACACCAACGGCAAGTTGAGTGCGAATCGTAACCCTGAATCGTACTCTTACCCGTCATAGAAGAGAATCTGCAACATAATACGTTGCAGCCATATAGGTCAGTACATTGAATGTACTGGCAAGATCACCATAGTAGAACAAAAGAATAAAGACTATTCTATATGCAAAGGCTTTATGGCTCTGTGTCTAAGTTTTTGCGTAAAAGCTGATTTTATTTTTCCTACAACAAAAGGAATATCAGGAATTTTCACTATAGAGTTACCTATCATGACATGGTTCCGCCAACCACTGTCTCAATACCCACAAGTATCTTAAGTTGCCCACAATTAAGTTATCAGTCCAGTGTTGAGAGTTCTAAGATAGATCCATGTCCAGAGGCTCAAATTGTCCGTAACCGTGGACACGGCTAATCGATTAGGTTTAACTCTGCAGAGTGTTGTGTACTTTACCCACAAGATTCTTTCCCTCCTGGTAAGTCCTCGCACTGCCTGGTGTTTGAGAACAGGATGAAAGAAACATGGTCTTTCAGAGTGCTTCCCTGACTATCCGACAGCGCCCATCCCAATCCTAACGTCGACTACATCTCGTAGCACTGCCCAGCAGAGTCACAACAAAGATCAACCAAGCCAGAGCCCATAATGACTTGTGGCTACACAGGTAAGCTTCCGGGCATGAAGTATTCATCCTTCTCTTTGAGTCTGGGTGAGGCTTTCCGCAAGATGTCATGGCGCTTCTCCATGCATCCCGGCCATCCACTGGTTTCTCCAGGGATGCCCAATCAACCATCCTTCACCCAGTAGTGTGTATTGAAACTTGTCTTCTCGAGTCTTGAAGTCTTGAGGTCTTGAAGATGCAGGACTTGAAGATGTCTTCATGAAGTCGTCGTTTTGACGTGGAGTCCTTCTTCACACCACTCACGAACACTCATACCAGACCCCGTCTACTTTAGCATAGCATTGCACTAACTAGCATTCCCGGGGCTTTAGTAACAAGTGGTGGGTTCCTACCTCATGCATTCTACTCAACTACAAGAGTTTCAATAACACTACCGGAGGGATCTGTTGAATGATGTCACTACATGCAATAAAACATAGGTATGAAAAGATGGTCAAAGTGAACTTGCCTGTACTGTTGATGAAGATAAAGATCGCTCTCAGAAATAACTTGATAGACTATTCGTCACTCTCCGATGAAAAATCTATATAAACAAGCATTGCATTCATATAAGCAATCATACTAACAATCAATTCTAACAATCAAAAGTAACACAAAACAAAAGCAACAAGGTTGATGAAGAAATACTTAAGACAAAGTTGAAACACAAAAGTCCAACAAATTCAAAAGTAACACAAAACCCAAAACAAAGTAAAATATAATAAAAGGATTTTAGTAAATATTTTTCTAGCAAAATGAATTACTTTTGAAAAACAACTAAAACTATGAAAACAACATTCTAACAACATGAGTGTGTACCTAATGAATTTAACTACAAGCACAACCATAAACTAAGAGAAAACAATTATGAAACAACTAAATTAACAGAAAGTAATTAAATAAAATCTTTATTTATAAAACAAAATTAAGTCATCTAAAACTTTTGGGAAAGGAGTTTCTATAAAAACTAAATTGTTTTATAAAACATTACCTAATGAAGAAAAATATAGTTTCCTATAATAATAGGGTAAAACTAAACTATTTTGTTTAAAACATTTATTTACAGAAAAGAATTAGTAAAAACTTTATTTTGAAAACAGAATCTAAATACTTAAAACATTAGTTAAAAGAATTGTTACTAACAAATTTGCTTTTTAAAACAACTATACCTATTTGAAAGAGGGTATAGATCCCTACAACAAAATTTATAAACTAAACAAATTAACTTTTGTTAACAGCAAGCAATTTACTAAGGTGTGGAACAACAAAACTAAACTAGATATAAAACATAAGTTAAATCATTTTTCAGATTTTCAAAATAACTAAAGAAAAAATATTAAACTAACTAAACAACATAGGTACTAAACAGAATCTGTTTTAGTTGAAAACACTATTTAAACTATTATAAAAAATCTAAAACTCTACCAAATGATATCTATGGTCACTAGTGACAAGTAGGAAAAAGAATCAATCAAAAATATATTTTAAACTCAAGATATTCAGAAAACAAAATTTAAATCAAATCTGTCCAAATTCAAATTTAAATGCTCAAACATAGTCAAATTTGGCATTCACATAAACTATATGAAATTGTTGATCTAATGCAAAAGGAATCAATAAAAAACATTAAGTAGTTTAAAAGATATAAAGAAAATAAAATCAGAACTTATTCTGGAAACAAAAATTAAAACAGAAAAGAAAAAATTCGTTTCTAACGGTCAGGGGGCTACGTGTCGCTCTCTGGTTGGTCTAAGTGTGCGTGTGCTAGGGAGTTTCGGGCGGGCGACCGGTTCTTAGCAGAAAACATTTCGCGAGTATAAATGTTATGATCTGGATCGTTGGATCCAGATCCAATGCACATAGAGGGAGGGGGTGAGCTCACAGGGATATGGTCACCGGCGAGATTTCTCCGGCGAGTCCGAACGGCGAGGAGGACGTGGGCGTTGCTCCGGTGGTCGAGGGTTTCTTCAGAGGTCTCCAACTGACGGCGGCGAGGTCCCGGCGACGGGTGGTGGTGTTGGAGGGGCGCGGGGATGACCGTGGCGACGTCCACGAGCTCGAGAAAGATCCGGTGGGGATCCGAATCTCCAGCGAGGTCCGTTTGCGGTGTACTGGCGGTCTCCGGTGGAGGTGAAGAGTTGGGGAGGTGCGGGCGAGTGAGAGAGAAAGGTTTATGGGCTCTAGGGTTCTCGGGGAAAGTCAGGGGAAGCAGCACGTCGAAAATGGCGCGGCGGCTACCGGTATCTCCGGCGAGAGATTCCGGTGAGGGTGATGCACGGGAGAAGGGGAAAATAGGAGGAATGGAGAGAGGAGGGTGAGGGCTATTTATAGGACCAGGTGCGGGGTAGGGGAGTAAAGGAGGGAGGGGTCCGCGGCGAGGGGAAAACCGGCGACGGCGTCGGGCACGGGAGGAGGAAGGCGACCGCGCGACGGTTTCGGTCGGGCGCGTGGGGCCAGGGTGTCAGCGAGAGGGAGACGTGGGGTGCTGCGTCGGTTGACCGGCTCGTAATAACTTCGCGAGTAACGGTCTGTGGGCCGGCCGTTTTATTATAAAACCGTTACCGTTTTTCAATTTATGATTTTACCAGAGCAATAAAACTGCTTCAATGTATTCGAATAAATTCCAAATATATTCAAATTTTATATGAAAATTAAGAGAATAATAAATTACATTTAATGGACATTTTTATTCTGGCATTTGAATAATTTTAAAAAATCATTTTTCAGGAAATGCCTTAATTGGCTTTATTTACTTTTGCAAGTATTTTTCAAATAACTTTTTGGGTTTGATGATTCAAAAACTTCACAAATTACCCCCTGTCTTGGAGTGTCATGTTACTCCTCTCAATTTTTTGTCAGGGTTTTGAATTCTTTGAAAATTTTGGATAGGGACCAATATGAAATGGATTTTCAAAATAATCCAGAGGTTTTCAAAAGCTCTTTCAATTCCTTCTTTTAACTTCCAACTCATATTTCATATAATTTGAAGAAGTCATATTATCTTCTCTCATGAAAATCATTGAGTTGCATAAAGTTTTCTGAATATGAAATATTTTCAAAATGGAAATTCAAATCATTTTCAAATCCCTTTTCATTTCTTTAAATGGAAGAAGTCATGTCATCTTCACTCTAGGGTTTTGGGATGAAATGAATTTGAATTCCTGGTGATAAAAATGCAGATTGAAAGTTTTGGGAAAGTCATTTCATTCCCTCTCAATAAATTGTCAAAAGTTTCAAAAAGTTTCAAATTTCACTCACTTTCAATCACTCAAGCAAACAAACAATCATTTCTAAATATTATTATAACATTCCAAAGTTTGGGATGTTACAAATCTACCACACTTAAAATGAATCTCGTCCTCGAGATTCGGAAAGGCTAGAAAGAAAAGGTTAGGGTTTGGGGGTCTTCTAACAAATCCATTGACCAAGAAATGTGGGTCTACCACACTTAAAATGAGAGTTACTGGTCCATCAAAATCTTGGCAGTCCTTTGGGTGTAGCTGTCTGTTCACCTTCTTCCCGATAGCTTCTTCGGTGATGCTCTTCCATTATATCCAAATCTTGAATTCTCACATCAAAATTCATTTCCTCCGATTACTGAGTCTTCTTAATTGACAGGTCTCGTGATCATTCTAAATAACTTATCGATGATCTCATGGTGGTCTATCATTTGTGGTTATCCTGCAGTGAAATGGGTCTTGGCTTCATTCCTCACCGTAAAATTCCTACGTGTGACAGCAACTGTCATGTACAAGGGGTTTCATCCTACCATTCTAAGGCTTAAACAAGAAGCTTCGAAGAACATCGTCTCTTTACTATGGGTAAGTCACTCAGATTTACCATTCCGAATAGCAAGAGAATGATAATAGTAAGTCGTCATGGTGGCCAAGCCATGTCGCACTTAAATCATTACCTTGTATAAGGTTTAGTAATCTCGTATTCTAGCACTTGGGCTCCCTCACAAGCATTGCAGAAAATTTCTCTTGTCAATGAACGAAGTTCGGATAAATCCTTTGGTTTCTGCAAGCTGAACAAAAACATCTATCAATTCTTCACAACTCTCAGGTTATCGTAAACTCCTAAGAAAAACGTTTGATAGTCAGTCGTAGCTTCTTCCAAGTTTCTTCCTTCACCAAGGTGGGGCTTGATCCTTATCAATCCTGAGGTCAGTGACTTGTGGATTCACTTGAATACTTGAACAACTTCATCTCACCCGTGGGGTGACTATCGATCCATATTCCAGCATTACCTTTGTTGGAAATATGCCCTAGAGGCAATAATAAAATGGTTATTATTGTATTTCCTTGTTCATGATAATTGTCTATTGTTCATGCTATAATTGTGTTAACCGGAAACCATAATACATGTGTGAATACATAGACCACAACATGTCCCTAGTGAGCCTCTAGTTGACTAGCTCGTTGATCAATAGATGGTCACGGTTTCATGGCCATGGACATTGGATGTCGTTGATAACGGGATCACATCATTAGGAGAATGATGTGATGGACAAGACCCAATCCTAAGCATAGCACTAGATCGTGTAGTTCATTTGCTAAAGCTTTTCAATGTCAAGTATCGTTTCCTTAGACCATGAGATTGTGCAACTCCCGGATACCGTAGGAATGCTTTGGGTGTGCCAAACGTCACAACGTAACTGGGTGGCTATAAAGGTGCACTACGGGTATCTCCGAAAGTATCTGTTGGGTTGGCACGAATCGAGACTGGGATTTGTCACTCCGTGTGACGGAGAGGTATCTCTGGGCCCACTCGGTAAGACATCATCATTATGAGCTCAATGTGACTAAGGAGTTAGTCACGGGATGATGTATTACGGAACGAGTAAAGAGACTTGCCAGTAACGAGATTGAACAAGGTATAGGGATACCGACGATCGAATCTCGGGCAAGTACCGTACCGATAGACAAAGGGAATTGTATACGGGATTAATTGAATCCCCGACATCGTGGTTCATCCGATGAGATCATCGTGGAGTACGTGGGAGCCAACATGGGTATCCAGATCCCGCTGTTGGTTATTGGCCGGAGAAGTGTCTCGGTCATGTCTACGTGTCTCCCGAACCCGTAGGGTCTACACACTTAAGGTTCGATGACGCTAGGGTTATAGGGAAATGGTATACGTGATTACCGAAGGTTGTTCTGAGTCCCGGATGAGATCCCGGACGTCACGAGGAGCTCCGGAATGGTCCGGAGGTAAAGATTGATATATAGGAAGTCCAGTTTTGGTCACCGGAAAGTTTTCGGGCTCATCGGTAGTGTACCGGGAGTGCCGGGAGGGTGCCGGAGGACCCCCGAGAGGGGTGTGACGACCAAAGGACCTCATGGGCCCTTAGAGGAGGTGTGCCAGCCCATATTGGGTCGGCCAAGACCATCTATGTGGGCCCATGTGGCTGGAGATAAGGAGATAAGGCAAAAGGGATTTAAAAGGAGGAGATCCACCTCCCTTGTGGGAGGTGGACTCTCCCTTTAATTCGGCCGGCCCTCTCCTCTTTGGAGTAGAGGCCAAGCCAGCCCTCCACGTCCCTCCTCCTATATATACTTGAGGTTTTGGATGTTTTGAGAGAGGATTTGATCTCTCTCTCTCACGGCAAAGCCCTACCTCTCTTCTTCCTCCTCCGCAGCGCTTAGGCGAAGCCCTGTCGGAATACCTTGCTACTCCACCACCACCACGCCGTCGTGCTGCTGTTGGAGCCCTTCCCCAACCTCTCCTTCCTCCTTGCTGGATCAAGGTGTTGGAGACGTCACCGGGCTGCACGTGTGTTGAACGCGGAGGTGCCGTCCGTTCGGCACTTGATCGGATCTACCGCGATCTGAATCGCTGCGAGTACGACTCCATCAACCGCGTTCTTGTAACGCTTCCGCTTAGCGATCTTCAAAGGTATGAATATCCACTCTCCCCTTGCTCGTTGCTGGTTTCTCCATAGATGGATCTTGGTGAACGCGTAGGAAATTTTTGATTTACTACTACGTCTCCCAACAGTGGCATCATGAGCTAGGTCTATGCGTAGAATCTATGCACGAGTAGAACACAAAGTAGTTGTGGGCGTCGATTTTGTTAATATGCTTGCCGTTACTAGTCTTATCTTGATTCGACGGTATTGTGGGATGAAGCGGCCCGGACCAACCTTACACGTACGCTTACGTGAGACCGGTTCCACCGCCTGACATGCACCAGTTGCATAAGGTGGCTAGCGGGTGTCTGTCTCTCCCACCTTAGTCGGATTGGATTTGATGAAAAGGGTCCTTATGAAGGGTAAATAGCAATTGGCATATCACGTTGTGGTTTTGGCGTAGGTAAGAAACATTCTTGCTAGAAACCTATAGCAACCACGTAAAAACTTGCAACTACAAATTAGAGGGCGTCTAACTTGTTTTTGCAGCATATGCCTTGTGATGTGATATGGCCAGAAGGATGTGATGTGATGCATTGTGATGTATGAGATTGATCATGTTCTTGTAATAGGGTTCACGACTTGCATGTCGATGACTATGACAACCGGCAGGAGCCATAGGAGTTGTCTTATTTATTGTATGACCTGCGAGTCAATCATAAACGCCATGTAATTACTTTACTTTATTGCTAAACGTTAGCTGTAGTAGTAGAAGTAATATTTGGCGAGACAACTTCATGAAGACACAATGATGGAGATCATGATGATGGAGATCATGGTGTCGTGCCGGCGACAGTGATGATCATGGTGCCCCGAAGATGGAGATCAAAGGAGCAAGATGATATTGGCCATATCATGTCACTATATTGATTGCATGTGATGTTTATCATGTTTACATCTTATTTGCATAGAACGACGGTAGTAAATAAGATGATCTCTCAATAAAATTTCAAGAAAGGTGTTCACCCTAACTGTGCACCGTTGCTAAGGATCGTCGTTCCGAAGCACCACGTGATGATCGGGTGTGATAGGTTCTAACGTTCGCATACAACGGGTGTAAGCCAGATTTACACATGCGAAACACTCAGGTTGACTTGACGAGCCTAGCATGTATAGACATGGCCTCGGAACACGGAGGACCGAAAGGTCGAACATGAGTCGTATAGAAGATACGATCAACATAGAGATGTTCACCATGGATGACTAGTCCGTCTCACGTGATGATCGGACACGGGCTAGTTGACATGGATCATGTATCACTTGGAAGACTAGAGAGATGTCTATCTAAGTGGGAGTTCATTAATAATTTGATTAAATGAACTTAATTATCATAAACTTAGTCTAAAAATGTCCTTGCAAATTATGTCGTAGATAGCTCACGCTGTAGCTCCCAAGTTTTATTGATACAATCCTAGAGAAAAGTAAGTTGAAAGTTGATGGTAGAAATAATGCGGACTGGGTCCGTGATCTGAGGAATGTCCTCATTGTTGCACAGAAAGCTTATGTTTTTTAGGTACCGCTAACTGCATCACTCCCTCAAGCGTTGTCTGTAGATGTTGTGAACATATGACAGGCACTTTTTGGTGACTACGTGATAGTTCAATGCGTCATGCATTACGGCTTAGAATTGAGGCTCCAAAACGTTTTGAACGTCACGGAACATATGAGATGTTCTAGGAGCTGAGATTGTGATCTCAGGCTCATGCCTATGTTGAGAGGTATGAGACCTCCAACAAGATTCTTTGTCTGCAAGATAAAGGAGAATAGCTCAATCGCTGAGCGTGTGCTCGGATTGTCTGGGTGCTACAATCACTTGAATCAAGTGGGAGTTAATCTTCCAGATGAGATAGTGATTAATGCAGTTCTCCAAGTCACTGCCACCAAGCTACTAGAGCTTCGTGATGAACTATAACATGCCAGGGATGGATAAGATGATCCCTGAGTTGTTCATGATGTTTGACACCACGAAGGTAGAAATCAAGAAGGAGCATCAAGTGTTGATGGTTAAGTGAAACCACTAGTTTCAAAAGGGGCAAGGGCACGAACGGAAAACTTCAGGAATGGCAAGCCAGTTGTTGCTCTAGTGAAGAAACCCAAGGTTGAGCCCGAACCCGAGACTAAGTGCTTCTGTTATGAGGAGAATGTTCGCTGAAGCGGAAAACCCCTAGATGCTTGGTAGATAAGAAGGCTGGTAATGTCAATGGAAGTATATTTGATATACGTGTTAGTGATGTGTACCTTGCTGGTACTCCTAGTAGCACCTGGGTATTGGATACCGGTTCGGTTGCTAAGTGTTAGCAACTCGAAATAAAAGCTACGGAGTAAATGGAGACTAGCTAGGTGAAAGGTGACGATGTGTGTTGGAAGTATTTCCAAGATTGATGTGATCACCATCGCACGCTCTCTCTACCTTCAGGATTTGTGATAAACCTAAATAAATGTTATTTGGTGTTTGCGTTGAGCATGAACGTGATTAGATCATGATTAGTGCGATACGGTTATTCATATAAGTTAGAGAATAATGGTTATTCTGTTTACATGGATAATGCCTTCAATGGTCATGCACCCACTCGAAATGGTTTATCGAATCATGATCGTAGTAGTACACATATTCATAACATTGGTACCAAAAGATACAAAGTTAATAATGATAGTACCACATGCTTGTGGCACTGCCACGTAATGTCATATTGGTATAAATCGCATGAAGAAACTCCATGATGATGGATTTTTTTTGACTCACTCGATTTCGAATCGGTTGAGACATGCGAGCCATGCCTCTTGGGCAAGATGACTGAGACCCCGTCATCCAATATGATGGAGCGGGCAAGTGGCTTATTGGAACTAATACATGTGTATGTATGTGGTCCAATGAGTGTTGAAACACACAGTGGATATCGTTGTTTTTCTTTACCTTCACTGATGATTTGAGTAAATATGGGGATATTTACTTAATGAAACACGAATCTGAAATGTTTGAAAGGTTCAAGGAGTTTCAGAGTGAAGTTAAAGATCATCGTGACAAGAAGATACATGTCTATGATATGATCATGGAGGTGAATATCTAAGTTACGAGTTTGGTATGCAATTTTAGACAATGTGGAAATTGTTTCACAGCTCACGCCTCCTGGAACACCATAGTGTGATGGTGTGTTCGAACGTCGTAGTCGTGCTCTATTGGATATAGTGAGTACTATGATGTCTCTTATTGTTTTACCACTATCGTTATGGGGTTATGCATTAAAGACAAATCCATTCACTTTAATAGGGCACCATCTAAGTCTGTTGAGATGACACCGTGAGAATTATGGTTTGACAGAAGCCTAAGCTGTCATTTCTTAATGTTTGGGGCTGCGACGCTTATGTGAAAATGGGTTTTTCACCTAGCTAGCTCGAACTCAAAGTAGACAAATGCATCTTCATAGAATACCCTAATGAGACATTAGGTATACCTTCTATCTCAGATCCAAGCGCAAAAGGTGTTTGTTGCTAAGAACGGGTCCTTTCTTGAGAAAGAGTTTCTCTCGAAAGAATTGAGTGGGAGGAAGATAGAACTTGATAAGGTTGTTGAACCTTTGTTTCAACCAGAGAATAGCGCAACACAGAAAGATGTTTCTGTAGAGCCTACTCAGTTGAAAAGGAAGTTAATGATGATGATCATGAAGCTTCGGATCAAGTCACTATCGAACCTCGTAGGTCGACAAGGACGTGTACTGCTCCTGAGTAGTACGACAACCCTGTCTTGGAAATCATGTTGTTGGACAATGATGAACCTACGAACTATGGAGAAGCGATGGTGGGCCCGGATTCCAACAAATGGCTAGGAGCCATGAAATCCGAGAAAGGATCCATGTATGAAAACCAAGTATGGACTTTGGTAGACTTGCCTGTTGAATGGCGGGTCATTGAGTACAAATGGACCTTTGAGATAAACATAGACGCTAATGGTGAAATGTCACCGTTTATAAAGCTCGACTTGTCGCAAAGAAGTTTCCGCCAAGTTCAAGGAGTTGACTGCAATGAGATTGTCTCATCTGTAGCGATGCTAAAAGTCTATTAAAATTTTGTTAGCAGTTGCTGCATTTTTCGATTATGAAATCTGGCAGATGGATGACAAAACAAGGTTTCCGTAATGGTTTCTATGAGGAAGAGTTGTATGTGATACAACCAGAAGGTTTTGTCAATCCTAAGGATGCTAATAATATGCAAACTCTAGCGATCCTTCTATGGACTGGAGCAAGCATCTCGGAGTTGGAATATATGCTTTGATGAGGTGATCAAAGTGTTTAAGTTTATACAAAGTTTATGAGAAACTTGTATTTGCAAGAAAGTGAGTGGGAGCACTATGGAATTTCTTATAAGAATATGTAGTTGACATATTATTGATCGGAAATGATGTAGAATTTCTGGAAGAGCATGAAGGGTTGTTTGAAAAGTTTTTTTTTCAAAGGAAGACCCAGATAAAGCTACTATTTTATTAAGCATCAAGATCTATAGGGATAGATCGATTCGCTTGATAAGTTTTTTCGACGAAGACATACCTTGACAAGTTTTTGAAGGAGTTCAAAATAGATGGGTCAAAGAAGGAGTTCTTGACTGTATTGTAAGGTGTGAAATTGAGTAAGACTCAATACCCGACCACGGCAGAAGATAAAGAAGAGATGAGTGTCATCTCCTATGCTTTAGCCATAGGCTCTATATAGTATGCCATGCTGTGTACCGCACCTGTGTGTGCCTTGCCATGAGTCTGTCAAGGGGTACAAGAGTAATCCAAGAGTGGATCACTAGACAGCGGTCAAAGTTAGCCTTAGTAACTTGAGAACTAAGGAAATATTTCTCGATTATGGAGGTGATAAAGAGTTCATCGTAAAGAGTTACGATGATGCAAGGTTTAAAACCAATCCGGATGACTCTTAGTAGAAATCCAGCTACGTATAGTGGAGCAGCCATTTGGAATAGCTCCAAGTGGAGCATGGGAGTAGTATCTACAAATATGACATGGAAAGTTTGCAAGGTACACACGGATCTAAATGTCGCAGACCCGTTGACTAAAAACCTCTTTCACGAGCAGAACATGAACAAACCCCAGAACTTATTGGGTGTTAATCACATGATGATATGATCATATGGTGATGTAAGTGTTAATCACATGGTGATGTGAACTAGATTATTGACTCTAGTGCAAGTGGGAGACTGTTGGAAATATGCCCTAGAGGCAATAATAAAATGGTTATTATTGTATTTCCTTGTTCATGATAATTGTCTATTGTTCATGCTATAATTGTGTTAACCGGAAACCATAATACATGTGTGAATACATAGACCACAACATGTCCCTAGTGAGCCTCTAGTTGACTAGCTCGTTGATCAATAGATGGTCACGGTTTCATGGCCATGGACATTGGATGTCGTTGATAACGGGATCACATCATTAGGAGAATGATGTGATGGACAAGACCCAATCCTAAGCATAGCACTAGATCGTGTAGTTCATTTGGTAAAGCTTTTCAATGTCAAGTATCGTTTCCTTAGACCATGAGATTGTGCAACTCCCGGATACCGTAGGAATGCTTTGGGTGTGCCAAACGTCACAACGTAACTGGGTGGCTATAAAGGTGCACTACGGGTATCTCCGAAAGTATCTGTTGGGTTGGCACGAATCGAGACTGGGATTTGTCACTCCGTGTGACGGAGAGGTATCTCTGGGCCCACTCGGTAAGACATCATCATTATGAGCTCAATGTGACTAAGGAGTTAGTCACGGGATGATGTATTACGGAACGAGTAAAGAGACTTGCCAGTAACGAGATTGAACAAGGTATAGGGATACCGACGATCGAATCTCGGGCAAGTACCGTACCGATAGACAAAGGGAATTGTATACGGGATTAATTGAATCCCCGACATCGTGGTTCATCCGATGAGATCATCGTGGAGTACGTGGGAGCCAACATGGGTATCCAGATCCCGCTGTTGGTTATTGGCCGGAGAAGTGTCTCGGTCATGTCTACGTGTCTCCCGAACCCGTAGGGTCTACACACTTAAGGTTCGATGACGCTAGGGTTATAGGGAAATGGTATACGTGATTACCGAAGGTTGTTCTGAGTCCCGGATGAGATCCCGGACGTCACGAGGAGCTCCGGAATGGTCCGGAGGTAAAGATTGATATATAGGAAGTCCAGTTTTGGTCACCGGAAAGTTTTCGGGCTCATCGGTAGTGTACCGGGAGTGCCGGGAGGGTGCCGGAGGACCCCCGAGAGGGGTGTGACGACCAAAGGACCTCATGGGCCCTTAGAGGAGGTGTGCCAGCCCATATTGGGTCGGCCAAGACCATCTATGTGGGCCCATGTGGCTGGAGATAAGGAGATAAGGCAAAAGGGATTTAAAAGGAGGAGATCCACCTCCCTTGTGGGAGGTGGACTCTCCCTTTAATTCGGCCGGCCCTCTCCTCTTTGGAGTAGAGGCCAAGCCAGCCCTCCACGTCCCTCCTCCTACATATACTTGAGGTTTTGGATGTTTTGAGAGAGGATTTGATCTCTCTCTCTCACGGCAAAGCCCTACCTCTCTTCTTCCTCCTCCGCAGCGCTTAGGCGAAGCCCTGTCGGAATACCTTGCTACTCCACCACCACCACGCCGTCGTGCTGCTGTTGGAGCCCTTCCCCAACCTCTCCTTCCTCCTTGCTGGATCAAGGTGTTGGAGACGTCACCGGGCTGCACGTGTGTTGAACGCGGAGGTGCCGTCCGTTCGGCACTTGATCGGATCTACCGCGATCTGAATCGCTGCGAGTACGACTCCATCAACCGCGTTCTTGTAATGCTTCCGCTTAGCGATCTTCAAAGGTATGAATATCCACTCTCCCCTTGCTCGTTGCTGGTTTCTCCATAGATGGATCTTGGTGAACGCGTAGGAAATTTTTGATTTACTACTACGTCTCCCAACAACCTTCAGTTCACTACACCATACCCTTGAGGTAACAATTTACAGACCTATTATTGTCTGGATTCCACTCCATGGAATTCATTTTCCTTTCCATTGGTTTGTTTAACCCTTCAAAAGTACTTTGTCACAAGGTTACCCTTCTCATAGTTTTGAGGAGGTTCCACATTCTCTTCAACTGCATTCACTTATCCAAACTCCTTAATTCGGGGAAGGTACTTGTGGTTTCTACCACACTTAAAATGAAATGCACTCGTGTTTGCATAGACCATATTTTCTCATATCCTTGAAAATGGTTGGAGACCTTGGTTCATGGAGTAACAACTCATGAAATGCAACATAAGGTAAATCATGACACCATAAATTCCATTGACTCATGGATTTACTACGAACTCTGAGACTTCCCTTACAAGATAAGCTCATGAAAAACAAAGGTGCTTCATGATACAGGTATTTCCATCTTCAAAACTTAACTATCCCATTCTAACCTTCTCCTCATATTCAATCCTTGATTACATCCTCAATCACTACTTAAAACTCCTAGAAAGTACTTTATTACAAATGCTGCCATCCGCATAGTTTGGTATGGTCTAGCATCAACTCCCAACTTTATTCATTCATCTCCCCTTGGAGATATTTTAGTACCACTGGAAATTTGTGAGGTGCATCCTTGAAATTCTCCATTCTAGCTTTCTTCTTCTGGGGACATTCATTAGCATAATGTCTTGCTTCCTTGCAATGAAAACAGATGATTTCTGACAAGTCTCAAGGCTTCTTGATGTAGGTGTTTGCTCCTTGGGTTCTTGGTTCTTTTCTTGGGCACTTACTGGCATAGTGGCCCATATCCTTACACTTGAAACATCTAACATGACTCAAGTCCTTCTGTTCTGGGCTTGTCTCTTCCTGAGGTTCTTTGTTCCGATCAAAACTTCAATTTCCTGTGGATCAAACTCCACTTCTTCTGTCGGGAAGGGTACCAGATACTCTTTTCTTTCCTTCGTACAGTCTTGTGAGAAATGTCCTTCTTCTCCACATGTATAGCAGACATTTGAGTAAAATCTGGTTAATCCTTCTCCATCAGGGTCTTCAATATCTTTCTTCATCACAAATTCTCCAAATTCTCCTCTGAAGGCTTCCTTCATGGCTTCCTTCTGTTGCTTGATGACTTCCTGTACCTTGGGGTACATTTGGCATTGAGCCGGGTAGTGGTTGGTTCCTTCACACAAGAAACATGTCACCTGCCCAGTTGGGCATTCCTTAGCAGGGTCATTTTCTTCACAATAAGGACATCCTTCCTTGTGTTCTTCCTGTGTGTGTCCTATCTCTCCACAGATTTTGCATGCTCGGGTCTTCTTCATCGGAATAACACAATGCTTCTGAATGATACGGGATCTTAACAGAGTCTTCTTGAGTTCTTCCCAATTCTTTGCTCCATTAAATCCTTGTATGGCGTGATGCATTTTCCACCAAGTTGCGGCACTTTGGGTAAAGTGCTAGAGAGCATATTGAACCTCATACTTCTGTGCTATCGAGTTGCTCCTGAAGTGATTCTCCATGTTGTGAATCCATACTTCTGCCTCTAGCTGGGTCATTGGTCCAGAAAGTACAAGTCCAGCTTCATATGCCATCTATTGGGTTCAAGGTTTTGGGATGAGATGGTAGAGAGAAAGGAGGAGAAAACACACAATACAAACAATGGTTTTGAAAATACATTTTTTTTGTGGCTGTCGAAAATAAAACTTACACACAAATGACAACGCACAAATCATCGTATCTAACGTAAATATACATCAGGGATTTGGTCTTCTAGGGGCATAATATCTTGGAAAATTCTTCATGGCCTTCAATTTCTTCGGATCTGTATAATCTTCAATCCTTTTGTAGCATCTTCCATAATGGAATACATCTTTGTCTGAGTTGGTCACCAGTTGTCTGATATCTTGTCCTTCTTGGAGGGCTTCAGTTGATCCTTAGTGGCGTCAAGGGGAAAAGGGTATTTTCTAACTCTTGATAAAACTCAGAAGGGATGAGAAGTAGAAGGTCTTTTGAAAACAAAGTTTTCGAGAAATCATTTCCTAAGGGCTTTCCAGTTTCTAGGGTCACGTCCTACAGTCAACATGTGCTCTCATACCATTTCTGTAGCGACCCGACTCAAAACGAGTCAAGCCTCTGTGTTTTCTGTGCCATCCCTAGATCAGTATGCTGGCACACACAGTACATCAATGTATATATCAAAGTGCAATCACATGTAAACGTAAAACTGATATATACCCTAAAAATAGCAGCGGATACAGTCAACGGGAGTGGAGTCCCAATAACACCAACGGCAAGTTGAGTGCGGACCGTAACCCTGAATCGTACTCTTACCCGTCGTAGAAGAGAATCTGCAACATAATACATTGCAGCCATATAGGTCAGTACATTGAATGTACTAGCAAGATCACCATAGTAGAACAGAAGAATAAAGACTATTCTATATGCAAAGGCTTTATGGCTCTGTGTCTAAGTTTTTGCGTAAAAGCTGATTTTATTTTTCCTACAGCAAAAGGAATATCAGGAATTTTCACTATAGAGTTACCTATCATGACATGGTTCCGCCAACCAATGTCTCAATACCCACAAGTATCTTAAGTTGCCCACAATTAAGTTATCAGTCTAGTGTTGAGAGTTCTGAGATAGATCCATGTCCAGAGGCTCAAATTGTCCGTAACCGTGGACATGGCTAATCGATTAGGTTTAACTCTGTAGAGTGTTGTGTACTTTACCCACAAGATTCTTTCCCTCCTGGTAAGTCCTCGCACTGCCTGGTGTTTGAGAACAGGATGAAAGAAACATGGTCTTTCAGAGTGCTTCCCGGACTGTCCGACAGTGCCCATCCCAATCCTAACGTCGACTACATCTCGTAGCACTGCCCAGCAGAGTCACAACAAAGATCAACCAAGCCAGAGCCCATAATGACTTGTGGCTACACAGGTAAGCTTCCGGGCATGAAGTATTCATCCTTCTCTTTGAGTCTGGGTGAGGCTTTCCGCAAGATGTCATGGCGCTTCTCCATGCATCCCGGCCATCCACTGGTTTCTCCAGGGATGCCCAATCAACCATCCTTCACCCAGTAGTGTGTACTGAAACTTGTCTTCTCGAGTCTTGAAGTCTTGAGGTCTTGAAGATGCAGGACTTGAAGATGTCTTCATGAAGTCGTCGTTTTGACGTGGAGTCCTACTTCACACCACTCACGAACACTCATACCAGACCCCGTCTACTTTAGCATAGCATTGCACTAACTAGCGTTCCCGGGGCTTTAGTAACAAGCGGTGGGTTCCTACCTCATGCATTCTACTCAACTACAAGAGTTTCAATAACACTACGGGAGGGATCTGTTGAATGATGTCACTACATGCAATAAAACATAGGTATGAAAAGATGGTCAAAGTGAACTTGCCTGTACTGTTGATGAAGATAAAGATCGCTCTCTGAAATAACTTGATAGACTATTCGTCACTCTCCGATGAAAAATCTATATAAACAAGCATTGCATTCATATAAGCAATCATACTAACAATCAATTCTAACAATCAAAAGTAACACAAAACAAAAGCAACAAGGTTGATGAAGAAATACTTAAGACAAAGTTGAAACACAAAAGTCCAACAAATTCAAAAGTAACACAAAACCCAAAACAAAGTAAAATATAATAAAAGGATTTTAGTAAATATTTTTCTAGCAAAATGAATTACTTTTGAAAAACAACTAAAACTATGAAAACAACATTCTAACAACATGAGTGTGTACCTAATGAATTTAACTACAAGCACAACCATAAACTAAGAGAAAACAATTATGAAACAACTAAATTAACAGAAAGTAATTAAATAAAATCTTTATTTATAAAACAAAATTAAGTCATCTAAAACTTTTGGGAAAGGAGTTTCTATAAAAACTAAATTGTTTTATAAAACATTACCTAATGAAGAAAAATATAGTTTCCTATAATAATAGGGTAAAACTAAACTATGTTGTTTAAAACATTTATTTACAGAAAAGAATTAGTAAAAACTTTATTTTGAAAACAGAATCTAAATACTTAAAACATTAGTTAAAAGAATTGTTACTAACAAATTTGCTTTTTAAAACAACTATACCTATTTGAAAGAGGGTATAGATCCCTACAACAAAATTTATAAACTAAACAAATTTACTTTTGTTAACAGCAAGCAATTTACTAAGGTTTGGAACAACAAAACTAAACTAGATATAAAACATAAGTTAAATCATTTTTCAGATTTTCAAAATAACTAAAGAAAAAATATTAAACTAACTAAACAACATAGGAACTAAACAGAATCTGTTTTAGTTGAAAACACTATTTAAGTTACTATAAAAATTCTCAAACTCTACCAAATGATAGCTATGGTCACTAGTGACAAGTAGGAAAAAGAATCAATCAAAAATATATTTCAAAACTCAACATATTCAGAAAACAAAATTTAAATCAAATCTGTCCAAATTCAAATTTAATTGTTCAAACATAGTCAAATTTGGTATTCACAGAAACTAGACGAAATTGTTGATGTAATGCAAAAGGAATCAATAAAAAACATTAAGTAGTTTAAAAGATATAAAGAAAATAAAATCAGAACTTATTCTGGAAACAAAAATTAAAACAGAAAAGAAAAAATTCGTTTCTAACGGTCAGGGGGCTACGTGTCGCTCTCTGGTTGGTCTAAGTGTGCGTGTGCTAGGGAGTTTCGGGCGGGCGACCGGTTCTTAGCAGAAAACGTTTCGCGAGTATAAATGTTATGATCTGGATCGTTGGATCCAGATCCAATGCACACAGAGGGAGGGGGTGAGCTCACAGGGAGATGGTCACCGGCGAGGTTTCTCCGGCGAGTCCGAACAGCGAGGAGGACGTGGGCGTTGCTCCGGTGGTCGAGGGGGTCGTCAGAGGGCTCCAACTGACGGCGGCGAGGTCCCGGCAACGGGTGGTGGTGTTGGAGGGGCGCGGGGATGACCGTGGCGACATCCACGAGCTCGAGAAAGATCTGGTGGGGATCCGAATCTCCGGCAAGGTCCGTTTGCGGTGTACTGGCGGTCTCCGGTGGAGGTGACGAGTTGGGGAGGTGCGGGCGAGTGAGAGAGAAAGGTTTATGGGCTCTAGGGTTCTCGGGGAAAGTCAGGGGAAGCAGCACGTCGAAAATGGCGCGGCGGCTACCGGTATCTCCGGCGAGAAATTCCGGTGAGGGTGATGCACGGGAGAAGGGGAAAACAGGAGGAATGGAGAGAGGAGGGTGAGGGCTATTTATAGGACAAGGTGTGGGGTAGGGGAGTAAAGGAGGGAGGGGTCCGCGGCGAGGGGAACACCGGCGACGGCGTCGGGCGCGGGACGAGGAAGGCGACCGCGCGACGGTTTCGGTCGGGCGCGTGGGGCCAGGGTGTCAGTGAGAGGGAGAGGTGGGGCGCTGCGTCGGTTGACTGGCTCGTAATAACTTCGCGAGTAACGGGCTGTGGGCCGGTCGTTTTATTATAAAACCGTTACCGTTTTTCAATTTATGATTTTACCAGAGCAATAAAACTGCCTCAATGCATTCGAATATATTCCAAATATATTCATATTTTATATCAAAATTAACAGAATAATAAATTCCATTTAATGGACATTTTTATTATGGCATTTGAATAATTTAAAAAAAATCATTTTTCAGGAAATTCCTTAATTGGCTTTATTTACTTTTGCAAGTATTTTTCAAATAACTTTTTTGGTTTGATGATTCAAAAACTTCACAAATTACCCCCAGTCTTGGAGTGTCATGTTACTCCTCTCAAATTTCTGTCAGGGTCTTGAATTCTTTGAAAATTTTGGATAGGGTCCAATATGAAATGGATTTTCAAAATAATCCAGAGGTTTTCAAAAGCTCTTTCAATTACTTCTTTTAACTTCCAACTCATATTTCATATAATTTGAAGAAGTCATATTATCTTCTCTCATGAAAATCATTGAGTTGCATAAAGTTTTCTGAATTTGAAATATTTTCAAAATGGAAATTCAAATCATTTTCAAATCCCTTTACATTTCTTTAAATGGAAGAAGTCATGTCATCTTCACTCTAGGATTTTGTGATGAAATGAATTTGAATTCCTGGTGATAAAAATGCAGATTGAAAGTTTTGGGAAAGTCATTTCATTCCCTCTCAATAAATTGTCAAAAGTTTCAAATTTCACTCACTTTCAATCACTCAAGCAAACAAACAATCATTTCTAAATATTATTATAACATTCCAAAGTTTGGGATGTTACAATGGGCTGGGCCCAAGAGGGAGCCGAGACGGCGGCCGGCTCCCGAGCCCCCGCGCTTGGGCAAGTAGCCCCCGGGTCTAGCACGTTAGCCACTAGGACTGGTCCGCGAGCCCCCGGGACCGGTTCGCCAGTCCTCGGGGCCGGCTCTACGTCGTGGGGGGCATCGATGGCCATCACGACCGCCGTGGAGACGGAGCCGGCCACATCAGATGCACCCGGGTGGTCCAGGGGAGCTGGTGCCGGCACGACCGCCGACGTCGAAGGGGTTCGTGCCGGGGACGTCGTGGGAGCAGCCGGAGCCGCCGGTGGGGCGGCGGCATCAGCCGGCATGAAGATGGACTCCAATTCCGGGGAGGGTTTGATAGACGTCTTGCGCAGCCGCTCGAGGGAGACGCCGGCTGGGATGACTTGGCGGGTGGAGCCAATCTTCGCCAGCGTATCGGCCGCCTTGTTGTCCACTCGCGGGATGTGGTGAAACTCACAGCCCTCAAAGGAGCTGGTGAGCTACTGGACGAGGAAGTGATAGCTGGCCATATTAGCATCCCTGGCGTCCCATTCGCCAGAGACCTGTTGTACTACGAGTTTGTAGTCCCCGAAGCACATGATGCGCCGGATGCCAATCTCTTTGGCGAGCCGGAGGCCATGGACGAGCGCCTCGTACTCGGCCACGTTGTTGGAGGCGGCGAAGTGAATCTGCATCGTATACTGGAGTTGATAGCCTTTTGGGGAGGAGAGGACTATGCCGGCACCCAGGCCGGTCCTTTTCTTCGAGCCATCAAAATGCATGCACCAATGCGTGGAGTCGGGGGGAGGAGGCACGAAATCGGTCTCTGCCCAGTCGATGAGGAAATCAGCCATTACCTACTACTTGATGGCGGTACGCGGCTAGTACCGGATCTCGTGGTCGGCAAGGGTGATGACCCATTTGGCGATCCAGTCGGTGGAGTCCCAGCCGCTCATGATCTCGCCGAGCGGGGCTGTTCTCACCACGGTGATGGTGTGCTCCTGGAAGTACTGCTTGACCTTCTTCGCGGCGAAGTATATGCCATAGCGCATCTTCTCGTAGTGGGGGTAGTTCTTCTTGGAGGCGGAGAGGACCTCGTTGAGGTAGTAGATGGGGCACTGGACCGGCAGGGTCTTGCCTTCCTCCGACCGCTCGACCACCAGGACGACGCTGACGACGCGCGTGGTTGTCGCGATGTAGGCAAGCAGCAGCTCCTTCTTAGCCGACGCGACAAGGATGGGCGCATGGCTGAGGGCCCGCTTGAGGCCGTAGAAGGCCTTGTCCGCCTCGTCAGGCCAATCGAACATGCTTGGCTTCCTGGTGTTACCCGGCTCGGCTAGAGCCATCTTGCGAAGGAGCCCATAGAGGGGCAAGGCCTTGTCCCCCAGCCGGCTGATGAACTGGCTGAGCGAGGCGAGGCAACCAGCAAACTTCTAGACGTCGCGGAGCCGGGTCAGCTTGGGCATGCACTCGATTGCGCTGATGTTCTCTGGGTTGGCCTCTATGCCGCGAGCGGACCCAAAGAACCCCAGGAGCTATCCGGATGGGACGCCGAAAACGCACTTCTCCGGGTTGAGCTTGATCTTGTACTCGCGCAGGTTCACGAAGGTCTCCCGGAGATAGTCGAGGAGGCTAAAATGCTTCTTGGTTTTGACGAAGATGTCGTCGACGTAGATGTGGACATTCCTGCCTATTTGAGGCAGGAAGCACTTCTGCATGCACCGCTGGAAGGTGGCGCCTGCGTTCTTCAGGCCGAAGGACATGGTGATGTAGCAATAGGACATGAAGGGTGTGATGAAGGAGGTCTTGAGCTGGTCCTTCGGCTCCAGCTTGATCTGGTGGTAGCCGGAGTAAGCATCCAAGAACGACAGCAAGTCGCAGCCGGCTGTGGAGTCGATGACTTGATCAATCCGCGGCAGGGCGAATAGGTCCTTGGGGCACGCCTTGTTCAGGTTGGTGTAGTCGATGCACGTGCACCAAGTCTTGTTCTTCTTCAGCACTAGGATTGGATTGGCCAGCCAATCCGGGTAGAAAACTTCCATGATGAAGCCGGCTGCGAGCTACGCCGGCTGCCGGCTGCGCCGGCTGCCGGCTGCCGACACCTCGTCGCGGCGGCTGCTACGAGCCGGCTGCTTGGTTCGCTGGCTGTTTACAGCAGGCTGCTCGCTTCCCGGCTGCTGGGAGTGCTGGGGGTTGCTCGCCTCGGCACGTCGACCGGAGATGCGAGGGGAGCAGGAGTGCTGAGCCGGCTGACGGCCAGCAGTCCTGGTACCCCCGCTCTCGGGCCGAGGGTCTTTGGAGGCGACCCCGGCTGCCATGAGTTGTTGTTGCTATCCGTCAGCGGCGTCAATGAGGTCCTTGATGTGGCGCTCGCGGGCAGCACGCTCTTCTCCCTCCAAGGTAGCCAAATCGTCATAGGCTACCTTGGTGGCCCGCAGGTTGGCCGTGAGGGGGTCGTAGACGAGCCTTGTGTCGCCCAAGATTTCGGCGACCATGCGACCACAGTCGCGCATAGCCCCATGCTGGCTGGGCTCGGTGCCAGCTAGGGTAAGGCCGTAGGCGGAGGCAAAGTCCCACTGAGCAGCCTCCATGCGGCGCCGTGTGGCCACGAGGGCGCGGACGTCCTCGAACAGGATGCGGCGAGCCGCCTCCAGCTCGGCCGTGGTGATGTCGGGGTTCACCTTCGGGGCGATGGGAGTGCTCAAGCCACGAAGGGTCGCGCCAAGCGGGTCGGAAGTTCGGGCACGGGCCGCGGCAGCTCCTGCCTCAGCCCGTGCCCGGGCGGTCGAGGTGCTGGAGGTGATGACCATCACCACAACGCGGGGGTAGTCGGACTTGCTGGCCATGAGCGTACCCATGGCCGTGGGAGGGTCAGTGCAGACGAGCACCCCGCCAGGGTACTGGTCGACGACCGACACTTCAGCAAGGCTCAGCCTGCCGAAGCGCTTGGTGAGCGCATCGGTGTCGACCGTGAGGTCGACGACGCTGCCCGCAGGGCCTGCCGGAGGAAGCCCCATGAGCCTGCGGATACGCCTGGACGTGCGGCGGTGGCAAGGGATAGCGAGGGGTCCTGCCCGAAGCATGAATCCGGTGGGCGCTACCTACGGCCGCACGGTGGGCGCCAACTGTCGTCGTTTTCTCACGACAGCTGCCATGGGTAGGCTTATATAAGGTGGTTGGGGCCGGAGGACACGACGGGCTCCGGGAGCGGGATTGGGCACAAGTGGTGGAGGCACATGATGTACCCAGGTTCAGGTCCCTCCATGGGAGGTAACACCCGCAGTCCTGCTAGGCCTAGTTGATGGATGGGTATGTTTTACAAGGTTGCTCCTGGAGCTATGTCTAGAGGAGGAAAAGGGAGCAGTCGGTTCGCCTTCCTACCCTATGAAGTGTGAGAGTGATGGAAGTGTCCCGTAGGTGTGTGTGTGTGTGTGTGAGATCCATTGTCCCCGTTGCATGGGGGGGCTCGCGGAGGTTTTATAGGCCAAACCCCCGGCTTACAATATTCCTAAAGTATAGAGTGGGGGCCCCGACTGGCGGCCTCTCCGGCTGGCTAAGGGGTCCCACCCCTCGAGCCGTATCGTCGCCCGTGGGGTCCACCGGCTGCATGGTCCAATCGCCCATGGGGGCCCGTCAGCCGGCTATGGGCCGTCCGAGAGGCGTCGGCTAGCGCCAGCCGGCCGAAATCTCCGGTATGGCCGGCGGTACTGTAGCCATGCCAGGGCAGGTGATCGAGTGGGTGGAGACGTGCCGGTACTGTGGCTACGCAAGGTCGCGGTCAATGAGGTTAGTGGTGTGACCCCTCGAACTGTAGCCACGCGCCCCCATGCGTCAGAGTTCACTGTGGCTACAACGGGACCAGTCGCAGGGCTCCTGTCCCGTAGCCATACCCGCGCACACACGGAAGGGATGGGGGCTCGTCCGCCCGAGGGTCAGTGTAGGAGCAAGCCTGAAGGGAGCTGACCACGCTCAGCCGGCCGGGGAGCAGTTGGCTCACCTGCCAGCCGGCCTGAGGCCAGCCGGCGACACGCCTGTTGGCGCCCATCAGCCGGCCAGGAAGCAGCCGGGTGTGCGTGTGCCTTTTTCGTTTCTTAAAGCAGGGGAGAGAACCCCGACGCCCTGGCCTACCTAGGGGTACTAACCCCATGAGAAACCCAAAGTTGAACCCAAACCCGAGACTAAGTGCTTCTATTCTGAGGGGAACAGTCACTGAAGCGGCACAACCTTAGATACTTGGTAGATAAGAAGGCTGGCAACGTCGACATATGTAAATTTGATATATGTGTTATTGATATGTACCTTGCTATTACTCCTAGTAGCACCTCGGTATTGGATACTTGTTCGGTTGCTAAATGTCAGTAAGTCAAAATAAAAGCTAGGAAATAAACAGAGACTAGCTAAGGGTGAGGTGATGATGTGTGATGGAAATGTTTCCAAGGTTGATGTGATTAACATCGCACACTCTCTCTACGTTCGGGATTAGTGAGGAACCTAAATAAATGTTATTTGTTGGTTGCGTTGAGCATGAACGTGATTAGATCGTGTTTATTGCAACACGGTTATTCATTTAAGTTGGAGAATAATGGTTATTCTGTTTACATGAATAATACCTTGAATGGTCATGCACTCAATGAGAATGGTTTGTTAAATGTTGATTGTAGTAATACACATGTTCATAACATTGATGCCAAATGATACAAAGTTAATAATGATAGTACCACACACTTGTGGCACTTCCGCTAAATGTCGTATTGGTATAAATCGCATGAAGAAAGTCCACGCTGATGAAACGTTGGACTCACTCGATTTTGACTCGATTGACACATACGGGGCATGCCTCATGGGCAAGATGACTAAACACCCCGTTTTCGGTATGATGGAGTGGGCTAGTAACTTATTGGAAATGATACATATTGATGTATGCGGTCCAATGAGTGTTGTACCGTGCAGTGGATATCGGTATTTTCTTACCTTCACTGATGATTTGAGTATATATGAGTATATTTACTTAATGAAACACAAGTCTCAAATGTTTGAAAAGTTCTAACAAATTCAGATTGAAGTTTAATATAATCATGACAAGAAGATAAAAATGTCTACGATATGATCGTGGAGGTGAATATCTGAGTTACGAGTTTGGCATACAACTATAGACAATGTGAAAGTTGTTTCACAACTCACGCCACATGGAACACCCTAGTGTGATGGTGTGTCCGAACGTCGTAGTCGTGCTCTATTGGATATGGTACGAACTATGACGTCTCTTATCGATTTGCCACTATTGTTTTGGAGTTATGCATTAGAGACAACTACATTCACCTTAAAAGGGGCACCATCTATGTCCGTTGAGATGACACCGTATGAATTATGGTTTGGCAGAAACCTAAGTTGTCCTTTCTTAATGTTTGGGGCTGCGACACTTATGTGAAAAAGTTTTTCACCTAATTAGCTCGAACCCAAACCAGACAAATGCATCTTCTTAGAAAACCCTAAGAATAGTTGGGTACACCTTCTATCTCAGATCCGAGTGCAAAGTGTTTGTTGCTAAAACGGGTCCTTTCTTGCGAAAGAGTTTCTCTTGAAAGAATTGAGTGGGCGGAAGATAGAACTTGATGAGGTTGTTGAACCTTCATTTCAACCGGAGAGTAGCACAACGCAGAAAGATGTTTCTGTGGAGCCTACGTTATTTGAAGAGGAAGTTAATGATGATGATCATGAAACTTCGGATCAAGTTACTATTGAACCTCATAGGTCGACAGGGACGTGTACAACTCTTGAGTGGTACGAGAACCCTATCTTAGAGGTCATGTTGTTGGACAACGATGAACCTATGAGCTATGCAGAAGCAGTGATGGGCTCGGATTCTGACAAATGGTTAGAGGCCATGAAATCCGAGAAAGGATCCATGTATGAAAACCAAGTATAGACTTTGGTAGGCTTTCCGAATAGACGACAGGTTGTTGAGTACAAATGGACCTTTATGATGAAGACATACGCTGATGGTAAATGTCACCATTTGTAAAGCTCGACTTGTCACAAAGAAGTTTACGACAAGTTCAAGGAGTTGACTGCGATGAGACTTTCTCACTCGTACCGATGCTAAAGTTTGTTGGAATTATGTTATCAGTTGCTGCGGTTTTTCAATTACGAAATCTGGCAGATGGATGTCAAAACATATTTTCCTTAAGGGTTTCCATGAGGAAAGGTTGTATGTGATACAACAGGAAGGTTTTGTCACTCCTAAGGATGCTAAAAAGTATGCAAGCACTAGCAATCCATCTAAGGGTTGGAGCAAGCATCTCACAGTTGGAATATACACCTTGATGAGGTGATCAAAGTTTTTGAGTTTATACAAAGTTTATGAGAAACTTGTCAATAAAGTGAGTGGGAGCACTATAGAATTTCTGATAAGTATATGTGAATGACATATTGTTGATTGAAAATAATGTTGAATTTCTAGAAAGCATAAACGGTTGTTTGAAAAGTGATTTTCAAAGGAAGACCTAGATAAAGCTACTTGAACATTGAGCATCGAAATCTATAGAGATAGATCAAGACGCATGATGAGATTTTTCATTGAGTACATACCTTGAATTTTTTTTGAAAGAGTTGAAAATGGATCAGTCAAAGAAGTAGTTCCTGCTTGATTCGTATGGTGTGGAGTTGAGTGAGACTCAAAGCTCGACCACGACAGAAGAAAGAGAAAGGACGAAGGCCGTCCCCTATGCTTAATCCATAGGCTCTATATAGTATGCCATGCTGCGTACCGCACGTGTGTGTGCCTTGCCTTGAGTTTGTCAAGGGATACAAGAGTGATACAAGAGTGGATCACTGGACAGCGGTCAAGATTATCCTTAGTAGCTGGAGGACTAAGGAAATATTTCTCAATTATGGAGGTGATAAAAAGTTCGTCATAAATGGTTACATCGATGCAAGCTTTGACACCAATCTGGATGACTCTTAGTAGCTATCCGGATACGTATAGTAGAGAAGCCATTTGGAATAGCTCCAAGTGGAGTGTGGTAGCAGTGTCTACAGTATGACATAGAGATTTGAAAAGTACACACGGATCTGAATGTCGCAAACCCGTTAACCAAAGACCTCTCTCACATGCAAAGCATGATTGAACCCTAGAACTCATTGGGTGTTAGATTCATAACAATGTAAATCACATGGTGCTGTGAGCTAGAATATTGACTCTAGTGCAAGTGGGAGACTATTGGAAATATGCCCTAGAGGCAATAATAAATTGGTTATTATCATATTTCCTTGTTCATGATAATCGTTTATTATCCATGCTATAATTGTATTGATCGGAAACTCAGATACATCTGTGGATACATAGACAACACCATGTCCCTAGTATGCCTCTAATAGATTAGCTCGTTGATCAAAGATGGTCAAGATTTCCTAGCCATGGTGTGACATCCCAAGTGATGTCCCTTCCTTTTCTGGCTTGTAAACCATATGTATGACCTTGGGACATGAGTTATGATTGAGTTGTATCCTTGATTTCCATGTGTGGTTAGCATACTTGCATCATGTCATTCATTCATGCCATTCATCATCATCATGCATCCATTAGTTCGTCATGTCATGTATGATGTTGTTGTGATGTGGTGTGGATTTGATCAAGTGCCTTGTGTGGTTTGGTGTGAGAGTGAGGTGATGTTTGAGCTTGTCTCCCTCTTCTAAACCCCTTCTCTTCTCTTCTTCCAAAACCCTTCCTATTAGGTTTTATTCCCATGTCATTTAATTGGCAGATTTAAGTGTTGTTATAAATCTTTTAAAAATGTTCATGAGTTAGCCATGTTAGTTTAATAAATATTGGGAATGTAGCTTTTCTTATTTGAATAGTTTGGGTTCTTGTTTTCTGGTAAAACAGGAGCTGTTTTCATTTAAATAATAAAATTACTTGCTCTAAAAATCCTTTTCCTATTTTTATTAATTAGGGCATTTTATGTCACTGCAAAACTATTTTTTTATTTCACCCTGAAAAACTTCAAATGCTCTGGTGTTTATTTTGAAGTGCCTGTTTTAATTTAAAGGAAAAACCTTTTTTCCTATGTGTGAGGGAGTGAGCCAGAGAGAGAGAGACGGGGCAGGCCCATCTGGCCCATAGCGCCAGTAAACGGGCACCTGCCCCGTCTTCCACCTTTCCGTCAGTGAGCGAGAGAGAGATTCAGAGAGGTAGAGGCAGCGCGTCGCCGTCGCCGTTAGCCCCATCCGATGGGGCCCTTTATAACCTCGACATGCATGCTAGGGTTTCCCTTATCCCCCTCCGCCGCCGCTTTTCCTTTCCCCCCTCTTCTCCTTCCTCCTCCTCCTCTTCTCTGTCAGAGCGCAAGGGGGATTCCAGGTAGGTTCAGAGAGGAGTGCTAGCCATCGCGGCGCCTCCGGTGGGGGTTCGTCGCGTCGGAGATGGCCTCTGCATTCCTGGTGGACTCGGTGTTCCATTCCGGGCGCTAGGAAGGGCCGGGAGCTCTTCTTCCCCTTCCTTCCCATCGCCGGAACGTCGCCGGAGCTTCTTCCTCTAGGCGCGAGTCGTCTTCGCCTCTCCCTCGCCTTCGTCGTCTCCGCTCGTGCTCTGGCGTCTCCGCGCAACTCTCGGTGAGCTGCCCGTGCCCGTATCCCACTTTTCCTTGCCGTAGCTCTCCCCGCCGTCGCCGTCGTGTTCTGTGGCCGCCGCTCGAAAGGCCCGAGCGTGCGCTCGTCGTAGGTCCTCCTCGTCGCGAGATGAGATATGGGATGGAACCCCCGTAGTTGCAGTTTTCTATTCCGCCGCTCCGCGTCGCCTGAGCTCCTCAGTAACGCCGGTAATCACCGTCGAGATCCATCTGTCGCCGCCGTGTCTTTTGTTCAGTTTCGACAGTTAGCGTGTGTGCGTGTGTATAGGAGCAATTCCTCCCCTATACTAGTAAGCTCCGATTCGATAGCGCAGTGGTGTGTGCACATGTGTGCGATCGAGGGATCGTGGGTTCGATCCCCAGCCCCTTAGTGGGTTTTCTTTTTTTTCACTGGCCGAAATCGCTGTCCGCTGTTCGGATCCGGTGTGGGATCTGGATCCCGTGCGCGTGTGTGCGTGTGTGGAGAGCTGGATCGGCTGTGGCAGCCAGATCCGAGTGCCTGAGTGTGTGTTTGTGTGTTTTGTGTGTTTGTGTGTGTTTTGACATGTGTGTGTGTCTTATACACACACATGTGGAAGAGTGTATGTGTGTGTGTATATGCCTTGCATATATGCATGTGTTGTGTGTGTGTGTTTTCTCCCACACATGAGTGTGTGTGTGTGTTCCATAGTGTAGGTTGTGTTGTGGTGAGTTATGTGTGTATGTGCTTCTTGCACATGTATACACATGTTGTGTGTACATGAGCTAGGGTGTGTGTGGGTGTTTTTCCCCTTGGTGATGCTTTTGTGTGTGTATGCATCCTTTTACATATACACACATATGGGGATATAGGTGTGGTAGTGCAAGTATTTGTGTGTGTAGATTTCATTGTTAGCATGTATGCATTGGAGTGGTACACCTCTAGTGCTTGCTTGTCTTGTGTGTGTGGATGTGACATGTACACCTACACAAGTGGAGGTGCTCATGTTCATGTGTATGTGTGTGGTTGTAAGTGCATGCATGTGGTGTGCAAGTGTATGTGTAGAAATGCTTGTGTGTGCATGTGTTCTTATGATATGGTTGAATGGGTAGGTGATGTGTAGGAGATCTCCTTACACTCATATGTGTGCATGAGTAGAAACAATGTGTAGGTTTCACCCTATTTGATTTCATGAGCTTGTTACCTCTCTAGCTAGTTTCACCTTGTTTCTTGGTGCCATGCCATGTTCTCATGTTCCTACCATGCTAAATAAACCATTTCAACATGTATCTATGGAGCACTTGTCATTTTAGGGCCTTTTGCATCAAGTTACTTAGTGCCATAAGTTATACATGGGAAAAGGGTCAAAATTTCGACCTAGCTTTTCTCCCTCATGTTCCATGCAAGCATATAGGTATGACTAATGATTTAGGGGTGTTTTCAACCCCTATATGCACCTGTTAAGTCAGATTTGACTTTGGGGCAAGTTGACAAAAGTGCATTTTTATGCTGTGATGCCCTTTTGTCTTTTTCATATGATTTAATCTATGCATGCTTTGGTGTTCTTGTCAACTATAGATTGCTAGTCAAAGTTGTTGAAAACATCCCAGTATTTTTCTTATTCATGTCTAGTACCCAGATCACTGGAAACCATGATGTTAAGACGGCTACTTTCTGTTTCTGTCCAGCTAGTCTGAAAATGGCTGTCTGGAGATTCTGCTGTTATCAAGTTGCCGTAAAGAGTGGCTTGTAGTTAGTGTTGTGGGTGGAATTTGCTCATGCTCAGTGTAAGATTTTTGAATTACATGTTATGATCTTCCATCCTGTTAATTTTCATGCCATTTGGTGCTTCCTAGCATATTTAACTGTTGCTGTCAAATTGCTACTTTATTAACCCAGATTCCAGAAAACTGGAATTTTCTCAAAGTCTCTAAAAATCTGTTTCATCATGCCAACTTGCCAGCTCCATTAATAGTGATGTGGAGCTCCTTTGTTGATTGTGTAATTGGATGAATTGATGTGGGTGTTGAGTAGAACCTGTTCATTTCTTGTTTGTGGCTGTAGAGTTCCTCTAGCAATAGTTGTGAGCCTTTCAATATGCTATATTGCTGTTTGTGGCAGATTTGAGTGAAATATTGGTTTGGTTGTTATGGGAGCTATACTCCATGGAATTGAGTGATTATTGAGCCTAACTTGATTGATTTTTCATCACCTATCAAGTGGCTACTTTGGAATGCCAATAATTGGCCCAGATATTTGATGGTATTATGTTTTGTCTCCATTTCTTGTCGTGAGCGTATCTCGAGAACCGTAGCTCCGTTTCTCGCGATCCTTATATGCATTTACATCGATTTTTCATGATGCATCCATATTTTCCATGTTCATGCATGTCTAAATAACTTAACATGAGGTTCTGTCCAGATTCATTAATCCACCACCTTTGCATGTGAAACATGACTAGATTTGGATTGCCATGTATAAACTCATTAAAATAATCATGCTCACCTTGTTTGTGCATTTCACCTTGCTTGATTATTTATTTGGTGTTTCTCTTGGGTAGACGCGAGTGTCGAATCAGAGTTCGAGGAACCCGAAGAGTACCACTACAAGGATCCCGCTACTTGTTCCGCTGAAGATTCATCAGGCAAGATGATCGTACCCAGATCCCAATACTATCTTTGCTTGCTAGTTTCTCGTTCTTTTTGTTTCATTTGTGCTACCTACCACATGATATCAGCCCCCATGTTACCATGACAGCCTCTAACCTCCACATCCCAGCAAACCGTTGATTGGCTAAGTTACCGCTGCTCAGCTCCTCTTATAGTGTTCTTAGTTGCAGGTTGTTCCATGTGATAACATGGATTGGATATCACTTTAAATTATGTTATTTTAAATTAATGCACCTATATATCTGGTATTGGTGGAAGGCTTGGCCTTTTGCTAAGTGTTTTGTTCCGCTCGTACCGCCACTAGATTCTTGTTACCGGTGTTATGGTTTCCATATTTTGCGCTCCTAACACATTTGGGGTTGTTATGGGACCCCCATGTTTATTCGGTGGAGATTAAAACTTGTCTGGCAAGACCCAACGTTGGTACTATATTTGCTAATAACCTAATGAACCTGCATAGGGCCTTGCAACCCCATGGATAATTTAATCAACCCCGGGCCAGTGCTCCACATGAGTGTTGGTCCAAACTGGGCTGCTTGTGGGGCCACCTCGGGGCAACTTGAGGCTTGGTTTCCCTGTAGCTAGTCCCATCTGTCGTGTCGTGAGACTGAGGTACGCGGCTCTTATCGTGTTTGTCGACACGTCAGGTGGTCTTGCTGGATTTGTTTTACCTTTATCGAATGTCTTGCGCGTGGACTCTGACTTTCTTCGGGTTTACTCGAGGTGTTGGAAATCCTTTGGAATTACCGATGAAGACCACGAGACCCGTGGTCGAGGAATTCCCGCGAAGTGTGGTTATTTGTGATGGACTAGTTGGAGCACCCCTGTAGGGTTAAATCTTTTGGAAAGCCATGCCCGTGGTTATGTGGCAACTTGGATATTTGTTTACCACCCGGTTCTAGTCAACTTAAATAAACTCTAATTAAAATACACCAACTGTGTGAGTAACCGTGACTGTCTCTGCTCGTGAACATGATCCGAGAGAGAACACGGTGGGGTTATGTTTGACGTAAGAAGGTGTTCAGGATCTCTTAGAGATCATGTTAGAAATGGACCATTCCTCGTAGTCCACTCATTTATGTTCTTGTTAAGTAAGTTAACCACCATACATGCTTAGAGTTACTGCAACCTTAAACACCACCATTCCCGACCTAAAGTATTTATAGTCTTGGCACCCGGGTTACTTGATTGTTGAGTCCTCTGTGGCTCACAGTTTACTACAACCATTCAGGTACAGGTTCAGATGATTGTGTGCAGGATGATCTCACGCAGCTGCAGTGGGAATATGACAAAGAGAGAGGACGCATGTACGTGACGTACCCCGACGAGTAGAGCACTTGGTTGAGATCCTGGCACTAGATGATATCGTCGCATTGTCTTTTGTCGTTTGTTTTCGCCCGTAGTTGGACCCTGTCTTAAACTTGATGTATTCACTTCTGTGAACTTATAAGCTAGCATGTGGCGAGTGTAAGCTAATTCCCTATTCCTATCCTTTTCTGTATGTATGATGTGATGATATCGATCTTGCTAACGGCAAGATGCACATCTATCCGATGCGAGGCCCTCGAGCCTTAACTAGATAGACGCGCATCTTGGGCATGACAAGTTGGTATTGAGAGCCATACGACCATAGGAGCCTCTGCTTGTTCGAACTTGGCCAAGTTGTGTCTAGGAAAACTGTTTTGAGTCTAGTTATATCGTAGAGTAGGATTCTTTTTACTCCTCTTCTATGCTCTGGTGAGGTTTCCGACTTAGGAATTGTGATTCTACTCCTCTTCTCGCTCAAATTTTTTTTAGGATCACGCGGGTATTTTGGAATCTATATGATGCCGATGTGACAGGGTTCTGTCTTGGTGCCTCCTGTCTGACTTGATTTCTTCCGGGGAGTTGAGATCCGAGGGATGTTGGCACATCGTTATCATTCAGATTTCGGGATATCTTAGGACGGAGAATGTTCGGAATTACTTCAATACTTATCGTGGTGAGATAAGGTCGGAGTCACCCAGTACTGGGGAGGCGTCCGGGGTACCACCATGGTTTAGTATCGTTGTGAGTTCGAGAATTCATGTTTAGACGAGTTTGCGAAATGTCTTGAATTATGGTGTGGAAGGTTGTGGATGCAGTCGCACCTGATTGCCTAGGGCAGGTTCCTGATTCCGCAACCCGAATCGCATAAACAAGAAAGTTTTCAGAAATTCATAGGTGGGAAATCTTGTAGTCATCTAGGATCATCTTCTCCAGATGTATTGGGTGATACATTTGTTTCGAGCGCTTAGCTCAATACTTGTTGTGTTATTGCAAGTAGCCTTATGTCTAATGATGTTACCATGATCCGAAGAAGCATTCTTACTAATTTTTCAGTAGGAAGCTATGTTGTTGTTCAATTCTTTCAAGCATTGATTCAGCTTTGTTTCATCTTATCGTGAGGTGCTGGTGAATTTTGTCCATCTTCAGGATGGCTCCGCCAACTCGCGGCAATCCGGGTCGTGCTGAGGAACAGGCTGATGTTCCACCACCACCCCCACCATCGCCACCTTCTCCTGCAGAAGCTTGGCAAGCTATGATGGCCGCGACCAATGCTAACACTCAGATGTTGCTAAGGTTTCTGCAAGAAAGAGAGCAAGGTCAGCAAGGTTATCAAGGTGGTTTCTAGAATCAAAATCAGTTTGCTACGCTCAACGAATTCCTTGCCAACCAGCCGAAGTCGTTCACCTGTTGTGATCAGCCTTTAGATGCGGATGATTGGCTTCATGATATGAGCAAGCATTTTGAGTGCAGCAATGTTAGGCCAGAGGACTTTGTCAGATTTGCTTCTTTCCAGCTCAAGGGGCAAGCAGCTGATTGGTGGTAGCAGTACAAGGATTCCAGGGGTGATCATGTTGTTACTTGGGACGATTTCCGTCGTGACTTCAGGGCTCATTATATTCCGTCAAGCTTTGTCGAAGAGATGCGTGAGTAGGGATCGAAGTGAGTCTATCAGTACAAAATTGAGTTCCAGAATCTAGCTCGTTATGCCAAGTAAGATGTTCCAGATGATAAAGCCGTGATCTATCAGTTCAGTGGTGGTTTCAAGGATGAGCTTCTGCCAGGTCTTGTTCTCTAAGAGCCTCGGGAGTTTGATCAGTTCTACAACATGGCCTTGAAGGTGGAAGCAGCTCAGCTCAGGTTGGAAAACTCCAAGAAGCGTTCCAGGGATTCATATTCTTCCTCAAGTTCTCAGGTTGTTCCCAAGCAGCAGAAGTATTGGGCGCCAAATCCTCTTCCGTTTCGTCCTCAGCAGCAGAAGCAGTTTGGTGGTCGTGGTTCTTCCCACCCACCCAACCCAGGTTTCCAGCAGAAGAATCAAGTGTCCAAGGCTGTTCTTGTTCCTCCTCCAGGAAATGTTCGTCCGCTCTCTGAGGTGGTTTGTCACAAGTGTGGCCTGGAGGGTCATTATGCTAACAAGTGCAACCAGCGGCGTCTTCCGCCTCCTCCTCCTATAAAGCCTCCAAGCAATGCTATGGTAAAGCATACCCCCAAGACCGCAAGAGTGAATGTGGTGAATGCAGCAGAAGCAGAGCAGTCAAGTGATGTGATCATGGGTAATCTCTCAGTTAATTCTATTCCTGCAAAAGTTTTGTTTGATTCTGGTGCATCGCATTGTTTCATGTCATATCCTTTTGCGGCAAAGCATGGTTTTTCCACGGATTTTTTGCCAAATGTATTGCAAGTTGTGTCTCCTGGTGAGCATCTCAGTTCGAAGATGGTGGTTCGTGATGCTTCTATCAAGATGGGAAATTATTCTTTCCTATCTTCTCCAATTGTTCTTGGGAAATCTTATATTGATCTCATTCTGGGCATGGACTTCTTGGCTATGAATAAGGCTTATATTGATTATCAAGCTAAAGAAGTCAAGTTGACTCATCCTTCAGAGGACGTGATTATATTCGTGGCTCGCGATGACACAGTCCGTCTCTTTGCTCTCAATGAAAAGGGTGAAATCTTGGCGATTTCTCAAATTCCGGTGATTTGTGAGTATGAAGATGTATTTCCAGAAGAATTGCCAGGAATGCCTCCGCACCGACCTATCAAGTTTGTGATTAATCTCGAGCCCGGCACTGAACCGGTATGCAAGCGCCCATATAAACTTGGCCCCGAAGAGTTGAAAGAGTTGCAGAAGCAGCTAGATGAGCAAGAACGTGTGGGTTTTATCAGGCCAAGCTCTTCTCCGTGGGGTTGTGGAGTTTTGTTTGTCAAAAAGAAGGATGGCACGGATCGTCTTTGTGTGGACTACCGGCCATTGAATAAGAAGACAATCAGAAACAAGTACCCACTCCCTAATATCAACGATTTGTTTGAACAACTGAAGGGTGCCAAAGTTTTCTCCAAGTTGGATCTTTGAATGGGTTATCATCAAATCCGTATTCGTGAAGAAGACATTCCCAAGACCCCGTTCAGAACGAGCTTTGGATCATATGAGTACACCGTGATGTCGTTTGGTCTTGCGAATGCCCCTCCTAATTTCTCAAGGATGATGAATTTCATCTTCTATCCCTTCAAGAATGAATTCCTCTTGGTTTATCTTGATGACATTCTGGTGTTCTCGGAGACCGAAGAAGATCATGCAAAACATCTCCGCCTTGTTCTCGACAAGTTGAGGGAACATAGGTTCTATGCCAAGTTTTCCAAATGTGAGTTCTGGCTTGATGAAGTGGTGTACCTCGGGCATGTAATCTCTGCCGAGGGAATTAAAGTGCACCCTGAGAAAGTTGAAGCTATATTGAAGTGGGAACCTCCGCAGAACGTCAAGCAACTTCGGAGTTTCCTCGAGCTTGCTAGCTATTGCAGAAGGTTCGTCGAGAACTTTTCTCAGATTGCCAAGCCTCTGTCAAATCTCCTCCAGAAGAGTGTCAAGTATGTTTCGTCTCCTGAGTGTGATGCTACGTTCAATACGCTCAAGCAGAGACTGGCTTCAGCTCGAGTTCTTGTTCCTCCGGAGCAGTCCAAGCCTTTCCAAGTTTTCTGTGATGCTTCTCTCCAAGGCCTTGGTGGTGTTCTTATGCAATACAAGAAGATTGTGGCCTATACCTCGTGTCAGTTGAAGCCTGTCGAGAAGAACTACCCCACTCATGATCTTGAGTTGGCGGCAGTTGTGCATGCTCTTATGACTTGGAGGCATTTGTTGTTGGGTAGACCAGTTGAGGTGTACACTGATCACAAGAGCCTGAAGTACATTTTCACTCAACCAAATCTCAATCTTCGGCAATCTCGTTGGGTGGAAATGCTTGAAGACTTCAACCCAAGCATTGAGTATACTCCGGGGAAAGCAAATTTCATTGCAGACGCGCTCAGCCGTAAGGCGTACTGCAATAGTCTAATCTTGAAGCCTCTTCAACCCGAGCTTTGTGAAGCCTTCCGCAAGCTCAACCTTCAGATGATTCCACAAGGATTTCTTGCAAATCTTCAAGTCTCTCCGACTCTAGAAGATCAGGTTCGCCAAGCGCAGCTGCTAGACGCTATGGTGAAGAAAGTGAAGAAAGGTGTGGCCAAGAGCATTCCGAAGTATAAGTGCTTTCGTGTCGATGTCAAAGATACCTTGTTCTTTGAGGACCGTCTGGTTGTTCCAAAAGGTGATCTCAGAAAGGTTATCATAGACGAAGCACACAATTCTCTTCTATCCATTCATCCAGGCAGTTCAAAGATGTATCAGGACCTCAAGCAAACCTTCTGGTGGACTCGTATGAAACGTGAGACTGCTCAGTTTGTGAATGAGTGCGATGTTTGCCGCAGAGTGAAGGCAGAGCATCAGCGTTCAGCAGGTCTTTTGCAGCCTTTGCCAATCCCAGAATGGAAATTTGGTCATGTTGAGATGGATTTCGTAACTGGGTTTCCTAAGTCCAAGAACGGAAATGATGCCATCTTTGTGGTGATCGACAAGCTGTCAAAAGTTGCTCATTTCCTGCGAGTTAAGGAGTCTATTTCGGCAGCTCAGCTTGTAGAGTTGTATACGTCAAGAATAGTGTCCTTGCATGGCATTCCTCAAATCATCTCTTCTGACCGTGGAAGTCTCTTTACTTCCAAGTTTTGGGACTCCTTCCAGACTGCTATGGGTACTAAGATCCGTTTCAGCACGACATTCCATCCGCAGACAAGTGGTCAAGTTGAGAGAGTCAATCAGATCCTTGAAGATATGCTTAGAGCCTGTCTGATATCGTTCGGCATGAAGTGGGAAGACTGTCTTCCGTATGCTGAATTCTCATACAACAATAGCTTCCAAGCTAGTTCAGGCAAGGCCCCGTTCGAGATTCTCTACGGCAGAAAGTGTCGTACCCCGCTCAACTGGTCTGAAACTGGTGAGCGTCAGATTTTGGGCAATGATATGATCACTGAAGCACAAGAAATGTGCCATGTCATTCGCGAGAACCTCAAAGCAGCCCAGTCCCGTCAAAAGAGCTATTATGATAGCAAGCACCGGGATGTTTCTTTCCAAGTGGATGATCTTGTCTATCTTAAAGTTTCTCCCATGGGAGGCAGTCAGCGTTTTGAAATCAAAGGGAAGTTGGCTCCTCGTTTCGTTGGTCCATTCAAAGTTGTTGACAAGAGAGGTGGTCTTGCATATCAACTTGAGCTTCCTCCAAATTTCGCGAACATGCACGATGTCTTCCATGTTTCTCAGCTCTGGAAGCGCTTCAAGACTCCCGAGCGAACCATTGACCTCCAAGACATCAATCTTCAAGATGATCTTTCTTATCGTGAGCATCCAGTTGCAATTCTTGAAGAAACTGAGCATAAGACTCGCAACAAGTCTATCAAGTTCCTCAAGGTGAAGTGGTCTCATCATTCCGACAAAGAAGCTACTTGGGAACGTGAGGACTTGCTCCGTTCCGAATTTGCAGACTTCTTCAGTTCCTAGATCTCGGGTCGAGATCCTCATGTAGTGTGGGAGAGTTGTAACATCCCAAGTGATGTCCCTTCCTTTTCTGGCTTGTAACCCATATGTATGACCTTGTGACATGAGTTATGATTGAGTTGTATCCTTGATTTCCATGTGTGGTTAGCATACTTGCATCATGTCATTCATTCATGCCATTCATCATCATGATGCATGCATTAGTTCTTCATGACATGTATGATGTTGTTGTGATGTGGTGTGGATTTGATCAAGTGCCTTGTGTGGTTTGGTGTGAGAGTGGGGTGATGTTTGAGCTTGTCTCCCTCTTCTAAACCCCTTCTCTTCTCTTCTTCCAAAACCCTTCCTATTAGGTTTTATTCCCATGTCATTTAATTGGAAGATTTAAGTGTTGTTATAAATCTTTTATAAATGTTCATGAGTTAGCCATGTTAGTTTAATAAATATTGGGAATGTAGCTTTTCTTATTTGAATAGTTTGGGTTCTTGTTTTCTGGTAAAACAGGAGCTGTTTTCATTTAAATAATAAAATTACTTGCTCTAAAAATCCTTTTCCTATTTTTATTAATTAGGGAATTTTATGTCACTGCAAAACTTTTTTTTATTTCACCCAAAAAACCTTCAAATGCTCTGGGGTTTATTTTGAAGTGCCTGTTTTAATTTCAAGGAAAAACCTTTTTTTTCCTGTGTGTGAGGGAGTGAGCGAGAGAGAGAGATGGGGCAGGCCTACCTGGCCCATAGCGCCAGTAAACGGGCACCTGCCCCGTCTTCCACCTTTGCGTCAGTGAGCGAGAGAGAGATTCAGAGAGGCAGAGGCAGCGTGTCGCCGTCGCCGTTAGCCCCATCCGACGGGGCCCTTTATAGCCTCGGCGTGCGTGCTAGGGTTTCCCCTTTCCCCCTCCGCCGCCGCTTTTCCTTTCCCCCCTCTTCTCCTTCCTGCTCCTCCTCTTCTCTATCGGAGCGCAAGGGGGATTCTAGGTAGGTTCAGAGAGGCGTGCTTGCCGTCGTCGCGCCTCCAGTGAGGGTTCGTCGCGTCGGAGATGGCCTCCGCGTTCCTGGTGGACACGGTGTTCCATTCCGGGCGCTAGGAAGGGCCGGGAGCTCTTCTTCCCCTTCCTTCCTGTCGCCGGAATGTCGCTAGAGCTTCTTCCTCTACGCGCGAGTCGTCTCCGCCTCTCCTTCGCCTTCGTCGTCTCCGCTCGTGCTCCGGCGTCTCCGCACAACTCTCGGTGAGGTGCCCGTGCCCGTAGCCCCCTTTTCCTCGCCGTAGCTCTCCCCGCCATCGTCGTCGTATTCTGTGGCTGCCGCTCAAAAGGCCCGAGCGTGCGCTCGTCGTAGGTCCTCCACGTCGCGAGATGAGATGTGGGATGGAACCCCCGTAGATGCAGTTTTCTATTCCGCCGCTCCCCGTCGCCTGAGCTCCTCAGTAACGCCGGTGATCTCCGTCGAGATCGCGTCTTTTGTTCAGTTTCGAGAGTTAGCGTGTGTGCGTGTGTATAGGAGCAATTCCTCCCCTATACTAGTAAGCTCCGATTCGATAGCGCAGTGGTGTGTGCATATGTGTGCGATCAAGGGATCGTGGGTTCGATACCCAGCCCCTCAGTGGGTTTTCTTTCTTTTTCATTGGTTGAAATCGCTGTCCGCTGTTCAGATCCGGTGTGGGATCTGGATCCCATGCGCGTGTGTGCGTGTGTGGAGAGCTGGATCGGCTATGGCGGCCAGATCCGAGTGCCTGAGTGTGTGTTTGTGTGTTTTGTGTGTTTGTGTGTGTTTTGACATGTGTGTGTGTGTGTCTTATACACACACATGTGGTAGAGTGTATGTGTGTGTGTATATGCCTTGCATACATACATGTGTTGTGTGTGTGTTTTCTCCCACACATGAGTTGTGTGTGTATGTGCTTCTTGCACATGTATACACATGTTGTGTGTACATGAGCTAGGGTGTGTGTGGGTGTTTTTCCCCTTGGTGATGCTTGTGTGTGTGTATGCATCCTTTTACATATACACACATATGGGGATATAGGTTTGGTATTGCAAGTATTTGTGTGTGTAGATTTCATTGTTCGCATGTATGCATTGGAGTGGTACACCTCTAGTGCTTGCTTGTCTTGTTTGTGTGGATGTGACATGTACACCTACACAAGTGGAGGTGCTCATGTTCATGTGTATGTGTGTGGTTGTAAGTGCATGCATGTGGTGTGCAAGTGTATGTGTAGAAATGCTTGTGTGTGCATGTGTTCTTATGATATGGGTGAATGGGTTGGTGATTTGTAGGCGATCTCCTTACACTCATATGTGTGCATGAGTAGAAACCATGTGTAGGTTTCACCCTTGATTTCATGAGCTTGTTACCTCTCTAGCTTGTTTCACATTGTTTATTGTTGCCATGCCATGTTCTCATGTTCCTACCATGCTAAATAAACCATTTCAACATGTATCTATGGAGCACTTGTCATTTTAGGGCCTTTTAAATCAAGTAACTTAGTGCCATAAGTCATACATGGGAAAAGGGTCAAAATTTCGACCTAGCTTTTCTCCCTCATGTTCCATGCAAGAATATAGGTATGAGTAATGATTTTGGGGGTGTTTTCAACCCCTATATGCACCTGTTAAGTCAGATTTGACTTTGGGGCAAGTTGACAAAAGTGCATTTTTATGCTGTGATGCCCTTTTGTCTTTTTCATATGATTTAATCTAGGCATGCTTTGGTGTTCTTGTCAACTAGAGATTGCTATTCAAAGTTGTTTTGAACATTACAGTATTGTTATTATTCATGTCAAGTACCCAGATCAGTGGGACCCATGCTGTTAAGATGGCTACTTTCTGTTTCTGTCCAGCTAGTCTGAAAATGGCCAAGTCTGGAGATTCTGCTGTTATCAAGTTGCTGTATAGAGTGGTTTGTATTTAGTGGTGTGGATGGAATTTTCTCATGCTCGTTGTAAGATTTTTGAATTATATTTTATCATCTTCCATCCTGTTAATTTTCATGCCATTTGGTGCTTCATAGCACACTTAACTATTGCTGTCAAATTGCTACTTTATTAACCCAGATTCCAGAAAACTGGAATTTTCTCTAAGTCCCTAAAAATCTGTTTCATCATGCCAAATTGCCAGCTCCATGCATAGTGATATGTTGCTCTTTTGTTGATTGTGTAATTGGATGAATTGATGTGGGTGTTGATTCGAACCTGCTCCTTTCTTGTTTGTGGCTGTAGAGTTCCTGTAGCAATAGTTGTGAGCCTTTCAATATGCTATATTGTTGTTTGTGGCAGATTTGAGTGAAATATTGTTTTGGTTGTTATGGGAGCTATACTCCATCAAATTGAGTGATTCTTGAGCCTAACTTGATTGATTTTTCATTGCCTGTCCAGTGGATACCTTGGAATGCCAAGAATTGGCCCAGATATTTGATGGTCTTGTGTTTTGTCTCCATTTCTTGTCGTGAGCGTATCTCGAGAACCGTAGCTCCGTTTCTCACGATCCTTATATGCATTTCCATTGATTTTTCATGATGCATACATATTTTCCATGTTCATGCATGTATAAATAACTTAACATGAGGTTCTGTCCAGATTCATTAATCCACCACCTTTGCATGTGAAACATGACTAGATTTGGATTGCCATGTATAAACTCATTGAAATGATCATGCATCATCTTGTTTGTGCATTGCACCTTGCTTGATTATTTATTTGCTGTTTCTCTTGGGTAGACTCGAGTGTCGAATCTGAGTTCGAGGAACCCGGAGAGTACCTCTACGAGGATCCCGCTACTTGTTCCGCTCAAGAACCATCAGGCAAGATGATCGTACCCGGATCCCAATACTATCTTTTCTTGCTAGTTTCTCGTTCTTTTCGTTTCATTTGTGCTACCTACCACATGATATCAGCCCCCATGTTACCATGACAGCCTCTAACCTCCACATCCCAGCAAACCGTTGATTGGCTAAGTTACCGCTGCTCAGCTCCTCTTATAGTGTTCTTAGTTGCAGGTTGTTCCATGTGATAACATGGATTGGATATCACTTTAAATTATGTTATTTTAAATTAATGCACCTATATATCTGGTATTGGTGGAAGGCTTGGCCTTTTGCTAAGTGTTTTGTTCCGCTCGTACCGCCACTAGATTCTTGTTACCGGTGTTATGGTTTCCATATTTTGCGCTCCTAACATGCTTGGGGTTGTTATGGGGACCCCCACGTTTATTAGGTGGAGATTAAAACTTGTTCGGCAAGACCAAACATTGGTACTACATTTGCTAATAACTTAATGAACCTGAAAAGGGGCTGGCAACCCCGTGGATAATTTAATCAACCCCGGGCCAGTGCTCCACATGAGTATTGGTCCAAACTGGGTTTCCTGCGGGGCCACCTCGGGGCAACTTGAGGTTTGGTTTCCCTGTAGCTAGTCCCATCTGTCGTGTCCTGAGACTGAGATATGCGGCTCTTATCGGGTTTGTAGACACCTCGGGTGGTCTTGCTGGATTTGTTTTACCTTTATCGAATGTCTTGCGTGTGGACTCTGAATTTCTTCGGGTTTACTTGAGGTGTTGGAAATCCTTTGGAATTACCGATGAAGACCACGAGACCCGTGGTCGAGGAATTCCTGTGGAGTGTGGTTATTTGTGATGGACTAGTTGGAGTACCCCTGCAGGGGTAAATCTTTCGGAAAGCCATGCCCGCGGTTATGTGGCAACTTGGATATTTGTTTACCACCCGGTTCTAGTCAACTTAAATAAACTCTAATTAAAATACACCAACTGTGTGAGTAACCGTGACTGTCTCTGCTCGTGAACATGATCCGAGAGAGAACACGGTGGGGTTATGTTTGACGTAAGCAGGTGTTCAGGATCTCTTAGAGATCATGTTAGAAATCGACCATTCATCGTAGTCCACTCATTTATGTTCTTGTTAAGTAAGTTAATCACCATACATGCTTAGAGTTACTGCAACCTTAAATACCACCATTCCCAACCTAAAGTATTGATAGTCTTGGCACCCGGGTTACTTGATTGCTGAGTCCTCTGTGGCTCACAGTTTACTACAACCGTTCAGGTACAGGTTCAGATGATTGTGTGCAGGATGATCTCACGCAGCTGCAGTGGGAATATGATGAAGAGAGAGGACGCATGTACGTGACATACCCTGACGAGTAGAGCACTTGGTCGAGATCCTGGCAGCTAGATGATATCGTCGCATTGTCTTTTCTCATTTGTTTTCGTCCGTAGTCGGACCCTGTCTTAAACTTGATGTATTGACTTGTGTGAACTTGTAACCTAGCATGTGGCGAGTGTAAGCCAATTCCCTATTCCTATCCTTTTCTGTATGTATGATGTGATGATATCGATCTTGCTAACGGCAAGATGCGCATCTATCCGATGCGAGGCCCTCGAGCCTTAATTGGATAGACGCGCATCTTGGGCGTGACATATGGACAGGAGATGTCATTTGATAACGAGATCACATCATTAGGAGAATGATGTGATGGACAAGACCCAAACTATAAACATAGCATATGATTGTGTCACTTTATTTGTCGGGACCCCAATCCTAAGTCACATGATTCCATACTGTAAAAAGTCACGTCACTTTGCGGCCTCATGCATGGTACTCCACGGCTGCAGCCTTACCTTGGCTGGGACCGTTTGCATATTTTGGCTCACGTATGTGAACAAGTCGCTGGCAATCACACAATAAAGAACCCGGGCCGACATGACTAGTCATAGAACCCAAGTGGCACATCCGTACGGAAACAGGCATACATAACCCAACAATGCAGGTGTCAGCCTCAAGCGTGTGTAGACGAGTCATACCAAGCTAGAAGGACTCCATTACGTCGCGGGACGCGAATGTCATCACTGCACGTAGACGAGTCGTAGCAGGTTACAGGGACTCCATTACACTGCGAGACATTTTCCCGAAGGGACAAACACAGCAGCAAAGAAGGATACATGTCGGTCAATCAATGTGTCTGGAGTAGTAGCAAGCTACCATGGCTCGGTGGAAGCACAAAGAGGTAGTTTCCCGTAAAGAGTACTACTGAAGGCACACGACTAGGTGTCGGATCCCATACATACCGTTGCACGTCACACGTACGCACGACATGCCCGATATGCATAGATACAACCATGGCATCACAACATAACCATACAACAACATGACTTTTATTTAAGAGGCTCAGAAGAGCCTTACCTAATATGTTCTTACAGATAGGGGTCACATGACCCGACATTCAAGTCATACAAGCCAGCGGAAACTTAAGCTGTCTGAGTACAGACGGTGAAATAGAAAAGAGGCACACAACCTGACTATCTACAGCCCACCACACGGGCAAGATCGTAGCTGGGACACCAGCTATTCGGCATCGTCAACTTCTAGATAGAACCCACCTGATGGGTCCTGGTTCTCTTCTGCAACATTAACTAAGCAAGGTTGAGTACAATCGTACTCAGCAAGTCTTTAAAACAGACCTAGTCTATTTATGCTCATGTATCAACAAGGGGGGGGTGGAGTTTATGCAGAATGCCAGCTTTGACTCATGGCTAACCTACACTACTCAGTTTTAAACCCTTTGTTACAATTTTAGTTATCGCACACGAGTCCACTATCTCCATCACAATACACTACCATGGATTCATCTTCCCCTTCCAGAAGAGTGCCATCCACGGTACTCACACTTGTCTTGATATTTTTAGGAGTATCCATTTGATTATATATGAACAACATAAGTTCTCCAAGTAGTCCATATCCGAGGACGCGACTATTCAAATAGTTTCATACCCTGCAGGGGTGTACTTCTTCACACACGCTCTTGCCACTTATCGTTGTGTGCCACAAACCATGCACCTCGGCAACCTTCAAGCGGATGCCCGGCGAGGGACTCGGCCACGACCGTCAATCACATAAGACCTCTAGTCCAGGCTTTCGCCTATTTGAGACTGACCCGCATGGAAGTCCGGCCGAAGTTTCCACTATGGTCCCAAACGATGCGCGCAGGGTTCCTAAGCCCACCAATCGGGTGATCCTTGGTACACCGCACTACTAGGAAAAGGGCTATAGATAATATAGACAATAATGGCGCACCAGACAAGTGGAGCGCCACTACTATATAGCAGTGGCGCACCATGTGCTGGTGCGCCATTAGTGTGATGGGCACTAATGGCGCACCACACCCTTGGTGCGCCACTACTAACAATTTTTTTTGTTATTTTCCCAAAAGTACTAATGGCGCACAAGGGTAGAGTGTGCCATTAGTAGTTAAACTACTAATGGCGCACCGCTATCCCCGTGCGTCACTACTATTTTTTTTTTGCAAAACTACTAATGGCGCACCTCCAGCTAGTGTGCCATTAGTAACCAGGGTTACTAATGGCGCATTTGTAGGTGGTGCGCCATTAGTAACCTGGGACCAGCTAGATATTTTGGAGATCCACCTACCACACTCACTTTCCCCACTTTCATTCTCTCCACCTCCTCATCCAAGCTTGTCTCGGGTGCCTCCTCCTCCTCACCTCATTTGCATCATAGATTCACCCAAATTAAGTGGTTAAATTACCTTTTTTTGATAGGTAAGTAAGGGGAAATAAGATTTTATGTTGTAGATCTACTTTTTTCTCCCTCCAACAACATGCACATGCACTTTTTATGGCCTAGCTAGATCTACGTATGTTTGTGGTGTTGCATATGTTTGTGGTGTTGCATATATGTTTGTGTTTGCAGGTACCGGTACTTGAAATGCAATAGTTGCCAATATTTTGCAGGAATGTTGATTCATTTCCGTTTCAGCGAGAATTTGGCACTATGCATTATTTTTGGTCCTATTTTAGGCAAAGTCATGCCAAAAAAATTCTTGGTTTTAAAATATCGTTTTGCTCTACCCCGCAGGCGACCATGGTCCGCAAGATGACCGAAGGCATCATGAATAGGTTTTTGAGCTCCGCGAAGGCCGAGATGCTTCAAAATAACGAGACGGAGATAAGATGTCCATGTCGAAGATGCAAGTTGAAGAGCCTTATGGACCCGGATTCTGTATAGGTGCGGGACCACCTGCTCTTGCGTGGTTTCATGGATGGCTATCGGTGGCAAGGTGATGAAGATGATTATGAAGTCGTCCATGGGGGCCGGGCAAGAAATGAGGAAGGGCATGAGCAAGACAACCGCGGCAAGGGCGGGCGAGAAGACGAAGAATCTCAAGGACATGATCACGAAGTAGATGCAGTACATGGTCATCATGTAGAAGATGCCGGACACGATGATGAGGAAGATGCCGGAGCAAACGAAGGGCATGATCATGAAGATGAAGTTGCCAGAGCAGACAACGATGGACCATCGATGGGCTGGGTGCAGGACCCTCATATTCAAGAGTTGCTTCTCAAGCAGACGGATAATGAAAGAGCTGCCGCCCGAGAGAAAGCCAAGCTGGATCAACTGGAGATACACGCGGTTACTCCATTGTATGAAGGATGCAGGCCCGAGGATACTCGCCTGAAAGTAACGCTCATGGCTCTGGAGATGAAGGTAAAACACAAAATGTCCGACGCATGCTTCGACGAGAACATGTCATTCTGGCACGAACGTCTTCCCAAGGGGCACAAGTGCCCAACCAGTTTCGAGGAGGCGAAGAAAATCGTGTGTCCTGTGGATTTACCGCACGTGAAATACCATGTGTGCATGAACAATTGCATCATTTATCGGGACGAGCACGCGAAGTCTACCATATGTCCGGTGTGCAGCGTCACTCGATACAAGAAGAGGAAGAAAGCTCCTCGAAAAGTGGTGTGGTACTTTCCGATCACTCCTCGTCTGCAGCGGTATTTCGCGGACCCTAAGGTAGCAAAGCTCCTGCGTTGGCATGTGGATAGGGAGGAGAAGAAGCAAGAAGATGACGCAAATGATCCGGAGATAAATAAAAAAGACAAGATGCTGAGTCACCCTAAGGATGCGAGCCAGTGGCAAGCGTTGAACTTCGAACACCCAGAATTTGGGAACGATCCAAGGAACATCATGCTGGGCATGAGCACTGATGGAGTCAATCCATTTGGCAGCCAGAGAAGCACACATAGCACCTGGCCTGTGTTTTTGTGGATGTACAACCTTCCTCCCTGGTTGTGCATGAAGAGGAAGTACATTCACATGAGTATGCTAATTGAAGGGCCGAAACAACCAGGGAATGACATCAATCTATATCTGGGGCTGCTGAAAGAGGAGCTAGACACGCTGTTGAAAACGCCAGCCAATACGAGGAACGCCGCAGAGAAAGAATATTTCCCTATGAGAGTCGCACTCCTCACGACGGTGCACGACTATCTCGCTTATGGGTATGTCGCGCGGCAGGTGGTCCACGGATTTTCTGGATGCGTCAGGTGCATGGATGACACAACGTATTGCCAACTAGATAGAGATTCCGGGTCTTCGAAAACCGTGTTCATGGGACATCGAAGGTGGCTTCACGACGATGACTCATGGAGAAAACGCAAGGATCTGTTCGATGGTGAAACCGAACCCCGAAGACGCCCGCGTACGAGGAGCGGCGAGGAAATAGACAAGCTGTTGAAAAATTGGAAAGAGTGCCCACCGCCCGGAAAGGCGCCAGAGCCGGGAAAGAAGCGAAAGGCGCCAGAGCCGTTGCTGAACGTATGGAAAACAAGGTCTGTTTTTTGGGACTTGCCGTACTGGAAAATCCTCCGTGTGCCTCACAGCCTTGATGTCATGCATATCACGAAGAACGTTTGCGAGAGTCTGCTTGGTACCCTGCTCAACATGCCAGGGAGGACCAAAGATGGGCCGAAAGCAAGGGCAGACTTGAAATCAATGGGCATCTGGGAGGAGCTTCATGCTAATAATGATGATGATGATGATGATGATGAGGATGAGGCGAAGCAGGACACGGAAAGTCGTCGCAAAGGCAAAAAGGCCAAGAAGACCGGAAATGACTTCCCTCCCACGTGCTTCACTCTAAGTCAGGAGGAGATCGATCAGTTTTTCACCTGCCTCGTAGGAGTAAAACTTCCTTACGGTTACGCGGGGAAGATAAGCAGATACCTAGACTCAGCGAAGCAAAAGTTCAGCGGGATGAAGTCTCACGACTGTCACGTGCTGATGACGCAGATACTTCCAGTTGCAATCTGTGGGATCATGGACGCGCACGTCCGTGAAATGCTATTTGGCCTATGCAACTTTTTCGACGTCATCTCTCGGAAGCCGGTTGGCGTGAGGCAACTCAGAAGGCTACAGGAAGAGATCGTGGTGATACTATGCGAGCTTGATATGTACTTCCCGCCCGCATTCTTCGATGTTATGGTGCATCTGATGGTCCATATCGTGGAGGATATGATCCAACCCGGGCCGACGTTCCTACATAGCATGATGCCAGTCGAAAGGATGAATGATGTCATCAAATGATATGTTCGCAACATGTCACGTCCAGAGGGAAGCATAGCCAGGGGCTTTCTGACTGAAGAGTGCATCTCCTACTGCACGAATTATCTAGGCATCGTGAACCCTGTTGGTCTGCCCGTCAACAGGCACCTCGGAAGGCTCGCTGGATGGGGTCACCGTGAGGGTCGCCGCGAAATGCATGTCGACTTCGAGGGTCGACTCGCCGAATTTGAAAGATCAAACCTAGTCGCGCTACAACACATAGACGTGGTTGATCCTTGGGTGATAGAGCACAAAACCTTTATTGAGAAGACATACAATGACCGAGGCCAACAGAGGACGTACGGAGATATAATCAAAGAGCACAACTCATGTTTCATGCGTTGGTTCAAGAAGAAGCTTCTATCGTACCCTTTACATGAGGATTCTTCCGCGGAAGAACAACTCATATTCGCCTTGCCACAGGGCGCCGAGCACAACCTAATGACGTATGAGGCGTACGATATCAACAACTACACATTCTACACCGAGGGAAAGGACATGAAGAGCAATGGTTATCAGAACTCCAGGGTAACGATGGAATCCTACACAGGTAACGACAAGGACACATACTATGGAAGGATCGAGGAGATCTGGGAGCTGAGCTACGCTGGAGAGAAGGTCCCGATGTTCCGTGTTAGATGGGCCAAGAGCGTCAAAGAAGAAGACCGGTATTTCACCACCATGGTTATACCCGAAGCCAAATCCAAGACCGCGAGCGCAAACGTCACCGCAAAAAATGAGCCATTGGTACTGGCTTCCCAAGTGGACCAATGCTTCTTCATTACCGACCCGCCAAAACCCAGTCGTGTTGTCGTGAGGAGAGGCAAAAGGAAGATCACCAGAATGGATGGAGTCGCCAATGAGAAAGACTTCGACAAGTACGGCGACCCGAAGATGGAACATAACGACGACAATGAAGTACCAGCATACACCACCAGAATAAGCAGGACCACCCTACCTAAACGACGTCCGTTCAAGAGAAGAACTCCATTTACGAAAAAGAAGGGCAAGAAGATTGTGAACAGATAGCTAGCTAAGGTCAATTGTATTTAAATTGTAGCCTTCATTTCTCAATTGTATTTCGACATATTGAAATGATATTTCTTCTGTTCTAGTGTCCTCATGAATATTTATTTATGTTTATGATGGTATTGAATTTCTAACTCACAAAAAGTATTGAATTTGTTAATATTTTTCGAACTCATGAATATTTTTAAATTTCATGGGAACTTTTTGAATTCATGAATATTTTTTCAAATGTGATGATACTTTTTCATATTCAATATGAAAAAATATTACTAATGGCGCACCTCTCTGGGGTGCGCCATTGCTATCCAAAAAAAAATTACTAATGGCGCACCACTCGGGGGTGCGCCATTGCTATCCAAAAAAAATATTTACTAATGGCGCACAGCTCGGGGGGTGCGCCATTGCTAACCCTTCCCCCCATGCACTAAAATCCCCAGTCCCCGCGCCCCCGCACCCCAATCCATCTCTCAACCCCACGCCTCCGCTGCCGCCCCCGCGCCCCCGCGCCTCCAAGCAGCCCCCGCTACTGCCCCCGCCTCTGACGCCCCCGCCGCGGCCGCCTCTGACGCTCCCACCGTGCAGCTGCGCAAGCCTGTCTTCACCACCATCGACAAGCTGAAGCCGCAGACGCACGGCCACACCCTCACCGCGCGTGTCCTCTCCGCCCGCACCGTCCTTGAAGCCCGCACCAACCTCCGCCTCACCGAGTGCCTCGTCGGTGACCCCACCGGCACCGTCCTCGTCACCGCCCGCAACCACCAGAGTAAGTGCCCCCCACCCACTTCATTCCCCTCTAGCCCTGGATGGTTACTACCTTCATGAGCTTGTTTGTTGTGTTCATTGTTCTGGATGGTTGAATCTCAATATATGCGTAATCAGGCATGACATGTTAGAACAAACTGTTGCTCCCTGTTATGATTTAATCCTGAATTTTTTGCAGATGCGTTTGATGTGAAGATACACCTATAGAGGTCAGGGAGCCTTTGATATATGGCACTCAGGAGCTCTTGGAGTGTTTGGACTTTGGAGTGCTCAATTGACATACCAATTGTAGTAGAATAATGCCCCACTAAAATGAACAAGTACTACACTTCTAATGTTGTTAGTCAAAATAATTATGCAAAGTATAAGTGTGTTAACATGTGGCTGATGATAAATAGAAAGCATTTGTCAATTAAGTTGGCTGTTGAGTATGGTTCAAGGTCTAGCAGCTTCATAGTATCTGGTTGAGTTTTGAAATGTTATGGACATATAAAGTGTTGTTAACTTCATTCCCCTTTATCTTGCTACATTTGCATATACCCTCCTACCTAGTGCCTAGTATAATGCCATTTACAATGGTATATACCGTTATGGTTCTTAATGAGAGATGATATAACGGAGTTATAAGCATCCAATCTTCATTTACCCATATGCAATGTCCTCTTTGTGTAGTGTAGTGTAGTGAGCTTGTTCTAGTGTAGTGAGGTCTAAACCATTCTTGAGGGTACAGAATTGCTAAACTATTGATGATTTTTTGTTGGGTGACCTATTAGATCTGGAATGGTAGCTCACATAAGTTTCCTTACCTGTGTACATTCATAAAAAGCATGTACGGTAGCAGTATTAGTTTCCTTACCTCTCTACATTGGGATCAAATCCGATGACGTAGTATGTTATGAAGACCCATATCGATGCATTCAGCAAGGAAAGGGGTATTTTAATGATCCATGATGGCAAGGAGTATGTCCATGCTGGAAAGAAAAGGAGATCCCTTTGTTTGAAGAAAACAGGGAGCTTTGCAATAGTTAGGCCCACTTCTGCCAGCCCATTGAACATGATCATCACGATCCCAAAGAACAGTGCACCCATGTATATCCCTCTGTTTGTTATCGAGTCATGATGCATGTTTGTCCGAAGAAAGACCGTCATTGTAATGATTGCCATTAGCGTCAACTGAACAATAAAGAGATATACCATGATGAGATACTTTTAACTTTGAACTTCTGTAGATTATAATCAGACTGATTGTGTGGTCTCTATATACTAAAAAAATTAGTTTTCTGGAATCACCTGAGTCGCAACATGAGTAAGGAGACTGAGCACACAACATGAGTCCAACTGCAAGTTTCAGATGCAGCCAAGATCTTCTTCAGTTAATTAGGAGTAGTGTACTGCTGCTTTAGTTTCTCTATTCTCAGTGTTCATTCTACACTTGGTTGTGTTCATCATCCCCAGGTGCAGAGGCAGCACTAGTAACATAGCATACCAACATAGTAATAAAGAAGCTGCAGCAAGCAGAGTTTAACCCATTCAACCCATTCTGAAGCATTTCCACTTTTTAAAATATGAATAAAACTATTTAGATCTATATGTTACCAAATATATAATATGAAAACACATCTTATTATAGATTTATATGTTTCTCTCTACAAACTTGGTCAAAATTTGTATACTTCTGCACTGATGATGACAGTGATATTATTCCATGTGTCTAATATATATACTTCTGCAATTATTCGTGGATAAATTTCTTCAAGTATTGATAGTAGTGATGGAGCTAGCATCGGATTAAGAGTTTCTGCACTGATGATGATAGCATTGGCGATACTCTGAAATTTTGCAGGTACTCCGAGAGGCCCTTGAGTTTGTCGGAATGTCGATTAACTCCGTTCCGGCAAATTCGGGTACTCCATATGTCCTATTTTCAGTAAAGGTCATGCTGAAATTTTCTGTGAATTTTAGCATGACTTTGCTAAAAATAGGACATATGGGGTACTTGCGACTAATGCATGGGCCAGGGTTTGAATTCCCCTAGTCGTTTTCTCCCTACTCTGCTCTGCCCACATGCACCTAAACTTGTAAAGGTTGTCATACTACACCCTTGAATTGTCACACTTTCCTCCTCCTCTTCTTATTCCTCCTTGTTTTTCCCTCTTGTTGCTCTTCCGGCTCTTATACCAAACATTTTTCCTATTTAGAGCAAAACATGGCCCACAACGATGAGGCCGGCGGTTCGGGCAAGGCATTCTGGGAGCTGTCCCAGGAGATGGAGGAAGAACCTCACCGCTATGAGGACGCCGCGGAAGACACCGATCCCGACTACACAACCCCTAGTGGCGTCGGGGATGACACCACTGATGGTGCCACCAAGGATGCCACCACTGATGATGGCAGCGCATGCACAGATGGCAGCCAACTGAAGAGCCAACGGAAGGACCTGCGCCCGAACATGCTCGGCACCGTCAAGGAGGAATTTACCGAAGTGTCCTTTGAGGGGCATCCAACGGCGTCCAAAGAATTAGTCAAGGGGTACTCGGTTCAGCTCGGGTGCATTCTCCGGAGCACCGTCTCGATCAACACCGAGAACCTAAGGCATCCTGACCGAGGGAATTTGTGCAGCCTCCTCTTCACGAAGCTGCACAAACGATACAAGTTCACCGGTGACGTCGCAAACACAAGCCTCTCAGGGAATAAAGTGAACAGTGCTGCCCTCACGAAGATGAGCACAGCCCTGTCTACTTGGAGAAGCGCGGTGAAGAGAATGATTGACAAAGGTGACAGTTATGACAAGATCAAGGCAAAAAATCCTTCGACCAGCGAAGATGACTACAAGGAGTTCCAGATCAAGTGCGAGAGCAGCGCAACCATGGAATCAAGCTAGTGAGGGAAAGATATGCGGGACTTGAACTTAGGGGTCCACCGACTCGGTCCCGGCGGTTACAAAGTGGCGGAACCTATATGGGACAAGGAGGACGCAGAGTGTGCCGAGCAAGGCCTACCGCCCCGCTTCGAGAAATACCATGACAAGCAGACCAGGAACTATGTCAGGGCCCGGTACAAGGTGGACCCGGTAACAAAGGAGCTTACCACGGATGCGAAGACCAAGGCGCATACTATAATGCTGGTGGGCAAAAGGAGAGAAAGACCAGCTCGGAAAGCCAGTCGCGCGAGGTTCAAGAACTCAAGGCACAAGTAGCACAGATTCCCGACATAGTCTCAGCAAGTGCGAGACCAACTGGGAGAGACGATCACCGCCATTATGCCTACCTTGGTTGAGGGGCTGCGGGGGTGGATTACGGGCGGCCAACAGGGGCCGCCACCGATTCCCAGTTTCACGGCCAGCAACTCGCACAACGCACAGGCGGCACCGTTGGTGTCTCCGGCGGAGGCGGTATTGGTGTCTCCGGTGCCGGCACGGGCATTGGAGCTTAATGCACCCGGGTGTATGTCGGCCGGCACCTCGGCAGCAAGCGGCCCCTCCGTCAGTTACACGACTGCCATTGTCGGTGCCTCGACGTTAGCCGAGCTCGACGCCATCACGGTAACTAAGCCTCTCGGCCGATGACTTCATCTCCTTGCCTTTGACTAGGCATCCCTGACGCCCTACGTGTTTTCGCAGGGCGCCGCCGACGTTCCGTGCACTCTCCTGCACATCGTGGGCGGCGAGTTGATTGATGTCGCCAAGGGCAGAGTCGTTCAACCGGGCAACCCCATGTACCACGGTAATCCGATGCCACCCACCGTGTATAGGTTGAACTGGTTCGGGCGCTGCCAGGCTGCGACGAGTTGTTACCTCCGATTCGACCCGCTGGGGCCGACGAAGATGATGTGATGACCCTCAGTGCCTGCATAAGCTGGCCCCTACTTTGGCCGAAGAGCCAGATTCGTTTGGGGGCGGGGGACACCACCCCAAAGACAACAAAGCCAGTCGTGCTGGCGCCAAGCCATGGCAAGACCGGCGCAACGCTACCGGACATGCCGGACATGCATATGGCACAGGATCCGGAAGACGACGACAACGACGACGGTACATTTACCGATGTCGATAAGTACTTTGCCGAACATGGGTACGGTGACGAATTCTTCGGGCCTCCTTCTCAAGAACCCAACCCTGCAAAAGACGACCGCGATCTAGCTGGTACCGCGGAGAAACCCAATTGCAACAGGCGTCGTCTGGCGTTCAGTTCTCAGGAGACGCCTCCAGCTGCGGCCTTCACCGAGCCTCAAATAGCCGAGGTGCGAAATACTATCAGCCCCAACACACTCAAGAAGGCGGTATGTGAGCAGAACTCGATCCCATTACAACAGAAGAAGAAGGGACGGAAAAGAAAGAATAACAAGGGCGGTGCAAGCCAGCCGGCACCGAGTACGATCCATGCTCAGGACGGGCCACCTTCACCTAAGGATATCTCGAGGAGGGTACATGTGGTGGGTAGGCCGATGCTACCGACTAATCTGCTCAATGCTGCAACCGGTGCTAAGCGGAGTCTGCATGATAGTGTTCTTTCTTTGGAGAAGCAGCGTCTCTCCGAGAATGATGTGGCATACCCAGTTTTCGTGGCCAAGGTGCCAAAGGGCAAGGGCTTTGTGCATAGCGCCATAGGGGGTACAATCGTCCTGCGGTTTGATGACATCTTCGCTATGTTTAACCTTCATCCGCTGCACTACACCTTTGTTCAGCTATTTTCGCTGAGTATGGAGATGCGGATCACTAGGGACAAGACCCCGGGCATCGTGATAGTCGACCCCTTCTACATGCGTGCCAAGATCTTGGGCACCGCTGGGGATCGGCAAGTCGCGAGTTCACACCTCGAAGGCGTCATTCTGGCAAACCTAGATAAGTATAACTTCCTCGTGCCTTACTTTCCCGAGTAAGTCATCCCCTCACCGCCCCGTAACATATGATTTCTTAGATTTCGATCGTTTTTTTTTTCTAACATTCCGTGTTTTGTGCAGTGACACACATTGCACACTCATCCTCTTAAGCCCAAAATATTCCATGGCCACGTATTTCGACTCGGACCGCCAGTCGAAGAAAGACTACACAAATATCAAGAAAGTTCTTGATGCTGTTCTCCCCGGCTATGCCAGATCTGGAGGCACCTTCAGCAGGACAATTCATAGGTATGGCAAGCACGTGTTCGCCCACAATACGACGTTCCCCTGCGTCAAGCAGCCGCCTGGCAATCAGAAGGATGCCTACTATGCCCTCCATCACATGCGGGCGATTGTACGGGACCAGAATCACCTTCTGCTACAAAATAATCTCAAAGATTGGGCCACGTGCTTGTCGGCAATCCAAGACGCGGACATCAGACAAGAATTCTATCGCATCCAGTCGGAGTTTGCGGAAATCATCCATCAAGATGTCCTTCGTACCTCGGGGCAGTTCTACCTCAGATATCAACCGTCCAACATTGAGATAGAAACAATGCTACAAATGGAGGCTGACAACGCCCGCGATTTCATGACCATCACTAAAGGCGGCGGCTTCATCCATGCTCTGGTCCCTGAGTCGAGTCGAAAGTAGTGATGCTATGTAGTTCTCAAATGTCGATTGGCTCATGTTGTAATATTAAACTTTAATGAACTTGTATGTCTCTTTGGTTTGGACAGTCGTTCAACTTATATGTAATCGATGCTATTTATTAGTAGGACCATCAATCGTGCTATTAATGTGTTGCTTTTCTCTTCTGATCCTTTTTTTGCATACTTATATATTTCTTATGTATTGTCTGTGAATTGCTACTAATGTTTTGTTTGGCTAGTGCATAGAGATGTCGTCGTATGTTGTGTACAAGGGTAAGGTTCCCGGAGTCTACGACGACTGGGAGGAGTGTCGGAGACAGGTTCTCCATTTCAGCGGTAACAGTTACAAAGGGTACACCACTAGGGCGGAGGCGGAAGCTAGATACGCGTGCTATCTAGCGGGAGAGAGGAGGGAGCGTTGGAGGAACCGGATGAAGACCAGTTTCATTGCGATGATGCTTATCGTGATGACCGCAACTCTCTTCTATGTGATGGTAGTTTAGATGATCGATATCGACTAGTAATGTGAAGACAAAGTCGCTACTTGCGGTGTCGAGACTTGTAATGTTCTAATGTTGTTCGGTATTTTAAATTCGGAGACTAATATGATGAATTGTATTTTCAGACTAATATTCTATTGTATTCGATAAATCAGTTGTTTATATGTTGTGCTCTCTATATTCTGTGCAGTAATATGTTGTGTAACCTGTGCAAATATTAGAAAAGAAAAAAAACCTAATATTCATACTAGTGGCGCACCACTCAGCACATTAGTGACGCACTGCAAAAAGCACACTAGTGGCGCATCCTCCATAAGTGCGCCATTAGTAAGCCAGACCACATGGGTAAATCTGGCCCCTAGGGGGAATACTAATGGCGCACCCTGAGCTATACTAATGGCGCACCTGTGGTGCGCCATTAGTAAAAAATTCTAATGGCGTGATGCTAGTGGCACACCTGTAGTGCGCCATTAGTAGCCAAAACAGGTGCGCCACTAGCAGGCCTTTTTCTAGTAGTGCCGTGCCACTGCCTACCGCGTCATAACCCACCCCGAGGGTCAGTGCTATGCACGGCCTCCAGCATGCTATAAACACCAGAAACTACTTGCAATACCTAGACCAAAGACTAAGCGATTGATAAGTCGAGCGGGGTCATATTTCAGAGCCCAGCATGTGGTAGTATCTAGTCTTGGATCACAAACACGGAACCCAGTTCCTAAGAACGGTCCCAATGAGGCAACCCACTATGTACTCCTACATAGCCTCTCATCGCCACCTTTACCAAATCGTATTCATTATGAGCTTATCACAACGGACAACACTGTTTCACTCCGGTTCATCACCCAGATGAAACAGACCTGACACAACTCTAAGCATAGCAAGCATAGCAGGCAAAGTAAGCTAAGCACATCATGTCACAAGCATCTACCAGGTATGCTAGGTTGCAAGGTTTAGCTATTTACTGTGACAAGATCAGGTCATGCATAAGAATATGATCATCTATCGAGTATGACCGACATATGACTATTTGTGCTAATGCAATAAACGAGAGCATGAGCGAGAGAGTGGGATGTTATCGGAATGATCAATGGGGTTGCTTACCTTGCTGGGTTGCGGAGGAGTTCTCTCCTTCGTCGGGGTACGGGGTAGTATCTTCCGAATTAGGCCCTACCGCAACGCAGATAAGAGCATTCAATACAAGCAAATGCAACAATATGATGCATGATCATGGCATAGTAATATGCATGGTGAGCTAATGTAGCTAGTGATCATGTCAATTTCAAATGAATTTGAATATAGGTTTAAAGTTGTTCTCTCTTTGGAATTCCATATATTAACCTAATGATAAATGTCCATATTCACCTATTTAGGTTGCTCTAGCATGCATGAGAATAGCACCATTGGACTCATTGGATTTTTCTGATAAATTTTCATATATAAATTATTTTCATCTGACTTATAGATTAATTTATATGATTTTTCAAAGTTTTAAATAATTTCTAGAACTATTTTTAAATAAGGAAATAGAATTATGACATCAGCCTAACGTCATCCTGACGTCAGCTGGTCAACAGACCCGCTCCAGGTCAAATCTGACCAGTGGGGCCCATCTGTCATAGACTCCTTACTAATCATTTCTAATTAAATTAATTACCCTGGCTAATTAACCAAGTAGGGCCCACTGTCAGTGTCACATTTAACTAATCAAAGCGATTAAAATAATTACGGTTTAACCTAAAACTAATCAGGGATGGGGCCCACCTGTCATTGACTCACGGAGTCAAGCCAGGGCCCATGGGGGTCAAACCCGCCAGAGTTGGTCGACGGCTCGTCGCCGGTGACAATCAGAGACGGCGGCGACCATCGGGTTTTGCGCACAGGCGCCCATTCGGCGTGCTGAGACCACCGGCGCGTAGCCCGCGTACGACCGCATCCAACAGTGGCCACACGAGGCTACGGGGTCGCCGGAGCTCGCCGGAAACGAGCTCGTGGCGGCGGCCAGAGCTCGGGCTCGGACCGAAACATGATACAGAGCACGGGGCGACGCAACGGTGGGCTCTACAAGCTCCTGGGAACTCCAGGAGTTCAACCATGCACGCGCTCGTGAGCTCAGAGGGCTCTACGCATGGCGGCTACCATCCACGGCGGCGGGAGGTTCTCGGGTCCAGCTCTAGGCTAGCTAGGGCGCGCTAGAGAGAGGGGAAGCAAGGGGATGAGGAAGAGGAGCTCACGGGGGCTTCGGGGAGCTGGTCAGCGGGCTCGGGGAGGCAGCGACAGCGACGAATCGACGGCGGCGACGACATCTCTCGATAGGGGAACGAGAGAGAGAGACAGGAGGAAGGGAGGAGGAGGAATGAGCTCGGGAGAGAGGGCTCTTGCATCTTCCAGGCACTGGGGAAGCAGGGGAGCAGCCTGCTCCGTGGCAAGCAGGAGGTGGAGGCCGGCGACGGCTCGGTCGCCACCTCGATGCCTACTAGTGCAAGGTGGGAGATGACCTCCCCACCCCTCGTGGGCTGGGCTGGGCCTCCCACTTAACCAGGTATTCCTCTTCCTTTTCTTTTTATTTCTTTTTTCTAGTTTCTTTGCTAACATTTGTTTATTTCTTTGCAGGTCCAAATAATCTTTCAAATATTCCCCAACTTTTATATATTCAAGTTTGAATATTTCAAACTTGTATAAAAAGTTTCAGAGTAATTTGAAAATAGTAGTAATGATAATGTTTTTATTTATCAATTTGAGAGACCTAAATCTTTAATTTAAATTAATTGAAATGTTCAAATAATTAGAATGATCCCTGGTACATCCATGCCCTCAATTATCAGACATAGGGAACATTTTTGATGGGCATTCTAGATATGTTGAAATTTCCTTAAACTTGAATTTCTTTAATTCATTAAGTGCTTGGGGTTTCCTTTCTTTCTCCTCATTTCATATTGATGCAATTATGATGATGATGATGCAAACACTATGCTAACCTAGGACACTTGCTAGGGTTGTGACAACTCACCCCCACTCAAAAGAATCTCGTCCCAAGATTTTGAAGTCATCGGGAAAAGCGTGGGATACTCTAGTCGAAGACGATCTTCTCTTTCCCATGTCGCCTCCTTTTCAGAATGATGCGACCAGTGAACCTTAAGAAACTTGATGTTTCGACGCCGAGTGGTACGCTCAGCTTGGTCGAGAATACGAACAGGGTATTCTCGATATGTAAGGTTATCTTGGAGATCAGGCGCTTCGTGGTCCACTTCTCGGACAAGGTCCGAAAAGCAACGCCTGAGTTGCGAGACGTGGAAGACATCATGAACTTTGGAAAGATGTGGCGGAAGTTCCAATTGGTAGGCAACCTCTCCTCGTTTAGCAAGAATGCGAAAGGGTCTAATGTAATGAGGAGCCAACTTGCCTTTTATACCGAATCGATGGGTACCCTTCAGAGGTGTAACCCGAAGGTAATCCTTGTTGTCAACTTCATAGGTCACAGACTTATGATGACGGTCATATTGACTCTTTTGATGAGATTGGGCTGTTTTCAACTTTTAACGAATAATGCGAACTTGCTCCTCTGCGTCCTGGATCATGTCCGGACCAAAGAGTTGCCTCTCTCCGGTTTCTGACCAGTTAAGAGGTGTTCGACATTTTCGTCCATAGACAACTTCAAAAGGGTCTTTGCCCAAGCTTGATTGATAACTATTGTTATATGCGAATTCAGCAAATGGAAGGCAGTTCTCCCAATTCATACCGAAAGATATAACACAAGCTCGGAGCATGTCTTCGAGAATTTGATTGACTCGCTCAACTTGACCACTTGATTGAGGGTGGAAAGCAGTGCTAAAGGATAGATGAGTCCCCATAGCGGTTTGAAAACTTTCCCAAAATCAAGAAGTAAAGATACTTCTGCGGTCTGAGTTAATCTCCAAAGGAACACCATGAAGAGAAACTATTCGAGAGACATATAACTCCGCTAGCTGACTAGCAGTAATGCTTTCACGAACAGGAAGAAAATGAGCTACTTTGGAGAGGCGATCAATGACTATGAATATAGCATTGTTCCCTCTGTTGGTCCTGGGAAACCCGGTGATGAAATCCATACCGACTTTATCCCATTTCCACTCCGGAATAGCTAAGGGATGAAGGGTGCCAGCAGGCCTTTGATGTTCTGCTTTCACACGACGACAAACGTCGCAGTTGGCAACATACTGAGCGATTTCTCTCTTCATCCTAGTCCACCAGAACCTCTGGCGTAGGTCCTGATACATTTTGGTATTACCCGGATGAATTCTGAGAGGAGAATCATGAGCCTCCTTAAGAATCAGCTGCCTGAGATGTTGTCTCTTAGGAACCACTAAACGGCCCTGAAAGAGCACTACACCTTGATCATCTATAGAGAAATCCTTAGCGAGACCGCTAACGAGGTTCTCTTTGATCCGGGAAATTCCCTTATCACACCTTTGGCCAGCTATGATTTGATCCTTAAGAGTAGGTTTTGCCACCAGGTTGGATAGGAATCCTTGAGGAACAATGTGAAGGTTTAACTTGCTGAATTCCTCATAGAGAAGAGGTTGACCTTGTTGTAACATCAGATTGTTACAATAAGACTTACGACTTAGTGCATCAGCCCTGACGTTGGCTTTTCCTGGGGTGTAAGTTATCCCTAAGTCGTAATCTGTAATCAACTCTACCCACCGTCTTTGCCTGAGATTCAAATCTAGCTGGGTGAATATATATTTTAGACTTTGGTGATCCGTGTATATCTCACAACGATTACCCAGAAGGTAATGTCGCCATGTCTTTAGTGCATGGACTACAGCTGCAAGCTCAAGATCATGTGTGTTATAATTATCCTCATGTGGACGCAACTGTCGAGATGCGTATGCAATCACATGACGATCTTGCATGAGGATGCAACCTAATCCTTGTCACGAGGCGTCGCAGTAGATAATAAAGTCCTTAGAAAAATCTGGTGGCACCAGTTCGGGAGCAAAGGTTAGTCGTCTTTTCAACTCCTCAAAACTATGCTCGCATTGTGGGGTCCACTCGAACTTTTTATCTTTCTTGAGGAGTTCAGTCAGAGGTTTCGCAACCTTGGAGAAGTTCTCAACAAAGCGGCGACAATAGCTCGCTAAGCCAAGGAAACTCCGAACTTGCTTAACCGATTCAGGTTGAGTCCAATCAAGGACGGCCTGAACTCTCTCGGGATTGACAGCAATACCTTTGCCAGAGATCACGTGGCCTAGATAGGTCACTTTCGGCAACCAAAATTCACACTTGGAGAATTTGGCATATAAGCGGTGCTCTCGAAGTTTCATCAATACCATCCTTAGATGCTCGGCATGTTCTTGTTCGTTCTTCGAGTAGATGAGTATGTCGTCGAGGTAAACCACGAAAAATTTATCCAAATACTCCATGAAGATCGAATTCATCAGACGAGAGAAGGCGGCTGGAGCATTGTTTAAACCGAAGGACATGTCAATGTACTCGTATTGGCCATAACGAGTGACAAAAGCCGTTTTTGGAATGTCCCCGTTTCTAATTCTGATTTGATGGTATCCTAACCTCAAATACATTTTGGAAAAGACCGAGGATCCAGCGAGTTGATCATACAAATCGTTGATCCTGGGGAGCGGATACTTGTTCTTGATAGTGACCAGATTCACTGGTCCGTAATCCCCAACCATCCGATCCGATCCATCCTTCTTCTTAACAAAGAGGACGGTTCAAGCCCAAGGAGAAGAGCTAGGACGAATGAAACCATTCTTCAAAGCTTCATCGAGTTGGGTTTTTAGCTCGGCTAGTTCTAAGGGTGCCATCTTATAGGGTCTTCTGGCTATTGGGACTATCCCCGGAATAAGTTCTATCACGAACTCAACATCTCGTACAGGTGGAATACCTGGCAGTTCTTCTGGGAAGATATCCGGAAAATCACAGACTACCGGAATATCTTCTAACTCTGGAAGAGGGCTAGCATATAGGGAATAGAGTTGGCACTTGGTTGTTCGAGTAGACACATTAACTATCTCACCCGATGGATGTGTAAGTTGAACATTCCTAGAATGAGTATCAATCTTGGCATAGTGGGCTTTCATCCAATCCATACCTAGAATGATATTGATGTCTGAAGACTTAAGAGCTATCAAGTATGCTAGGAATACTAGTCTATCCACCAGAATTTCATTGTCATGACTCACTCAGAAGTTTGCCATTTTGAACCAGGAGTCTGGACTACTAAAGGAGTGGGCATGTCACAGAAGGACATGTTATGCAACTTTGCGTAACTTTCAAAGATGAATGAATGATATGCCCTAGTATCAAATAGAACAGATGCTGGATGGCTAACAAGAAGCGTACCTAGAATGACATTAGGATCTTCAAGGGCTTCTTCAGCAGACACATAATTTACTCGCCCACGGGTAGGAGCTGGCTTCACATAGAAAGCTTTTCCTGGTTTTCCACGTCCAGCGGGCTTGGCATTGTTCTGGGGACACTCACGAGAATAGTGTCCCGGTTCTCCACATTTGTAGCATACCACTGTAGCACGAGGGGCAACATTTGCAGGCGGTCCTCCAAATGGTCGGGGTGGAGGGTTGGACTCAACTGAACGAGGTGCCTGGAAGGATGGCCTCGCGGTGTATCTTAGCGGCAAAGCTGCATGAGGCACCCACACTCGGCGTTTGTTAGGGCCTGAACCCGATGTAGGGTTGAAATCACAGTTATGCTTCCGTGTAGCCTTGTAGTCAGTTTGTCCGGACTCGGCATTGATGGCCTTGTTGACAAGAGCCTGAAAGGTGGTACACTCGTGCAAGCGAAGATCTCGGCGAAGCTCAACATTAAGTCCCTTGTGGAACCTAGCCTGCTTCTTAGCATCAGTTGAGACTTCTTTTGGAGCATAGCGAGCAAGATTACCAAACTCGCGACTGTATGCATCCACTGGCAATCTGCCCTGGGTGAAGGCACAAAATTCCTCTCTTTTGTGATCCATTAGCCCTTCCAGGATGTGATGGAGATGGAATGCGGCACTGAACTCTGCCCAGGTTGGTGCAGGTCCCTGGGGACGCATAGCCTCATAGCTTTCCCACCACAGGTTGGCAGGTCCCTCCAGAAAGTACATCACAAAGGTCACCTTGTTGGCCTCTGAAACATTTGCAGCTCGGATCTTGCGGGACATACTAGTCAGCCAATCATCCGCATCAAGGGGGTCGATGGAATGATGGTACTTAGGCGGACACAGCTTGATAAAGTCACCAAGTGACACTCCATCATGGTGATCGTTGCGGGAAGCACGAGCTGTGTTCTGTTCAATTCTTTCCAACAGCATGTTGGTCTCCCTCTTATTCCTTTCAGCCTCTAGCATCACTTCTGCCAGGGATGGTGCATGTGGCAGCTCCTCTTGCCTTGGCTGGCTACTCTCGCCCTGCTCAGGAGTAGGCATGGGGTTGTTCCTAGTTGCCACCATCCTAGGGAAAACAATCCATAGCTTAGACATAGAGAGCATCAACTCTAAGACATGAATTAAGGAATGTACTATTCAACATGGCATGTAGGATAAACACCAATCAACATGGTAAAGCAACTACCATATGAACATTAGGTTTCATACACACCATGACTTAGTTCAGTACAACCCCAAGGTGAAAACAACTACGGAGAGATGACACAACTCATTGGAGGCATTACAAGCTTCCTATACATTATCTATCTACACCTCCGGAACTCAACTCTCGACCTTCGTCATATCCAACAAGACACACTGGACTGTGGCGATACGACTACTACCATACTAGGACTAACATCCACGCACTCAAACATCACCGTAGAATGCCCCGTACAGGTTACCCCCATGACCTGGGAGCTGAACCTGAGGATCTCGAAACACTCTAGCCTGGGATCCCTGGAAACCATAAGGACACGCATGTGGCCTTGGTCCCCTTGTCGGCGGCAACAGCGGTCCTCCAAGAGGGGTGATGCCTCCAACATCAGGCCAGTCTATGTATGCTGGCAAATGAGTCCGCGATGGGGTCAGCATCTTCAAGTCTCCATAGCCTGTCTGCACGACAGGTGCCAACTGCGTCAAGGCTGTCCAAAGACGGGCACGGGTAGCATAGAGCTCCATGTGAAGGGCACGTGCATCACGATCCCTGTTCTCTAACATCTGAGCGGTCACCTGCAACCTAGGGTCCTCATGGGAATGATCAAAGTAGGCTGCACTGAGATATCCATCCTCTCCTCCCATGGAAGCAGGAGCATAGCAGAACTCCGTGTTCTGTAGCAGACCATGGTGAAACCTCATAATAGTCAGCATAGTGTAGGCGGCTTCCTGAACTACCATATCTATGGTAACTCCCAATCCATGAGTCCAGTGAAGCGGCTCTGCAGCTCCAGGATATGAAGGATATATCCTAACGGTACACAAATACTGACTCTGGTTGAAATCTCGATATTGCTCCTCCACTGTGTACTCTGGGTACCAGCGATATCTAGCCTCCATAATCACTCTAACCAACATGGTCGTGTGACCCGGCACATTGATGCACCCGGTCAAACGGAAAGGATGAGAGGGCATGTGAAACAAAGAATGATGCAAAGACATTAGAGACCCTAGCAGAAATTGGATAGCATAACGGCTGTAATTGCTCAAGAATTTTTTTGAGACAATTGAAAAGAGATTGGAAAGGCATAACCACTCGACTATCTAGACTCAAATCTCTTCTCCATCTGTTTGTCACACCAACAACACTTGAATAACGGCACTCACTTACAAGCAAGCTAGCTATTGGTCCATGGCTAGTAACTCGTCATCCTAAGCAATAGATGAGAATCCTAGTTCCTATCCCCGTAGAAAAGATGAGAATGACCCAGCATAGAATAACTTGGGAAGAGGACTAAAAAGAACCTTACGTTCCCTTCCACAATCAATTCCCCTACTTATCTATAGTGTTACTAGACTCAACTTTGACCGGTTTGGCTTGGTAGTCCTACAGTCAGTCAGGCTTTGATACCAACGCTGTCGGGACCTCGATCCTAAGTCACATGATTCCATACTGTAACAAGTCACATCACTTTGCGGCCTCGCGCACGGTACTCCACGGCTGCAGCTTTACCTTGGCGGGGACCGTTTGCGTCTTTTGTCTCACGTGTGTGAACAAGTCGCTGGCAATCACACAACAAAGAACCCGGGCCGACATGACTAGTCATAGAACCCAAGTGGCACATCCATACGGAAACAGGCATACATAACCCAGCAATGCAGGTGTCGGCCTCAAGCGTGTATAGACGAGTCATAGCAAGCTACAATGACTCCATTACGTCGCGAGACACGAATGTCAACACTGCACGTAGACGAGTCGTAGAAGGCTACAGGGACTCCATTACACTGCGAGACATTTCCCCAAAGGGACAAACACAGCAGCAAAGAAGGATACATGCCGGTCAATCAATGTATCTGGAGCATTAGCAAGCTACCATGGCTCGGTGGAAGCACAAAGAGGTAGTTTCCCGTCAAGAGTACTACTAAAGGCACACGACTAGGTGTTGGATCCCATACATACCGTTGCGCATCACACGTACGCACGACATGCCCGATATGGATAGATACAACCATGGCATCACAACATAACCATACAACAACATGACTTTTATTTAAGAGGCTCACAAGAGCCTTACATAATATGTTCTTACAGATAGGGGTCACATGACCCGACACTCAAGTCATACAAGCAAAGTCATACAAGCCAGCGGAAACTTAAGTTGTCTGAGTACAGATGGCGTAATAGAAAAGAGGCACATAGTCTGACTATCTACAGCCCACCACACGGGCAAGATCGTAGCTGGGACACCAGCTATTCGGCATCGTCAACGTCTAGATAGAACCCACCTGATGGGTCCTGGTTCTCTTCTGCAACATTAATTAAGCAAGGATGAGTACAATCATACTCAACATGTCTTTAAAACAGACCTAGTGTATTTATGCTCATGTATCAACAAGGGGGTGGTGGAGTTTATGCAGAATGCCAGCTTTGACTCATGGCTAACCTACACTACTTAGTTTTAAACCCTTTGTTACAATTTTAGTTATCGCACATGAGTCCACTATCTCCATCACAATACACTACCATGGATTCATCTTCCCCTTCCGGAAGAGTGCCATCCACGGTACTCACACTTGTCTTGATATTTTTAGGAGTATCCATTTGATTATCTATGAACAACATAAGTTCTCCAAGTAGTCCATATCCGAGGACGCGACTATTCAAATAGTTTCATACCCTGTAGGGGTGTACTTCTTCACACACGCTCTCGCCACTTATCGCTGTGTGCCACAAACCATGCACCTCGGCAACCTTCAAGCGGATGCCCAGCGAGGAACTCGGCCACGACCGTCAATCACATAAGACCTCTAGTCCAGGCTATCGCCTATTTGAGACTGAACCGCACGGAAGTCCAGCCGAAGTTTCCGCTACGGTTCCAAACGATGTGCGTAGGGTTTCTAGCCCACCATTCGGGTGACCCTTGGTACACCGTGCCACTGCCTACCGCGTCGTAACCCACCCCAACGATCAACACTACGCATGGCCTCCAACATGCTATAAACACCAGAAACTACTTGCAATACCTGGACCAAAGACTAAGCGACTGATAAGTCAAGCGGGGTCATATTTCAGGGCCCAGCATGTGGTAGTATCTAGTCTTGGATCACAAACACGGAACCCAGTTCCTAAGAACGGTCCCAATGAGACAACCCACTATGTACTCCGACATAGCCTCTCAGCGCCACCTTTACCAAATCGTATTCATTATGAGCTTATCACATCAGACAACATTGTTCCACTCCGGTTCATCACCCAGATGAAACAGACCTGACACAACTCTAAGCATAGCAAGCATTGCAGGCAAAGTAAGCTAAGCACATCATGTCACAATCATCTACCAGGTATGCTAGGTTGCAAGGTTTAGCTATTTACTGTGACAAGATCAGGTCATGCACAAGAATATGATCATCTATCGAGTATGGCCGACATATGACTGCTTGTCCTAATGCAATAAACGAGAGCAGAAGCGAGAGAGTGGGATGTTATCGGAATGATCTATGGGGTTGCTTGCCTTGCTGGGTTGTGGAGGAGTTCTCTCCTTCGTCAGGGTACAGGGTAGTATATTCCGAGTTAGGCCCTACCGCAATGCAGATAAGAGCATTCAATACAAGCAAATGCAACAATATGATGCATGATCATGGCATAGTAATATGCATGGTGAGCTAATGTAGCTAGTGATCATGTCAATTTGAAATGAATTTGAATATAGGTTCAAAGTTGTTCTCTCTTTGGAATTCCATATATTAACCTAATGATAAATGTCCATGTTCACCTATTTAGGTTGCTCTAGCATGCATGACAATAGCACCATTGGATTCATTGGATTTTTCTGATAAATTCTCATACATAAATTATTTTCATCTAACTTACAAATTAATTTATATGATTTTTCAAAGTTTTAAATAATTTCTGGAATTATTTTTAAATAGGAAAATAGAATTATGAGATCAGCCTGACGTCATCCTGACGTCAGCTCGTCAACAGACCCACCCCAGGTCAAATCTGACCAGTGGGGCCCATCTGTCATAGACTCCTTACTAATCAGTTTTAATTAAATTAATTACCCTGGCTAATTAACCTAGTAGGGCCCACTGTGAGTGTCACATTTAACTAATCAAATCGATTAAACTAATTACGGTTTAACCTAAAACTAATCAGGGACGGGGCCCACCTGTCATTGACTCACGGAGTCAAGCCAGGGCCCATGGGGGTCAAACCCGCCAGAGTTGGTCGACGGCTCGTCGCTGGTGACCATCAAAGACGGCGGCGACCATCGGGTTTTGCCCACATGCGCCCATTCGGCGCGCTGAGACCACCGGCGCGTAGCGTGTGCACGACCGCATCCAACGGAGGCCACAAGAGGCTACGGGGTTGCCGGAGCTCGGGCTCGGACCAAAAGACGATACAGAGCACGGGGCGACGCAACGGTGGGCTCTACGAGCTCCTAGGAACTCCAGGAGTTCAACCATGCATGCGCACGTGAGCTCAGAGGGCTCTACGCACGGCGGCGACCATCCACGGCGGCGGGAGGTTCTCGGGTCCGGCGCCAGGCTAGCTAGGGCGTGCTAGAGAGAGGCGAAGCAAGGGGAGGAGGAAGAGGAGCTCACGGGGTCTTCGGGGAGCTCGTCAGTGTGCTCGGGGAGGCAGCGACGATGACGAATCGACGGTCGGTGATGGCAGCTCTCGGCAGGGGAACGAGAGAGAGATACAGGAGGAAGGGATGGGGAGGAATGAGCTCGGGAGAGAGGGCTCTCGCGTCTTCCAGGCGTTGGGGAAGCAGGGGAGCAGCCTGCTCGGTAACCTACTCGATGCCTACTAGCGCGAGGTGAGAGGTGACCTCCCCACTCCTGGTGGGCTGGGCTGGGCCTCCCACTTAACCAGGTATTCCTCTTCCTTTTCTTTTTATTTCTGTTTTCTGTTTTCTTTGCTAACATTTGTTTATTTCTTTGCAGGTCCAAATAATCTGTCAAATATTCCAAAACTTTTATATATTCAAGTTTGAATATTTCAAACTTGTATAAAAAGTTTCAGATTAATTTGAAAACAGTAGTAATGATAATGTTTTTTTTATCAATTTCAGAGACCTAAATCTTTAATTTAAATTATTTGAAATGTTAAAATAATTAGATGTTGGAAATATGCCCTAGAGGCAATATATAAAGTGTTTATTATTATATTTCCTTGTTCATGATAATCGTTTATTATCCATGCTATAACTGTAGTGATCGGAAACACATTGCATGTGTGGATAAATAGACAAACACTATGTCCCTAGTATGCCTCAAGTGAACTAGCTCGTTGATCAAAGATGGTCAGGGTTTCCTAGCCATTGAGATGTGATGTCATTTGATAACGGGATCACATCATTAGGAGAATGGTGTGATGGACAAGACCCAAACTACAAACGTAGCATATGATCGTGTCAGTTTATTGCTACTGTTTTCTGCATGTCAATGTATATGTTCCTATGACCATGAGATCATGCAACTCACGGATATCGGAGGAGTGCCTTGTGTGTATCAAACGTCGCAACGTAACTGGGTGACTATAAAGGTACTCTACAGGTACCTCCGATGGTGTCTGTTGAGTTGGAATGGATCGAGACTGGGATTTGTTACTCCGTGTGACGGAGAGGTATCTCGGGGCCCACTTGGTAATGCAACATCACAATAAGCCTTGCAAGCAATGAGACTAATAGTTAGTTGCGGGATCTTGCATTACGGAACGAGTAAAGAGACTTGTCGGTAACGAGATTGAACTAGGTATAGAGATACCGACGATCGAATCTCGGGCAAGTAACATACCGAAGAACAAATGGAACGTTATACGGGATTAACTGAATCCTTGACATAGAGGTTCAACCGATAGATCTTCGTAGAATATGTAGGAACCAATGTGGACGTCCAGGTCCCGCCATTGGTTATTGGCCAGAGAGGTGTCTCCGTCATGTCTACATAGTTCTCGAACCCGCAGGGTCTGCACTCTTAAGGTTCGGTGACTTTTCGGTAGTGTAGAGTTATGTATGCTGGTGACTGAGGGTTGTTTGGAGTCCCGGATGAGATCCCGGACATCACGAGGAGCTCCAGAATGGTCGAGAGGTAAAGATTCATATATAGGAAGTCCTAGTTTGGTCGCCGGAAAAGTTTCGGGATCATCGGTAGTGTACCGGGAGTGCCGGTAGTGTACCGGGAGGCCTCCGGGAGGGGTATTTCGACCCCAAGAGGACCATGGGCTGTGGGAGGTTAATTACCAGCCCTTAGTGGGCTGGGGAATCAGCCAAAGAAGGCCCATGACGCAGTGATAAAGAGAAAAAGAGAAAAAGGGAAAATCAGCCAATAGGGAGCAATCCTACTAGGAGTAGGATTGGGTGGAGAAGTAGGACTCCTCCTCCCCTTGGCCGAATCCCACAAGGAGGGCTGGTGCTCCAGCCCCTCTCCCCCTCCTCTCCTCCTTTATATACTAGTCGATTGGGGCTGTTTTGGACACAACTTACGGCCACGTGCTACCCGATTCACCGGTGCTCCTCTAGATCGGATTTCTGCAGCGCTTAGGCGAAGCCCTGCCAGAATTGCTCCACCACCACCATCACCGGAGCGCCGTCACGCTGCCGGCGAACTCTCTCTCCTATCCACCTCCTCTTGCTGGATCAAGACGGTGGAGATCGTCATCAAGCTGCACGTGTGCTGAACACGGAGGTGCTGTCCGTTCGGTACTAGATCGGAAGGATCGTGATCAAGGCCACGGGACGTTCGTGATCGGATCGCGGGACGGATCGTGACGAGATCGCGGGACGGTTCGTGATTGGATCACGGGACGGTTTGTGATTGGATCGCGGGACGCTCGGCGATTTGGATCGCGAAGAAGTTCGACTACACCAACAGCGTTTCTTAACGTTTCCCGCTTAGCGATCTACAAGGGTACGTAGATCCACTCTCCCTCTCGTAGATGTTCATCACCATGGATAGGTTTGCGTGTGCGTAGGAAATTTTTTGTTTCCCATGCGACGTTCCCCAACAGTGGCATCATGAGCTAGGTTGATGGTTCGATGAGATCTCGAGTAGAACACAAAAGGTTTGTGGGCGTTGATGCTTAGATTGCTTCCTCCCTTGGTCGGATTTTGGTTCAGCGGTATTGTGAGATGAAGCGTCCCGGACCAACATTACTCGTACGCTTACGAGAGACCGGTTCCCGCGACGCAACTTGTTTCTTAGCTGGCTTGCGGGTGACAGTTTCTCTTACTCTAGTTGGATCGGATCCGACAAAGGCGGTCCTTGAGAAGGTTGAAAAGCAAACTATTGTATCACCGTTGTGGTTTTGCATATGTGAGAATTGTTCTTGCTAGATACCCGTAGCAGCCACGTAAAACATGCAACAACAATTAGAGGACATCTAACTTGTTTTTGCAAGGTATGTTGTGATATGATATGGCCAATTACATGATGAGATATATGTGATGTATGAGATGATCATGTGATGTATAGATTATCACGACTTGCATGTCGGTGATTACGGCAACCGGCAGGAGCCATAGGGTTGTCTTTAATTATTGTATGACCTGCGTGTCAATCATTAAAGTGCTATGTAATGCTTTACTTTATCGCTACGGTAGCCATAGTAGTAGAAGCATGCAGGGCGTGACAACCCCGATGGCGACACGTTGATGGAGATCAAGATGATGGAGATCATGGTGTCGTGCCGGTGACGATGGAGATCATGCCGGTGTTTCGAAGATGGAGATCTTAAACACAAGTTGATGGCCATATCATGTCACTTATGAATTGCATGAGATGTCAATCCTTTTATGCACCTTGTTTTGCTTAGTACGACGGTAGCATTATAAGGTGATCCCTCACTTAAATTTCAAGATGAACTGTGTTCTCCCCGAGTGTGCACCGTTGCGAAAGTTCGTCGTGTCGAGACACCACGTGATGATCGGGTGTGATAGACTCTACGTTCACATACAATGGGTGCAAGCCAGATTTGCACGTACAGAACACTCGGGTTAAACTTGACGAGCCTAGCATGTACAGACATGGCCTCGGAACACAAGAGACCGAAAGGTCGAACATGAGTCATATAGTAGATATGATCAACATAGTGATGTTCACCATTGAAGCCAACTTAACTCACGTGATGATCGGACTGGAGTTGGTGAATTGGATCATGTGACACTCAGATGGCCTGAGGGATGTCAATTTGAGTGGGAGCTTTAGTAATTTGATTAACTAAACTCATTATCATGAACAATAGTCTAAATAACCTTTGCATATTTATGTTGTAGATCAATGGCTCGCGCAGTAGCACCCCTGAATTTTAATGCGTTCCTAGAGAAAGCTAAGTTGAAAGATGATGGAAGTAACTTTGTTGATTGGGCCCGTAATCTGAGGATTATCCTTACGGCTTCCCAGAAACAATATGTCCTTGATGCACCGCTTGCTGACCAACCAAAAGACATGACCTCCGAAGACGTTAAGAACGCTTGGGAGGCTCGTGCTGGAGACTACTCAATAGTTCAGTGTGCAATATTGTATGGCTTAGAACCGGGACTTCAAAGACGTTTTGAACGTCATTGAGCATATGAGATGTTCCAGGAGTTGAAGTTTATCTTTCAGAAGAATGCCCGGATCGAGAGGTATCAGACCTTCGATAAATTCTATGCTTGCAAGATGGAGGAGAACGGGTCTATCAGTGAGCATATACTTAGAATGTCTGGGTACTCAAACCGTCTGGCTGAGTTAGGAATTGCCCTTCCGCAAGAGGCGATCATTGATAGAGTTCTTCAATCACTGCCGCCTAGTTACAAAAGTTTTGTGATGAACTATAACATGCACGGGATGAAAAAGTCATCATCCGAGCTGTTTGCGATGCTGAAAGTCGCTGAGTCTGAAATCCAGAAAGAACATCAAGTGTTGATGGTCAATAAAACCACTAGTTTCAAGAAGAATGGCAATGGCAAAGGCAAGAAGGGTAAAACCAAGAAGGATGGCAAAGCAGTTGCTACTCCTACAAAGAAGCCTAAGCATGGACCTAAGCCAGAAACTGAGTGCTTTCATTGCAAGGGAACTGGTCACTGGAAGCGGAACTGCCCCAAGTACCTGGCTGACAAGAAGGCGGCCAACGACAAACAAGGTATATATGATATACATGTTATTGATGTGTACCTTACTAGTTCTCGTAGTAGTGCCTGGGTATTTGATACCGGTTCGGTTGCTCACATTTGCAACTCAAAACAGGAAATACGGAATAAACGAAGACTAGCAAAGGACGAAGTGACGATGCGCGTGGGAAATGGTTCCAAGGTTGATGTGATCGCCGTCGGCACGCTCTCTCTTCGATTACCATCAGGATTAGTGATGAACCTAAATAATTGTTATTTAGTGCCTGCGTTAAGCATGAACATTATATCTGGATCTTGTTTATTGCGAGACGGTTACTCATTTAAATCAGAGAATAAAGGTTGTTCTATTTATATGAGTAATATCTTTTATGGTCATGCACCCAATGTTAGGGGTTTATTCATATTGAATCTTGATAGTGATGACACACATGTTCATAACATTGATGCCAAAAGATGTAGAGTAATTAATGATAGTCCCACTTTCTTGTGGCACTGCCGTTTAGGTCATATTGGTGTAAAACGCATGAGGAAGCTCCATGCTGATGGACTTTTGGAGTCACTTGATTTTGAATCACTTGACACATGTGAACCATGCCTTATGGGCAAGATGACAAAAACGCCGTTCTCTGGAACAATGGAACGGGCAAGTGACTTATTGGAAATCATACATACTGATGTGTGCGGTCCAATGAATGTCGAAGCGCGCGGTGGTTATCGTTATTTTCTCACCTTCACTGATGACTTGAGTAGATATGGGTATGTTTACTTGATGAAACACAAGTCTGAAACATTTGAAAAGTTCAAGCAATTTCAGAGTGAAGTTGAGAATCATCGTAACAAGAAGATTAAATTTCTTCGATCTGATCGAGGAGGTGAATATCTGAGTTATGAGTTTGGCAGTCTCTTAAGACAGTGTGAAATTGTTTCACAGTTGACACCGCCCGGAACACCACAGCGTAATGGTGTGTCTGAACGTCGTAATCGGACCTTATTGGATATGGTGCGTTCTATGATGTCTCTTGCCGATTTGCCGCTATCGTTTTTGGGTTATGCATTAGAGACAGCTGCATTCACTTTAAATAGGGCACCATCAAAATCCGTTGAGACGATGCCATATGAACTGTGGTTTGGCAAAAAGCCGAAATTGTCGTTTCTTAAAGTTTGGGGATGTGATGCTTATGTCAAAAAGCTTCAGCCTGAAAAGCTGGAACCCAAAGCGGAAAAATGCGTCTTCATAGGATACCCGAAAGAGACAGTCGGGTATGCCTTCTATCTCAGATCCGAGGGCAAAGTGTTTGTCGCTAAGAACGGAACATTTCTTGAGAAAGAGTTTCTCTCGAAAGAATTGAGTGGGAGGAAAATAGAGCTTGATGAGGTTGTTGAACCTTTACTTCAACCAGAGAGTAGCGCAGCACGGAAAGATGTTTCTGTGGAACCTACGACGGTAGAAGAGGAATTTAATGATGATGATCATGAAGCTCCGGATCAAGATGCTATTGAACCTCGTAGGTCGACAAGGACGTGTACTACTCCCGAGTGGTACGGCAACCCTGTCTTAGAGGTCATGTTGTTGGACAACAATGAACCTACGAGCTATGGAGGAGCAGTGATGGGCCCGGATTCCGAGAAATGGTTAGAGGCCATGAAATCTGAGATGGGATCCATGTATGAAAACAAAGTATGGACTTTGGAAGTACTACCTGAAGGGCGAAAGGCCATTCAGAACAAATGGATCTATAAGAAGAAGACGGACGCGGACGGAAATGTCACCGTCTATAAAGCTCGACTTGTGGCAAAGGGTTTTTCACAAGTTCAAGGAGTTGACTACGATGAGACTTTCTCACCCGTAGCGATGCTTAAGTCTGTCCGAATCATGTTGGCAATAGCTGCTTATTTCGACTATGAAATTTGGCAGATGGATGTCAAAACGGCGTTCCTCAACGGTTTCCTTGAGGAAGAGTTGTATATGATACAACCCGAAGGTTTTGTCGATCCAGAGAATGCTGACAAAGTTTGCAAACTCCAGCGATCCATTTATGGACTGGTGCAAGCATCTCGGAGTTGGAATAAGCGCTTTGATGAGGTGATCAAGGCGTTTGGGTTTATACAAGCTTATGGAGAAGCTTGTATTTACAAGAGAGTGAGTGGGAGCTCTGTAGCGTTTCTAGTGTTATATGTGGATGACATATTGCTGATCAGAAACGATATAGAAATGTTGGAAAGCGTAAAGGAATATTTGAATAAGAGTTTTTCAATGAAGGACCTAGGAGAAGCTGCTTTTATATTAGGCATTAAGATCTATAGAGATAGGTCGAGACGCTTAATAGCACTTTCACAGAGCACATACCTTGACAAAGTTTTGAAGAAGTTCAAAATGGAACAAGCCAAGAAGGGGTTCTTGCCTGTGTTACAAGGTGTGAAGTTGAGTAAGACTCAATGCCCAGTGACTGCAGAAGATAAAGAAAAGATGAGCGTCACCCCCTATGCTTCAGCCATAGGCTCTATCATGTATGCAATGTTGTGCACAAGACCCGATGTCAGCCTTGCCATAAGTATGGCTGGAAGGTTTCAAAGTGATCCTGGAATGGAGCACTGGCAAGCGGTCAAGAATATCCTTAAGTACCTTAACAGGACTAAGGACATGTTTCTCGTTTATGGAGGTGATGAAGAGCTCGTCGTAAAGGGTTACGTCGATGCAAGCTTCGACACTGATCCGGACGATTCTAAATCGCAAACCGGATACGTATTTATTCTTAACGGGGGGCGGTAAGCTGGTGCAGTTCCAAGCAAAGCGTAGTAGCTGATTCTACGTGCGAAGCGGAGTACATCGCAGCCTCAGAGGCAGCAAAGGAAGGTGTCTGGATGAAGCAGTTCATGACAGATCTTGGAGTAGTGCCTAGTGTACTGGATCCAATAAATCTGTTCTGTGACAACACTGGTGCCATTGCTCTAGCCAAGGAACCAAGGTTTCACAAGAGGACCAGACACATAAAGCGACGCTTCAACTCCATCCGGTTCTACATTGAGGAAAAGGACATAAATATTTGCAAAGTGCACACGGATCTGAATGTTGCAGACCCATTGACTAAACCTCTTCCAAGGACTAAACATGATCAACACAAGAACTGTATGGGTGTTCGATTCATTACCATGTAAATCACATAGTGATGTGAACTAGATTATTGACTCTAGTGCAAGTGGGAGACTGTTGGAAATATGCCCTAGAGGCAATATATAAAGTGTTTATTATTATATTTCCTTGTTCATGATAATCGTTTATTATCCATGCTATAACTATAGTGATCGGAAACACATTGCATGTGTGGATAAATAGACAAACACTATGTCCCTAGTATGCCTCTAGTGAACTAGCTCGTTGATCAAAGATGGTCAGGGTTTCCTAGCCATTGACATGTGATGTCATTTGATAACGGGATCACATCATTAGGAGAATGATGTGATGGACAAGACCCAAACTACAAACGTAGCATATGATCGTGTCAGTTTATTGCTACTGTTTTCTGCATGTCAATGTATATGTTCCTATGACCATGAGATCATGCAACTCACGGATATCGGAGGAGTGCCTTGTGTGTATCAAACGTCGCAACGTAACTGGGTGACTATAAAGGTACTCTACAGGTATCTCCGATGGTGTCTGTTGAGTTGGCATGGATCGAGTCTGGGATTTGTTACTCCGTGTGACGGAGAGGTATCTCGGGGCCCACTCGGTAATGCAACATCACAATAAGCCTTGGAAGCAATGTGACTAATAGTTAGTTGCGGGATCATGCATTACGGAAGGAGTAAAGAGACTTGCCGGTAACGAGATTGAACTAGGTATAGAGATACCGACGATCGAATCTCGGGCAAGTAACATACCGAAGAACAAAGGGAACGTTATACGAGATTAACTGAATCCTTGACATAGAGGTTCAACCGATAGAGCTTCATAGAATATGTAGGAACCAATGTGGACGTCCAGGTCCCGCCATTGGTTATTGGCCGGAGAGGTGTCTCGGTCATGTCTACATAGTTCTCGAACCCGCAGGGTCTGCACCCTTAAGGTTCGGTGACTTTTCGGTAGTGTAGAGTTATGTATGGTGGTAACCGAGGGTTGTGTGGAGTCCCGGATGAGATCCCGGACATCACGAGGAGCTCCGGAATGGTCGAGAGGTAAAGATTCATATATAGGAAGTCCCAGTTTGGTCGCCGGAAAAGTTTCGGGCTCATCGGTAGTGTACCGGGAGTGCCGGTAGTGTACCGGGAGGCCTCCGGGAGGGGTATTTCGACCCCAAGAGGACCATGGGCTGTGGGAGGTTAATTACCAGACCTTAGTGGGCTGGGGAATCAGCCAAAGAAGGCCCATGGCGCAGGGATAAAGAGAAAAAGAGAAAAAGGGAAAATCAGCCAATAGGGAGCAATCCTACTAGGAGCAGGATTGGGTGGAGAAGTAGGACTCCTCCTCCCCTTGGCCGAATCCCACAAGGAGGGCTGGTGCGCCAGCCCCTCTCCCCCTCCTCTCCTCCTTTATATACTAGTGTATTGGGGCTGTTTTGGACACAACTTACGGCCACGTGCTACCCGATTCACCGGTGCTCCTATAGATCGGATTTCTGCAGCGCTTAGGCGAAGCCCTGCCAGAATTGCTCCACCACCACCATCACCGGAGCGCCGTCACGCTGCCAGCAAACTCTCTCTCCTCTCCACCTCCTCTTGCTGGATCAAGACGGTGGGGATCGTCATCAAGCTGCACGTGTGCTGAACGCGGAGGTGTCGTCCGTTCGGTACTAGATCGGAAGGATCGTGATCAAGGCCACGGGACGTTCGTGATCGGATCGCGGGACGGATCGTGATGAGATCGCGCGACGGTTCGTGATTGGATCGCGGGACGGTTCGTGATTGGATCGCGGGACGCTCGGCGATTTGGATCGCGAAGAAGTTCGACTTCACCAACCGCGTTTCTTAACGCTTCCCGCTTAGCGATCTACAAGGGTACGTAGATCCACTCTCCCTCTCGTAGATGTTCATCACCATGGATAGGTTTGCGTGTGCGTAGGAAATTTTTTGTTTCCCATGCAACGTTCCCCAACATTAGAATGATCCATGGTATATCCATGCCCTCAATTATCAGACATAGGGAACATTTTTGATGGGCATTTTGGATTTGTTGAAATTTCATTAAACTTGAATTTCTTTAATTCATTAAGTGCTTGGGGTTTCCTTTCTTTCTCCCCATTTCATATTGATGCAATTATGATGATGATGATGCAAACACAATGCTAACCTAGGACACTTGCTAGGGTTGTGACATTATTGCTATAGTTTTCTGCATGTCAAGTATGTGTTCCTATGACCATGAGATCATGCAACTCACTGACACCGGAAGAGTACCTTGTGTGTATCAAACATTGCAATGTAACTGGGTGACTATAAAGGTGCTCTACAGGTATCTCCGAGGGTGTCTGTTGGGTTGGCATGGATCTAGACTGGGATTTGTTACTCCGTGTTAGGGAGAGGTATCTCGGGGCCCACTCGGTAATACAACATCACAACAAAGCCTTGCATGCAATGTGACTAAGTGTTAGCCACGGGATCTCGTATTATGGAACGAGTAAAGAGACTTGCCGGTAAGGAGATTGAACTAGGTATAGAGATACCGACGATCAAATCTCAAGCAAGTAACATACCGAAGAACAAAGGGAACAACATACGGGATAAACCGGATCCTTGACATAGAGGTTCAACCTATAAAGATATTCGTAGAATATGTATGAACCAATATGGGCATCCAGGTCCCGCTATTGGTTATTGACCATAGAGGTGTCTCGTTCATGTCTACATAGTTCTCGAACCCGCAGGGTCTGCACACTTAAGTTTCGGTGATGTTTCGGTAGTATAGAGTTATGTATGGTGGTGACCTAAGGTTGGTCGGAGTCCCGGATGAGATCATGGATGTCACGAGGAGCTCCGGAATGGTCTGGAGGTAATGACTGATATATAGGAAGTCCTGTTTTGGTCACCAAAAAGATTTGGCTCATCGGTAGTGTACAGGGAGTGCTGGGAGGGTGCCGGGAACCATCGGGAGGGGTGTCTCAACCCAAAGGACCTCATGGGCTGTGGGAGGAGTCAATCCAGCCCCTGGTGGTCTAGACTAAGTGCCCACTAAGGCCCATGCGGGTAGGGGTGGGAAAAACCCAAAAGGTGGAGAGGTGGAAAGAGTTTCCAAGTGGAAAGGAGGAATCCTACTCCTAATAGGATTGGAGTAGGACTCTTCCACCTACAATTTCGACCAAACCTTGAGGGTATGAGGCTGCCTCCTCCCCTCCCTCCCTCCTATATATACTAGAGGATTTAGAGGGAAAAGCTAACCCTAATTGCCACGTGCTACCCTCTTCTTCCCTAGATCAGTTTCTCCTCTAGATTAGTTCTGTGGTGCTTAGGCCAAGCCCTGCAGGATTAGTTCACCACCACCGCCACCACCCCATTGTGCTGTCGGAGAACTCATCTACGTCTCCACTCCCTCTTGCTGGATCAAGAAGGTGGAGATCATCATCGAGCTGTACGTGTGCTGAATGCGGAGGTTTTGTCCGATCAGCGCTAGATCGGAAGGACCGTGATCATGATCGTGAGACGATTCGTGATTTGATTGCAGGATAGATCATGATGTGATCGCGGGAAGGATCGTGATTGGATTGCGAGATGGATCGTGATGGGATCTCGGGACGCTTGGCGATTTGGATCACGAAGATGTTCGATTACATCAACCGTGTTTCTTAACGCTTCCTGCTTAGCGATCTACAAGGGTATGTAGATCCACTCTCCCCTCGTAGATGCGCATCACCATGGATATATATTGCGTGTGCCTAGGAAATTTTTTGTTTCCCATGCAACATTCCCCAACATAGAGCATCCAGTAGTCAACTGTGGATTGCCGGGTGGCCAGTTTGTGAGGATTTTGGAAGTCTACACTGAAGACTTACCACGAGTTTTGGGCGAGGACTTTGTGGCCTTAGCTTAAGGAGAATATGTTAAGGACTATGTGTCCTGAGACTGTGTGTCCTCTTGTTAAAATACCAGGCCTCTCCAAACCAGACGTACGACTATCACAGCTGTTGGAACTTGGTTATCAAACCATTGTCTTCATCGAGCTACCTGGTTCTATTTCCTCGACCCTTTCATTTCTTCATATACATGTTGATGAAACTAATCTTTCCTCTTTGAAGAATTTGACTGAAGACTTTCATAATTTCCTCACCTAAAAGTCTTCAAGTTACCTTGTTCCTCACCTGCTTATCCTGTATCACGCTACCGGTAATCTGTGCATGTTTTATTTCATTGCGATGACTATGTAGTCGCTATGTTTCTCATGCACTTGAGTACTTATTCTGCTGCTAGTTATTCATCACATTTCAAATTCCTCAAGTTTAAATTACTCAAGTGATGAATTTGTAAAAATCACTTATTCACCCCCCCTCTAGTCGGTATAACGCACTTTCAGTAACCAAGTGTGAAGCGTGCCAGTTCCATTCAAAGAAATTGCATCAACCAGCTCAAGCTCTTCAGACAATCCCTCTCTCCTGGCCATTTTGGTCTGGGGGCTCGACATCTTGGACCCCTTTCCCCATGCTACCGGGGGCTTTGAGTACTTGTACGTCATAGTCGACAAGTTCACAAAGTGGCCGGAAGTGGAAGAAGTGAGGAAGGTTACAGCATAGTCAGCCATCAAGTTCTTCAAAGGACTAGTTTGCCATTTTGGTGTACCAAGTAGGATCATCACTGAGAACGGCACATAGTTCACAAGCCACACCGTCATGCAATATGTCCAAGACCTTGGCGGCAAGATCTATTTTTCTTCTGTCTCTCATCCACGGAGCAAAGGCATGGCGGAAAGGGCAAATGATGAAGTGTTGCGAGGTCTTAAGACAAGAACTTACGACAGGCTGCACAAGTGCGAGAGACGCTAGATTGATGAGCTGCCGGCGGTACTTTGGTAAATCAGAACGACACCAAATCGAGCCACCGTCCAGACACACTTCTCCCTAGTATATGGGGTGGAAGCGGTTCTCCCCACGGAAATCGTATACGGGTCACCTCGAGTGCTCGCTTATGATGAGCTTGAGCAAGAGGAGTTGCGGGAAGATGACGTAACGCTCCTTGAGGAAGATCGTCTTTGTGCTGCTGTGCGAGCTGCACTCCACCAGCAAGCTTTGCGCCGCTACCATAGCCGCAAAGTTCATGCCAGAAGCCTTGAGGAAGGAGACCTTGTTCTTTGGCTCGTTCAATCGGCCAAGAATTCCAACAAGTTGACGCCAAAGTGGGACGGCCGTTACCAGGTAGTACGAGTCACCAGGCCTTGTGCAGTCTGCATGGAGATCGAAGATGGCATTCCAGTGAGAAACTCCTAGAATATCCAACATCTTTGTAAGTTCTATCCATAAGGCGTGGTTGCTGGGTTTCCTGGCAACCATCCTTTGTACAAGTCTTGCCGGCAAGGCATGTAATCCTTTGTATAAAGCCAGGCACACACCCTGTGCGTAATTGAATAAGATCAAGCGTTCTACAAATCTTGTCGATTTTCATGTTACTTATGTGCACGTTTATCTGAGATGTTGTATTATGCTTATTTCCAGCAAGTACTAAGGAACTGCCAAGGTTCCATATCTCTATTTTCTCTTCTTTCTTTTTCTTAAAGGATAGAAGGTTCCCTCGCGTACAAGTTTCCGGGGGGATGAAGGTATGGACATCTACAGGCGATGTTCGAAGTTGACATCTTGTAGAAAGGAGTACAACAACGAAAATCCAAGTTGCAAAAATCTAAGTAATTTTTTTACTATAAAGTTATTTTCCTTGGACGATTTCAAATTTTGTATGGGAACCCTGAATGAGAAGGAACCTTGTCATGATCGGTTGCGCCCTTACTCTGTTTCGAGTCCTCTCAACAGCTTAAGTGGTTGCACTTGCGCCCTTACTCTGTTTCGAGTCTGCTCAACAGCTTAAGTGGCTGCACTTGTGCCCTTACTCTATTTCGAGTTCACTCAACAGCTTAAGTGGCTGCACTGAAAACAGCAAGGTATCTTGCCAGCAAGCAACGGCACCTCCAGTAGGATGCTAAGGAACCGTTCCTCAAAGCACTCGCGGCAGGGCTGCGTCCACCGGCAAGTTTTCCGATAAAGTGTAGGGCGTGTACCATACAGACAGAAGTCAGACAAGAGGAATAACATGCATTCATTCAAAGGGAATGAAATTTACACGAGATGGCATTTCTTCCTAAATAAATATTTAATTGACTTTCTCCCCAAGGGGCAGGTTACAAAAAGAAAAATAGGAAGCGACCACCGACAGAAACCCAGCCTAACCGCTCTAGGACCAGCACTGCACGGAGGGAGGGACTTCCAGAATGGAAGACAAAGCCGAAGTCCATGGGCCTGCCAGGAGATCCAGCTGGAAGATGAGGCAATCCCGAGACAAAGACCCCCGGCAAGATCGCTTCACTGGGAGGGGGAGAGGCGTGAGCTGACGGTGATGGTGCGGCCGACAATCAGTTGGAGCCTAGGTCATCGTATTCCGACTTGACGGCCTGGAGCTCAGACTCGTCATTGTTGTCTTCACCGACATTGTCCTCCTAGTCACTATTGCTCGAGGAGCTAGAGCTTTCGTCGCAGCAGCCAAGGCGGGCACCCGAACGCCCATAAATCCTTATAGAGAGCTGGTCGGTCTCCACCATCTTGAAGTGGGGAACATGCCCATCCAGGAGGTTGTGGGCGCGCGTGAAGGTTTTCCAACCGCGCCTAAAGAGCATGACGTGACGCTCCGGGTACTCAAGGTCCACCCGCGCGGCGCCATTACAACAACCATGCGCCCACAGCCACAGAGCAGGCGGCTTCTCAACCTCCATCACCCTAGCAAAAGGGTGAGGGAGGCGCAGATGGCCCCGAAGGGGACCCCACAACTTGATGACGAACTCCAGCGCCGTCCCCATGGTATGGGTCTCTTCAGGAAGAGGGTCTGGCATCGGAGGAAGGCGTGGAACGACGCTCTGCCTCCCCCGACCACGGCCTCCACGTCGACCATGACCCCTCGTACCTCTTCCACCATGTGCGCTCGAGCCACTCCGGCTCCGTGGCTGAAGCGCTTCATGATCCCGATGGGAACCCCTCGCCGTTGGGGCGGAGGATGGTGATCGCCCTTGCCCCCTAGCCATGGCTAAGGGTGAGCACAACTCAAGATCGGGAAGGCATAGAAGGGCAAGTTCTGGAGGTTCGCAGTCAAGGAGGAAGGATGGATGAGCATCGACCCTTGCTACCCCCCCCCCAATTTATTGGTAGAAGGGCGGGGGGTGGATCTCCTCCGCTCCAAGAGTCGCCACACATCTCCACCAATCCCATTGCCCACGATCACGGGCAAATAGGTAACCGCCCCATTACCCCAATCCATGGCGTTGTGGTTTCTGCCATGATCAGTACTTTAAGTCACGGGAGCCCATTGCTAACTCCCCGCTATGCATGTAGCGCACATGGCGGAAACAGCCTGGCGTGGTAACTGAAATAATTACAACCATGGATTCCTGCCGTCTGTGCCCATGCACTGTTTGGGCCTAGCCAAACAACGCCTCGCACCCGTATGTGGCCTAGGCCCGGGGCCTCCGGTCTAGTACTAAAGTTTGGGTGTTTTAGTACCCCTTACTTGTGCATGGGCAGTTGTAGCCACACAAGCAGCAAGGCCTATCAGAGGAAAGCTGGATGCAAGTATGAAGATGCAAAGACAGCATTCGAGTCAACAGTCAGAAGACAGAAGGCCAAAGGCGGGGATCCCGGTAGGACCCTTGCTGAGATGGCTAGAGGATCCCCGGCAAGATGTGCACCCGGCAAGATCTGGCCATCCTACCAGTGTAGTGACCAGGTGTCGTCCCTCCTGGATACGTGTCAAGACGCTAACGATGGTGGAGGTTAAGCGGTGCCGATGGGACAAGCTCCTGTCCCGTCCCGTAGAAGGTCAGGGACGCCTGATGGGGCATTTAATGCGTTTTTCTAATACCGTTAGTATTAGGTATGATAACACTGTAGACACTGTACACCCCGTGTGTCTATTGTACACCGTTGTTGGAGACCCCTTAGTCATATAAACGGAGGCCCAAGGCATAGCTATAGGGGGACTTTTTTGGACTTTACCTGAGACCTTTTTGGACTCTTTAGAGAGGACATTCTGGCTAGATGCATGCGTAGCAGATGTGTACTATTCACCAGACAGCGCTCCTGTAACCAAAGCCCAAACACTCACAATAGAGTAAAGCAGGAGTAGGGTTTTAAGCTTCTCAACGGCCCGAAACTGGGTAAAAATCCCTCGCCCTGCTCGTTCGATCTGCGCTTTGTGCATACTCTTCTCCCTACCGAACCGTAAAGGGATCCACACGATCCCATAGGTGTCATACCCCGACATACCCTCGACCCAATCTCACAGCTCAGGCCCCCCTACCCAAGGTCTGCCGATATTGGCACCGACATTGGTGCTTTCGTTGCAAGCTCGTTGTGTGATCACCAGGATTGATGGCTAGTTTGTATTTCGACAGTAGTATTGGCTGTAGTGGCGCCTTCGTCCCCGGCCACCTTTTCGCCTTCGGTAGTATTGTATTATATGCCGACCCCAATGGCTGCCAAAGCCACATTGACACCTTCTCACCAAACCAGGTTATCATGTTCGGAATCCTAGAATATGTTGATGACGCCCATGGCGATCTAGTCCAATCAGGACAAATCCCCATCGTGCATGAGGAATCCTCGGATGCAGGTGCTTGGAAGCTGGCTTAGAACATATCCTTGGATCCGCACCCCTGATGGAATCGGCCCCAAAGATGGATTTGGAGGCAATCACATCCGACCCTGTTTGCGTCACCTCGGACACCTACCCGGAGCCTAATACATCTCCAACGTATCGATAATTTATGAAGTATTCATGCCATGATTACCTATGTTTACAATACTTTTATATGGTTTTGATACACTTTTTATGATTTATTTAGAACTAACCAGGATTGACGCTGTTTTGAGAAGAATTACCGTGGTGTTGTTTTTTGTGCAGAAAATGAAAATTCTCGGAATCGGGCGAAACTTTTTTAAATTTGTTTCTAGAGGAAATAAGCAATATTTGAGCAAAGAACCACCAGAGGGAGCCACATGTGAGCCACAAGCCAACAGGGAACCCCCTAGTCCGCGCCCTGATGCCTTGTGGGGCCCACATGGCTTCGTTACGCGTGATTCGAACGTCGAAAAATCCTATAAATCTAAGAAACCCTAGAAATAAAGAGAGAATCTCCGTTCCACCTCCGCAACTCTTTGTATCGGTGAAAAACTAGTCTAGAGCCGTTCAAGTACCCTTCCGAAGAGGGTAAACCATAACCGGTGGCCATTTTCATCATCCTAGCACAGGACATGACGAGGAGGGAGTAGTTCACCCCTGGGGCTGTGGGTTTGTACCTGTAGCTATGTGTTTAATCGCTCTCTCTCTCTCTCTCGTGTTCCTGAGATGGTACTATCCTGATGTATCATGGGCTTTGTTGATATAGTTGGATCATATGGTGTTCTTTCCTCTCTATCTTCTTTTGATGCATTGAATCTTACCCTTTGAGATCTCGTTATGTTGGATTGAATATTTTTGTTTCAGAACACTTGGTTTACGTCTTGCATGGGATACTCGTGGTGACATTGGGGGTATTCTATTGATTCACTTGATCTATGTTAAGGCATCAACTTGTGGATTCCTGTGACCTTGGGGATCTATGCATAGGGGTTGATTGCATGTTTTCATACCACGTTCTCCGATAGAAATCTTGGGGTGCTCCTTTAAGTTCTTTGTGTTGGATTGAATATGATAGATCTGAAATTGTTGGATGCATGTCACATAATTTAGCCATGGATACTTGAGGTGACATTGGAGTATCTAGGTGACATTACGGTTGATTGAGATTTATCATTGGTGTTTTTTTAGTATGAATTCTAGGGCTGTTTCTGACACATATAGGAATAGCCCAAAAGATTGATTGGAAGGAATAACTTTGAGGTGGTTCTATGGCCTACACCAATTTAAACTTATTATTCTCTGCTAGATAGGAAATTTGTAGTGATTCTTTGTTGCACGTTGAGGGATGATCGTATGATTCAACTATGTTAGCATTGTTGGGAGATTGTACTAGTGAAAGTATGAACCTCATGCCTTGTTTCCAAGCATGAATATACTGTTGTGCTCGCTGTTTTACACTTGATACCTTGCTGTTTTTATATGTTCTTATAACAAAAACCTATATCTACCATCCATATTGCACTTGTATCAACATCTCTTCGCCGAACTTGTGCACCTATGCAATTTGCCATTGTATTGGGTGTGTTGGGGACACAAGAGATTTCTTGTATTTGATTGCAGGGTTGTTTGAGACATACCATCTTCATCCTACACCTCCCACGGATTGATAAACCTTACGTCATCCACTTGAGGGAAAATTGCTACTGTCCTACAAAACTCTACGCTTGGAGGCCCAACATAGTCTACAAGAATAACGTTGTGTAGTAGACATCAAGCTTTTTTCTAGCGTCGTTGCCAAGGAGGTAAGTGCTTGAACATATATCTTTAGATCTTGCAATTGAATCTTTTAGTTTCTTATTTTCACTAGTTTGGTTTTATAAAAGAAAATTACAAAAAATGGAATTTCAGTTGCCTCAATTGTTCCGCCTTTTAATGTCTTTCATTGAAATGATGGTTCAGAAAATTGTGCTCACTTGGTACAAGAAGAATTTATGAAAATACTTAATGAAAATTCCTTGAATGATGACCATGATTGCAATGTTTCTAGTATGAATTATCTGAATATCCATGACGCTAATCATATGCAAAGCCACAAGCTTGGGGATGCTATATTTCATAAAGATGATATTTTTAGTCCTCCATGTTTTGATGAGCAAATTTATTATGATGATGGCATGCCTCCTATCTATGATGATTATTGTCATGACATGTATGCTATAAAGAGTGATAGTAACCATGAAACTTGTCATCATGATTTTAATATTCAATGTGGTTATGTCAATCAAGTGTCACATGATAGTTATTTTATTGAGTTTGCTCCCACTATTATGAATAAGAAGAAATTTGCTTATGTGGAGAGTGCTAAAAATTCTATGCTTGTGCGCCATGAAAAGAATGATTTATGTGATAGTTATATTGTTGAATTCCTTCATGATGATATGGAAATTTATTATGATGGAGGAACATATGCTTGTAAAAATTGCAATAATATCAAGTTTCCTCCCTATGTGTTGAAAATCCTGAAGTTATGCTTGTTTTGCCTTCCTATGCTAGTTTGATTCTTGCTCCCATAAAGTGTTTTCTCTAGAAATCCATATTAATAGGAAGAAGGTTAGACTTAAATGTGCTTGCCATATGCTTCATAATGCTCCCATTGTGTTTCAATTCTTTACTCTTATGTGAGCATCATAGAAATCATCATGCCTAGCTAAAAGGCATTAAATAAAAGCGCTTGTTGGGAGACAACCCAACACATTTCCTTTCTGGTTTGTGTTCTCACATAATACAGCTACTGTAGTAATCATGTTTTATAGCTTTTATTTTAATAAAGTACCAAGTAAAACCTTTGGGATAGTGTGGAAACTTGTTTGTTTGATTCTATGAAAAAACAAAAAGCTTTGCATCCAATATATGAATTATGTAATTTTACTATATAGTCAAGAAGATATGAATTTTTTACACCAAATTGCGCAAATACTCTGTGTTTTCCTAATGTTTCAGAATTTTTAGAGTCAGGGAAGTATGATGTCCATTGAGATCTTCACAGACTGTTCTGTTTTTCAAATATTCTATTTTGCATGCATAGTTTGCTTGTTTTAATGTTTCCATAGCTTATATATGATGATATAAATTATAGGAATGATATAATATAGTAGGTATCATGTGATTACAATTATTTATCGTGTCTTGACAGTACCTAAGTGAATGATCTATCTTTATTATACTAACCCATCCCACGAAGTTCCGTTAAGTTTTGTGTGATTGAAGTTTTCAAGTTTTGGGTGAGATACCGATATGAGGTGAATAAGGAGAATCATGGAAATAATCTTGGGGATGCTAAAGGCACCCCCAAGGTAATATCCAAGGGAGACTAAAGCGCCTAAGCTTGGGGATGCCCTGGAAGGCATCCCCTCTTTCGTCTTCAACACTATCAGTATATCTTACTTAGAGCTATAATTTTGTTCATAACATAATACGTGGTTTGATTGGAGCATCATTACATTTTGTTATTATATTTTATATGTTATTTATAATCGTTTTTTGAACAAAAAGTTCCAAGAATTGCCTTAAGATTCTTGAATTGCATGTGTGATGTGTGATGTACAAAGACATAATCTTTTCGTGTAGTGTTTGAATTTTCATATTTTACTAGAACATGCAATGTTTCTGAAATTTTTACAAGGATTTTACACCTAAATTATATATCATATCATAAATTTTTATAATTTTAGACATACCAAAGTACACTATTTAAATTGATTGCTACAAACTATTTTGTTTGGACACATTGTTGCCATAGTTTTGTTATCTACTTATCCTAGAGTTTTAATTGGTTATATTGGTAGATATAAATTGTGGAAATGATAGTATATAGTACATAATGTTTGAAAATTATTATGCAACTTGTATTGTCTGTACATAAAGAGTTGATTTATTCTTATGTGCATTAACCTATCTAATGAGTTCTTTTCATGTTTGTGTGGATGAAGTTTTTGATACTTAGGTGAAACCAGGATATGAGACGATTGAACGAGATACAAAAGCTCAATGTTGGGGATGGTCAAGGAACCCAAAGAAAATATTTCAAGAAGTCTCAACCATCTAACCTTGGAAATGCTACGCATCCCACCTCTCTTCATCAACTATCGATTAGCCTATGTTGAGCCTAAATTTTTACTCGTTCACATGATTGGTGCTATTCTTGGAGTACTATGTTTTTTCAGCTTGTTGTTTGAATAAAATACTCCGATCCAAAGATATTTATTGTGTGAGAGAGAGTCCTCACATAGCTAGTTAATTGTTTAACTACTCATTGATCTTCACATATACCTTTTGAAGAGTAGTTGGATGTTTTCTCCTGTGCTTCACTTATATCATAAGAGTAAATTATGAATGAGTTAAATGTAATAAATATGAAATTATCAATGTTATTTGTGCTTATTAGTAGTTTCACATCTGGTTTAGAAGGTAAAATCTATTGAAATTGGACAATCATAATATTGGTCATGCAAGCAATTCATGAATGATTTGTATAAAAACAAAACTTTCACATATAAATATATTATCTTAGACAACTTTTATGATTGTGAATACCCATTAATTATTGCAAACTTTATCATATTGTTGAAGTTGGACAAGCAAGACAATGTAATTGTTATGTTTGGGTATATTGGCATAGAAGTTATATTGGTATAGATCCTCCAACATGTGGTGCTTGTTTAGAACCCTTTGCTAGCCAAACTTCGTACTAAGTAGAGATACTACTTACACATCTGTCGTGGGAATGAACACCTATGGGATCATGGGGATCCCTTTCAGTTCGGTAGGGGCGGGCTCACAGAAAGAGCCAGTATGGTAAGCAGCGCACGGGGAGTTTTTACCCAGGTTTGGGCCGCACGAGTGCGTAAAACCCTACTTCTGCTTGGTTATATTGATCGTGTTCTAGGGTTCTAGATATAGGAGCGCCATGAATGGATTCTACGCGATCTTAATAACCCCTGGTCGGCTAACTGTCGGGCTGTCCGGTTGTCTAACTGCACAACTTTCTGATTGTCTATCCTCCTCACCATTTTATTGTCCCCCCTCTCTGTAACGCCCTGTGCCTCCTTTTATTGTTGGGGAACGTTGCATGGGAAAAAAAATTCCTACACACATGCAAATCTATCCATGGTGATGAGCATCTACGGGAATGGGATTTGATCTACTGTAACATCCAAAAATTTCCATTTTGGAATGTTACAATTATAGCTATGCATTCTAGCAGCATCATTTCTTGAATGTATGTGTTTGTTGAAATGCCTTCTCTGAATTTCTGAAAGCTCTTTCTACTTTTCCCTAAGTTGCTTTCACCTATTTGAAATTTTGGTTAAAAGTTCAAATAAGAGAGGAGTAACATGACACTCCACACCAGGGACCAATTGGTGAATTATTTGAACAAAAATAACCAGGGGTTATTTTGAAAATATTTGCAAAAAGGATTTAAAAACAATTAGAGAATTTCTGAAAATAATATTTTTTTCAAAGTGCTCAAATGACAGAATAAAAATGTTCATTAAATAGCATTTATTATTATGTTAATTTTGATATATAATACCACTATATTTACAAACGATTTGCATGCTTTAAATGTATTTGAATGTCTCTGGAAATTATTAAAAAGAAACGGTAACCGTTTCCGGTATTAAACGGGCCGGCCCACAGTTATTACGCGCATTTACTACGAGCCGGCCGACCGCGCGCAACGGTCACTCTCTCCTCTCACTGACGCTGGACCCCACCCGTCCGACCGTTTCTCTCGCACGGTCGTCTCCTCCCCCGCGCGCGCCGGAGATCCCGACTCGCCGGCCGTTACTCCCTTCACCGGATCTCTCCCCTCTCTCCTCCCCCGCACCCCCCGAGCACCTATATAAGGGCGCTGCCTCCCCGCATCCTTTTCCCCCCCGAGCCCCCTTTCTCTCTCTCCGTGACGCCATCAATTGCTCGCCGGAGTAGCCACCACCACCGGACCTCCCGTCGAGCATAGCCACCGTCCCCGACCTCCGTTCGCCCCACCGTCGCCACCAATCGACGCCGGACGTCAAGCCCGTCGCCCGGACCACTCCCCCGTCCTCCCCGACCACCGGAACGCCTCGCCGTCGCCCTCGCCACCTTCGGATCGCCGGAGAAACCCCCGACGCCGACGACCTTCCCCTGTAAGCCCCCTCGACCATCGGATCCCGAACCGACGTCCCAGATTAGAACGGACTTAAGTCCGAACCGGTATCTTCTTCCGATCGGTCGCCCGCTCGAAATCTCCTACCGCACACCCCCTTAGCCAATCGGATCGTGCCACATAGCCCCCCTGGTCGTTGCAATTTATTTTTCATTTTCTGTTTTGTTTTAATTAACAGAATGTTTTCAAATTTTGTTTTGCTTATATCTTTTAATCTATTTAGTGTTTTGAGTTGATTATTTTTGCAATAGCTCACATTTTTTCATGTAGTTTCACCCTGTACTTTTAAATTTCAAATTTGAACTATAAAATTTGAATTTAATCAAATTTGCTCGAAATCTTCAAATCTGAATAACTAGAGTTTGAAAATAGATTTTGATATGAATCTTTTTGCTACTGTTTGGTATTAGTTAGGACTATCTTCATGCTTAGTTTGAGGATTTTTAGGATGATTTTGAATAGTGTTTTAGCTATAAACAGAATCTGCTTAGAATTATAACATAGTTTTATATACTTAATTTTAATTAGTTTGATTTAGAATTGGTCTTATTTGTTTATTAGGTTCTGTTAGTAAACATTTAGTGTTTTTCACTCACTGTTAATAAAAATATAAATTTGCTTAGTTTAATTTTATTTAACATAGGAATCACAATTTATTTTCAAATAGGTTTATTTTGATTAAAACAACTAACTAGTAATAGTTTTGTTTTCAAACAAGTTTTGTATATTTTAATTCTGTTTTCCTAAAACAAGCTTATTTGTAAATTCTTTTCTGTTAAGGACATGTTTTGCTAATAAATAATAAGTTTAGTTTTTCATTCTTTTTCTTAGTATAACTATAGTTGATTCATATAGTGTTTATCAAAACCTTTTATAAACTTTACTAAAGCTTTCCCAACAAACTTTAAATTGATTTTATTCTGCTTATTAATAAAATATTTATTGATTCCTTGCTGTCAACAATTGTTTTGTTATTTCAAAATAGTTTTATTATGTAGTAGTGTGTTCATCATCTCCTTTTGAAAAACAAAACTTTGTGTGTTTTACTTGCTAGAGACTTTTGTGCATTGTTTGCCTTGATTGTTTAGTACTTCTTTGCTGAATGTTATGAGTAGATATTTTGTTGTATGCTTATTGAGTGCTTGTTTGCTTCGTTAGATTATCCGGAGTGCGAAGCTTGTTACTCAGAGTCACTCACGTACGAAGATCATCAATCAGGCAAGTCACCTTGATCATATTTTACCCTTGTTTTTATATGCATTAGTTCTACCATCTCCCCAGTTGCATGCAAGATAGGTTAGTTGGAAACTTGGTTACATTGTAGTAGTATCATGTGGTAGGTACCCCTCTCAACCCTCTTTGACAACTTTGGCCCCGGGAAACGTTGTTTTACTTTTGCTATGCTATTAGTAGACGGGGTTGGTTGTGTGATTCATGGGAGTTGAGAGAGTTAATAATTTTCAAGACCTACATAATGATCAAGATTTCAAGACTCCAAGTTTTCAACATACCTCTGGGTGGATGATGGTTGAACGGTGCCCTGGAGAAACCAGTGGTTAGCCTACGTGATGCTGGAGATGGCCAGTATTCACGCGGAAAGGTCCACCCAGGCACAAAGAGATGGATGGATGCTTTAAGACCCAAGGCTTACCTGCACAGCCACAAGTCATTATGGGCTCTGGCTTGGTTGGATATCCTGGTGACCCTGGACAGGTGGTGCTACGAGAGGTAGAAGAACGGTAGGAAAGGATGGGCACCGTCAGAGTCGCAGGGAAACCCTTTGGAAGACCATGTTTTGGTCATCCGTTTCTCAAACACCCTGAAGTGCGAGAAATCAAACGGAGGCGACCAAATCTTGTGGGGAACGTGTGCAAAACTCTGCAGAGTACTTAAACCTAATCGATTAGCCGTGTCCACGGTCATGGACGACTTGAGCCAAAGGAATTGAAACTTCCGGAACTCTCAACACAATTAATATGATGATGTGGGTATTTAACAATTTTGGGTATGAGAAATGGTTGGTGGAACCATCTCATTAATCAACCAACTTAGTAATATTTTGCTTAACCCCTTTTGACGTAGGAAAAACTTGGCTTTACGCAAAAACTTACCACCCCACTTGCCATATATGCATATAGACTAGATGATTATCTTTTCACCCCTCTCTTGTGACTTTGCCGGCATATTCCATATGCTGACCTACATGGCTGCAACGTATCATGTTGCAGAGTACTTTTCCGACCAGGAGTGAGGACACGTTCTATGCTCAGTGAGATGCCCTTGGAGTCGGATGGACACACCTACCTTCGACGCTTCCGCAAGATTTAGTTATTCTCATGAGTTGGCCCTTGGCCACTTTATTGTAATTTTATTGTAATAAAGGACTCGATATGAGATTTCGATTAATATAATGCTGTGTGATTTCCCTTTGATATATACATTGATGTACCGTGTGTGTACCAGCATGATCTTGGGATGGTACGGAAACACCGGAGACTTGACCTTTCAGGTCGGGTCGCTACATCTACGTACCCTTTTAGATCACTAAGCGGGAAACGTTAAGAAACGAGGTTGGTGTAGTCGAACTTCTTCGCGATCCAAATCACCGAGCATCCCGCGATCCAATCACGAACCGTCCCGCTATCCAATCACAAACCGTCTCGCGACCTCGTCACGATCCATCCTGCGATCCAATCACGATCACCTCGTGGCCTTGATCACGATCCTTCCGATCTAGTACCGAGCGGACAACACCTCCGCGTTCAGCACACGTGCAGCTTGATGACGATCTCCACCGTCTTGATCCAGCAAGAGGAAGTGGAGAGGAGGAAGAGTTCACCGGCAGCATGACGGCGCTCCGGCGATGGTGGTGGAGCAATTCCGGCAGAGCTTCGCCTAAGCGTTGCGGAAAACCGATCTAGAGGAGTACTGGTGGAACGGGTAGCACGTGGCCGTAATTTCTATGCAAAATCCCTCTATTCCACTAGTATATATGGGAGGGAGGGATAGGAGGCGTTGGCGCAGGGCTGATCCCTTGTTTGATTTGGCCGAAGCCAAGGGGGAGGAGTCCTACTCCTCCTCCAATCCTAGTAGGAGTAGGACTCTCCTTTTTTGCCTTTTTTCCTTCCTTTTTCCTTGGGTTTCTTTCTCCCAGCCGCATGGGCCTCTTGTGGCTTTTCCACCAGCTCACTAAGGGCTGGTTAATACTCTCCCACAGCCCATGAAGCCTCTTTGGTCGAAATACCCCTCCCGGAGGTGTCCCGCTACACTACCGGCACTCTCGGTACAGTACCGATGAGCCTGAAACTTTTCCGGCTACCAAACCGGGACTTCCTATATATGAATCTTTACCTCCGGACCATTCCCTAAACCTTTACATGACCGAGACACCTCTACGGTCAATAACCAATGGCGTGACCTGGACGTCCACATTGGTTCCTACATATTCTACGAAGATCTTTATCGGTCGAATCTCTATTTCAAGGATTCAGTTAATCCCGTATAATGTTCCCTTTGTTCTTCGGTATGTTACTCGCCCGAGATTCGATCGTCGGTATTCCCATACCTAGTTCAACCTCGTTACCGGCAAGTCTCTTTACTCGTTCCATAATGCAATATTCCGTGGCTAACACTTTAGTCACAGTGCTTGCAAGGCTTTTTGTGATGTTGCATTACCGAGTGGGCCCTGAGATATATCTCCGTCACACGGATTGACAAATCCAAGTCTTGATCCATGCCAACTCAACAGACACCCTCGACGTTACCTGTAGAGCACCTTTAGAGTCACCCAGTTACATTGTGATGTTCAATACACACAAGGCATTCCTCCGGTGTTAGTGAGTTGCATGATCTCATTGTCATAGGAACATATACTTGACATGCGGAAAACAACGGCAATAAACTGACATGTTCATATGCTACGTTTGTAGTTTGGGTCTTTTCCATCACATCATTCTCCTAATGATGTGATCCCGTTATCAAATGACATCTCATGTCCATGGCTAGGAAACCTTAACCATATTTTGATCAACGAGCTAGTTTCACTAGAGGCATATTAGGGACATTGTGTTTGTCTATGTATCCACACATGTATCCATGTTTCCAATTAATACAATTCTAGCATAGACAATAAACAATTATCATGAACAAGGAAATATAATAATAAACACTTTATTTATTGCCTCTAGGGCATATTTCCAACAGTCTCCCATTTGCACTAGAGTCAATAATCTAGCTCACATCACTATGTGATTTACATTGTAATGAATCGAACACCCATGCAGTTCTGGTGTTGATCATGTTTAGCTCTTGGAAGAGGTTTAGTCAAGGGGTCTGCAACATTCAGATCCATGTGCACTTTGATAATATTTATGTCCTTCTCCTCGATGTAATATCGGATGGAGTTGAAGCGTCTCTTTATATGTCCGGTCCTCTTGTGAAACCTTGGTTCCTTGGCTAGAGCAATGGCACCAGTGTTTTCACAGAACAAGCTCATTGGATTCAGTGCACTGGGCACTACTCCGAGATCTGTCATGAACTGCTTCATCCAGACACCTTCCTTCGCTGCCTCCGAGGCTGCGATCTACTCCGCTTCGCACGTAGAAGCAGCTACCATGCTTTGCTTGGAACTGCACCAGCTTACCGCTCCCCAGTTAAGAATAAATGCGTATCCGGTTTTCGACTTAGAGTCGTCCAGATCAGTGTCAAAGCTTGCATTGACGTAACCCTTTACGATGAGCTCCTCATCACCTCCATAAACGAGAAACATTTCCTTAGTCCTGTTAAGGAACTTAAGGATATTCTTGACCGCTTGCCAGTGTTCCATTCCAGGATCACTTTGAAACCTTCCATCCATACTTATGGCAAGGTTGACATCGGGTCTTGTGCACAGCATTGCATACATGATAGAGCCTATGGCTGAAGCATAGGGGATGACACTCATCTTTTCTTTATCTTCTGCAGTCACTGGGCATTGAGTCTTACTCAACTTCACACCTTGTAACATAGGCAAGAACCCTTTCTTGGACTGCTCCATTTTGAACTTCTTCAAAACTTTATCAAGGTATGTGCTCTGTGAAAGTGCTATTAAGCGTCTCGATCTATCTCTATAGAGCTTAATGCCTAATATGAAAGCAGCTTCTCCCAGGTCCTTCATTGAAAAACTCTTGTTCGAATATTCCTTCACGCTTTCCAGCATTTCTATACTGTTTCCAATCAGCAATATGTCATCCACATATAATATTAGAAACGCTATAGAGCTCCCACTCACTTTCTTGCAAATACAAGCTTCTCCATAACCTTGTATAAACCCAAACGCTTTGATCACCTCATCGAAGCGCTTATTCCAACTCCGAGATGCTTGCATCAGTCCATAAATGGATCGCTGGAGTTTGCAAACTTTGTCAACATTCTCTGGATCGACAAAACCTTCTTGTTGTATCATATACAACTCTTCCTCAAGGAAACCATTGAGGAATGCTATTTTGACATCCATCTGCCAAATTTCATAGTCGAAATAAGCAGCTATTGCCAACATGATTCTGACAGACTTAGGCATCGCTACTGGTGCGAAGGTCTCACCGTAGTCAACTCCTTGAACTTGTGAAAAACCCTTTGCCACAAGTCGAGCTTTATAGACGGTGACATTACCGTCCGCGTTCGTCTTCTTCTTAAAGATCCATTTATTCTGAATGGCCTTTCTCCCTTCAGGTAATACTTCCAAATTCCATACTTTGTTTACATAGATGGATCCCATCTCGGATTTCATGGCCTCTAACCATTTCTCGAAATCCGGGACCATCATCGCTCCTTCATAGCTCGTAGGTTCATTGTTGTCTAACAACATGACCTCCAAGACAGGATTGCCATACCACTCAGGAGTAGTACGCGTCGTTGTCGACCTACGAGGCTCATTAGTAACTTGGTCCGAAGCTTCATGATCATCATCATTAACTTCTTCTTCAACCGTCGTAGGCTCCACAGAAACATCTTTCTGTGCTGCGCTACTTTCTGGTAGAAGCAAAGGTTCAACAACCTCATCAAGCTCTATTTTCCTCCCACTCAATTCTTTCGAGAGAAACTCTTTCTCAAGAAATGTTCTGTTCTTAGCGACAAACACTTTGCCTTCGGATCTGAGATAGAAGGTATACTCGACTGTCTCTTTCGGGTATCCTATGAAGACGCATTTCTCCGCTTTGGGTTCCAGCTTTTTAGGCTGAAGCTTTTTGACATAAGCATGACATCCCCAAACTTTAAGAAATGACAACTTTGGCCTCTTGCCAAACCATAGTTCATATGGCGTCGTCTCAACGGATTTTGATGGTGCCCTATTTAAAGTGATTGCAGGTGTCTCTAATGCATAACACCAAAACGATAGTGGCAAATCAACAAGAGACATCATAGAACGCACCATATCTAATAAGCTCCGATTACGACGTTCGGACACACCATTACTCTGTGGTGTTCCCGGCGGTGTTAACTATGAAACAATTCCACACTGTCTTAAATGACTACCAAACTCGTAACTCAGATATTCACCTCCTCGATTGGATCGCAGGAATTTAATCTTCTTGTTACGATGATTTTCAACTTCACTCTAAAATTGCTTGAAATTTCCAAATGTTTCAGGCTTGTGTTTCATTAAGTAAATATACCCATATCTACTTAAGTCATCAGTGAAGGTGAGAAAATAACGATATCCACCACGCGCTGCAACATTCATTGGACCACACACATCGATATGTATGATTTCCAATAAGTCGCTTGCCCGTTCCATTGTTCCAGAGAACGGCGTTTTAGTCATCTTGCCCATGAGGCATGGTTCACATGTGTCAAGTGATTCAAAATCAAGTGACTCCAAAACTCCATCAGCATGGAGCTTCCTCATGCGTTTTACACCAATATGACCTAAACGGCAGTGCCACAAAAAAGTGGTACTATCATTATCAACTCTACATCTTTTGGCATCAATGTTATGAACATATGGGTCATCACTCTCAAGATTTAAGATGAATAAACCCCTCACATTGGCTGCATGACCATAAAAGATATTACTCATATAAATAGAACAACCTTTATTCTCTGATTTAAATGAGTAACCGTCTTGCAATAAACAAGATCCAGATATAATGTTCATGCTTAATGTGGGCACTGAATAACAATTATTCAGGTTCATCACTAATCCCGATGGTAATCGAAGAGAGAGCGTGCTGGCGGCGATCACATAAACCTTGGAACCATTTCCCACGCGCATCGTCACTTCGTCCTTCGCTAGCCTCCGTTTATTCCGTAGTTCCTGCTTTGAGTTGTAAATATGAGCAAGCGAACAGGTATCAAATACCCAAGCACTACTACGAGAGCTAGTAAGGTACACATCAATAACATGTATATCATATATACCTTGTTTGTCTTTGGCCGCCTTCTTGTCATCCAGGTACTTGGGGCAGTTCCGCTTCCATTGACCAGTTCCCTTGCAAGGAAAGCACTTAGTCTCCGGCTTAGGTCCATGCTTAGGCTTCTTTACAGGAGTAGTAACTGCTTTGCCATCCTACTTGGTTTTACCCTTCTTGCCTTTGCCTTTGTCGTTTTTCTTGAAACTAGTGGTTTTATTGACCATCAACACTTAATGTTCTTTCTGGATTTCAGACTCAGCGACTTTTAGCATCGCAAACAGCTCGGCGAGAGACTTGTTCATCCCGTGCATGTTATAGTTCATCACAAAGCTTTTGTAACTAGGTGGCAGTGATTGAACAACTCTGTCAGTGATCGCCTCTACCGGAAGGGCAATTCCCAACTCAGCCAGACGAGTCGAGTACCCAGACATTCTGAATACATGTTCACTGATAGACCCGTTCTCCTCCATCTTGCAAGCATAGAACTTATCGGAGGTCTCATACCTCTCGATCCGGGCGTTCTTCTCGAAGATGAACTTCAACTCCTGGAACATCTCATATGCTCCATGATGTTCAAAACGTCTTTGAAGTCCCGGTTCTAAGCTATACAATATTTCACACTGAACTATTGAGTAATCTCTAGAACGTGCCTCCCAAGCGTTCTTAACGTCTTCGGAAGACAAGTCTGCGGGTTGGTTACTGAGCGGTGCATCAAGGACATATAATTTATGGGAAGTTGTGAGTATAATCCTCAGATTACGGGCCCAGTCAACAAAGTTACTTCCGTCATCTTTTAGCTTAGCTTTCTCTAGGAACGCATTAAAATTCAGGGGTGCTACTGCGCGAGCCATTGATCTACAACATAAATATGCAAAGGTTACTTAGACTATTGTTCAAGATAATGAGTTTAGTTAATCAAATTACTAAAGCTCCCACTCGAATTGACATCCCTCAGGTCATTTGAGTGTCACATGATCCAAATTCACCAACTCAAGTCCGATCATCACGTGAGTTGAGGTGGCTTCAATGGTGAACATCATTATGTTGATCATATCTACTATATGACTCATGCTTGACCTTTCGGTCTCTTGTGTTTCGAGGCCATGTCTGTACATGCTAGGCTCGTCAAGTTTAACCTGAGTGTTCTGCGTGTGCAAAACTGGCTTGCACCCGTTGTATGTGAACGTAAAGTCTATCACACCCGATCATCACGTGGTGTCTCGGCATGACGAACTTTCGCAATGGTGCACACTCAGGGAGAACACAATTTATCTTGACATTTATGTGAGGGATCACCTTATAATGCTACCATTGTACTAAGCAAAACAAGGTGCATAAAAGGATTAACATCAAATGCAATTCATAAGTGACATGATATGGCCATGAACTTGTGCTTAAGATCTCCATCTTCAAAGCACCGGCATGATCTCCATCGTCACCGGCACGACACCATGATCTCCATCATCTTGATCTCCATCAATGTGCTGCCATTGGGGTTGTGGCGCCAGCCCTGCTTCTACTTCTATTCCTACCGTTTAGCGATAAAGTAAAGCATGACATAGCGCTTAATGATTGACACGCAAGTCATACAATAATTAAAGACAACCCTATGTCTCCTGCCAGTTGTCGTACTCACCGATATGCAAGTCGTGAAATTCTATACATCACATGATCATCTCATACATCACATATATCACATCATGTATTTGGCCATATCACATCACAACATACCCTGCAAAAACATGTTAGGAGTCCTCTATTGTTGTTGCATGTTTACTGAACTATTGAGTAATCTCTAGAACGGTGATACATAGTTTGCTTTTCAACCATCTCAAGGACCACCTTTGTCGGAGCCGATCCAAATAAAGTGAGAGAAACTATCACCCGCAATCCATCTAAGCAACAAGTTGCGTCGAGGGAATCGGTCTCTCGTAAGCGTACGAGTAATGTTGGTCTGGGCCGCTTCATCTCACAATACCGCTGAACCAAAATATGACCAAGGGAGGAAGCAATCTAAGCATCAATGCCCACAAACCTTTTGTGTTCTACTCAAGATCTCATCGAACCATCAACCTAGCTCATGATGCCACTGTTGGGGAACGTTGCATGGGAAACAAAATTTTCCTATGCACATGCAAACCTATCAATGGTGATGAGCACCTATGAGAGGGGGAGTTGATCTACGTACCCTTGTAGATCGCTAAGCGAGACGCGTTAAGAAACGCGGTTGGTGTAGTCGAACTTCTAAGCGATCCAAACCGCCGAGTGTCCCACAATCCAATCACGAACTTTCCCACGATCCAATCACGAACCGTCCCGCGATCTCGTCACGATCCGTCCCGCGATCCAATCACGATCGTCTCGTGGCCTTGATCACGATCCTTTCGATCTAGTACCGAACAGACGACACCTCCGCGTTCAGCACACGTGCAGCTTGTTTCAATCTTTATAATCTTTTTTTAAACAAAAGGTTCCAAGAATTGCCTTAAGATTCTTGAATTGCATGTGTGATGTGTGATGTACAAAGACATAATCTTTTCGTGTAGTTTTTGAATTTTCATATTTTACTAGAACATGCAATGTTTCTGAAATTTTCACAAGGATTTTACACCTAAATTATATATCATATCGTAAATTTTTATAATTTTAGACATACCGATGTACACTGTTTAAATTGATTGCTACAAACTATTTTGTTTGGACAGATTGTTGCCATAGTTTGTTATCTACTTATCCTAGAGTTTCAATTGGTTATATTGGTAGATATAAATTGTGGAAATGATAGAATATAGTACATAATGTTTGAAAATTATTATGCAACTTGTATTGGCTGTACATAAATAGTTTATTTATTCTTATGTGCATTAACCTATCTAATGAGTTCTTTTCATGTTTGTGTGGATGAAGTTTTTGGTACTTAGGTGAAACCAGGATATGAGACGATTGAACGAGATACAAAAGCTCATGGTTCGGGAAGCTCAAGGCACCCCAAGAAAATATTTCAAGAAGTCTCAACCATCTAACCTTGGTAATGCTACGCATCCCACCTCTCTTCATCAACTATCGATTAGCCTATGTTGAGCCTAAATTTTTACTCGTTCACATGATTGGTGCTATTCTTGGAGTAATATGTTTTTTAAGTTTGTTGTTTGAATAAAATACTCAGATCCAAAAATATTTATTGTGTGAGAGAGAATCCTCACATAGCTACTTAATTGTTTGACTACTCATTGATCTTCACATATACCTTTTGAAGAGTAGTTGGATGTTTTCTCCTGTGCTTCAATTATATCATAAGAGTAAATTATGAATGAGTTAAATGTAATAAATATGAAATTATCAATGTGATTTGTGCTTATTAGTAGTTTCACATCTGGTTTAGAAGGTAAAATCTATTGAAATTTGACAATCATAATATTGGTCATGCAAGCAGTTCATGAATGATTTGTATAAAAAGAGAACTTTCATATATAAATATATTATCTTAGACAACTTTTATGATTGTGAATACCCATTAATTATTTCAAACTTTATCATATTGTTGAAGTTAGACAAGCAAGACAATGTAATTGTTATGTTTGGGTATATTGGCATAGAAGTTATATTGGTATGGATCCTCCAACATGTGGTGCTTGTTTAGAACCCTTTGCTAGACAAACTTCGTACTAAGTAGAGATACTACTTACCATATGTCGTGGGAATGAACACCTATGGAATCTTGGGGTTCCCTTTCAGTTAGGTAGGGGCGGGCTCACACAAAGAGCCTGTCTGGTAAGCAGCGCACGGGGAGTTTTTACCCACGTTTGGGCCGCACGAGTGCGTAAAACCCTACTCCTGCTTGGTTATATTGATCTTGTTCTAGGGTTCTAGCTACAAGAGCGCCATGAACGGATTCTACGCGAGCTTGATAACCCCCGGTTGGCTAACTGTCGGGCTATCCGGTTGTCTAACTACACAACTGTCTCATTGTCTAACCTCCTCGCCATTTTACTGTCCCCCTTTCTCTGTAACGCCCTGTGCCTCCTTTTATTGTTGGGGAACATTGCATGGGAAACAAAATTTTCCTACGCACACGCAAACCTATCCATGGTGATGAGCATCTAAGAGAGGGGGAGTTGATCTACGTACCCTTGTAGATAGCTAAGCGGGAAGCGTTAAGAAACGCGGTTGGTGTAGTCAAACTTCTTCGCGATCCAGATCTTCGAGCATCCCGAGATCCAATCACGAACCATCCCGCAATACAATCATGAACCGTCCGGCGATCCAATAACGATCGTCTCGTGGCCTTGATCATGATCCTTCCGATCTAGTACCAAACGTACGACACCTCCGCGTTTAGCACACGTGCAGCTTGATGATGATCTACACCGTCTTGATCCGGCAAGAGGAAGTGGAGAGGAGGAAGAGTTCACCGGCAGCATGACGGCGCTCAGGCGATGGTGGTGGAGCAATTCCGGCAGGGCTTCGCCTAAGCGCTATGGAAAAACGATCTAGAGGAGTACCGGTGGAACGGGTAGCACGTGGCCGTAATTTCTATGCAAAATCCCTCTATTCCACTAGTATATATAGGAGGGAGGGATAGGAGGCCTTGGCGCAGGGCTGATCCCTTGTTTGATTTGGCCGAAGCCAAGGGGGAGGAGTCCTACTCCTCCTCCAATCCTAGTAGGAGTAGGACTCTCCTTTTTTGCCTTTTTTCGTTCCTTTTTCCTTGGGTTTCTTTCTCCCAGCCGCATGGGCCTCTTGTGGATTTTCCACCAGCCCACTAAGGGATGGTTAATACTCTCCCACAGCCCATGAAGCCTCTTGGGTCGAAATACCCCTCCCGGAGGTCTCCCTGTACACTACCGGCACTCCCGACACACTACCGATGAGCCCGAAACTTTTCCGACGACCACACTGGGACTTCCTATATATGAATATTTACCTCTGGACCATTCCGGACCTCCTCGTGACGTCCGGGATCTCATCTGGGCCTTTGAACAACCTTTAGTCACCACCATACATCAGTCTACACTACTAAAACGTCACCAAACCTTAGGTGTGTAGACCCTGCGGGTTTGAGGACTATGTAGACATGACCGAGACACCTCTATGGTTAATAACCAATGGCGGGACCTAGACGTCCACATTGCTTCCTACATATTCTACGAAGATCTTTATCGGTCGAACCTCTATGTCAAGGATTCAGTTAATCTCGTATAATGTTCCCTTTGTTCTTCGGTATGTTACTCGCCGGAGATTCGATCGTCGGTATTCCCATACCGAGTTCAACCTCGTTACCGGCAAGTCTCTTTACTCATTCCATAATGCAATATACCGTGGCTAAAACTTTAGTCACATTGCTTGCAAGGCTTGTTGTGATGTTGCATTACCGAGTGGGCCCTGAGATACCTGTCATTGAAAAATCTTCTAAATCCCAGAAACCCCAGAAATAAAGAGAGACTCTCTTTTCCGCCCCCACAACTCTCTGTATCAATGAAAAACCAATTTGGAGCCCTTGCAGTACCCTTTTGGAGTGGTTAAACCATCACCGGTACCCATCTTCATCATCCCGGCGGAGGCCATGACGAGGAGGAGTAGTTCATCGTTGGGGCCAAGGGTATGTGCCAGTAGCTATGTGTTCAATCTCTCTCTATCATTGTCTTGAGATGGAACTATCTTTATGTATCACGAGCCTTGTTAATATAGTTGGATCATATGGTGTTCTTCCCTCTCTATCTTGTTGTGATGAACTGAATCTTACCCTTTGAGATCTCGCTATGTTGGATTGAATATTTTGGTTTGAGAACACTTGATGTACGTCTTGCGTGGGATACCCGTAGTGACATTTGGGTATTCTGTTGGTTCACTTGATATATGTAAGGCATCAACTTGCGGATTCCAGTGACCTTGGGGATCTATGCATAGGGGTTGATAGAATGTTCTCATACCACGTTCTCCGATAGAAATCTTGGGGAGCTCGTTGAAGTTCTTTGTGTTGGATAGAATATGATAGATCTGAAATTGTTTGATGCATGTCGCATAATTTACCCACAACTACTTGAGGTGACATTGGAGTATCTTGGGGACATTAGGGTTGATTGATATGTATTATTGGTGTTATTTTAGTACGAACTTTAGGGCTGTTTGTGACACTTATAGGAATGGCCCAAAAGATTGATCGGAAGGAATAACTTTGTGGTGGTTCTACTGCCGTCACAAATTTCATCTTATTGTACTTCTCCAGATAGGAGCTTTCGAGTGATTCTTTGTTGCACATCGAGGGACGATCATATGATTCAACTATGTTAGCATTGTTGGGAGATTTCACAAGTGAAACTATGAACCCTAGGCCTTGTTTCCAAGCATTAATATAACATTTTGCTCGTTGTTTTACACTAGCTACCTTGTTGTTTTTATATTTCTCGATCACAATATCTATATCTACCATCCATGTTGCGCTTTTTTTGAACCAAAAAACACTTCCCATGACTTAAATGCGCACAGCAGACTCGTTGGAGACCAAATCAAAAACATAACCTGGGCCATGGTCCTTCCACCAGGTGCAGGGCCCCCCAATCTTATGGACAAAGTCTACTAATTCATGGGCCATCCTATTACACTCACGATTAACAAAACAAAATTCGAAAGCATCAAAGGACGCATGACACAGGCTACATGATTCTCTTATTAGGACGCCGATGTTGGGTAGGTCATAGTCACCAGAATTGAGGCCATTAACGAGCTATAGCAAATCCGACTCGAATAGTACCCTGTGGATGCCCATTTCACTCGCGGCCTTAACAACCTTTGTGCACGCCATAGCTTGAGACATAACAGGGAGGACAGGTGCTCGAGTTTTCCTGCACACACTGCAATGAACTCACCTTGGTCCGAGCGAGCAACATAGCCCCAGGCTCCACTCCCCTGATCCATGTAATAGACAACATCCATATTTATATTGACAAAACCCTCTCTAGGCCGGCACCAAGTTTGAGTCTTGGGTGGTAGTACGTGTTCTTGGGGTCCCTTCCCCAAAACGCAAAGGTCACGATACAACTTCCTAATGAAAAAAAAATCCTCCACATATTTGATTTTCTTTCCCGCGTTCGCCTCGGTACGCACATTCCACAACTCCCACGACAGGATCCGTGAGAGGTCTTGCCTTTCTACCTCTAGAGACCACACATGATAAAACATCTCGAAGGGATTAGCACACTAGGTTAGAGCCATCCATACGTCCTCAAGCTGCAGATCACACTGTACTTGTTTAACCATCTTGTATTTCAAGAAAAGATGCCCACCATCTTCGTCCAACCTGAGATAAGTCGGGCACCTCGATTCCAATTTTACATGTTTTGTTTGGTATCCATAGTTTGCGGCAGGCTATTATGTGACAATCTCCAAAGGAACATTCTGATTTTGGGGCCAGCTTTAGGCGCCAGAACATGTTCCACTTATGTGAGACATCCAGTGTGGAGCAGAATAGCTTGCATCCCTACGGTGCTTCGAGTCCCTCGGCTTGACCCCAAGGTGATAAGCTGATTTAACTGAAAACTATCCTTTAGTGTCAAAGTGCCATGCCACTTGAGGATCCATTCCACTCCTCACAGGAATTACCAAGACCTCCTTTGCATCTTCTTCATAGAATAACTCCATAACCAGATCATTGTCCGAAGATTCAGTAACCGGGTCCATCAGGTCACAGACCTTATCAATCAGGACACTACCCCGGCGAGTGCGAAGTTGATGAGTATCACCCAGGGGGCTCCAAGGATCATCCCAAATTTCCACATTTTCGCCAAAACCAATTCTCCATACAACTCCTTCTTTAACAGCTCTATCCCTCGCCGGATACTTCGCGACGAGTAGGACATCTCTCCCTCCATGCTTGCCTCTAACGCTTAGGAATTAGGGAAGTACTTGGCCTTTAGGACCTACCTGCACAAAGTTTCTCGATCCTGTAGTAGGCACCACCCCTGCTTTGCAAAAATAGCCATGTTAAAAATATGCAGATCACGGAAGCCCAGGCCCCCCTCCTTCTTTGACTTAGTCAACTTCTCCAAACCTATCCAATGACATCGATCCCACTAATCTTGCTGGCTCTACCAATAACGATTTATAGGAGTACCAATCTCCTCACACAGCTTCTTAGTAAGGTCAAAACAAGACATAGCATAGGTAGGAATCGCTTGGGCCACCACCTCAATCAAGATTTCTTTGCCCGGTTTTGATAACATTTTTTCCACCGATCCCACCAGCCTTTGCCAAACGATATTTTATATATACTCAAACGGCTTGCTCGTTGTTGCCCCTACAAACAGTGGGAGGCCAAGATAGTGTTCACTTTGTGATTCATTTGGAATGCTCAAAACCCGCAACACTTCAGTTTTTGCACCTACACTCATACGTTTACTGAAGTTGGCAGAAGATTTTGCTTTATTAATCATTTGCCCTGGCTGCTTGTCATATAGTGCAAGGATGGATTGCATCTTGGCAACCCTTGAGCATTACGTCCATAACAATGAGCGAATCATCCGCAAAAAACAAGTGGTTTATTCTCGGAGCGCCATAGCGAATCTGAACCCCTTGCATAGATCCTTTAGTTTCAGCTCGTTGGAGCATAGCCGAGATCCCTTCTGTACACAAGACAAAGAGATATGGAGAGAGTGGATCACCTTGTCGCAACCCCTTTCTGGAACAAAAATCTCAGATAAGCTCCTATTTACTTTCACCATGTACCTAACAGTTCTCACACATTTCATGATCATGATTATCCATTGCTGCGACAAACCCATCCTTCTCATCACACCCTCCAGAAAGTCCCACTCAACTTGATCATACGCTTTCCTCATATCCAATTTGACGGATACCAACACCTCTTGCCTGCCTTTTCTATTGTGCATCAAGTGTGTTATCTCATATGCAAAGAGAACGCTGTCCGTAATCATCCTGCCCGGAACAAAAGATGGTTGAGTTGGCAATATTATCTTTGGAAACATCTCTTTCAACTTATTTGCCACCACCTTTGAGATTAACTTATAGAACACATTGCACAGGCAGATGGGTCAATACTCCGTTACTTTATCTGGGTGCTTGTTTCTTGGGTTCAAAACTATAGTTGTCTCATTCCATGTTGTCGGCATTGGATTCCCGTTAATCACACCAAGCACCTCTGCCTGGACCCTACTCTTTACCACCTCCCAAAACCTCTTGTAGAACATAGCCGACATGCCATCCGGCCCTAGAACCTTTAAGTCTCCAATAGAATCAAGTGCTACTTGAACTTCTTCTCCCATAAATTTTCGTGTCAGCCTTCCATTCATCGCACTAGTAACAGAAGGAGGGACACAGGATAAAATTTCATCATTAGTAGGACCTGCTCATGACCCACAAGTATCGGGGATCTATCATAGTACTTTCGATAAGTAAGAGTGCTGAACCCAATGAGGAGCAAAAGGAAATGGCAAGCGGTTTTTTGTAAGGTATTCTCTGCAAGCACTGAAATAATCGGTAACAGATAGTTTTGTGATAAGAGAATTTTTAACGAGTAACAAGCAACAAGTGTAGCAAGGTAGCCCAATACTTTTTGTAGCAAAGGACAGGCCTATACAAACTCTTATATAAATTAAAGCGCTTCCGAGGACACATGGGAATTTCCATCAAGCTAGTTTTCATCATGCTCATTTAATTCACGTTCATTAATTTGACAATTTGATATGTGGGTGGACAGGTGCTTGGGTGCTGCCCTTACTTGGACAAAACTATCACTTATGATTAGCCTATCTCGCGAGAATCCGCAACTCCAAAAGAAAAATGAAGATAAATCTAACCATAGCATGAAACATATGGATCCAAATCAGCCCCTTACGAAGCAACACATAAACTAGGGTTTAAGCTTCTATCACTCTAGCAACCCATCGTCTACTTATTACTTCCTAATGCTTTCCCCTAGGCCCAAATAATGGTGAAGTTTTATGTAGTTGACGTTCACATAACATCACCAGAGGAGAGACAACATACATCTCACCAAAATGTCGAACGAATACCAAATTCACATGATTACTTATAATAGGACTTATCCCATGTCCTCAGAACAAACGTAACAACTCAAAACGCATGTTCATGTTCATAATCAGAGGAGTATTAAATATCATAAAGGATCTAAACATATGATCTTTCACCAAGTAAACCAACTAGCATCAACTACGAGGAGTAATCAACACTACTAGCAACCCACAGGTACCAGAGGTTTGAGATAAAGATTGCATACAAGAGATGAACTAGGGTTTGGAGAGGAGATGGTGCTGGTGAATATTTTGATGGAGATTGAGCCCTTCTCGATGAGAGGATTGTTGGTGATGATGATGGCTTCGATTTGCCCCTCCGGGAGGAAAGTTTCCCAGGCAAAACAGCTCCGCAGGAGCTCTAGATTGGTTCTGCCCATGTTCTGGCTCGAGACGGCGGCGCTTCCTCCCGAAAAATCTCTTATGATTTTCTTTCCATGTCAAAACCCTTCATATAGAAGAATATGGGTGCTAGAGGCCTGCTAGGTGGGTCACAAGCTACCTAGGCGCGGCCAGGGGGGTGGCCGCACCTGATAGGCTTGTGACCTCCTGGTGGGCCCCCTCTAGTGTTTGTTTCACCCAATAATTTTTATATATTCCAAAGTAATTCTCTGTAACATTTTAGGACATCTGGAGGTGTGCAGAATAGGTCTTTTAGATTTGCTCCTTTTCCAGTCGAGAATCATGCTGCCGGCATTCTCCCTCTTCATGTAAACCTTGTAAAATAGGAGAGAAAAGGCAAACGTATTGTACCATAATGTATAATAACAGCCCATAATGCAATAAATATCAATATAAAAGCATGATGCGAAATGGATGTATCAACTCCTCCAAGCTTACACCTCGCTTGTCCTCAAGAGAAAGCCAAGATCGATAAATATGTCCACAAGTTTAGAGATAGAGGTGTCGATAAAATGAAATACGGACATGAGGGCATCATGATCATCTTGAGAACAACAACACTTATTGATATTTAATTTGTTATACTAGAGTAACAATTCCTTCATAGGGTAAAAGTATGAACCAAGAACTTTTTGACAACCAACAAACTATGCTCTTAGTCATTGAAGCAATTTGCAATTTATCATAACATCAAAAAGAGTCAGTATAGGAGCTTGTAAAGGAAATACACATACTCAATCATCTTTTAGTCTTTCATAATTGCTAACACTCACACTGTACTCATGAGGTCGAAGCTTCAATTGAACGCAGAGAAAGATAGGGGCTTATAGTTTTGCCTCCCAACTACTCACCTCAAGGGTGATGTCAAGAAAAATAACTCATGGTCACCCACATCCTAGTGGATATATGTGTTTAGATCATTCCCCAACACATAATGCTCGCCAAGCAAAAAAGGCAAAATATAGGAAGTGGTTAAATCACCATGACTCTTGCATAAAGGTAAATACTAAGAAGTAAAAGTAAAAGATAGGCCCTTCGCGCAGGGAAGCAGAGGTTGTCATGCGCTTTTTGTTTTTGGATGTGCAAACCCTTAATGTAAAGGAACACCTTGTTGTATTGCCCTTTTTTATAGGAACCTTTAGTATGCAGTCCGTCACTTTTATTTCTTTACCATCAGAAGTTCATACAACGCTTATTTCCCTTACAATAAAAGATCATACATATTTAGGAGCAATTCTTATTACTTTATGCACTGATGACAACTTGCTTGAAGGATCTTACTCAATCCATGGGTAGGTATGGTGGACTCTCATGGCAAAATAGGGTTGAGGGTATTTGGAAGCACAAGTAGTATCTCTACTTGGTGCGTAAGGTTTTGGCTAGTGTGAGGTCAAAGCAAGCACTACATGTTGGAGGATCTATAACAATATAACTTCTGTTCGAAAATAAGCACACATAACTCATTATGTTGTCTTCCTTGTCCAATGTCAACTTCTTAACATATAATCTTTTAATGAGTGCTCACAATCATAAAAGATGTCCAAGATAATATATTTATATGTGAACCTCTCTTCCTTTATTACTTCCTTCTAACTGCCCCATTGATCAATCGCTATGTTTGTCAACTCTAACAAATTTCAACCGACATACTTCATGTATGTGAAGTCATCACCCCCCATAAGAACATCAAATATACTCTTTGCTTTTATACTATTCTCCTTTCATTTCTTATTTAACTTGCAAGAAAATCCCTCACATCAAAACTATCTTTCATTATATAACCCTCAGACTTGCTTACATAAAGGGAGAATAAAGCAAAACTCAAAGCTAGATCATACTAAAATTTTATTCTACTAGATCAACATAAAACCAAAAAGGACCGAACTAAGAAAAACAAGAAAGAATAATAGGTGTGATGGTGATACGATACCAGGGCACCTCCCCCAAGTTTGGCACAAGCCAAGGGGAGTGCCCATACCCATGTGTTTAGATGTCCTTCTTCGGAGGTGATGGTGGTGTAGTTGTTGATGAGGTTGGAAGCTTGTCCTCCGTATTCCAAGGCATAGGCTCACCATCATAAAAATATGAACGAGTCTTCGGAATCCTCAAATATCCAGCAAAACTCATTCTCTTAAATATGTATTCATACTCACAGTTTTGGTTTTGCAGATCATAGATCTGGGCTTGGAGATGCTCGATTTTCTTGTAAAGCATGAAGATGTGCTCCCCGATGTCCTTCATGTCCAACTTGTGTTTATGGGTAAACTTCGATATCATCATATTATAGGTATTGAGTCCACATTCCACCATCCCTTGGCACTTGAAGACTTGCTGCTCCATTGCTTCGAGCCTTGTTTCCATGCTGTTGGTCTTCTTTGGCCCCTCAATATCATGGATGTGCAGCACCCCCTCACGCATCTAAATGGTTTGAGGGTGTCGTAGCACATCCGCAAGATAGGGGTTGATGACCTTCTGAAAGAACTTGTCCTTCGGAGCACTTGGGGATGCCATGACGACATAAATCTATCCGAACAACAACAACAAAAGCGAACAGAGAATTTTTTCGTGGTGTGGTGGTCAAAACCTTCAGGAGATTATGTAATGAATTTTGGCTGACCTTAAGGAGTGTCCTACAAGAAAATGGAGTCCGGAGGGTGCACGGGGTGGTCACAAGCCATAGGGGCATGACTAGGGGGTAGGTCGCGCCCTATAGGCTTGTCACCTCCTCGTGCATCTTTCGGGCTACTTTAAATTTTCCTAATTTATAAAATATTCCAAAACTGAGAAAAATTGTTGTTGGTAAAGTTTCGGAGTCAGTTTACTTACCATACCACACACCTATTCCTTTTTGGAGTCTGAAACGTTCCAGTAGGTCTCCCTAATATAATCCTACGGAGTTATGGTATTGATAAAATTGGTTTCAACATTTATGGGAGTACCTAATGTTTGATTCTTTGCCCATTTACCACCTTTGGATTTATGCCTTCGGCGTTGTTGATCTTGCTGGCACCGAAATGATATACTTCCTCGACAATATAGGGCCCTTCCCATTTAGAGAGAAGTTTTCTTATAAAAAATCTTAAACGAGAATTGTATAGCAAGACATGGTCACCTACATTGAATTCACGCTTTTGTATCCTTTTATCATGCCATCTCCTAACTTTTTCTTTAAACAACTTGGCACTCCCATAGGCCTAGGTCCTCCATTCATCAAGTGAGCTAATGTCAAATAACCTCTTCTCACCAGCAAGTTTGAAATCAGAATTGAGCTCTTTGATTGTCCAATAAGCTTTATGCTCTAGTTCTAGAGGTAACTGACATGCTTTACAATAAACATTTTATATGGAGACATACCCATAGGTTTTTTGTAAGCAGTTCTATAAGCCCATAATGCATCGTCAAGTTTCTTAGACCAATTCTTTCTTGATCTATTAACAGTCTTTTGCAAGATCAATTTAATTTCTCTATTCCTTAATTCTACTTGACCACTAGACTAAGGGTTATAAGGATATGCAATTCTATATTAATGTCAAACTTAGCAAGCAATTTAGAAAAGCACCATGAATAAAGTGTGAACCACCATCAGTCATTAAATATCTAGGGACTCCAAATCTAGGGAAAATAACTTCTTTCAGCATTTTAATAGAGGTGTTATGATCAGCACTACTAGTTGGAATAGCTTCTACCCACTTAGTAACATAATAACCAACAACTAGAATATGAGTATACCCACTGGACTTTGGAAAAGTGTCCCATATAATCAAAACCCCAAACATCAAATGGTTCAATAACAAGAGAGTTATTCATAGGAATTTCCTTACGTCTACTAATATTCCCAATTCTTTGACATTCATCACATGAAAAGACAAACTTATGAGCATCCTTGAAGAGAGTATGCCAATAAAACCCAGATTATAATACCTTGTGTGTTGTTCTATCTCCAGCGTGGTGTCCTCCATACGCCTCGTAATGACACTTGTATAGGATCTATTCCTATTCATGCTCAGGTATACAACGTCTAATAACACCATCTACTCCTTCTTTATAAAGGTGTGGAGCATCCCAAAAGTAATGTCTTAAATCATAGAAGAACTTTTTCTTTTGTTGGTATGTGAAACTGGGCGGTATAAATTTAGCAACAATGTAACTAGCATAATCAACATACCATGGAGCATTACACGAAGCATTTATATTAGCTAATTGTTCATCCGGAAAACTATCATCAATAGGTAGTGGGTCATCAAGAACATTTTCTAACCTAGGCAAGTTATCCGCTATGGGGTTATCAGCACCCTTTCGATCAACAATATGCAAATCATATTCTTGTAGCAGAAGAACCCATCTGATAAGTCTAGGTTTAGCATCTTTCTTTTCCATAAGGTATTTAATAGCAGCATGACCAGTGTGAACAATTAAATTGGAATCAACAATATAAGGTCTGGACTTATCACAAGCAAACACAACTGCCAAGAATTCCTTTTTAGTGGTAGCATAGTTTCTTTGAGCGCTGTCTAGAGTTTTACTAGCCTAATGGATAAAATTTAATTTCTTATCAACTCTTTGTCCTAGAACAACACCAAAAATATAATCACTAGCATCACACATAATTTCAAAGGGTAGGTTCTAATCAGGTGGTTGAACAACAGGTGCAGAAATCAAGGCATTCTTAAGAATTTCAAATGCTTCTACACAATCATCATAAAAAACGAATGGAACATCTTTTTGCAAAAGATTAGTGAGAGGCCTAGAAATCTTAGAGAAGTCTTTAATAAAACTCCTATAGAAACCGTAGGACATGACATTTTTTCAATAGCATCAACTTTGACTTTGTGAACTTCAATACCTCTTTCGAAGATTTTGTGACCCAATACAATGGCCTCATTAACCATTGTCGTCGTTTTCTCACGACCGATGCCATGGGTAGGCTTATCAAAGGTGGTTGGTGCCGGAGGATGCAGATGGGCTCTAGGAGCGGCATTAGGCACAAGCGGTGGCGAACAACCGATGTACCCAGGTTTGGGGCCCTCCGTGGGAGGTAACACCCGTAGTCCTGCTTGGTCTTGATCTTGGCCTTGGACACACGATGTTGTCTAGAGGTGGAAGAAGGAGAAGCCGGCTCCTCTTCCCTTGCTACTTGAGTGTGGTGTGTGTGTAGATATGATCGTGCGTATGCCTGCTCTTTGCATGAGGGGCTCTGGGGGTTTTATAGGCCAAACCCCCAGATTATAGTATGAATAGAAGGCTATAGGAGAGCCCCAGTTGGCAGCCTCTCTAGATGGTTGTGAGGCCCCCGACTGAGGGGTCTTGTCGCTGGTAGGACCCACAGGCTACGGGTCCCGTCGGGGGCCGGAGGTGACCACCGGTGGGTCCCCACGCCGGTCACTTTGCGGAACGGGCCGTCCTTTTGGGATTGTCTTGTGGCAGCCGGCTGTGGTTAGCGGTACGACCGGCCATGCTATAGCTATGTTGTGGCAAGTAATGGAGTGGTTGAGGGCGTGTCGACACTGTTCTGGCGCCCAATCGCAGTTGGCTAGAGTCAGAGGCACTATTGCCTCCACAGTAGCCATGAGGGCGCTGACCCCCGATGGGATGGGGGCTAGTGTTGCCACGCGTACGTTGACCGTGGCATCCGATGCGTGGCCATCTAGGGAACCGGAGATCTCTACTCGCAGCTGGCTGGCACATCGTAGCCGGCAACGTCTAGCTGGACTGTAGGGGGAGGCGGCTCGCCCCGCAATCGTTTCAGAAGTCTGGTGCAGAGAGGTGTTGAGGTTACCCCGGGGTTATCCCCCGACAGTAGTCCCCGAAGCAGGGGAGGCCCGACGGCCAGCCGCGGCGGACCTCATCGGCTTGAGTCATGTGTTCTTGTTTCGCGACACGTTTCAGGAGCAGGAAGGTGCTAGCGCGCAACAGCCGGCTCCGTAGCCGGCCAACGCTTCGTGCACCGCCTCAGGCACTCTAGCAGGCGTTGAAGCTGCAACACGTGGGGGACATGATGGGCCGCAACCTGACGGGCCACGCCGCGGACAAGTCTAGGCCATCGGCCGGAGAGCGTGGATCTTGTGCAGCTCGGGCCGTCGGTTGACGTTCTCGAGCGTAGTAACTCAGCTCCCGCATGTGGCGAGGATCGTGCGGGTCGTGCAGAATGAATCCGCTCCCCATGATCGGCTGCACGGGGTTTAAATGGTGGTGGAGGGACAGAAAGGCGCATTCGGTCCCCTCGTCGCAACTTCTTCGTTGCTCTCTTCCTTCCTTCTCTGAGAGAGAAAGAGAGCACAAAATCCACCAGCCAACCGTCGAGGGCCACCGCGACAGCGCATCTGCTCCCGCCACCGTGACTGCAAGCCGCCTCGGGGGGCCAATAGCGAGAAGGGGCACGTGGGACGACAGCGATGTTAACGAGTAGTTCATCGAGCACCTCCGCCACCGCCGCAAGCTCCCATTGGAGGAGCACTTGGAGGCACGCATCACTGGTGCAGAAAACTCCCTGGCCCCGCAAGAGGGTGAGGAGGTCATCTTTGCTGAGCACTTCCTCCACGGGCGGGCTGCTTCCGACGATTCTTGACGTGGTTTGGCCTGGAGCCGACCACCTCGCCGACAATGTCGTTCTTTAGTTGGCGGCATTCGTCACCTTCTGTCAGGGGGTTCTAGGGGTGGAGCCAAGGCTCGACCTTTGGTTCCGGCTATTCTTCCTCAAGCGGCAGATGGTGAAGGAACCGATGACCCAGGCATAGGTCATGACCGCCTGCGGTGGAGCCCTGATCCACATCCGCAATAGAGCCGGCTTCCCGAAGCACCCGTGGCAGGACGCGGTGAAGAACTGGTACCGTGGGTTCTTGTACCTGAAGAACGTGAAGCCATAGGAGGACTACATAAACCTCCCCGACTTCGCCGACCAGGCGCCGGTGGCGATGTTGAACTGGTGAACAGCTCCGCCCCAAGCGCCCGAGACGACGGACCGACTCTGCGAGCGTCTGCTGACAATGACCAGGACTGAGGGGCTCAAGTCCTCCGACCTGCTGGCCGCAATGGTGGTGCACCGAGTGCAGCCGCTGCAGAGGCGGCCGCACCTCATCTGCCATATGGGAGGTTGGCACGACCCCTGTCAGCTCTCCACCAAGGAGCTGAAGCCGATCCAGGTAGCGCAGAGGGTGAACTCCATTTCGTCGGCGAAGCTAAGTGAGGAGGGTTGGCAGTGGGGGAAGACCCCGTACAGCCGGAGCCATCCGGCACCGCCGGTAAGTGTTTAGCCGTCTCCTCCCCCTTTCTTTTTCGTAGCCGAAGTCGCTCCTTGGCCTAATGGTGAGGCGCCTTCTCTGCCTATAGGTTTTCCCATAGTTGCAGAACTACGGGGAGCCGGTTGCCGACGTGGTGGACTCGGACCCCGAGGAGGTCGAGGACGCCAACGACGTGGAGCCGGCGGACTTGGAGCGAGCCGGCGCATCTGAAGCCGGCAAGGCCAAGACGTAGACGGAGGCGACCGAGTCAATGAGCGAGTACCCTCGCACACGCACTTGCGGTATTTGATTGACGATGACACCGAATCGAGGGAGTCACGTGATGCAGAGGCTCCTGTGGACCCCGAAGCCTCGGAGGACAACGTCATGGCGCCCAGGAGGCGCCTCTGCCATGCCGGCCATGAGCCCAGCGAGGGTGTTGCGGATGCAGCAGACAAGGGGAAGCAGCCGGCCGACTCCAGGCCGACGCCCAAACGGGCAACCACCGGGCATCCAGGCGGCAGCTGCAGAGGTGGCAGGAAGAAGCGGCGGGTCTCGCGAGGAGGACAGTCCCCATCGTCACTGGGTAAGCCTGAGTCCCTATTGTCTTTCTCATTTGCGTTTTCCTCTGCCTCCCTTTGCTTATCATGTCCGATCAGGGAGGCGCGTGCCCTAGGAAGGACTCCGGCTGGCGAGGCCGCGGGGACGGCGCCGCCGAGCACTACCGAGGAGAGGGAGCGCTAAGCATGGCGCAACCTCGAGGCGGCTGAGCAGGAGCATCGCGACGAGAAGCGCCACCGATGGGATGAGGCGGCGACGAAGCAGCAGCCACCGGGAGGAGCCGATGGTGAGACAGCTAACCAGCGATGGGAGCCGTTCCACCAAGGCCGGGAGCGAAGGTCCAAGGACCATCATGACCCTGAGCGACGGGCGAAGGCGGACGCGAAGGCCGCGGATGATGCGCACGTGGTAGCAGGCACTAGCGTGGCTAGCGCTGGAGGAGGAGAGGAGGTGAGCAGCATCTCGGTGCCACCAGGGACAGACGATGTGCCGGCAGGGCCAAAGGAGCCTCCGGAGGTCGAGGTTCTAGACCAAGGTGGTCCGGCTTTGGAGGCGTCGGTTTCGGATACGCTGGCCCCAGACGCTTCAGCTCCAAACGCGCCGGCTCCGGAGATGTCGACAACATAAGTGAGCCGTGGGAGCATAGCCGGAGGCGGAGCGTCGTCGCGGGCGATCGTGACATTCGGAGGGACGACCGGCACGGGCCCATCATCAGGGGCCCCTAGCACGGGGGTGACCTCGGGCTAGGGGGGCGCGGATGGGGGCCGGCCACAGCAAAACTGGGTTGCAGTCGGCCGCCCGGCTGTCTGCAACGCTCCAAGCGCCCTTGGGGCAATGGTGGTTGTTGTGATCGATGCGTTCGCAGCCTGCCGTGCCTAGACGCCGCAGGACGCCCGAGCCGCCAACGACTGGTTGGTGAACCTGGAACAGGCCGTCGTAGTAAGTTCTCAACTTTCCTTGTTTTCTTGACATTGCTTTTTTCCAGTGGGGGTGCGCGAGAGCACCCACTGGGTGTAGCCCCCGAGACTCGAGCCGGTTGGGGCGCAGGAGGGTCAAGTCTGATGCTGCTTTACTTATTTTCTTGCCTTGGCATATTTTCAAGTGGAGGCGCGCAAGTGCACCCACTTGGTGTATCCCGCGAGACTTGAGCCGGCTAGGGCATAGGCGGGTCGAGTCTAATGCTGCTTTACTTTGTTGTTTGCAGGCAGCACACGACTAACAGGTGGCCGCGTACAACACCCTGCTGGGTTTGTACAAGAAAACGAGAGCCGGCTGGCAACCCTGTCCGCGGACCTACAAGGTAGGATCCTTGCAACTTTCGGGTGGGGGTGTAGACCCTAGGATTCGAGTCGGCTGCTGCGGAGGCGGGCCAACTCCCACATCTTTTCTTCTAATCGAAACTCTTTGTCCTGGGCAGCCACCAAAGCCGAGACGGTCAACCTCCGTTGGCATGTAATGGAGCTCGGTGACCAACGGAGCCTGCTGACCACTGAGTGTGAACAGCTCCGCCAGGAGGCGAGCCGGGTGCAGGCAGAGTTGGCCAAGCGCGAGACGGCCAGCCCCCAAGAGCTAGTGGATCGCGAAGCGGCCCTTCGTCAGGAGCCGGAGGAATGGGAGAAGGTCCTCCGCTAGGATTTGGAGGCCAAAGACGTCGCGTTGGCAAAGGCGGCCGAGGAGGCGCAAGCGGCCCATGACGAGCATGAGCGCCAGCTCCAGGAGTGGTCGGCGAGGGAGGCGACGCTACAGGAGCAAGGGCACGGGGTGGACCGGATACTGCACGGTAATTCTTTGCCACCTCGTTCCTTTTGCGTGTTGCTTCTGGGTTTTTGATCTTCTCCTTAGCTCATCCCGTGTTTTGTTCTCTTCTTAGGGCTTTTTCTTGGCACGCAGTATGCCGTGGAGGCGGCCATGGAGGCCCACCGTGAGGAGCAGCGGGCACAGGGGGTCGCCATTGGGTAGCTTGCCCCCTGGACCTTGGAGGAGGTGGGGCTCGCTGCCAGGGTGCGGCTGACGGAGGTGGTTAGGGCGTTGAAGCGGCTCCAGGCGGCTGGCGAGGCACTGGTTTGCACCCTCTGGTCGGGCGTTGTGGAGCCGACCTCCATGAGCCGGCTGTTGAGGTGGCAGGAGTTCGGGACCGCGTGGGTGAACGCCTGGAGGGCCTCCGCCGCGCGTGCTGGTGTGAGCATGGCGCTTCACATTGCGAGGTCTTGGTACCCCGAGCTGGATCTGGGGGTGCTCACGGCCCATCGTTCCGGCACCAATGCGGAGCTAGAGGCGGCCGCCAACGTGCTGGCGGTGAGGGTGAGAGACCTCGCATCCTTTGTTGTGTGGGATGAATACGTCCCCGAGCGCAGGGCAGATGGTGAGGTGGTTCAGTTCCGGAGGAACGGTATGCGCTCGCCCTGGACGACCCAGAGGGAAGCACCGCCGAGAAGGACGGTGTAGACGCCAGCTCCAGCATCGACGACTATGCTAACTCCGAGCCGGCTCAGGACCAGGAGACACAAGGTGACGCTGACCGTGCCGGAGCCAAGGACGGGGCCTCTACGTCTGGCGCCGCGGGGGGCACCGGAGGAGAAGACGGTGCTACTGCCACTTAGGGTCCTTTATCTTTTCTGCATTTCGTTATATCTCAATTCCACCCACTTGAGGTGTATATGTAATGAACTCGTGGCCGTGGGCCTATTAAAAATTTAAGAAGCTTTTGATTGCTGCAATGTTGTTTTAAGCGTGCCGGCTCGGTCTTACCCCATCTTTTTTGCCCTTTTGATTCCGTCTGCTCATAGCCTTGCCCCCCTTGGTTTCGGCCCCGCCAGCCGGACAGCCGGGAGCCTGTCTGTAGCTTGGACAGGGTGTTCGCCTCGGGATAGCCGGTCGTAAGTTTGGGAACCGCAAGAGTGTTTCGGGTAAGATGAGTGGTAGAGGCCAAAAAAGAGCGTTCCGGCTAGCCCTAGCCAGCAATTCCCTTGCGATCGACTTTCGTGTGTGCTAAGTTTTGCCGTCCCGAGGACCCTTAAACTGGACAACCGGGAGCCGGTATGTAGCTGGGAGGGATGGTAGGGCTTACTTGAGCTCACATTACTTGACTGGTTTCGAGGGAGGGTGTCAGGTCTAGCCGGCGAGCCCCCGGGACCGGGAGCCAGCGAGGCGAGAGAATAGTTCGGATAGAAACGAAAAGGGCCTGTCCCAAGAGCAGGCTTGGGGCACCCATTGCATTCATAAGTCCAAAAGGGGAGGTGTACATACATACAATGGTTCTTGGAAGTAAAATGGGCGGAGAAGCACCGCGTTCCATGGGCGCTCCGTCTCCTCGCCGTAGGAGTCTCTCTTGCGCTTTTGTGGCTCATGGGTGTCTATCAGATAGTACGTGTTGTAGTGCAGTGCCTTGCTACCGATGAAGGGGCCCTCCCATGGGGAGGACAACTTGTGCTGGCCAGAAGTAAATGGGATCCTCCCGAGCAACAAGTCTCCTTCACGGAAGGTGTTGGGGAACGTAGTAATAATTTAAAAAATTCCTACGTGTCAACAAGATGAATCTATTAGATGCTAGCAACGAGAGAGAGGGAGTGGATCTTCATACCCTTGAAGATCGCTAGGCAGAAGCATTGCAAAGAACGCGATTGATGGAGTCGTACTCGCGGCGACTCAAATCGCAGAAGATCCGATCTAAGCGTCGAATGGACGGCGCCTCCGCGTTCAACACACGTACATCCCGGGGACGTCTCATCCTTCGTGATGCAGCCAGGGCAAGGGGTAAGCTCCCATGTGCCTCCCCACTATATATAGGGGTGGAAGGGGATGGTTTCTTGCCGGGCGTTGGCAAAGGTGGGAGGAAAGAGATCCCAACCTTTCCCTTCCCCACCGATTGTTATTCCCCCTTTTTAGAGATCTTGATCTTATCCCTTCGGGATATGATCTTATTCCTTCTACGGGGAGATCTTGGTGCGCCTTGACAAGGGGTGTGGGATCTTGCCCCCACTACCCACGTTCATGTGGGTCCCCCCATGTAGGTGGGCCCCACTCCAAAACCTTCTAGAACCTTAGCGAAACATTTTGCGGTGGCCAAAATAGGACTTCCCATATATAAATCTTTACCTCCGGACCATTTCGAAACTCCTCGTGACGTACAGGATCTCATCCGGGACTCCGAACAAATTTTTGTAACCACGTAAAATTCCCATTACAACACTAGCGTCACCGAACCTTAAGTGTATAAACCCTACGGGTTCGAGAACCATGCAGACATGACCGAGACACCTCTCCAGCCAATAACCAATAGCGGGATCTGGATACCCATATTGGCTCCCACATGTTCCACGATGATCTCATCTGATGAACCACTATCTCAGGGATTCAATTAATCACGTATACAATTCCCTTTGTCCATCGGTACGTTACTTGCCCAAGATTCGATGGTCGGTATCCCCATACCTTGTTTAATCTCGTTACTGGCAAGTCTCTTTAGTCTTTCCATAACACATGATCCCGTGACTAACTAGTTAGTCACAATGAGCTCATTATGATGATGTATTACCGAGTGGGCCCAGAGATACCTCTCCATCACATGGAGTGACAAATCCCAGTCTTGATTCGTGCCAACCCAACAAACACTTTCGGAGATACCTGCAGTGCACCTTTATAGTCACCCAGTTACGTTGTGACGTTCGATACACCCAAAACATTCCTACGGTATCTGGGAGTTGCACAATCTCATGGTCTAAGGAAATGATACTTGACATTAGGAAAGCTCTAGCAGACAAACGAGATGATCATGTGCTATGCTTAGGATTGGGTCTTGTCCATCACATCATTCTCATAATGGTGTGATCCCGTTATCAACGACATCCAATGTCCATGGTCAGGAAACCATGAACATCTATTGATGAACGAGCTAGTCAACTAGAGGCTCACTAGGGACATCGTGTGGTCTATGTATTCACACATGTATTACGGTTTCCGGTTAATATAATTATAGCATGAACAATAGACAATTATCGTGAACAAGGAAATATAATAATAACCATTTTATTATTGCCTCTAGGGCATATTTCCAACAGTCTCCCACTTTCACTAGAGTCAGTAATCTAGTTACAATCTGATGAGTCGAACACCCATAGAGTTCTCGTGTTGATCATGTTTCGCTTGTGGAAGAGGTTTAGTCAACGGATCTATGACACTCAGATCGTATGTACTTTACAAATATCTATATCTCCATCCTGAATGTAACCACGAATGGAGTTGAAGCGGCGCTTGATGTGCTTGGTCTTCTTGTGAAACCTAGGATCCTTGGCAATGGCAATAGCTCTAGTGTTGTCATAGAAGAGAGTCACCGGGCCCGACACATTGGGAATCACTCCTAGGTGAGTGATGAACTCCTTCATCCATACTCCTTCCCGCGCTACTTCGAAGAAGCTATGTACTCTGCTTCACATGTAGAGGCCGCCATGATGCTTTGCTTGCAACTGCACCAGCTGACTGCCCCACCATTCAAAATATACATGTATCTGGTTTCTGACTTGGAGTCATCCGGATCTGTGTCGAACTAGCATCAACATAAACCTTTACGACGAGCTCTTCGGCACCTCCATAAACGAGAAACATATCCTTAGTCCTTTTCAAGTACTTAAGGATATTCTTGACCGCTGTCCAGTGTTCCATTCTGGGATCACTTTGGTACCTCCCTACCAAACTTATGGCAAGGTTCACATTAGGTCTGGTACACGGCCTGGCATACATGATAGAGCCTATGGCTGAGGCATAGGGGATGACACTCATCTTTTTCATATCTTCTGTCAAGGTCGGGCATTGAGCTGTGCTCAATCTCACACCTTGCAATACAAGCAAGAACCCCTTCTTGGACTGATCCATATTGAACTTCTTCAATATCTTGTCAAGGTATGTGCTTTGTGAAAGACCAATGAGGTGTCTCGATCTATCTCTATAGATCTTGATGCCTAATATGTAACCAGCTTCTCCAAGGTCCTTCATTGAAAAACACTTATTCAAGTTGGCCTTTATGCTTTACAAAATTCTATATCATTTCCCATCAACAATATGTCATCCACATATAATATGAGAAATGCTACAGAGCTCCCACTCACTTTCTTGTAAATATAGGGTTCTCCATAAATCTGTATAAATCCAAACGCTTTAATCACCTCATTAAAGCGAATGTTCCAACTCCAAGATGCTTGGACCAGCCCATAGATGGAGCACTGAAGCTTGCATACTCTGTTAGCATCTTTAGGATCGACAAAACCTTCTGGTTGCATCATATACAGTTCTTCCTTAAGGAAACCATTAAGGAATGCCGTTTTGACGTCCATTTGCCAGATCTCATAATCATAAAATGCGGCAATTGCTAACATGATTCGGACGGACTTCAGCATCGCTACGTGTGAGAAAGTCTCATCGTAGACAACTGCTTGAACTTGTCGATAACCCTTAGCGACAAGCCGAGCCTTATAGACGGTGACATTACCATCCGTGTCAGTCTTCTTCTTAAAGATCCATTTATTTTCTACGGCTCGCCGATCATCGGGCAAGTCCACCAAAGTCCATACTTTGTTTTCATACATGGATCCTATCTCGGATTTCATGTCTTCAAGCCATTTGTTGGAATCCGGGCCTGCCATTGCTTCTTCATAGTTCGAAGGTTCACCGTTGTCCAACAACATGATCTCCAGGACAAGGCTGCCATACCACTCTAGTGTGGAACGTGTCCTCGTGGACCTTTGAAGTTTCGTAGTAACTTGATCTGAAGTTTCATGATCATCATCATTAACTTCCTCTCTAGTCGATGTAGGCACCACAGAAACATTTTCCTATGCTGCGCTAGTCTCCAGTTTGAGAGTGGGTACAATTACCTCATCAAGTTCTACTTTCCTTCCACTTACTTCTTTTGAGAGAAACTCTTTCTCTAGAAAGGATCCATTCTTGGCAGCAAAGATCTTGCCTTTGGATCGGAGGTAGAAGGTATACCCAATAGTTTCCTTAGGGTATCCTATGAAGAGGCACTTTTCCGATTTGGCTTCGAGCTTTTCAGGTTGAAGTTTCTCGACATAAGCATCGCATCCCGAAACTGTCTGAAACGATAGCTTAGGTTTGTTCCCAAACCATAATTCATACGGTGTCATCTCAATGGATTTAGACGGTGCCCTATTGAAAATGAATGCAGCGGTCTCTAAAGCATATGCCCAAAATGATAGCGGTAAAACATTAAGAGACATCTTACATCGTACCATATCCAATAGAGTGTGGTTACGATGTTCGGACACACCATTAAGCTGAGGTGTGCCAGGCGGCGTGAGTTGTGAAACAATTCCACATTTCCTTAAGTGCTTGCCAAACTCGTGACTCAAATATTCTCCTCCACGATCAGATCGTAAGAACTTTATTTTCTTGTCACATTGATTCTCTACCTCAGTCTGAAATTCCTTGAACTTTCCAAAGGTCTCAGACTTGTGTTGCATTAAGTAGACATACCCATATCTGCTTAAGTCGTCGGTGAGTGTGAGAACATAAGGATAGCCACCGCAAGCGCCAACGCTCATTGGATCGCATACATCGGTATGTATTATTTCCAACAAGTTGGTTGCTTGCTCAATTGTTCTGGAGAACGGAGTCTTGGTCATGTTGCCCATGAGGCATGGTTCGCATGTGTAAAATGATTCATAATCAAGGGACTCCAAAAGTCCATCTGCATGGAGTTTCTTCATGCGTTTGACACCAATATGACCAAGGCGGCAGTGCCACAACTATGTGGGACTATCATTATCAACCTTACATCGTTTGTATTCACACTATTAATATGTGTAACGTCATTTTTGATATTAAATAAAAATAAACCATTGACCAGCGGGGCATGAACATAAAACATATCTCTCATATAAATAGAACAACCATTATTCTCGGATTTAAAGGAGTAGCCATCTCGCATCAAACGAGATCTAGATACAATGTTCATGCTCAAAGCTGGTACTAAATAACAATTATTGAGGTTTAAAACTAATCCCAAAGGTAGATGTAGAGGTAGTGTGCCGACGGAGATCACATCACCTTGGAACCATTCCCAACGCACATCGTCACCTCGTCCTTTGCCTGTCTCCGCTTATTCCGCAGCTCCTGTTTCGAGTTACAAATGTGAGCAACTGCAACGGTATCAAATACCAGGAGCTACTACGAGCACTGGTAAGCTACACATCAATGACAGGTATATCATATATACCTTTGACTTTGTCGGCCTTCTTATCCGCTAAGTACTTAACAAAAGCACTCAGTCTCAGGCTTGCGTCCATTCTTGGGCTTCTTCCTGATAACTGATTTACCAAGCGCGACAACTGCTTTGTCATCCTTCCTGAAGTTCTTCTTACCCTTGCCTTTCTTGAAAATGGTGGTCTTGTTCACCATCAACACTTGATGATCCTTTTTTATCTCCACCTCCGCTGATTTCAGCATCGAATATAACTCAGGAATGGACTTCTCCATCCCTCACATATTGATGTTCATCACAAAGCTCTTGTAGCTAGGTGGAAGCGACTGGAGGATTCTATCAATAACTGAGTCATCCGGAAGATTAGCTCCTAGCTGAGACAAGCGGTTGTGCAACCCAGAAATTTTGAGTATGTGCTCACTGACAGAACTATTTTCCTCCATCTTACAACTGAAGAACTTATCGGAGACTTCATATCTCTTGACCCGGGCATGAGCTTGGAAAAGCATTCTCAACTCTTGGAACATCTCATATGCTTTGTGTTGCTCAAAACGCTTTTGGATCCCTGGTTCTAAGCTGTAAAGCATGCCGCACCGAACCAGGGAGTAGTCATCACTATGCGACTGCCAGGTGTTCATAACGTCTGGAGTTGCTAGGAAAATGCGTGCGTTACCTAGCGGTGCATCAAGGACATATGCTTTCTTGGAAGCTATGAGGACAATCCTCAAGTTATGGCACCAGTCCATATAGTTGCTTCCATCGTCTTTCAGCTTGGTTTTCTCTAGGAAAGCGTTCAAGTTGAGGGCAGCATTAGCGTGGGCCACTGGATCTACAAGATAGATTGTACAGAGAATTTTAGACTAAGTTCATGATAAATAAGTTCATCTAATAAAATTATTTAATGAACTCCCACTTAGATAGACATCCCTCTAGTCATATAAGTGATACATGCAACATATCGACTAGGCCGTGTCCGATCATCATGTGAGACGGACTAGTCATCAAGGGTGAACATCTCTATGTTGATGGCATCTACTATACGACTCATGTTCGACCTTTCGGTCCATCGTGTTCTGAGGCCATGTATCTACATGCTAGGCTCGTCAAGTCAATCTTAGTGTTTCGCGTGCATAAATCTGGCTTACATCCGTTGTATGCGAACGTTAGAATCTATCACACCCGATCATCACGTGGTGCTTCAAAACAACGATCATTCACAACGGTGCACACTTAGGGGGAACACATTTCTTGAAATTTTAGTGAGAGATCATCTTATTTATGCTATCGTCGTTCTAAGAAAATAAGATGTAAAAACATGATAAACATCACATGCAAATCATAAAGTGACATGATATGGCCAATATAATCTTGTGCCTTTGATCTTCATCTTCGGGGCGCGGTATGATCACCATCGTCACCGGTACGACACCATGATCTCCATCATCGTGTCTTCATGAAGTTGTCTCGCCAACTATTACTTCTACTACTATGGCTAACAGTTAGCAATAAAGTAAAGTAATTACATGGCATTTTTTATTGACACACAGGTCATACAATAAATTAAGACAACTCCTATGGCTCCTGTCGGTTGTCATACTCATCGACATGCAAGTCATGATTCCTATTACAAGAACATGATCAATCTCATACATCACATATATTTCATCACATCCTTTTGGCCATATCACATCACATAGCATACCCTGCAAAAACAAGTTAGATGTCCCCTAATTATTGTTGGAAGTTTTACTTGGCTGCTATGGGTTTCTAGCAAGAACGTTTCTTACCTACGCAAAAGCCACAATGGTGATATGCCAATTGATATTTACCCTTCATAAGGACCCTCTTCATCGAATCCGATCCGATTAAAGTGGGAGAGACAAACACCCGCTAGCCACCTTATACAACAAGTGCATGTCAGGCGGTGGAACCAGTCTCACGTAAGCGTACGTGTAAAGTCGGTTCGGGCCGCTTCATCCCACAACGCCGCCAAATAAATATAGTGATAGTAACGGCAAGCAAATTGAACAAATCATCGCTCACAACCATTTGTGTCCTACTTGTGCACAGAATCTACGCATAGCCCTACCTCTGATACCACTGTTGGGGAATGTAGTAATAATTCAAAAAAAATCCTACGTGTCACCAAGATCAATATTGGAGATGCTAGCAACAGGAGATAGGGAGTGCATCTTCATATCCTTGAAGATCTCTAAGTGGAAGCATTGCAAAGAACGCGGTTGATTGAGTCGTACTCATGGCGATTCAAATCGCGGAAGATCTGATCTAGGTGCTGATCGGACGGCGCCTCCACGTTCAACACACGTACAGCCTGGGGATGTCTCCTCCTTCTTGATCTAGAAAGGGGAAGGATAAGTTGAGGGAGAGATCCGGCAGCATGACGGCATGGTGGCGGTGGAGCTCGTGGTTCTTCGGCAGAGCTTCGCCAAGCAGTACGGAGGAGGAGGAGGTGTAGGATGGGGAAGGGCTGCGCCTGGGGCAAGGGGTAAGCTCCCATGCACCTCCCCACTATATATAGGGGTGGAGCGGGTGGTTTTTTGCCCTCCAACTCCATTGGGGCGTTGGCAAAACTGGAAGGAAAGAAATCCCATCCTTTCCCTTCCCCACCGATTGTTATCCCCCTTTTTAGGGATCTTGATCTTATCCCTTCGGGATATGATCTTATTCCTTCTAAGGGGAGATCTTGGTGCACCTCGACCAGGGGTGTGGGGCCCTTCCCCCACTACCCACGTCCATGTGGGTCCCCCAATGCAGGTGGGCCCCACTCTGAAACCTTATATAATCTTCCCAGCACAATACCGAAAAATTCCGAACATTTTCCGGTGGAAAAAATAGGACTTACCATATATAAACCTTTACGTACGGACCATTCCGGAACTCCTCGTGACTTCCGGATCTCATCCGGTAACTCTGAACAACTTTTGGTCACCGAACCTTAAGTGTGTATACCATACGGATTCGGGAACCATGCAGACATGACCGAGACAGCTCTTCGGCTAATAACCAATAGTGGGATCTAGATACCCATATTGGATCCCACATGTTCCATGATGATCTCATCGGATGAACCATGATTTCGTGGATTCAATTAATCCCGTATATAATTCCCTTTGTCCATCGGTATGTTACTTGCCCGAGATTCGATCTTCGGTATCCCTATACCTTGTTCAATCTCGTTATCGGAAAGCCTCTTTACTCGTTCCGTAACACATGATCTTGTGACTAACTCCTTAGTCACACTGAGCTCATTATGATGATGTATTACCGAGTGGTCCCAGAGATATCTCTCCATCACACGGAGTGACAAATCCCAGTCTCGATTCATGCCAACTCAACAGACACTTTCAGAGATACCTATAGTGCGCCTTTATAGTCACCCAGTTATGTTGTGGCGTTCGATACACCCAAAACATTCCTACGGTATCCAGGAGTTGCACAATCCCATGGTCTAAGGAAATGATACTTGACATTAGAAAAGCTCTAGCAGACGAACTACACGATCTTGTGCTTTGCTTAGGATTGGGTCTTGTCCATCACATCATTCTCCTAATGATGTGATCTCGTTATCAACGACATCCAATGTCCATGGTCAGGAAACCATCACCATCTATTAATCAATGAGCTAGTCAACCAGAGGCTCACTAGGGACATGGTGTGGTCTATGTATTCACACGTGTACTACGGTTTTCGGTTACTACAATTATAGCATGAACAATAGAAAATTATCATGAACAAGGAAATATAATAATAGCCAATTTATTATTGCCTCTATGGCATATTTCCAAAAGAAGGAGATATGCCGGATCCGCTTGCTATTGTTGTGCTAGAGCTTCTGCTGGTAGATAGCTATTCAGCTCAGAGCTAGCTCGCGAGCCTCCTCGAGGAGGTCGACGACGTCCTTCTTGATTTACAGGGCAACCCGAGGCGAATCAAATTTGATGTTGGTGCGAATGATTGCCTCAGACTCGTACACGAGAAAGAAAGGGGTGTAGCCGGTCGACCGGTTTGGCATGGTCGTGAGGCTCGAGAGGACAGTTGGCAGTTCTTTGATCCAGCATCCCGCTGACCTGACCAGTGGCACCACAATCCAGGGCTTGATGTCGGCCAGGATTAGGCTGTTTGCCCACTCAACCTGGCCATTTGACTGCGGGTGGGTGACGGACACCAAATTGAGGAGGATTTCTTGCCCTTTCTCTGGCTCGATGCAGCGCTGATGTACGCCGGTTGTGCTGCAATGAACTAGCTCACGGTTGATGATGTTGTAGGTGGGAGCACGACGTTGGATCTGTCGGGCCTCATCTTCATTGGGGGGAGGTCGTCGAGGAAGAGGAAAGCCAAGATGGGTTGGGACCATGAAGGTACCGACATGGGAGCTAGCTCGGGCTCGAGCGGGACGTTGGAGGCGGATGGGCCCCCCGCAACCGGCTGTCCAGCCCCTGGGGCCGGCTTGCCAGTCCCCGGGACGGCTGGCTAGCCCCTAGGACTGAAGCAACAGGAGGAGCGTTGATTGACATCATGATGGTTGCGGTCTTGGAGCCGGCCGCCTCGGACGCGACCGGCTCGACAGCTGGAACTGGTGGTGCCGGCTAGGCAGCCGCCGCTGACGGTGCCGGCTAGGCAACCAGATCCGTTGGTGGGCTGGCTATGTTAGCCGGCACGAAGATGGACCCCGATTCGGGGGAGGTCTTGATCGATGTCTTGAGCAGCTGTTCGAGGGAGACGCCGGCTGGGATCGCCTGCCGGGTGGAGCCGATCTTTGCCAGCATATCGGCTACCTCGTTGTCCGCTCGGGGGACGTGATGGAACTCAGAGCCCTCGAAGGAGCCGATGAGCTGCTGGACGAGGAAGCAATAGCTAGCCATGTTGGCGTCTCTGGCGTCCCATTCGCCAGAGACCTACTGCACCACGAGGTCGGAGTCGCCGAAGCATAGGATGCGCCTGATGCCAATCTCCTTGGCAAGCTGGAGGTCGTGGACGAGGGCCTCGTATTCGACCACGTTGTTGGAGGCGGCAAAGTGGATATGAAGTGTGTAATTGAGCTGGTCTCCCTTCGGGGAGGAGAGGACGATGCCAGCTCCCAAGCCGGTTCGCATCCTCGAGTCATCGAAGTGCATGCGCCAATGTGTGGAGTCTAGGGAGGCGACACGAATTCAGTCTCCGCCCAGTCGACGAGGAAGTTCGCCATCACCTGCAACTTGATGGAGGTGCGTGGCTCGTACTGGATCTCTTGATCGGTGAGGGCGATGACCCATTTGGCGATCCGGCCAGTGGCGTCCCCGATGCTTATGATTTCACCGCGAGGGTCCGTTCTCACCATGGTGATGGTGTGCTCCTAGAAGTACTGCTTGACCTTCTTGGCGGCGAAGTATATGCTATAGCACATCTTCTGGAAGTGGGGGTACTTCTAGTTGGAGGCGGAGAGGACCTCGCCAAGGTAGTAGACAGGGCACTAGATTGGCAGCGTCCTACCCTTCTCCACCTGCTCCACCACCAGGACGACGCTGAGGACGCGCATGGTCGCCGCGATGTAGGCGAGCAAGGGTTCCTTCTTAGCCAGCGCGGACAAGATGCGCGTGCTGGTGAGAGCCTGTTTGAGGCCACGAAAGGCCTCGTCTGCCTCATCGGGCCAGTCAAACATAGTCGGCTTCTTTGTGGGGTAGTGGCCCGGCTCGGCCAGAGCCGTCTTTCACAGGAGCCCGTAGAGGGGAAGCGCCTTCTCTCCTAGCCAGCTGATGAACCGGCTGAGCGTGGCGAGGTAGCCGGTGAAGTTTTAGACGTCACAGAGCCGGGTTGGCTTGGGCATGCGTTCGGTTACCCTGATCTTCTCTAGGTTAGCTTTGATGCTGCGAGCGGACACGAAGAAACCCAGGAGCTGGCCGGCTGGGACGCCGAAGACGCACTTCTCTGGATTGAGCTTGATCTTGTATTCGCACAAGTTCACGAACATCTCCCAAAGATTGTCGAGGAGGCTGACGTGCTTCTTGGTCTAGATGACGATGTCGTCAATGTAGACATGGACATTCCTACCTATGTGAGGCAGGAGACACTTCTGTATGCAGTGCTGGAAGGTATCGCCTGCATTCTTCAGGTCGAAGGCCACGGTGATGTAGGAGTAGGCCCCAAAAGGAGTGATGAAGGAGGTCTTCAGCCGGTCGAATCGGACCAGCTTGATCTGGTGGTAGTTGGAGTAGGCTTGCAGGAAGGACAACAACTCACAGACGGTTGTGGATTCGATGACTTGATTGATCCACGACAGGGCGAACGGGTCCTTGGGGCACGCCTTGTTCAGGCTTGTGTAGTCGATGCACACACGCCAGGTCTTGTTCTTCTTCAGCACCAGGACTGAGTTGGCCAGCTAATCCGGGTTGAAAACTTCCATGATGAAGCCGGCTGCGAGCAGCCGAGAAATCCCTTCTCCTATAGTACGCCGCTTCTCCTCGGAGAAATGGCGCAGGGGTTCCTTGACCGGCTTCGCATCCGGCCGTACGTGGTGCTTGTTCTTGGCGAACTTCCTCGGAACACCCAGCATGTCCTTGGGAGACCATGCGAAGATGTCCCAATTCTCACGAAGGAAGTCGACGAGCTTGCTTTCCTATTTGCTGTCGAGGCAGGAGCTGATGGTGACACACTACTTGGGGTTGGCTGGGTCGAGTGGCACTTATCTCATGTCCTTGGACGGCTGGAACGAAGCCTCGGCAACCGACTGGGATGGAGGAATCGGCATGGCCGGTTGGCTAGCGGCGTGAGCTATGAGCCGGTCGAGCTGTAGCTTCTCCTCTGCTATCTCCAGGGCCTCGGCCAGCCGGCTGCCGTCTCGCATGCACGCGATAGACATCTTGTAGTCGCTTAGCGATGGTGATGATGCCCTTGGGACTCGACATCTTGAGCTTGAGGTAGGCGTAGTGGGGGATCGCCATGAAGTTGACTAGAGTCGGTCGACCGAGCAGCACGTGGAAGGGACTATCGAGGTCCACCACCTTGAATCATATCGGTTCACGGCGGAATTGGCTATGGCAGCCGAAGAAAATGTTGAGGTTGATCTTGTCGATGGGGGTGCAGGACTTTCCCGGCATGATGTCATGGAAAATTGTCTGGCTCGCCTACAGATCTTCTACCTTGAACCCCAGTTTAAGCATCATATCGAGGTAGAGGATGTTGGTGTTATTGCCCCCGTCGATCAACACTCGCGAGAAGCAGAAGGTGCGCCTCTCAGAGGCGATGGTTGGATCGACGACGAGGGCGTAGCTGCCAGGGCTTGGCATAACGACTGGGTGGTCAGCCCGGCTCTAGGTATCCGGCTTCTCGGAGCAGTGCATGAACTGGGGAGTCACAGGCATGGTGCCATTCACCTCGCGGTAGAGCCGGCACAAAGCGTGCTTGTCCGTATCTTCCCTAGTGAAGACAATGTAGGAATCGTCTCGCTTGGGTAACTGGTCAAGCAGGGGACCGTCATTCTAGGTTGGAGCGGGAGTCGGCAACGGAGCGGGAGTGGGAGCCGGCGCCGGTGGTCGGAGAGGCAGCACGGGAGGAGCCGGGAGGCCGTCCCCCCGGGCCAGCCGCTATAAGAAGCGCACTGCTGGAGCTTGTGCGTGGAGGGCTTGGCTCCAGAATGATTCTTGCAGGGGAGGTCGAGCATCTGCTCGAACGTGAACTTGGGATGCCAAGCAGCCTTCCCGGTGTGCTAACGCTGACCGAAAGGCTAGGCAGCCGGCTGCTCTTCCTCAACGGTGGTGACCTATCGGCTCCCATAGCAGGAGTCGGGCTGGTCGGCCTTGTGTTTGTTGTTCCACGGCTGTCGATTGTCTTTGGCCGGTCGTGACGTAGCCGGCAGAGCAGCAACCTTGGCGGGCATGCTGACCTTGACCCGGATTGCCGAGTCGGCCATGGCGTACTTGTCCGCCTTGGCCACGAGGTCTATCAGCGTAGAAGGTTTGGAGCACAGGAGCTTGTGATTGCGGTAGGTGCCATCACAACAACCCTTGATGAAGTACTGGATTACATGCACCTCGTGCACTCCTTCACAGGAGTTGCGGACCTCGGTCCATCGGGTGAGGTAGTCGCGGAGAGGCTCGTCCAGGTGTTGCTGCCCGGGACGCAGGGCCCTGAACGCACATGGCTAGTTCGCGGGGGCAGCCCGGGACGCCTGTAGGTGCCGGTGAAGTTGCGGACGAATGCCTCTTCAAAGTACATCCAGGTGTTGCTGCTGTCGGCTGCCAGGCTGTTCAGCCAGATGCGGGCTAAACCAATCAACATGAGGGGGGCATAGCGGACGGCTACGCGTTTGTTCCCCCTGGCGATGCTGACTGCGGTGGATTAATCAGTCAGCCAGTCCTCTAGCTTGGCGGCTCCGTTATACTTTGGGATGTCATGGGGGAGCGTGAAGCCGGTCGGGAACGGCTCGTTGCGGATACGGGGGCCGAAGCACACCAGACAGATTAAGCCCTCCTCCTCGAGGAGGGCTGACTGCGCCAGCCAGTCGATGCTGAGATGTGCGTCGTTCTTGCTGTGGGGGATCCGTGGTCTGAGCCGGGCTGCGAGCTCAAGGCGGACGGCCGGCGGGATAGACCGCGCCGGCTCCTGTCGCGGGGGCAGAGTGTGCCCGCGGCTGCATCGGCTCCGCTAGTCGGCACCTTGTTGCGGATGTTGATGCCAATCGGGTTGTTGCTGCACCGGCTGTTCACAGCTGGCTGCTCATTCCCGGGAAGCTAGGAACGCCGGATGTTGCTTCCCTTGACTCGCTGGCCGGAGACGCGAGGGGAGCAGGAGTGTTGAGCCGGCTGATGACCAGCAGCTCCAACGCCCTCGCCCTCGGGATGGGAAACCTTGGAGACGGCTCCGCCAGGTTGGCTGTAGGGGTGTCGTAGACGGACAGGTTGCCGCTAGGGATCTCCGCGACGAGGCAGCCGCGGTCACGCACAACCCCACGCCGGCTGGGCTCGGTGCTAGCCGGGGTGAGAGCATAAGCGGAGATGTACTCCCACTGAGCGGCCTCCATCCGGCGCCGCTCGGCCACGAGGGCGCTGGCGTCTTCGAACAGCAGGCGGCGGGCCGCCTCTAGTTCGACTGTGATGGCGTTTGGGTTTGCCGTCGGAGCGATGCGGGTGCTAAGACCCCGGTGCCGGTGCGGCTAGCGGCCACGTTGGCCTCGGCCCGCGCTCGGCCGGAAGAGGTGGAGGGAGCGTTGACCATCACTCCCACATGGACGCGGGAGCCGTAGCCGTTGCCCGTGGCGAGTGCACCCACGGACATGGTGGGCCGATGTAGTTGAGCACCTGGCTAGGCTACTCGTCATCCACTGGCTCGTCGGCGAGACTCAGCTTGCCGAAGCGCTCGGTGAGCGCGACAATGTCGAGCACGAGGTTGCCGCCGAGGCGCTCGATGGAGAGGCCAACGACATTTCCCGCAGGGCCTGCCGGAGTAAGCCCCACGATCGTGTAGTACTGCCCGGACGCAGGGCGGCCGAGGGAGGTGCTAGAGGGTCCCGCCCGGAACGTGACTCCAGCCGGCGCCACGTACGGCCCCACGGTGGGCGCCAACTGTCGTTGTTTTCTCATGATAGATGCCACGGGTAGGCTTATCGAAGGTGGTTGGGTCCGAAGGACGCCGATGGGCTCCGGGAGCGGGATTAAGCACAAGCGGTGGCAGACACACGATGTACCCAGGTTCGGAGCCCTCCGTGGGACGTAACACCCCTATTCCTGCTTGGTCTAGGTTGATAGGTGGATGGGTTTACAATCGTGCTCCTTGATCTGTTGTCTAGAGGTGGAAGAAGGAGCAGCCAGCTCCTCTTCCCTTGCTACGTGAGTGTCGTGTGTGTGGAGAGTTGATCGTGTGTATGCTTTCCCTTTGCATGGGGGGCTCCGAGGGTTTTTATAGGCCAACCCCCTGGATTACAATATGAATAGAAGGCTACATGTGGGGCCTAGCTGGCAGCCTCTCTAGCCAGATGTGGTGCCCTCGGCTGAGGGGTATTGTCGCTGGTAGGACCCGCCGGCTATGGTGTCCCTTCAGGGGCCGGAGGGGCCTACCGGTGGGTCCCCATGCCAATCATTTCATGGCACCGGTTGTCCTTCGGGGCATTGTCTTGCGGCATCCGGCATGGTCTATGGTACGATCGGCCACGCTCTAGCCATGCCGGGGCAGGTAATGAAGTAGTTGAGGGCATGCGGACACTATTCCGGCACCCGGTCGTAGTCGGCTAGAGTCAGAGGCACTATGGTGATGCGGGCGCTGACCCCCGATTAGATGGGGGGCCACTATTGGCACGCGTACCTTGACCATGGCATCCAATGCGCAGCCGGCTAGGGAGCCAGAGGTCTCTACTCCCAGCCGGCTGACATGTCATAGCTGACAGCGTGTAGCCGGACTGCAGGGGGAGGCGGCTCGCCCCGCAATCATTTCCGAAGTTTGGTGAAGAGAGTTGTTGAGGCTACCCCTGGGTTATCCCCCTGACAACCATAAAGTGACACTTCTCCCAATTCAAGACAAGATTAGTTTCTTCACATCTCTACAAAACTCGATCAAGGTTGCTCAAGCAATCAGCAAAAGAAGTTCCGTAAACGTAGAAGTCATCCATGAAAACCTGAACAATCATTTCACAAAAGTCAGAGAATATAGCAGTCATACATCTTTGAAATGTAGCAGGTGCATTGCATAAAGCAAAAGGCATATATCTATAAGCAAAGGTAATGAAAGGGAAAGTAAAAATTGTCTTTTCTTGATCCTCTTTTGACAAAGGTATTTGAGAGAAACAAGAATAACCATCTAGAAAGCAAAAGTTTGTGTGTTTGGATAGTATTTCTAGCATTTGATAAATAAAAGGTAGAGGGTAATGATCTTTCCAAGTAGCTTTATTTAATTTCCTAAAATCAATTACCATTCTATACCCTATAACAATTCTTTGTGGGATCAATTCATTTTTACCATTAGGAACTACGGCAATACCTCCCCTCTTAGGGACACAATGAACAGGACTAACCCATCTACTATCAGCAATAGGATAAATTATACCTGCCTCCAGAAGCTTTAATATTTCATTTCTTACCACTTCTTTCATTTTAGGATTTAACCATCGGTGGTGATCAACAACTGGTTTAGTAGATAGCTCTATATTAATTTTATGCTGACATAGAGTGGGACTAATGCCCTTAAGATCATCAAGAGTATATCCAATAGTAGCACGGTGCTCCCTCAGAGTTTTCAATAATCTCTTTTCTGCATGCTCTGACAGGTCAGCACTAATAATAACATGATATATCTTCTTTTCATCAAGATAAGCATATTTCAATGTATCTGGTAATTGTGTAAGCTCAAACACGGGATCACTCTTAGGTGGAGGAGGATCCCCAAGTATTTCAACAGGCAAGTTGTGTTCCAAAATAGGATGCTGATCAAAGACAATCTTATCTATTTCATTCCTTTCATTCATATGCATATCATTTTCATGGTCTAGCCGATATTGTTCTAAGGGGTCAGTAGGCGGCACAACAATAGAAGCAAGACCCATAGTTTCATCCTTACTAGGCAATTCTTTATCATGGGGTTATCTACGAAATTTAGAGAAATTAAACTCATGAGACGTGTCCCCAAAACTTATAGTAACAGTTTTCTTCTCACAATCTATCCTGGCATTAACAGTATTCAAGAAAGGTCTACCAAATATAATGGGACAAAAATCATGTTGTGGAGAACCAAGGACAAGAAAATCAGTAGGATATTTTATTTTCCCACACAAGAGTTCAACATCTCTAACGATCCCAACTGGTGCTATAGTATCTCTATTAGCAAGCTTAATTGTAACATCAATTTCCTATAACTCAACTGGTGCAATATCATTCTTAATTTCTTTATATAAGGTAAAGGGAATTGCACTCATGCTGGCACCCACATCACATAAGCCATGATAACAATGATCTCCTATTTTAACAGAAACAACATGCATGCCAATAATAGGTCTATGTTTATCTTTGGCATCAGGTCTAGCAATAGTAGTAGCTTCATCACAGAATTGAATAACATGCCCTTGAATATTATCAACCAAGATATCTTTAACCATAGCAATACTAGGCTCAACTTTAATTTGTTCAGGGGGTGTATGTGTTCTCACATAGCTCTTACAAACCACAGTTGAAGCTTTGGCATGTTCCTTTATTCCAACAGGGAAAGGTGGTTTCTCAATATAAGCAGTAGGAATAACAGGATCAACATTATAAGTAGTAGTTTCTTCTTCAACTTTAATATGTTCAACAAATTTCACTTCAATGGGAAGATGATATTTAAACCACTTATCCTTAGGGAGGTCAACATTAGCAGCAAAAGATTTACAGAAAGAAGCTACTATCTCAGAGTCAAGTCCATATTTAGTGCTAAATTCACGAAAAGCATCGGTGTCTATGAAGATTTAACACAATCAAACTTAAGGTTTATACATGACTTTTTACCTTCGTCGAGTTCCCAATCTTCAGAGTTGTGTGTAATTCTCTCCAGTAAATCCCATGTGAAGTCAATATGTTTCTTCATATAGGAACCAACATAAGAATTATCGAGCATGGATTGATCATTACGAGAAAGCCGAGCATAAAAATTCTCACTAATAATTTATCTTAAGAGATCAAGATTGGGGCATGAATATAAAATTGAGTTAAGCCTCCCCCAAGCTTGAGCGATTCTTTATTCTTCACGAGGCCAAAAATCATAGATATAATTCCGATCATGATGAACTAGATGAATAGGATAGAAATTCTAATGAAATTCCATTTTCAATCAGTTGTAGGTCCATGATCCAATATCATCACATAGCCTATACCATGTCAATTCCTTCTCCTTCAAAGATAAAGGAAATACCTTCTTCTTGACATGATCCTTGGGTAGACCTGCAATCTTAAATAATCCACAAACTTCATCCACATAGATCATATGCAAATATGGTTGTAGTGTTCCATCTCCGGCATAAGGATTAGCCAGCAGTTTCTCTATCATACCCAAAGGAATTTCATAATAAATATCTTAAGTAGGTTTTGCAGGTTGAGGAGCAACTTTTTGTGCTTCCGGTCGAGGTGAAGATACCCCGAAAAAATCCCTCAAAGGATTACTTTTCATAGTAAGAAGTGACAATAAATTTCAGCACACTATATAAATTTTTCCTTACCAGATTACACTTACCAAAGGTGCTTCACTCCCTGCCAACGGTGCCAGAATAGAGTCTTGATGACCCACAACTATAGGGGACCTATCGTAGTCCTTTCAATAAGTAAGAGTGTCGAACCCAACGAGGATCAGAAGGAAATGACAAGCAGTTTTGAGTAAGGTATTCTCTGCAAGCACTGAAATTATCGGTAACAGATAGTTTTGTGATATATAATTTGTAACGAGTAACAAGAAAGAAGTGTAGAAAAGGTGTAGAAAGGTAGCCCAGTCCTTTTTGTAGCAAAGGACAGGGATGGACAAACTCTTATATAAAGCAAAGCACTCCCGAGGACACATGCGAATTTCCGTCAAGCTAGATTTCATCATGCTCATTTGATTCGCGTTCCTTACTTTGATAATTTCATATGTGGGTGGACCGGTGCTTGGGTGCTTCCCTTACTTGGACAAACCTCCCACTTATGATTAAACTCTCTCGCAAGCATCCACTACTAAGAAAGAAGAATTAAGATAATCTAACCATAGCATGAAACATATGGATCCAAATCAGCCCCTTACGAAGCAACGCATAAACCAGTGTTTAAGATTATGTCACTCTAGCAACCCATTATCTACTTATTACTTCCCAATGCCTTTCCCTAGGCCCAAATAATGCTGAAGTGTTATGTAGTGGATTTCACATAGCACCACTAGAGGAGAGACAACATACATCTCATCAAACAATTGAACGAGTACCAAATTCACATGATTACATATAACAAGACTTATCCCATGTCCTCAAGAACAAACATAACTACTGAACAAGCATGTTCATGTTCATAATCAGGGGAGTATTAATTATCATAAAGGATATTAACATATGATATTCCACCAAGTAAACCAACTAGCATCAACTAAAAGGAGTAATCAACACTACTAGCAACCCACAGGTACTAATCTGAGGTTTGAGACAAAGATCAGATACAAGAGATGAACTAGGGTTTGGAGAGGAGATGGTTTTGGTGAAGATGTTGATGGAGATTGACCCCCTCTCAATGAGAGGATTGTTGGTGATGACGACGGATTCGATTTCCCCCTCCGGGAGGGAAGTTTCCCCGGCAGAACTACTCCGTCAGAGCTCTAGATTGGTTCCGCCCAAGTTCTGCCTCGAGACGGTGGCGCTTCGTCCCGAAAGCTCTCTTATGATTTTTTTTCCAGGTCAAAACCCTTCGTATAGCAGAAGATGGGTGCTGGAGACCTGCCAGGTGGGTCACAAGCCACCTAGGTGCGGCCAGGGGGGTGGTCGCGCCTGGCAGGCTTGTGACCTCCTGGTGGGCCCCCTCTGGTATTTGTTTCGCCCAATATTTTTCGTATATTCCAAAATAATTCTCCATAACTTTCAGGAAATTTGGAGTTCTGAAGAATAGGTCTCTGAGATTTGCTCCTTTTCCAGTCCAGAATTCCAGTTGCCGGCATTCTCCCTCTTCATATAAACCTTGTAAAATAGTAGAGAAAAGGCATAAGTATTTTACCATATTGTGTAATAACAACCCATAATGCAATAAATATCAATATAAAAGCATGATTCAAAATGGAAGTATCACCTGCTGAAACATGAACAAATTCTTGTCGTGCTCCGCAATAAATAGCCTCAACTGCTCTTCTCTTTCCACAACACTCCCATCCTCCCTTTTGAATCTCCTGATCACATTCCTCATTTTGATTCTGAAGCATGAGCATGGAAGAATTGTGTATTCCGGTCACCATCCTTTAGCCAATTAGCTTCTGCTCACTGACGCCAGTACATATTATGTTGCTCCTCCATCCGACCCAATTTGTATCTTAGAAGGTGTTCACGGTTTACTTGGCTCTGGATCAGATGGTTGCATCTAGACACCTCAAGTTGCTTCTTTGCTCGACGCATCCGCCCCTCTGCTCCCCCAGAACCTCCCTATCCCACCACAGCAGCTCGCCGCTCACCCTCATGATACTTTCCATCATCGTCTAACCCCCCTCTATGAATGCCCCATTCCATGCTTCCTCCACAAGTTGACCACATTGTTCCTCTTGCAGCCAACGAGAATCAAACCAAAACACACTCGGTCTACCGCCATCAAGATTCCACTTTGACAAGCCACACAAATCGGCGATAATTGGGCGGTGATCTAAATGACGGGGGTCTCCATTGATTATTTTGTAAGGAGGGTATAACTCCTGCCAACACACATTTGTGACTGCTCTATCAAGCCTCTCACGGGTATATCCATCCACCATATGCCAATTATTCCTCCTAGTGAAGGGGTCTACCACAAAACCTAAGTCCGCCAGCCCAGAACCCTCTAAGGTGTTCCAGAACGCATGCACGCCCATTTTGGCCCGAGCCGGCCCTCCTTCTTTTTCATTTGCGAACAAGATCTTGTTAAAATCGCTCAAGCAAACACAAGGCATGTATCCCAAGCATGAAGGTCATGCAAATCCCATCAAGTGTTCTCCTTCTCCCCCACTTGGACTCCCCATACAGACAAGTCAGCCTCCAATGCACAATGACCTCCACATCAATGTAATATTTATCCTTCCATCATAGCTGAACATTTACCCACTGCCGCCAAAAGAGCGTGATTCACCCCTATGACCAACTGCATCCTGCACTGCCATATTCGGCATCCTGAGCTTCCATCTCAATATGTCCATCTCTCTATGTCGATTTTGTTTCTGACAAAAAGAGAATATCTGGGTCTTCTGCCCCCTGGAGCGCCAGGAGACTCCGAACTACCACCAGGTTCCCAAGCCCCCAACAATTCCATGCCACAAGCTTCATTGCTGCTCGCTGGGCTATTTTGACAGCCTGCCTCATTGCCCGTGTTGTTAATACCATAAATATTTGCCTTCTTTGCAAACTCATCCACCTCCTTATCAACCTCCATAGCATCACCCTTCCCCTTGGAACTCACATATACACCCATCGGTACTTGCCCTCCATTCCCCCTTTTCTCTGTCTCCTATCAAAAGTGCTTCCACCATCCCCCCTATTTTGCTTCTTTTACACTTCACTTGAATTATTCTTCAGTTCTCGAGCTCTCCCTTCCTCCCCTTTGATGGGCGCTGATAAGGCATCATGTGGTAGATCCTTCATAAACTGGTATGTACCCCAATGCATCTGTCCCCCACCATTCCCACCCCATGCACCCCATCTACATTGGTATTTTCGTTGAAGCTCAGTTTTTTGCTGATGGTTTTATCACCACTTTTCCTTCTTCTTGCGGAGTCTCCTGGACCTGTTTTAATGGACTTGTTTCCTCGTCATATTTTCCAACTTTACCCTTTACCCCATCAAGCTCAATCTGACTTGGTTTCCTCTAACTCCCACTGTGTTTGCCCGACCTGCTCTGACCGACACTACCTCCACTATAAGGGTGTCCACCATAGCCAACTCTCCCATCACCGCTAAACCTTCCCTCATTCTAGTTATTCCTACTTGGTTCACTTCCCCTCCTTGGTATGTACGCTTTCAGCCGAGAGCCAAATTGTTGTACCCCCCCTTTGGCAATCTAATCCCGCAGTCATTATCAATATGGTCTAGCATGCCACAGGTGTAGCACAGGTCCGGTAAAAATTCGTATTCAAATTTGCACCATAGCTCCTCCTCCTTAATCATTCTCCCCGTTTCTGTCCTGGCAGCCTCGTGAGCCTCTTCCTCGTCCTCCCTCATGAAGCCGCGCATCAGCGGCTCTGTGATGTCAATCTGAACTTTCACTTGGATAAATCTGCCCACTGTTGTATGCTTTTTGCCCACATCCACCTCTAGGAATTGTCCAACAATATCCCAATTGCCTCTCCCCTTCCCAACACATCATTTCCAGAGGGAGGTCGAAGACTCTCACCCACATTGGAATTGATCTAAACACATAGTCTTTTACAGTTTTTGTTGGCAAATAATCCTCCACAATCAGCAGCGACTGCCCAAACCCATGGCCCATCCTCAATTTCCTTCCTCTTCCTGGACGCTTGGTGAAAAGTGAATAGAAAAACATTGCAACCAGATCCTTGCACTCCAGACTCTTCAGCTGGCACCACTAATGACCCATAGTTATAGGGGCTCAATCGTAGTCCTTTTGATAAGTAAGAGTGTCCAAGCCAACAAGGAGCAGAAGGAAATGACAAGCGGTTTTCAGCAAGGTAGTATCTGCAAGCACTGAAATTGTAGGTAACAGGTAGTTTGATAGCAAGATAATTGGTAATGAGCAAGTAACTGTAATGGTAAATAAAGTGCAGCAAGATAGCCAAATCCTTTTGTGAAAAAGGCCATGCCAAAACGATCTCTTATAATAAGCAAGCATTCTTGAGGGTACACGGGAAATTCATCTAGTCACTTTCATCATGTTGGTTTGATTCGCGTTCACTACTTTGAAAAGTTGATATGTGGGTGGACTGGTGCTTGGGTGTTGTTCTTACATGAACATACCTCCCACTTATGATTTACCCCCTCACAAGAATCCGCAACTACCTGCTAAAGTGTAAAGCTCATTCACACTTCGGCCAATTCCCATGATTTTCTTTCCAAAGTCCGCTCGCCGAACAACAAAACCCATAGAGGTATACAACTCCTTCCGAGGTGCAGGAGCGGACATACGACAGGGCATATTGAGGACATCAGCTCACCCATCAAAGACCCCTGGTACAGCCCCTCCTGTAAAATTTCTATTTCATTTTGAAATACATGTAAACAGTTGCATTGACAATTTGAATAATAAGAGTTCTTGTGCAAAATAGAAAACCATTATACATGGTCGCTTCACTGTCTTTTTTGGCACATACTCAATTTTCTCCCTCTTCTTGCAGAACTGTTTGGTACACAATTATGACGCAACCGGCTAATAGATCGGGGGCTCAAACTTAAAAATTGCCCTAAGCACAATCGATTCTGCATTCGACGTCTTGGTATTCCGCTTTATATGCATTGGTTCCGAACTATGTCTTGGGTCAATAGTTAGGTTGCCCGGTTCCTGTGCTTGCCCCTTTACATTCCGCTCGTTCAGCTGAAGGGGCAAAGGTAGAACCACTGCAATTGTGCTTCCAGCTAGCCTGGTCAAGCACCTCAGGGGAGAAAGCCGAAAACTGACGGTCATAGTATGCGAGAACCGATCTGCGAATCCAAGCTTAAGTGTTATACTAAAAACCTTGTTAGAGGTTATTCCATGTCATACATTGGGTTTGGTATTCGTACAAACCCTATGATATCGGCTTTAGCGGTGGTTTATCCGAACATCACAAATCACTAGGGGCTGGTCATCAGCACCCCACATTCCTTTCTTGCGCTCCTACGGCTAAGTGAAAGGAATAAAGCATTATGGTCTGATTGCCTTGTCCGCCTCACACTACCGCCTTTGGGTACCGGTAGCTCGGCTAACGGTCACAGTGCGTCGGTAGAGATACCTCATGTAGTATCTACGTGGGGGCTGAAGCCGACTCGCAACTTTTGGTTTCAACGGCCACACATGATTTATAAGGAATGCAAAACATGAAATACATGATAAACCATGCATCACAAATATAAAGGCGTTAAAAAGTCTTTGGACATATTACAAAGCATTTACTCATAAATGTTTTCTTTTGAACATTGAGCCTCTATTGCCCGAGAACCCTCCATCACTACGGAGAAGTATCGCTCAGGACACCTATGCTCCTTTCCAGGGGGTGGAAGAACGGTGGCTATCTTCGTCGGATGAAGACCCGGCCAGTGCACCTTGGACCTTGCAAAGGCCATCCGAGCTCCTCGATACAGGAGGAACGCCTTAGTCCGTCGATCCGAGGCGAGGCGTCGCTCAGCTTCTATACCAGGCCAAAGTAGCTGCTCGGAAATGGCTCGTTGGGCCATAGCGGGATACAGAGATCCTTCATTGCCGGCTCCGCCATCAGGTGCAGGTCCATCAGCTGCTTCAGCTGCTCGACGAGAAGAGGAGAGCGCGCAGAGGCTTCGAATTGCGCCAAAAATAGCTGAGCTTCATCTCCCTCCCCCCGTGAAGCATAGAACTGGTTCGCGTCCACTATGCTCTTCTAGAGGTCTGAGGAGGCACCTGAGGGACGCCACACTTGGGGAGCAATGCAAACCTGCTATCACCAAAGACACACTGCAGTAGATATGGCTTACCATCCGTGATAGCCTTCACTTGGTGAACTTCCTCTTCAAAGAACCGCCTATCCACCCGCTCCTTTTGGAGATCGGTTTTCAGAGTAGATAGTTTGGTGGCCTACAACTTGCCTTTCTTCTCAAGGTCCTCACACTTTTCGCTGGCGTCCTTGAGCTCCTGTTGGATTTCCTCCAATTGAGCCTCATGCTTGGCACTGGTGGCTTTTAAAGAGGAAAGTACGACAACCACTTGTTCGGCCCCCGCCTTCTCGTCAATGGCCTCTTGCTCCACCTTTTGCAGCTTGGCCTTGAGCTTCTCTATTTCCTTCCCCGAGGCTGGGTAAGCATCAAACATATAAATACTTCATCGATAGTATGGTAATGAAAATATCAGATATTGTAATCCGGCTTACCTACCGCCTCGTCGAATCTCTTGTTCAGAGCATCAAGCTCATCTTCGGAGCCCTTGAACTTCCGATTTAGCTCGTCTAGCTCAGCGACATTAGTAGCCGCTGCCGATGACAAAGCCTAGAATTAACAAACCCCTATCAGATTGCATGGATTCAAACCTCCTAAATGTAGTAAATATGATCCTATGTTCGGTCCTCTTAATTGTTGTTATAAATTCCGAACAAATATCGTTTCGTACATTGTCCGGACAATAATTTATGACTGACCCCAAGGTGAGTTTTTCTAAAACTCACCTAGGGCTCGGGGGCTGCTATATATACATAAACGATAGCACAAATGTAATAACTTAATATGCTAGAAATAGAACATTACACGGCTCACCTGGAAGCCCGTCAGGAGACAGTTGAAGGCTCCTTTAGTCCGCTATTAACGGACTGAATGCTTTGTAAAACTGCACCCATAAGGGTGTGGTGCTCCTCGGAAATAGATGCGCTTGATAGAGCCTCCCCCATAACCGGCCACCCATTGGTCGATGGTGCCGGTGGTGATCGGTTAACCCGATCTCCAACCGAGGATTGAACTGGTGCCTCTGGAGGCACGATGCGCTCCGGAGATGACCTTTGAGGGGACTGGGCATCCCTTTGTCCGGTATCCCTAGTATTCGGGAGGGGCTCCTCCCTTGGTCTTTGGCGGTCCAAGCGTTAGCCATGACCATGACGTCGTCACCCCCACCGCTGGTGTTTGGCTTCCAAGGAGCCTGCTGGGATGACACCTCCACGACATCCTTTGCGACGCCTGGAGGATTGGGATGCGATGCGGTCCCACTCTTTGCTAGCTCGGCAGGTGGGGTCTCCCTATCCGAAACTTGGTCGGTGAGGAGAACGCGTGGTGGGCTGCAGATCAATAGGCGCTCACGTGTTAATAACATTTAAAAGCTTGGAATTAATGGCCCAGAGTCTTCGGATTCTTACCTTTGGGTTGGGGGCTTGACCCTTACATTCCTTTGAGGAACCTTCTCGAAGTCTTCGGACTCGGTATCCGAGTCCAAACTATCGGGCAGAATCGACTGCGGTTGACGCGCCTTCTTCAGGGCAGGAGGAGGTAGGTCCTCTGCCGTGTCCGGTGACGCTGCCCTCTTTCTTGCAAGGGGGGAATCACCTTCCCCCTCGTCCTCATACTCCTCCTCTTGATTAGAGGAGGCATGTGTTTCCTCATATACAACATCCGGCTGGTCCTTGATGCGAAGAGCTCCTTGGCTTCTCTCCTTATTCTCTTTCTTTTCTCGCACCTTGTAAAGCGCCACGATGAGCATCTCCGACAATAGCTTAGACCTGATGTCTTCGGGCTGAGGTGTCGGGCAGTTGATGCCCGTGGCCTTGCTCAGCCATTTCTGCAGAGGTGATCGTAAAATGCTTTGAGTTTCTTTTGGGAAAAAGAGTCGATCAAACAAAACTATGTTATACCTGGGAAGGAGGGTTATCGGCATGTAGGTGATGACCCAGAAGTATAGGGGATCTATAATAGTCAGTTCGATAAGTAAGTGTGTTGAACCCAACGAGGAGTAGAAGGAAACGACAAGCGGTTCTCAGTAAGGTATTCTCTGCAAGCACTGAAATTATCGGTGACAGATAGTTTCGTGATAACATAATTCATAACGGGTAACAAGTAACAATTGTAGCAACAGTGCAGCAAGGTAGCCCAATCCTTTTTGTAGTAAAGGACAGGCCAGAACAAACTCTTATATAAACCCAAGCGCTCCCGAGGACACATGGGTATTTCCGTCAAGCTAGTTTTCATCATGCTCATTTGATTTGCGTCCGTTACTTTGATAATTTGATATGTGGGTGGACCCGTGCTTGGGTGTTGCCCTTAATTGGACAAACCTCCCAGTTATGATTAACCCCTCTCGCAAGCATCCGCAAGTACGAAAGAAGAATTAAGGTAAACCTAACCATAGCATGAAACATATGGATCCAAATCAGCCCCTTAAGAAGCAACACATAAACTAGGGTTTAAGCTTTTGTCACTCTAGCAACCCATCATCTACCTATTACTTCCCAATGCCTTCCCCTCAGCCCAAATAATGGTGAAGTTCTATGTAGTCGATGTTCACATAACACCACTACAGGAGAGACAACATATATCTCATCAAAATATCAAACAAATACCAAATTCACATGATTACTTATAACCAGACTTATCCCATGTCCTTAGGAACGAACATAACTGCTCATGTTCAAGATCATAGGAGTATTAATTATCATAAAGGATCTGAACATATGATCCTCCAGCAAGTAAACCAACTAGCGTCAACTACGAGGAGTAATCAACACTACTAGCAACCCACAAGTACCAATCTGAGGTGTGGAGACAAATATCGGATATAGATGAGATGGTGGTGGTGAATATGTTGATGGAGATTGACCCCCTCTCGATGAGAGGATCGTTGGTGATGACGATGGCTTCGATTTCCCCCCTCCAAGAGGGAAATTTCCCCGGCAGAACAACCCTACGGGAGCTCCAGATTGGTTCTTTCCAAGTTCCACCTCAAGATGGCGACGCTTTATCCCGAAAGCTTCCGTATGATTTTTTTTCAGGTCAAAGCCCTCCATATAGAAGAAGATGGGCATCGGGGACCTGTCAGGTGGGCCACAAACCTGCGAGGCATGGCCAGGGTGTGTGGCCACGCCTGGCAAGCTTGCCACCTCCTCATGGCCCGCCTTTGTTATTTGTTTTGCCCAGTATTTTATATATATTTAAAAGTAATTTTCTATGATTTTTCAGGACTTTCGGAGTTGTGTAGAATGGGTATCTCAGGTTTGCTCCTTTTTTCAGTCCAGAATTCCAGCTGCCGGCATTCTCCCTCTTCACGTAAACCTTATAAAATAAGATAGATAGGGCATAAGTATTATACCATAACATGTAATAACAACCCATAATGCAATAGATATCAATATAAAATCATGATGCAAAATGGACGTATCAGTAGGCCCTGATCCTCCTCCTCGGCTGGCCAGCGCTACTGAGCCATGAACAGCGCCTTCCATAGCTTCTCCGGAGTGGTGCGGAAGAGACGACGAATAGTAGGTTCATCGCTAAACCGATAAGACCACAAGGGAGAGCCTCGACACTGACAGGGGAGGATGCGCCGTCGAAGCATGATCTGGACCATGTTGGCTAGCTCGATCTTGCCTTTGATCATTGAGGCGATGCGCTTCTACAGGTTATCCACCTTGGTATCTGCCCCTAGTCGAGGCCCTTTTGGAGCCATGAGGTTAATCTGGTGGGGGGACCGGATCTGAATTCGGCCAGAGCAGCCCGACCTTCGTCCCTTGGCCCGGTGACATAATACCAATCTTTTTGACAAATCTTGATGGTGTTGATGAAGGTGCCGGATGGCCATCCAATGCGGGGGAGCTTGCTGATGACTGCCCCGCTGCAGTCTGTGTGTTCTCGTGCAATACACTTCGGCTTGATATTGAGTACCTTGATCCATAGTCCGAAGTGCGGCTCGACCCGCAAGAAGGCCTCGCAAACGATGATGAAGGAGGATATGTGCATGAAAGAGTTCGGTGGGAGGTCGTGGAAGTCAAGTCTGTAGAAGAACATGAGGCCCCTGACGAAGGGGTGGAGCGGCAAGCTCAGCCGTCGGATGAAGTGAGGAATGAATACCACCCTCTCGCCTAGTTTGGAGGTGGTAACCACCTTGTTCTTCTCCGGAGCATGGTGGTAGATGTTGGCAGGGAGGTAGCCGGCGTCCTTCCGGTCCCGGATATCCTGGTCGGTGACTGTGGAAGCCTCCCACTTGTCGTTGGAAACAGAACCAGCCATGGCCGAGATTAGAGGAGGAGGAGTGGAAGAACTGGATCTGGGCTCTGGAAGCTAGGAGATTGGGGAAGCAGAGGATGCGAATGGGAAGTGCGGCTTGGCCTTGGGGTTTCTCTTCCCCTTTTATGGGGCTTGTTGCCGGTTAGCCACCCTTTACTGCACCATGAATCCCTCCACTTCCCAAGACGTGCGTTCCATTATACGTGCATGATCAATCATATCCCGTGTGAAACGGAGCACGATCTATGCATTAATGAATTGTGCTGATGAAAAAACGGCCTCGAACTGCAAATCGAGTTTTTGCAACTGGTTTAGCGGTTGTCGTGGGACGTGACCTTTTGTTAGAACGGTTGTCAGGGGATACTGTTTGCTCCTTGATGCTTGGCCTTCAGGGCTGAGCTTTTCATGGTACTCGGTCGATCCTCTGATCGGGAAAACTACATACCATCAGAGGCTAAACTAAATTCGTAGGGAAGAACTTGCCACGCAAGCCAAAGACTCTGATCATACGAAGCAGCTGGAGCTAAGAAACTTGCCATTGGAGGCTAATTCAGGGGCTACTGAGGGTGTCCTGGTTTAAGGGGTCCTCGGGTGGCCGACCTGTTTCTTATGGGCCAGAATATATGGGTCGTTTATCGAATATTTGATTGATTAAAGGCCATGTCTCCAAGAAGGAAGCTTCGGGAATCGTAGCGTGTTCTCCACGTTTGGAGTAGTGAATAGGCATGTGTATGCCTTCGATGTGTAACCGACCATGTGTAAACCCTAGGTACCCTCGGCGTCTATATAAGCTAGAGGGTTTTTGTTTGTAGAAAAAAGGACAACTCATCTAGGATTTAGCTATTCGATCTTGAGGTAGATCAACCCTGTAACCTTCATATCATCAATATAATCAAGCAGGACATAGGGTTTTACCACCATAGGAGGGTCTGAACCTGGGTAAACAACGTCTCCTCCGTCCCCTATTACCATCGATCCTATTCTCACAGCTCGGGCCCCCTACCCTAGATCCACCGGTTTTGATACAGGAAGCGCGTCCGCCGCACCGACCGCGAGCCCAGCCAGGGCGATGTGGCGACAGGCGACAAGGGTAAGCGGACGGCTAGCTGCAGGATGGCCCCCAAGCGGGGAGCCAATGGGCAACCGGGTGGCCATCGCGGAGGCGGCGGGAAGAAGCAGCGGGTCGTCCGGGCAGGCCCCACTAGGAGGGTGGTCCTCGACTTCATCAGGCAAGTTTTGTTTTCCTTCTGTGGTTGCTTATTTTTCAGTCAGCTCCCCTTCTCATCTTCTTTCTCTAAGGAGCCGCACGCCCTGGGGAGGGCTACAGCGGCTGTGACGGCGGCCACGACGCCGCCAAACACCACCGAGGAGAGGGAGCGCCAGGAGTGGCAGGACCTCGAGGAGGCCGAGCAGGAGCAGCGCGAGGAAGAGCGCCACCAGTGGGAGGAGGCAGCACGGAAGCAGCCGCTGGGGAAGGCCAGGGCGGAGGAGGCCGACCAATAATGAGAGCCTTTCCCCCTTTGCCGGGAGAGGCGGTGCAAGTACAAGCACAACCACGAGCGGCGGGCAGAGGCAGATGCACTGGCCAAGGATGAGGCCCGCATGGCCGCGAGTGCGGCTTGTGCTACCGATGGGGCAGAACTGGGCAGCGACACGACCCCGTTAGGGGAGGATTACATGCTGCCATCGGCAGAGGAGGCCCCGGAGGTCGTCATTCAAGATTCCGCTCTGGAGGTTCCAGCTCCGGATTCGAGCTGCGGAGGCGCCGCCAGAGGCGAAGCACCAGAGATTGAGAATGCAGCGTCCGGGGCGGGAGAACACCCCGGGCGCATTAGCGCAGCCATCTGGCACCGTGGCGCCGGGAGGGGCGCCCCCCTGGTGATCACGGTGAAGGGCGGACCCGCCAATGGGGGTCGGTCATAGGAGACCTGGGCCGCGGTCAAAGGCGCAACCATCGATGATAACCCTAGCGCCCGTGGAGACGCGGTGTCGGCCGTCATCACGGAGTTCGCCGCCTCCCATGCCTAGACGTGACAGGACGCCAAGGCCGCCAGCAACTGACTGGTGGGCCTCGAGCAATCCGTTGCGATAAGAGTTCAAGGCTTTTGTACTTTGCTTTGATTTTTTCCACTTGGGCCGTGCCAGCGCACCCACTGGGTGTAGCCCCCAAGGCTCGGTCCGGCTTGGATAAATGCGGGTCAAGCCTATTGGCATTTTTCTTTTGTGACCTTTGCATGTTGCATACGACCATCGAGTGGCCGCATACAACACGCTACTAGGATTGTACCGCGGAGACGAAAGCCGACTGTCCATCCTTTCCACGGATCTGCAAGGCAATGTGCTTCTGAATCTTCTGTGGGGTTGCGTGAGTGCACCCACCGGGTGTCTCCCCGGGATTCAGGCCGGCTATTCTAGAGGCGGTCATAATCCCTCTCTTCTTTGCTTTGTGACAAATGCGTTTTCGTCCTGGGAAGCCACCCTCGCTGAGAAGGTTAGCATCCGTTGCCAGGTGGTGCAGCTCGGGGAACGGCGGGGACTTCCTGACCGCCGAGTGCAACCGGTTCCGCCAGGAGGCGGAATAGGCACTGGTGTAGAAGGATGAGCGTGAGGCGTCCCAACGCCGAGAGCTAGAGGAGCATGAGGTGGCTCTCGGCCGGGAGTCAGAGGAGCGGGAGGCCACTCTCCGCAGGGAGCTGGAGACCAAGGACGCTGCTCTAGCAAAGGCAATTGAGGAGGCCTGGATGACCCAGGCTGAGCACAAGCGCCAAATCAAGGATTGCTCTGCCCGGGAGCTCGATCTGTAGGAGGAAGGGCATGAGGTGGCCCGGGAGTTTCGCTGTCTTTGTGTGGTTGTTTGAAGTTGGATTTTCTCTTCGTTGCTCATTTTTGTCCTTCTTCCTCGTTAGAGGTCTTGCCAAGCACACATGGAGTGGCAGATGCGACCGTGGGGGCACACCGTGAAGGACAGTGGGTGCAGGGATCACAATTGAGCAGCACGCCGCCTGGACCCTGGAAGAGGTGGGGATTGCCGCCAAGGTGTGCCTAACCGAGGTGGTCCGGGCCCTGAAGCGGCTCCAAGTAACCGACACCGTGTTGGTTCGCACCCTTTGGATGGCTGCAGTGGAGCCGGACTCCATGAGCCGGCTGTCAAGGTGGCTCAAGTTCGGGACCGCACGGGTGAACGCTTGGAGGGCCTCCGCCACGCGCACTGGAGAGGCCATGGCGTTGCGCATCGCAAGGTCATGATACCCCGAGATGGACTTGGACCTGCTGACAGCTCAGCGCGCCGGCACCTATGTAGAGCTGGAGGGGGGTCTGATGCACTTGTCGTGCGGGCCAGCGACCTTCCTTCCTTCGCCATGTTGGACGAGTACGTCCCTGAGCTCATGGCAGATGGCGAGGCAATCCCGAAGGACCCGTGCATGCTCGCCCTTGACGACCCGGAGGGTAGCACCGCGGAGACAGACAAAGAAGATGTCGGGTCCAGCACCAACGATTACGCCGACCCTGAGCCGGCTCGGGACTTGGACGCGGGGCCGACACGGGGCGTGCCGCAGCCAAGGACGGGGCCTCTGCCTCAGCCGCCGAGGGGAATGACGGAGAATAAGACGGCACCACTGCTATTTAGGGCCTTCTTTTTTATTTTGGTGCATTTGATTAGACCGCAGTTCCACCCACTGGGGGTGTATGTAATGAACTTGTGGCTGTGGATCATTTATGCTCTTGTGTGTATATAAGTAATTATGCATTTGGTTGCCAAAATGTTTGTGCCTGCCGTCTCGGCCTTAGCCTTTTTGCCCTTTTGGTTCGGTCTGCCCAAAGCCTTGTTCCCTTTGTATCGGCCCTGCCAGCCGGACAACCAGGAGCCGGTCTGTAGCTGGGATGGGGCGTCCGCCTCGGGGGAGTCAGTCATGAGTTTGGAAACCGTGAGGCTGTTTCGGCTAAGGTGAGTGGCAGAGGCTAAGAAAAACTGTTGCCACTAGCCCAAGTCGGCGACCCCTTATGACAGATTTTTGTGTGCGTTAAGTTTACCATCCAGAGGACCCACTAGCCGGATAGCCGGGAGTCAGTCTGTAGCTGGGGGTGGGAGGGTTTTTCTTTAGTACACACTACTTAACCAGCTTTGGGAGCGACATCAAGGCTAGCCGGCGAGCTCCCAGGACCGTGGGAACAGGTCCGGGGAGCCGGTGAGTGAGGCGAAATGCTTTGTAAGGAAACGAAAGGGGTGTGCCCCAAGAGCTGGCTTGGGTCACCCATTGCGTTGATGAGCCCAAAAGGGGAGGGTATATACATACACTGGTGTTTAATAGTAAAATGAACGGAGGATCGCCGTGTTCCACGGGCGCTCCGTCTCCTTGCCGGAGGCGTCTCTCTTGCGCTTCTGCGGCTTCTAGGCCTCTATTAGATAGGACGCATTGTTGTGCAGCGCCTTGTTGACGATGAACGGGCCCTTCCGTGGGGAGGATAGCTTGTGTTGGCCGGTTGTTCACTGGAGCCGCCTAAGCACCAGGTCCCCATCATGAAAGGAGAGGGGCCGGATCCGCTTGCTGTGGTAGTGCCAGAGCATCTGATGGTAGATAGTCGTTTAGCTCAGCGCCAGCTCGCGGGCCTCCTCGAGGAGATCGACGCTGTATTCTCTTGCCTGCTTTGCATCTGCCTCCTTGTACAGGGTTACCTAAGGCAAGTTTTTACCGAACTTGATGTCTGTGGGGATGATAGCCTTGGACCCGTAAACAAGGAAGAAGGGTGGGAAGCCGGTTGACCGGTTGGGCGTGGTTCTGAGGCTCCACAAGACAGCAGCCAGCTCTTCGATCCAGCAGCCGACTGACCGGACAAGTGGTGCCACGAGTAGGGGCTTGATGCCGGCCAAGATCAGGCCATTTGCCCTCTCGGCCTAGATGACCGACTTTGGGTGGGTGATGGAGGCCAGGTCGATCCGGATGCCTTGCTTGTAGAAGAAACATGCTAGCGCGGCCTTGGCGAAGTTGGTGCTATTGTTGGTGATGATGTCGTGTAGGACACCGTAGTGGACTGTGATGTCCTCGATGAACCGGATGGCCGTGGGGCTATCCAGCTTCTTGATGGGTCTGGCCTCGATCCACTTGGAGAACTTGTCAACGACTACTAGCAGATGCGTCATGCCACCTCGAGCGGTCTTGAATGGTCCCACCATGTCGAGCCCCTAGACGACAAAGGGCCATGACAATGGGATGATCTTGAGCACCGCAGCCGGTAGGTGGTTTTGTGTGCGGAAGCGCTGGCACACTTCGCACCTGTCGATGAGTTAAGTCACCTCCTCAAGGGCAGTCGGCCAGTAAAAGTCATGACAGAACGCCTTGGCCACCAGGGTCCTTGAGGCGGCATGATACCCAAACTCGCCATGGTGGATACCTTAGAGGATCTCTTGACCCTTCTCGAGATCGACGCAGCGTTGATACAAACCGGTTGTGCTACGATGAACCAGCTCACGGTTGATGATGCTATAGGTGGGAGCACGGTGTTGGATTTTCCGGGCTTCATCCTCGTCGAGAGGGATCTCTCCATGCAAGAGAAAGGCCAAGATTGGCTGGGCCCATGACGGAGCCAAGACCGAGGCTGGCTCCCGCATGGGCTCGGGAATCTGGGCCTTCGGAGCCCCCGGGCCAAACATGTTAGTCCCCGGGTCGGGCTGGTCGACAGCCATCATGACGGCCGCGAGCTCAAAGCCGCCTACCAATGGAACGACCACAGTCAGAGCCGGTGCAGCGGGTGCAACCGAAGGGACGGGTGGAGTCGGCAGAGCAAATGGAACAGGTGCAGCCGGCGGAGCCCCCGGACCATTCGAGGGGATGGCCGGATTGGTGGGCACGAAGATGGACTACGACTCAATGGAGGGTTTGATAGATGGATTGCGTAGCTGCTTGAGGGAGACGCCAGCTAGAATGGCCTGGCGGGTGGAGCCGATTTTCGCCAAGGCATCTGTAGCCTCATTGTCCGCCCGGGTGACATGATGAAACTCACAACCCTCAAAGAAACTGGTGAGCTGTTGGACAAGGAAGCGATAGCTTGCCATTTGGGGGCACTGGTTTCCCAATCGCGAGAAACTTGCTGCACCACGAGGTCGGACTTGCTGAAGCATAAGATGCACCGGATGCCAATTTCTTTGGCGAGCCGGAGGCCGTGGACGAGTGCCTCGTACTCGGACACGTTGTTTGAGGCGACGAAGTGGATCTGGAGCATGTAATTTCGCTGGTTTCCCTTGAAAGATGACAAGATGATGCCGGCTCCCAACCCTGCCGGCATCTTCGAGCCTTTGAAGTGCATGCGCCAGTGCATAGTATCGGGGGGAGGCGGCACGAATTGGGTCTCGGCCCTATCGATGAGGAAGTCTTCAATGGCCTACGATTTGATGGCGGTGCACGGTTCATACCGGATCTCGTAGTCGGCAAGGCGATTGCCCATTTGGCGATCCAGCCAGTGGCGTCCCGGCCGCTCATGATCTCGCCCAATGGCATCGTGCTCAACACGGTGATAATGTGTTCTTGGAAGTACTGCTTGATCTTCTGGGCGGCGAAGTATATGTCGTAGGACATCTTCTGGTAGTGAGGGTAGTTCTGCTTGGAGGCAGAGAGGACCTCACAGAGGTAGTAGACGGGGCATTGGACCCGCAGCACCCTGCCCTCCTCCGTCCGCTCCACTACCAGAACAACACTGATGACGTGCGTGGTCGCTGCGATGTGCGTGAGCAGGGGCTCCTTCTCAGCCGGCGCGGATAGGACGGGCGCGCTAGTGAGGACTTGCTGGAGGTAGCGGAATGCCTCGTCCGCCTGGTCAGTCTACTCGAACTTGGTCGGCTTCCAGGTGGAGTCAGCGGTCGGCTCGATGAGCATCGTCTTCCTCATGAGATGGTAGAGGGGCAGGGCCTTCTCCCCCCAGACGGTTGATGAACCGGCAGAGCGAGACGAGACAGTCGGTGAACTTCTGGACGTCGCGGAGCCGGGTCGCCTTGGGTATATGCTCGATCACCCTGATCTTCTCTGGGTTAGCTTTGATACCGCGAGCAGACACGAAGAAAACCTGGAGCTGGCCGGCTGGGACGCAGAAGACACACTTCTCCGGGTTGAGCTTGACCTTGTAATCGCGCAGGTTGGTCAAGGTCTCCCGAAGGTCGTCGAGGAGGCTGAAATGCTTCTTTGCCTTGACCACGATGTCGTTAATGTAAACGTGGACGTTCCTACCGATCTGGGGCAGGAGGCACTTCTACATGCCGCGCTAGAAGGTTGCGCCTGCATTCTTCAAGCCGAAGGACATGATGATGTAGTAGTAGGCCCCAAAAGGGGTGATAAAGTAAGTCTTCCACTGGTCGGCTGGATCCATCTTGATTTGGTGGTAGCCTGAGTACGCGTCCAGGAAGGACAGCAGATCACAGCCGGCCGTGGAGTCGACGACTTGATCGCTCCGCGGCAGGGCAAACAGGTCCTTGGGACATGCCTTTTCCAGGCACGTGTAGTTGATACACATGCGTCAAGTCTTGTTTTTCTTCAGCACCAGGACTGGGTTGGCCAGCTAGTCCGGGTGGAACACTTCCATGATGAAGCCGGCTGCGAGAAATGGCGTAGGGGTTGCTTGACCGTCTTTGCATCCGGCCGCACATGAAGATTGTGCTCGGCGTTCTTCCTTGGAACACCGTGCATGTCCTTGGGAAACCATGCAAATATGTATGGATTCTCATGGAGGACGTTGACGAGTTTGCCTTCCTATTTGCTGCTGAGGTTGGCGCCAATGGTGACAAACTACTTGGGGTTAGCCGGGTGGAGTGGCACCTTCTTGGTGTCCTTGGACGTCTAGAAAGACGCCCCGCCGGCTGTCGTTGATTTGTCACGACAAATGTCCGGGTTAACGGACTTTAGGTTCGGGGTGAAAGCATAACTATGTGGCGGCTTTAAGGGGTTGGTTGGAATCGAGAGACGCGAGTGTACCCAGGTTCGGCCCCTCCGATGGACGTAAAAGCCTACGTCCTGCTTGCCTGGTATTGATCATGAGGAAGATCTCTCGGTTACAAGGGTGTTGTCTTGCTACCTCTAGTCTCGAGAGCCTCTAATCTGTCTATCTCTAATGACTCGTGTCTGTCTAAACTTGAGAACTTGTCAACTTGTGAGCTTGTCTATTGAGACATCTAAAAACTTGTCCCTCTAGGGGTGCTCTACCCCTCGTTATATAAGTGGAGAGGGTAGGTTTACAAATAGAGTCCTACTACAAGTATGATTAGGACTAGTCTCTCTTGAATCCTAATTCGGGTCTTGTTTCCTTTGGGAGGGAGTCTTTCTCTCTTTGGGCCTTCTCTTGTGAGCCTCCTGGCGCCGTCTTGCATGCCGGGTCTTGGGCCTGGTCGTCCTGCGACCTGCCTGTCAGGTCACCAATAAAATGCCATGTCTTGACGAGGTCTCCTGTGAGTCGCCAGGCCAAGTCATACCGTGGTGTATATCCCCGACATTAGCCCCCAGGTTAGCTTGAATTTATTCATGGTAACCTCCTGAAATAGAAATAGTAAATATGTTAAGTGGCCGGCTTATGAACTAGCTCCTCACAAATCCGGGTCTTTTCTACATATGAATGAGTCATCTGGAAATCGTCTTGCTTGTCAGTGTCCTTTGGCTTAATGAAAATCTTGAAATAAGAAATCATGACGTAGATCCGGACTTCCATTGTTGTGAAGGAGGCGGCTTATATAAACTCTGGCGGGTTATGATCTTTTCATAACGCCGGGTAATGAATGTTGGTGACGCCAGGTCTAACAACTGAACTCCATAATTAACATTTTTAAAATTCCCTTAAATTTTTCGATATATCCATATTACCTGTAGCCCCCAAGCTCCAAGTTTATCAATGATGACTTGACACTTCGCAATAATATATGTGATTATGTAGCCCCCAAGTACCAGGTTGTCTTGCCTGCAGCAGTCTAGGACTTGTAACTGTTTTATACCCTATAAAGCTTCAGTTGGTGTAGCCCCCAAGGGCCGGCTCGTCAGTATGTGATGGGTCGGGTCTTCAATTTTAACCTTTTAACCTGTCAAACAGCTGAGTACTCTAGCCCCCAAGTGCCGGGTCGCATGCCTGAAACGACTTGGGACTTTGAATTTAGTGTTGAATGCTTGAGAAATCTAGGTTGTCATTTGAGTCGCCGGATATGGACTCAACATCTTGAATTGCACATGTGTAGACCCCAAGGGCCGGCTCATCCGCGTGTGATGGGGTAGGTCCTTTAATTTGGACCTCATAAGCTATGAAACAGCTAAATACTATAGCCCCAAAGTACCGGGTCACATGCCTACGGCGACTTGGGACTTCTAGAAATTTTTATCTCAGCGGTGTAGCCCCCAAGTGACGGGTCAGTATGAATTACTGGGCTGGGACTTAGAAAAATATAGAAAGGCCGGCTCATCTCCTTGAGATAGTAGTGTCTTGCTGACAATGTAATGATTTGAAAACCTCTTGGAATTAGCCCCCAAGTGCCGTGGTGCGAGCTTGCAGCGACATGGGACTTGCATAATTGATATAAACTGAACTTGAATAGTGTAGCCCCCAAGTGTCGGGTCGTCTGCCTGCGGCGAATCGGGACTACGTAAGAATAATATGACCCACCACTATTTGTTGAATGAATCCTTGACTATGGTTGTAAACCGGTATGAATATCCTGGAAAAATACCTTTATCCTTGACATGAAATCCCTGCTCATGGTTGCGGTGCAACCCGACAAATATACATTGGAGAAATCGATGAGTGTTGTAGATTACTACAGAGCACAATTGAAGAAATCCGAGAGCTGGTCAATTAGATGACACAACATTATAACTGATAGGCAGCTCTTGAAAAATAAGGAATTCACCAAGGTGGTTTGAAAACCCCAATCATTTAGTATTGATTATGATAAACCATGAAGATCGAGCCAAGTTGGCTATTGAAGATCCATTTGCTCTTGGCAGAAGTTTTTCATCATACTTAACGGCGGCTCATCTTAAGAGATAAGACCTACAAAAATAAACAAGAAAGAATATATTCTGCATTGTTGTAAGCGCGGCTTAAAAAGCACAATTTGAAGATGTTATATCTTTCCTGATTTTTTCCCCATAATAGCTCATGTGCCGGTTCTACTGGGTTGACTCGCCACTTTAAAACTCCTTAGCAGTACAGGGTCTATATGGAGATTGGCCGTCAATTTCTTTTAGCTGGCTCAGGGTCTCTAAGCAAGATTAAATGGAAGGAAGTGTGACGTCCCAGGAGAGACCCGACAAGGCATGAGCACCCTGATAGCCCACAAACTGCCTCTCACGTAACATAAATCTGTCATTTTAACCTTAAATGGTAAATGGGAGAGCTTATCCTTGCTTTTTGTAAGCTGGCCCTCTCGTGATAAGAGCCGCTATTGTAACCTTAACCAGTACAGGGTCTCTATGGAGATTGGCCTTCAATTTCTTTGAACCGGCTCAGGGTCTCTAGGCAAGGTTATCTGGTAAGAGTTCGGTGGGTCACCTAGCGGAGTAACATCAGCTTGTAGGTTTAACCCAGTTTGTCTTTGAGAGCTGATCAAGAGGGTGTGTAAGCTACACCCGGTGGGTGGGAAGCCCCCAAGTGACCTTTGTTGATGGAATCAACTGTTTGGCTTAAGAGCCGACAGATTGGGTTTGATAAGCTACACCCGGTTGGTGCGAAGCCCCCTGGACAATCGTGTTGACGGAGTCAACTAGTTGGCTTAAGAGCCGACCGAGAGGGTATGATAAGCTAGACCTGGTGGGTGGGAAGCCCCCTGGACGATCATGTTGACAGAGTCAACTATTTGGCTTGAGATCTGACCGATAGGGTATGATAAGCTACACCCGGTGGGTGGGAAGCCCCCTGGATGATCATGTTGACGGAGTCAACTTTTTGCATCATCTTGTAAGTCGCTATCTTGTAAATCGCCATCTTGTATGAAGAAACGGCAGAAGCTCCAAGTGACTTTATGATGATCCAACAAATCTGGGCACCCATGTTTGAACGGTATATCTCGGCGGTTTGTCCTCTTGGGCAACTTTTAATTCTTCCGCCAATAATGTAATAGCACCAAGGATTGGGTTTTCTCTTTCAAAGAGCCGGGGTTCTCATTGAAAATGACCAAATGAGTCTCGTCATGTCTGTAGCCCCCGAGTCTTAAGTTGACTTGAAAAGGCGGCTTGAGAATCTCCACTGAAAGTTGAGGTTGGCCGTGGCGGGTTATAGATGATCCAGTTTTGTTTCAATAATCCGGTCGATGGTTCGTCCTGGCTGGTTGTTGAAGTGAACCAAACTGTAATGGAGGCGACTTGTGCGCCTGTCCGTTGGGCGGCTCATACCGACGAGCACTGCACTGATATGTTGATGTAGATCAAACTGTTGGTGGCGTCTTGCACACATCCGTTGTGTGGCTCGTACAGGCGAGCACCGCATCGATATGTTGATGTAGATCAAACTATGGGTGGCTTCTTGCGCGCATCCATTGGGTGGCTTTTACAGGCGAGCAACACATCGATATGTTAATGTAGACTGGACTGTAGGGGAAGCAACTTAAGCATGTCCTATGGGTGGCTCTTCCAACCATATGTGACCCTGGCGTGTTGATATAGACCTAGAAGCTAGTCTCGGCGTTGTTAGCCGGTGCGGTTGAAAGAGACGGTCATGGCGTTGTAAGTCGGTGCGGTCGCGAGAGACGACCATGGCATTGTAAGCCGGTTCGGCCATGAGAAACGGCCACGGCGTTGTAAGCCGGGCGGACGGTGAGTCGCCCGTGGCATTGTAAGTCGGTTTTGCCGGTGAGTCACCCGTGCCATTATAAGCTGGTGCGATCATAATAGGCGGCCGTGGCGTTGTAAACCGGTAGAGTCACAAGACGAACAAACACTGGTCCAGACTGAAGTTGGCGCGCCTCCGTCTCCATGGTGTAATGCCACTTGAATAATTGTCCTGTGTGAAATATTGCAGAACAAAGTAATCGTTCTCGAAAAAATCTAATGCATGATAATAGAATAAACAGAACGGATAGCACCTGACGTATTTGGACAATAGATGAATTGGTCTGTCGAGATTCCTGAAGCAGCTGTAGATGAAAAAAGGATGGACTGGTTCATTTCTCCACCACATGTTTTTTATCCACTTTGTTTTTAACCAAACGGCTCCCAATCCCCCTTCTTCCCTGCATGGGCAGAATTGCCACTGCTCCCCACAACAGAGGGCCTACGTGCGGCGTGCCTATAGGGGAGCCAGCGAGGGGGCGGCGTGGCGAGCAGGCCAGGGAGAGGTCAAGGCCATGACAGCGGCATCTCCGGCACATCGGGGAGTGTGGCATCGCTCGTTTGTTGCTCCAGCCTTCGAGGGCAACGACCGTACGATGACTCGAGGAGGCGGCGGGTTGCGGTAGCAACGGCTCAGCACGGGGCATCCGAAAGGCGGAGCGGAACAGATGGCTATCCATCGCATGGGGGATGAAACGGTGCGCGCGGAGCAGAGCAAGCGGCCCGCGGGCACAGCATAACCAACGGCTTAGAGGAGCAGCGGCTCGGTAGCACAAGGCGGCTCGGAGAAGCGGCGCGCGAGCCACAACAACAGAGATGGCTGGCTCAAGGTAACACCGTGATAGTGAGGCGGGGCCATGGCGGGGCGAGCCACAACAGCATAGGCAGGCGCAGTAGTACGAGTCCGTCTCGAATATGCGGTGACAGAGGAAAATACAACGGAGCGGGTCCGGCTCGGATGTGCGGCGAAGGCCGATACCATGGTGGCTTCAGACGCAGTTGAACCAGCAGCAGCATTGACTTCATAGCCCCTCCGATCTGTGAACCCATTTTCTTTTCTTTTTAGATGTGGCCACGTGACCAACGGGAGTATCACGATGGCCATCCTCTCATGGAGCTTCCTTTTTGTTTTTTTGTTTTGTGGCTGGGTAGCACTTTGAGTTTTCCTTGTATGCATGAGGCGCTTGCTCTGCTTTCCTTTCGTCCTGACGTAGAGAGAATAAACAGCCCGGAATGCTACAACCTGGCCGATTGATGCTCTCGCACCCTTGCGATTTGAACTCGTGTCTTGCATGTAGACGGGGAGCTCCAATAGTGGTCGGATAGGCCACTGCACTGACCAAAATTGCAGCGGAAATGACCGACGGTCTTGACTCGCTGAATTGCGGTGTCGCACGATAACCCAAAACTCTTCTGGATCCAGATTTTGCAGCAGCACAATAATGAAATTTGATCTTCAGGCGGACTTGACGGATCGCCGAAAGACGCGCGTGCGACGACGCACGCAACCGTAATCTTCCAAGCTCAATCTTGTATATACCAGCACCACAATAAATCATGATTTTGATCATCAGACAACAAAATTGCTGGTTGTGCCCATGATTGTCCCATGGTGGGTTATCCAGCGTGATTGATCCATGCCGGCTCTTCTTCATCTGACTCATTAAATTTCTTGATCCCTAAGATATCCCTTCAAGAACACAATAGCACCGTGTGCGGGCCCCATGGTGGGCGCCAACTTTCATTGATTTTTCACGGCAAATGTCCGGGTTAACGGACTTTAGGTTCGCGGCGAAAGCACAACTATGTGGTGGCTTGAAGGGGTTGGTCGGAATCGAGAGACGCGAGTTTACCCAGGTTCGACCCTCCGATGGAGGTAAAAGCCTACGTCCTTCTTGTCTGGTATTGATCATGAGGAAGATCACTCGGTTACAAGTGGTATCTCTTGCTACCTCTAATCTCGAGAGCCTCTAATCTGTCTATCTCTAATGACTTGTGTCTGTCTAAACTTGAGAACTTGTCAACTTGTGAACTTGTCTATTGAGACGTCTAAAAACTTGTCCCTCTAGGGGTGCTCTACCCATCCTTATATAAGTGGAGAGGGTAGGTTTACAAATAGAGTCCTACTACAAGTAGTATTAGGACTAGTCTCTCTTGAATCCTAATCCGGGTCTTGTTTCCTTCGGGAGGGAGTCTTTCTTCCTTTGGGCCCTCTCTTGTGAGCCGCCTGGCGTCGGCTTGCATGCCGGGTCTTGGGTCTGGTCGTCCTATGACCCGCTTGCCGGGTGACCAATAAAATGCCATGTCTTGACCAGGTCTCCTATGAGTTGCCAATTTGGGTCATACCGCAGGGTATATCCCCGACACCGGCCTCCTGGGATGGGTGTGCCGGAATAGCCGGATGCTCGGCGGCTTCAGCCACGAGTCGGTCGAGATGTCGCCTCTCCTCCGCGATCACCAGAGCGTCGGCCAACCGGTTGCCGTCGTGGGGACACTCGATCGACGTATTGTAGTCGCCGACAACGGTGATGATGCCCTTGAGGCCCGACAACTTGAGCTTGAGGTAGGCGTAGTGGGGAACAGTGACACGTCTCCAACGTATCTATAATTTTTTATGATGGCATGCTATTATATTATCTGTTTTGGATGTTTTATATGCATTAATGTGCTATTTTATATTATTTTTGGGACTAACCTATTAATCTCGAGCCTAGTGCCAGTTTATGTTTATTCCTTGTTTTTAAGTTTTGCAGATATGGAATATTAAACGGATCCAAACAGAATAAAATCTTCGGAAAGAATTTTGTGGAAGGAAACAAATCAATCAAGCTTGGAGTGCACGGTAGGGGAGGTGCCAGGGAGCCACAAGCCTGCTAGCCGTGGCCCCCTGGCCGCGTCTAGCAGGCTTGTTGCCTCCCGGTAGGTCTCCTAATCCTAATTCTTTGCCTATAAATTCCCAAATATTACCCTAAAACCAAAAACATCCATGCAAATACTTTTTCACCAACAGAAGCCTCCGTTCTTGAGAGATCCAATCTAGGAGCCTTTTCAGGTAATCTGCCGGAGGGGGTTTCGGTCTCGGAGGGCATCTACATCAACTCCATTGCCCCTCTGATGATGCGTGAGTAGTCCACCACAGACCTACGGGTCCATAGCTAGTAGCTAGATGGCTTCTTTTCACTCGTTGATCTTCAATACCATGTTCTTCATGTTCTTCATGAAGATCTATCCGATGTAATCCTGTTTTGTGGTGTATTTGTCAAAATCCAATGAATTGTGAGTTTATGTTCAGTTTATCCATGAATCTTATTTCAATATCCTCTGAATTCTTATTAGCATGATTTCATATCCTTGCAAGTCTCTACGAGTTATTGGTTTGGTTTGGCCAACTAGATTGGTAATTTTTGCAATGGGAGAAGTCCTTGGTTTTGGGTTCAATCTTGCGGTGTCCTCACCCAGTGACATAGTAGGGGTAGCAAGGTACATATCGTATTGTTGACATCAAGGGTAACAACATGGGGTTTTCATCATATTGCTTGAGTTTATCCCTCTACATCATGTCATCTTTCGTGATGTGTTACTCTGTTCTTCATGAACTTAGTACTCTAGATGTAGGCAGGAGTCGGTCGATGTGTGGAGTAATAGTAGTAGATGCATAATCGTTTCGGTCTACTTGACACGGACGTGATGCCTATATGCATGATCATGCCTTGGATAACTACATGATTCTTCGCTTTCTATCAATTGCTTGACAGTAATTTGTTTACCCACCATGATATTTGCCTTCAAGAGAGAAGCCTCTAGTGAAACCTATGGCCCCAGGGTCAACTTTCCATAATATACTTTCAGATCTATAAAACAAATATGCCAAAAGACTTTGCTTCACTTTATTTACCTTTTGCTTTCCATTCTTGTTTACATATATATCCGTCGGATCTAATCCTCGCAAATAATCGTGAATGGATTGACAACCCCTTTATAGCGTTGGGTGGAAGAGTTTGATTGTTTGTGTAGGTGCAACCATTGGTGACTTGCTTGTTCCTCCTACTAGATTGATACCTTGGTTCTCAACAACTTAGGGAAATAATTATCTACCGCGTTGCATCACCCTTTCCTCTTGAACGGAAAACCAACGTAAGCTCAAGAGGTAGCAAACATACATGAATTTTACGAGCGCCGCCCGCCCAAGCATCGCGTGGTAGGAGCTGCCGAGGTCCACCACCTCGAACCATAATGGTTCATAGCGAAAGTGGTGCTTGTCACCGAAGAGGACATCAAGACAGATCTTGTCGATGGGGGAGCAAGACCGCCTAGGCACGATGCTGTTGGAAATATGCCCTAGAGGTAATAAATAAAGTGTTTATTATTATATTTCCTTGTTCATGATAATCGTTTATTATCTATTCTATAATTGTATTGAATGGAAACATAGATACATGTGTGGATACATAGACAACACCGTGTCCCTAGTATGCCTGTAGTGAACTAGCTCATTGATCAAAGATGGTTAAGGTTTCCTAGCCATAGACATGAGATGTCATTTGATAACGGGATCACATCATTAGGAGAATGATGTGATGGACAAGACCCAAACTTCAAATGTAGCGTATGATCGTGTCAGTTTATTGGTATTGTTCTCTGCATGTCAAGTATATGTTCCTATGACCATGAGATCATGCAACTCACTGACACCGGAGTAATGCTTTGTGTGTATCAAATGTCACAACGTAACTGGGTGACTATAAAGGTACTCTACAGGTATCTCCAAAGGTGTCTGTTGGGTTGGCATGGATCAAGACTGGGATTTGTTACTCTGTGTGACGGAGAGGTATCTCAGGGCCCACTCGGTAATACAACATCACAACAAGCCTTGCAAGCAGTGTGACTAAATGTTAGTTGTGGGATCTCATATTACGGAATGAGTAAAGAGACTTGCAGGTAACGACGTTGAACTAGGTATTGGATACCGACGATCAAATCTCGGGCAAGTAACATACAGAAGAACAAAGGGAACGTTATACGGGATTAACTGAATCCTTGACATAGAGGTTCGACCGATAAAGATCTTCGTAGAATATGTAGGAGCCAATGTGGATGTCCAGGTCCCGCCATTGGTTATTGACCGTAGAGGTGTCTCGGTCATGTCTACATAGTTCTCGAACCCGTAGGGTCTGCACACTTAAGGTTTGGTGACGTTTCGATAGTGTAGAGTTATGTATGGTGGTGAACTAAGGTTGTTAGGAGTCCCGGATGAGAATCCGGAAGTCATGAGGAGCTCTGGAATGGTTCGGAGGTAAATATTCATATATAGGATGTCCTAGTTTGGTCGCTGGAAAAGTTTCGGGCTCATCGGTAGTGTACCGGGAGTGCCGGTAGTGTACCGGGAGACCTCCGGGAGGGGTATTTCGACCCTCGAGGGACCATGGGCTGTGGGAGAGTAATAACCAGCCCTTAGTGGGCTGGTGAATAAGCCACAAAAGTCCCATGGAGCTAGGAGTAAAAGGCCTAAAGGAAAAAGGTGGAACAGGGCCAATAGGGAGCAATCCTAGTCCAACTAGGATTGGAGGAGGAGTGGGACTCCTCCCCCCTTGGGCGGCCGACTCCTAGGAGGCCTTGGCCTTGCGCCAATGCTGGCTCTCCCTCCCTCCTTTACATACTGGTGGATAGGGGGCTGTTTAGACAGAAATTATGGCCAGGTGCTACCCGTTCCACCGGTGCTCCTCTAGATCATATTTCTGCAATGCTTAGGCGAAGCCCTGCCGGAATTGCTCCACCACCATCGCCGGAGTGCCATTATGCTGCCGATGAACTATTCCTCCTCTCCCCCTCTTCTTGCTGGATCAAGACGGAGGAGATCTTCATCAAGCTGCATGTGTGCTGAACGCGGAGGTGCCGTCCGTTCGGTACTAGATCGGAAGGACTGTGATCAAGGCCACGAGACGGATCGTGATTGGATCGCGGGACGGATCGTGACGAGATTGCAGGACGGATCGTGATGAGATTGCGGGACGGATCGTGATTGGATCGCGGGACACTCGTCGATTTGAATCGCGAAGACGTACGACTACACCAACCGCATTTCTTAACGCTTCCCGCTTAGCGATCTACAAGGGTACGTAGATCAACTCCCCCTCTCGTATATGCTCATCACCATGGATAGGTTTGCATGCGCGTAGGAAAATGTTTGTTTCCCATGCAACGTTCCCCAACAGTGGTATCATGAAGTACGTTGATGGTTCGATGAGATCTCGAGTAGAACACAAAAGGTTTGTGGGCTTTGATGCTTAGATTGCTTCCTCCCTTGGTCGTATTTTGGTTCAGCGGTATTATGAGATTAAGCGGCCCGGACCAACATTACTCGTACGCTTACGAGAGACCGGTTCCCTCGACGCAACTTGTTGCTTAGATGGCTTGCGGGTGTCAGTTTCTCTCACTTTAGTTGGATCGGATCCGACAAAGGCGGTCCTTGAGAAGGTTGAAAAGCAAACTATGTATCACCTTGTGGATTTGCGTAGGTGAGATTCGATCTTGCTAGATATTCGTAGCAGCCACATAAAACATGCAACAACAATTAGAGGACGTCTAACTTGTTTTTCCAGGGTATGTTGTGATGTGATATGGCCAATTGCATGATGTGATATATGTGATGTATGAGATGATCATGTGATGTATAGATTTTCACGACTTGCATGTCGATGAGTACGGCAACTGGCAGGAGCCATAGGGTTGTCTTTAATTATTGTATGACCTGCGTGTCAATCATTAAGCGCTATGTAATGCTTTACTTTATCGCTAAATGGTAGCAATAGAAGGTATAGTAGGGCTGGTGCCACAACCATGATGGCGACACGTTGATGGAGATCAAGATGATGGAGATCATGGTGTCGTGTCGGTGACGATGGAGATCATGTCTGTGCTTTGAAGATGGAGATCTTAAGCACAAGTTCATGGCCATATCATGTCACTTATGAATTGCATATGATGTAATCCTTTTATGTACCTTGTTTTCCTTAGTACGACGGTAGCATTATAAGGTGATCCCTCACTTATATTTCAAGATAAATTGTGTTCTCCCCGAGTGTGCACCGTTGGGAATGTTCGTCGTGTTGAGACACCACGTGATGATCGGGTGTGATAGACTACGTTCACATACAACGGGTGCAAGACAGATTTGCACACGCAGAACACTCGAGTTAAACTTGACCAGCCTAACGTGTACAGACATGGCCTCAGAACACAAGAGACCGAAAGGTCGAACATGAGTCATATAGTAGATATGATGAACATAATGATGTTCACCAATGAAGCCACCTTAACTAACGTGATGATCGGACTTGAGTTGGTGAATTTGGATCATGTGACACTCAGATGACCTGAGGGATGTCAATTCGAGTGGGAGATTTAGAAATTTGATTAACTAAACTCATTATCTTGAAAAATAGTCTAAGTAACCTTTGCATATTTATGTTGTAGATTATTGGCTCGCGCAGTAGCACCCCTTAATTTTAATGCGTTCCTAGAGAAAGCTAAGCTGAAAGACGATGGAAGTAACTTTGTTGACTGGGCCCATAATCTGAGGATTATCCTCACGGCTTTCCAGAAATTATATGTCCTTGATGCACCGCTTGGTGACCCACCCGCTCCCGTGTCATCCGAAGACATTAAGAACGTTTGGGAGACACGTGTTGGAGATTACTCAATAGTTCAGTGCGCAACATTGTATGGCTTAGAACCGGGACTTCAAAGACGTTTTGAACTTCATGGAGCATATGAGATGTTCCAGGAGTTGAAGTTTATCTTTGAGAAGAACGCCCGGATCGAGAGGTATGAGACCTCCAATAAGTTCTATGCTTGCAAGATGGAGGAGAACAGATCTATCAGTGAACATGTACTTAGAATGTCTGGGTACTCGACTCGTTTGGCGGAGTTAGGAATTGCCCTTCCGCCAGAGGCGATCACTAACAGAGTTCTTCAATCACTGCAACCTAGTTACAAGAGCTTTGTGATGAACTATAACATGCACGGGATGAACAAGTCAGTCCCCGAGCTATTTGCGATGCTGAAAGTCGGTGAGTCTGAAATACAGAAAGAACATCAAGTGTTGATGGTCAATAAAACCACTAGTTGTAAGAAAAACGACAAAGGCAAAGGCAAAGGGAAGAAGGGTAAAGCCAAGAAGGATGGCAAAGTAGTTGCTACTCCTGTAAAGAATCCTAAGCATGGACCTAAGCCGGAGACTAAGTGCTTTCATTGCAAGGGAACTGGTCACTAGAAGCGGAACTGCCCCAAGTACCTGGCTGACAAGAAGGCGGCCAAAGACAAACAAGGTATATTTGATATACATGTTATTGATGTGTTCCTTACTAGCTCTCGTAGTAGTGCCTGGGTATTTGATACCGGTTTGGTTGCTCATATTTGCAACTCAAAACAGGAACTACGGAATAAACGGAGGCTGGCAAAGGACGAAGTGACGATGCGCGTGGGAAATGGTTCCAAGGTTGATGTGATCGCCATCGGCACACTCTCTCTTCGATTACCATCGGGATTAGTGATGAACCTGAATAATTGTTATATAGTGCCTGCGTTAAGCATGAAGATTATATCTGGATCTTGTTTATTGCGAGGCGGTTACTCATTTAAATCAGAGAATAAAGGTTGTTCTATTTATATGAGTAATATCTTTTATGGTCATGCACCCAATGTGAGGGGTTTATTCATCTTAAATCTCGATAGTAGTGACACAATTGTTCATAACATTGATGCCAAAAGATGTAGAGTTGATAATGATAGTACCACTTTCTTGTGGCACTGTCGTTTAGGTCATATTGGTGTAAAACGCATGAGGAAGCTCCATGCTGATGGACTTTTGGAGTCACTTGATTTTGAATCACTTGACACATGTGAACCATGCGTCATGGGCAAGATGACCAAAACGCCGTTCACTGGAATAATGGAACGGGCAAGCGACTTATTGGAAATCATACATCCGATGTGTGCGGTCCAATGAATGTTGTAGCGCATGGTGGATATCGTTATTTTCTCACCTTCACTGATGACTTAAGTAGATATGGGTATATTACTTAATGAAACACAAGTATGAAACGTTTGAAAAGTTCAAGAAATTTCAGAGTGAAGTTGAAAATCATCATAACAAGAAGATTAAATTCCTGCGATCCGATCGAGGAGGTGAATATCTGAGTTACGAGTTTGGTAGTCACTTAAGATAGTGTGGAATTGTTTCATAGTTAATACCGCCTAGAAGACCATAGCATAATGGTGTGTCTAAACGTTGTAATCGGACCTTATTAGATATGGTGCGTTCTATGATGTCTCTTGCTGATTTGCCACTATCGTTTTGGGGTTTTGCATTAGAGACAACTGCATTCACTTTAAATAGGGCAACATCGAAATCCGTTGAGACGACACCATATGAACTGTGGTTTTGCAAGAGGCCAAAGTTGTTGTTTCTTAAAGTTTGGGGATGTGATGCTTATGCAAAAAAGCTTCAGCCTGAAAAGCTGGAACCCAAAGCGGAGAAATGCATCTTCATAGGATACCCGAAAGAGACAGTCGGGTATACCTTCTATCTCAGATCCGAAGGCAAAGTGTTTGTTGCTAAGAACGGAACATTTCTTGAGAAAGAGTTTCTCTCGAAAGAATTGAGTGGGAGGAAAACAGAGCTTGATGAGGTTGTTGAACCTTTGCTTCTGCCAGAGAGTAGCGCAGCACAGAAAGATGTTTCTGTGGAGCCTACGATGGTTGAAGAAGATGTTAATGATGATGATCATGAAGCTTCGGATCTAGCTACTAATGAACCTCGTAGGTCGACAAGGACGCGTACTACTCCTGAGTGGTATGGCAATCCTGTCTTGGAGGTCATGTTGTTGGACAACAATGAACCTACGAGCTTTGAAGGAGCAGTGATGCGCCCGGATTCCGAGAAATGGATAGAGGCCATGAAATCCAAGATGGGATCCATGTATCAAAACAAAGTATGGACTTTGGAAGTATTACCAGAAGGGTGAAAGGCCATTCAGAATGAATGGATCTTTAAGAAGAAGACGGACGCGGACGGTAATGTCGCCGTCTATAAAGCTCGACTTGTGGCAAAGGGTTTTTCACAAGTTCAAGGAGTTGACTACGATGAGACCTTCTCACCAGTAGCGATGTTAAGTCTGTCAGAATCATGTTGGCAATAGCTGCTTATTTCGACTATGAAATTTGGTAGATGGATGTCAAAACAGCGTTCCTATATGGTTTCCTTGTGGAAGAGTTGTATATGATACAACCAGAAGGTTTTGTCGATCCAAAAAATGCTGACAAAGTTTGCAAACTCCAGCGATCCATTTATGGGATGGCGCAAGCATCTCGGAGTTGGAATAAGCGCTTGGATGAGGTGATCAAAGCATTTGGGTTTATACAAGTTTATGGAGAAGCTTGTATTTACAAGAAAGTGAGTGGGAGCTTTATAGCGTTTCTAATATTATATGTGGATGACATATTGCTGATTGGAAACAGTATAGAAATGCTGGAAAGAATGAAGGAATATTTGAACAAGAGTTTTTCAATGAAGGACCTAGGAGAAGCTGCTTTCATATTAGGCATTAAGATCTATAGAGATAGATCAAGACGCTTAATAGCACTTTCACACAGCACATACCTTGATGAAGTTTTGAAGAATTTCAAAATGGAACAGTCCAAGAAGGGGTTCTTGCCTGTGTTACAAGGTGTGAAGTTGAGTAAGACTCAATGCCCGGTGACTGCAGAAGATAAAGAAAAGATGAGTACCATCCCCTATGCTTCAGCCATAGGATCTATCATGTATGCAATGCTGTGCACAAGACCCGATGTCAGCCTTGCCATAAGTATGTCTAGAAGGTTTCAAAGTGATCCTGGAATGGAGCACTAGCAAGCAGTCAAGAATATCCTTAAGTACCTTAACAGGACTAAGGACATGTTTCTCATTTATGGAGGTGATGAAGAGCTCGTCGTAAAGGGTTACGTTGATGCAAGCTTTGACACTGATCCGGACGACTCTAAGTCGCAAACCGGATACGTATTTATTCTTAATGGGGGAGCGGTAAGCTGGTGCAGTTCCAAGCAAAGCGTGGTAGCTGATTCTACGTGCGAAGCGGAGTACATCGCAGCCTTGGAGGCGGCGAAGGAAGGTGTCTGGATGAAGCAGTTGTTGACAGATCTCGGAGTAGTGCCCAGTGCACTGAATCCAATGAGCTTATTCGGTGACAACACTGGTGCCATTGCTCTAGCCAAGGAACCAAGGTTTCACAAGAGGACCAGACATGTAAAGCGATGCTTCAACTCCATCCGATATTATATCGAGGAGAAAGACATAAATATTTGCAAAGTGCACACGGATCGGAATGTTGCAGACCCGTTGACTAAGCCTCTTCCAAGGGCTAAACATGAACACCACGAGAACTGCATGGGTTTTCGATTCATTACAATGTAAATCACATAGAGATGTGAACTAGATTATTGACTCTAGTGCAAGTGGGAGACTATTGGAAATATGCCCTAGAGGCAATAAATAAAGTGTTTATTATTATATTTCCTTGTTCATGATAATCGTTTATTATCCATGCTATAAATTGTATTGAATGGAAACATAGATACATGTGTGGATACATAGACAACACCGTGTCCCTAGTATGCCTCCAGTGAACTAACTCGTTGATCAAAGATGGTTAAGGTTTCCTAGCCATAGACATGAGATGTCATTTGATAACGGGATCACATCATCAGGAGAATGATGTGATGGAGAAGACCCAAACTTCGAACGTAGTGTATGATCGTGTCAGTTTATTGCTAATGTTTTCCGCATGTCAAGTATATGTTTCTATGACCATGAGATCATGCAACTCACTGACACCGGAGGAATGCTTTGTGTGTATCAAACTTCACAACATAACTGGGTGACTATAAAGGTACTCTACAGGTATCTCCAAAGGTGTCTGTTGGGTTGGCATGGATCAAGACTGGGATTTGTTACTTCGTGTGACGGAGAGGTATCTCAGGGCCCACTCGGTAATACAACATCACAACAAGCATGGCAAACAATGTGACTAATTGTTAGTTGCAGGATCTTGTATTACGAAACGAGTAAAGAGACTTGCCGGTAACAAGGTTGAACTACGTATTGGATACCGACGATCGAATGTCGGGCAAGTAACATACCGAAGAACAAAGGGAACGATATACGGGATTGACTGAATCCTTGACATAGAGGTTCGACCGATAAAGATCTTCGTAGAATATGTAGGAGCCAATGTGGACGTCTAGGTCCCTCCATTGGTTATTGACCATAGAGGTGTCTCGGTCATGTCTACATAGTTCTCGAACCTGCAGGGTCTGCACACTTAAGGTTTGGCGACGTTTCAGTAGTGTAGAGTTATGTATGGTGGTGACCGAAGGTTGTTCGGAGTCCCGGATGAGAACCCAGACATCACGAGGAGCTCCGGAATGGTCCGGGGTAAAGATTCAAATATAGGATGTCCCAGTTTGGTCACCGGAAAAGTTTCGGGCTCATCGGTAGTGTACCGGGAGTGCCGGTAGTGTAACGGGAGACCTCCGGGAGGGGTATTTCGACACTAGAGGGACCATGGGCTGTGGGAGAGTAATAACCAGGCCTTAGTGGGCTGGCAAATCAGCCACAAAAGTCCCATGGTGCCAAGAGTAAAAGGCCTAAAAGAAAAAGGTGGAAAAATGGCCAATAGGGAGCTATCCTAGTCCAACTAGGATTGGAGGAGGAGTGGGACTCCTCCCCCCTTGGCTGGCTGACTCCTAGGAGTCCTTGGCCTTGCGCCAAGGCTGCCTATCCCTCCCTCCTTTATATACTGGTGGATTGGGGGTTGTTTGGACATAAATTACGGCCATGTGCTACCCGTTCCACCGGTGCTCCTCTAGATCGTATTTCCGCAGTGCTTAGGCGAAGCCCTGCCGGAATTGCTCCACCACCATCGCTGGAGCGCCATTAGGCTGCCGGTGAACTCTTCCTCCTCTCCCCCTCTTCTTGCTGGATCAAGACGGAGGAGATCGTCATCAAGCTGTACGTGTGCTGAACGCGGAGGTGTCATCCGTTCGGATCGTGACCGTGACCAAGGCCACGGGACGGATGGTGATTGGATCGCGGGACGGATCGTGACGAGATCGCAGGACAGATCGTGATGAGATCGCGGGACGGATCGTGATTGGATCGTGGGACGCTCGGCGATTTGAATCATGAAGACGTACGACTACACCAACCGCGTTTCTTAAAGCTTCTCGCTTAGCAATCTACAAGGGTACGTAGATCAACTCCCCCTCTCGTAGATGCTCATCACCATCGATAGGTTTGCATGCGCGTAGGAATTTTTTTGTTTCCATGCAACATTCCCCAACAGATGCCATGGAAGACCGTCCGGCTCGGCTGCAAGTCCGTCTCCTTGAGCCCCAACTTGACCATCGTGTCGCGCTAGAGGATGTTTATGTTGTTACCACCGTCGACGAACACCCACGACAAGAAGAAACATCATCTTGTAGAGACGATGGTGGGGTTGAGGACGAGGGCGTAGCTGTCCTGGTTCGGCAACATTGCCGGTTGGTACGCCCGGTTCCAGGTGACCGACTTCTCGGACCAGTGCATGAACTGGGGGTCGAATGCATGGTGGTGTTCACATCGCGCTGGAGCTGGCGCTAGTACGTTTGTCCGTCTCCTCACCGGTGAAGACGATATAGGCCTCGTCCCGGTCGAGAAACTTGTCGTGGAGGCGGCTGTCGCATGGGGCCGGAGCTGACGCTAGGGACGGCACCAGAGCGGGACCTTGGGGGCGGAGGCAGTGGAGGAAACGGAAGGTCCTCGGCTCGGGCCAATCGCTGTGAGAAGCTGCACTACTGGAGCGTGTGCGTTGACGGCTTGGCCCCAGAATGGTGCTTGCAGGGAAGGTCGAGCATCTGCTCGAAGGTGAGCTTGGGCTGCAAACGGCTTTAACATTGCACTAAGGCTGGCTGGGGGCCTGGGCGGCCGGCTGCTCCTCTGCAACGGTGGCGTCCTGCCGACTCCTGTAGCAGGGATTCGGCTAGTCTGGTTTGCGCTTGTTGTTTTGCTGCTGCCAGTTGTCGCCAGCCGACCGTGATGTGGCAGACGGCGGGTCGGCTTGGTAGGCGTGTTGGCCTTGACCTGCATTGCGGAGTTGACCGTGGCGTACTTGTCCGCCTTGGCCATGAGGTCCACCAGGGTAGCTGGTTCAGAGCACAAGAGCTTGTGCCTGATTGGCTTGATGAAGTATTGGATGGCTTGCACATCATGCACTCTCTCACAGGAGTTGCGGAGCTCGGTCCATCGGGTGAGGTAGTCGCGGAGGGCCTCGTTCGGGCCCTGGACGTACATGGCCAGCTCACGGGGCCGTCCTGGCCTCTAGTAGGTGCCAGTGAAGTTGCGAACGAAGACTTCCTCGAAGTCCGTCCAAGTGTTGATGTTGTCGGCCGACAGGCTATTCAGCCACGTCCGGGCTAAGCCGATCAACATGAGGGGGCATAGTGCATGGCTACGCGCTTGTTCCCCCTGGCGATGACGACTACGGTGGTGTAGTCGATCAGCCATTCCTCTGGTTTGCTGGTGCCACTGTATTTCAGGGTGTCGCGTGGGAGAGTGAACCCAGTCGGGAACAGCTCGTTGTAGATCCGAGGGCCGAAACATGGCAAGCCAATTGAGCCCTCCTCCTCGAGGAGGGTCGACTGTGCTAGCCGGTCGATGTCGGTCCAAGCGTCATTCTTGCTTCGGGGGACAAGCTTGGGACGGACCGTCGGAGCACGCGAAGGCGTGCGTTCCTGCCGTGGGGGTGAGGTGTGGGCACGCGGGCGCTGGCCGTCCTCATCCGGCCCATTGGTGCGCCGGCTAGTGACAACTGCTGTCTCATTTGCGTGATGAGAGTGCATGCAACAGGAGCCCCCGACATGCCTGGCGGAGCCAAGGGGGGGAAGGAGAGTCCTGTTGGACTGGCCGCCATAGGCCGGCAACCGGCGCACCGTCTCCCTCAGGAGGCGGGACCTCGGAGACGAGGTTGAGGTGGTCTAGTCGGGCATGCTGCGCGTTGGCGGTGTTGATGAGGTCCTGGATGTGTTGGTTCTATAGGGCACGCTCCTCGCTCTCCAAGCCGGACAAGTCGGCATAAACCACCTGGGCGTCCCTCATGTTAGCCACTAGCGTGTCATAGGTGGGCAGCCTGCCACCCAGGATTTCCGCGACCACGCTAGCACCGTCGGGGACGTTGACCCGCCGGTTGGGCACGGTGCCAGCCGGCATGAGGCCATAGGCGGAGTTATACTCCCATTGCACGGATTCCATCCGACGCTTGGTCGTGGTGAGAGTGGTGGCCTGGGAGAACAGCAGTTGATGTGTCGTCTCCAGATCATTCGTAGCCGTAGCTGGTTTGGCCGTTGGCGCGATGGGGGTTCTTAGGCCTTGGAGGCTAGGGCCAACGGGGTCGAAGACACCAACGCCGGCGGGAGCGACGGATGCTAGCTCGTCCGCCCGGACATGGCCATAAGTCATGGACCAGCCGGTGGACAGCACCTCCGCGATGATGTGGGAGTCGCGCGGGCCGCCCGCGGGCGTTCCATCTACGCACGGGGGCGGGTCTTAGCAGTATAGCACCACGTTGGGGTACTCACCCAGCATCGACGCGTCGTCGAGGCGTAGCTCGGCGGCGAGCGCGCACAGGCCGATGATGTCGAGCGAAGCATTGATGCATTTTGGCTTAGGGAGGAGATGGCGGTTCCGCCCGCGAGGCGGGTGGAAACGAGGTCAGAAGCCGCGGTAGCTTCCGCGAGGGCAGAACCCATGGGCATGCTGATTGGCCCGGACGTTAGATGCCCGGCGGGGTTCGCGAAGGTTCCCGCTCGGAGTATGACTCCGGCCGGCGCTGCGTTTGGCCCCACGGTGGGCACCAACTATCGTCGTTTTCTCACGACAGATGCCATGGGTAGGCTTATCGAGAATGGATGGGGCCGATGGACGTTGGTGGACTCCGGGAGCAGGATCGAGGACAAACGGTGCGGGACACACGATGTTCCCATGTTCGGGGCCCTCCGTGGGAGGTAATACCCCTAGTCCTGCTAGTCTGGTTGATGAACCAAAGAGGGCTTCAATGGTGCTCCTTGAGCTGGATGAGTGGAGGAGGAAGAAGGAGCTAGCTCGCCTTTGCTACCTCTCTTCGTGTGTGTCTGTGTGTGTGTGCTAGGGAAGTCACTGCCCCGTGCATGGGGTGGCCGCGGGGTGTTTTATAGGCCAACCCCCGGAATACATTTAGAATAGAGGTGCTAGAGGGTCCCAGCTGGCGGTCTCTCTAGCCGGCCATGGGGCCCCGGCTAATGGGTCTTGTCACTGGTAGGGCCCGCCAGCTGCGGGGTCCCGTTGGAAGGTGGAGGGGCCCCACCTGGTAGGCCCCCGTGCCCGTCGCGTCGAGGCATGGGCCGTCCTTTCAGGCATCGTCTAGTGACATCCAACCACGGTCAGCGGTATGGTTGGCCACGTTATAGCGATGCCGGGGCAGGTAATGGAGTGGTTGAGGGCGTGCTAGCACTGTCCCATAAGGCCGGTCGCAGTCGGCTTGGGTCAGAGGCACTGTTGCCCACAGTGTAGCCACGCGGGCGCTAACCCCCGATGCGATGGGGGGGGGCACTGTAGCCACGCACGCCATGGCCGCGGTATCCAATGCATCAAGGGCTAGAGAGCCTGCCGTCTTTGCGTCTTTCCGGCCAGGCCGTCGCAGCCGGCAGCGTGGAGCCGGACTGCAGGGAAGGTGACTCGCCCTGCAGTCGTTTCGAAAACTTGTAAAGAACCGACTGAGGCTACCCCGGGGTTATCCCCTCGTCAGAAAACATTTGTCAATAAATGTAGAGCACCTCCAAAATTCGAGCGACGACTAAGCATTGTAATTCATGGTAGAGATGATCCAGACATGATGCATCCAACATTCACTATACCCAATGCATAAGGATGACAATAGTACTCTTAGATTTGGCTCTTATTTTAGAAGGTGATGACTCAACATTAAAGTAAATAGATAGTACCTTTGCAAAGGGAAGCAAGGATTTGCAAAGGTGCCAGAGCTTCAGGATAAAATTAAGAGATAAGTATAATTTTGAGAGGTACACCCTTCCCGTCAACGTTACGACCAAGACCTATCAATATCTTCCATGTTAAACAAATTAGTGGCAGTTCCCAAGAGGTAAAAATAAAGGTTTATCCCCCCTCCACGATCAAACACATTCCACGGCGAGACGAATCCATGGTTACCATCCAAACCAACAACATTCTTGGGGGGAGTTTTGTTTAATTATTTGCATTTCGTTTGATTTTTTGATTGGGAATCCCTATTACCGCCCTTCTCGTGAAAGCACGAGTGAATAAACAGTCATCATGAGAGTAACCCACTTAACATGGAAGATACTGACCAACCCATGAGCGATCAAAGCACACAAAATAGATGTTCATTTGAAATTTTTAGAGGTGGCACATGAAAATTTACTTGGAAGGACAGGCTAATACCGCATATAGGTAGATATGATGGGCGCATCTGGAATAACTTTGGGTTAAGGATTTTTTATGCACAAACATAATTCCCGCTTAGTACATGTTAAGGCTAGCAAATAGATTGAGAAGCGGCCAGCTAGAGAGCGAATACGGTCATAAACATGCATTACGAATAATAAACATTGAATGCTATCATGAGTAGGATATGGAAACCATGAACATAAACATCATGAAGGCTATGTTGATTTTGATTCAACTACATGCGTGAACATGTGCCAAGTCAAGCTACTTGAAACATTCAGAGGAGGATACCATATCATCATACTACATCACACACATTTTAATGCATGTTGACATCCAAGATAAATCATTATCCACTCCTTGCTACTTGAGCATGAGCGACTATAATCTCTAATTGTCATTGCAAACATGTTCAATGATAATATGCTGAATCATGGATACTAGGTTAAACATATTTACAAAAACAAGAACAAGTTGAGTTCATACCCACTTCTCTCTGCCACAGTCAAATCATCAAATATCGTCATTATTGCCTTTCACTTGCACAGTTGAATGATATGGAAATAATAATAGTGCAAGAGTGTTGTGGACTAAGCTGGAATCTGCAAACATTTTATTCAAGAGGAGAAGACAAGGTAATATGGGCTCCTTGTTAGATCAACAATAATGCATATGAGAGACACTCAACGTTTTCATCATGGTCTTCTCCTTGGTATGACTCGATAAAAGAAAGAGAATTTCAGAGAAACACACAGAAATATTTTTGGCATTCTTAGTTTTTCTTGAAGAAAGCAAACAAGAGAGGGAAAAATAAAAACGAGAAAAACTATTTACACGGGAGAACTCCCAACTAGCAAAAGAAATGAGAACTCTTTTTGGGTTTTCTTTTAATACTACAACTAACTAACTGAAAAGAAAAACCAAAAAGAAGCAGGAAGTATTTTTGGATTTTCTCAAAGTTTTTCAAACACATAAGAATAAAATTAGAAAAATCAATCTAGCATGGATAATACGATGAAAAAGTGTGGACACCAAGAGCTGAAATGAAATATGTGAACATGAATGTAATGTCAGTGGAAATACATACTCCCCCAAGCTTAGGCTTTTAGCCTAGCTTGGTAATCACCATCCGTGGACCGGATAATGGCCTGAGTGGTAGCCTAACGAGGCTATTGGTGCAACCACCTCAGCCCTCCTGGCAGCTTCAACCTCTGCATTGTACGCACGGGCTTCGCTCTCAAGGACGTAGTATCTCCCCTTGTTAAAATCAAAGATAGCAGGAGTAGGCAATACAATAGGCATAACAGGACTGTTATCAAACCTCAAGTTGTAAGAAATATATGGCTCTTCATGGCATCAAAGTCTAAGCAGTGGTTAGGTAAGATAGGATCATTAGGCCAAGATGACACTCCCAATCTCGTAGCGAGGCGAGAGGCATAAATCCCTCCATAGAAGTCGTTAGAAGCATTGAGGACCAATATCCATGCAATAATTGCTGCTAAATTGTAGTCTTTAATTCCAGTTAAAGCAGTGTATATAAGACTCAAATCATGGGCACATGACATGCTACAATCCTGCTTGCCTACAATGCATTTGCCATTAAAGAGTGAAAGGTACTAAATAGATGGAAAATGGATGCTTTGATTCTGCCTTGTGCCACCCCTTTAATTTCACCGCAACAAAAATTTCTCAATAGCGGCTCATACTTAGGTTTTGTTGGTTCGTATGGCGAATCCCAGTATGGAATTTTGCATGCTTTGCAAAATGTTTCTAAAGGCACAGTGAAAGCATTATTATAAGGACTAAATGACACTCTAGACTCACGAGGGGCATATTTCAATTTCTTAGTAAATGTCTCTGTGAGAGTGAGGTGTTGAGTGCACTTATCTTCGATGAAATGAACCAGATCAGCATTGCGAACATACTGCCCAAATTCTTCCTTAATACGTGCACCTTCCATGAAGGTATTTACACGGCTAAAGGCATGATTTGGTTCTAGCGTCCCGTATTCAGCTTGCACTTGTCTCAACATAAGATTGTCATCTGGAACTGTCGTGGTTTTGTCACGGCAGATGTCCGGGTTATCAGACTTGAGTTCAGAGCTGTCGCCATGGTAGTGGACTCAAAGGAGTTGGTCGAGACAAAGGACACGAGTTTACCTAGGTTCGGCCCCTCAAGTCGAGGTAAAAGCCTACGTCCTTCTTGTGTTGTTATTGCTTGGTGTATCGATTACAAGGGGATAGAAGCTTGACCTAGTTTTTGATAACCTACCTCTAAGCTGCCCCGGGTCAGCCTTTATATAAGAGGTCAGGACCATCGGGTCTTACAATGATACAATCGGATCATGTTTACATCTTTGAGTCTATCTCTATATTCTTATCTAAGCCATCTTTGAGACGCCTTGCACATCCGGGTCTCTGCCATCCGGCCCACACAAGAGCTGCCAATCATCTTGGGCCTTCAGTTGACACCTGTCTTCGTGGGCCGGCTCATAACCAATGTTATCAACCGGAACTTTCCAGCCCGGTCATATCACGGGGTTATATCCCAAACATTAGGCCCCAGGTTGAAGTGAGCCAACTCATTTCATCCTTCTCTTGCAATCATCTGAGTGTTGCCACGGAATGACCCGGCATGACATCACAGGATCTGCTTAGGTATCATCAAATCTCTCGCATTTAAGCACTTATCGAGAATCGAGGCGTCCGCCTCGGCAAGACCGGTGCTGAAGCTTGGGATTCAGCACCGTTCACCTGTTAAATAGGACCCACACAGGTCAAAACGGCTCATTCCCGCTCGTGCGCCTGTCTTCTTCCTCCTGCCGCCGCCCGTCGACCCGAGCTCGCTCCGCTCCTCTCCGGCGACACCGCTCGTCCGTCGTCCACATTTGGCCGTTACATCAACGTGTTCGGACCAGAGTCTTGTCCTCTGCCATCTCCATCTCTGGTATGCCTCCCTTTCCCGTAGCTTTAGATCGCTAGAGATAGGGTTTCTCCAGCGGAGCCTCCGTCGCGTGTTCCGACCTTCGACGGGGCCACACGGGTAAGTCTCGGGGCCCGGCGCGGTTCTTTAGACCGCGCCATCACCATCGCCTTCGTACGCGGACCGGCTGCGCATAATGCGCGGGACGTTAGGGCTGTAGACGAGCTTTTCATTTCCCGCTGTTCTTCACCTAGGTCGACGTAGAATCTTTTTCTCCGTCTTGGTAGATCCAAAATTTTAGCAACAGTCTGTGAAATCTGTTTGTCCGGTACTTCCGGCTCTTCCGTCCATAGTAAGCCGCTAGGCTCCCTCCGGCTCTTCATCAGCCGAGCCTTTCAAGGCTGAATCTTTTAGAGCCCTGTAATTTGTAAGCCGCTGTAGCTATCTGCTCCTATTTGACTAGTTACCATTTTCTTTTTGCACAGTACTTTTAAGCCGCCAACATGACACGCGCCACCAATTCATGCAATTGGGTCGGCTCTCGCGTGACCGAAGAGTATTTGTCAGACCTCGTAGTTGCTGGCACCCTTCCTCCAGAGGAAGTGATCAACTGGCGGGTTCCGGGTGATGAGACCCGCCCCGCACCAAAGAAAGGGGATGTCATAGTTTTTAAGGACCATATCGATCGGGGGTTCGTGCCACCCGGGTCAAAGTTTTTCCGGGACATTCTCCACCTATACAAGTTGCATCCCAAGACCTGGCACCGAACTCTGTATCCAATATTTGCCACTTCCAAGTCCTCTGTGAGGCGTACCTTCAGTCCAGGCCATCAGTCGGATTCTTCCGTGAGTTCTTCTACGCCAACCACCAGAAAGAATACAAGAGCGTGCCAAGCCTAGAACTCGGGGGGATCACCATCCAGCGCCGAAGGGGCATCACCTTTCCGGCTATTCAGATGCCCAGCCACCCAAAGGATTGGAACAAGACGTGGTTCTACTGCAAAGACACGTCTCTTCACATGGAACATCGCTTGCCGGGCTACCGTCCTTCTCGGCTCTCGACTGATACAGCACTGCCTGACCGGCTCTCAGCTGCTGACCGTGCCAGATACGAGAAGCCTCATGCCAGAGTGAAGGCTCTCCTAGCCAATGGCCTTATTGGAACTGACCTTATCCGCTGCTGGGTAGAATGGCGGATCACGCCTCTGAGCCGCAGGAACCGGCTCATATATGAATATCCAACTGGTTTGAACACCCGGCCTCTTCAGAGTTGGAGGTAAAATCTTTAACTTGCTTACTTAACTCTTTGTCTCGCCGGCTCTTATTAATATTTTTCCGTGTCTCACAGGACGAAGTAGAAACCAGTCACGCCAACGCTCCTGAGGTAACTTGCATATACTCCAACTCAGAATATTTCATCCGAAAGCCGCGGCGGGTCATTACGAAATTCCCTCTTTCTCACCCTCTCGCTTATCTGGCTCCCGATTTCTTCTTAAAAAAGCAACAGCAAACTAAAGGTTGTTAAACTCGGAGCACCAGCTCTACAGAGCTTGCATCAGGGCTACCAAACTCGCCGGCTCCTAAGTAACGGCCTGTAGAGGTTAGTATCCTTATTTTCCTTTGGTTTCTCTTCGTGTCTAAATGTCTTCTCATTCCGTGTCTTACTCTTTCAGAATACACCCTCTTCGGGCGATTCTTCAGCCTCAGTCATACCTCCTCCAAAAATCAACCCTCTGTAAGCATTCAAACACCCATATGCCTTTGACGAAATACCAGTCTCCTTCAAACGCTAACCCTTCACTTTGCAGTGCTCAAGCGAAACGCCGCAAGACCAACCATCCTTCTTCCGGCCCTATCCTTGAAAATCAAGAGTCTGAACAGCCGGCCTCAGCTCAACCGGATCTTGGACAGCCGGAGGAAACTCCAGCAGAAGAAGCTCCACCAGCGGCTTCCACTGAGCTGGCAGCAGACGACGTTATAATGGAAAACTCCCCAACTGCTCCTTCAAGGCCGGTTACACCCGCCAAGACTCCTGCGACCCCAGATGTCATCATCACCGGGTCTGCTCAAAAGTCTCCTTCCCCAGCACATGTATTAACCCGACATCTTGAGCCGTCTGAAGCTTCACGGAAGCTTTAATTTGACTCGTCATACGACAAGATGACAGCCGAAGAACTCCACTTCGGCTACATGAACCGGGTCAACACCAGCCGAGACTTGGAACTCCGGCTGGTCGCCATGACGAAGGCAAAATATGAGGTATGTTACCTTTCTCCAGCCATAACCTTCCCCAGCCCCCAAGAGCCGGATTTAATCTAATTTATAGTTCAATCGGGTCTTGTTTGAAGGTTATGTAGAAAACACTTTTTCTTTAAATACTGTATACATACACTGCACACTGTAAACACTTGCATACTACCAAATGTAGCCCCCAAGGGCCGGCTCAAACTTTATTTGAGTCGGGACTTTCGTAGGTGACCAAAGGCGTAGTGTAGCCCCCAAGGGCCGGCTCAAATTTTATTTGAGTCGGGACTTTTGGATCTGCAAAGAGCCATAGTGTAGCCCCCAAGGGCCGGCTCAAATTTTATTAGAGTCAGGACTTTCGGATCTGCAAAGAGCCACAGTGTAGCCCCCAAGGGCCGGCTCAAATTTTATTAGAGTCGAGACTTCTGATCTGCAAAGAGCCATAGTATAGCCCCCAAGTTCCGGGTCAGTTTCAAGGAAGATGAACCGGAACTGTATACTTGAACAGATGACATGTACATTAGCCCCCAAGTGTCAAATATATTGCTTGCAATCTGTTTGAGACTTGTATAACTTTGAACTGTGAACCCTTGTTTATATTAACACTCTTTCTACTCTTATAGCTCTCATTTTGCTTGAATATGTGCAGGACGCTCTGAACGCTACCGGCTCTCAGCTGGCGGATCTTAAAAGCAACCTGGCGGCTCAACAGGAAGCGCGAAGCCTAGCTGATGAAAGATGCCGGCTCCTAGCCAAGGAATTAGCAAAGGCCACCGCCGAGCTATCATCGCTAAAAGAGGCGGCTGAGTCGGAGAAAGCCGCTCTGACAAAACGGGGGGATGATGCCAATCAGCGGCTCATCGCCGTTGCTGAAGAGCTCCAAGGTCTCAAACGGCACATCACTAAGATGTCTGCCGCCTTATTTTGTAAGTCAAACTTACCGTAGTCCATATACCATCATCCTTGATGGAATAACTAACAACTCACATGTCTCTTCCGGCTCATGCAGGTCCCTTGAGTCGTCAACTTACAACGGACAGCATCCTGTCACTAAAGGCCATGTACACCTTCACAGAGCAACTGTACTATGGGGCGGTGTTTACCATCAAGAGCATACAATACAAAGAAAAAAAAATCCCAATACCCTGAAAGGGGTGTTAGAACTGTTCTCAACAGTGCCCAAGTAGATACAAGAACTGAAGAAATCAGCTTTCCGTTCTGGAGCCGTCACAGGTTTGAGCCGGGCTATGGCGTTTGCGCCGGATCTCACGCCGTCCGAAATGATGGGCGGGTACCCTTCGAAGAAAGTTGACGGCTCAGAATTCTCTGAAGCAGACTATTTCAAAGTCGTCAAGGACTCTCGCTTCCTGGCGTCTGTCATGGCTGATGAGGCGGAGGAGGACCTGAAGAGCTACCAAGCAGCATATGACCAGGAAGACAAACGGATCCGCGGACCTCTTTATGAATGCAAAGACCTAACACCCGCCCATAGCAAGGATCTTTTCCCTGGTGAGCTCGACGTCTCACCTTTCTTTGAAGGGACGTTTGCTGCCTGAAAGTGCGTTATATCGGCTAGAGTGGGGGTGAATAGACGATTTTTATAAATTCATCACTTGAGGAATTTTAACTTTGAGGAATTTGAAATGTGATGAATACCTAACACTGGAATAAGTACTCAGTGCATGGAATTCATTGCAGCAGCATAGTCATCATGATGAAATAAAACATGCACAAGTTATGAGCAGCGTGATACAGGATAAGTAGTGATGAACAAGGTAACTTGAAGAATTTGAGGTGAGGAATTTGTGAAAGTCTTCAGTCAAATTCTTCAAACAGTAAAGATCAATTTCATCAACATGTAAATGAGGAATAGGTGAGTTGAGGAAATAGAACCGGGTAGCCTGATGAAGATAATGATTTGATGACCCAGTTCCAACTGCTGTGACAATCGTACGTCTGGTTTGGAGCGGCTTGGTATTTAAACCAGAGGACACACAGTCCCAGGACACACAGTCCCAGGACACACAGTCCTTATCGTATTCTCCTTGAGCTAAGGTCACACAGTCCTCGCTCAACACTCGTGGTAAGTCTTCAGGGCAGACTTCCAAAACCCTCACAAACTGGTCACCCGGCGATCCACAATTTACTGCTGGATGCTCTAGACCAAGGTCACTTCGTGATCCCCGATTGACTGCAGGATACACTAGACAATGACGCCTAACCGTCTGGAGGATACACAGTCCTCAAAGGTAACAAGCGTCGGTTCCACACAGGAATTTCTTCAATGATGCTCAGTCACTTTGGGTTGGTGGTTTGATTATGGGTTTTTCCTCACTTTCGAACAAAAGCCCTCGGAGGATGGGATGCTCTCAAATGACAAGTGTCAGTTCTCTCTCTGAGCAGCCAGCCATCTAGTGCTTGTGACGAGTGGCTATTTATAGCCGGGGGCGCATCCAGACATGATATGACATTAATGCCCCCAATGATATGACCGTTATGTGGATAGGACTGATTGGGGACAGCTGGCGCTAAGCACAACAATGGTCGGATTTTCGAACAGCGAAAGTCCTCAGACATATCATGTTCCTCACTTGTAGGCAATTCGCACTGGCGAATTCCTAACTCGTCAGTCAGAACAATTTCCTCAGAAACCAGAAGAACTTCGTCTCTGTCACTGAAGAATTTGACTGAGTTGTGAGAGATTTCAAAAGGCTTCACTCATATGAATGTGTAGATTGAGGATATTGGAGTTGAGCATCAGTTGGAAATTTTCCTTAGTATTACCTCAGCCCCCTTTAACAGTACGGTGGTTCCTGTGACTCAATAAAAGGAAATGAAACAATAAAAGCAAAAGTCTTCACGTTTCATAGTCCTCGTTCATTTCTTCAAGGTCCACCGATTTCTTCAGTATAAAACCTTCAGCAAAGTCTTGAAGTCTTCAGCTGAAGACATTCATTTTTAGGGGTCGGTAATCTCCGTTTGTATCAAACTCCTCATCGACTTATAGATCCTGTGTACACTCACGAACACATTAGTCTCTTAACCTATAAGTCTTCAACACACCAAAATCACTATGGGGCACTACATGCACTAACAATCTCCCCCTTTTTGGTGTTTGATGACAAATAGGTTAAGTTTTCAACATGAATTAAAGATATGAAGTGTAAGTGCAGAGTATGCGGAAGTTGATTGCAAGATATAGATGAGCTCCCCCTGAAGATGTGCATCGTTGAGGAATTTTCTTTGGACTGCAATTGCACATAGCAAATTGAAACATGAAGAACTCCCCCTACATCTTGTAATTCATACACGCATTTCAATATATGATATGAAGAATTTAAAAATGCTTGAGGAAGATGGGGTCTGACGAAATTCAACATGCATGCATTAAGGTACTTGAGGAATTAAAAACATGTGAGGAAATACTTCAGAAGAGTCAGACCACCATCGGACTTAAGTTTACAACCCAATCAAAAAGTATCAGAAGACGAGAGTTGTAACTTAAACAAAACAGCCCTTATAGATGGAGACCCGCTTGAAGACTAACTCAAGTTCTCTCCCCCTTTGTCACCGAAGACAAAAAAGAGACGAAAACTGAGAACTAACGCCCATTGAAGAAATTCATCTTGTCGGTGAAGGAGCATCAGTGTAGTCGGGGTCGATCGTCGAAGCAGGGCCCGCAGCAGTGTCTTCAGTGCCCTCAGCATCATCCGAGTCGCGCGATGAGGAACATGAACTTGTCACCAACTAAGGAAATTGAACTTTCTTGAACTTCTTGGGAGGTTGACGAGCCCAGTCAAAGCTTTCTTGAAGATTCAGCTCAATGAAGTTCATCAGGAGGTAAGACAGCTGGCATAGTGGCCCAAGTGCGCTTGATGATTTGATGAGCATAGTAGTGATTCTTCTTCACAGAGTTCTGAGTAACAGTCATGTTGTGAAGAATAGCACCCAACTGGCGCTTGACCCACTTGTGATTTCTGTCCACTTTCTGGTGAAGACTAAGGAGAAGTTCTCGATCAGTCATCACACGAGGTGCAGTGGCGTGTGGTTTTGGAGCTGAAGCTTTTGCTGTGGAGTCCTGAGTGGCAGAATCATCATTGGTAGAGTAGGAGGCAGCTTGACGAAACTGGCCATCCATGGGTAGAGACCGTTCATCAATAATATCCTTGCCTTTGCCTTCAGCGATGGTAGTCTTGAGGACTTCAATAGGCGGAAGAAAGGCAAAGTGATTCTGAAAATCAGCTTTGAATGGAACTGAGGTCTTGGTCCTGAGGAAATTCATGATCCAAGGAGCAAAGATCTTCAAATCAAAAGGAGCCATTGCAGACAGAGCAGGTGATCGTATGAAGAAATCGTGAAAGTTGATGCGAATCCCATGCACGATGTTGAACAGCACATTCTTCATGATTCCCTCAACAGCTTCATCATCAGAATTATGCCCTTTCTGAGGACATATTGTGTGGGTGAGGATCCTCTATACTGTCCTTGGCACATATAGCAGGTCCTTTACAAGGAAGACAATCCTCAGAGGCTTTCCAGGTGCTAATTTCTTCATGAGCACATTCATCAACTGGTTTGGCACAGGTGGATCATTGAATATGCAATGATATTCCTCTGATGGAATTTGAAGAGGCACTGTTTGAAGCAATTCAGACACAGTTGTTGTGTAGTGCTTTGAGCTTGTCATCCAGTCTAGCACCCAAGAGTTGATGTCAGATGCATTTCCACTAATGAATAGGGTAGCGTAGAACTGAAGAATTAACTCATTGTTCCAGTCACAGATGTCCACACAAAATGGAAGTAACCCAGCATCATATAGGACTTGAAGAACCGGGGTGTATGAAGGAATAGATTCCATATCCACATGAGGGATATGATGATGTTCAAATATTTTCTTCCTCTCACATAGCACGGAGGCATAGTAATTCATCTGAGACTCGGTCCAGAACCTTGAGCGTCCAACGCGAGTGCTTTCATATGGGTTCGGACCAGTGAAGAATATGTGCTCGTTGAAGAAGTTTGTTTTGATGAAAGTGGGACGGTCAGTGCCTTTGAATGGCATGTGCTGCACAGGTTGCCGATTTGGCATGGTGGTCCCCTTCACTTCTTGAAGAATGTGAGGAACAACTTGGAGATCAGGTTCCTCAGTGCCTAGAACTTGTGTTGTTGGAGCATCATCTGTGATCTGAACATCTTCATCTTCTTCATCAGCCACAGCCACTGGAGGTTCATCAGTAATCTGAGCATTGATATCTTCAGTAGCTGGAAAATCTTCAGGATCTGGAAGATACAGAGGCTCAGAATCTGTTTTGACATCTTCAGCACGCTCAGACATTTGAGGAATGACAGTCAATGCAGTTGTTGGTGATGAAGGATGAGTAGCTTCCCAGAATTCGTCATGGATGATGGGTGTGGTGCTACCAACATCGATGTCTTCATCCATGGGTTCATCAGAAGCAGTTTCTTTCTTGTACTCAAGCAAAAGCATAGGTTGTTGAGGAGGTGAAGAAATGTCTTCAACCTTGATTTCTTCGTCCATCTGCTCTGTGGAAGCAGCAGAATGGGAATCTTCATCTTCTGGAGGAATGACGTATTCAACTCCATCAGGAACAATCTCTCGTGATGGTGCTGAGGAAATGGGAATGGCATCAAATGGCTCTGTTGAAGGACTTGTCAAAGTCTTCAGTCGCTTCTCAGTAGGAGCTTCATAGTCTGATGCCTTCCTTTTGAGAGTTGTCTTCTCAGCAGCATCAGTTTCATCAGGCGCAGCTGAGTCTTCAGCTGGCCTCTCAGTTTCTTCAGGCACAACAGTTGTTGGCCTGGCAGATTCATCAATGTGCTGAGTTTCATCAGCAGCATTGGAAGCAGCTTCTGGTGCAGAAGCAAAGTCATCGGTAGGTGGGGCTTCTTCAGGTGCTGATTCCTCAGTAGAATGAGGAATTTCAGGAGCAGATTCCTCAGCCGTTTGAGGAACTTCACCAGTTGGAGGCTGAGGAGTGGTGGAACGAGCAGCGTTGCGAGCAGCAGTGGATGTGTTGTAATCCTTCACTACACCTTGGGCAACCTTGACAAATCTGTCCTTCGCCCCTGTCCATTCTTTGTCAAGTCTTGCTTGTTCCTCATTGAGGTTGTGAATCTCAGACTGAACAGTAACAAGTTGCTTGGGAGTCAGATTCATCACATTATCACGCAGAAATTTTTCCTTGTGAGCGATGTTTGTCTTGGCCCTTTTGGCCTTTTCCCTCTTCCACTTCTCTTCTGTGATGAAATGAGTGAGGACGTGATCCACATTGGGAGGCAGTTTAAGAGCAGAGAGAGGAGTTTGTGGATCCTCAAGCCAGATGTCGATGAAATCAGGAATGGTCTTCGGATCCAACAGCAGTGGAATGGACCTATCCTTAGCAGTGCCAGCCTTAAGCTGACTGTGTCTGATGATTTCTTCAAGTTCATTATCGTCAGCAGCATCTTTATCATCATCCTCAACCCTTGAGGAATTTTTGACAAAAGTGACCTCTTAGGGATTGGGCGAAGACCCCTACCAGCCAAATTCTTCATCTTCAGTCCAGAGGGACTGTTTGAAGACTTTGTATCGGAAGGGCTTGCAGAGCTCCTTAGTTTTCTTGTGAAACCCTCAGTCCTCTTGCATGTTGCCAAGTGGACTGGAGTTGAGGATTTCTTCACGGCTGTTGAAGACTGAGCAGCCACGGTTCCAGCAGCAGAGGCCTTGGGTTGAGGCCTTTTAGATTGAGGAGCTTGCTGTGATGACTTGGAAGTTGAAGAAATTGGTTTCACCGCTGACTTCTTCAGAATAGACTTCTTTGGGTCGCTTGAGGATGAACCAGCAGTGGCAGCAGCGACAGAGTCCTCGTTGAATTTCCTCACTGCGTCCTTGGCCTTCTTAGCCAATTTGGCCTGCTGCTTCTCCCATAGTTCGGGAAAGTCCTCACCAGTCTTGAGACTAGTGGGATCAGCTATTTGATTCATTGCAATGGGAGGCCTGCTGCAGGGGGGCTTCACAGCAAATTTCATCATGTACTTGGGAGTAACATAACAATATTCCTTCAATTCTTTTGCCCATCTGCGTTCAATCTTCTACAGACGAATTTTGCGTTGCTTAGTTGTCTCTTTGCCATTGGTTTCTTCGTCAGGCGTGCATTAGTCTGCATAGATTTCATCAGGAATCTCAAACGCTGTCTACACGTCGGGTTTCTTTCCTCCTTTATGAGTTCTTTTATCAGCCATCTTCTTCAACTGAGGATTTGGAACTCTTGAAGATTCTGAGGAATTACATAATTTTTCTTCAAGAAGCACTGCAAATGAGTTAACTTGATGAGAACCTAGTGATTCATCAGCAGACATATCTGTACCTGTGAACAGAGTATAGGTGCGAGGAATTTGAAGAGGTCATACGCGTTCTCAGAAATTTTGAAAATCAATAGGTTTGAGGAATTTGACCATGGATGTCTTGAGGAATTTCACTAAGTGTTCTTTGTCTTAGGTTCCAGAGTTGTACAAATTTTTGGATTCGCACAATTGAGGAATCTTAAGGAAAATCATCAAGAGCGAGGAGATGTAAGGTGCTTGATAATTGAATCTATGATGAATAAACACCTTTTGAGGAATAGTAGAGTCAAATGAAGATCAAACCAAAGGCAGTTAAAATAAATTTAATTACCCTGATGAAGAACACGACGAACTCTGAGAAGAAATGGGGAGGCTCGTTCGTTCAGATCTTCCACGCCCTAACTTGGCAGAGGGAGAAGACTACAGCGGTGGCGGGATGAAGACTTCCGCGGCCGGTGTGAGTACGACGACGACGAGGTTGAGGCAATGAAGCTCTTCCTCTCCAGCGACGATGATTTCAGTGGTGGCGCTGGGGCAGGATCTCGGGAGAGGTTGAGGAGGAGAGTAACCGAGCTCCGTTGGAGTGAAAGGGTATTTATAGAGAAAGTGAAAACCGGATCAGTCTGAGGACTTTGGACAGATTTACCCGTGACACTTGCTCTCCTTGCGACAGGTGTGTCACAACCCTAGCAAGTGTCATAGGCTAGCAACGTGTTTGCATCATCATCATCATCATTGCATCAATATGAAATGGGGAGAAAGAAAAGAAACCCCAAGCATTCATGAATTAAGGAAATTCCAGATAAATGAAATTTCAGCAAATCCAAAATGCCCATCAAAAATGTCCCCTATGTTTGATAATTAGGGACATGGATATACCAGGGGCCATTTGAATTATTTGAACATTTAAAATAATTTGAATTAATGATTTAAGTCCCTGAAAAATGAAAAATAAAGCAAATATCATTATCACTATTTTCAAATTAACCTGAATTTTTTTATACAAGTTTGTAATATTCAAACTTGAATATATAAACGTTTTGGAATGGTTTTGAAAAGTTATTTGGACCTGAAACGGAATAAACCAATATTAGAAAGAAAACAGAAAATAGAAATAAAAATAAGAAAAGGAAGAGGCTTACCTGGCCCAAGTTGGAGATGGCCCAGCCCACCAGGGCAAGCGGTCATCTTCAACCTCTTCAAGTAGGCAGAGGCGAAGTGACGCGCGCGCCGGGAGGCCTTTACCTCCTCCCTGCCTGCCCGTCTCTCTCCGGCCAGCGAGGCCTCGAGGATGACCTCGCAGGAGACGTCCAGATCGAGCTAGCCTCGCCCATTCTCTCCCTGGCTCTCTCCTCTATCTCTCTCTCCCGATTCCCCTGCCGAAGGCCGCCGTCATCGGACATTGATTCGCCGCCCTCGGCGCCTCCCCGACCCTCTCGTCGCCGCCAGAAGCACCGGGGTGAGCTTCCGGTTCGTTTCCCCCTCTCCCTGCCGCTCCTCCCCTTCTCTAGCCTACTAGCTGTCGACGCCCGAGAGGACCTTGGCTCCGGCCATGGCACAGCCGTGACCACAGCAGCTGCAGCCCACACCCGAGCATGTGCCCGTGCTCAGTGCGTCCCCAGGAGCCCGTAGCCGCCTTCAGTTTTCCTCCCCGTGCCCTAGCCGCCGTTTTCCCCGTCGTGCCGAGCTCCGGCCGCCGCCAAAATGGACGTGGCCGTCGACTCCGGCCACCCCAGCCCCTCCTGACCCCCTAGATGGACGCGGACGTGCGCGGGATACCTCCAGGTGGTCTCCGCATGCCCTGCCGCCGTGTCTACGCGATTCCGGCGAGTTGCCGCCGTTGTTTTGGTCGTCGCCGGCGAGTCTCCGGCGCCGTTGACGTGGCAGGGTGATTAGGCTAACCCCCGCGCTAGTTAATCCCCCTCAAGCCACTGACAGTGGGCCCCGTAGCGGGGTCAACGCCCAGTCAGCACGGGATTAGCCCTTGTGTCTATGACATGTGGGTCCCGTGTGTCATTTTGACCCAGAACGGTCAGTTGACCAGGCTGATGTCATGCTCATGCATGGCTGACGCAGTAAATCTATTTTCAGATTAAAAATAATTCTAGAAATTATTTAAAACTTTGAAAAATCATATAAATTAATCTGTAACTCAGATGAAAATAATTTATATATGAAAATTTATCAGAAAAATCCAATGAATCCAATAGTGCTACTCTTATGCATGTTAGAGCAACCTAAATAGGTGAACATGGAAATTTTAGCATTAGGTCAATATATAGAATTTGAAATAAGAACAACTTTGAACCTATATTCAAATGCATTTCAAATTGACATGATCACTAGTTACATTAGCTCATCCATGCATACTATCATGCCATGATCATGCATCATATTGTTGCATCTTCTTGTATTGAATGTTTCATCTGCGTTGCGGTAGGCCCTAGTCCGGAGGATACTACTCCGTACCCCGACGAAGGAGAGAACTCTTCCGCAACCTAGCAAGGCAAGCAACCTCATTGATCATTCCGATAACATCCCACTCTCTCGCTCCTACTCTCATTTATTGCATTAGGACAAACGATCACATGTCAGTTATACACGGTAGATGATTCCATTCTTATGCATGACCTGATCTTGTCACCGTAAATAGCTAAACCTTGCAACCTAGCATACCTGGTAGATGCTTGTGCCATGATGTGCTTAGCTTACTTTGCCTGCTATGCTTGCTATGCTTAGAGTTGTGTCAAGTCGGATTCATCTAGGTGATGAACTGAGTGAAACAGTGGTGTTCGATGTGATGAGCTTATAATGAATACGATTTGGTAAAGGTAGCGATGAGAGGCTATGTAGGAGTACATAGTGGGTTGTCTCATTGGGACTGTTATTAGGAACTGTGTTCCATGTTTGTGATCCAAGACTAGTTGCTAGCACGCATTGGGTTCCGGTAACTCGACCCCTCTCGACTTATCAGTCGCTTAGTCTTTGGTCCAGGTATTGCAAGTAGTTTCTGGTGTTTATAGCATGCTGGAGGCCGTGCGTAGCGCTGACCCGCGGGGTGGGTTACGACGCGGTAGGCAGTGGCACGGTGTACCAAGGGTCACCCGAATGGTGGGCTTGGGAACCCTGCGCACATCGTTTGGGACCGTAGCGGAAACTTCGGCCGGACTTCCGTGCGGGTCAGTTTCGAATAGCCGGTAGCCTGGACTAAAGGTCTTATGTGATTGACGGTCGTGGCCGACTCCCTCACTGAGCATCCGCTTGAAGGTTGCCGAGGTGCATGGTTTATGGCACACAACGATAAGTGGAGAGAGCGTGTGTGAAGAAGTACACCCCTGCAGGGTTATGAAACTATTCGAATAGCCGTGTCCTCGGATATGGACTACTTTGAAAACTTATGCTGTTCATAGATAATCAAATGGAGACTTCTAAAAATCTCAAGACAAGTGTGAGTACCGTGGATGGCACTCTTCCGGAAGGGAAAGGTGAGTCCATGGTGGTGTATTGAGATGGAGTTAGTGGACTCGTGTGCGACAATTGAAATTGTAACAAAGAATTTAAAACTGAGTAGTGTAGGTTAGCCATGAGTCAAAGCTGGCTTTCTGCATAAACTCCTCTACCCCTTTGTTGATACATGAGCATAAATAGACTAGGTCTGTTTTAAAGACTTGCTGAATACGATTGTACTCATCCTTGCTTAATTAATGTTGCAGAGGAAAACCAGGACCCATTAGGTGGGTTCTATCTAGACGTTGATGATGCCGAATAGCTGGTGTCCCAGCTACGACCCTGTGCTGTGTGGCATGCTGTAGATAGTCAGGCCATGTGCCCTCTTTTCATTTCACTGTCCGTACTCGGATAGTTCTAAGTTTCTGCTGGCTTGTATGAACTTGTTTGTATGAATTGAGTGCCGGGTCATGTGACCCCTATTTGTAAGAACATATTATGCAAGGCTCTTTTGAGTCTTTTAAATAAAATTCATGTTGATGTATGGTTATGTTGTGATGCCATAGTTGTATCTATGCATATCGGGCATGTCGTGCGTACGTGCGACGTGCAACGGTATGTATGGGATCCGACACCTAGTTGTGTGCCTTTAGTAGTACTCTTTACGGGAAACTGTCTCTTTGTGCTTCCACCGAGCCATGGTAGATTGCTACTACTCCGGACACATTGATTGACCGGCATGTATCCTTCTTTGCTGTTGTGTCTGTCCCTTTGGGGAAATGTCTCGCAGTGTAATGGAGTCCCTGTAGCATGCTACGACTCGTCTACGTGCAGTGATGGCATTTATGCCCCACGACGTAATGGAGTCCTTGTAGCTTGCTATGACTCGTCTACACACGCTTGAGGCCGACACCTGCATTGTTGGGTTATGTATGCCTGTTTCCGTACGGATGTGCCACATGGGTCCTATGACTAGTCATGTCGGCCCCGGTTCTTTGTTGTGTGATTGCCAGCGAAATGTTCACATACGTGAGCCAAAAGACGCAAATGGTCCCGGCCAAGGTAAGGCCGCAGCCGTGGAGTACCGTGTGTGAGGACGCAAAGTAATGTGGCTTGTTACAGTATGGAACCATATGACTTAGGATCGGAGTCCCGACAAGGTGTCACCCACTTTCTGAGTAGTGGAGATATGGGGGATCGTGGGTTATCCAGTCGCAGGAATGGGAACGGTTTGAGCGGGAACCGCCGAAAATTTCGGAAGAGAAGTTTTAAAGTTTCCGTTCGCAAATTCTTGAGCTGTCAAGGACAAAGTGAAGACTTTGAACAGCTTTCAAAGTAGAACGCATATGAAGAATTTGAGAACAGAGTGGGTTAAGTTTAGCATAGATGAGGTATAGGGTCCGATCACATTCACTTAGATGAAAATCAACTGTGAAGAATTTAGCAATAAGTGAATGTTGTTGAGGACATTGAAAAACTCATAGATACTTCTAGTCAAATGATAATTAGTCTCAAAGTTTTGAAGAAATCGAAAAGTTGAGGAGTTTGAAAATTGAAGAATTTGCAAAAGATGAAGAAATTCAACTTTGAAGAATCTCAACTTTTGGTTGGTGGCATTAGCCATCGTATAAGAATGATGATTTCAAACACTGCGTACAATTGTCGTAGGGTTATGAGAATCAAATTCTTCGTTAATTTCTTCACACTTTAGAGAGTTATTCTTCATAGTTTTGAAGAAAAACGTTACTTCGTGTGTTGCACATCTAAGTCATCAATTTTGCATAAGTGTTAGGATGTGTGATCTTTTTCAAATAACATTTGAAGATTCTAAGATATTTAGCTCACACCGCAACTTGCAAAATCTCTTTTCATACAAGGGCTTTGTGAAGATATCAGCCAGTTGTTCTTCAGTGGGAATGTGGTTGATGAAGATGTCGCCCTTGAGTACATGATCTCGAAGAAAATGAAGACGAATCTCGATGTGCTTGGTCTTGGAGTGCTGAACTGGGTTGTACGCTATTTTGATGGCGCTTTCGTTGTCACAGTAGAGTGGCACATTCTTCAACTTGATGTCGTAGTCCTTGAGGGTTTGCTTCATCCATAGTAACTGAGCACAACATGAGCCAGCAGCAATGTACTCAGCTTCTGCAGTAGAGAGCGACACGCAGTTCTGCTTCTTTGAGGACCAACATACTAATGATCGTCCGAGGAAATGACATGTGCCTGAGGTTGACTTGCGATCCACGCGATCTCCAGCATAGGCAGCATCAGAGTATCCGGCGAGGTGAAGATTTGAGCCCTTGGGATACATAATCCTAGTGTTGGAGTGTGAGCTAAGTATCGAAGCATATATTTCACAGCCTTATGGTGTGATTCCTTCGGTGTTGCTTGGAATCGAGCACACATGCAAACACTTAGCATTATATCAGGCCTAGATGAACATAGATACAATAAAGAACCAATCATGGAGCGGTATACCTTCTGATCGAAATCTTTACCATTTTCGTCAGTGCAGAGGTGTCCTTTTGAAGGCATTGGGGTTTTGACACCTTTGCAATCTTGCAGGTCGAATTTCCTCAGAACATCTTTGAGGTATTTCTCTTGCTTGATGAAGATGCCGTTGTCTTGCTGACAAATTTGAAGACCTAAGAAGAATTTCAATTCTCCCATCATAGACATTTGATATTCTTCACTCATCATATAGGCAAATTCATCATTGTAGCGTTTGTCAGTACATCCAAAGATAATGTCATCAACATATATTTGACAGATGAATAATTCATTGTCATAGGATTTTGTGAAAAGAGTTGGATCGAGTGAACCGGGTTTGAAGCCTTTCTTCATGAGGAACTCCTTCAGAGTGTCATACCACGCTCGTGGGGCCTGCTTGAGGCCATAGAGAGCTTTGTTGAGTCTGAAGACTTTGTCAGGATGCTTAGGATCCTCATAACCTGGGGGTTGAGCAACATATACTTCTTCCTCAATCTTACCATTGAGGAATGCACTTTTCACATCCATTTGATATAAGATGATATTGTGATGATTAGCATAAGCAAGGAGTATTTGAATAGCTTCTAGTCTAGCAATAGGTGCAAAAGTTTCATCGAAGTCAATTCCTTCAACCTGTGTGTAGCCTTGAGCTACAAGTCGAGCCTTATTCCTCACCACAAGGCCATTTTCATCTTGCTTGTTGCGGTAGATCCACTTGGTACCTATGATGTTATGTTTGCGTGGATCTGGCCGCTTGACAAGTTCCCATACGTTGTTATACTTGAATTGATGCAATTCCTCTTACATTGCTTGAATCCATTCTGGCTCCTTGAATGCTTCATCAACTTTGGTGGGCTCTATGATAGAGACAAAAGCAAAGTACCCACAAAAGTTAGTTAAATGAGAAGCCCTAGAGCTTGTGAGAGGACCTGGTGCATTTATGCTGTCGATGATTTTGCCAATCTGAACTTCTTATGCCACTCTTGGATGTGCAAGTTGACTTGTCTGAGGACTTTCATCAGCACCATTTTCTTCAGGTATCCTTGCATGAGAGTCTTCACCATCTGGGATGATTTCTTCAGTAGGAATAACATATTCAGTTGCCTTTATCTTGATGACTTCCTCAGGAGTCTGTTCATCTATCACAGAAGGTAGGTTCTCTCTTTGCGAGCAATTAGTTTCATCGAACCGCACATCTACAGTTTCAACAACCTTGTGATGATAGGTGTTGAAAACTTTGTAGGTGTGCGAGTCCTTTCCATAACCAAGCATGAAACCTTCATGTGCTTTCGGTGCAAATTTAGAACTGTGATGAGGATCTCTGATCCAACATTTTGCACCGAAGACTTTGAGATAACTTACATTGGGTTTATTGCCTATCATGAGCTCGTATGAGGTTTTCTTGAGGAATTTGTGAAGATACACTCGGTTGATGATGTGACATGCAGTGTCGATTGCTTCAGGCCAGAAGCGACGAGGAGTCTTGTATTCATCAAGCATGGTACGGGGCATTTCGACGAGAGTCCTGTTCTTTCTTTCCACAACGTCATTCTGCTGAGGAGTGTAAGGGGCAGATAATTCATGAGTAATACCAAGTTCATCAAGATATTCATAAAGATTCGTGTTCTTGAACTCAGTCCCATTATCACTCCTGATATGCTTGATCTTGACGCCAAAGTTGGTGGAGGCCCTTGAAGCAAATCGCATGAAGACATCATGTACTTCATTTTTGTACAGAATGATATGCACCCATGTGTAGCGTGAGTAATCATCTACAATCACAAATCCATACAGACTTGAAGCATTTGTTAGTACAGAATAGTGAGTGGGACCGAAGAGATCCATATGAAGTAATTCAAAGGGACGAGTAGTGGTCATGATTGTCTTCGAGGGATGTTTGGATCCAGTCATCTTTCCAGATTGACAAGCCCCACAAAGATGATCCTTTAGGAATTTGACTCCTTCGATGCCAATGACATGCCTCTTCTTCACAAGCGTGTGCAAGTTCCTCATACCCGCATGACCAAGTCGTCGATGCCATAGCCAGCCTTCTGACGACTTTGCAAGTAGGCATGTGGCAGGCTGAGGTCCTGTAGAGAAATCAACACTGTACAGATCTCCTCTCCTAAAGACTTCGAAGACTTTGGAATTGTCAAATTCCATGATGACAACACAATGATGTTTTCCAAATACCACAACCATATCAACATCACAAAGCATTGAGACAGACATGAGGTTGAACCCAAGGGATTCGACGAGCATTACTTTATCCATGGTTCGGTCTTTTGGGATAGCCACCTTACCAAGTCCCAATACCTTGCTTTTTCTTTTGTCAGCATAAGTGATATGCTTCAGATGAGATGGAGCGAGTGGCAGATTCATCAGAAGACTTTTGTCACCAGTCATGTGGTTTGTGCATCCACTATCAAGGATCCACTCAGTAGCTTTCGGAGTATCATCCTGCAGATGAATTAGTACAACTTACGAACTCATATGCTTCAGAGTGAAGAATATTACATCAATTTCATCAGATAGAATTTTATCACACAATATAGAATGCAATGTGAGGACGTGATAAATGAGGAATTCATTTCATCATGGTTAGCTTGCGTCCCATCAAGCATTTCTTCAGCTCTCCAGCAAGTTCATCAGATGTTCAAATTCATCTGGAGACCTGACCCTGCAATAGATGATTAGTTTGATTTCTTCACAACCCACATCTCAAGGGGTGGCAGAGAATTCATCATCCTGCGAGCACCATAAGAGAAGGAAGGCATTGAAGCAAGTGCGCCCCGTTTCACAGGTTGAGGGTTAGAGTATTCATATGAATAAGCAGAGAAATTCATCGAAGATTTATGAACATAACGGTTTGAAGAATGATGCATATATTCATATCTCTTAGGTTTTCCTTGCAAAACAGAAGCATTAGCACGAGAATGATGGTTTTGACCATTTCAGGAATTTGGTCCACTTGAGGAATTTGATCTGGGGTTCCTTTTCTTCACCAGTGGTGTCGTGAGGACATTCACTTGAAGATTTTGTAGGTAGCTCTTGGAAACCCAGATTTTCTTCAATGGAGAGCCATTCCTGTAGTTAGTTCCAACAAATCTAGCAAATACTTCACCTTTCTGACTTTTGAAGAATTTGAAGTTAGAGTCAAGCGAATCATCAGAGAAATATGAAGTTTCACATGTAAAGCCTGATAAAGTAGATGGATCTACTGGAGTGCCTTTTGCAGCAACCCATGAGGTTTTGGGATACTGCTCAGGTGTCCAGTATGAACCATCAGCGTTGAGTTTCCTCACAAAGGCAATACCCTCTTTTCTAGGGTTCTTGTTCAGGATATGCTTTTTGAGGACATCGCAAAGGGTTTGATGCCCTTTGAGACTTTTGTATATGCCTGTCACATACAATTCCTTCAACCCTGCATTTTCATCAGTGATACTTGTGGTATCATCGGATGAGGAATTTAAAACCACTGGAATAGTTGAAGAATTTGCAGTAATGGAAGCATTTGAACATTCAGGTGACGAATTTGAAGTTTCACGTTCGATGCATTTCAAACAAGGTTGGACAAATTCTTCCTGAGCGGTACTGATCTATTGAGCCAGTAAGGAATCGTTTTCCTTTTGGAGATCCTCATGTGACACCTTTAGTTTCTAAAGATCTTGCTTTCTCTGAAGAAATTCATAAGAAAGCTTCTCATGATCGTCTAAGAATTTTGAGATCGACACACAAAGTTTGAGTACGATCAACTTCACGGTTTAACAGATCATCACTTTTGTCTAGCATCTTTTGAAGCTTTTCAAGTGCACTTTTTTGTTTAGTGGCAAGCTTAACAAGTTTAGAATAGCTAGGTTTCACATATTCATCAGATTCTCCTTCACTTGATTCAGATGACGAATGATGTTTTTGTACCTTTGAACCTTTTGCCATGAAGCAATAGGTGGGAGCGTAGTCATCATTGTAGACGTCAGAATTGTTGGAGCAGTCAGATTCATCAGCATTGAAGAAAGACTTGTTTGCGAAGGCAGTAGCAAGAGCAAGACTAGCAACACCAGATTCTGATTCTTCTTCAGGGTCTTCTTCTTCATCATATTCTTCAGATTCTTCCTCAAAATCCATTTCTTTGGCGATCAATGCTCGAGCCTTTCTGGAACCATTCTTCTTGTGTCTTGAGGACTTTGAAGATGAGGATTTTGCAGATGAGGACTTTGAAGATTTCTTCTTTTTCTTCGAGACATCAGTACTATCATCTTTGTACTTCTTATTCTTCTTTGAGTCTTTTTCCCATAGAGGACAGTCAGAGATAAAGTGGCCTGGTTTCTTGCATTGATGGCATGTTCTTTTCTTGTAATATTCTGAGGAATTTGATTTCCTCAAACCACTTCTTGTTGACTTTCCAAATCCACCTCTTCTTGAGAACTTCTGGAATTTTTTCACAAGCATAGCTAGTTCCTGACTTAGTTCTTCAGGATCTCCAAGGCTGCTATCAGAATCTTCTTCTTCAGATGAGGAAATTGCTCTTGCCTTCAGAGCACGAGATCTTCCATAGCTTGGTCCGTAGAGGTCTCTCTTCTCAGCTTGTTGGAATTCATGAGTATTTAGTCTTTCAAGAATATCAGCTGGATCAAGACCTTCGGAATCTCCGTGTTCTTGAATCATCAGGACTAAAGTGTCAAATGAGGAATCTAGCGATCTTAACAGTTTCTTCACCACTTCATGGTCAGTGATATCAGTGGCACCCAGTGCTTGAAGTTCATTGTAAATATCAGTGAGGCGATCAAACGTTTGTTGAACATTTTCATTGTCAAGCCTCTTGAAGCGGTTGAAGAGATTGCGAAGAACATCCACATGAGAGTCACGTTGAGTAGAGACACCTTCATTCACCTTGGATAGTCTGTCCCAGATAAGCTTCGCAGTCTCCAAAGCACTCACTCTGCCATACTAACCTTTGCTCAGATGGCCACAGATGATATTCTTCGCTTGAGAGTCAAGTTGCTTGAATCTCTTCACATCAGCAGATATAACAGTGGGAGTGACTGAGGGTAACCTATTTTCCACAACGTACCAGAGATCGTTGTCAATAGCTTCAAGGTGCATACGCATCTTGTTCTTCCAGTAGGGGTAGTCCGTCCCATCGAAGGTAGGACAACCAGCAGAAACCTTGATCATACCTGCAGTCGACATAACTAAAACTCCAGGTGGTTAAACCAAAATCACACAGAGACAGGGAGTACCTGCTCTGATACCAATTGAAAGTGCGTTAAATCGGCTAGAGGGGGGTGAATAGACGATTTTTATAAATTCATCACTTGAGGAATTTCAACTTTGAGGAATTTGAAATGTGATGAATAACTAACAGCGGCATAAGTACTCAGTGCATGGAATTCATTGCAGTAGCATAGTCATCATGATGAAATAAAACATGCACAAGTTATGAGTAGCATGATACAGGATAAGTAGTGATGAACAAGGTAACTTGAAGAATTTGAGGTGAGGAATTTGTGAAAGTCTTCAGTCAAATTCTTCAAACAATAAAGATCAATTTCATCAACATGTAAATGAGGAATAGGTGAGTTGAGGAAATAGAACCGGGTAGCCTGATGAAGACAATGATTTGATGACCCAGTTCCAACTGCTGTGACAGTCGTACGTCTGGTTTCGAGCGGCCTGGTATTTAAACCAGAGGACACACAGTCCCAGGACACACAGTCCTTACCGTATTCTCCTTGAGCTAAGATCACACAGTCCTTGCTCAACACTCGTAGTAAGTCTTCAGGGCAGACTTCAAAAACCCTCACAAACTGGTCACCCGACGATCCACAATTAACTGTTGGATGCTCTAGACCAAGGTCACTTCGTGATCCCCAATTGACTGGAGGATACACTAGACCATGACGCCTAACCGTCTGGAGGATACACAGTCCTCAAAGGTAACAAGCGTCGGTTCCATACAGGAATTTCTTTAGTGATGCTCAATCACTTTGGGTTGGTGGTTTCATTATGGGTTTTTCCTCACTTTCGGACAAAAATCCTCGGAGGATGGGATGCTCTCAAATGACAAGTGTCAGTTCTCTGTCTGAGCAGCCAGCCATCTAGTGGTTGTGGGGGGTGGCTATTTATAGCCGGGGGCGCATCCAGACATGATATGAGATTAATGCCCCCAATGATATGACCGTTATGTGGATAGGAATGATTGGGGATAGCTGGCGCTAAGCACAGCAACGGTCGGATTTTCGAACAGCGAAAGTCCTCAGACATATCACGTTCCTCACTTGTAGGCAATTCACACTGGCGAATTCCTAACTCCTCAGTCAGAACAATTTCCTCAGAAACCAGAAGAACTTTGTCTCTATCACTAAAGAATTTGACTGAGTGGTGAGAGATTTCCAAAGGCTTCACTCATATGAATGTGTAGGTTGAGGATATTGGAGTTCAGCATCCGTTGGAAATTTTCCTTAGTATTACCCCAACCCCCTTTAACAGTACGGTGGTTCCTATGACTCAAGAAAAGGAAATGAAACAATAAAAGCGAAACTCTTCACGTTTCATAGTCCTCGTTCATTTCTTCAAGGTCCACTGATTTCCTCAGTATAAAACCTTCAGCAAAGTCTTCAAGTCTTCACCAAAGTATTCAGCTGAAGACATTCATTTTTAGGGGTCGGTAATCTCCGTTTGTATCAAACTCCTCATCGACTTATAGAGCCTGTGTACACTCACAAACACATTAGTCTCTTAACCTATAAGTCTTCATCACACCAAAATCACTAAGGGGCACTAGATGCACTAACACTGCCGTCTCTAACTGCAACTAGGAACTCGACAATCTTCAGATCCGACCCGCAGGAGAACCGGAGCAGGATGAACCAGCTGAGTGACGTAACCTTGTGATATTCAGAGCAAGAGCGGCTCTTGTAATTATCCGCCAGTGGCTGCTTGGAACTTGTCAGGAACATTGTTGTTCCTTCTGAGAACATCTTTTGTAACAGCCTTATAATATCTACGTGCACTTGCCAACTGTTTTATCTTGCTTTCAACAATCTTTCTCAGCTCTATACTTCCAACTTTATAAACCTGCCAATTATTCATGAGAGGTGCTTCTATGTCTCCATAGCCTTTAGAACCGGATAACACCTCTAAAGGCATTGATCTTATAAAGGCAACCAACATAGCTCCAACTCTTGGTAAGGGAACATGAACCGGCTCTGGCTGTCCTTTGGATAAGATAAGCTATACCTGTTGGTAAGAAGCCTCCAAGAACAAAACAGCAGTTGTTGATGAGCCAATATGTAATCTTTTCTGAGATGTCCTTCCTTGACCTGGACCCATTAGACCCGGGAAGTTTTTATTCCATCAGCCGGAGCATGATGACTTCTTCTCTTATAATGTGATGCCATGGAAAAGCCGGCTGTCATAGGATAAAGCAAGCTATACCTGATGGTAGGAAGCCTCTATGTGACAACGACGACTATTGAGAACTTAAAGAGGCGTATAGCCAGATGCATGAGGGGTGATGCAATCTGCACCCGAAGGCAAGAAGCCTCCTTTAATCATCAAATATTGTATAAGGCCGGCTGCCGATGGGTTTAAGTAAGCTATAACTTATGGTAAGAAGCCTCCATTCGACAGTCGCGGCTAACATGTTAACCGGAGAAGGCATAAAGCCGGCCATTAGGGTGACATAAGCGATACCCGTTGGTAAGAAGCCCCCTTCGATGGCCGCAGTTGATAAGCAACTGGAATTTGATGTACACGTTGTTGTCTTAGGGTCATGTTATGCTATACGGAAGGTAAGAAGCCTCCATCAACAACAGCGATTAACGTACTCAAACTTAGGCATAAATCCAATTAAGCAAGGGAGATGTAGTTATACCCATAGGTAAGAAGCCTCCTTGCAATAGTAAGAAGCGGACCACACAGGGGAGATGTAAGCTATACCCAAAGGTAAGAAGCCACCCTGCCAACGGTGCCTGAAAGGGGCATAAAGCCAACCGCAGAAGGGATATGTAAGCTATACCCAAAGGTAAGAAGCCTCCTTGCAACAGTAAGAAGCGGACCGCACAGGGGAGATGTAAGCTATACCCAAAGGTAAGAAGCCTCCCTGCCAACAGTGCTTGGAAAGGACATAAAGCCAATTACGCAAGGGAGATGTAAGCTATACCAAAAGGTAAGAAGCCTCCTTGCAACAGTAAGAAGCGGACCACACAGGGGAGATGTAAGCTATACACAAAGGTAAGAAGCCTCCCTGCCAACGGTGTTTGGAAAGGGCATAAAGCCAACTGCGCAAGTGAAAGTGCGTTATATCGACTAGAGGGGGGGTGAATAGACGATTTTTATAAATTCATCACTTGAGGAATTTCAACTTTGAGGAATTTGAAATGTGATGAATAACTAACAGCGGAATAGGTACTCATTGCATGGAATCAATAGCAATAGCATAGTCATCATGATGAAATGAAACATGCATAAGTTATGAGTAGCGTGATACAGGATAAGCAGTGATGAACAAGGCGACTTGAAGAATTTGAGGTGAGGAATTGATGAAAGTCTTTACACAAATTCTTCAAACAATAAAGAGCAATTTCATCAACAAGTAAATGAGGAATAAGGGGAGTTAAATAAATAGAACCAGGTAGCCTGATGAAGACAATGATTTGATGACCTAGTTCCAACTGCTGTGACAGTCGTATGTCTCGTTTGGAGCGGCCTGATATTTAAACCAGAGGACACATAGTCCCAGGACACACAGTCCTTACCGTATTCTCCTTGAGATAAGGTCACACAGTCCTCGCTCAACACTCGTGGTAAGTCTTCAGGGCAGACTTCCAAAACCATCACAAACTGGTCACCCGACGATCCACAATTTACTGCTGGATGCTCTAGACCAAGGTCACTTCGTGATCCCCAATTGACTGTAGGATACACTAGACCATGACGCCTAACCGTCTGGAGGATACACAGTCCTCAAAGGTAACAAGCATCAGTTCCACACAAGAATTTCTTAAGTGATGCTCAATCACTTTGGGTTGGTGGTTTGATTATGGGTTTTTCCTCACTTTCGGACAAAAGCCCTCGGAGGATGCGATGCTCTCAAATGACAAATGTCAGTTCTCTCTCTAAGCAGCCAACCAGCTAGTGGTTGTGGGGGGTGGCTATTTATAGCTGGGGGCGCATCCAGACATGATATGACATTAATGCCCCCAATGATATGACTGTTATGTGGATAGGAATGATAGGGGACAGCTGGCGCTAAGCACAGCAACGGTCGGATTTTCGAACAGCGAAAGTCCTCAGACATATCACATTCCTCACTGGTAGGCAATTTGCACTGGCAAATTCCTAATTCCTCAGTCAGAAAATTTTCCTCAGAAACCAGAAGAACTTCGTCTCTGTCACTGAAGAACTTGATTGAGCTGTAAGAGGTTTCCAAAGGCTTCACTCATATGAATGTGTAGGTTGAGGATATTGGAGTTGAGCATCAGTTGGAGAATTTCCTTAGTATTACCTCAGCCCCCTTTAACAGTATGGTGGTTCCTATGACTCAAGGAAAGGAAATGAAACTACAAAAACAAAAGTCTTCACGGTTCATAGTCCTCGTTCATTTCTTCAAGGTCCACCGACTTCTTCAGCAAAGTCTTGAAGTCTTCACCAAAGTCTTCAGTTGAAGACATACAATTTTAGGGATCGGTAATCTCCGTTTGTATCAAACTCCTCATCGACTTCTAGAGCCTGTGTACACTCACGAACACATTAGTCTCTTAACCTATAAGTCTTCAACACACCAAAATCACTAAGGGGCACTAGATGCTCTAACAATCTCCCCCTTTTTGGTGTTTGATGACAAATAGGTTAAGTTTTCAATGGGAATTAAAGATATGAAGTGTAAGTGCAGAGAATGAGGAAGTTGATTGCAAGATATTGATGAGCTCCCCCTGAAGATGTGCATCGTTGAGGAATTTGCTTTGGACTGCAATTGCACATAGCTGGTTGAAACATGAAGAACTCCCCCTATATCTTGTAATTCATACACGCATTTGAATATATGATATGAAGAATTTAAAAATGCGTGAAGAAGATGGGGTCTGACGAAATTCAGCATGCATGAATTAAGGTACTTGGGGAATTAAAAACATGCGAGGAAATAGTTCAAAAGAGCCAGACCACCATCAGACTTAAGTTTACAACCCAATCAAAAAGTATCAAAAGACGAGAGTTGTAACTTAAACAAAACAGCCCATATAGATAGAGACCCGCTTGAAGACTAACTCAAATCATCTCCCCCTTTGTCATTGAAGACAAAAAGGGACGAAAATTGAGAACTAACGTCAAGTGAAGAAATTCATCTTGTCGGTGAAGGAGCGTCAGTGTAGTCGGGGTCGATCGTCGAAGCAGGGCCTGCAGCAGTGTCTTCAGTGTCATCAGCATCATCCGAGTCGCGCGATGAGTAATATGAATTTGCCACCAACTGAGGAACTTGAACTTTCTTGAACTTCTTGGGAGGTTGACGAGCCCAGTCAAAGTTTTCTTGAAGATTCAGCTCATCAAGTTCATCAGGAGGTAAGACAGCTGACATAGTGGCCCAAGTGCGCTTGAAGATTTGATGAGCATAGTAGTGATTCTTCTTCACAGAGTTCTGAGTAACAGTCATGTTATGAAGAATAGCACCCAACTAGCGCTTGACCCACTTGTGATTTCTGTCAACTTTCTGGTGAAGACTGAGGAGAAGTTCTCGATCAGTCATCACACGAGGTGCAGTGGCGTGAGGTTTTGGAGCTGAAGCTTTTGCTGTGGAGTCCTGAGTGGCAGAATCATCATTGGTAGAGTAGGAGGCAGCTTGAAGAAACTGGCCATCCATGGGTCGAGTCCCTTCATCAATAATATCCTTGCCTTTGCCTTCAGCGATGGTAGTCTTGAGGACTTCAATAGGCGGAAGAAAGGCAAAGTGATTCTGAAAGTCAGCTTTGAATGGGACAGAAGTCTTGGTCCTGAGGAAATTCATGATCCAAGGAGCAAAGATCTTCAAATCAAATGGAGCCATTGCAGACTGAGCAAGTGATCGCATGGAGAAATCGGGAAAGTTGATGGGAATACCATGTATGATATTGAACAGCACATTCTTCATGATTCCCTCAACAGCTTCATCATCAAAATTATGCCCTTTCTGAGGACATATAGTGTGGGTGAGGATCCTGTATACTGTCCTTGGCACATATAACAGGTCCTTTACGAGGAAGACAATCCTTAGAGGCTTTCCAGGTGTCAATTTCTTCATGAGCACATTCATCAACTTATTTGGCACAAGTGGATCATTGAATATGCAATGATATTCCTCTGATGGAATTTGAAGTGGCGCTGTTTGAAGCAATTCAGACGCAGTTGCTGTGTAGTGCTTTGAGCCAGTCATCCAGTCTAGCACCCAAGATCTGATGTCGGAGGAATTTCCACTGATGAACAGGGTTGCATAGAACTGAAGAATTAACTCTTTGTTCCAGTCACAGATGTCCACATAGAAAGGAAGTAGCCCAGCATCATATAGGATTTGAAGAACCAGGGTATATGAAGGAATTGATTCCATATCAACGTGAGGAATATGATGATGTTCAAATATTTTCTTCCTCTCACATAGCACCGAGGCATAGTAATTCATCTGAGACTCTGTCCAGAACCTTGAGCGTCCAACACGAGGATTGTCATATGGGTTAGGACCAGTGAAGAACATGTGCTCGTTGAAGAAGTTTGTTTTGATGAAAGTGGGACGACCAGGGCCTTTGAATGGCATGCGCTGCACAGGTTGCAGATTTGGCATGGTGGTCCTCTTCACTTCTTTAGTAATTAGTGTGAGGAACAACCTGGAGATCAGGTTCCTCAGTGCCTGGAACTTGTGCTATTGGAGCATCATCTGTGATGTGAACATCTTCATCAGTCACAACCCTTGGAGTTTCATCAGTAATCTGAACGTCAATATCTTCAGTAGCTGGAAAATCTTCAAGATTTGGAAGATACAGGGGTTCAGAGTCTGTTTGAATATCTTCAGCGGGCTCAGACATTTGAGGAATGACAGTCAATGCAGTTGTTGGTGATGAAGGATGAGCAGCTTCCCAGAATTCATCATGGTTGATGGGTGTGGTGCTACCAACATCGATGTCTTCATCCATGGGTTCATCGGAAGTAGAGTCTTTCTTGTACTCGAGCAAAATCATAGGTTGAGGAGGTGAAGAAATGTCTTCAACCTCAATTTCTTCGTCCATCTACTCTGTGGAAGCAACAGAATGGATATCTTCATCTTCTGGAGGAATGACGTACACAACTCCATGAGGAACAATCTCGCGTGATGGTGTTGAGGAAATGGGAATGGCATCGAATGGCACTGTTGAAGGACTTGGCAAAGTCTTCAGCCTCTTCTCTGCAGGAGCTTCAAAGTCTGATGCCTTCCTTTTGAGAGTTGTCTTCTCAGCAACATCAGTTTCATCAGGCGCAGCAGATTCTTCAGCTGGCCTCTCAGTTTCTTCAGGCACAACAGTTGTTGGCCTGACAGGTTCATCAACGTGCTGAGTTTCATCAGCAGCATTGGTAGCAGCTTCTGGTGCAAAAGCAGAGTCATTTGTAGGTGGGTGTTCTTTAGGTGCGGATTCCTCAGTAGGATGAGGAATTTCAAGAGCAGATTCCTCAGCCGTCTGAGGAACTTCAACAGTTGGAGGCTGAGGAGTGGTGGAACGAGCAGCGTTACGAACAGCAGTGGATGTGTTGTAATCCTTCACTACAGCTTGGGCAACATTGACAAATCTGTCCTTTGCCCCAGTCCATTCTTTGTCAAGCCTTGTTTGTTCCTCATTGAGGTTGTGAATTTCAGACTGAACAGTGACAAGCTGATTGGGAGTCAGGTTCATCACATTATCGCGCAAAAATTTTCTTTGCGAGCGATGTTGGTCTTGGCTCTTTTGGCCTTTTCCCTATTCCATTTCTCTTCTGCGATGAAATGAGCGAGGACGTGATCCACATTGGGAGGCAGTTTCAGAGAAGAGAGAGGAGTTTGTGGATCCTCAAGCCAGATGTCGATGAAATTAAGAATGGTCTTCGGATCCAACAACAGTGGAATGGACCTATCCTTAGCAGTGCCAGCCTTAAGCTGACTGTGTCTGATGATTTCTTCAAGTTCATTATCGTTAGCAGCATCTTTATCATCATCCTCAGCCCTTGAGGAATTTTTGACAAGTGACTTGCTTGAGCTCGGGCGAAGACCCCTGCCAGCTGATTTCTTCATCTTCAGCCCAGAGGGACTGTTTGAAGACTTTGAATCTGAAGGGCTTGCAGAGCTCCTCAGTTTCCTCGTGACTCCCTCAGTCCTCTTGCATGTAGCTAGGTGGACTGGAGTTGAGGTTTTCTTCACAGCTGCTGAAGACTGAGCAGCCGTGGTTCCAGCACCAGTGGCCTTAGGTTGAGGCCTTTTGGATTGAGGAACATGCTGTGATGACTTGGAGGTTGAAGAAATTGGTTTCACCGTAGACTTCTTCAGAATGGATTTCTTCGGGCCGCTTGAGGATGAACCAACAGTGGCAGCAGTGGCAGAGTCCTCATTGAATTTCCTCATGGCTTCCTTGGCCTTCTTAGCCAATTTGGCCTGCTGCTTCTCCCATAGTTCGGGAAAGTCCTCACCAATCTTGAGACTAGTGGGATCAGCTATTTGATTCTTTGCAACGGGAGGCCTGCTGCAGGGAGGCTTCACAGCGAATTTCATCATGTACTTGGGAGTAACATAACGATATTCCTTCCATTGTTTTACCCATCTGCGTTCAATCTTTTGCAGAGGAATTTTGCGTTGCTTAGTTGTATCTTTGCCATAGGTTTCTTCGTCACGCGTGCAGCAGTCTGCATAGATTTCATCAGGAATCTCAAACGCTATCTGCACCTCGGGTTTCTTTCCTCCTTTCTGAGTTCTTTTATCAGCAATTTTCTTCAACTGAGGATTTGGAACTCCTGAAGATTCTGAGGAATTACACAACTTTTCTTCAAGTAGCACTGTAAATGAGTTAACTTGATGAGAACCTAGTGATTCATCAGCAGACATATCTGTACCTGTGAACAGAGTATAGGTGCGAGGAATTTGAAGAGGTCATATGCGTTCTCAATTTTTTTGAAAATTAATAGGTTTGAGGAATTTGACCATGGATGTCTTGAGGAGTTTCACTAAGTGTTCTTTGTCTCAGGTTCCAGAGTTGTACAAATTTTTGAATTCGCACAATTGAGGAATCTTAAGGAAAATCATTACTTAGAGAAAATCATCAAGATTGAGGAGATGTAAGGTGCTTGATAATTGAATCTATGACGAATAAACACCTTTTGAGGAGTAGTAGAGTCAAATGAAGATCAAACCAAGGGCAGTAAAAATAAATTTAATTACCCTGATGAAGAACACGACGAACTCTGAGAAGAAATGGGGAGGCTCGTCCGTTCAGATCTCCCACGCCCTAACTTGGCAGAGGCAAAAGAATACATCGGCGGCGGGATGAAGATTTCCGCAGCTGGTGTGAGTACGACGATGACGAGGTTGAGACAGTGAAGCTCTTCCTCTCCGGTGATGATGATTTCAGCGGTGGCGCTGGGGCAGGAGCTTGGGAGAGGTTGAGGAAGTGAGTAACCGAGCTCAGTTGGAGTGAAAGGGTATTTATAGAGAAGGTGAAAACCGGATCCGTCTGAGGACTTTCGACAGATTTACCCCTGACTCTTGCTCTCCTTGTGACAGGTGTCACCCACGTTCTGAGTAGTGGAGATATGGGGGGATCGTGGGTTATCCAGTCGCTGGAATAGGAACGGTTTGAGCGGGAACCGCCGAAAATTTCGGAAGAGAAGTTTTAAAGTTTCCGTTCGCAGATTCTTCAGCTGTCAAGGACACAGTGAAGACTTTGAACAAGTTTGAAAGTAGAACGCATATGAAGAATTTGAGAACAGACAGGGTTGAGTTTAGCATAGATGAGGTATAGGGTCCGATCACATTCACTTAGATGAAAACCAACTGAGAAGAATTTAGCAATAAGTGAATGCTGTTGAGGACGTTGAAAAACTCATAGATACTTATAGTCAAATGATAATAAGTCTCAAAGTTTTGAAGAATTTGAAAAGTTGAGGAATTTGAAAACATTCAAAGAATTTGCAAATGATGAAAAATTCAACTTTGAAGAAACTCAACTTTTGGTTGGTGGCGTTACTCACCGTATAAGAATGATGATTTCAGACACCGCGTACAATTGTCGTAGGGTTCTGAGAATCAAATTCTTCATTGATTTCTTCACACTTAGAGAGTTATTCTTCATAGTTTTGAAGAGAAACGTTACTTCGTGTGTTGCACATCTAAGTCATCAATTTTGCATAAGTGTTAGGATGTGTGTTCTTTTTCAAATAACATTTGAAGATTCTAAGATATTTAGCTCACACCGCAACTTGCAAAATCTCTTTTCATCCAAGGGCTTTGTGAAGATGTCAGCCAGTTGTTCTTCAGTGGGAATGTGGTTGATGAAGATTTTGCCCTTGAGTACATGATCTCGAAGAAAATGATGACAAATCTCGATGTGCTTGGTCTTGGAGTGTTGAACTGGGTTGTACGCTATTTTGATGGCGCTTTCGTTGTCACAGTAGAGTGGCACATTATTCATCTCTATGCCGTAGTCCTTGAGGGTTTGCTTCATCCATAGTAACTGAGCACAACATGAGCCAGCAGCAATGTACTCAGCTTCTGCAGTAGAGAGCGACACGCAGTTCTGCTTCTTTGAGGACCAACATACTAACGATCGTCCGAGGAAATGACATGTGCCTGAGGTTGACTTGTGATCCACGCGATCTCCAACATAGTCAGCATAAGAGTATCTGACGAGGTGAAGATTTGAGCCCTTGGGATACCATAATCCTAGCGTTGGAGTGTGAGCTAAGTATCGAAGAATATGTTTCTCAGCCTTATGGTGTGATTCCTTCGGTGTCTCTTGGAATTGAGCACACATGCAAACACTTAGCATTATATCAGGCCTAGATGCACATAGATACAATAAAGAGCCAATCATGGAGCGGTATACCTTCTGATCGAAATCTTTACCATTTTTGTCAGTGCAGAGGTGTCCTTTTGACGGCATGGGAGTTTTGACGCCGCTGCAATCTTGCATGTCGAATTTCCTCAGAACATCTTTAAGGTATTTATCTTGTGAGATGAATATGCCATTGTCTTGCTGACGAATTTGAAGACCTAAGAAGAATTTCAATTCTCCCATCATAGACATTTGATATTCTTCACTCGTCATATAGGAAAATTCATCACTGTAACGTTTGTCAGTACATCCAAAGATAATGTCATCAACATATATTTGACAGATGAATAATTCACTGTCATAGGATTTTGTGAAAAGAGTTGGATCGAGTGAACCGGGTTTGAGGCCTTTCTTCATGAGGAATTCCTTCAGAGTGTCATACCACGCTCGTGGGGCCTGCTTGAGGCCATAGAGAGCTTTGTTGAGTCTGAAGACTTTGTCAGGATGCTTAGGATCCTCAAAACCTAGGGGTTGAGCAACATATACTTCTTACTCAATCTTACCATTGAGGAATGCACTTTTCACATCCATTTGATATAAGATGATATTGTGATGATTAGCGTAAGCAAGGAGTATTCGAATAGCTTCTAGTCTAGCAACAAGTGCAAAAGTTTCATTGAGGTCAATTCCTTCAACCTGTGTGTAGCCTTGAGCTACCAGTCGAGCCTTATTTCTCGCCACAAGGCCATTTTCATCTTGCTTGTTGCGGTAGATCCACTTGGTACCTATGATGTTATGTTTGCGAGGATCCGGCCGCTTGACAAGTTCCCATACATTGTTGACCTTGAATTGATGCAATTCCTCTTGCATAGCTTGAATCCACTCTGGCTCCTTGAATGCTTCATCAACTTTGGTGGGCTCTATGATAGAGACAAAAGCAAAGTGTCCACAAAAGTTAGTTAAGCGAGAAGCCCTAGAGCTTGTGAGAGGGCCTGGTGCATTTACGCTGTCGATGATTTTGTCAATCTGAACTTCATTTGCTACTCTTGGATGTGCAGATTGAGTTGTCTGAGGACTTTCATCAGCACCATTTTCTTCAGGAATCCTTGCATGAGAGTCTTCACCATCTGGGATGATTTCTTCAGTGGGAATAACATCTTCAGTTGCCTGTAGCTTGATGATGTCCTTAGGAGTCTGTTCATCTATCATAGAAGGTAGGAGCTCTCTTTGCGAGCCATTAGTTTCATCAAACCACACATCTATAGTTTCAACAACCTTGTGATGATAGGTGTTGAAGACTTTGTAGGTGTGCGAGTCCTTTCCATAACCAAGCATGAAACCTTCATGTGCTTTCGGTGCAAATTTAGAAATGTGATGAGGATCTCTAATCCAACATTTTTCACCGAAGACTTTGAGATAACTTACATTGGGTTTATTGCCTGTCATGAGCTCGTATGAGGTTTTCTGAAGGAATTTGTGAAGATATACTATGTTCATGATGTGGCATGCAGTGTCGATTGCTTCATGCCAGAAGCGACGAGGAGTCTTGTATTCATCAAGCATGGTTCGAGCCATTTCGACGAGAGTCCCGTTCTTTCTTTCCACAAGGCCATTCTGCTGAGGAGTGTAAGGGGCACATAATTCATGAGTAATACCAAGTTCATCAAGATATTCATCAAGATTCGTGTTCTTGAACTCAGTCCCATTATCACTCCTGATATGCTTGATCTTGACACCAAAGTTGGTGGAGGCCCTTGAAGCAAATCGTCTGAAGACATCCTGTACTTCATTTTTGTACAGAATGATATGCACCCATGTGTAGCGTGAGTAATCATATACAATCACAAATCCATACAAACTTGAAGCATTTGTTAGTACAGAATAGTGAGTGGGACCAAAGAGATCCATATGAAGTAATTCAAAGGGACGAGTAGTGGTCATGATTGTCTTCGAGGGATGCTTGGATCTGGTCATCTTTCAAGATTCACAAGCCCCACAAAGGTGATCCTTGAGGAATTTGACGCCTTCAATGCCAATTACATGCTTCTTCTTAACGAGCGTGTGCAAGTTCCTCAGACCCGCATGACCAAGTCGTCGATGCCACAAGCAGCCTTTTGAGGACTTTGCAAGTAGGTATGTGGCAGGCAGAGGTCCTGTAGAGAAATCAACAATGTACAAATCTCCTCTCCTAAAGCCTTCGAAGGCTTTGGAATTGTCAGATTCCATGATGACAACACAACGATGTTTTCCAAATACCACAACCATATCAAGGTCACAAAGCATTGAGACCGACATGAGGTTGAACCCAAGGGATTCGACGAGCATTACTTTATCCATGGTTCGGTCTTATGACATAGCAACCTTACCAAGTCCCAATACCTTGATTTTTCCTTTGTCAGCATAAGTGATATGCTTCCGATGAGATGGAGCGAGTGGCAGATTCATCAGAAGACTTTTGTCACCAGTCATGTGGTTTGTGTATCCACTATCGAGGACCCACTCAGTAGCTTTTGGAGTATCATCCTGCCGATGAATTAGTACAACTTACAAACTCATATGCTTTAGAGTGAAGAATATGACATCAATTTCATCAGATAGAATTTCATCACACAATATAGCAAGCAATGTGAGGACGTGAGAAATGAGGAATTTCTTCAGGTCTCCAGCAAGTTCATCAGATGTTCAAATTCATCTGGAGACCTGACCCTGCAATAAATGATTAGTTTGATTTCTTCACCACCCACATCTCAAGGGGTGGCAAAGATTTCATCATCCTGCGAGCACCATAACAGAAGGAAGGCATTGACGCAAGTGCGCTCTGTTTCATAGGTCTAGGGTTAGAGTATTCATATGAATAAGCAGAGAAATTCTTCGAAGATTTAAGAACATAACGGTTTGAAGAATAATGCATATATTCATAGCTCTTAGGTTTTCCCTGCGAAACAGAAGCATTAGCACGAGAATGATGATTTTGACCATTTGAGGAATTTGGTCCACTTGATGAATTTGATCTGGGGTTCCTTTTCTTTACCAGTTGTGTCGTGAGGACATTCACTTGAAGATTTTGCAGGTAGCTCTTGGGAACCCAGATTTTCTTCAATGGAGAGCCATTCCTGTAGTTAGTTCCAAAAAAATCTAGAAAATACTTCACCTTTCTGAGTTTTGAAGAATTTGAAGTTAGAGTCAAGAGAATCATCAGAGAAATATGAAGTTTCACATGTAAAGCCTGATAAAGTAGATGGATCTACAGGAGTGCCTTTTGCAGCAACCCATGCGGTTTTGGGATACTGCTCAGGTGTCCAGTATGAACCATCAGCGTTAAGTTTCCTCACAAAGGCAATACCCTCTTTTCTAGGATTCTTGTTCAGGATCTGCTTTTTGAGGACATCACAAAGGGTTTGATGCCCTTTGAGACTTTTGTATATGCCTGTCACATACAATTCCTTCAACCCTGCATTTTCATCAGTGATACTTGTGGTATCATCGGATGAGGAATTTGAAACCACTGGAATAGTTGAAGAATTTGCAGTAATAGAAGCATGAACATTCAGGTGAAGAATTTGCAGTTTCACGTTGGATGCATTTCAAACAAGGTGGGACAAATTCTTCCTGAGCGGTACTGATCTGTTGAGCCAGTAAGGAATCGTTTTCCCTTTGGAGATCCTCATGTGACACCTTTAGTTTCTCAAGATCTTGCTTTCTCTGAAGAAATTCATAAGAAAGCTTCTCATGATCGGCTAAGAGGTCAATATGATCACTCTGTAGGTTATCATACATTGTATGAAGATTTTTGAGATCGACGGACAAAGTTTGAGTACGATCCACTTCACAGTTTAACAGATCATCGCTTTTGTCTAGCATCTTCTGAAGCTTTTCAAGTGCACTTTGCTGTTTAGTGGCAAGCTTAACAAGTTGAGCATAGATAGGTTTCACATATTCATCAGATTCTCTTTCACTTGATTCAGATGAGGAATGATTTTTGGTACCTTTGAACCTTTTGCCATGAAGCAATAGGTGGGAGCGTAGACATCATTGCAGATGTCAGAACGTTGGAGTAGTCAGATTCATCAGCATTGAAGAAAGACTTGTTGGTGAAGGTAGTAGCAAGAGCAAGACTAGCAACACCAGATTCTGATTCTTCTTCAGAGTCTTCTTCTTCATCATATTCTTCAGATTCTTCCTCAGAATCCATTTCTTTGCCGATGAATGCTCGAGGACTTTGAAGATGTGGATTTTGCAGATGAGGACTTTGAAGATTTCTTCTTTTTCTTCGAGTCATCAGAACTATCATATTTGTATTTCTTCTTCTTCTTTGAGTCTTTTTCCCATAGAGGACATTCAGAGATAAAGTGGCCTGGTTTCTTGCATCGATGGCATGTTCTTTTCTTGTAATCTTCTGAGGAATCGGATTTCCTCAAACCACTTCTTGATGACTTTCCAAATCCACCTCTTCTTGAGAACTTATGGAATTTCTTCACAAGCATAGCTAGTTCCTGACTTAGTTCTTCAGGATCTCCAAGGCTGCTATCAGAATCTTCTTCTTCAAATGAGGAAATTGCTCTTGCCTTCGGAGCACGAGATCTTCCATAGCTTGGTCCGTAGAGGTCTCTCTTCTCAGCTTGTTGGAATTCATGAGTATTGAGTCTTTCAAGAATATCAGCTGGATCAAGAGCTTTGAAATCTCCACGTTCTTGAATCATCAGAACCAAAGTATCAATTGAGGAATCTAGCGATATTTATAGTTTCTTAACCACTTCATGGTTAGTGATATCAGTGGCACCCAGTGCTTGAACTTCATTGGAAATATCGGTGAGGCGATCAAACGTTTGCTGAACATTTTCATTGTCAAGCCTCTTGAAGCGGTTGAAGAGATTACGAAGAACATCCACACGAGAGTCGCATTGAGTGGAGACACCTTCATTCACCTTGGATAGCCTGTCCCAGATAAGCTTCGCAGTCTCCAGAGCACTCACTCTGCCATACTGACCTTTGCTCAGATGGCCACAGATGATATTCTTCGTTTGAGAGTCAAGTTTCTTGAATCTCTTCACATCAGCAGCTGTAATAGTGGGAGCGACAGAGGGCACACCATTTTCCATAACGTACCAGAGATCGTTGTCAATAGCTTCGAGATGCATACGCATCTTGTTTTTCCAGTAGGGGTAGTACGTCCCATCGAAGGTAGGACACCCCGCAGAAACCTTGATCATACCTGCAGTTGACATAACTAAAACTCCAGGTGGTTAAACCAAAATCACACAGAGATAGGGAGTACCTTCTCTGATACCAATTGAAAGTGCGTTATATCGACTAGAGGGGGGTGAATAGACGATTTTTATAAATTCATCACTTGAGGAATTTCAACTTTGAGGAATTTGAAATGTGATGAATAACTAACAGCGGAATAGGTACTCATTGCATGGAATCAATAGCAACAGCATAGTCATCATGATGAAATGAAACATGCATAAGTTATGAGTAGCGTGATACAGGATAAGCAGTGATGAACAAGGCGACTTGAATAATTTGAGGTGAGGAATTGATGAAAGTCTTCACACAAATTCTTCAAACAATAAAGATCAATTTCATCAACAAGTAAATGAGGATTAAGGGGAGTTGAGGAAATAGAACCAGGTAGCCTGATGAAGACAATGATTTGATGACCCACTTCCATCAGGTGTGACAGTCGTACGTCTGGTTTGGAGCGGCCTGATATTTAAACTAGAGGACACATAGTCCCAGAACACACAGTCCTTACCGTATTCTCCTTGAGATAAGGTCACACAGTCCTCACTGAACACTCGTGGTAAGTCTTCAGAGCAGACTTCCAAAACCCTCACAAACTGGTCACCCGGCGATCCACAATTTACTGCTGGATGCTCTAGACCAAGGTCACTTCGTGATCCCCAATTGACTGTAGGATACACTAGACCATGACGCCTAACCGTCTGGAGGATACACAGTCCTCAAAGGTAACAAGCGTCAGTTCCACACAGGAATTTCTTCAGTGATGCTCAATCACTTTGGGTTGGTGGTTTGATTATGGGTTTTTCCTCACTTTCGGACAAAAGCCCTCGGAGGATGGGATGCTCTCAAATGACAAATGCCAGTTCTCTCTCTGAGCATCCAACTAGCTAGTGGTTGTGGGGGGTGGCTATTTATAGCCGGGGGCGCATCCAGACATGATATGACATTAATGCCCCCAATGATATGACCGTTATGTGGATAGGAATGATTGGGCACAGCTGCCGCTAAGCATAGCAACGGTCGGATTTTCGAATAGCGAAAGTCCTCAGACATATCACGTTCCTCACTGGTAGGCAATTCGCACTTGCGAATTCCTAATTCCTCAGTCAGAACAATTTCCTCAGAAACCAGAAGAACTTCGTCTCTGTCACTGAAGAACTTGACTGAGCTGAAAGAGGTTTCCAAACGCGTCACTCATATGAATGTGTAGTTTGAGGATATTGGAGTTGAGCATCAGTTGGACAATTTCCTTAGTATTACCTCAGCCCCCTTTAACAGTATGGTGGTTCCTATGACTCAAGGAAAGGAAATGAAACTACAAAAACAAAAGTCTTCATGTTTCATAGTCCTCGTTCATTTCTTCAAGGTCCACCGATTTCTTCAGCAAAGTCTTCAAGTCTTCACCAAAGTCTTCAGTTGAAGACATACAATTTTAGGGGTCGGTAATCTCCGTTTGTATCAAACTCCTCATCGACTTATAGAGCCTGTGTACACTCACGAACACATTAGTCTCTTAACCTATAAGTCTTCAACACACCAAAATCACTAAGGGGCACTAGATGCACTAACAGCAAGGGAGATGTAATCTATACCCAAAGGTAAGAAGCCTCCTTGCAACAGTAAGAAGCGGACCACACAGGGGAGATGTAAGCTATACCCAAAGGTAAGAATCCTCCCTGCCAACGGTGTTTGGAAAGGGCATAAAGTCGGATGATGAACAAGTCGCCCAGTAGCCACAAATCAACTATAACCTAACTCCATGAATAGGAGGTTCCTCATCTTTATTGTAAAAAGGTACATATAAGAACCGGATGTTCGGTCTTGGTAGAGATACTACTCTATATTGTCATAAATATGATATGTACAATAAGGACGGCTCTCAATATCCTATTAAGTATAATATGGCCGCAGGTGTGCGACATTCCACGGCCGCCGAGTGTCCTGACACGCCGTTTCCGACTCATCACGAATATCAATGAGGTAGTATGACCCGTTGTTGAGGTTTCTGCTAACCACAAAGGGCCCTTCCCACGGCGGAGAGAGCTTATGCATCCCAGATTGGTCTTGAATGAGCCGAAGCACCAAAACCAGCCCCTGAGCCGCTAGGCCCTAAACCGCCGGGTGGCCCACCGCCCTGATTATTAGGCGTCTAGGAGTGCCGGCTCTTAAATCTCTGCATGATAAAACAATCGCCCCACGCATGCTTTGATGGCCTGTCAGGCGTGCTGTGCTCTGGGTAGGGCTTCGTGAGAGCCGCTTCTAAATTGAGAGGGGCCCTGTTTCCTTGCTGATAGGGCTTGTACCGTCCGTTTGACTTAGGAGCATTTGGTCGTGTATTAGCATTCTCCCCCAGCTCTGACCCGCCACCAGCGTTCTTCTGCCTGTTCTGATTCACACTATTACCAAAGTACTTGCCTTGGTTGTTCTTTTTCCCCTGATTTGATTTCTCCTCATCTGAACCCGTATCTTTGGTGTTGTCCGAGTCTGCGTACTTCGTTAGAGCCGTCATGAGCTCTCCCATATCCTGACACGTGCGTTTAAGCCGGCCAAGCTTCTGTTTCAGTGGAATAAAGTCACAGTTCTTCTCCAAAAGGAGCACCGCTTGAGTTTATTTCTCCTGCTGAGCCACGGCCGTCTGTAGATATCCGATAGCGCTCCAGACCTCCTCTGCAAAGGGCGCCTCCTCCGGGATGGTGATCGTTCCGAGCCAGGTGGCCGCCGCTACCATATTCTCGACCGGGTTAGAATAATGACCCGCCTGTGTTGTGAACCCTTCGGGTTGGGCCGTGTGAACCGCTGATCGCCCTTCCTCAGGGGCAGCCGCTGCTCTCCCAGAGCCGGGGGTGTTAAAGAGATTCGTCGCTTCGTAGTGATCCGACAGACGTTATTGATGCCTCCGGCGGTGCACAGCCACCGCTGAAACCTGTTCCAGCCCCAAACAGAGAGCGTCGGCCTTGACCCGTGCCGCCTCTGCCTCCATCTGGGTATGTAACTCAGTTATCCTCTGACGCTTCTCGGCCATCCGGCCCTTGATCCCTGCGATCTCCGCATTACGAGCCGCTTGATTATCTGGTGTAAACTCCGTAGCTAACAAGGCCTCAAGCTCATCCATGAATTCTGCAAGACCCTGAGCCGACGGCTGGGGGGGGAGGGTTATCTCCCGACCCGGTCGCCTCAAGCCCCGTCATGAATACCGTTGCATGATACGGCCGCTCCGGCCTATCTGACCCGCCGTGCTCTGACCCGGGGCGATTGTCACCGTAGCCCCCGAGGCCACCGTTGCTGGGCCGGTACAAAGATTCTATTTCCCCACTCAACGACTCATCGTCGGAGTGCAAAAGAGTCCCTTGAGATCCGGATGCTTCCAGATCCATACCTTGAGTGAAAACCATGAAGACATGCTCCTGACCCGGGTTAACACGGGCAGGGCCTACCTTGCGTGCGGGCTGGAGACGTCGTGTCGGCTCGACGATGTCGGTGCAGACGTCCGGCCCAGGTGTAGATCCATCGATCTTTCCAATGAACCCCTGGATCCCGCCGAACGGAACCCGGAAACCATACTCCACGGAAGCAGCATCAAGTCGCCAGCCGGCATCGTCAATGTAGAGCCGGCTGCGGTGACTCTTGCTCATCTTCCCAACCACGTATACCTCGAGCCCTGGAAGGGAGCCCTTTGAGAACTCAACACCACCGAGCGCTAGCCCCACGGTGGGCGCCAACTGTCGTGGTTTTGTCACGGCAGATGTCCTGGTTATCAGACTTGAATTCAGAGCTGTCGCCATGGTAGTGCACTCAAAGGGGTTGATCGAGACAAAGGACACGAGTTTACCCTGGTTCGGCCCCTCAAGTCGAGGTAAAAGCCTACGTCCTGCTTGTGTTGTTATTGCTTGTTGTATCGATTACAAGGGGCTAGAAGCTTGACCTAGTTTTCGATAACCTACCTCTAAGCCGCCCCAGGTCCGCCTTTATATAAGAGGTCAGGACCATCGGGTCTTACAATGATACAATCGGATCACGTTTACATCTCCGAGTCTATCTCTATCTTCTTATCTAAGCCATTTTTGAGATGCCTTGCACATCCGGGTCTCTGCCGTCCGGCCCACACAAGAGCCGCAAATCATCTTGGGCCTTCAGTTGACACCTGTCTTCGTGGGCCAGCTCATAACCAATGTTATCAACCGGAACTTTCCAGTCGGGTCATATCACGGGGTTATATCCCCAACAGGAACTTTCACTTGATGATGCCCCCGATGATCTTCTCCTCGAAGAACTGCAGAAGAAATGCATTTTATTTGCGAACAATTTTTGAAAACTTTTTTGACACAAAAAATTGTTAACAAAACTAAATAAGATTGATAGCAACTACTCCTAGGGATGCATAGAGGCCATATTAAGCATTCAAACTACTTAGAACTCTAAGAATTCAACATGCAAGCTCATCTGCAGCAGCACTAAGAGTAGCTAATTATTATGAAAATAAACCAGTAAATCAAATACTAATTGGAGGAATGGGGGAGTTACATACCAAGAACCAATCCCCTAAAATAGTTTCAAAAATAGAGCTTCGAGCAAAGAGATCGAAATCCACGGGTTCTTGAGCAAGAACACGAGGGAGAGAGCAATTGTGAATTATTTTTTGGAGGCAATAGATGACATGGGCTAAAGGGATAAGTGAGGGGACCCACCTGGGGCCCACCCTCTACCAGGCTGCACCAGGGTGGTCTAGCACACCCTAGTGGAGGATGTCCACCAGGTGCACCCCCTCTGGTGTACTTTCTCCCAGAAATTCATAAATATATCAGAAAAAATCATGATTAATTGTCAGGACAGTTTGAGAACTTTTATTTTTGGGTCATTTTTTATTGCACGGGAAAATCACAAAGGAGGATAAACATGGTATTTTATTTTATTTACCTAAGAAAAACAGAAAAAAGTGGGTACAGAGAGTTGTGTCTACTACATTCATCAACTTCATACTTCTCAAAAAATAATCCATTAATAAGGTTGATGAAGTCTTATTAACAACCACTTTCAATTAGCATGAAACCAAAGAACTTTCATAAAACACAAGGTTACCTCAACGATGATAGGCATATCCTCAACCAGAATAATATCATATTTCTTTTTGACAGTAGGTAGACATAATTGAAAGCTTCCAATAATGAGCATCGAAGAATTTTCAGTAACATTCACACCATTCACTTGGAATTGTTTCTTTGGAAAGTGCACCGTATGCTCATTACCATTGATATGAAAAGTGACCTTGGTTTTATTGCAATCAATAACAGCCCCTGCAGTATTCAAAAAGGGTCTACCAAGGATAATTGACATATTGTCGTCCTCGGGCATCTCAGGAATAACGAAGTCCGTTAAGACAGTAACATTTGCAACAACAACGGGCACATCCTCATAAATACTGATAGGTATGGCAGTTGATTTGTCAGCCATTTGCAAAGATATTTCAGTAGGTGTGAGTTCATTCAAATCATGTCTTTTATATAAACAGAAAGGCATAACACTAACACTAGCTCCCAAATCACACAAAGCAGTTTTGACATAATTTCTTTTAATGGATCAAGGTATAGTTGGTATTCCAGGATCTCCAAGTTTTTTAGGTACTCCATCCTTAAAAGAATAGTTAGCAAGCATGGTGCAGATTTTAACTTCAGGCATCTTTCATTTATTAGTGATGATTTCTTTCACGTACTAAGCATAAGGAGGCATCTTTAATATATTAGTTAAACGGGTACGCCAAAAGACTGGCCTAATCATTTCAGCCAAATGTTCAAATTCTTCATCATCCTTTTTCTGAAATCCACGGTTCTCTTTCTTTACCATGTTTTTAGCTACAAAGTCTTTTTTATCATATCATTTATTTTGAGGTTGTGTGTTATTAAGATCAACAACAGGTTCTATTCCCACATCATTATCTGGTTTTTATCATTACTAGGTTGAGTGTCCTCATGAACATCATTATCACTACCACTAGGTGGATGTTCATTACCAGATTGAGTTTTAGCATCACAAATAGAGACATCATTATTTTCATGAGGAGGTTTTTATATCTCAGGTTCACTAGAAGAATGCAAAGTCCTACCATTTTTCTTTTTCTTTTTCTTCTTAGAAGGACTAGCTGTATCAGCATTAATTCCTTGAGAGTCTTGTTCAATTCTTTTAGGATGAACTTCAAGATAAAGAGGTTCTTGGGTCATTCTACCTCCTCTAGCCACTACTATAATAGCATGATTATTCATATTATTATTCATTTCATCAAGAAATTCTTGTTGAGATATAACAACTTGATCTAACTGAGTTTGAACCATAGAGCCATGTTTTCCTACACCTCTAACATCATTACTAATTCTAAACAACAAGTCACTCAAGCGGGCAATTATATCAGAATTATATTTTATGTTTTTCAAAACATTTGCATTGAAGTGCTCTTGTTTCATAATGTAGTTATGAAACTCATATAAGCATTGAGTAGGATGTTTATTCTAAGGGATATCACCTTCATCAAACTTTAATAACAAATTTACCTCTACCACCCGTGGAGGTGGTGGTATGTTAAGTCCATGTATTTCTTCAATAGGTGGTAAATTCTTAACATCCTCTTCTTTAATACCTTTTTCCTTCATACATTTCTTTGCTTCTTGCATATTTTCAGGACTGAGAAATAAGATACCCCTTTTCTTCAGAGTGGGTTCAATTGGTGGTTCAGGAAGAGTCCATTCATCATAATTATTCAATATATTATTCAATAATTCGTCAGCTTGTTGATATGTCTCCAATGTATTGATAATTGATGAAGTATTCATGCCATATTCACCTATGTTTAAAATACTTTTATATGGTTTTGATGCATTTTATATGATTTAGTTAGAACTAACCTGGACTAACATTGTTTTCAACGGAAGTATCGTGGGATTGTTTTTTCTGTAGAAAATGAAAGTTATCAGAATCGCCAGAAACTTTTTGAATTTTTTTGGAACAAGAGAGGCATCCGACGCTGCGTGGGAGGGCCAAAAGAGTCACGAGGTGGCCACCCTCCACCAGGGTGTGCCAGGCCCCCAAATCGTGCCCTGGTGGAGGGTGCTCACCTCGTGGCCTATCTCCGCATGAAACCAATGCCAATAATTCCTATAAATATAGAAACCATAATAAATAACCCTAGACTCTTGGTTCTGCCACCGCAAGGCCTCTGAATCAACAAAAAAACAATCGGGAGTGAAAACAGTTCCCTGCCGGAGAGGGTGATCATCTCCGGTGGCCATCTTCATCATTCCGATGGAGTCCATGATGAGGAGGGAGTATTCCATCCTCGGCGCTGACGGTTTGTACCCGTAGCTATGTTTTCAATCTCTCTCTCTCTCGTGTTCTTGAGATGGCACGATGTTGATGTATCACAGGATTTGTTAATATTGTTGGATCAAATGGTGTTTCCCCTCTCCATCTTGTTGTGATGAATTGAGTTTTCCCTTTGAGATTTCGTTATGTTGGATTGAATATTCAATTTGAGAACACTTCATATATGTCTTCCATGCGGATACCCATAGTGACATTGGGGTATTCAAGTCATTCACTTGATCTGTGTCTTGGTACTCAACTTGCGGATCCTGAGGTGACATTGGGGTAATCTATGCATATGGGTTGATACATGTTCTTGTCCTACCTTCTTCGGTAGAAATCTTGGAGAACTCTTTGAGGTTGTTTGTGTTGGGTTGAGTATTATGAATCTGAAATTGTTTGATGCGTATCGTATAATTAACTCATGGATACTTGTGGTGACATTGGAGTATCAAGTTGAATTTAGAGTTGGTTGATACGTATCATGTGGTGTTATTCTATTACTAACTCTTAGATATATCGATCGGAAACAATAACTTGGTTATTTTTAGTACGAACTCTTGCATAGATTGATTGGAAATGATAACATTAAGGTTGCTTCATACCCTACAAACTATTTCTTCTTATGCTCTCCACTAGATAATAAATTTGGAGCGATTATTCGTTGTACGTTGAGGGATGGTTATGTGATCCAATTATATTAGCATTGTTGAGAGATTGCAGTAGCGAAAGTACGGACCGTAGGCCTTATTTCCAAGAATTTACACAATGTTTTGCTCGTTGTTTACCAATTGTTAACTTGCTTTTTTTATATTTTCAGATTACAAAAACCAATTTCTAACATCCATATTGCACTTGTATCACCATCTCTTCGCCGATCTAGTGTACCTATACAATTTGCCATTGTATTGGGTGTGTTCGGGACACAAGATATTTCTTGTATTTGATTGCAGAGTTGTTTGAGAGGGACCATCTTCATCCTACACCTCCCATAGATTGATAAACCTTATGTCATCCACTTGAGAGAAAATTGCTAATGTCCTACAAAACTCTATGCTTGGAGGCCCAACACGAGTCTACAAGAATAAATTTGCGTAGTAGACATCACTTGTTCAACTTCTCGTTCAATGAAAACACAACCAGAACAACTATCTAGGAAGTCCCTAGAAGCATAAGTTACTCCATTATAGAAGATAGCAAGTCCTTCATTTTTCTTAAGAGGATGATCAGCCAAAACATTAAGCAATTAGAGAAGCCTCCCCCAAGCTTTTGGGAGACTCTGTTCTTCAATTTGCACAAAGTTAAAAATTTCCTGTAAGGCTGCTTGTTTCTTATGAGCAGGATTTTTTTTCTAGAGAAGTAGTAAATCATATCCTGGGGACTACACACACAACCAGGAGTAAGAGTATTGTACCATATCTTAGCATCATCCTTTAATGAGAATGGAAATAATTTGAGAATATAATAGTAGTGAATCTTCCCATCATGAGCAAATAGGGTGGCTATATCATTCAACTTAGTAAGATGTGCTCCACAGTTTTAGTTTCATAGCCATTAAAAGGATCGGGTTCAACCAAAGTATTTAACTCTAGGTCTACAAAGAATTCATAATCCTTATCGGTAACAAATATAGGTGAAGTAGCAAACTTAGGATCACATTTCATTTTAGCATTCAAAGTTTTTCTTTATACTTGCATAGTAGTTTCTTGAGATCATATCTATCTTTACAACCAAGAATCTACCCAGCTATTTCTCCATCCAAAGCATAAACTTCAGGTATCTTAGGCATTTCAAATCTAGGAGACCTAGTCCTAATAGGTGTTTCATAATCATCAGTTTCAAAGATCTCATCAGTTTCAGCAGTTTCAATGACTTCATTCTCTCTAGCTCTAGCATTTTGTTCATCAAGAAATTCACCTAGTGGCACATTATCATCAAGCATGGTACTAGAATCATCATAAGCATCATTCATAGTAGAAGTAGCATCATCAGTATCAGTATTAATAGCATGTGGTGGTGGTGCAAGCTTACTCGTAACAGAAGGTGAATCAAGTGCAAAGTGTGATGGAAGTTCCTTACCACCCCTCGTAGTAGAGGGAAAATCTGTATTTTAGTATCCTTCAGATTATTCATAGTGATCAATTGATATAAATCCCAAGTGACTCAAAAATATAGCTATGCTCCCCGGCAACAGTGCCAAAAAAAGGTCTTGGTAACCCACAAGTATCGAGGGTCGCAACAGTTTTTGAGGGTAGAGTACTCAACCCAAATGTATAGATTCGACACAGTCAACCACTCTTTGGCACACATTCACATGTCCATTATAACCATAATGGATGACAAGCTTTAATCATGTGATCTCATCGTGATGCTACACTTGAACTTGCACACCGCAACCTTGATGACGACAACCACCTGATGTCATCCTCCCTGGGTTGTATGTGATCTTCCTCTTGATGCAAGCCCATGGAAATAGACCTAACCCCAGAGAGAACACCCCTAAAGACCATGGGTTAGTACACAAAGCGTAATGGACAATACCTACCATACCATGGGATCATTCGATCCGACTTGGTACTTCTTCAATGCTTTGTGTGTTGATAAACTTGAATCACTCTCTTACTTAGTCTTGATCAACCTTGTATCTTATATTCTCTTCATAAAGATGATGTCTTGAAGGCAAACATGAATGTTAACACAACCTTATCCTTCTTCAATACATACTTGCAATAAGCTCAACTCTCATATGACCCATCTTTGGGTAAATCCTTGAATACCACCTTGGTCATCACATAAACTCCTTGAAACCAACAAATAGACTACATGAAATCCCTATGGACAAATCATTGAAGTAAAAGACAAAGCAATCATTAATCCATAGGGATTTTCATCAATTAGCAAAACCACACATGGAGAAATATGCTCTAACAATCTCCCCATTTTGTTAATGGATGACAATCACTTTCAAGGGAGTTTATATAAGGAAATGAGCACAAGAAAACACACAAATGCAAAGCAATAATGCATTAGTATGATTTGAAAATGCTTAATCAACAAAATAAAAACTCTCAAAACTTCTCCAAACTAAACTCTCTAAAGTTCTCCCACATGGGCATCAATTGCCAAAATGGACGAAAAGCTTAGAAAGCCAATATAATATGTGTTCCTCCAAAAAGTGTGTATTTCTCAAAAAATGTGTGTAATGAAATAAAAATATCCCATGATAAGTAGTTGGAGTAAGATAAACTATATTGAGGATCAAAAGATTGCAAATAGGATTGTATGGCACACAAACATACCAAAGAATGAAGAAAGAAATCGAAAGATACCAATTTGAACAAACAATCACATGATCCTACGAGACACATTAATAAAACATAGTATGCTATGGGCAAAGGACCATTTTAAATAAACTTGAGAAGATGCCCGTGATTTTTTAAGTATTTAGAATTTTTGTATTTAGATACAAGTGAACAAAATAGGATCATTGCTCCCCCCAAATCAATAAAACACAAAACACGTGCAAGTGAGCATAGATAGGAAATGATGCATAGCACTTCGAACAAACATATGGTTGCGAAACATGAAAGAGCCAACTTAAGAATGGGCTCATCTAAAATGATGCACGCGAGTCATGGAAAAGCACTTAAGAAGACTAATATAAGGATGAGCATAAAGCATCAACAGAGTCTTGATAAAATGAGACACAAAGTTCAAGACATATCCTCCAACCCCCCCCCCCCCCCCACACACACACACATTACTAGAAAAAAGGTTCACAAGCTAACTAATAAGAAAATTAAAAAAAAAAGCTTGTGACAACCCATGATGAAGATAGGAAATAATAGTCTTGTCAAGAGGGGGGATACCAGTCGAAATGAAAAAACCCTCGTCAAAACAAGGATAAAGAAAATAATCTCCACCACCAATGAGTGCATCCAGATGCAAGGATATAAGATCCACACTCAAGACACATCCTTTAACGAAACCACCAAGGACATAAAAAGGAAATTCAATGATGGACGTGAAACAAAAGGATATCAACTGGAGATTTAACTTTTCTCATTTGTATAAGATTCTAGGTAGAAGACAATCATGATATATATCCACAAAGAAGGATGTACACACAAAATAGTTACAAGAAGAAAGAGCAAGCTATCCAAACAAATACCATAAGTATACCAATAAGATCTTTGCTTGAAAGCATAGCACATGGCTTTTTTATTATTGTATATAAACGAACTTCACCACACGAACATCAAAGACATCACACATCACAACAAGAGATCATTGTTGGGATTCTTTGAGAAAGGAAACAAGTACCACAAGAAAGAATCAAGAAATTCATGCCATAATGCAACCTACACAAGGTTGAATTCAAGAAAAGTTTGCATGAAGTAGACACTTGTTACCCGGATAGCATTGATTGATGTAGTAGATAGAGGTTCATTGATCATCCAATCTTGACTCCAATAGGCACATGGTATGAACACCTTCCTTGTAAGTGAGCTGAGCATCCAATGCATATCCAATTTTTCCTAGAACGACAACACAAACATTTTCCTAGAACGACAACACAAACAAAGTTGTACCCAAACTCATTGGGACCAAAGCGTTAGTGTACCAGCAATACGTAGGAGAAACTCAACATACATATGTGCATATAGATATGAAATTGAATTTCATGCACACTTTAGCCAATATGTGAAATGGTGGAGTTTCCCCTATATATTGGGTCAATGAAAGAAAGCCTGCCAAAGAAAGTACTTATAGTAAAAATGCATGCTCAAGACTTTCAAGAACCAAATCAACACATAGTTGATAAGATAACAAAAGAAAAGGTACCAAGTGAAATTAAGATACCCAATGACAAAATGATCAATTGAGGGAAACCAATTAAAGGATAAATCAAGGAATGAGATATCCATTGACACATGACAAATAAAAGAAAACAAGGTGCCAATTGAAATAAAACAAAGAAGAGGTATCAAGTTCCCAAAAGAGAGCTAGGTTCCAAACAAACCAAACCCTCACCAAATTTTTATGATGGCACAAAGCGCCAAAAAATGAAAGGGTTGACTTCCAAAAAGACACTTGATACAGATCAAAAGGTTTTATGATAAACGCATAAAGAGAGTGTTCGAAAAAAAGAATAGCTCCCCCAAGAGATGTGCATTATATAGAACTTGCATTAGAATACAAAATAAACAAGATGGGATCATCACTTTACAAATATCTATATAAACAGTAGACATGCTCAAAAGATCCACAAGAAGCAAGGAAGACAAATGGATGAACAACATCCAATGTAAAGATGATTTAGCAATTTATACCACATAAAAGAATACCAATTGTCAAAGGACAAAAGGTATTAGGAAATAATTACCATTGGTAGATTTCAAAGATATACAACATCATGTTCACACCAAAAACATAAGCAAATGACACTTGTAGAGCTAACATGCCACCTAGGAACAAGATAATTTACAATATCAATTCTAAGTGGCAATACATCAAATGTACACATTTTCTAGGCTTGTGATATGCACATAGCATATTACTCCCGCGTAATGTGATAACTCAAAATAATTAACAAGTGGAAAATCAAATCCAATAAGAGATGATTAAGGGATCATTTAGAATTTTAATTTATCATGAGAAGACATACCACATAGAAGCTAGATAATTTTGAAATATCAATACTAAGAGGTATTCCTCATGTACACACATTTGTAGAATCGTAAAGTGCACAAAGCACGTCACTCCCCCAAAATGGGATAATCCATTAATCCCTAAAAAGAGCCAAATAAGATATGAACAACATGCAAAAAGTCTCAACACAAGACTCATCATATATGTTGTGCAACCCACCATACATACTTGATTACTCAAGATTAAAAAATTAGGAAGCACATGAAAGATGAAAAAACACAACATGCAAAGGGGCAAGTAACTATCAATGTAAACAATTTAAGTACAAGTTACAAGGAGGCAGAATGGATATAAGGTAGAAACTCGATAATCCAAATGACTTGTCTTGAAATAATATGAATGACGAAGATCCCTTAATTATTCATGGTGTAGCCAAGTCTCCAATGCCCTCCATCAATACCTATTGATCAAGTTTGAACTTGTTGGTCCCCAACCAAGTTGGGTCCTAAGTGGTTAGTCATAATAGGCTTGGCTACCCAAATGGTTCTTTTCTTGACATCACTTTGAGTGCCAGGAAACTTGGCAAACACATTGCCAACCTTATCCTTCCAAAGAGAATAGATATCATCAATAACAATTTGGTTGGATAAGTTACCATGAAAAAGCAATGTGTGACATAAGTAGCAACATCTACCCTTTACTTTCTTCTCAATTGATTTCTCAACCTTTGGAACGTTGACTTGGGTCTTCTTGGGAAAAGGCCTTTCTTCAACTTGAGGTTCAGCATGAGATCGAACTAGTGGCCGCTTCCCTTGTTTATTGTCACTATGCGGATTCTTATTCAATGGGCAAGATCGAACATGGTGCCCTTCTATTTTGCACTTGAAGAAAATAATCTTGGCTGAATTCTTGACTTGTTCTTGGCCCTTCTTTTTGTTCCTCTTGGACTTCTTCTTATTATTGGAGTTGAATCCAAGTCCACCCTTGTCATTGGGGGACTTTTGTCCACTCAAAATATTTTCAAGTGTGGACCTCCCTTCATGACCTTTTTCCAAGTGTTTATTCAAAGAAGTGACTTGGGACTTGAGCTCTTTGATTTCATCTACATGGTTAGTATGAACATAGGTACTAGAGGAAGTATAAGCGTCATTGTTAGAGCAACAAGGAAATCAAAGTAATTCATAACAAGATGTACCAATGTTATGCATAGATGAATTACGAGGACTAGCACATGTAAATATAGAATTTTGACAAGAAGTAGTGCTAATGTCCACATGAGGCTCACTTGATGTTACCTTGGTAGTAATAGCCTCATGAGCTAACTTTAGCACATTATGGGATACAATAAGATCACCATCAGAGCTCAAGAGCTTTCCATGACTTTCTTCTAATTTCCCTTCATTGCTAGATAGCAACCCAAGTCAAGCCCTTAGCTCAGTATTCTCCTTTAATATGGATGCTTCACAAGAAATGGAGTTAGTATCACAAGCATCATCATTAACAATGAGAGGAGAAGGCAACTTGCCAAGATCTTTTGCATAAGAAACTTCAAGTTGAGCACGAGACTCAGTGAGTTCGATGAGAGAACTCTTAATGACCCTTGATCTATTTTTGAGGTGCTCAAAGTCCTCACAGAGTTTAGCATGAGAAACTTCAAGCTTATCATTTTAATTCAAAAATATGAACCACCACAAGAGCTTTATCAGGACATTCCTTCACTCTAGATAATTATAGACCAAAAGTGTCCTCAAGAGATTCCTTGGTGGTTCGTTCTTCCTCAAGATCTTGAGAAAGATCCGCTATCTCATTTGCGTAATCATGCTCATGACCTTCCATTTTCTCAATGGTGGCCTCATGCTCCTATAGATGAGCTTCCAACTCCTCGGTGTATTTCTTGCCCTCAAAGGCAATAGACTTGATTTCCATGAAGTTAAAACGAGAAATTGTTTTCTTATGAAGATCTTTAAAACTAGTTTCACCCTTAAATTTGAAGGAAGTAATATTATCATCCTCTTCATCAATAAGTTCTTCCTCATTGTTATCAACATCATCATCATGAGAAATTTTGGGGTTCAAAGTAGGAGATACCTTTGAAGCCTTAGCCATAAGACAAAAGTGAGACAAAATAGATGATGATGTAGGATCCCTTGAAGCGCCATTCAAGAGCACATCTTGTTCCATGGAGTGTTTGGTTTCCTCTACATTTTTAGCACAACAACTCGAGGAAAACGATGCATTTTTATCATGGCAACAGGACATAGTAAGCATATCATCATGAGATTTAGTCAAGCAATTTCTACATGATATGCAAGGACTATCAACACAAGCATGTGAAACATTTAGGGTGCTCAAAGTATTAAAGTCCAAAGAAGAAGCATTGCAACAAGATAGTGATGAAGGATCATCGAAAATAATCCCACTATCATCATTGTAGTGATCAACACTACTCACCATATCATTACCTTGGGGCAATCCACATGTAGGTAAAGTAGAAGAAGTTGAGAAGACAACACAACCGGAGGTGGGGGGAGATCAATCGTACCTACAAATTTTGGAAACACCATATTTATCTTGAAGCTTTGTCCACAACTCATGAGCATCCCGGAACATTTAGATTTTGGGCTGCGCTAAACCCAAGAGAGTTCAAACACAAGGGAGTGTGCGAAGATCCCCAACAGCTTTGCCCCTCCTAAGCTCACAACCTGGTAACCTACCTCGAGGAACTCAGATGAACACGAGGAAGAATATGACACACGAAGAATTACCTAGGTTCGGGCCGCTGCGAAGTGTAAAACCCTACTCCTGCTTTGGTGGATTGCCTCACTAGGAGGTTTGTGGATGAACCAGTACAGTGGTGAGTTGCCTCACGACGGCGTTCTCGTAGTCTCTCTTCTCCTCTGGTCTCTCTCCTCTGTGGAGCAGCCTAGCCTCTATTAATAGTGGCCCGGGTCATGTTCCCTTGTCGCTATGGCGGGAAGAGCTCCCACAACGGCCAAATTTGAAGGGGGACAAGGGGTACATCCTTATCTTGACAAAAGGTGATATTTTCCTGCAAAGTAGATATTGGTGATGTAGTGGTGGGCTCGGCGATGACATCCATCCTATAGGGCTCGTGGTCTCGGTCTTGTTGCACCGGAATGGAAACCTTTGGGGATGCTTTGGGGAACCTGTGTACGTCCTTACCCCCTTTGCACCAAAGAGGAATGTGTCCCATCTAGTGCGCTGGTTCCGTCTGGCCCGCCTTGCGTCATCCTTGGCCTCCCAAGGCCAAGCATTGCATAGAGATCTCCGCCGCTCAGGAGGGGGCTTGGGGAGGCCCATTCTCTGCGGTCTTGTCGTTGCTTCCCTTGCGAGCTCAAGCCCCTCGCGAGGGCATTGTATTGTGTGGGGCCGCGTTGGGCCGTACTAGGCTGTCGAAGTGGGCCACGCCCTGGGCCCTGGGCAGGCAAGTCTGGGTACCCTTGTTCCCGGAAGGCCGACAGTAGCCCCCAGGCACAAGGCGCGCTCGGGCTATCTTCAATATGAGGCCGAAGGAGATGCCTCGGAGTGTCGCGGGCCCACTTTTCCCGCGGGCTATCTCGGGCATGCGGTGTGCGATCAGTCATGGGTGTCCCTGCGCCCATGTCTCTTCGACAACTGCCCGAATCGACAAAAGCCTAGCATCTAGCATTGAGCCATTATTGCTTTCCTCTCATGCACTCCTACTACTTTCTCAAGATCTCCGGCCTTTGTGAAAAACTCTCCAGATCTCGGCACTGCACCATCTTCCTTCTTGCTTCATCGGCACCGAGGACTTCTTGATCGCTCCCGCCAGCAAGTCGAAACCTGAGGCCCAAAGCTCGACTTCCACTCCTATCTCACCAGCACTCTTGCAGTCCACCATAGCCAAGGACGGAGATGTCTCCTCAGTGCTCCCATCCATGGCGGACGAGACCAACGAGTGGGGGCGGACCTCGATATGGGGCGGCTCCACGGAGAAGCATCGCCTAGCCAAGCCAGCCTACCCTTTCTTCCTCCATAGCATCTTCCATGGGCTCGTTTCGCCTTTCTCCGAGTTCTTCACAACCATCCTTGAGCACTAGGTGATCCAAGCTCTTCATCTCCAACCCAACTCCATCTTGCTCTTGTCCATCTTCACCTTTTACTGTGAGGCTTTCGTTGGCGTGAAGCCTTCGGTGGCCCTCTTCCGTCATTTCTTAAGCTTGCGGCTTCAAGATGGCACTCGACGGTCGGCATGTGTCTCCTTCATTGCGGTCTAGAGCGGGAACAGGCTTTTAAAGGCCAGGAAGAAGGTGGAGAACTTCAGGCACTGCTAGGTTTTCTTGGATCTCAAGAGCGTCAACTCCCGCTTGGATCTTCTGAACAGGTTGCCGGAGAAGACTCTTCCGTGGAGCTCCGCAAAGCTCTCCAATCTCCAGGTAAGGCCGTCTTGGAGCAGATCTCTCGCGATATCAATGCCAGGAAGCTATCCGGGATGAGGGAGTCATGGTTTAAGGGGTCCTCGGGTGGCCGACCTATTTCTTATGGGCTAGACTGTAAGGCCATTTACTGAACATTGTATTGATAAAGGGTCCTATCTCCAGGAAGGAAGTTTCGGGAATCGTAGCGTGTGTCAGAGTTCTGGGAATGGTGGTACCTAGTCCTGCCTGCGTGCGCCCAGGACATGGCCCACTTCGTCAGCCAGGCGTGGCCTGGCGTGGCACTAGTCAAGACAAGGCCCTCGTGAGGAACGACAGAATGAAGACCAACAAGGATGGCCCTCCTCGGGCCCCCTCATGAGCGGCGGAGATCTCTATGCAAGGCCCAACCTCAGGAGTCAAGGGTGACACAAGGAAGGACAGGCGGGCGCCAGTGCGCCAGGCGGCACAGTTTCCCCTTTGGTGCAAAGGGAGCAAGGACGTACGCGAGTTCCCAAAGTGCCGCCCAAATGTTTCCCTTCTGGTGCAACAAGACCATGACCACGAGCCCCACAGGACAGATGTCATTGCCGATCCCACCACTGGATCACCAACAACTACTTTGCAGACGAAGACCACCTTTGGACAGGGCGCGGATGTCCTCCTGTCCCCCTTCAAATTTGGCCATTTTGGGATCCCTTCCCACCATTGTGATAAGGGAAGAGGACCCGGGCATCCACTATATATAGGAGCTAGGTCACACCGTAGAGGGGATTCGATCCAACACTTAGCCACTCAACACACCACCGCAAGGCAGAGAGCCAAGAACACTCCTTGAGCCCTCTCGTGAGGCTCAAGCTCACTGTGCTAGTTCATACACCAAAACCTCCACGAGAGGCAATGCACCAAAGCAGGAGTAGGGTATTATGCTTCGCAGCGGTCCGAACCTTGGTAAGCTGTCGTGTTCATCTTCCTCATCATCGAGCGAGTTCGCCGTAGTAACCATCAAGTAGCGAGCTAGGTTGGGTGAGGCCGCACGAAACCTTTGCACACGCTCCAGTATTCGAACCTTGAGGGTTTTGCGAAGCTCGAAATCTGACATTTGGTGCGCTGGGTAGGGAGCGTGTCGAAGCATCATCTCTTAGCGGGCCTCAATACCTGGTTCAGCAACTCCATGGCAGGCAAGATCTTTGACACTAGACGTCCCGTCACGCATGGTGGCACCGGGGCGCGCAGGATGGACGCGCGGTTGCCTACATCCTCGGTGGATCGCAAGCGCACTCCTCGAACTTTCAAGCCAAGCAGTTCCTCTGCCACGTGGGGGCGGTCCGGCCGCAGTCCGAGGTCACGCCACCCTGAGCATGGCCGGAGATCGACATCACCTTTGGCCCCAATGACCATCCCAAGGCGACAGTGGTCGTCGGGGCGCTGCCCATGCTATGCATGCCCACCATAAGTGGCATGGCCATCTCCAGGTCTCTCATCGATGGCGGCACCGGCCTCAACACCATCTCCGTGGAAGCTTTCGATGTGTTGCAGCTGCCCCACAGCCAACTGACGCCTTTAGGACCCTTCGCCGGGGTGGCCGAAGGATCTATCATCCCCGTGGGGCATGTGCATCTCCCAGTCACCTTCGGCACCTGCTCCAACTTCCGCACCGAGCAGGTCGACTTCGACGTCGCCCACATCCACATCCCATACAACGCCATCCTCGGCTACCCCCAGCTCGCCCAGTTCATGGCGGCGATGCACCCGGGCTACAACGTTGTCAAGATGCCCAGGAGTGCCGGCATTTTCACCATTCAGGGAAGCGTCAAAGATGTGTCGCACGTGCTCGGGCTTGCCCTACAAGGTGGCGGCCACGGCGCGCCCTAGCGCCGGGGGCATCGCGCAGGCCGCTGAGGACTCCGGGGGTCCTAGACGTCACGTCAGTAAAAAAGAAGCAGTTTTTCTCCCAGAGCCGGGCAGAGACGAAGCAGGTGCCGGTGGACGAAGGAAACCTTGGTCCTACCTCCACCATCGGCGCCGACCTGCCCGGGGATCAGGAGGAGGCACTGGGTGCTTTTCTTCACGTGAACAAGGACGCGTTTCCATGGAGCGCCTCCAATCTGGTGGGGGTCCCGAGGGATGTAATCGAGCACCACCTCATGGTGTGCTCGAATTCTCGCCTAGTTAAGCAAAAGGCGAGAGGACAGGCACCAAAGAAGCAAGCGTTCATTGCCTAGGAGGTCGGCAAGCTGAAGGAGGCTGGGGTCATCCGGGAGGCGCATTACCCGGAGTGGCTTGCCAATCTGGTGGTTGTCCCAAAGAAGTGTTGGAAGGAACGTATGAGCGTCGACTTCACGAGTCTCAACAAAGCTTGCCCACAAGACCTATTCCCACTGCCACGTATCGACCTGATCGTGGACTCCACCGCGGAGTGTGACCTCCTTTGCTTCCTGGACGCCTTCTATGGCTACCACTAGATCAAAATGGCAGTGGAGGATGTCGAGAAGACTGCTTTCCTCACCTCATGTGTGGTATTCTATTACACATGCATGCCCTTCAGGCTGCGGAACATTGGGGCAACCTTCTAGAGACTGATGCACATAGCCCTGGGGCCGTAGCTCGGGAAAAATGCAGAAGCTTACATCGATGACATCACATTCAAGTCTAAGGAGGCCAAGATTTGGAGGACATGTTCACTAGCCCGAGGGAGGTAAACCTAAAGCTCAACCCCGAAAAGTGCGTCTTCTGAGTCCCCTCGGGCGAGCTGCTTGGATTCCCGATGTAGCACCGGGGAATCGAGGCGAATCCAGAGAAGATCAAAGCCATAAGCAAGATGAGCGTGCCCCAGACCCTGAAGGAAATGCAGAAGTTGGCCGGTTGCATGACTTCCCTGGGGCGTTCGACCTCTAGTTGGGTGAGCGGGCCCTGCCGTTCTTCAAGATCATGAAGAGAAAGGGGCCCTTTGAATGGACCCCGGAGGCGGACGCTGCCTTCGAGGAGCTCAAGCAATACCTCACAAGCCTGTAGTTGATGGTGGTGCCTCGCCCTTGTCAGCCATTGCTGCTCTACCTGGCTGCCACCCCCACTCCACTAGTGTTGCATTGGTGGCGGTCAGGGAAGAGCGGGTCGGCACTCGTGTCGCATCATCGAGCACGGGCGGGCCCCCAAGAAAGGAGCAAGGGGGCTCGCAAGATCCCGAGAATCTGCTTCTGCCCGTGCCGGAGCTCGTGAATCCATCGCCACTCTAGAGGCCCCCGAAGCGCATGGCCCTCGTGAGGCCTCACCTGCTCCAACGGCCCCTGAGGCGCCTAATCCTCATGAGGTCTCGACCACTCTGACGGCCCAAGCGGCGCCCAAGCTTCATGAACCCGCCGTGGGACAGGACGCCTCACAAGACCTCACCCTCGTCAAACACCCGGTCTACTATGTCAGCACGGTGTTGTGGGACATACGCTTGTGCTACCCCATGCAAAAGAAGCTCCTATTAGTGCTCCTTGTCGCTTCAAGAAAGCTGCGTCACTACTTCTAGGGGCATCCCATCAAGGTCATCAAGCCCGCCGTGAGAAGGGTCGCTGAGTGGAACATCGAGCTACATGCCTTCAACATAGAGTTTAGTACATCTAGGGTCATCAAAGGAGCGGCCCTGGCGGACTTCATTGCAGAGTGGACAAACGCCCCTGACCGGGGGCTTGACGGGAGCCTTCACGCGCATGATGTTTTGAGGGTTTTCTCCCATCATTGGTTTATGTACAGCCAGGGGCCAACCGATGCCCCCTCGCATCCCAGGAGGCGCCCAGCCTCTGAAGGGTCACCTCCACGTGACCCGAGGAGGGAAGTCCTAGGCGGTAGTAGCATTCAAGGGAAGGTAATGATGGCCGGCGCTATGCGTAGGCGTCACATCAGTTTGACTTCTGACTATTCCTGACGCCTTTGGGGAATGGGAGCATCGTCGCATAAGCGTTCGACACGTGTAAAGCCCGCCCTGCAGGCGTTCGGGGCCCGTGGTGCTTCAGGACGTACTCAAAACATTGCTTCGAAGCCAGCTCGAGCGCGCCTTGGGCCCGAGGGCTACTGTCGGTGTTCTGGGAATGGGGGTACCCAGTCCTGCCTGCCTGTAGCCCAGGACATGGCCCCCTTTATCAGGCAGGCATGGCCTGGCATGACACTACTCCAGACAAGGCCCTCGCGAGGTCCCTGGGCTCACGAGGAAGGACAACATCAAGACCAACAAGGATGGGCCTCCTCAGGCCCCCTCCTCAGCAGTGGAGATCTCTATGCAAGGCCCAGCCTCAGGAGTCAAGGGTGACTCAAGGAAGGACAGGCGGGTGCCAGCACGCCAGGCGGCACAGTTTCCTCTTTGGTGCAAAGGGATCATGGACATACGCGCATTCCCAAAGCGCCACCCAAAGGTTTCCCTTATGGTGCAACAAGATCACAACCACAAGCACCGCAGGACGGATGTCATCGCCAAGCCCACCACCGCATCACCAACAGCTACTTTGCAGGTGAAGACCTCCTTTGGACAGGGCGCGGATGTACTCCTGTCCCCATTCAAATTTGGCTGTTGTGGGTTCCCTTCCCACCATTGTGATAAAGGAAGAGGACCCGGGCCACTGCTATATATAGGAGCTAGGTCACACCGTAGAGGGGATCCGATCCAACACTAAGCCACTCAACACACCAACGCAAGGAAAAGAGGAAAGAACACTCTCTGAGCCCTCTCACGAGGCTCAAGCTCACTATACTAGTTCATCCACCAAAACCTCCACGAGAGGCAATCCACCAAAGCAAGAGTAGGGTATTGCGCTTCGCAGCAGCCCAAACCTGGGTACACTATCGTGTTCATCTTCTTCCTTGTCATCGAGCGAGTTTGTCACAGTAAGCATCAAGTAGCGAGCAAGGTTGGGTGAGGCTGCAAGGAACCTTCGCAGACGCCCCTGCTTTCGAACCTTGAGGGTTTTGCAGAGCCCGAAATCCGACATCGTGTCCTCCATGTTTGGAGTAGTGAATAGGCATGTTTATCCCCTCGATGTGTAAAAGACCATGTGTAAACCCTAGGTACCCTCGCCGTCTATATAAGCCTGAGGGTTTTAGGTTGTAGATAAAAGGACAACTCATCTAGGGTTTAGCTATTCAAGCTGCAGGTAGATAAACCTTGTAACCTTCATATCATCAATATAGTCAAGCAGGACGTAGGGTTTTACCTCCATAGGAGGTCCTGAACCTGGGTAAACATCGTCTCCTTCGTCCCCTATTACCATCGATCCTAGTCTCACAGCTCTGGACCCCCTACCCGAGATCCGTCGGTTTTCACACCGCGTTGGGGCTTTCATTGAGAGTTCCGCTATGATCGCCAAAGGAATCGATGGCTCATGTCGTCATCAATGAAGAGGTCCAAAACATTGACACTTTTGTCCGTGGACAGATCTTTGCCTTTGGCAGCATTGTGTTGCACGCTAACCCAACTGGCCATCTAGGACGGGTCGGGAGCTTCGCCCCTGATCAATAGGTCAGATTTGGGAACTTATAGTTCTTCATAGAATTTCAGGGCGATCTCTCACTAACCAGGCTCGCAGTCTCGCCTGCCATGCCAGAAGACTCAAGGGCTTTAACCTCAGATTCCTCCATCGATCCCGCCCAAGGGATCTACCTCGATGATGACCAGACTTTTAGTCCATATCTGGCCATAGAGCCACATGTCCGGACACCTGTTCCTGCCGAACACTCCCCTCGTGCAGACACATTGGAGGTAAACTGCGAAAGCTCCGAGACGGTTGACCCGATCGAGCTCTCGATACTCAACGAGGCCCTAGATCGGATACAATCGATGAAAATTACCTACGACCCAACCCTGATCCATGCACAGATTAGTCTCAAGGTGGGTCAGGACAATTTTTCATACCACCCACCACCCACTTGATAGCCACTATCGAGGATTTAACCGACATGTTCGACTATGCCTCTAAGGAGTCATAATACATGGATAAGGAGGACTACACTCCCACCCCCGTTAACACCGGGCGATGGGCTGCCACCTCCATGTACGACGTCTACATGGTGGACCCTCTAGCCGCTAACGGCGAGCACAGACCTAAAAATGATGGCAACAAATCGGGTGAAGAGCCGTCAAGGCGCCGAAAGCTGCACAAATGATCAAAGGGAAAAAAGGGAAGAAGAGTTATCATCGGCACTAGGGAAAGAGATACCCTGGAAGACCTTGGCGACCCGGATATCCCCGAACACCTGCTAGAGGGTCAGGAAAGGCCGGAAGGTCAGCACAACCCCAATGATCTAAACGATTCTGGGGACGACAATTACCTCCCCCCTGTCGAGGAGGAAATCACAGAAGAGATGAATTCGCCACCCCAAATAACCTCGAAGATCAGGAACTGTTCAAGCAACAACTTATAGCCATGACCCGCAGCCTGAAGGAAAAACAATGACAGCTTAAAGCCGAACAGGACAACCTCAACAATCGATGGAAAAAAGTCCTCTCAGTCGAGGAAAGATATGGTACCGGTCTATTGGACCAACCTAGGAGCTACCCATGCAGAAGGCTGCTGCAACAATTCCATGACGAGCTGACTGATACGCTGTCTCCCAAACATACCCCATACGACAAGCTGGACCGCCCTCCTCGAGGACGAGACAGGACGACTGACGATACAGGTTGTAGGCCGACGATACCCCGAAGACGGGGAAAAGAGCTAATAGAGCCCGATGACAGGTTCGACCTACAACACGACCTAGACTACAGAGCAGGTCGTACAATATCCATCGATGGATCCAGAGGGTACGCACCCGATAGACGGGAAGGGTACTGACCTTGGCTCGACCGCAACAATAGAGATTGGGAATGAAACTGGGCGAGAATAGACGCTGATTACCGGCACGACATAGCTAGGGCCAGAGGCGCTACCCACCCACTGCGCTCCATTGATGAGGTGATGCAGCATCAGTTCCCGGAATGGTTTAAACCCATGAACGTAGAGCAATACGATGGGACAACTGACCCAACCGTATGGATTGAGGATTTCCTCCTCCACATCCGCATGGCGAGAGGATATGATCTCCATGCCATAAAGTATCTAGCCCTAAATCGTATGGGGCCAGCTCGGCACTGGTTAAATAGCCTCCCCAAAAATTTCATCATGTGCTGGGAGGATCTAGAAGATGCGTTCTGATCTAACTTCCAGGGCACCTATGTTCTGCCATCGGACTCCTTCAACCTGAGCAACACCCTCGAAAATCCATAAGAGTCCGCACAACAATTCTGGAAATTGGTTCTTGACCAAGAAAAACCAAATCGTTGACTGCCCAGACGCCGAGGCAATAGCCTCCTTCAGGCACAATATACGGGCCAAATGGCTGGCTCGCCATCTCGGCCAGGATAAACCTAGGACAATGTCCGCCCTTACTTCACTCATGACTCGCTTTTGCGAGGGCGAGGATAACTTGCTAGCAAGACGAAGCCACAACCCTGAAGACCCCAGAACCTCTAGCGTTCGGGACGGAAACCGGAAACCAAAGCGCAACAAGAATAAGCGCGGGCACAACAATAGTGATCCCAATGACACGACCGTTAATTTCGGCTTCCACAATTCCCGACCCTGGTAGCGAAAGAAGCCTCCTGATGGCAATCGCGATGGACCCACCCCGCTGGACAAGATCACGGAGAGCCCTTCCCAGATCCATTGCACTCAAGAGGAGACCGCTAACCACACCGACCATAACTGTTGGGTATTTAAACAGGCCGGCAAACTCGCAACCGAGGATCAAGGCAAGAGCCCACGCATCAAGGATGAGGATGCGCCTTGGGGTCTGATCGGTAGCAGACAAATAAGTTCCCTCCAGAGGTGAATACAGTAAATATTATATACGCCACCCATATTGTGACAGCCCAAATGCTGCCCCTACCTTTTATGGCATGTAACCCTATTGTATGACTTGTGTCATGAGCTTATGAGATGTATTGCACCTTGTCCCCATGTATTGTTTTGCATTCTTGCATCATCTCATCCATAATTTCATCAATCATGTCATTCATCATGCTTGCTTGTTTTCATGTGTTCTTGTGTCTTTGATTGTATGATTACTTGTAGTGTGCCTTGTGTCATGTTGAGTATGAGGTGGTGGGAGTCATGTGTGCAAACTCCTCTTCTTCTTCCCTCTCTTTTCTTCTTCAACTAAACCCCCACCATATGCTTTTATTCCAATGTGTTTTCCATGGCAGATTTAAGTTGTTTTTAAAAAAAATTGAAAATGTTCAAGAGGTGGCCCTAACCATGTTTATAATTTAGAGTTGAGTTCTTTTGTTGTTTGAGGTTGGGTTGTTTTTATTTTTAAATAAGCAGAGGGCTGTTTTTCTCAAGTAATTAAAAATACTTGTTCAAAAAAATTCAGCTTAGCTTTTTTATTAATTGGAGCACATTATTTCTTCTTTACAAAAATATTTTGTTTGCTCAAAATCCTTTATTTTGTTCTCTGGGGTTTTTCCTTTTGCTTTGCTGTTCTAATTTAAAGAGATAGGCTGTGTTTTTATTTTCCTGTGTGCGTGTGGGTTGTGGCCTTCCCGGCCCATCTGGCCTAGCAGTTAGCCGACGGCTACCTGCTCCGTCCTCCTCCGTCAGGCGCGAGTGAGAGAGCAGAGCGCAGTAGAGTAAAGAGAGAGTCGTCGCGTCGCCGTTAGCCGCTCCCGAACATCGAGGCCGACCTATTTATAGGCGCGGATCCCTAGGGTTTTCGTTCCCCTCATCGTCGCCACAGCCTCGTTCTCCTTCCCCCTCGATTCCTCGCCTCTCCCTCTCTGTCAGGTAGCAGAGGAGCAGCAGTAGCAGAGAAATTCAGAGAAGCTCGCCAGCGTTCCTACCTCTCCTCCGCCATCCCCGTCCCCATAAGTGATGGCGTGGGGTTCGCCGCTGCCGTCCGTGTCCCGTTCCCGGTAATAGGGCGCCATGGAGGGCTCCAGGAGACGTCGTCTTCTTCCCCCTTGCCGCGCGCGTCGTCGGTCTGCTTCCCCTCCGTCGTCGACCCGTCTCCACCTCTCCTTCCCCTTCGTCGCCGTCGTTGACCCGTTCGTCGCCTCCTCCCCGCGGTGAGCAGCCCGTATCCTATCGCGTAGTTGTTGGGAATGTTGCATGGGAAACAAAAAATTTCCTATGCGCACGCAAACCTATCCATGGTGATGAGCATCTACGAGAGGAGGAGTTGACCTACGTACCCTTGTAGATTGCTAAGCGGGAAGCGTTAAGGAACGCGGTTGGTGTAGTCATACGTCTTCGCGATTCAAATCGCTGAGCGTCCCGCGATCCAATCATGATCCGTCCCGTGGCCTTGATCACGGTCCTTCCAATCTAGTACCAAACGGACGACACCTCCACGTTCAGCACACGTGCAGCTTGATGACGATCTCCTCAGTCTTGATCCAGCAAGAAGAGGTGGAGAGGACGAAGAGTTCACTGGCAGCATAACGGCACTCCGGCGATGGTGGTGGAGCAATTCCGGCAGGGCTTCGCCTAAGCACTGCGGAAATACGATCTAGAGGAGCACCGGTGGAACGGGTAGCACATGGCCGGAATTTTCTTTGCAAAACCCTAGCAATCCACTAGTATATATAGGAACGAGGGAGAGGTATCCCTTGGCGCAAGGCCAAGGGCCTCTAGGAGTTGGCCGGCCAAGGGGGGAGGAGTCCCACTCCTCCTCCAATCCTAGTTGGACTAGGATTGCTCCCTATTGGCCCTTTTTCCACCTTTTTCCTTTAGGCCTTTTTCTCCTGCCGCGATGGGCCTTTTGTGTCTGTTCCACCAGCCCACTAAGGCCTGGTTATTACTCTCCCACATCCCATGGTCCCTCTTGGTCGGAATACCCCTCCCGGAGGTCTCCCGGTACACTATCGACACTCCCGGTACACTACCGATGAGCCCGAAACTTTTCCAGCGACCAAACTGGGACATCCTATATATGAATCTTTACTTTCGGACCATTCCGGAGCTCCTCGCGACGTCTGGAATCTCATCCGGGACTCCGAACAACCTTCAATCACCACCATACATAACTCTACACTACCGAAACGTCACCAAACCTTAAGTGTGCAGACCCTGCGAGTTCGAGAACTATGTAGACATGACCGAGACATCTTTACGGTCAATAACCAATGGCGGGACCTGGACGTCCACATTGGCTCCTACATATTCTACGAAGATCTTTATCGGTCGAACCTCTATGTCAAGGATTCAGTTAATCCCGTATCACGTTCCCTTTGTTCTTTGGTATGTTACTTGCCCGAGATTCGATCGTCGGTATCCCAATACCTAGTTCAACCTTGTTACCGGCAAATCTATTTACTCGTTCCGTAATGCAAGATCCCATGGATAACATATTATTCACATTGCTTGCAAGGCTTGTTGTGATGTAGCATTACCGAGTGGCCTTGAGATACCTCTCCGTCACACGAAGTAACCAATCCCAGTCCTTATCCATGCCAACCCAACAGACACCATCGGAGATACCTGTAGAGTACCTTTATAGTCACCCAGTTACGTTGTGACGTTTGATACAAACAAAGCATTCCTCTGGTGTCAGTGAGTTGCATGATCTCAAGGTCATAGGAACATATACTTGACATGCGGAAAACGGTAGCAATAAACTGACACAATCATACGCTACGTTTGTAGTTTGGGTCTTGTCCATCACATCATTCTCCTAATGATGTGATCCCGTTATCAAATGACATCTCATGTCTATGGCTAGGAAACCTTAACCATCTTTGATCAACGAGCTAGTTCACTAGAGGCATACTAGGGACACGGTGTTGTCTATGTATCCACACATGTATCTATGTTTCCATTCGATACAATTATAGCATGGATAATAAACGATTATCATGAACAAGGAAATATAATAATAAACACTTTATTTATTGCCTCTAGGGCATATTTCCAACAGTCTCCCACTTGCACTAGAGTCAATAATCTAGTCCACATCTCTATGTGATTTACATTGTAATGAATCGAACACCCATGCAGTTCGGGTGTTGTTCATGTTTAGCCCTTGGAAGAGGTTTAGTCAACGGGTCTGCCACATTCAGATCCGTGTGCACTTTGCAAATATTTATGTCCTTCTCCTAGATGTAATATCGGATGGAGTTGAAGCGTCGCTTTATATGTCTGGTCCTCTTGTGAAACCTTGGTTCCTTGGCTAGAGCAATGGCACCAGTGTTGTCATAGAACAAGCTCTGGATTCAGTGCACTGGGCACTACTCTGAGATCTGTCATGAACTGCTTCATCCAGACACCTTCCTTCACCACCTCCGAGGCTGCGATGTACTCCGCTTCGCACGTAGAATCAGCTACCACGCTTTGCTTGGAACTGCACCAGCTTACCGCTCCCCCATTAAGAATAAATACGTATCCGGTTTGTGACTTAGAGTCGTCCGGATTAGTGTCAAAGCTTGCATCGACGTAACCTTTTACGACGAGCTCTTCATCACCTCCATAAACAAGAAACATGTGCTTAGTCCTGTTAAGGTACTTAAGGATATTCTTGACTGCTTGCCAGTGCTCCATTCCAGCATCACTTTGAAACCTTCCAGCCATACTTATGGCAAGGCTGACATCGGGTCTTGTGCACAGCATTGCATACATGATAGGGCCTATGGCTGAAGCATAGGGGATGGTACTCATCTTTTCTTTATCTTCTGCAGTCACTGGGCATTGAGTCTTACTCAACTTCACACCTTGCAACACAGGCAAGAACCCCTTCTTGGACTGTTCCATTTTGAACTTCTTCAAAACTTTATCAAGGTATGTGCTCTGTGAAAGTGCTATTAAGCGTCTCGATCTATCTCTATAGATCTTAATGCCTAATATGAAAGCAGCTTCCCCTAGGTCCTTCATTCAAAAACTCTTGTTCAAATATTCCTTCACGCTTTTCAGCATTTCTATACTGTTTCCAATCAACAATATGTCATCCACATATAATATTAGAAACGCTATAGAGCTCCCACTCACTTCCTTGTAAATACAAGCTTCTCCATAAACTTGTATAAACCCAAACGTTTTGATCACCTCATCGAAGCGTTTATTCCAACTCCGAGATGCTTGCACCAGCCCATAAACGCATCGCTGGAGTTTGCAAAATTTGTCAGCATTTTTTGGATCGACAAAACCTTCTGGTTGTATCATATACAAATCTTCCTCAAGGAAACCGTTGAGGAACGCTGTTTTGACATCCATCTGCCAAATTTCATAGTCAAAATAAGCAGCTATTGCCAACATGATTCTGACAGACTTAGGCATCGCTACTGGTGAGAAGGTCTCATCGTAGGCAACTCCTTGAACTTGTGAAAAACCCTTTGCCACAATTCGAGCTTTATAGACGGTGACATTACCGTCCGGGTCCGTCTTCTTCTTAAAGATCCATTTCTTCTGAATGGCCTTTCGCCCTTCAGGTAATACTTCCAAAGTCCATACTTTGTTTCATACATGGATCCCATCTCGGATTTCATGGCCTCTAATCATTTCTCGGAATCCCGGCCCATCACCGCTCCTTCGTAGCTCGTAGGTTCATTGTTGTCTAACAACATGACCTCCCAGACAGGATTGTCGTACCACTCAGGAGAAGTATGCGTCCTTGTCGACCTACGAGGCTCATTAGTAACTTGATCCGAAGCTTCATGATCATCATCATTAACTTCTTCGTCAACCATTGTAGGCTCCACAGAAACATCTTTCTGCGCTGCGCTACTTTCTGGTAGAAGCAAAGGTTCAACAACCTCATCAAGCTCTATTTTCATCCCACTCAATTCTTTCGAGAGAAATTCTTTCTCAAGAAATGTTCCGTTTTTAGCGACAAACGCTTTGCCTTCGGATCTGAGACAGAAGGTATAACCGACTGTCTCTTTCGGGTATCCTATGAAGACACATTTCTCTGCTTTGGGTTCCAGCTTTTTGGGCTAAAGCTTTTTGACATAAGCATCACATCTCCAAACTTTAAGAAACGACAACTTTGGCCTCTTGCGAAACCACAGTTCATATGGCATCGTCTCACTCGATTTCGATGGTGCCCTATTTAAAGTGAATGCACCTGTCTCTAATGCAAAACCCCAAAACGATAGTGGCAAATCAGCAAGAGACATCATGGAATGCACCATATCTAATAAGGACACGAGTTTACCCAGGTTCGGCCCCTCAAGTCGAGGTAAAAGCCTACGTCCTGCTTGTGTTGTTATTGCGTGATGTATCGATTACAAGGAGCTAGAAGCTTGCCCTAGTTTTCGATAACCGCACCTCTAAGTCGGCCCGGCTCTGCCTTTATATAAGAGGTTAGAGCCGTCGGGTCTTACAATTGTACAACCGGATCACATTTACATCTCCGATTCTATCTCTACCTTACTGGCCAAGTTATCTTTCGGAAGGTCTTGCGCATCCGGGTGTCTGCCGTTCGGCCCATCTCATGATTCGCCATTCATCTTGGGCCTCCAGCTGATACACGTCTTCGTGGGCTGGCTCATAACAAAGGCTATCAACCGGAACCTTCCAGTCGGGTCATATCACAGGGTTATATCCCCAACATTAGGCTCCAGGTTGAAGTGAGCCAGCTCATTTCATCCGTCTCTTGTAATTGTCTGAGAGTTGCCAGGAATGACCCGGCGTGACGTCACAAATACGCTGACGTATAAAATCTCTCGCATTTAACCGTTCACCGAAGATCGAGGCGTCCGTTTGGCAAGACCGGTGTTGACGCTTGGCAATCCACACCGTTTCCCTGTTAAATAGGACCCGCACGGGTCAAACCGACACATTCCCGCCCGTGCGCCTCTTCTTCTTCCTCCTGCCGCTCGTCCGCCGCTCGAGCTCGTCCGCCCCGCTCCGGCGCTGCCGTCCGTGCTTCACCAACTCAGGCCGTTGCATCACCCTGTTTGCGCCAGAGTCTCTCCCGTTGCCGTCTCCGCCTCCGGTATGTCCTTCTTCCCGTAGCGTAGTCCGGTAGTAGATAGGGTTTTTGCCGGTCGGACCTCCGCCGCGCATTTCGTTTGCCTGCGCGGCCGCACGGCCAAGTCTCGGGCCCGGCCGCGCATCCCTTTAGGCCGCGTTGTCTCCACCGCCACCACACGTGGCTCGCCCGTGCGCAATGCGCGGTCGGTTAGGGCCGTAGGCCATTTTTCATTTCTTGGTGTTCATCGATTAGGTCATCGTAAAACCTCTTTTTTCAACTTCGGTAGATCCAAAACCTTTGCAACGTTTTGTGAAACTTGTTTGTCCGGGTCTTGATGACTTCCGGCTCATATGACCATAGTAAGCCGCTAGACTCCCTCCGTCTCTTTATTAGTCGGACCCCTTAGGGCCTTTACATTTTTAGAACCCTGTAATTTGTAAGCCTCCATTGCTAACTACCCTTGTTAATTGGTCACCATTTTCTTCTTGTACAGTAGCCAGGATGACACGCACCACCAATTCCTGCAATTGGGTCGGCTCCTGCATAACCGAGGAGTACCTGTCTGAGTTAGTAGCCGCTGGCACCATTCCTCCAAAGGAGGTGATCAGCTGGCGGGTTCGACTGGTGAGACCCGCCCCACCCCAAAGAAAGGGGAGATCATAGTCTTCGCGGATCATATCGAACATGGATTCGTGCCACCCGGGTCAAAGTTCTTCTGCGACATTCTGCATTTGTATAAGCTGCATTCCCAAGACCTGGCGCCGAACTCCGTCTCAAATATCTGTCACTTTCAAGTCCTCTGCGAGGCATACCTTCAATCAAGGCCATCAGTCGGATTCTGCAGAGAGTTCTTCTATGCCAACCGCCAGACTGAATGCAAGGGCGGGCCAAGCTTGGAACTTGGAGGAATTACCATCCAGCGCCGGAGGGGTATCACCTTTCCGGCTATACAGATGCCCAGCCACCCCAAAGACTGGAACAATATGTGGTTCTATTCCAAGGACACGTCCCCTGACTCGGAATGTCGCCTGCCGGGTTATCTCCCCTCCCGGCTCCCAACTGACACTTCACTGCCCGACTGGCTCTCAGCTGCCGACCGTGCTAAATATGAGGGTCCTCACGCTAGAGTGAAGGCTCTCCTAGATAACGGCCTCATTGAAACGGACCTTATCCGTTGCTGGGTGGAATGGCGGATCATGCCTCTCAGCCGCCGGAACCAGCTCATGTGTACATATCCGGGACAGTACGACAGCGAGTTGTGCTTCAGCGCCACCACCTTGACTGAAGACGACGTCTGTATGACCGTCCGGAGTCTCGTGCACGAGACCTCCGGCTCATGCAGCACCATCGGCCTAGCGCCCTTCTGTGCGACCAATCCGGCGCCTCTTGTAAGTATCCTTACCTTTTTCCGTCTGTTGTATGTTTACATACTCCTTTTTCAAAGCTTGATATCATTCCTCCGGCTTAACTTGCACAGGCTGATTCCGACTTCTGGAAGAAGGAATACGTTCCTCCTCCGAAGGTAACCAAGAAGAAAGTCGCCGCCAAGAAGCAAAAGAAGGCAGCTCCTCAAGAGGACTGGTTCGAACCCCCAACCTCTTCAGAGTCGGAGGTAAGACCTTTCAACTCTACTCACTTAACTTTTTACTTTGTCGGCTCTTTTAATAACGTCTTTCCATGTCTCACAGGATGAAGTAGAAACCAGTCACGCCAACGTTCCTGACGTAACTTGCATATACTCTGACTCAAAATATTTCTTCCGAAAGCTGCGGTGGGTCATTAGAAAATTTCCTCTATCTCATCCTCTTGCTCATCTAGCTCCAGATTTCCTTTCAAAAAAGCAACAGCAAACTGAACGGCGTTAGACCCGGAGCGCCGGCTCTACAGAGCTTGCATCTAGACTACCAAACTCGCCGGCTCCTAGGAAGCGGCCTGCAGAGGTTAGTATCCTTACTTCCCTTTCTAATTTCTCTTCATGTCCAAATGTCTTATCATTTCCGTGTCTTTCTTTTTTAGAAGACGCCTTCTTCGGGCGACTCTTCAGCATCAGTAATCCCCCAACCAAAGATCAATCCTCTGTAAGTATTTAAAATATCTAGGTGTCCTGACGAAATATCAACCTCCTTTAGGTGCTAACTCTTTACTTTACAGTGCTCAGGCAAAATGCCGCAAGACCCACCAGCCTTCGTCCAGCCCTGTCATTGACACTCAAGAACCTAAACAGCCGGCTCCGGCTCAACCGGATATTGTACAGCCGGAAGAGACTCCAGCGGAAGAAGAAGCTCCACCAGCGGCTTCTACTGAGCCGGCTGCAGATGACGTCATAATGGAGAAGTCTCCCGCTGCTCCTTCAAAGCCGGTTACACCCGTCAGGACGCCTGCAACTCCGGATGTTATCATCACCGGGTCTGCTCAAAAGGAACCTTCACCAACGCATGTATTGACCCGGCATCTTGAGCCATCTGAAGCTTCGCGGAAACTTCAATTTGACTCGTCGTACGACAAAATGACAGCCGAAGAGCTCCACTCCGGCTACATGAATCGAGTCAATACCAGCCGAGATTTGGAACTCCGGCTGGTCAACATGATGAAGAAAAAATATGAGGTATGTTACTTTTCCTCGGCCATAACCTTCCCTAGCCCCCAAGAGCCGGATTTAATCTGATATAGAATTCAATTCGGGTCTTCTTTGGAGGTTATGTAGAAAATACTCTTGCTTGAATACTGCAATACTTATACACTGCCAACTGTAGCCCCCAAGGGCCGCCTCAAATTTATTTGAGTCGGAACTTTTAAGATTAGAAAAGAACCATAGTGTAGCCCCCAAGGGTCGGCTCAAATTTATTTGAGTCGGGACTTCCGTAGTCTGAGCCAAAGCGTAGTGTAGCCCCCAAGGGTCGGCTCAAATTTATTTGAGTCGGGACTTTGAGATTAGAAAAGAGCCAATGTGTAGCCCCCATGTTCCGGGTCAATTTCTAAGAATATACATTAGCCCCCAAGTGTCAAATATATTGCTTGCAATCTGTTTGAGACTTGCAGAAATTGAACTGCGAACCCTTATGCATACGAATACTCTTGTTGCTGCAATAACTTACATTTCACCTTTGATGTGCACAGGACGCTCTGAATGCCGCTGGCTCTCAGCTGGCGTATCTCAAGATCAACTTAGTAGCTCAACAGGAAGCTCGAGGTCTTGTTGACGAAAGATGTTGGCTCTTAGAAGAAGAAGTAGCCAAGATCACCGTTGAGCTAAGAACTGTCAAAGAAGCAGCTGTGTCGGAAAAAGCTGCACTAACCAAACGGGCGGATGACGCTGATCAGCGGCTCATCGCCATTGCTGAGGAGCTCCAAGGGCTCAAACGGCACATCTCTAAGATGTCTGCCGCCTTATTTGGTAAGTCAATCTTTCCTGCACTCTTCATTTAATTTCTTTGATGAAATAACTGACGACTGACATGTCTCTTCCGGCTCATGTAGAACCTTTGAGCCGGCAACTTGCAGATGACAGTATCCTGGCGCTGAAGGCGGTGTACACCATCACTAAACAACTGTAATGTGGTGCAATGTTCACCATCAAAAGCATACAGTACAAGGAGAAGATCCCCAAGTCTCTGAGAGAGGTGTTGGAGCTGTTCTTGATGGTACCCAAACAATCCAAGAGCTGAAGAGGTCGGCATTCCGCTCTAGAGCCATCGCAGGTTTGAGCCGGGCCATGGCCTTCGCGCCGGATCTCACGGCAGAGGAGATGATGGGCGGGTGTCCTTCAAAGAAGGCGGATGGCTCAGAATTCGCTAATGAACATTACTACAAAGTCGTCAAGGACTCTCGCTATCTTGCGTCTGCAATGGCTGACGAGGCGGAGGACGACTTAAAGAGCTACCAAGCCACCTATGACTAGGAAGATAAACGGATTCGCGGGCCTCTTTACGAGTGTCAAGATCTAATACCCGCCCGAAGCAAAGATCTCTTCCCTGGTGAGCTCAACGTCGCGCCTTTCTTTGAAGGGTCATTTGATGTCATGTCTAACTGCAACTGGGAACTCGGCAATCTTCAGATCCAAACCGCCGAAGACCCGGAGCAGGATAAGCCGGTCGAGTGATCAAACTTTGTAATTGTCAGAGCAAGTGTCGGCTCTTGTAATTACCCGCCCCTGGAATTTTAAAACTTTGTCAGAAACATCGTCTGTTCCTTATGAAAACGTCTTTTGTAACAACCCTTTAATATTGAAATGCATTCGCCGGCTGTTTTGCTTTATAATACTTGTCTTCTTTCTCAGCTCTTTACTTCCAGCTTTTGATAAGCTTGCCAATGATTCATGTGAGATACTTGTAAATCTTCAGAGCTCGTCTAGAGCCGGATAGCACCTCTATTGGCAATAAGCCCCCATGAACAAACGCGGCCGCTGATAAACCAATGCGTAATCTTTCTGAGCCGTCTGTCCTTCACCCGGAGTCATTTAGACCCATGAAATTTACTCCATCAATCGAAGTAGCATGACTTCCCTTTTCTTGTAATGAGGTTCCATGGAAGAGCCGGCTGCCATAAGATAAAGTTAGCTATACCTGACGGTAGGAAGCCTCTATGTGACAACGACGACTGTTGAAACTTTTAAAGCAGCCTACAGTCGGCTGTATGAAGGGTGATGTAAGCTATACCATGACGGTAAGAAGCCTCCTCGAATCAGCCAATATTGAATAGGGCCTGCTGCCGATGGTATTATGTAAGCTATACCTTATGGCAAGAAGCATCCATTCGACAGCCGCGACTAGTAATTGTACTAGCCGGCTGCGTGGAAGGTTTATGTAAGCTATACCCAAGGGCAAGAAGCCTCCTTCCTCAACTATTTTTGGCGTAAACGGCGGTTGTTAGGGTGAGATAAGTGAACCCGCCAATAAGAAGCCCCCTTCGACAACCGCGGTTAATAAGTAACCGGAAGTGGCATAAAGCCGACCATTAGGGTGAGATAAGCGATACCCGTCGGTAAGAATGTCACAACCCTAGCAAGTGTCATAGGCTAGCAATGTGTTTGCATCATCATCATCATCATTGCATAAATATGAAATGGGGAGAAAGAAAAGAAACCCCAAGCATTCATGAATTAAAGAAATTCCAGATAAATGAAATTTCAACAAATCCAAAATGCCCATCAAAAATGTCCCCTATGTCTGATAATTAGGGACATGGATATATCAGGGGCCATTTGAATTATTTGAACATTTAAAATAATTTGAATTAATTGTTTAAGTCCCTGGAAAATGATAAATAAAGCAAATATCATTATCACTATTTTCAAAATAATCTGAAACTGTTATTACATGTTTGGAATATTCAAATTTCAATTTAGAAAATATGTGGGTCATTTTGAAAAGTTATTTGGACCTGCAAAGAAACAAAACAAATGATAGAAAACAGAAAACCAGAGTTAAAAAAAAGAAAAGCCAGAAGAGGCATACGTGGCCCACAAAAGGAGACGGCCCAGCGCACCAGGGCCAAGCGGTCATCTTCAACCTCTCCCAGTAGGCAGAGGCGAAGTGCCGCGCGGTGCCGCGAGGCCTCCACCTCCTACCTGCCTGCTCGTCTCTCTCCGGCCAGCGAGGCCTCGAGGATGACCTCGCAGGAGACGTCCAGATCGAGCTGGCCTCGCCCTCTTCTCCCCGGTATCTTCCCCTTTCTCCTCCCCTCCCGAGCACCGCCGTAGTGGCCGCTCGCTATTGCCACCGTTCTGGCCACCCCCTCTCCCCTCTGAACCCATCAGCAGACCCGCCGCGACGCCCTCGATCTCCCCGTGGCGCCAGAAGGACCCTGGAGGCCCTGCAACGTCGCCATCTTCCCCGCCCTCGTCTTCGGGTCCGACGATCGCCGGCATCAATTCGTGGGCCACCGAGCTTCTCCGGCTCCGCTATTGCCTCCAAGAGCCCCGCTGTGAGCTCCTCGTGCTTTTCCCTCTCTCCCCGTGGCCCTCCTCGCCCTTAGCTGCCATTCCCGAGCTCGCCCAAGTTTCGGCCGCCGCCCATCTCATCGCCGACGACAATTCCGGCCATCCCAGCTCCTGGGAGGGGTCGGAATGAACTCGCGCATGCGTGTAGAGTAGATTGGTGCCCTCCGCCACCCATTTGGTCGCAGGAGGACGAAACCCAAGCCCCTCCGCCGCCCATTTGGTCGCAGGAGGACGAAACCCGAGCCCCTCTGCCGCTTCTGGAGTCGCCGGCGGCTCGTCGCCGGTGGCTCTGGTCGTTTTGACCACGGGAGTTGACCCTGACAGGTGGGGCCACCCCCTGGTTAACCCTGGTTAGTTTTAAAAAATAATTAATTAAAATAATTAAGATAATTAGTCTATGACATGTGGGCCCAGGTTCTGTTAAATATGAGATTAGTCTTCAATTTAAATTAATTTGGATAGTTAGTTTAATGAGACACTGACTAGTGGGCCCTGCTATATTAATTAGTATTAAGCAATAAAATTAAACCCTGTTAGTGACTGTGTCACTGACCAAAGGGACCCACTGGTCAGGTTTGACCTAAGACGGCCAGTTGACCTGCTGAGGTCATGATGACGCAGTGCTGATGCAATAAAGGAATTTTCTGTTAAAGAATAAATCAGGAAAATCCAGAAAATGTTTAAAACTTTGAAAAATCATATAAAATAATCTGTAAGTCAGATGAAAATTATTTATATATGAAAATTTATCAGAAAAATCCAATGAATCCAATGGTGCTATTATCATGCATGATAGAGCAACCTAAATAGGTGAAAATGGACATTTAGCATTAGGTCAATATATAGAATTTGAAATGAGAACAACTTTGAACCTATATTCAAATACATTTCAAATTGATATGACCAGTAGCTACCTTAGATCATCCATGCACACCATTATGCCATGTTCATGCATCATATTATTGCATCTGCTTGTATTGAATGTTTTCATCTGCGTTGCGGTAGGCCCTAATCCGGAGGATACTACTCCGTACCCTAACGAAGGAGAGAACTCTTCCGCAACCTAGCAAAGCAAGCAACCCCATTGATCATTCCGATAACTTCCATTCTCTCGGTCCTGCTCTCATTTATTGCATTAGGACAAACGATCACATGTCAGTCACTCAAGGTAGATGATCCTATTCTTATGCATCACCTGATCTTGTCACAGTAAATAGCTAAACCTTGCAACCTAGCTTACCTGGTAGATGCTTGTGCCATGATGTGCTTAGGTTACCTTGCCTGCTATGCTTGCTATGCTTAGAGTTGTGTCAGGTCTGTTTCATCTGGGTGATGAACTGAGTGAAACAGTGTTGTCTGATGTGATGAGCATATAATGAACACGATTTGGTAACGGTAGGATGAGAGGCTATGTAGGAGTACATAGTAGGTTGTCTCATTGGGACCGTTCTTAGGAACTGGGTTCCGTGTTTGTGATCCAAGACAAGGTACTACCACACGTCAGGATACTTAATTGACCCTCTCAACTTATCAGTCGCTTAGTCTTTAGTCCAGGTATTGCCAGTAGTTTCTGGTGTTTATAGCATGCTGGAGGCCGTGCGTAGCGCTGACCCTCGGGGTGGGTTACGACGCGGTAGGCAGTGGCATGGTGTACCAAGGGTCACCCGAATGGTGGGCTTGGGAACCCTGCGCACATCGTTTGGGACCGTAGTGGAAACTTTGGCCGGACTTCCATGCGGGTCAGTCTCAAATAGGCGGTAGCCTGGACTAGAGGTCTTATGTGATTGACGGTCGTGGCCGACTCCCTCGCTGGGCTTCCGCTTGAAGGTTGCCGAGGTGCATGGTTTTGTAAGCACACAACGATAAGTGGCGAGAGCGTGTGTGAAGAAGTACACCCCTGCAGGGTTATGCAACTATTCGAATAGCCGCGTCTGCGGATATGGACTACTTGGAGAACTTATCCTGTTCATAGATAATCAAATGGATACTTCTAAAATTCTCAAGACAAGTGTGAGTACCATGGATGGCACTCTTCCGGAAGGGGAAGGTGAGTCCATGGTGGTGTATTGTGATGGAGTTAGTGGACTCATGTGCGATAAATAGATTGTAACAAAGAGTTCAAAACTGAGTAGTGTAGGTTAGCAATGAGTCAAAGTTGGCTTTCTGCTTAAACTCCACCACCCCTTTGTTGATACATGAGCATAATTAGACTAGGTCAGTTTTAAAGACTTGCTGAGTACGATTGTACTCATCCTTGCTTAATTATTGTTGCAGAGGAAAACCAGGACCCATCAGGTGGGTTCTATCTAGACGTTGACGATACCAAATAGCTGGTGTCCCAGCTACGATCTTGCCCGTGTGGTGGGCTATAGATAGTCAGCCCATGTGCCTCTTTTATATTTTGCCGTCTATACTCAGACAGCTTTAGTTTCCGCTGGTTTGTAAGACTATGTTTGTATGACTTGAGTGCCGGGTCATGTGACCCCTATCTGTATGAACATATTATGTAGGGCTCGTCTAAGCCTCTTAAATAAAGGTCATGTTATTGTATGGTTATGTTGTGATGCCATGGTTGTATCTATGCATATCGGGCATGTCGTGCGTACGTGTGACGTGCAACGGTATGTATGGGATCTAACACCTAGTTGTGTGCCTTTAGTAGTACTCTTTACGGGAAACTGCCTCTTTGTGCTTCCACCGAGCCATGGTAGCTCGCTACTGCTCTGGACACATTGATTGACCGGCATGTATCCTTCTTTGCTGTTGTGTTTGTCCCTTCGGGGAAATGTCTCGCAGTGTAATGGAGTCCCTGTAGCCTGTTACGACTCGTCTACGTGCAGTGATGACATTCATGTCCCACAACGTAATGGAGTCCTTGTAACTTGCTACGACTCGTCTACACACGCTTGAGGCCGACACCTGCATTGTTGGGTTATGTATGCCTGTTTCCTTACGGATGTGCCACTTGGGTTCTATGACTAGTTATGTCGGCCCGGGTTCTCTGTTGTGTGATTGCCAGCGACATGTTCACATACGTGAGCCAAAAGATGCAAACGGTCCCGGCCAAGGTAAGGTGGCAGCAGTTAAGTACCGTCTGTGAGGCTGCAAAGTGATGTGGCTTGTTACAGTATGGAATCATATGACTTAGGATCGGGGTCCTGACAAAGAAGCCCCCTTCGATGGCCGTAGTTGATAAGCAACTGGAATTTGATGTACACGTTGTTGCCTTAGGGGAATTTTTTAAGCTATACCAAAGGTAAGAAGCCTCCATCAGCAACAGCGCTTATTGTAATCAAACTGAGCATCATACCAGTTCACGGTCTCTAAGGAGAGATTGGCCGTCAACTATGTGAACCGGCTCAGGCTCTCTAAGGCGAGATTGACTGATAAGAGCTTAATTATTTAACTTACAACAGTTCAGGGTCTCTAAAGCAAGATTGGCCATCAACTCTGTGAGCCGGCTCAGGGTCTCTAAGGCGAGATTGACTGGTAAGAGTAACGACAGTTCAGGGTCTCTAAGGCGAGATTGGTCGTCAACTCTGTGAGCCGGCTCAGGGTCTCTAAGGCGAGATTGACTGGTAAGAGTAACGACAGTTCAGGGTCTCTAAGGCGAGATTGGTCGTCAACTCTGTGAACCGGTTCAGGGTCTCTAAAAGAGATCAACCGACAAGACCTTGGTGGATCACAGAACCGCAGGAACCGCAAATTTGCTGGTATTGAAGAAATTCATCCTTAGATCATAAAGATACTCATAAGAGCCGGAGCTCAAGTCTTTGGTAGTAGTACTACTCTAGATAAATATGATATGTACAGTGATAATGGATCTGCATCATCTCTTAAGTATAATATGGCCGCAAGTGTGCCACGTTCCATTGCCGCAAAGTCTCCTGACCCGCCGTATCCGACTCATCACGAATATCAATGAGGTAGTATGACCCGTTGTTGAGGTTTCTGCTAACCACAAAGGGCCCTTCCCACGGCGGAGAGAGTTTATGCATCGCAGTTTGGTCTTGAATAAGCCGGAGCACCACGTCACCTTCCTAGAATGTCCGGGTCTTCACCCTATGGCTATGATAGCGTCGCAGGTCTTGTTGGTAAATTGCTGATCTGGCTGCTGCTAACTCTCGTGCTTCGTCCAAGGCATCCAACGCATCTTGATGTGCCAGCTCATTGTCCGTATCAACATAAGCCGCCCCCCTTTGTGAATCATGCCGGATTTCACTAGGTAGAACCGCCTCAGCTCCGTAGACCATGAAAAAAGGTGTAAAACCTGTAGACCTGTTAGGTGTAGTCCGTATGCTCCATAAGACGGAAGGAAACTCATCAACCCAACACCCAGGCGTCCCTTGCAAAGGGACCATGAGCCGAGGTTTAACCCCTTGCAAAATTTCCTGATTAGCCCGCTTAGCCTGGCCATTGGACTGTGGGTGTGCCATGGCTGAAACATCAAGCTGGATATGCTCCTTCTCACAGAACGCCTTCATAGCCCCCTTAGACAAATTTGTACCATTATCAGTGATAATACTGTGTGGATAGCCAAAACAATAGATCAATGACTTGACAAACTCAACCGCTATGGCCGCATCACGCTTGCTTACTGGCTCAGCCTCCACCCACTTGGTAAACTTGTCAACTGCCAACAAGAGGTGCGTTTTCTTATGTTTGGACCTCTTGAAGGGTCCTACCATATCAAGCCCCCATACCGCAAACGGCCAGGTGATATGTGTCATCCGCAACTCTTGAGCCGGAACATGAGCACGTCGGCCAAATTTCTGACAAGCATCACACTTACAGACCAGGTCCTATGCATCCTTATGAGCCGTCAACCAGAAGAAACCATGCCAAAAAGCTTTGGCCACTAAAGATCGTGACCCGGCATGATGCCCAAAGTCGCTAGCATGAATTTCATTAAAATCTGCTGGCCCTCCTCTGGTGACACACAACATTGGAAAACACCTATCACACTGCATTTATGCAACTCACCGTTGATAATCGTCATAGACTTGGAACGTCGAACGATCTCTCGAGCCCGACTCTCATCATCCGGCAACTCGTCGCGCGTCAAGTACGCTAAATAAGGAGTAGTCCAATCTAGAATAACATGTAGAGCCGCCAATAGAGCCGCCTTTGGGTCCGAAATTGCCAGATCCTCCTTAGAAGGCATCTTGACAGTCGGGTGATATAACACATCAAGAAAAACATTAGGCGGCACCGGCTTACGCTGAGACCCGAGTCGTGATAATGCATCAGCTGCCTCATTCCGTCGACGATCAATATGATCCACCTGATATCCCTTGAAATGACCTGCAACAATATCAACCGCGTGTCGATAAGTCGCCATTCGTGGGTCCTTAGAATCCCAAGTACCTGAAACTTGCTGAGCCACAAGATCTGAGTTGCCCAGGCATCTAACCCGGCTCAAATTCATCTCCTTAGCAACTCTCAAACCATGGAGCAAGGCTTTGGGGGAGGTGAGAACCACACCAGCACCAGACCCTTCAAGCTGTTTAGACCCGTCAAAGTGTATGGTCCAGTATGTGTTATCCGGCTTCTCTTCAGGCGCCTGGCACTCTGTCCAATCATTTATGAAATCCACCAAGGCTTGAGACTTAATTGTTGTACGGGGGGTGTAGTTGACGTTGAGAGGTCCCAACTCTAAAGCCCACTTAGCAATCCTCCCTGTAGCCTCTCTGTTCTGAATAATATCTCCCAACGGGGCAGAGCTTACTAATGTTATTGGATGGCCCAAAAAGTAGTGCTTCAGCTTAGGATTAGCCATAAAGACCCCGTATACATGCTTCTGCCAATGCGGATACCGCTGCTTGGACTTAGCCAAGACCTCACTGATGTAGTCAAACAGGCCTCTGAACGGGATACTCCTTCCCTGCCTCCTTGCGTTCAACCACAATCGCCACACTGACCGCCCGGCTGTTAGCTGCTACATATAAGAGCAGCGGCTCTTTCTCAGCCGGAGCGGCCAATACTGGCGGCTCAGTCAATTGCTTCTTAAGAGCTTCCAGCGCCTCTGCGGCTGCCTTGCTCCACTTAAACTCGTCCGTATTTTTCATCATTTGATATAAGGGGATGGCCTTCTCCCCAAGCTGGCTTATGAACCGGCTCAGCGCAACGATCTGGCCTGCAATACGCTGAACATCATTGATGCATGTTGGCTCTCGCAGAGAAGTGCTGGCCTTGATTTTATCCGGGGTAGCCTCGATGCCACGCTTAGAGACCAAGAACCCCAAAAGCTTTCCTGCAGGAACACCAAAAACACACTTTGTTGGGTTAAGCATCATTTTGTAGACCCGGAGATTGTCAAAAGTTTCCTTGAGGTCCTCCAAGAGGTTCTCTTTCTTTCTGGACTTCACCACTATGTCATTGACATAGGCATGAACATTACGACCAATCTGACTGTGGAGACAGTTCTGCACACACCGCTGGTAAGTCGCCTGGGCACTCTTGAGCCCAAAAGGCATGGAGATGTAGCAGAACGCTCCAAAAGGTGTAATAAACGATGTCTTCTCCTGGTCCTTGACTGCCATTTTGATCTGATGATATCCGGAGTAAGCATCCAAAAAGCACAAATTCTCACAACCGTCTGTCGCATCAATGATCTCATCAATGCAAGGGAGTGCAAAGGGATCAGCCGGACAAGCCTTGTTAAGGTCCGTGTAATCTATGCACATACACCAAGTACCATTCTTTTTAAGCACCAACACTGGACTAGCCAGCCACTCTAGGTGAAAAACTTCAACTATGAAACCAGCGGCCAAGAGCCGAGCAACCTCTTCCCCAATAGCTTTCCGCCTCTCCTCATTGAAACGCCACAGAAACTGCTTGATCGGTTTGAACTCTGGATTCACATTAAGATTGTGCTCAGCGAACTCTCTCGGTACACCCGGCAAGTCAGAGGGTTTCCATGCAAAGATGTCCCGATTCTCACGGATGAATTCGATGAGCGCGTTTTCCTATTTGGGATCCATGTGAGCCCCGATGATGAACTGCTTGGATGAGTCGCGTGGAGTAAAGTCCACTGTTTTAGTATCATCCGCTGAAAACTTGAGAGGCGGTTCTGCTTCTGTGTTTGGCTTCTTCAACGGAGTCATGTCCTCCGGGTCAACGTTCTCCTTATAGAATTTCAGCTCCTCCTGTGCACAGCTAGCCTCAACATAAGCTGCATCGCCTTCCTCACACTATAGCCGTCTTTCGATTACCATGAACCGTGATCGTGCCATTTAAGTCGGGCATCTTAAGCTACAGATAGACATAACAAGGCCTAGCCATGAACTTGGCGTAAGTCGGCCGCCCGAACAATGCATTATAAGGGCTCTTGATCTTGACCACCTCAAACCACAAGGTCTCCACCCTGTAGTTATACTCATCGCCGAATGCCACCTCCAAAGAGATTTTACCTACCGGGTATGCCGACTTACCAGGCACCACACCATGAAATACAGTAGACGAAGTTTTGAGATCCTTGTCTAACAACTTCATTCGCCGGAAGGTGTCATAATATAAGATGTTGATACTGATACCTCCGTCCATGAGCACCTTATTTACTCGATAACCATGTATCTGAGGGGCCACGACCAGGGCTAGCCGGCCCGGGTCATCCACCCGCGGCGGGTGATCTTGCCTGCTCCATGTTATGACATACTCTGACCACGGCAGGTATCATGGGAGAGCCGGCTCAACCGTATTAACAGCTCGCCTCCGTAGCTTGTCGTCTCTCCGGCTGTTACTAGTCGTAAACACATATACTGCCCTGAACTAAGCTACTTTAGGTTACTCTGTAATCCAGACTGATTGCGCTGTTGCTGCTGCTGCTGCCGATTATTATGATTGTTGTTGTCAGGGTGTTGTTGATGCTGCTGATTGTTATGACCCGGATGACCTGCTCCTGCGCCGCCAGCACCAAACTCGGCACCTGACCCGCCAGGCCCTGAGCCGCCAGGCTACCCACCGCCCTGATTATGAGGTGGTTGAAAGTGCTGATTCTTAAATCTCTGCGTGATAAAACAGTCGCCCCACGCATGCGTGGATGCCTTCTCAGGTGTACTGTGCTCTGGGCAGGGTTTCCTAACCACCGCTTCCAAATTGAAAGGGGGCTGTTATCACGCTAGTACGGCTTATAACGCCCGTTCCCCTTAGGAACATTCGGCCCTCTGTTAGCATTTGCCACCAGCATTCTTCTGTCTATTCTGATTCCCGTTGTTCCAAAAACTCTTGCCTTGGCTGTTCTTCTTTCCCTAGTTTGACTTCTCCTCATCCGAGCCCGGATCTTTGGTGTTGTCTGAGTCGGCGTACTTCGTTAGAGCCGTCATGAGCTCCCCCATGTCTTGACACGTACGTTTAAGCCGGCCAAGTTTCTGCTTCAGTGGAATGAAATGACAATCCTTCTCCAAAATGAGCACCGCTTGGGCTGCCGTGATCTGTTCCGACGAGTGAATAATGGTCGACACCCGCCGAACCCAATGATGAGCTGACTCATTCTCCTACTAAATGCAATGATCCAAATCCACAATGGTCATAGGCTGCTTGCAAGTCCCTTGGAAATTTTGATGAACTTCACCCTCAATTTGGCCCAAGAATTTATACCGTTGGGTGGCAAAACCTTTAACCATGTTCGAGCCGGGCCCTCGAGCATCATGATGAAATATTTTGCAAAAACAGCTTCACTAACGTCTAGCATCTCCATAGCTAGCTCATAGCTCTCAACCCAAGCCTCAGGAGGGAGATCCGCCGTGTAGTTTGGCACCTTCCGGGGCCCCTTGAAATCTTTAGGCAACCTTTCACTCCGTAGAGCCGGAGTTAAGCATGGAACTCCCACGTCTCTAGCGCTACCATCCGCCCCGGCCTCTGTCAATACTGAGGGCCCGAGACCCGGAGGAAACATTGTCGCCTCTTGTTCTCGCCTATTTCTTGCCCGGTCCACCAGGGCCTGTGCGTCTAGTGCCGTATGTCTCCCTACCGACCCATGATGTGGACCACTGCTGGAAACCGCCGGCGACTCATAGCGCCGGCTAAAACTTCGACTGTGGAGAGGGGTGGAGTGGACCTGGATCCGGCTGTAAGTGTACTTCTCTTGCTGAGCCACGGCCGTGTGTAAATACCCAATGGCGTTCCTCACCTCCTCCGCAAAGGGTGCTTCATCTGGGATAGGGATCGTTCCAAGCTGAGTAGCCACTGCTACCATGTTCTCGGCCGGGTTAGAATAATGACCCGCCGATGTCGTAAACCCTCTGGGTGGTGCCATGTGAGCCGCTGCTCTCCCTTCCTTAGGGGCAACTACCGATCTCCCAGAGCCAGGGGTGTTGAAGAGATTCCTCGCCTCGTAGCGCTCCGGCAGACGAGATTGATGCCTCCTGCGGTGCACAGCCATTGCTGAAACCTGTTCCAGCCCCAAACGGAAAGCATCGGCCTTTAGCAGCGTTGCAACTGCCTCCATCTGGGTGCTTAAATCAGTTATCCTCTGACGTTCCTCGGCCATCCGGCCTTTGATCCTTGCAATCTTCGCATTACGAGCCGCCTGATTCTCTGGTGTGACCTCTGTAGCCAACAAAGCCTCAAGCTCATCCATCAATTCCACAAGTCCCTAAGCCGGCGGCCGGGGAGGGTTAGCTCCTGACCCGGCCACCCCAGGCCCTGCCATGAATACTGTTGCGTGAGTCGGCCGCTCCGGCTCGCCTGACTCTCCATGTTCTGACTCGGAGAGAATGCCACCGTAGCCTCCAAGGCCACCGTTGCTGAGCTGATAGATAGATTTTGTTTCCCCACTTGACGACTCATCATCAGAGTGCATGAGAGTCCCTTGAGATCAGGATGCCTCCATATCCATACCTTAAGTGAAGCCCACGAAGACGTGCTCCTGAACCGGGTTAACACGAGTAGGGCCTACATTACGTGCGGGCTGAAGACGCCGAGCCGGCTCGACGATGTTGGTGTAGACGTCCGGCCCGGGTGTAGATCCATCGATCTTTCCGATGAACACTTCGATCCCACCGAACGGAACCCTAAAACCATACTCCACAAAAGCAGCATCAAGCCCCCAGTCGGCGTCGTCGATGTAGAGCCGGCCGCGGCGACTCTTGCTCATCCTCCCAACCACGTATCCTTCGAGCTCTGGAAGGGAGCCCTTTGAGAACTCAACACCACCGAACGTGGGCCCCAAGGTGGGTGCCAACTGTCATGGGTTCGTCACGGCAGATGTCCGAGTTACCAGACTTGAGTTCGGAGCCATCGACATGGTAGTGGACTCAAAGGGGTTAATCGAGACAAAGGACACGAGTTTACCCAGGTTCGGCCCCTCAAGTCAAGGTAAAATCCTACGTCATGCTTGTGTTGTTATTGCTTGATGTATTGATTACAAGGAGCTAGAAGCTTGCCCTAGTTTTCGATAACTGCACCTCTAAGTCGCCCCGGCTCTGCCTTTATATAAGAGGTCAGAGCCGTCGGGTCTTACAATTGTACAACCAGATCACGTTTACATCTCCAAATCTATCTCTACCTTACTGGCCAAGTTATCTTTCGAAAGGTCTTGCGCATCCGGGTCTCTGCCGTCCGGCCCATCTCATGAGTCGCCATTCATCTTGGGCCTCCAGCTGATACACAACTTCGTGGGCCGGCTCATAACAAAGGCTATCAACCGGAACCTTCCAGTCGGGTCATATCACGGGGTTATATCCCCAACAGTTATGCTGTGGTGTTCCGGGCGGTGTCAACTGTGAAACAATTCCACATTGTCTTAAGTGACTACCAAACTCGTAACTCAGATATTCACCTCCTCGATCGGATCGCAGGAATTTAATCTTCTTGTTATGATGATTTTCAACTTCACTCTGAAATTTCTTGAACTTTTCAAATGTTTCAAACTTGTGTTTCATTAAGTAAATATACCCATATCTACTTAAGTCATCAGTGAAGGTGAGAAAATAACGATATCCACCATGCGCTACAACATTCATTGGACCGCACACATTGGTATGTATGATTTCCAATAAGTCGCTTGCCCGTTCCATTGTTCCAGAGAATGGCGTTTTAGTCATCTTGCCCATGAGGCATGGTTCACATTTGTCAAGTGATGCAAAATCAAGTGACTCCAAAAGTCCATCAGCATGGAGCTTCCTCATGCGTTTTACACCAATATGACCTAAACGGCAGTGCCACAAGAAAGTGGTACTATCATTATCAACTCTACATCTTTTGGCATCGATGTTATTAACATGTGTGTCACTACTATCGAGATTTAAGATGAATAAACCCCTCACATTGGGTGCATGACCATAAAAGACATTACTCATATAAATAGAACAACCTTTATTCTCTGATTTAAATGAGTAACCGTCTCGCAATAAACAAGATCCAGATATAATGTTCATGCTTAACGCAGGCACTAAATAACAATTATTTAGGTTCAACACTAATCCCGATGGTAATCGAAGAGAGAGCATGTCGACGGCGATCACATAAACCTTGGAACCATTTCCCATGCGCATCGTCACTTCGTCCTTTGCCAGCCTCCGTTTATTCCGTAGTTCCTGCTTTGAGTTGCAAATATGAGCAACCGAACCGGTATCAAATACCCAGGCACTACTACGAGAGATAGTAAGGAACACATCAATAACATGTATACCAAATATACCTTGTTTTTCTTTGGCCGCCTTCTTGTCAGCCAGGTACTTGGGGCAGTTCTGCTTCCAGTGACCAATTCCCTTGAAGTGAAAGCACTCAATCTCCGTCTTAGGTCCATGCTTAGGCTTCTTTATAGGAGTAGCAAATGCTTTGCCATCCTTCTTGGTTTACCCTTCTTTCCTTTGCCTTTGCCGTTTTTCTTGAAACTAGTGGTTTTATTGACCATCAACACTTGATGTTCTTTCTAGATTTCAGACTCAGCGACTTTCAGCATTGCAAACAGCTCGGGGACTGACTTGTTCATCCCGTGCATGTTATAGTTCATCACAAAGCTCTTGTAACTAGGTGGCAGTGATTGAAGAACTCTGTCAGTGATCGCCTTTGGCGGAAGGGCAATTCCTAACTCCGCCAAATGAGTCGAGTACCCAGACATTCTGAGTACATGTTCACTGATAGATCCGTTCTCCTCCATCTTGCAAGCATAGAACTTATCGGAGGTCTCATACCTCTCGATCCGGGCGTTCTTCTCAAAGATAAACTTCAACTCCTGGAACATCTCATATGCTCCATGACGTTGAAAACGTATTTGAAGTCCCGGTTCTAAGCCATACAATATTGCGCACTGAACTATTGAGTAATCTCCAGCACATGTCTCCCAAACGTTCTTAACGTCTTCGGATGACATGGGAGCGGGTGGGTCACCAAGCGGTGCATCAAGGACATATAATTTCTGGGAAGCCGTGAGGATAATCCTCAGATTACGGGCCCAGTCAACAAAGTAACTTCCATCATCTTTCAACTTAGCTTTCTCTAGGAACGCATTAAAATTCAGGGGTGCTACTGCGCGAGCCATTGATCTACAACATAAATATGCAAAGGTTACTTAGACTATTGTTCAAGATAATGAGTTTAGTTAATCAAATTTCTGAAGCTCCCACTCAAATTGACATCCCTCAGGTGATCTGATTGTCACATGATCCAAATTCACCAACTCAAGTCCGATCATCACGTGAGTTATGGTGGCTTAATTGGTGAACATCATTATGTTGATCATATCTACTATATGTCTCATGTTCAACCTTTCGGTCTCTTGTGTTCCGAGGCCATGTCTATACATGCTAGGCTCGTCAAGTTTAACCCGAGTATTCTGCGTGTGCAAATCTGTCTTTCACCCATTGTATGTGAACGTAGAGTCTATCACACCCGATCATCACGTGGTGTCTCAACATGACGAACTTTCGCAATGGTGCACACTTGGGGAGAACTCAATTTTATCTTGAAATTTAAGTGAGGGATCACCTTATAATGCTATTGTCGTACTAAGCAAAACAAGGTGCATAAAAGGATTAACATCACATGCAATTCATAAGTGACATGATATGGCCATGAACTTGTGCTTAAGATCTCCATCTTCAAAGCACCTGCATGATCTTCATCGTCACCGGCACGACACCATGATCTCCATCAACGTGTCGCCATAGGGGTTGTGGCGCCAGCCCTGCTTCTACTTCTATTGCTACCGTTCAGCGATAAAGTAAAGCATTACATAGTGCTTAATGATTGACACGTAGGTCATACAATAATTAAAGACAACCCTATGGCTCCTGCTGGTTGCCGTACTCATCGACATGCAAGTTGTGAAAATCTATACATCACATGATCATCTCATACATCACATATATCACATCATGCAATTGGCCATATGACATCACAACATACCCTGCAAAAACAAGTTAGACATCCTCTAATTGTTATTGCATGTTTTACGTGGCTGCTACGGGTATCTAGTGAGATCGAATCTCACCTACGCAAAACCACAACGGTGATACATAGTTTGCTTTTCAACCTTCTCAAGGACCGCCTTTGTCAGATCCGATCCAACTAAAGTGAGAGAAACTGTCACCTGCAAGCCATCTAAGCAACAAGTTGCGTCGAGTGAACCGGTCTCTCGTAAGCGTACGAGTAATGTTGGTCCGGGCCGCTTCATCCCACAATACCGCTGAACCAAAATACGACAAAGGGAGGAATCAATCTAAGCATCAACGCCCACAAACCTTTTGTGTTCTACTCGAGATCTCATCGAACCATCAACCTAGCTCATGATACCACTGTTGGGAACGTTGCATGGGAAACAAAAAATTTCCTACGCACACGGAAACCTATCCATGGTGATGAGCATGTACGAGAGGGGGAGTTGATCTACGTACCCTTGTAGATCGCTAATTGGGAATCGTTAAGAAACCTGGTTGGTGTAGTCGTACGTCTTCGCGATTCAAATCGCCGAGCATCCCGCGATCCAATCACGATCCGTCCCGTGATCTCGTCACGATCCGTCCTGTGATCTCGTCACGATCCGTCCCGTGATCCAATCACGATCCGTCCCGTGGCCTTGATCACGGTCCTTCCGATCTAATACCGAATGGACGGCACCTCCGCGTTCAGCACACGTGCAGCTTGATGACGATCTCCTCCGTCTTGATCCACCAAGAAGAGGTGGAGAGGAGGAAGAGTTCACTGGCAGCATAACGGCGCTCCGGCGATGGTGGTGGAGCAATTCTGGCAGGGATTCGCCTAAGCACTGCGGAAATACGATCTAGAGGAGCACCGGTGGAACGGGTAGCACGTGGCCGGAATTTTCTGTGCAAAACCCTAGCAATCCACTAGTACATATAGGAGGGAGGGAAAGGCAGCCCTTGGCGCAAGGACAAGGGCCTCTAGGAATCAGCCGGCCAAGGGGGGAGGAGTCCCACTCCTCCTGCAATCCTAGTTGGACTAGGATTGCTCCCTATTGGCCCTTTTTCCACCTTTTTCCTTTAGGCCTTTTACTCTTGGCGCCATGGGCCTTTTTTGGCTGTTCCACCTGCCCACTAAGGGCTGGTTATTATTCTCCCACAGCACATGGTCCCTCTAGGGTCGAAATACCCCTCCCGGAGGTCTCTCGGTACACTACCGGCACTCCCGGTACACTACCGATGAGCCCGAAACTTTTCCAGCGACCAAACTGGGACATCCTATATATAAATCTTTACCTCCAGACCATTCCGGAGCTCCTTGTGATGTCCGGGATATCATTCGGGACTCCGAACAACCTTCGGTCACCACCATACATAACTCTACACTACCGAAAGGTCACCAAACCTTAAGTGTGCAGACCCTACAGGTTCGAGAACTATGTAAACATGACCGAGACATCTCTACGGTGAATAACCAATGGCGGGACCTGGACGTCCACATTGGCTCCTATATATTCTACGAAGATATTTATCGGTTGAACCTCTATGTCAAGGATTCAGTTAATCCCGTATAACGTTCCCTTTGTTCTTCGGTATGTTACTTGCCCGAGATTCGATCGTCGGTATCCCAATACCTATTTCAACCTCGTTACCGGAAAGTATCTTTACTCGTTCCGTAATGCAAGATCCCGTGGCTAACATATTAGTCACATTGCTTGCAAGGCTTGTTGTGATGTTGCATTACCGAGTGGGCCCTGAGATACCTCTCCGTCACACGGAGTAACAAATCCCTGTCTTGATCCATGCCAACCCAACAGACACCTTCGGAGATACCTGCAGAGTACCTTTATAGTCACCCAGTTATGTTGTGACGTTTGATACACACAAAGATTTCCTCCGGTGTCAGTGAGTTGCATGATCTCATGGTCATAGGAACATATACTTGTGATGCGGAAAACAGTAGCAATAAACTGACACGATCATACGCTACGTTTCTAGTTTGGGTCTTGTCCATCACATCATTCTCCTAATGATGTGATCGCGTTATCAAATGACATCTCATGACTATGGCTAGGAAACCTTAACCATCTTTGATCAACGAGCTAGTTCACTAGAGGCATACTAGGGACACGATGTTGTCTATGTATCCACACAGGTATCTATGTTTCCATTCAATACAATTATAGCATGGATAATAAATGATTATCATGAACAAGGAAATATAATAATAAACACTTTATTTATTGCCTCTAGGGCATATTTCCAATAGTAGTTTGTGTCTCGCCGTAGCCTCTGCCTTTGCCGTGCCCCGAGCCGAGAGACAGCTCGAGCTCGAGCGCCTTTGTGCCGCCGCGTGCTGCCGTCGATTGGTGCGGAGATGGGTTCCCCAAGGATCCCTTTTCCCTCGGAGGTGGTTTGCTTCGCCGGAGACCCCCTGCGCTCGCCGTCCGTTGTCGTCATGTCCCTATCGCCGTAGCTGATGCCTCGCTGTAGCTCTTTACCCGCCGGTCAAAACGCTCAAGCGTGAGCTCGCCTCCGATCCCCCTCTTCGCGAGATGAGTGGAGGGATGGCATCCCTGGTTGTTCCTGCGTGTGCGTGTGTGTATGTGGACTCACCGGATCTACCATGTGTCGCCGGAGATCGTCGCCGCCGTTGCCCTGTCACCGCAAGTGTTAGCCGATTCAGTTTCTACATACTTAGCATTTGTGCTAGTATTAGTGCCAGAGTTCCCCCTCTCTATTGTTGATCTGGTCCGTAGCGCAGTGGTAGCACCCCGTGGGAGTGGCCGAGAGGTCAGGGGTTCGAAACCCCTTCCCCCCCTTTTTCCTTTCTTTGTATTTGTTTTTTTATTTTCCTTTGTCTTGTGGTTTCTTTTATTCTTTTCTTTTGTTTCTTTCTTTTGTATGGGCATGTATTAGTGAAATCTATTTTCATATTTTGAGAGTGTGTATGTAAATGTGTGTGTGTGTTTTGTAACAAGCATGTGTATGTGTGTGTTAGTGGGTGCATGTATCTCAATGTGAGTAGTGTATGTGCATGTGTGTGTGTGTGTTTACACACACTAGTGTGAGAGTGTATGTTCTTGTGCTTTCATACATGTAGGTGTGTGTGTATTTGACTAAGGCATATATGCATATGTTGTGTGTATGTGTATGTGGGCATACATATAGATGTAGTGTATGTGTGGCTATATACACATGCTTGACTGTGTGTGTTGATGGTTATCCATGTGGGTGTGTGGTGCATCCTATGTGGTTGGTGTGCTTGTGTGTGGTTTGTAGGTGCAATGAGATGTGCGTGTATGTTATACATACACACACATGTGCATGAGTGGTGTATGATGTGTAGGTGTGTGGGCAAATGATGCCTTTTCTTATGTATGTGGGCTATGTGGATATGTGTGTGGTAGTTTCCATTCTAGCTATGTTTACTACTCATGCAATTGATTCCATGCCATGTTTAGTTGCTCTAAGATGCATTTTGTCCATTTCTATTAGAGAGATTAAGTCACTTAAGTCACCCATCGAGTAAGGTTGCATTTTTTGACCCCATGTTTCTCCTTGATGCTCCATGAAAGTATAGGAGTATGTGTATTGGTTTTGGGGTAGGAAGATCCAATGAACTCATTGGAACTCTCATATTTCACTTTTGATCAAGTTGGTAAATCTTTCATTTTAGCTGATATGCTCTTTTGTCATTTTTGCATGATTTAATCCACGCTTGCTTTGGGAGTTGTGCCAACTAGGAAATGCCAGTGTTTTATATCTAGTATGCCCTGGTATTTTTGTTTGACATGATAATCACCAATGTAAGTGGGAACAATGATGTTTTGTGGCCAACTTAATGTTTCTATTCAGCATACTTTAAAATGGCAAAGTCTGAGAATCTGCTGTTATTTTTATGCCATGAAGAGTGGGTTATATCTAGTGATATGTTTGGTATTTGCTCATCCTCAGTGCTAGTTATTTGTAATAATTATTTCCATCTACTATGCTGTTAATTTTCATGCCGATAGGAGCTTTCTAGCATATTTAACTACTGCTGTCCACTTGCTACTTTATAATTCCAGATTCCAGAAAAACTGGAATTTTCACCAAGTCCCAGAAATCTGATTCATCATGTCAATTTGCTAGCTTCATGCTTATTAATGTGTGCCTCCTTTTCTGTTTGCATAGTTGGATAAGTTGATGTGGGTCTTGATTAGATTCTTTCAATCACTTGTTTGTGGCTGTAGGGTTCCTGTAGCTCAAGTTGTGGACTGTGCAAGTTGCTATGTTGCTGTTTTGTGGCAGATTGGGTGTTTTAGTGTTTTATGAGTTGTGGGAGCTATACTCCATGGAATTGATTGATTCTTGAGTCTAATATGATTGGTTTTTCATCATATATCTAGTGGCTTCCTTGGAATTCCAAGAGCTAGCCCATGTCTTTGATGATCTAGTGTTTTGCCTTCGTACCTTGTCGTGAGCGTATCGTGAGAACCGTAACTCCGTTTCTTATGATCTTTATATGCATTTCCATCGATTTTGCATGATGCATCCATATTTTCCATGTCAATGCATGTCTAAATAACTTAACATGAGGTTCTGTCCAGATTCATTAATAAACAAACTTTGCATGTGAAACATGACTAGTTTTGGATTGCCATGTTAAATTCTTCATAAATGAATCATGCATCATCTTGGTTGTGCATAGCACCTTGGTTGGATGTTTATTGTTGCTGTTTATGTTTGGTAGACGCGAGCATTGAATCTGAGTACGAGGATCGAGGAGAGTACCACTACGAGGACCCAGATACTTGTTTAACTAAAGAACCAACACGCAAGATGATCGTGCCCGGATTCCATTACTATTCTTGCTTGCTAGTTTCTCGCTCTTATCATTACAATTGTGCTACCTACCACTTGATATCAGTCTCCTAATTGCCATGAAAGCCTCAAACATCCACATCCCAGCAAACCTTGTTTGGCTAAGTTACCGCTGCTCAGCCCCTCTTATAGCATTCTTAGTTGCAGGTGCAGGCTGTTCCATGTGACAACATGGATTTGGATATCATCATATTATCTATTATTAACTTAATGCACATATATATCTTGGTATTGGTGGGAGGCTTGGCCTTTTGCTAAGTGTTTTGTTCCGCTGTTACCGCCATAGTTTCTTGTTACCGGTGTTATGTTTTCCATATCTTGCGCTCCTAACATGCTTGGGGTTGTTATGGGGACCCCCTTGTTTATTCGGTTGAGATTAAAACTTGTATGGAAAGACCCAACATTGGTACTACATTTGCTAATAACTTAATAAACTTGCATAGGGCTTTGCAACCCTGTGGATAATTAATCAACCCCCGGGCCAGTGCTCCTCATGAGTGTTGGTCCAAACTAGAGCACTGTGCGGGGCCAACCCAGGGCAACTTGGGAGATTTCTATTAGGCCACCATACACTAGCTTATCCGTCGTGTCCTGAGACTGAGATACGCGGCTCTTATCGGGTTTGTCGACACGTCGGGAGGTCTTGCTGGATTTGTTTTACCTTTATCGAGTGTCTTGCGTGTGGACTCTGACTTTCTTCGGGTTTTCTCGAGGTGTTGGAATTCATTTGGAATTACCTATGACGATCAAGAGATCCGTGGTCGAGGCTATTCCCGCGGAGTGTGGTTAATTTTTTAATGTACTAGTTGGAGCACCTCTGCAGGGTTAAATCTTTCGGAAAGTCGTGCTCGCGATTATGTGGCAACTTGGATTATTGTTTAACACACGGTTATAGTTAACTTGAAGTAAACTCTATTAAAATGAACCAACTGTGTGAGTAACCGTGATCGTCTCTGCTCGTGAACATGAACTGAGAGAGAACACTGTGGGGTTATGTATGACGTAAGTAGGTGTTCAGGGTCTCATAGAGATCATGTTAGTTTCGACCATTCAGCGTAGGCCACTCATATTTATTTGAATGTTGCGTAAGTTAGCCACCATATATGCTTAGTGCTGCTGCAAACTAAACACATACCCTTTTCTGCCCATAAGCTTGCATAGTTTCAGAACTCGATTACTTGATTGCTGAGTCCCTGTGGCTCATAGTTTACTACAACACTCCAGGTGCACGTACAGATGACTATGTGCAAGATGACCTTACCCAGTTGCAATGGGAATATGATGAAGAGAGAGGCAGAATGTACGTGATGTATACGAACGACTAGAGGGCCTTGGTCGTGATCCCAGGGCTAGCTTGATAGTATCATTGCAGTCGTTTTTCTTCGATTGATTTCGTCCGTAGCCGGACCCTGTCTTCAACTTGATGTTACGAATTGTGTGGATTGTAAGTTAGCATGTGGTGAGTGTAAGCCAACCTTGTATACTCATCTCTTTCTGTAATGTATGTTGTGATGGTACTATTCTTGCTAATGGCAAGATGCGCCTCTATCCCTTGCGGGTCCGTCGTGCCTTAAAATGGATAGGCGTGCATCTTGGGCGTGACAAATTGGTATCAGAGCCATACGACCATAGGAGCCTTTGCTTGTTCGAATTTGGCCGAGTCCTGTCTAGTGAAAACTACTTTGAGTCTAGTTATATCGGAGGGTTGGATTCTTTTTACTCCTCTTCTATGCTCTGGTGAGGTATCCGACTTAGGAATGTTGATTATACTCCTCTTGTCGCTCAAAAAAATTTTAGGATCACGCAGGTATTTTGGAGTCTATATGATGCCGATGTGACAGGGTTCTGTCTTGGTGCCTCTTGTCTGACTTGATTTCTTCCGGGGAGTCGAGCTCTAGGGAATGTTGGCACATCGTTATCATTCAGCTTCCTTGATATCTCAGGACGGAGAATGTTTGGAATTACTTCAATACTTATCATGGTGAGATAAGGTCGGAGTCACCTAGTACTGGGGAGGCGTCCGGGGTACCACCATCGTGTAGTATCATTGTGATTTCGAGGATTCGAGATTAGATGGATTTGCGAAATCCTCTAGTTATGTGTTGAAGGATGGATACAGTTGGAGTGTAGGATTGCTAGTTGTGTGAGATATTTCCTCCTTGTGTCCCCCACACCGGATTGCATAACCAGAAAGTTTTCGGAAGTTTATAGGTGGTAAATCTTGTAGTTACCTAGGATAATCTTTGTCAGATGTATGTGGGCAGATACATTTGTTCCGAGTGCTTAGCTCAATACTTTTGTGTTTTTGCAAGTGGCTTCTAATATCTGTTGATGTGATCACGAACCGAAGAGGCATTCTTACTAATTTTTCAGTAGGAAGGTTGTGTTGTTAATTAGTCAATTTCATTCAGGTATTTGATTCAGCATTGAATTCATCTTATCAATGAGGTGCTGATGCATTTTCTCCATCTTCAGGATGGCTCCACCAAATCACAACAATCTGAGTCGGGGTGAGGAGAAATCTGATGTTCCACCACCACCCCCGCCTCCGCCTCCTCCTCCAGAAGCTTGGCAAGCAGTGATGGTCGCAACCAATGCGAACACTCAGATGTTGCTCAGGCTGTTGCAAGAAAGGGAGAAGGGTCAACAAGGTTTTCAAGGGAATTTTCAGAATTAGCCTCAGTTTGCAACACTCAATCAGTTCCTTGCCAATCAAACCAAGTCTTTCACCTGTTGTGACCAGCTCCTCGATGCTGATGATTGGCTTCGTGATATGTCTAAGCATTTCGAGTGCAGCAATATCAGGCTAGAGGACTTTGTCAGATTTGCATCGTTCCAGCACAAGGGTCAAGCAGCTGATTGGTGGCAGTAGTACAAGGATTCCAGGGGCAATCGTGTTGTTACTTGGGACGGTTTCCATCATGACTTCAGGGCTCATTACATTCCGACAAGCTTTGTCGAGGAGATGCATGAGAAGTTCATGCACCTGAAGCAGGGAAGCAAGTCAGTCTACTAGTACAATGTCGAGTTCTAGAATCTTGCCCGTTATGCAAAGCAAGATATTCCGGATGACAAGGCGATGATCTATCAGTTTAGGAATGGTCTCAAGGATGAGCTTCTGCCAGGCCTAGTTCTGCAAGAGCCTCGTGAGTTTGATCAGTTCTACAACATGGCTCTCAAGGTGGAAGCAACTCAGCTCAAGGTGGAGAACTCGAAGAAGCGCTCAAGGGATTCATATTCTTCTTCTTCCAGCTCTCAAATGGTTCCCAAGCAGCAGAAGTATTGGGTGCCTAATCTACCCCCGTTTTGTCCGCAGCAGCAGCAGAAGCAGTTCGGTGGCCGTGGTTCTCCCCACCCACCCAACCCAGGATTTCGGGAGAGACCCCAGGCATCCAAGGCAATTCTTGTTCCTCCTTCAGGCAATGTTCATCCGCTCTCAGAGGTGACTTGTCACAAGTGTGGCTAGAAGGGTCACTATGAAAACAAGTACAACCAGCGGCGTCTTCCACCTCCTCCTCCTGTCAAGCCTCCAGGCAATGCTATGGTGAAGCATAATCCCAAGACCGCAAGAGTGAACATGGTGAATGCAGCTGAAGCAGAGCAATCCAATAATGTGATTATGGGTAATCTCTCAGTTAATTATATTCGTACAAAAGTGTTATTGGATTCTGGTGCATCGCATTCATTCATGTTGTAACATCCCAAACTTCGGAATGTTATAATAATTATTAGAATGATTGTTTGTTTGCTTGAGTGATTGAAAGTGAGTGAAATTTGAAACTTTTTGAAACTTTTGAATGAGAGGGAATGAAATGACTTTCCCAAAAAATTTACTCTGCATTCTTTATCCTCAGGAAATTCAAATCCATTTCATCACAAAACCCTAGAGTGAAGATGACATGACTTCTTCCATTTGAGAAAAATGAAAAGGGATTTGAAAATGGTTTGAATTCCATTTTGAAAATAGTTCAAATTCAGAAACTTTATGCAACTCAATGAATTTCATGAGAGAAGATAATATGACTTCGTCAAATGTATGAAATATGAGTTGGAAGTTTAAACCAAAGATTTGAAAAAGGGAATTTGAAAACTATTTGAGAATTTCTCATATGGAGTTTCAATTTCATTTGAATTCCCTATTTGAATTTGCAAGCATCCAAACCCCTTGCAAAGAATTTTGAGAGGAGTAATGTGACACTCCAAACCAGGGGGGAATTTGTGAAGTTTTTGAACCATAAAACCCATGGGGTTATTTGAAAAATATTTGCAAAAATAAATAAAGCCAATTAGGCAATTTTCTGAAAAAATATTTTTTAAAGTATTTAATTTGACTAGATAAAAATGTTCATTAAATGGAATTAAATCCCCTGATAACTTTTGTTTAAAACTTTTTATTTTTAGGCAAGTATTATCGCCATTTATTTGTTTTTGATTCGCTGGTAATTTAAAAAGTATAATTCTTTAAGGGCTTTTAAAGCCAGCCGGCCCAGCCCTGATTTTCCTCCCCTAAATCTCTCCACACCGATCGCCCGATGACCGTGCCCCTATTTCTCTTCCGCTGACGTGTGGGGCCCGCCGACCGACCCTGAGATCCCGTCGGTCACCTTCCTCCTTCCCCCGCACGCGATAACCTCGCCGGCGATCCCTCGCCGTGACCCCCTCCCCTCCTTCCTTTCAGACGACCCCGAGGCCCCTATAAGAAGCCCCTTCCACCCCTCGACCCAGCCCCCCCTCTTTGCCCCAACCCCCGTGCTCTCTCCTTGCCGGAATCCCTCGCCGGACCCGAGTGTCGCCGCCGCGCCATTGTTGCTTCCGAGCTCGTCTCCGACCTCCCCAACCACCACCGAGCCCACCATTCACCTTCCCTTGCCCGTTCGCACCCCCCAGCCCACTCGTGCAAGCTCCACACCCACGGGAGCACTCTCCCCGTTGAAACCCGAATGGCCTCCTCCGCCTCCAAGCTCGCCGTCGACGACACCTTCGTCCCCAAGCTCATCGGACGCCGCCATCGTCTTCGCCGTGCTTCCCCGCGTCGACCAGTGCCAACGCCATCGCCGGAGACCCCCTGGAGCCGTTGCCCGCTTCGTTCCTGAGTCGCCGCCGACGCCAGATCCCTCGCCGGACTTCACCACCGCCGCTGTGAGCTCCCTTTTCCTCCTCCCCGTTCGATCTTAAACCTACGGCGTAGATTAGACTCAGCGTACCCCTTCGTATCTTTTAAAAAGAACCAGCCGGTTTTCTTTTAGCCGAACCATTTTCTTTTATGTTTCGGCCGTCCACTCGATTTGCCCCGCACGCACACACCCGTAGCCAATCAGGAAGCGCCACGTCACCCCCCCCCTCTCCGTTAGTTATAGGATTTTTTTCTGTTTTGTTTTAAAAACAGATTTAGTTCTGTTTTTGTTTTTAGCATATCTTTTATGTTATTAAGTGTTTTAAATTGATTCTTTTTGCATTAGGTCACAAATTTTATCTAGTTTCTGTATATGCCAAGTTTGACCATATTTGAATATTTAAATTTGAATTTAAACAGATTTTATTTAAATTTTGTTTTCTGAATAACTTGAGTTTAATAATATATTTTTCATTGATTCTTTTTGCTACTTGTCATTAGTGACCTTAGTTATAATTAGGTAGAGTTTGAGAATTAATTGGATAAATTTTCTTAGTGTTCTTAATCAAAACAGAATCTGTTTAATTTCCTATTAGTTTAATTAGTTCGATTTCTTTTGGTTTAATTTGAAATCTCAATTTGATTTAACTTATGTTTTAGATTTCCTTTAGTTCTATTGTTCTAAACTTTAGCAATTTACTTGCTGTTAACAAAAGATAATTTGTTTAGTTTATAAATTTTTATTATAGGGACCTATACCTTTTTTTCAAATAGGTATAGTTCATTACAAAGCAAATTTGTTAGTAATAATTCTTTTAAATAAAGTTTTAAGTAATTAGATTCTGTTTATAAATAATTTTTTAATAAATATTTTCTGTTAATAAATGTTTTGTTAATAAAAATAGTCTAGTTTTACTCTATTATTGTAGGAAACTATATTCTTCATCATTAGGTAATATTTGATAAAACAACTTAGTTTTAGTAGAGATTTCCATCACAAAAGTTTTAGATGATTTAATTCTGTATTATAATTAAAAAAATATTAAATTATTTTCTGTTAACTATTGGTTTGGTTACAAAAACAATAGTTTTGTTTATATTCATAATGGTTTAGCCACCTAAACTTAGAGTCCACTGCTTTCCTTTGTTATGTTTTGACATGTTGCTCTAGTAATGCTAGTTGGTTCTGATTTACAAATATTTAAAAATAATTGTTTTATAAGTTTTATTTTTCTATTAACTTAATGGTTTTATAATTTGTTTTCTATTTTTTTCATATTTTTATTGTCTTGTTGTTAAGCTTAGTGGGCAAACACTTATGTTGTTTAGGATGTTGTTTTCATAGTTTTACTTGTTCTTCAAAAGTAATTCTTTTTGCTAGTAAAATATTTACAAAAATACTTTTGTTGTATTTTACTTTGTTATTGTTTTGTTGCTATTGAAAATAGTTGTTTGTAGGGGGAAACTACCTTAGTGGTGTTCATGAAAACTTTGTTGATTTTAACTTTGTCTTAGGTATTTCCTTCATCACAACTTTAGTGGTGTTGATGTAGTTTTGTTACCTTGAGTTTTGTGTTAAATATTCCTTCATCAACCTTGTTATTTATGTTCTGGTGTTACATTGTGATTGTTAGTTTTCATTGCTACAAGTGATTGCTTATATGAATGCAATGTTTGATTGTATAGATTTCATCGGAGAGTCACGAATAGTTCTATCAAGTATTTTTCTGAGAGCGATATTTATCTTCATCAACAGTATAGGCAAGTTCACTTTGACCATCTATTTCATACCTATGGTTTATTGCATGCAGTGACATCATTCAACAAATCCCTCCAGTAGTGTTATTAAAATTCTTGTAGTTGAGTAGAATGCATGAGGTAGGAACCCACCACTGGTTACTAAAGCCCCGGGGACGTTAGTTACTTTTATGCTATGCTAAAGTAGACGGGGTTTGGTATGAGTGTTCGTGAGTGGTGTGAAGAAGGACTCCACGATAAGATGACAACTTCATGAAGGCATCTTCAAGACCTCAAGACTTCGAGACTCGAGAAGACAAGTTTTGAATACACACTACTAGGTGAAGGTTGGAATTGATGGGCACCCTGGAGAAACCAATGGATGGCCGAGATGCATGGAGAAGCGCCATGACATCTTGTGGAAAGCTTCACCCAGACTCAAAGAGAAGGATGAATACTTCATGCCCGGAAGCTTACCTGTGTAGCCACACGTCATTATGGGCTCTGGCTTTGTTAACCCTTGTTGTGACTCTGTCTAGGCAGTGCTACGAGATGTAGTCGACGTTAGGATTGGATGGGCACTGTCGGATAGTCAGGGAAACACTTGGGAAGACCATGTTTCGTTCATCCTGTTCTCAAACACCATGCAGTACAAGAACTTACCAGGAGGGAACGAATCTTGTGGGTAAAGTACACAACACTCTACAGAGTTAAACCTAATCGATTAGCCGTGTCCCTGTTTACGGACAATTTGAGCTTCTAGTCTTGGATCTATCTCTGAACTCTCAACACTGGACTGATAACTTAATTGTGGGCAACTTAAGATACTTGAGGGTATTGAGACATTGGTTGGCGGAACCATGTCATGATAGGTAACTCTATTGTGAAATTCCTGATATTCCTTTTGTTGTAGGGAAATAAAATCAGCTTTCACACAAAGAAAACTTAGACACAGAGCCACAAAGCCTTTGCATATAGAATAGTCTTTATTTTTCTTCTGTTCTTCTATGGTGATCTTGCCAGTACATTCAATGTACTGACCTATATGGCTGCAACGTATCATGTTGCAAATACTCTTCTACGACGGGTAAGAGTACAATTCAGGGTTACGGTCCACACTCAACTTGCCGTTGGAGTTATTGGGACTCCACTCCCGTTGACTGTATCCACTGCTATTTTAATGTATATATCAGTTTACGTTATTACATGTAATTGCACTTTGATATATACATTGATGTATTGTGTGTGCCAGCATACTGATCTAGGGATGGCACAGGACACACAGAGGCTTGACTCGTTTTGAGTCGGGTCGCTACAGAAATGGTATCAGAGCACATGTTAACTGTAGGACGTGACCCAAGAAACTGGAAAGCCTTAGGAAAATATTTCTCCCCAACTTCTTTTCAAAAGAGTCTTTACTTCTCATCCTTTCTGAGTTTTATCAAAGAGTTAGAAAATACCCCTTTCCCCTTTTGGCCACACTAAGGATCAACTGAGACCACTTCAAGAAGAACAAGATATCAAAAACAAAGGATGTCCACTTCCAAGAAAAGAAGATTTCACCATGCATCAGAAGAGTTGAAGCTACACAAGTTGAAGACTATACAGATCTGACGAAATTGAAGGCCATGAAGAATTTCCAAGATATTATGGCCCTACAAGACCAAACCCCTGTTGTATACTTACGTTAGATACGATGATTTGTGATCTGTCATTTGTGTGTAAGTTTTATTTTCGACAGCGACAAAAAAAATTCAAAACCATTGTTTGTATTGTGTGTTTTCCCCTCCTTTTTTCTCTCTCTTGCATCTCATCCCAAAACCTTCAACCCAATAGATGATGATTGAAGCTGGACTTGTGTATTATGGATCGATGACTTGGTTGGAGACAGAAGAATGGATGCAGAACATGGAGGATCACCTAAGGAGTAACCTTGTTGCAAGGAGCGAGATGGTCCAGTATGCTCTTTGGTACTTTGCAGAAGGTGCTGCACATTGGTGGAAGATGTATGAAGATATCCATGATAGGCAGGAATCAATCACTTGGGAAGAATTCAAGATGACTTTGCGTGGATCCCATGTTGTTACCAACACCCAGAAGCCCCGTTTCAAAGATGTGAAGAAGATTTGAGCCTGCAAGATATATGGAGAAATAGGAAAAAACTAGGAAGAACACAAGGATGGATGCCCTTACTGTGAAGAGAAACACCCTGCTGAGGAATGCCCAACTGGGCAGGGGACATGTTTCTTGTGTGAAGGAACTACACATTACCCTGCTCAATGCCAAGCGTACCCCAAGGTACAAGAAGTCATCAAACAACAGAAGAAAGCCATGAAGGAAGCCTTCAGAGGAAAGTTAGGAGAACTTGTGATGAAGGAAGATATTGAAGACCCTGATGGAGAAGGCCTAACCAGATTCTACTCAAATGCCTGCTATTCATGTCGAGAAGAAGGCCATTTCTCACAGGACTATACGAAGGAAAGAAAAGAGTATCTGGGAAACTTCCTGACAGAAGAAGTAGAGTTTGACCCACGGGAAATTGAAGTATTGATCAGAACAAAGAACCTCAGGAAGAGACAAGCCTCTAAACAGAAGGACCTGAGTCATATTAGATGTTTCAAGTGTAAGGATATGGGCCACTATGCCTATAAGTGCCCAAGAAAGGAACCAGAACTTCTAGGAGAAAAAACCAACATCAAGAAGCCTCAAGATATGTCAGAAATCATCTGTTTTCAGTGCAATAAGACAAGACACTACTCCTATACCTGTCCAGAGAAGAATGGCTAAACATGAGTAGTCAGAGTTTTGGATTTTGGATGTAATAAATGTAATAGGTGGCACTCTTACCATTTTGAAGTTATGTAACGGAAGTCTCAGAGTTTGTAATAAGTTCATGAGATCAATGTAATCTATGGTGTCATGAATTATCTTATGTTGTATTACATGGTGTTGTTACTCTATGACCGAAGATCTCCGACCATTTTCGAGAATATGAGAAAATATGGTCTCTGCAGACATGAGTGCATTTCATTTTAAGTGTGATAGTAACCACAGGGATAAATGAATGAAGAAAATACCATTCATATTAAGGAGTTTGGATAAGTGAATACAGGTGAAGAGAATGTGGAACCACCTCAAACTATGTGGATGATAACCTTTGTGACAAAGTGCTTTTGAAGATGGAACGTTGAGAAAAAAAGAACGATTCTGATGAAACCATACCCAAGGATAAACAGACTAATGGAAAGGAAAAATGGATTCTGCAGAGTGGAATCTAAACAAGAATAAGTCTGTGAAGGGTATAATGGAGTGAACTGAAGGTAATGTTGGAATATGGAACGACAGTAACCCCAGGAGTGAGTTAAAGCTATCCAAGTATTCAAGTAAACCCACAACTCACTGACCTCGGGATGGATAAGGATCAAACCCACCTTCATGAAGGAAGAAACATTGAAGAAGCTACGACTGATTAGCAAACGTTTTTCTTAGGAGTATATGATAACCTGAGAGTGGTGAAGAAATGATAGACATTTTTGCTTAGCTTGCAGAAATTAATGGATTTATCCGAACTTTGTTCGTTGACAAGAGAAATTTCTGCAATGCTTGTGAGGAAGCCCAAGTGTTAGAATACGAGATTTACTAAACCTTATACAAGGTAATGATTTCAGTGCGGCATGGATTGATCACCATGACGACTTACTCTTATCATTCTCTTGCTATTCAGAATGGTAAATCTGAGTGACTTACCCATAGTAAAGAGACGACGTTCTTTGAAGCTTTTGTTTAAGCCTTAGAATGGTATGATGAAAAACCCTTGTACATGACAGTTGCTGTCACACGTAGGAATTCTACGGTGAGGAATGAAGCCATGACCCATTTCACTTCAGGGTAACCACTAATGGTAGACCACCATGAGATCATCGATAAGTTATTTAGAATGAACGCGAGACCTGTCAGTTAAGAAGACCCAGTATCGGAGGAAATACATGTTGTTATGAGAACACAAGATTATGATATAACGGAAGAGCATCACTGAAGAAGCTATTGTCAAGAAGGTGAACAGACAGATGCACCCAGAGGACTGCCAAGATTTTGAGGGACCAGTAACTCTCATTTTAAGTGTGGTAGACCCACACTTCCAGGTCAATGGAGTCTTGTTGGAAGACCCCACACCTTCTTGGTCTGTGGATTTGTTAGAAGACCCCCCAAACCCTAACCTTTTATTGCTAGCCCCTCCGAATCTCGAGGACGAGATTCATTTTAACTGTGGTAGGTTTGTAACATCCCAAACTTTGTAATGTTATAATAATTATTAGAATGATTGTTTGTATGCTTGAGTGATTGAAAGTGAGTGAAATTTTAAACTTTTTGAAACTTCTGAATGAGAGGGAATGAAATGACTTGCCCAAACATTTTACTCTGCATTCTTTATCCTCAGGGAATTCAAATCCATTTCATCACAAAACCCTAGAGTCAAGATGACATGACTTCTTCCATTTGAGAAAAATCAAAAAGGATTTGAAAATGGTTTGAATTCTATTTTGAAAATACTTCAAATTCGGAAACTTTATGCAACTCAATGACTTTCATGAGAGAAGATAATATGACTTCTTCAAATGTATGAAATATGAGTTGGAAGTTTAAACCAAAGATTTGAAAAAGGGATTTTGAAAACTATTTGATAATTTCTCATATGTTGTTTCAATTTCATTTGAATTCCCTATTAGAATTGGCAAGCATCCAAACCCCTTGCAAAGAATTTTGAGAGGAGTAATGTGACACTCCAAACCAGGGGGGAATTTGTGAAGTTTTTGAACCATAAAACCCATGGGGTTATTTAAAAAATATTTGCAAAAATAAATAAAGCCAATTAGGCAACTTTCTGAAAAAATATTTTTTAAAGTATTTAATTTTACCAGATAAAATTTTCCATTAAATGGCATTAAATCCCGTAAAAAAATTGGTATAAATCTTTTTATTTTTAGGCAAGTATTTATGGCCATTTATTTTTTTTTGATTCGGTGGTAATTTAAAAAGGAAAATTCTTTAAGGGCTTTTAAAGCCAGCCGGCCCAGCCCTGATTTTCCTCCCCGAAATCTCTCCACGCCGGTCACCCGATGACCGCACCCCTCTTTCTCTTCCACTGACGTGTGGGGCCTGCCGACTGACACTGAGATCCCGCCGGTCACCTTCCTCCTTCCCCTGCACCCGATAACCTCGCCGGCGATCCCTCGCGTGACCCCCTCCTCTCCTTCCTTTTAGACGACCCCAAGGCCCGTATAAGAAGCCCCTTCCACCCCTAGACCCATCCCCCCTCTTTGCCCCAACCCCCGTGCTCTCTCCTTGCCGGAATCCCTTGCCGGACCCGAGCATCGCCGCCGCGCCATTGTTTCTTCCGAGCTCGTCTCCGACCTCCCGAACCACCACTGAGCCCACCATTCACCTTCCCTCGCCCGTGCGCACCCTGCAGCCCACTCGCGCAAGCTCCACACCCACGGGAGCACTCTTCCCGTCGACACTCGAATGGCCTCCTCCGCCTCCAAGCTCGCCGTCGACGACACCTTCGTCCCCGAGCTCAGTTGACGCCGCCATCGTCTTCGCCGTGCTTCCCCACGTTGACCAGTGCCAACGGCATCGCCGGAGACCCCTTGGAGACATCGCCCGCTTCGTTGCCGAGCCGTCGCCGACGCTGAAGCCCTCGCTGGACTTCACCACCGCCGCTGTGAGCTCCCTTTTCCTCGTCCCGTTCGATCTTAAACCTACGGCGTAGATTAGACTCAGCGTACCCCTTCGGTTCTTTTAAAAAGAACCGGCCGGTTTTCTTTTAGCCGAACCGTTTCCTTTTATGTTTTGGCCGTCCGCTCGATTTGCCCCGCACGCACAGACCCGTAGCCAATCCGGAAGCGCCACATCACCCCCCCTGTCCGTTAGTTATAGGATTTTTTTCTGTTTTGTTTTAAAAACAGATTTAGTTCTGCTTTTGTTTTTACAATATCTTTTATGTTTTTAAGTGTTTTAACTTGATTCTTTTTGAATTAGGTCACGAATTTTATCTAGTTTTTGTGGATGCCAAGTTTCTGTAGATGGCAAGTTTGACCATATTTGAATATTTAAATTTCAATTTAAACAAATTTGATTTAAATTTTGTTTTCTGGATAACTTGAGTTTAATAATATATTTTTGATTGATTCTTTTTGCTACTTGTCACTAGTGACCTTAGTTATCATTAGGTAGAGTTTGAGAATTAATTGGATAAATTTGTTTAGTGTTCTTAATCAAAACAGAATCTGTTTAATTTCCTATTAGTTTAATTAGTTTGATTTCTTTTGGTTTAATTTGAAATCTGAATTTGATTTAACTTATGTTTTAGATTTCATTTAGTTCTGTTGCTCTAAACTTTAGTAATTTACTTGCTGCTAACAAAAGATAATTTGTTTATGTTAATAAACTTTTATTATAGGGACCTATACCTTTTTTCAAATAGGTATAGTTGATTACAAAGCAAATTTGTTAGTAATAATTCTTTTAACTAAAGTTTTAAGTAATTAGATTCTGTTTACAAATAAAGTTTTAATAAATATTTTCTGGTAATAAATGTTTTGTTAATAAAAATAGTTTAGTTTTACTCTATTATTGTAGGAAACTATATTCTTCATCATTAGGTAATATTTGATAAAACAACTTAGTTTTAGTAGAAATTTCCATCACAAAAGATTTAGATGATTTAATTCTGTTTTATAATAAATATTTTTATTAAATTCTTTTCTGTTAACTATTAGTTTGGTTACAAAAATAATAGTTTTTTTTGTATTAATAATGGTTTAGCCACCTAAACTTAGAGTCCATTGCTTTGCTTTGTTATGTTTTGACATGTTGTTCTAGTAATGCTAGTTGGTTCTTATTTACAAATATTTAAAAATAATTGGTTTATAAGTTTTATTTTTCTGTGAACTTAATGGTTTTATACTTTGTTTTCTCTTTTTTTCATATTTCTATTGTCTTACTTGTTGTTAAGCTTAGTGGGAAAACACTTATGTTGTTTAGGATGTTGTTTTCATAGTTTTACTTGTTCTTCAAAAGTAATTCTTTTTGCTAGTAAAATATTTACAAAAATCCTTTTGTTGTATTTTACTTCGTTATTGTTTTGTTGCTATTGAGAATAGTTGTTTGTAGGGGAAAACTACCTTAGTGGTGTTCATGAAAACTTTGTTGATTTTAACTTTGTCTTAGGTATTTCCTTCATCACAACTTTAATGGTGTTGATGTAGTTTTGTTACCTTGAGTTTTGTCTTAAATATTCCTTCATCAACCTTGTTATTTTTGTTCTAGTGTTACATTGTGATTGTTAGTTTTGATTGCTAGAAGTGATTGCTCATATGAATGCAATGTTTGATTGTATAGATTTCATCGGAGAGTGATGAATAGTTCTATCAAGTATTTTTCTGAGAGCGATATTTATCTTCATCAACAGTACAGGCAAGTTCACTTTGACCATATATTTCATACCTATATTTGATTGCATGCAGTGACATCATTCAACAAATCCCTCCCGTAGTGTTATTGAAATTCTTGTAGTTGAGTAGAATGCATAAGATAGGAACCCACCACTGGTTACTAAAGCCCCGGGGACGTTAGTTACTTTATGCTATGCTAAAGTAGACGGGGTTTGGTATGAGTGTTCGTGAGTGGTGTGAAGAAGGACTCCACGATAAGACGACAACTTCATGAAGGCATCTTCAAGTCCTGCATCTTCAAGACCTCAAGACTTCGAGACTGGAGAAAACAAGTTTTCAATACACACTACTGGGTGAAGGATGGAATTGATGGGCACCATGGAGAAACCAATGGATGGTCGGCCATGCATGGAGAAGCGCCATGACATCTTGCAGAAAGCTTCACCCAGACTCAAAGAGAAGGATGAGTACTTCATGCCTGGAAGCTTACCTGTGTAGCCACAAGTCATTATGGGCTCTGTCTTGGTTGACCCTTGTTGTGACTCTGTCTAGGCAGTGCTACGAGATGTAGTCGACGTTAGGATTGGATGGGCACCGTTGGATAGTCAGGGAAACACTTGGTAAGACCATGTTTCATTCATCCTGTTCTCAAACACCATGCAGTACTAGAACTTACCAGGAGGGAACGAATCTTGTGGGAAAAGTACACAACACTCTACAGAGTTAAACCTAATCGATTAGCCGTGTCCCCAGTTACAGACAATTTGAGCTTCTAGTCTTGGATCTATCTCTGAACTCTCAACACTGGACTGATAACTTAATTGTGGGCAACTTAAGATACTTGAGGGTATTGAGACATTGGTTGGCGGAACCATGTCATGATAGGTAACTCTATAGTGAAATTCCTGATATTCCTTTTGTTGTAGGGAAATAAAATCAGCTTTTATGCAAAGAAAACTTAGACACAGAGCCACAAATCCTTTGCATATAGAATAGTCTTTATTTTTCTTCTATTCTTCTATGGTGATCTTGCCAGTACATTCAATGTACTGACCTATATGCCTGCAACGTATCATGTTGCAGATACTCTTCTACAATGGGTAAGGGTACGATTCAGGGTTACGGTCCGCACTCAACTTGCCGTTGGAGTTATTGGGACTCCACTCCCGTTGACTGTATACGCTGCTATTTTAAGGTATATATCAATTTACGTTATTACATGTGATTGCACTTTGATATATACATTGATGTACTGTGTGTGCCAGCATACTGATCCAGGGATGGCAGAGGACACACAGAGGCTTGACTCGTTTTGGGTCGGGTTGCTACACATGTCTAGACCTTTTGCTATGAAGAATGATTTCTCTTCTGAGATGTTGAGTAGACCTTTGGGTGTCATTTCTCCGGGTGTGGCCATGAAAACCACCTCCACTGTTCCGGATGTTTCTATCAAGATGGGAAATAATTCTTTCTTAGCTTCTCCTTATGTTCTTGGCAATTCCGATATTGATCTCATTCTGGGCATGGACTTTCTGGCTATGAATAAGGCTTATATTGATTGTCAAGCTAAAGAAGTCAAGCTGACTCATCCTTCAGAAGACGTGATTATTTTCGCAGCTCGCGATGACACAATCCGACTCTTTGCTCTTAACAAGAAGGGTTAAATCTCGACGATTTCTCAGATTCCGGTGGTGAATGAGTATGAAGATGTCTTTCGAGAAGAATTGCCAGGAATGCCTCCGCACCGGCCAATTGAGTTCGTGATTGATCTCGAGCTCGGAACTGAACCGGTTTGCAAGCGCCCGTATAAACTTGGCCGCGAAGAGCTGAAAGAGTTGAAGAAGCAGCTAGATGAGCAAGAACGTCTGGGCCTGATCAGACCAAGCTCTTCTCCATGGGGTTGTGGAGTTTTGTTTGTCAGGAAGAAAGATGGCTCGAATCGTCTTTGTGTTGTCTATCGTCCATTGAACAATAAGATAATCAGGAACAAATATCCACTTCCCAATATCAATGAGTTGTTTGAACAACTAAAAGGTGCCAAGGTTTTCTCAAAGCTTGATATTTGCAAGGGTTATCATCAGATTCGCATTCGCGAAGAAGACATTCCCAAGACCGCTTTCAGGACGAGTTTTGGCTCTTATTAGTAAACCGTCATGTCATTTGGTCTTGCGAATGCTCCTCCAACGTTCTCAAGAATGATGAACTTCATTTTCTCTTCTTTCAAGAATGATTTTGTCTTGGTCTATTTGGATGATATCCTTGTGTTCTCGGAGACAGAAGAAGAGCATGCTAAGCATCTCAGGCTTGTGCTTGACAAGTTAAGAGAGCATCATTTCTTTGCTAAGTTTTCCAAGTGTGAGTTCTGGCTCAAAGAAGTGGTGTACCTTGGGCATGTGATCTATGTAGAGGGAATTAAAGTGCACCCTGAGAAAGTTGAGGCAATCTTGAAGTGCGAACCTCCTAAGAATGTGAACTAGCTTAGGAGCTTCCTCGGGCTTGCTAGTTATTGCAGAAGAGTCGTGGAGAACTTATCTCAAATTGCTAAGCCTCTGTCCAACATCCTCCAGAAGAGTGTCAAGTATGTTTGGTCTCCTGAGTGTGATGTGGTGTTCAAAGCGCTCAAGCAGAGACTGACTTCAGCTCCAGTTCTTGTTCCTCCTGAGCAGTCAAAGCCTTTCCAGGTGTTTTGTGATGCTTCCCTCCAAGGTTTTGGTGGTGTTCTTATGCAAGAGAATAAGATAGTTGCCTATACCTCGCGTCAGGTGAAGCCTGCCGAGAAAAAATATCCCACTCATGATTTAGAGATGGCGGCAGTTGTGCACGCTCTTATGACTTGGAGGCATTTGCTGTTTGGTAGACCAGTTGAGATGTACACCGATCACAAGAGTTTGAAATATATTTTCACTCAACCAATCTGAATCTTCGGCAATCTCGTTGGGTGGAGATGCTTGAAGACTTGTTGTGGTTTCGTCACGGCAGATGCCATGGGTAGGCTTATCGAGAGGGGCTGAAAGGGCGCCGGCGGACTCCGGGAGCGAGGTTAGATACAAATGGTGGTGAACACGCGATGTACCCAGGTTCAGGGACCTCCGTGGGAGGTAACACCCCCTAGTCCTACTGGATCTCGTTGAAGCAAGAGCTAGGTTACAATGGCGCTCCTTGAGCTGTATGGACCGAGGAGGAAGGAGAGTCTGGCCGGATCCTTTGCCCTCCTGCGAGTGTGTGTGTGGAAGTGTGTGATCAATTGGCCGTCCCCCTACATGGCGGTGTCCCGGGGGGGTTTATAAGCCAGCCCCCCCGGGTTACAGTACGGGTGGAAAGTCGCCACGGGCCACAACCGGCAGTCTCTCCGGCAGGCCATGGGACCCGCGGGCTGTGGGGTCTTGTCGTCGGTAGATCCCGCCGGCTGAAGGGTCCCATCCGGACCCCCGTCAGGGCCCGCATGGCAGGTCCGGACGTCGGTCATGTTGTGGCATGGACTGCCTTTCGTGGCGGCGTCTTGCGGCGCCCGGCCGAAGTCAGCGGCACGACCGGCCGCCCTATAGCCATGTCGGGGCTAGTAACCGAGTGGTGGAGGTAGGCCGGCACTGTGAGAGGTCTGGTCGCCGTTAGCCAGGGCCGGAAGCCCTGACGTCTTCATTGTAGCCATGCGGGTGCTGGCCCTTGATATGATGGGGTCTGCTGTTGCAACACGGGCCTCGACGCGTTCGCTGTGGCCATGTGGGCGTCGACCCTCGATGGGACGTGGTCCACTATAGCCGCGCATGTCCTGACGAATGGTATCTGATGTCCGACCGGCTGGGGGGCGGCCCCTAGCCGGCTAGCATGCCGTAGCCGATGGTGAGGAAGCCGGGGGCCCTAACCGGACGGTCACGACCGACAGGGCGTAGCCGGGCAGCTAGAGAAAATGGTCCGCCTTCCGCTCATATTCGTCGGGCTCTCAAGGGAGTGTTTGAGGCTACCCCGGGGTCACCCCCCCGTTAGTAGTCCCCGAAGCCGGGGAGGTCCGCCGTCGGGTCCCGGTGGTCCTCGCCGGCTTGAAGACCGCATGCATGCCAGGGGATGTCCTAGGGGCCAGATGATGCCAGCGGGCGACAGCCGGCCCCGCGGTCAGTCGGGGCCATGCGCGCGGCCGCGAGCCCTCCGCTGGGCAGTGGGTTGGCGCCGCTCGGAGGGGTAGTGGGCCGCCGCCTGACAAACCGCGTGGCAAAAAAGACCAAACCACAGGGCGGTGCCCTCCATGGCCGCGGCCTCGATGCGCGCGTTTCGGGAGCCGTGAGGATCATGCGCGACGGGTCCGCTTCCCACGACCCCTCCTTCCCCCCCCCCCCCCCCCGCGGGGTATAAATGGGAGAGGGGGGCGAGGCGAGCGGCCTGTTTGCCTCCCTCGCCCCCATCGCCATAACCTTGCCCCCAGCCCCCATCACCGAGAGAGAGAAACAGAGAGAGAGAAGGGAGAAGACATGGGCAAAGCTCGCGAGAAGCCCACACCTCCGCCCGCCGCCGTAGGGAAACCCAGGCCACCGCAGTGTCGCAGTGACCGCACGTACTCAATGGCCATGGTGACCAAGGGCGCGTGGGACGGCAGCGACGTTGACGTGACATTCATCGAACTCCTCTGCCACCGCCGCAAGCTTTCGACGGAGGAGTTCCTGGAGGCGCGCACGGCTGGGGTGGAGAACTCTCCAGCGCCGCGAGAAGACGAGGCCACGTTCTTCCGCCGATTCCTGAGGCTATTCGGCCTGCAGCCGCATCTCCTCGCCCCCAACACCATCATGCAGCTTCCGGCTTACATCGTCCTCTGCGAGGGATACATGGGGTCGAGCCGAGGCTCAACTTCTGGCGCCGGCTGTTCTACCTCAAGCGGCAAACGGTGAAGGACCCGGCAACGCAGCAAACGACGATGACCGCCTACGGAGGTGCCTCAGTCCAGATCCGCAAGGGAACCGGACTCCCCAAGCTCCCGCTGCACGAATCGGTGAAGCGCTGGTAGAGGGGATTCTTCTACGTGAAGAACGTGAAGCCGGAGGAGGATTACATCAACCTCCCCGCCTTCAACAACCACCCACCGACCGCCATGCCGAACTAGCGGGCGACGCAGCCCCAGGCGCCTGAGATGGCCAACCAGCTCTGCACCCGCCTCCTTGAGCTGACCGGGATGGAGGGGCTGACAGCCACCGACCTGCTGGCTGCAATGATGGCGCGCCAGGTGCAGCCGCTGCAGCATCGACCCCATCTCATCTACCAGATGGGGGGACGCCATGACCCGTGCCGGCTCTCCACCAAGGAGCTGAAACCGGCTCACGTGGCGAGGAAGGTGAACGCCATCACCACGGCGAAAATGAAGGAGGGCGAGTCGCAGTGGGGGAAGAACCCCTACATCCGGAGTCGCCCTGCACCGCGGGTAAGTGCCAACCGGCTCTTTCCCCCACCTTTTGCTACGGTAAGGTTCCACTTCCCTTGGACTGATGGCGTCCCGCCTGACCTGTATGCAGAGGTTCCTGCTTCTGTTTAACTATGCGGAGCCGGCGCCCGAAACGGCGGAGTCAGACCCCGAGGAGGTCGAGGACGCCGACGACATGGAGGCGGCCGTCTCCAAGCGAGCCGGTGCGTCGGGGGCAGGCGACGCCAAGATGGAAACAGAGGAGGCCGACAAGGCTGACTCGACGGGTGAGTCCCTTCCCCAGACACATTTACGGGACTGGCCTGACGATGATGCTGAAGGGGAGCCGCCTCGTGCTGCAGAGGCTCCGGAGAAGGACGAACCGGCGCCGCTGAGGTGCCAGCCACGAGTCGGTCCCGGCCCCGGCCAGGGAGGCCCGGCCGTGGACAGCAAGGGGATGGGGCCGGGTGCCTCCAAGACGGCGCCCAAGTGCATGGCAGCCGTGCATCTGGGCGGCAGCCGCGTACGCGGAAGCAAGAGGCAGAGGGTCGCCCCGTCAGGACCCTCGAGGCGGGAGATCCCCGTCATAGCCGGGTAAGTTTCATCCCCTTCCCCGCTTTTGTTCGCGCCCGGCCATCCTCCTTCCCCGCCCCACATTTTGTTGTCATCAGGGAGGCGCGCGCACTGGGGAAGAGCCCGGGTAGTTGGACGGAGGGGACGGTGCCGCCGACGACGGCCGAGGACAAGGAGCGCCAGGGTTGGCTCGACCTCGAGGAGGCCGAGCGGGAGCAGCGCGCCGAGGAGCACCGCCGGTGGGAAGAGGCAGCGGGGAAGTGGCAGGGAGCTAGCGGGGAGGCTGCTGGCGGCGCGTGGGAGAAGTTCCCCCGTGACCCGAAGGAGAGGCCGTCGGATCGCCACACCTCCGGGGGACCCGTGGGGGCCGGCAGGGAGGACGCAGAGGACGTGGTGGAGAAGGGTCATGACGCCGGTCAGCCGATGGCTGATGACGCTCCACCGAAAGCGGGCGATGTGCCGCGGGGGGCGGAGGGGCCACACCCGAAAGCGCCGGCGTCGGGGACGCCGGCCCCAAAGGAGCCGGCATCGCGGTTGTCGGCTCCGGAAGTGCCGGCACCGGACACGCCGGCTTCTGAGGTGCCGGTACCTGACATGCCGGCTTATGAGGTGCCGGCGCCAGATGCAAGTCGGCCGGGAACCAGCGGTGGCAGGGCGCCCAACACAGGGGCCATGGTGGCCAAGGGGGCGGCCGTGACGAAGACGGGGCCCGGTCCCGTCGTGGTCCTCGACGAGGGAGGCCCAGCGGACGGCGGCCGACCGCAACAGACGTGGGCGACGGCAAGGAGCCCGGCCCCCCGCGAGACGCCTAGTGCGCTCAGGCTGCGCAAGACGCCCGGGCCGCTAACGCCCGGTTGGTGGACTTGGAGCAGGCAGTCGCGGTGAGTACGTTTTTCTCGTTTTTTGGCTTCCATCTTCTTTACTAATGGGGGCGTGCTAGCGCACCCACTGGGTGTAGCCCTCGAGGCTCGAGCCGGCTGGGGTGTAGGCAGGTCGATCCTAAAGCGGCCATGTTGTTGTTGTTTTGCAGGCGGCGCACGGTCGCCGGGTGGTTGCGCACAACACCCTGCTGGGTCTGTACCACAAGTCTGAGGAAAAGTTCGCCGTCGTCATTGCGGATCAGTGAGGTACGTGCCTTTGCGCTTTCAGTGGGGGGTAGCCCCCGGGAATCAGGCCGGCTTCCCCGGAGGCGAGCCGAATCTCTTGGCTATTCTTTCTTTTCTGCCGGCGGGGGGTTCTTGTCCAGCGACCCACGCCGAGACGGTCAGCCTCCGGCGTCAGGTGAAGCTCGTCTGTGCGGAGCGAGACACCGTGGCGGTGGAGTGCCGCAAGTTCCGCGAGAAGGCGGAGAGGGCGAGGGCGGAGCAGAAAACACTCGAGGAGGCACATCTCCGGGCGCTGGCGGACCGGGAGGCGGTCCTCCGTGGGGAGGCGGGGGAGTTGGAAAAGGTGCTCCGGGGGAAGCTGGAGGCCCAAGATGCCGCGCTGGCCAAGGCAGCTAAGGAGGCGACGGCCCGAGACAAGAGCGAACGCCGGCTCCGGGAGGCGGAGGTCAGGGAGGCATGGTGGCTGGAGCAAGGCCGCAAAGTGGACCAAATGTTGTGTCGTAAGTTTCTGTCCCGTCTCCTTTCTGCGTTTCTCTCTTCCTTCTTGCCTTATGCCTCCTTTTCGTTTCTCCCCAGGCCTCTTCCCCGGCACGCAGAAGGCTGCTGACGCGGTCGTGGAGGCCGCCCGCGAGGCCTGGAGGGCGAGGGGGAGGCCGTTGAGGAGCTTGCCCCCTGGACCGTGGACGAGGTGATAACCGCCGCTGACACGCGCCTGACGGCAGTTGTTCGCGCCCCGGAGCGGCTCCAAGCGGGCGATCGGGGGCTGGTCCGCACCCTTTGGTCGAGTGCGGTGGACCCGGGCTCCATAAACCGGCTCGCTCGGTGGCTGGAGGTTGGGACCGCGCGGGTGAACGCCAGGAGGGCCTCCGCGACACGCGCCGGTGTGGAGATGGCGCTCCCCTTCGCCAGGTCGTGGTACCCCGAGCTTGATTTGGATCTGCTCGTGGCCCAGCGCACCGGCACCGACGCGGATTCGGAGACGGTGGCGGGCGAGCTGCAGGTGCGGGCGACCGAACTTGCGTCCTTTGCCGCATGGGACGAGTACATCCTGGAACGCAACATAGAAGGCATGGCGATCCCGGAAAATAACTATGGGCTCACTTGGGACGACCCGGAGGGGAGCGAAGCCGAGGCGGAGAACGGGGGATCTGATACTGATGATTACGCCCCGTCCGAGCCGGCTGCGGCTTCGGGTGCGGGAGCCTCTACTTCGGCCGTCCCGGGAGCGCCGGCCTCGAAGGCGCCGGCACCGCCGTCTTCAGAAGCATGAACGCCGCCGGCTCAGTCGATGAAGGCACCAGAGGAGAGCCGACCCGAAGCTACCGTCGCTTTAGGACTTTCCTCTTTTTCTTTTTCCTGCATTTTGTTTAGTACGTGTATTTGGAATGTTTTTAACGAACTCATGGTCGTGGGCCTTTTATTATTCATAACCTATGCCTGTTGTTTTTTAAAAGTGAGTGTGTGCCGGCTTTTCCTTCGACCTTCGCCTTTTGAATTGTGCTTGCGTGCTAGGATTTCTTCTGGCTTTCGCCCCGCCTGCCGGCCATCCGGGAGCCGATCTGGGACAGGGACGGGGTTTCACCCTTGGGAAAAACAACGAGCAAGAGTCGACCAACTAGGGCTAGGTCAAGCCGACAAAGGCCGGTTACTTGAGGTAACGTAGTGCGGTTGGGCTAGCCCGGCCATCGCGTGTCAGCGGACCCTGGTGTGGGAAGTTCCTTCGTACCCCGTGATCCCTTCAGCCGGACAGCCGGGGGCCAGTCTGTGGCTGGTTAGGGCGGAGGAGGCGAGGATTGCTTGCCCACACATGTTTGCCCGCCTCGGAGGGGAGCCGGGCAAGCCCCGGGGCCCGAGAGCCGAAACCGGGCCTTAGATGGTAGGAGAACTTTTGGAAGAAACGAAGGGGGGCACGCCCCAAGCGCCGGCTTGGGGCCCCCGTTGTATTGATGAGCCCGAAGGGAAAAGATACAGGGTACATACGCTGGTTTTTAGCAATAAAAGGGGCGGAGGAGCGCCGCGTTCCATGGGCACTCCGTCTCTTCACCGGAGGCGTATCTCTTGCGTTTCTATGGCTTCTGGGCGTCTATCAGGTAGTACGCGTTGTTGTGTAGCGCCCGGCTGACGATGAACGGGCCCTCCCATGGGAAGGACAGCTTGTGCTGGCCGGCAGTCCGCTGGATCCGCCTGAGCACCAGGTCTCGTTCGCGGAAGGAGAGTGGCCGGATACGCTTGTTGTGGTAGTGTCGGAGGTTCTGCTGGTAGATGGCCGTCCGGCTTAGGGCCAGCTCGTGGGCTTCCTCGAGGAGGTCAACGTCGTCTTCCCGCGCCTCTCTTGCGTCCTTCTCCGTATAGAGGGCAACCCGAGGCGAATCGAATTCGATGTTGGTGGGGATGATCGCCTCGGACCCGTAAACGAGAAAAAATTGGGTGAAACCGGTCAACCGGTTGGGCGTGGTGTAGTGGCTCCAAAGGACAGCCGGCAGTTCCTCGACCCAACAGCCGGCCGATTGAGCCAGCGGCTTGATGCCGGACAGGAGCAGGCCATTTGCCCTCTCAACCTGGCCGTTAGATTGCGGGTGGGCGATAGATGCCAGGTCGAGCCGGATGCCCTGTCGTGAGCAGAAATGCGCCTGTGCGCCCTTGGCAAAGTTCGTGCCGTTATCGGTGATGATGCTGTGCGGGACGCTGTAGCGGATCGTGATGTCTTCGATGAACCAGACGGCGGTGGGCCCGTCCAGCTTTTTGATGGGTTGCGCCTCGATCCACTTGGTGATCTTGTCGACGGCGACCAGCAGATGTGTCATGCCGCCTCGGGCGGTCTTGAAGGGACCCACCATGTCCAGCCCCCAGACGGCGAAGGGCCACGAAAGGGGGATGGTCTAGAGGGCAGAGGCCAGCAGATGGCTCTGCGTGCTGAAGCGTTGGCAGCCCTCGCACTTGTCGACAAGGCCCTTGGCCACCTCCAGGGCAGTCGGCCAGTAGAAACCGTGGCGGAAAGCTTTGGCCACCAAGGACCTGGAGGCAGCATGGTGCCCGCACTCGCCTTGGTGGATATCGAGGAGGATCTCCAGCCCTTTGTCCAGCTTTACGGAGCGTTGGAAAATGCCGGTGGTGCTGCGGTGGACCAGTTCACGGTTGATGATGTTGTAGGCCGAGGACTGACGCTCCGTGTTGCAGGAACGCAAGGATGGGCTGAGCCCATGAGGGAGCCGAGACGGGAGCTGATCCCCCGAGGCCGGTTCGTCATCCCCCGGGCGTGAAACGACGGCCGGAGCGTCGACCGTCATCATGACGGCACCGAGTGTGGGCAGGGCCGGTCCATTTGGCATGGTGGATGGTGCTGGCTCAGACGCCGGAGGTGCCGAAGCCGGCGAGGCCGCCGTAGCCGGTGGGACCGTTGGGGCGGCCAGCTCTGCCGAGGTGCCGGCCGCACTAGGCAGCACGAAGATGGACTCCGATTCGGGAGAAGGCTTGACCGAGGGCTTCGACAACATCTCGAGGGAGATACCGGCTGGGACATGGTGGAACTTGCAGCCCTCGAAGGAGACGGTGAGCCGCTAGACGAGGAAGCGGTAGCTTGCCATGTTGGCGTCCCTGGTGTCCCATTCGCCGGAGACTTGCTGCACCACGAGGTCAGAGTCGCCGAAGCATATGATGCGCTGGATGCCGATTTCCTTGGCCAGCCGGAGGCCATGGACGAGGGCCTCGTACTCGGCAACATTGTTGGAGGCGGCGAAGTGGATTTGGAGGGCGTACTTGAGCTGATTGCCTTTCGGGGAGGTGAGGACTATGCCGGCTCCCAGGCCGGTCCTCATCTTGGAGCCGACGAAATGCATGCGCCATTGCGTGGAGTCGGGCAAGGGTGGCACGAACTGGGTTTCGACCCAGTCGACGAGGAAGTCGGCCACCGCTTGACATTTGATGGCAGTGTGCGGCTCGTACCGTATTTCGTAGTCGGCCATGGCGATGGCCCATTTGGCTATCTGGCCGTTGGCATCCCGGCCGACCATGATATCGCCGAACGGCGCCGTGCTCACGACGGTGATGACATGCTCCTAGAAGTACTGCTTGAGCTTCTGAGCGACGAAGTATACGCCGTAGCACATCTTTTGGTAGTGGGGATAATTCTGCTTAGAGGCCGAGAGGACCTTGCTGAGGTAGTAGACGGGGCGCTGCGTCGGTAATGCCTTGCCTTCTTCCGGCCGCTCGACCACTAAGACGACGCTGACAACGCGCGAGGTTGCCGTGATGTAGGCGAGCAGGGGCTCCTTCTCAGCCGGCACGGCCAAGATGGGCGCGCTGGTGAGAGCCCGCTTGAGGCCATGAAATGCCGCGTCCGCCTCATTGGACCAGTCGAACAGGGCCGACTTCTTCAAGAGGTCTCGGCCCGGCTCGACCAGGGCCGACTTTCATAGGAGCCCGTAGAGGGGCAAGGCCTTCTCGCCTAGCCTGCTAATGAACCGGCTGAGGGAGGCGAGGCAGTCGGTGAACTTCTGGACATCACGAAGCCGGACCGGCTTGGGCATGCGCTCGATTGCCCGGATCTTTTCGGGGTTAGCTTCGATGCCATGAGCAGACACGAAGAAACCCAGGAGCTGACCGGCTAGGACACCGAAGACGCATTTCTCCGGGTTGAGCTTGATCTTGTACTCCACAGGTTGGCGAATGTCTCTCGAAGGTCGTCGAGGAGGCTGAAGTGCTTCTTGGATTTTACGACGATGTCGTCGACATAGACGTGGACGTTCCTGCTTATCTGAGGCAGGAGACACTTCTTCATGCAGCACTGGAAGGTAGCGCCTGCGTTCTTCAGGCCGAAAGACATGGTGATGTAGCAGTAGGACCCAAAGGGGGTGATGAAGGAGGTCTTGAGTCGGTACTCCGGATCCTGCTTCATCTGGTGATAGCCGGAGTAGGCATCCAAGAAGGATAGCAGGTCACAGTCGGCCCTTGGGGCATGCCTTGTTCAAGCTTGTGTAGTCGATACACATGCGCCAGGTCATGTTTTTCTTCAGCGCTAGGACTGGGTTGGCTAGCCGGCCGCGAGCAGCCGGGCGATCTCTTCTCCGATGGTGCGTCGATTCTCCTCGGAGAAACGGCGTAGGGGTTGCTTGACCGGTTTCGCATCCGGCCGTACGTGCAGCTTGTGCTTAGCGAACTTCCTCGGAACACCCGGCATGTCCTTGGGGGACCACGCGAAGATGTCCCGGTTCTCACGGAGGAAGTCGACGAGCTCGCCTTCCTATTTGTTGTCGAGGCGGGAGCTGATGGTCACGCACTGGGTGGGGTTGGCCGGATCGAGCGGCACTTGCTTGGTGTCCTTGGACGGCTGGAAAGAGCCCTCACCGACCGATTGGAACGGGAGGGCCGACACGGCTGGCTGTGCAGAGGCAAGGGCCTCCAGCCGGTCGAGCTGCCGCTTCTCCTCTGCTATCTCCAGGGCCTTAGTCAGCCGGCTGCCATCGCGCGCGCACGCCATCGATATCTAGTACTTGCCGGCGATGGTGATGATGCCCTTCGGGCCCGGCATCTTGAGCTTGAGGTAGGCGTTGTGGGGGACTGCCATGAACTCGACGAGGGCTGGCCAACCGAGCAGCGCGTGGTAGGGGCTGTCGAGGTCGACGACCTCGAACACGACCGGCTCGCGGTGGAATTGGCTGGCGTCACCAAATAGGATGTCAAGCTTGATATTGCCAACGGGGGTGCACGACTTCCCTGGCACGATGCCATGGAAGACGGTCCGGCTGGTCTTCAGGTTCACCTTGAGTCCCAGCTTGGTTAGGGTGTCGAGGTAGAGGATGTTGATGCTGCTGCCGCCGTCGACCAAAACCAGCGAGAAGCGGCACTAGCGCCTTTCGGAGGTGATGGTGGGGTCGAGGATGAGGGCATAGCTGCCCGGGTACGGCATTGTGGCCGGGTGGTTCCCGGCTCCACGCAACCGGCTTCTCGGTCCAGTGCGTGAACTGGGGAGTTGCGGGCACGGTGGCGTTTACCTCACGGTGGAGCCGGCGTTGGGTGTGCTTGTCTGTATCTTCACTCGTGAAGACTACGTAGCAGCCGTCAGGCTCAGGATACTAGTTGAGTAGCCGACCATCGTTGCGGGCCGAGGCCAGGGCCGCTTGGGCCGGTCCGGGAGACGGAGCCGGAGCTTGGGCCGGGGCCGGAGCGCGGGCTGGCTGTGCGGGGGGAGCCGAGAGGCCGTCCCCCCGCGCTAATCGCTGTGAGAAGCTGCACTGCCGAACTGTGTGCGTGGCCAGCTTGGCACCGTAGTGGATCTTGTAGGGGAGGTCAAGCATTTGCTCGAAAGTCAGCTTGGGTTGCTAGGCAGCCTTGCGAAGCGCTGAGGCTGACCGAGGGCCTGGCCAGTCGGCTGCTCCTCCTCGATGGAGGCGACCAGCCGGCCTCCCTGGCGGGAGTCGGGCTGGTCGTTCTTGCGCTTTCCGTTTTGCTGCTGCCGGTTGTCGGCTGCCGCCGACGGCGCGGCGGGGGGCCTTGCCGTCTTGGCTGATGCCTTAGCCTTCATCCTCATCATGGAATCGGCCGTGGCGTATTTGTCCGCTTTGGACATTAGGTCCGCTAGGGAGGTTCGCTCGGAGCACAAGAGCTTGTGCTTGAGGGGGGTGTCGTTGCGGCAACCCTCGATGAAGTATTGGATGGCCGGCACCTCGTGCACGCCCTCGAAGGAGTTGCGGAGTTCGGTCCAGCGCATTAGATAGTCGCGGAGGGGCTCCTCCGGCCCCTGGACACACATGGCCAGCTCGCGAGGCCGACCGGGCCGTTTGTAGGTGCGAGTGAAGTTGCGGACGAAGGTTTCTTCGAAGTCCGTCCAGGTGTTGATGCTGCCGGAAGCCAGGCTGTTCAGCCAGCTGCGGGCGGAGCCGATCAGCATGAGGGGGACTTAGCGAACGGCTACGCGCTTGTTTCCCCTGGCGATGCCGACAGCAGTGGTGTAGTCGATCAGGCAGTCCTCCGGCTTGGCGGCCCCGGTGTACTTTGGGGTGTCGCGGGGGAGCGTGAAGCCGGGAGGGAAAAGCTCGTTGCGGATTTGTGGGCTGAAGCAGGCCGGGCCAATCGAGCCCTCCTCCTCGAGGAGGGCTGACTGCGCCAGCCGGTCGAGGCGAAGCCAGGCGTCATTGTCGCTGTGAGGAACGCGCGGCCCGAGCCGAGCGGCGAGCTCAGGACAGACTGCCGGCAGGACGGACCACGCTGGTTCTTTTCATGGAGGGGGAGTGTGCTCGCGGCCGCGCCGACTTCCCCCAGCCGACGCCTCATCGCGACGGCGGCTACCAGCCGGGTTGTCGCTGCGCCGGCTGTTGATGGCTGGTTGCTCGTTTCCGCGGGACGGGGGACGCCGAGCGTTGCTCCCCCGGGCGTTCTGGCCGGAGGGACGAGGGGTGCTGGGGTTTTGAGCCGGACGGCGGTCAAAAGCCCCGGAGGTCTCTCCCTCGGGGCGAGGGAATCCATAGACGGCCCTGCCAGGAGTGAGGCGGTCTCTTGCGCGTTGGCGGTGTCGATGAGGTCCTTGACATGTCGTTCGTGTGCGGCTCGCTCCTCGCCTAGCAAGGTTGCTAGATCCTCGTAGGCCACCTTTGGCGGCGCGCTGGATGGCCGCGGGGTTGTCGTAGACGGGAAGGCGGCCACCGAGGATTTCCGCGACCACGCGGCCGCGTTCCCGCACGGCCCCACGCCGACTGGGCTCGGGGCCAGCCGGGGTGAGCCCGTACGCGGAGTTGTACTCCCATTGCGCGGCTTCCATCCGGCTCCGCTCGGCAGCGAGGGAGCTGGCGCCTTCGAGCAGCTGGCGGCAGGCCGCCTCCAACTCGGTTCTGGCGGCGGTCGGGTCCGCCGTCGTGGTGATGGGGATGCCCAGACCCCGCAGGGTGGCGGCGAGAGGGCCGGAGGTGCCGGCGCGAGCTGCGTCGGCCTCGACCGCTCGCACCCGGGCCGAGGTGGTGGAAGAGGCGGTGACCATAACCCCCACGTGGGAGTGGGAGCCGATGGCATTGCCCGTGGCGAACGCGTCCACGGACACGGGAGGGTCGGTGTTGTTGAGCACCCGGCTAGGGTACTCGTCAGCCGTCGGCGGGTCGGCGAGGCTCAGCATGCTGAACCGCTCGGTGAGCGCGGCGACGTCGAACTTGATGTCACGGCCGAGGCACTCGTCGGAGAGGCCGGCCGCGACGCCCGCAGGACCTGCCGGAGCAAGCCCCACGAGCATGCAGTCCCGCCCGGACGCGAGGCGACCGGGGGAGGCAGTGAAGGGCCCCGCCGGGAGCATGACTCCGGACGGCGCCGCGGACGGCCCCACAGTGGACGCCAACTGTCGTGGTTTCGTCACGGCAGATGCCATGGGTAGGTTTATCGAGAGGGGCCGAAAGGGCGCCGGCGGACTCCGGGAGGGAGGTTAGGTACAAACGGTGGTGAACATGCGATGTACCCAGGTTCAGGGCCCTCCGTAGGAGGTAATACCCCTAGTCCTGCTGGATCTCGTTGAAGGAAAAGCTAGGTTACAATGGCGCTCCTTGAGCTGTATGGACCAAGGAGGAAGGAGGATCCGGCCAGCTCCTTTGCCCTCCTACGGGTGTGCGTGTGGAAGTGTGTGATCAACTGGTCGTCCCCCTGCATGGGGGTGTCCCTGGGGGTTTTATAGGCCAGCCCCTCGGGCTACAGTACGGGTGGAAAGTCACCGCGGGCCACAACCGGCAGTCTCTCCGGCCGGCCGTGGGACCCGCGGGTCGTGGGGTCTTGTCGTCGGTAGGTCCCGCAGGCTGAAGGGTTCCATCCGGACCCCCGTGGGGGCCCGCGAGGCGGGTCCCGACGTCGGTCACGTCGCGGCATGGACCGCCTTTCGTGGCGTCGTCTTGCGGCGCCCGGCCGAAGTCAGCGGCACAGCCGGCCGCCCTGTAGCCATGCCGGGGTAGGTAATGGAGTGGTGGAGGCAGGCCGACACTGTGGGAGGTCCGGTCGCCGTCAGCCAGGGCCAGAAGCCCTAACGTCTTCACTCTAGCCATGCGGGTGCTAACCCTTGATAAGATGGGGTCCGCTGTTTCCACGCGGGCCTCGACGCGTTCGCTGTAGCCATGCGGGCGCCGACCCCCGATGGGACGGGGTCTGCTGTAGCCACGCATGTCCTGACGAACGGTATTCGATGTCTGGCTGGGTGGGGGGTGGGCGGCCCCCAGCCGGCTAGCATGCTGTAGTCGATGGTGAGGAAGCCAGCGGGCCCTAACCGGACGGTGACGACCGGCAGGGCGTAGCCGGGCAGCGGGAGAGAATGGTCCGCCTTCCGCTCATATTCGTCGGGCTCGCAAGGGAGTGTTTGAGGCTACCCCGGGGTCACCCCCCCCGTCAAGACTTCAATCAAAGAATTGAGTATACTCCTGATAAAGCAAATGTAATTGGAGACGCGCTCAGCCATAAGGCGTACTGCAATAGTCTCATTCTCAAGCCTCTTCAACCCGAGCTTTGTGAAGCCTTTCCCAAGCTCAACCTTCAGATGATTCCACAAGGATTTCTTGCCAACCTGCAAGTTTCTATGACTCTGGAAGATCAGGTTCACCAAGCGCAGCTTCTTGACGCTTTGGTGAAGAAAGTGAAGAAAGGTGTGGCCAAGGGCATTCCGAAGTATAAGTGCTTTCGAGTTGATGACAAGGACACCTTGTTCTTTGAGGACCATCTTGTGGTTCCAAAAGGTGATCTTAGAAAAGTTATCATGGACAAAGCGCACAATTCTCTTCTATCCATTCATCCAGGCAGTTCCAAGATGTATCAGGATCTCAAGCAAACCTTCTGGTGGACTCGCATGAAACGTGAAATTGCTCGGTTCGTGAATGAGTGTGATGTCTGTCGCAGAGTGAAGGTAGAGCATCAACGTCCAGCAGGTCTTCTTCAGCCTTTGCCTATACCAGAGTGGAAATTCGATCATGTGTAGATGTATTTCGTCACTTCGTTTCCAAAGTACAAGACAGGCAACGATGCCATCTTTGTGGTTATCGACAAGCTGCAAAAAGTTGCTCGTTTCTTGCCAGTCAAAGAATCTATCTCGGCAGCTCATCTTGCAGAGTTGTATACGTCAAGGATAGTATCTTTGCATGGTATTCCTCGGCTCATCTCATCTGACCATGGAAGCCTCTTTACTTCCAAGTTCTGGGAGTCCTTCCAGACTGCTATGGGTACTAAGATCCGTTTCAGCACTGCGTTCCATCCGCAGACAAGTGGTCAAGTTGAGAGAGTCAATCAGATCCTTGAAGATATGCTCAGAGCTTGTGTGATTTCGTTCGGCATGAAGTGGGAAGACTGTCTTCCATATGCTGAATTCTCATACAACAATAGCTTTCAAGCCACCTCACGCAAGGCCCCTTTCGAGATTCTCTACGGCATGAAGTGTCGTACCTCGCTTAACTGGTCTGAAACCGGTGAGCGTCAGATATTGGGCAAGTTATTACGATAACAAACATCGGGATGTTTCTTTCCAAGTGGATGATCTTGTCTATCTCAAAGTTTCTACCATGAGAGGCACTCAGCGGTTTGGAATCAAAGGGAAGCTAGCTCCTCATTTTGTTGGTCCTTTCAAAGTTGTTGGCAAGAGAGGTGGTCTTGCATATCAACTAGAGCTTCCTCCAAATTTCGCAAATGTGCACAATGTCTTCCATGTTTATCAGCTCCGGAAATGCTTCAAGACTCCTGAGGGAACCATTGACCTCCAAGATATCGATCTCCAAGAAGACCTCTCTTATCGTGAGCATCCAGTTTCTATTCTTGAAGAAACTGAGCGTAATACTCGCAACAAGTCTATCAAATTACTCAAGGTGAAGTGGTCTCATCATTCCGACAAAGAAGCTACTTGGGAACGCGAGGACCTTCTCCATTCCGAATTTCCAGACTTCTTTCGTTCCTAGATCTCGGGTCGAGATCCTCGTGTAGTGTGGGAGAGTTGTGACAGCTCAAGTGCTGCCCCTACCTTTTATGGCATGTAACCCCATTGTATGACTTGTGTCATGAGCTTATGAGATGTATTGCACCTTGTCCCCATGTGTTGTTTTGCATTCTTGCATCATCTCATCCATCATTTCACCAATCATGCCATTCATCATGCTTGCTTGTTTTCATGTGTTCTTGTGTCTTTGATTGTATGATTACTTGGAGTGTGCATTGTGTCATGTTGAGTATGAGGTGGTGGGAGTCATGTGTGCAAACTCCTCCTCTTCTTCCCTCTCTTTTCTTCTTCAACTAAACCCCCACCATATGCTTTTATACCAATGTGTTTTTCATGGCAGATTTAAGTTGTTTCAAAAAAATTGAAAATGTTCAAGAGGTGGCCCTAATAATGTTTATAATTTAGAGTTGAGTTCTTTTGTTGTTTGAGGTTGGGTTGTTTTTGTTTTTAAATAAGAAGAGGGCTGTTTTTCTCAAGTAATTAAAAATACTTGTTCAAAAAAATTCAGCATAGCATTTTTATTAATTGGAGCACATTATTTCTTCTTTACCAAAAATATTTTGTTTGCTCAAAATCCTTTATTTTCTTCTCTAGGGTTTTTCCTTTTGCTTTGCTATTTTAATTTAAAGAGATAGGCTGTGTTTTTATTTTCCTGTGTGCGTGTGGGCTGTGGCCTTCCCGGCCCATCCGGCCCAGCAGGTAGCCGACGGCTACCTGCTCCGTCCTCCTCCGTCAGGCGCGAGTGAGAGAGCAGAGCGCAGCAGAGAAAAGAGAGCGTCGTCGCGTCGCCGTTAGCCGCTCCCGAACGTCGAGTCCGGCCTATTTATAGGCGCGGATCCCTAGGGTTTCTGTTCCCCTCGTCGCCGCTGCCGCCTCCTTCTCCTTCCCCCTCGATTCCTCGCCTCTCCCTCTCTCTCAGGTAGCAGAGGAGCAGCAGTAGGAGAGAAATTCAGAGAAGCTCTCCGGTGTTCCTTCCTCGCCTCCACCGTCCCCGTCCCCATTGGTGATGGTGTGGGGTTCACCGCTGTCGTCCGCGTCCCGTTCCCGGCGATAGGGCGCTGTGGAGGGCTCCAGGAGACGTCGTCTTCTTCCCCCTCGCCGCGCGTGTCATCGGTCTGCTTCCCCTCCGTCGTCGACCCGTCTCCGCCTCTCCTTTACCTTCATCGCCGTCGTCGACCCGTCTGTCGCCTCCTCCCCTCGGTGAGAAGCCCGTTCCCTTTCGCGTAGTTTGCGTCTCGCCGTAGCCTCTGCCTCCGCCGTGCCCAGAGCCGAGGGACAGCTCCAGCTTGAGCGCCTCCGTGCCGTCGCGTGCTGCCGTCGATTAATGTGGGGATGGGTTCCCCAAGGACCCCTTTTCCCCCGCAGGTGGTTTGCTTCGCCGGAGACCCCACTGCGCTCGCCGTCCGTTGCCGTCGTGTCCCTGTCGCCGTAGCTGACGCCTCGCTGTAGCTCTGTCGCCGTAGGTCCAAACGCTCGAGCGTGAGCTCGCATCCGATCCCCCTCTTCGCGAGATGAGTGGAGGGATGGAATCCCCGGTTGTTCTTGCGCGTGTGTGTATGTTGACTCGCCGGATCTGCCGTGTGTCGCCGGAGGTCGTCGCCGCCGTTGCCCTATCACCGCAAGTGTTAGCCGATACAGTTTCATCAGACTTAGCGTTTGTGCTACTACTAGTGCCAGAGTTCCTCCTCTATGTTGTCGATCTAGTCCGTAGCGCAGTGGTAGCAACCCGCGGGAGTTGCCTGGAGGTCAGGGATTCGAAACCTCTTCCCCCCCTTTTTTCCTTTCTTTGTATTTTTTTTTCTTTTCCTTTGTCTTGTGGTTTATTTTATTCTTTTCATTTCTTTCTTTCTTTTGTATGGGCATGTATTAGTGAAATCTTTTTTCACATTGTGAGAGTGTGTATGTACATGTGTGTGTGTGTTTTGTAACAAGCATGTGTATGTGTGTGTTAGTGGGTGCATGTATGTGTATGTGAGTAGTGTATGTGCATGTGTATGTGTGTGTTTCACACACTAGTGTGAGAGTGTATGTTCTTGTGCTTTCATACATATAGGTGTGTGTGTATTTGCCTAAGGCATATATGCATATGTTGTGTGTATGTGTATGTGGGCATACATATAGATGTAGTGTATGTGTGCCTATATACACATGCTTGAGTGTGTGTGTTGATGGTTATCCATGTGGGTGTGTGGTGCATCCTATGTGGTTGGTGTGCTTGTGTGTGGTTTGTAGGTGCAATGAGAGAGTATGTGTGTGTATGTTATACATACACACACATGTGCATGAGTGGTCTATGATGTGTAAGTGTGTGGGCAAATGATGCCTTTTCTTATGTATGTGGGCTATGTGGATATGTGTGTGGTAGTTTCCATTCTAGATATGTTTACTACTGATGCAATTCATGCCATGCCATGTTTAGTTGCTCTAAGATGCATTTTTTCCATTTCTATTAGATAGGTTAAGTGACTTAAGTCACCCATGGAGTAAGGTTGCATTTTTCGACCCCATGTTTCTCCTTGATGCTCCATGCAAGTATATGAGTATGTGTATTGGTTTTGGGGTAGGACGAACCAATGAACTCATTGGAACTCTCAGATTTCACTTTTGAGCAAGTTGGTAAATCTGTCATTTTAGCTGATATGCTCTTTGGCATTTTTGCATGATTTAATCCATGCTTGCTTTGAGAGTTGTGCCAACTAGGAAATGCCAGTGTTTAATATCTAGTATGCCCTGGTATTTTTGTTTGACATGAGAATAACCCATGTAAGTGGGAAAAATGTTGTTTTGTGTCCAACTTAATGTTTCTGTTCAGCATGCTTTAAAATGGTTGTGTGAGAATCTGCTGTTATTTTTATGCCATGAAGAGTGGGTTGTATCTAGTGATATGTTTGGTATTTGCTCATGCTCAGTGCTAGTTATTTGTAATAGTTATTGCCATCTACTATCCTGTTAATTTTCATGCCAATAGGTGCTCTCTAGCATATTTAAGTATTGTTGTCAACTTGCTACTTTATAATTCCATATTCCAGAAAAACTGGAACTTTGACTAAGTCCCAGAAATCTGATTCATCATGTCAATTTGCTAGCTTCATGCTTATTGATGTGTGCCTCCTTTGCTGCTTGCATAGTTGGATAAGTTGATGTGGGTGTTGAGTAGATTCTGTCAATCACTTGGTTGTGGCTGTAGGAAAATTGTAGCTCAAGTTGTGGGCTGTGCCAGTTCCTATGTTGTTGTTTTGTGGCAGATTGGGTGTTTTACTGTTTTGTGAGTTGTGGGAGCTATACTCCGTGGAATTGATCGATTCTCGAGCCTAATGTGATTGGTTTTTCATTACCTATCCAGTGGCTGCCTTGGAATGCCAAGAGTTAGCCCATGTCTTTGATGATCTAGTGTTTTGCCTTCGTACCTTGTGGTGAGCGTATCGTGAGAACCGTAACTCCGTTTCTTTTGATCTTTATATGAATTTCCATCAATTTTGCATGATGCATCCATATTTTCCATGTTCATGCATGTCTAAATAAATTAACATGAGGTATTGTCCAGATTCATTAATAAACAAACTTTGCATGTGAAACATGACTAGTTTTGGATTGCCATGTTAAATTCTTCGTAAATGAATCATGCATCATCTTGGTTGTGCATTGCACCTTGGTTGGATGTTTATTGTTGTTGTCTCTGTTGGGTATACGCGAGCGTTGAATCTGAGTACGGGGATCCAGGAGAGTACAACTACGAGGACCCAGATACTTGTTTCACTGAAGAACCAACATGCAAGATGATCGTGCCCGGATTCCGTTACTATTCTTGCTTGCTAGTTTCTTGATCTTATCGTTACAATTGCGCTACCTACCACTTGATATCAGCCTCCTAATTGCCATGAAAGCCTCTAACCTCCACATCCCAACAAACCTTGTTTGGCTAAGTTACCGCTGCTCAGCTCCTCTTATAGTGTTCTTAGTTGCAGATGCAGGTTGTTCCATGTGACAACATGGATTTGGATATCATCATATTATCTGTTATTAATTTAATGAACATATATATCTTTGTATTAGTGGGAGGCTTGGCTTTTTGCTAAGTGTTTTGTTCCGCTGTTACCGCCACAGTTTCTTGTTACCGGTGTTATGTTTTCCATATTTTGCGCTCCTAGCATGCTCGGAGTTGTTATGGGGACCCCCTTGTTTATTCGGTTGAGATTAAAACTTATCTGGCAAGACCCAACATGGGTACTACATTTGCTAATAACTTAATAAACTTGCATAGGGCTTTGCAACCCCGTGGATAATTAATCAAGCCCCGGGCCTTCCTCATGAGTGTTGGTCCAAACTAGAGCACTGTGCGGGGCGAACCCAAGGCAACTTCGGAGATTTCTATCAGGCCACCGTACACTAGCTTATCCGTCGTGTCCTGAGACTGAGATACGCGGTTCTTATCGGGGTCGTCGACACGTCGAGAGGTCTTGCTAGATTTGTTTTACCTTTATCAAGTGTCTTGCGTGTGGACTCTGACTTTCTTTAGGTTTTCTTGAGGTGTTGGAATTCCTTTGGAATTACCTATGACGATCATGACATCCGTGGTCGAGGCTATTTTCGTGGAGTGTGGTTAATTTGGTAATGGATTAGTTGGAGCACCCCTGCAGGGTTAAATCTTTTGGAAAGCCATGCGCGCGGTTATGTGGACACTTGGATTATTGTTTAACACCCGGTTATAGTTAACTTGAATTAAACTCTATCAAAATGAACCAACTGTGTGAGTAACCATGATCGTCTCTGCTCGTGAACATGAACCGAGAGAGAACATGGTGGGGTTATGTATGATGTAAGTAGGTGTTCAGGGTCTCATAGAGATCATGTTAGTTTCGACCGTTCATCGTAGGGCACTCATATTTATTTAAATGTTGCCTAAGTTAGCCCCATATATGCTTAGTGCTGCTGCAAACTAAACACATACCCTTTTCTACCCATAAGCTTGCATAGTTTCAGAACCCGGTTGCTTGATTGCTGAGTCCCTGTGGCTCACAGTTTACTACAACACTCCAGGTGCAGGTACAGATGACTATGTGTAGGATGACCTTACCCAGTTGCAGTGGGAATATGATGAAGAGAGAGGCAGAATGTACGTGACGTATCTGGACGAGTAGAGGGCCTTGGTCGTGATCCTAGGGCTAGCTTGATAGTATCATTGAAGTCATTTTTCTTCGTTTGATTTCGTCCGTAGCCGGACCCTGTCTTCAACTTGATGTTACGAATTGTGTGGATTGTAAGTTAGCATGTGGCGAGTGTAAGCCAACCTTGTATACTCATCTCTTTCTATAATGTATGTTGTGATGGTACTATTCTTGCTAATGGCAAGATGCGCCTCTATCCCTTGCGGGGCCCTCGTGCCTTAAAATGGATAGGCACACATCTTGGGCGTGACACATATACCCTAGAAGGAGAGGAAGCACGCCCTTTGAGAGGTCTACGCCGTAGAGCTTGTAGCCCTGAAGTATAACCCATGGTCGGCTTACCCAATCACCTTCGATCGACATGACCACCTGACCAGTATCCATCATGGGGGTTCAGCCGCCCTCGTCCTAGATCCCATGATACATGGGTATCACCTCACTAAAGTCCTATTGGATGGAGGAAGTAGCCTTAACCTGATGTACTCAGACACGGTGAAGAAGATGGGTATAGATCCGTCGGGGATGAAACCCAGTAACACTACCTTTATAGGAGAGATCCCAGGCGTCGAGGCCCAGTGCACGGGCTCTGTAAGACTGGAACTAGTGTTCCGCTTGCCCGATAAATTTCAAAGCGAAGACTTGATCTTCGACATTGTACCATTCCGCAGCAGCAATCATGCCTTGCTAGGCCGTACAGCATCCGCTCGCTTTAATGTTGTCCCAAACTACGCATAGCTCAAGCTCAAGATGCCCAGCCCCAAGGGGGTCATTATTGTCAACGGCAACACAGAGCGCAACCTCCGAACTGAGGAACATGTGTTGTCCCTGGTGGCCGAATTTCATTACAATGATGATCGGCAAATGCCGACATCTTCCGTAAAGGCACGTAAGGTTGGGAAGCGAGCTCGGTTTTAGCCCGCACTCTCAGAACCTTCTTCTGCCCATAAATAGGGACTGTCCCCCCATCACACAGCCCTAGGACCAACAAAGCATGTGCCGAGAAGTCACAACATCTCCCTCAAAATTCCATGGGCAGTAGGGGGGAACTATCAAAGGGTCAGCGTTCGGTTGGACCGAACTACTACCATTACGTGTCTTCTGACATACTATAGGTGCCATCAAGTACCTGCTAAAGCGTAAAGCTCATTCAAACTTTGGAACTTCTCTAGATTTTCTTTCCAAAGTCCGCTCGCCGAACAGCAATACCCATAGAGGTATATAACTCCTTACGAGGCGCAGGAGCGGACTTACGACAGGGCACATCGAGGACGTTAGGTCACCCATCGAAAACCCCTAGTACAACCCCTCGTGTAAAATTTGTATTTAATTTTAATATACCTGTAAACAATTGCTTTGACAATTTGAATAATAAGAATTGTTGAGAAAAATATAAAACCATTAGTCGCTTCACTGTCTTTTTGGCACATACTCTATATTCTCCCTTTTCTTGTGAAATTGTTTGGTACACATTATGATGCAACCGGCTAAAAGACCGGGGGCTTGAACTTAACAATCGTCCTAAGCACAATCGGTTATCCGTTCGGCGTCTCAGAATTCTTCTTTACATGCATTGGTTCCGAACTATATCTTGGGTCAATATTTGGGTTGCCCGGCTCTTGTGCTTGCCCCTTTACGTTCCGCTCGTTCGGCTAAAAGGGCGAAGGGAGAACCATTGCAATTGTACTTTCAGCTAGCCTCGTCAAGCACCTCAGGGGAGAAAGCTGAAAAATGACTTATGCGAGAACCGATTTGCAAATCCGAGTTTAGGTGTTATACTAAAAACCTCGTTAAAGGTTATTCTTTGTCATATGTTGGGTTTGGTATTTGTACAATCCATGTGATATCGGCTTTAGCCACGGTTCATCCGAACATCAAAAATCACTAAGGGCTAGTCATCAGCCCCCCGCATTCTTTTCTCGCGCTCCTACGGCTAAGTGAAAGCCATAACGCATTATGGTCTGATTGCCTTGTCCACCTCACACTACCACCTTCGGGTACCGATAGCTCGGCTAAGGGTCACTATGCGTAGGCAGAGACACCTCCTGTAGTATCTACATGGGGGCTGAAGTTGATGACTCGCAACTTTCAGTTTCAACGTCCACACAAGAGTTTTCAAGAATGCAAAACATGAAAGACATGATAAACCATGCATCACAAATATAAATGCATTAAAAGGTCTTCAGACATATTACAACGCATTTACTTATAAATGTTTTCTTTTGAACACTGAGCCTCTATTGCCCGAGCACCCTCCATCACTATGGATAATATCGCTTAGGACACCTATGCGCCTTTCCAAGGGGTGGAGGAGCGGTGGCTATCTTCATCGGATCAAGACCCAGCCAGTGCACCTTGGCCCTTGCAAAGGCCATCCGAGCTCCCTTGATACAAGAGGAATGCCTTAGTGCGTCGATCCGAGGCGAGGCGTCGCTCATCTTCTGCACCAGGACAAAGTAGTTGCTCGACAATGGCTCGTCAGGCCATAGCCGGATACAAAGATCCTTCATGGCCGGCTCCGCCATCCAGTGTAGCTCCATCAACTGCTTCAGCTGCTCGACAATTAGAGGTGAGCGCTTGGAGGCTTCGAATTGCGCCCGAAATAGCAGGGCTTCATCTCCCTCCCCCCGTGAAGCATAGAACTAGTCCGTGTCCGCTATGCTCTTCTGGCGGTCTCAGCAGGTGCCTGTGGAATGCCACACTTGGATGAGCAATGCGAACCTGCTATCACCAAAGACACACCACAGTAAATACGGCCTACCATCCGTGATAGCCTTCACTTGGCGGACTTGCTCTTCAAAGAACCCTCTATCCACCCGCTCCCTTTGGAGATCGGTTTTCAGAGTGGATAGTTTGGCGGCCTGCTCCTTTCCTTTCTTGTCAAGGTCCTCACACTTCTGGCCGACGTCCTTGAGCTCCAGCTTGATTTCCCCCAACCGAGCCTCATGCTTGGAACTGGAGCTTTTAAAGCGGAAAGTGCAGCAGCCGATTGTTTGTCCGCCGCCATATCGTCCACGACGTCTTGCTTCGCCTTCTTTAGCTTGGCCTTGAGCTTCTCAATTTCCTTCACCGAGGTTGGGTAAGAATCAAACATATAAATACTGCGTTGACAGTATGGTAATGAAAATTTCGGATATTGTAATCCGTCTTACTTTGTGCCTCACCAAATGTCTTGTTCAGAGCATCAAACTCATCTTCAGAGCTCTTGAGCTTCCGATTTAGCTGGTCTAGCACGGCGGCATTAGCAGCCAATGCCGATAACGAAGCCTAGAAATAACTAAACCCTATCAGGTTACATGGGTTCAAACCTCCGAATTTTCATAAATATGATCCTATGTTAGGTCCTCTTAAGGGTTGTTATAACATTCCGAACAAATATTTTTTTGTACATTGTCCGGACAATAATTTATGAATGGCCCCCAGGTGATTTTTTCTAAAACTCACCTAGGGCTCGGGGGCTGCTATATATACAGAAAAGATAGCACAAATATAATAAATTAATATGCTAGAAATATAACATTACGTGGCTCACTTGGAAGCCCGTCAGAAGCCCGTTGAAAGCCTCCTTCAGTCCGCTATCAATGGACTGAATTCTTTGTAAAGCGACACCCATAAGGGTGTTGTGCTCCTCGGAAATGGAGGCACTTGATAGAGCCTCCGCCATAACCTGACACCCATTGGTCCATGGCGCCAGGGGTGATCGGTTAACCCGATCTCCAACCGGGAATTGAACCAGTGCCTCCAGAGGCGTGGTGCGCTCCGGAGATGACCTTGGAGGGGACTGGGCAACCCTTTGTCCGGTCTCCCCAGTATCCGGGAGGGGCTCCTCCCCCCGGTCTTCGGCAACCGAGGCGTTAGCCTTGACCATGATGTCATCACCCACACCGCTCGTGTTTGGCTCCAAAGGAGCCTGGTGGGATGACACCTCTGCGTCATACTTCATGGCGCCCGAAATAGTGGGATGCGACATGGTCCCACTCTCCGCTAGCTTGGCAGGTGGGGTCTCCCGGTCCGAAACTTGGTCGGTGGGGAGAACGCATGGTGGGCTGCAGATCAATAGGCGCTCACATGTTAATAACATTTAAAAGCGTGGCATTAATGGCCAAGAGAGTATTCGGATTCTTACCTTCGAGCTGGCGGCTTGACCCTTAGGTTCCTTTGAGGAACCTTCTCAAAGTGTTCGGACTCGGTATCTCAGTCCGAACTGTCGGGCAGAATCATCTACGGCCGATGCACCTTCTTTGGGGCAAGATGAGGTATGTCCTCTGCGGTGTCCAGTGACGCCTCCCTCTTTCGTGCGAGGGGGAAATCGCCTTCCCCCTCGTCCTCTTCTCCTCCTCTTGATTAGAGGAGGCATGGGTTTCCTCGAACACAGCATCTGACTATTCCTTGATGTGAAGACCTCCTTGCCTTCTCTTCTTCTTCTTCTCTTTCTTTTCACGCACCTTGTAAGGCGCCACAATGAGCATCTCCGACAACAGCTTGGACCTGATATCTTCGGTATGAGGTGACAGGTAGTTGAGGCCCGTGGCCTTGCTTAGCCATTCCAGCAGAGGTGATCGGAAAGTGCTTAGAGTTTCTTTTGGAAAATGGAGCCGATCAAAGAAAACTATGTTATACCTGGGAAGGTGGGTTTTCGGCGTGTAGGCCCTGATCCTCCTCCTCGGCTGGATAGCTATCCTGAGCCTTGATCAGTGCCTTCCACAGCGTCTCCGGAGTGGTGCGGAAGAGCCGACGAATAGTAGGTTCATTGTCAGGACGATAAACCCACATGGGAGAGGCCCGCCGCTGGCAGCGGAGGATGCGCCACCGAAGCATGATTTGGACCACGTTGGCCATCTCGACCTTGCCTTTGATCATTGAGGCGATGCGCTTCTGCAGGTTGTCCACCACTGTGTTCGACCCTCATTCGAGGCCCTTCCGGAGCCATGAGGTAAATCTAGTGGGGGGGACCGGATCTGAATTTGGTCGGAGCAGCCCGGCCTTCCTCCCTTGCCTTGGTGATATAAAACCACTCTTTTTGCCAAATCTTTATGGTGTCAATGAAGGTATCGGATGGACATCCGACGCGGGGGAGCTTGCTGATGACCGCCCCGCTACAGTCTGCGTGTTCGCCTGGGACGCACTTCGGCTTGATATTGAATACCTTGAGGCAAAGTCCGAAGTGCAGTTCGACCCGCAAGAAGGCCTCATAGACGGTGATGAAGGCCGATATGTGCATGAAGGAGTTCTGCGGGAGGTCGAGAAAGTCGAGTCCATAGAAGAACATGACGCCCCTGACAAAGGGGTGGAGCGGGAAGCTTAGTCCTCAGATGAAGTGAGGAATGAATACCACCCTCTCGCCTAGTTTGGGGGTAAGAACCACCTGGTTCTTCTCCGGAGCATAGTGGTAGATGATGGCAGGGAGTTAGCCGGTGTCCTTTAGGTCCCGGATATCCTGGTCGGTGACCGTGGAGGCCTCCCACTTGCCGTTGGAACCAGAACCAGCCATGGCCAAGCTCAGAGGAGGAGGAGGAGTGGAAGAACTGGATATGGGCTCTGGAAGCTAGGAGATTGGGGAAGCAGAGGATGCGAATGGGAAGCACGGCTTGGCCTTGGGGTTTTTCTTCCCCTTTTATGGGGATTCTTGCCAGTTAACTACCCTTTACTGCGATGTGAATCCCTCTACTTCTCAAGACATGAGTGTCGTTATACGCGCATGATTAATCATATCCCATGTGGAATGGAGAATGATATATGCATTGATGGATCGTGCTGATGAAAACACGGCCTCGAATCACGAATCGAGTTTTTGCAACTGGTTTAGCAGTCGTGGTGGGCTGTGAACTTTTGTGAGAAAGGTTGTCAGGGAATACTGTTTGCTCCTTGATGCTTGGCCTTCAAAGTTGAGCTTTTCATGGTACTCGGGCGATCCTCTAATCGGGAAAACTACATGTCATCGCAGGCCGAACTAAATTCGGAGGGAAGAACTCCCCTCACAAGACAAAGATTCTGATCGTACGAAGCAGCTGGAGCTAAGACCCTTGGCGTTGGAGGCTAGTTAGGGGGCTACTAAGGGAGTCCTGGTTTAAGGGGTCCTCGGGTGGTCGACCTGTTTCTTATGGGCCGGACTATATGGGTCGTTTACCGAACATTGGATTGATCAATGGCCCTGTCTCCAGGAAGGAAGCTTCGGGAAACATAGGATGTCCTCCACGTTTGGAGTAGTGAATAGGCATGTTTATCCCTTCGATGTGTAACCGACCATGTGTAAACCCTAGGTTTCCTCGGCGTCTATATAAGCCGAAGGGTTTTAGGTTGTAGAAAAAAGGACAACTCATCTAGGGTTTATCTATTCGATCTCGAGGTAGATCAACCATGTAAACTTCATATCATCAATATAATCAAGCAAGACGTTGGGTCTTACTTCCATAGGAGGGCTCGGACCTGGGTAAACATCATCTCCTTTGTCCTGTGTTACCATCGATCCTAGTCTCACAGCTCGGGACCTCCTACCCGAGATCCGTCGGTTTTGACATCGACACCGGGGAATGATAGTGAATGAGTTCTTGACGCGGCATCTAGCGCCCCTCTAGTCTCACTCGAGGCCCATGTGGGACTATCAGGGAAATGGCGAGGACATTAGGCTTCGGTCCACACGCCTGACCCGCGGGGAGCTGAGCAGGGCTATGACAACCCTGCTCAACGGCAACCTCAGAGACCTTCCCGAGGCTTGTGCCCTATTATATTGTCATGATGAAAAGGTTGATCTGGTCGTTGCGATGCCCACCTTTGACGAATGAGGGCTTTCCCTATCCTAGGGTACTGGTTCCCCGGTGGCGGTGTCCTACGGCGACACCGTGGGCGGGGAGGACTCGGAGGAGCCAGCAGACGATGATTTGGAGGAAGTGTCCCCTCCGTCGTAGAGTGCGCTCCTACACGGCTTCGAAGATGACGATGATGCCGGCGAAGCCTTTGTTGCAAGTCCTCCACATTTCGCCAGGGTTCTCAGGGGTCCGGGGCCCACCCCTGATGTCACTCGATCCGTTGTCCAGTTGAACCCCTGGAAACGTGGGGCCGGCCCCCTCCGGTGTGCCCTGCTCGTACCGGAAAGGTGGCTGAAGTGCCCATCTTTCCCCCACCCGAACGATAGCCTGTGGGCGAGACGGACGTGTGTGGGGCCGGAATGGCCTCTCCATCCATGGACCTTGCGGACAATGCCCCTGCTCCCCCATGTGGTGGCTCCCTCCCGGATAAGGGCGAGGGCATTTCCACCATCGTCGTGGTGGAGAAGAAGAGGAAGTGGGTCGACATCGAAGAGTAAGTAATCCTGTTTAGCTTTGGCCGCTTGCCGATGGCTCACGTGCTGATGATCCCTCCATTGCTTGGTAACTAGGAGTGTTGCTATGCTGAAGATGAGGAAGAAGAAAGCGGGCGTCAAGTAGAAGGTGCTTTCTAACTGACGCCCGTTCTTGGCACCCTACCAATGCCTGACGAGGCGCCAGATGTCGTGGGTGAGGGGGCTCATGGGGTCACTCTCCCTGTCATGGCCGCGGAGCCCCCGATGCCCATTGGGGTGGCCGTTTCTACCATTGAGGGCACGTTAGTGCTGTTGTCTGAAGAGCCAGCACCTGAGGGCCACCTGGTCGCAGATTCATCTGTATCTGCCTTGCATGTGGTTGTAGCACAGCCCCTAGTGCCTTCTACTCCTCATGCTTCTGCCGCCCTGGAGGCGACTCCAGCGGTCTCATAGGCACCATCTCTAGAACAGGCCCTAACACTTCCATCATGCAGTCTTGGCGCACTGTATGGATCCTACTCAGCTCTGGATCAGGTCTAGGATGCCCTTACGGGCGCTGATGATCGCCTCACGAAGGGACGTCTGGGGATCCCCTCCGGGTGGCTCCAGGGTAATGCCTTTGTCGTGGTGGTTTGAGGCCTAGCCGAAGCCGCCCGACTGAAAGCAGGAAGGAGGCCGCATCAGCCAGAGCAGCCCGCGATGTGGCACTAACCGATGCAGTGTCTGCTACGAAGCGCTGCGATGAGGTGGAGGTCCACCTGAAGGCTCTTCAGGAGGAGAGGACCGTGCTTGCAGAAGAGCTTCGCCAGCGGGAGGAAGACCTCAAGACCACTGAGGGCAATCTTACCGACCATGACTCCGCATTGTCCAAGGCTGTGTCCGACCAAGCCATGAAGCACAAGCACCTGGACGCGCCGAGGGAGGACGTAGCCATGGAGAAGGCTCAGCTTGACTCTAGGGAAAAGGCCCTTGTCACGGCTGAGGAGAGGAAGGTTGTGGAGCTCAATGCCCTCCCCTCCTTCGAGCTCAGTCACCACCATCACTTCACTCCATCTGTCGGGGAGGGTCTACGGAACCCCTGGTGGCTCCTGAGAGCGGCTTCGCGGGGCTTTCTTCAAAGCTCGTTGAGGCGTTGGAGGGTGCCGTTGCCAGGGTGGAGGAAGTCTTGGAGAGCGAGTGACGCGCATCTTCAGCCACCTCTTCCTTCACGAGTCGAGTTTTGAATTCGGCTCCATGATCCGCCTGGTTGATCCCGAGGTTCGCACTACCATGACAACGGCCGTGGAGGGTGTTGTGGAGGCACTGATGAAGAAGTTTGCCAGCATTGCCGTTCCCCCACCTCCAATAGCTGTGACGGTTAGTGGCAATGATGATGATGGTAGTGACCTCGATGACGAGCTCTATTGGGGATATAAGCCCGTGGTGAGACCCACCCAGGTGGGGTCGGCTTATGCTTGGCGGCTCATAAGCCAGACAAAGGCCAATGGGCCTAGATACATATGGCGTTTTACCAAAGATTGGCCTGGGCGAGACCCAGACCAAGACAGCATGAATACCCAGGTCGGAGTGTTATGAGTCGGAGGACTATGAGCTGTCGTTTCAAGCGGCCGTCTTCATGGAGGGTTCAACAACAGGCACGAGCAGTACAGCCGCTGGAGCAGCCGGGTCAGGGGCTAATCCGCCGCTGGATCAAGTTCTCCTGGATCTGATGAATGAGCTCACGGCTCTGATGGCAACTGAGGTCACACCGGAGAATAAGGCCGCCCGAAACGCGGAGATCTCAAGGGTAAAGGAGCAGATGACCGAAGTTCACCAAGGAATCAGCGTGCCGAAGGCCCAGATGGATGCAGAGGCAGAGCGCCTTAAGGCGAATGCTTTCCGCCTCGAGCTGGAGCAGCAATCCATGGCAGCAGTTCAACAGATGAGACATCAGTCCCGCTTGCCAGAACAATTTGAGGCTAGGAATCTTTTTAACACACCGGGGGCGGGACAGACCGCAGAAGCACTGGAGAGTCGGCAACCCGGCTCGGTACGATTTCTATCCCGGACGAGGCGCCCTTTGCAAAAGAGGTGAGGAATGGCATTGGATACCTGCAGACGGCGATGGCCTAGCAGGAGAAATACACTTACAATCAAAGTCGTGTGCACTCCACCCCCTTCCCCAGCCGCAGCTTCAGTCGGCGTTATGAGTCACCAGCGGTGTCTAGTAGTGACCAACACCGGACCCCGCCACGAGATTAGGCGGCTCTGGATGCTCAGGCTCTGGTGGACCGGGCAAGGGCATGGCACGGGGAAGCGGCTCTGGTTACGATGGCGACTTATCAAGAACCGGCACTTTCTATTTCAGTAAGAGCAGGAGAAACCACCAGGGCGGTGGGAGTGCCGTGCTTGATGAAAGCTTTACGGAACGAATGTCTACCGAAAGATTTCAAGGGCCCTCACAAGGTCCGGAATTATACTGCTGATCTGCCCCGAGAGGCATGGATTGAGAGATATGAGCTAGCAATGGAGATGTTAGATGTCAGTGACGTAGTGTGCGCCAAGTACTTTATCATGATGCTGGAAGGTCGGGCTCACACGTGGTTGAAGGTCTTGCCACCCAACATCATTAATTCCTGGGCCGAGTTAAGGGAAAAGTTCATCAAAAAATTCCAGGGAACATGCAAGCAGCCCATGACGATTGTGGACTTGGATCATTGCGTTCAGCAGGAGAATGAGTCGTCTCATCATTGGTTCCGACGGGTCTCGACCATTATCGACTCGTCTGAGCAGATTACGGTGGCTCAAGAAGTTTTGATTCTAGAAAAGAATTGCCACTTCATGCCTTTGAAGTAGAAGCTTGGCCGGCTCAAGCGCTCGTGTCAGGACATGGGGAGAGCTCATGGCGGTTCTCACAAAGTACACCAATTTTGATAATACGAAGGATCCAGGTTCTGATGAAGAAAAACCCGGTCAGGGCAAGAAGAGCAACAATGGTAAGAGTCCGGCAGGCAACGGCAACCAAGGCAAGAGGAAGAATCCGGATGGCGGGTCAGAATTGGTGGCCAACGCCAGCACCGGGAACAATCTTGCTAAAGGCAATGGGAACTTCAGACAACCATTTAATAAGGGTAAGTCTCCATTTAATTTGGAGGAGCTGCTGAATAAACCTTGCCCAGAGCACAGCCGGCCCAACAAGGTGGCGAATCACTCCTGGAGAAATTGCCACATTATGCACATGTTTCAGGATTACAGTCTGTAGCAGCATAACAACAATGGCGAAGGCCCACCGGGTGGCTCAGGGCCGGGCGGATCTGGTGCGGGCTTGGGGTCTGGCGGTTCAGGATCTGGCTATCAGGGCCAGGGCAGCCATGGAGGGCATCATCAGCAAATCAATGGTAATAATCAGCAGCAAAATGACCAGTCAGGGTATCAGAGGAATCTGAAGCAAGTCAGCTCAGGTCAGTATCATGTTTTTACAACCAGCCTTAACAGGCGGGACCAGAAGTTGCGAAAGGGAGCGATCAATGTTGTCACACCGGCTCTCCCGCGGTACTTGAAGTGGTTAGAGTACGACATAACTTGGAGTAGAGAGGATCACCCGCTGCGTGTTGCCGACTCGGTATGGCTGGCGTTGGTAGTTGCCCCTCAAGTCGGAGGATATGTGTTCACCAAAGTACTTATGAATGGTGGCAGCATCATCAATATTTTGTACTACGACACTTTCTGCCGGATGAAGTTGCTTGATAAGGATCTTAAGCCTTCCTCAACGATTGATCATGGTGTGGTTCTTGGCAAGTCAGCCTATCCGGTGGGGAGGATTTCTTTGGAAGTCACCTTTGGCGACGAACACAACTACAGGGTAGAGACCTTGTGTTTTGAGGTGGTTAAGATCAAAAGCCCATATCATGCTCTATTTGGACGACTGGCTTACGCCAGGTTCATGGCTAGGCCTTGTTATGTATACCTGCAGCTCAAGATGCCGGTCCTGAAAGGAATGATTACGGTGCATGGTAATCGAGAGACGACTATTGAGTGTGAGGAAGGAGACGCAACTCATGTAGAGTCAAGTTGCGCGGAAGAAGAGCTCAAGTTCTATAAGAAAAATGTTGACCCGGAGGATATAACTCCTCTTAATAAGCCCACCAAGGAATCTGAGCCACCCCTCAAGTTCTCGGCGGATGACACCAAATTAGTGGATTTCGCTCCAGGCGACTCATCGCAGCAGTTTACTGTTGGAGCCAATTCGGATCCCAAATAGGTAAGCACGCTCATCGAATTCATCCATGAGAATCGGAACATCTTTGCATGGAAGCCTTCTGACATTGCCAGGTGTACCGAGAGAGTTAGCTGGGCACCACCTTAATGTGGATCCTAAGTTTAAGTCGATCAAACAGTTTCTATGGCGTTTCAATGAGGAGAGGCGCAAGGCTATTAGTGAGGAGGTGGCCCGGCTCTTAGCGGCAGGTTTCATCATTGAAGTGTTTCACCCAGAGTGGCTTGCTAACCCGATGCTAGTGCTTAAGAAGAACGACACGTGGCGTATGTGTGTGGATTACACGGATCTTAACAAGGCCTGTCTGGCTGATCCGTTTGCTCTCCCTCGTATTGACCAGATCATTGATGCAACGGCGGGTTGTGAGAGCCTATGTTTCCTGGATGCTTATTCTGGTTATCATCAGATCAAGATGGCAGTCCAGGACCAAGAGAAGACGTCTTTCATCACGCCTTTTGGTGCCTTCTGCTATGTGTCTATGCCTTTCGGGCTCAAGAGTGCCCAGGCGACTTATCAGCATTGTGTGCAAAACTGTCTTCACAACCAAATTGGACGCAACGTTCATGCATATGTGGATTACATTGTGATTAAATCCAGGAAGAAGGAGACTTTGCTGGATGACCTAAAGGAGACCTTTTACAACCTATGAGTCTACAAGTTGACGCTTAACCCGGCTAAGTATGTTTTCGGTGTTCCTGCAAGAAAGCTCTTGGGATTCCTATTCTCTGAGCGTGGCATTGAGGCTAATCCAGATAAGATCAAGGCTATCACTTCCCTGTCTGAGCCGGCATGCATCAATGATGTTTAGCGCCTGGCGGGACGGTTTGCTGCGTTAAGTCGGTTTATAAGCCGCCTTGGTGAGAAAGCCATCCCTTTGTACCAGATGATGAAAAAGACACACAACTTTGTTTGGAGTACGGCGGCGGGTGAAGCATTTGAAGCCCTCAAAAGACAGCTCACAAAGCTCCCGGTTCTAGCAGCTCCGACTGAGAAGGAGCCTTTGCTCTTATATGTGGCCACTAATAACAGGGTCGTCGGTGCCGCAATTGTTGCGGAACATAAGGAGACAAGGAAGGAGTTTCTGGTTCAAAGGCCGGTTCATTATATCAGTGAAGTTCTGATAGAGTCCAAGAAGAGATATCCACATTGGCAAAAGCTAGTATATGGAGTGTTCATGGCTAATCATAAACTGAATCATTACTTCCTGGGGCACCAGGTCACAGTCGTTACCTCTTCCCCATTGGGAGATATAATTCAAAACAGAGAGGCCACCGGCAGAATTGCTAAGTGGGCATTGGAGCTTGGACCTCTTAATCTCAAATATGTGCCACGCACAGTGGTCAAGTCTCAAGCCCTGGTGGACTTCATAAACGACTGGATGGACTGTCAGGCGCCCAAGGAAAAGCTGGATAACACATACTGGAAGATCTACTTTCATGGATCCAAGCAGCTGGAAGGATCAGGGGTAGGGGTTGTCTTGACCTCTCCCAAAGGTGATAAATTCTGTTATGTATTAAGGTTCATGTTTCCTTCTACTAACAATGTAGTTGCGTACGAAGCTCTGCTTCATGGCCTCCGGGCGGCTAAGGAGATGAACCTGAGCCGAGTTAGGTGTCTCGGCGACTCAGACCTGGTGGCTCAGCAAGTCTCAGGCACTTGGGATTCCAAAGACCCATGGATGGCGGCTTATCGTCAGGCGGTGGATGTCATTGCTGGTCATTTCAAGGGTTATCAGGTGGATCATATTGATCGTCGCAAGAAGAGGCGGCTGACGCCCTGTCAAGGCTAGGGTCCCAATACCTCCTAATGTTTCTTAGATGTATTGCGTCACCCGTCGGTTAAATTGCCTTCGGAGGACGACTTGGCCGTACCTGACCCGAAGGGACAGGTGGTGGCGGCTCTACATGCTATTCCTGACTGGACCGTGCCTTACTTGACGTACCTAACTCGTGGCGAGTTACCTGATGATGAAAGTTTGGCTAAACATATCACCAGGCGGTCTAAGTCTATGACTATAATCAATGGTGAGTTACATAAGTGCAGCCTCACTGGCGTGTTCCAACGTTGTGTTTCACCTAAAGAAGGCAAGGAAATCTTGAGTGAAATTCATGCTGGCGATTGTGGTAATCACGCCGACTCAAAATCTCTGGTGGCCAAAGCATTTCGACATGGTTTCTTCTGGCTGACGGCTCAAAGAGATGTACAGGATTTGGTTCGCAAGTGCGATGGATGTTAGAAGTTCGGTCCGTGTACTAACGTCCCAGCTCAAGAGTTGCGCATGATTCCAATTACTTGGATGTTTGCAGTTTGGGGGCTTGACATGGTCGGGCCTTTCAAGAGATCCAAAGACAAGAAGACCCACCTTTTGGTGGCGGTGGACAAATTTACCAAGTGTGTAGAAGCTGAGCTGGTCAGCAAGTGTGATGCGGCCATGGCGGTTCCATTCCTTAAAAAGTTGATCTATCGTTTTGGTTATCCTCATAGTATCATCACAGATAATGCCACAAACTTACCAAGGGGGCTATGCAAGTATTCTGTGAGACCCACCCAGGTGGGGCCGACTTACGCTTGGCGGTTCATAAGCCAGACAAAGGCCGATGGGCCTAGAGACATATGGCGGTTTACCAAAGATGGGCCTAGGCGAGGCCCGGACCAACACAACATGAAGACCCGAGAAGTTAAGCTGCACGAAGACGGCTTGCTCAGGAAAGCAAGGTGACACAGAGATAGAATCGAATACATTGTAAGAGTCGGTATGAGACTTGTAACCCGTGGTCTTGGCCTCCTATATAAAGGCGAGACCCGGGGCGACTTAGAGAGAGACCAACTGATCGAGAGCTAGGTCAAGCAAATCCGCTCCCTTGTAATCAATACTCCAATAATTACAACACAAGCAGGACGTAGGCTTTTACCTCATCTCGAGGGGCCAATCATAGGTAAACTTGTGTCCTTCGTCCCAACCAACCCCTTTGAGTCCATCACCTTAGCGATGGCCTCGAACATAAGTCCTCGGACATTTGCCGTGATAAAACCAAGACAAGCTCCCTGCGATCGTGACGAGCGGTGGCGCCAGCTCCTCTTAGCTCCTCCTCCTAGTTCCTTTCCTGTAACATTCATTGTGCCTCGCGAAGGAGTTAGACTTGTTTGCATTTCCGGAGACATTTAATGCTTGTAATAATTGTTGAATCATGTGGTTGCTTTCTTCGCCTTGTTTCCTTCCTGCTTGCCGTAATGCTCTCCGTCAGCAGGACTAGGATCGAAAGTAGGTCTAGAGGGGGAGTGATTAGACTACTTGACCAATTGAAAAACTACTTTTCCCAATTTTAAGAGTTGGCAGATTTTAGCATTCATGGCAAGTAAAGCACACCTACACATGCATGTCTACGAGTATAGCAACGGAAAGAAAAGACAAGCATGATTAGTAAAGGAAGGGTTGGAAGAACAAACTCAATTTGGAGACACGTTGGTTTTTTCCGTGGTTCCGATATGTGGTGCTATCGTACATCCACGTTTATGGAGTCTTCAACCCATGGAGGGTAACGGTCGCGAGAGTCCACGAAGGGCTCTACCCATGGAGGGTTCCACGAAGAAGCAACTTTGACTATACCATAACGGCTTTCGTCCATGAAGGACTAGCCTAATTCGGGGTAGATCTTCATGAAGTAGGCAATCTCCTTGCCCTTACAAACTTCTTTGTTCACTCCACAACACAAAGTAGGAGGCTCCCAAGCGGCATCTAACAAATCTAGGAGGCACCACCCTCAAGAAGGTATTATGCTCGATAATGTTGATGAAATCCTTGCTCTTGTGCTTCAAGATGATAGACTCGTCAACACACTATCACTCTCTCACAAATTTGGCTTTGGTGGAAGAGATTGATTGGGTGGAAAGCAACTTGGGGAGGCTAGAGATCAAGATTAATATGGTTGGAATGGAATGGCATGTTCTCAACCGCTGTTCAAGAATTCGTTCGATTAACCAGTTAACTTGCCGATTAATCCCCACTCGTTGGGTCATCGAGTAGCCGATTAACTAAGAAATCACCCGGTTAACTAATTAAATGGCCGATTAACTTGCCGATTAGCTTATTAATCCCCTACCCGCTAGCCAACCGAGCAGCTACCAGTTAACGATTTCCTCAACAATGATCTCAACACATGAGTAGGTGGCTCTCTCTCTCTCAGAAAATCAATTGGTACGAGTGGGGATCTGTTCTGAGTGCTTCTGACAGGGAGATGACCCCGGGGTAGCCTCGAAGACCCCCTTGTGGGCCAGACAAACGTAGTCAGAGTGCGGGCCACTTTCTCCAGCTGCCCGGCTGCGCCATGCCAGTTGCGACCGTCCGGTTAGGGCCTGTCGGCTTCCCCATCGCCGGCCGTGGGGTGCTAGCCGGCTGGGGGACCCTCCCCCAGCCGGCCGGGCATCGGATGCCGTTGTCAGGATGTGCGCAACAATAGTGGGCTCCCATCCCGCCGGGGGTCAGCGCCCGCATGGCCATAGCAAAGGCGTCAAGGCCTGCACGACAACAGTGGACCCCTTCTCATCAGGGGTCAGCGCCCCGCGTGGCTACAGTGAAGGTGTTAGGGCTTCCAGCACTGACTAACGATGACCGGAGCTCCAACAGTGCCAGCCTGCCTCCACCACTCCGTTACCTGCCCCGGCGTGGCCACAGGACTACCGGTCCTGCCGCTGACTTCGGCCGAGCGTCGTGTGATGACGCCGGGAGAGGCGGTCCGTGCCACGACATGAATGGTGTCAGGAACCGCCACACGGGTCCCCTCACGGGTCCAGTTGGGACTCTTCAGCCGGCGGGCACTACTAGTGACGAGACCCCACGGCCAGCGGGTCCCACAGCCGGCCAGAGAGGCTGCCGGTTGGGCCCCCCCACGACTTTCCAACCATACAGTAATTCGGGGGGTTGGCCTATAAAACCCTTCGGGCCACCCCCATGTAGGGGGACGGTCAGTTGATCAAGCACCACCACGTACTACCCACACACACTCCCGCAGGAGGGCAGAGAAGCCGGCTAGACTCATCTTCCTCTTCGGCCCATACAGCTCGAGGAGCACCATTGTAACCCAACCCTTACTTCAACAAGATCTAGCAGGACTAGGGGTATTACCTCCCTCGGAGGGCCCTGAACCTAGGTACGTCACGTGTTCGCCACCGTCCATGCCTAACCCTGCTCCCGGAGCCCGCCGGCATCCTTTCGGTCCCCCTCGATAAGCCTACCCATGGCATCTGCCGTGACGAAACCACGATAGTTGGCGCCCACCATGGGGCCCTCCGCGGTGCCGGCTGGAGTCACGCTCCGGGCGTGGCCCCTCACCATCTCCCCTGGCCACCCCTCGTCCAGGCGGAACTACGTGCTCGTGGGGCTTGCTCTAGCAGGTCCTGTGGGCGTCGCAGCCGGACCCCTTGACGGGCGCCTTGGCCACGACATCGCGCTCGACATCGCCACACTCACCAAGCAGTTCAGCATGCTGAGCCTCGCCGACGCGCCGGTGGCTGACGAGTATGCTAGCTAGGTGCTCGACTGCACCGACCCTCCGTCGTCCGTAGGCGCGCTCGCCACGGGCGACGCCATTGGCTCCCACGCCCGCGTGGGGGTGATGGCCACCACCTCCTCCACCACTTTGGTCCACGTGCGAGTGGCTGAGGTCGACGCGGCTCGCACCGGCACCTCTAACCCACTCGCCGCCACCCTGCGGGGTCTGGGCATCCCCATCACCACGGCGGCGGACCCAGCCGCCGCCAGAACCGGGATGGAGGCGGCCCACCACCAGCTGCTCGAAGACACCAATGCCCTCGTTGTCGAGCGGCGCCGGATGGAAGCCGCGCAGCGGGAGTACAATTCCGCATACGGGCTCACCCCGGCTGGCCCCGAGCCCAGTTGGCATGGGGCCGTGCGGGAACGCGGCCGCATGGTCACGGAGATCATTGGTGGCCGCCTTCCCGTCTATGACAACCCCGTGGCCAACCTGCACGCCGCCAGGGTGGCCTACGAGGATCTGGCAACCTTGGTGGGCGAGGAGCGGGCTGCACGCGAACGGCATATCAAGGACCTCATCGACACCGCCAACGCGCAACAGGCCGCCTTCACTCCTGGCAGGGCCGTCTCCGAATTTCCTCATCCTGAGGGCGAGGCCTCTAGGGCTTCTGACCGCCGGCCGGCTCAGCACTCCAGCACCCCTCGTCCCTCTACTCAGAACGCCCAGGGGAGCAACGCTCGGCATCCCCCGTCTCGCGGAAACGAGCAATCGACCGTGAACAGTCGGCGCAGCGACAACCCGGCCGGCAGCCGGCACCGCGATGATGCGTCGGCTGGGGGAAGCCGGCGTAGCCGCAGGCACACTCCCCCGCCGTGGCAGGAACTGGCACGGTCCGTCCCGCCGGCGGTCCGTCCTGAGCTTGTGGCTCGGCTCGGGCCACGTGTTCCCCATAGCGACAATGACGCCCGGCTTTGCCTCGACCGCTTGGCGCAGTCGGCTCTCCTCGAGGAGGAGGGGTCGATTGGCCCGGCCTGCTTTGGCCCACGAATCCACAACTAGCCCTTTCCGCTCGACTTCATGCTCCCTCGTGACACCCCGAAGTTTACTGGGGCCGCCAAGCCAGAGGACTTGATGATCGACTACACCACTGCCATTGGCATCGCCAGGGGGAACAAGCGCGTAGCCGTCCGCTACGCCCCCCTCATGTTGATCGGCTCCGCTCGCACCTGGCTGAATAGGCTGGCTGCTGGCAGCATCAACACCTGGAGGGACTTCGAAGAAACCTTTGTCCGCAACTTCACCAGCACCTACAAACGGCCTGACCGGCCTCGCGAGCTGGCTATGTGCGTCCAGGGGCTGGAGGAGCCCCGACGACACCCCCATCAAGCACAAGCTCTTGTGCTCCGAGACAACCTCCCTGGCGGACCTAATGTCCAAAGCGGACAAATACACCACGGTTGATTCCTCGATGAGGATGAAGGCCAAGGCATCAGCCAAGCCGGCTACGCCCCCTGCCACACCGCGGGCAGCAGCCGACAACCGGCAGCAGCAAAACAGAAAGTGCAAGAACGACCAGCCTGACTCCCGCCACGGGAACCGGTTGGTCGCTTCCATCGAGGAGGAGCAGCCGGCTGGCCAGGCCCTCGGTCAGCGCCAACGCACCGGCAAGGCTGCCTGGCAGCCCAAGCTGACTTTTGATCAGATGCTGGACCTCCCCTGCAAAATCCACTCCGGTGCCAAGCCGGCCACGCACACGCTCCGGCAGTGCAACTTCTCACAGCGATTGGCCCGGGGGAACGGCCTCCCGGCTCCCCCCGTGCAGCCAGCCCGCGCTCCGGCCCCGGCGCAAGCCCTGGCTTCGGCTCCCGGGCCGGCCCAAGCGGCCCTAGCCCCATCTCGCAACGATGGTCGGCTGCTCAACCAGTATCCCGAGCCTGACGGCTGCTACGTCGTCTTCATGAGTGAAGAGACGAACAAGCACACCCAACGCCGGCTCCACCATGACGTGGACGCCATTGTGCCCGTGACTCCCCAGTTCATGCACTAGTCCGAGAAGCCGGTCACGTGGAGCCAGGCAGACCACCCGGCCATAATGCCGGACCCGGGCAACTACGCCCTCGTCCTCGAACACACCATCGCCTCCGAGAGGCGCTCGTGCCGCTTCTCCCAAGTGTTGGTCGACACCCTAACCAAGCTAGGACTCAAGGTGGAGGACCCGAAGACTAGTCGGACCATTTTCCACGGCATCGTGCCGGGGAAATCATGCACCCCTGTCGGCAAGATCAAGCTTGACATCCTTTTTGGGGACGCCAGCCACTTCCGCCGCGAGCTGGTCATGTTCAAGGTGGTCGACCTCGACAGCCCCTACCACGCGTAGCTAGGCCGGCCGGCCCTCGCCAAGTTCATGGCGGTCCCCCACTACGCCTACCTCAAGCTCAAGATGCCGGGCCCGAAGGGCATCATCAACATCGCCGACAAGTACAAGATTTCGATGGCGTGCACGCGCGACGGCAGCCGGCTAGCTGAGGCCCTGTTAATAGCGGAGGAAAAGCGGCAGCTCGAGCGGCTGGTGGCCCTTACCTCTGCCTAGCCGGCCGTGCCGGCTCCTCCGTCCCAATCGATCGGCAAGGGCTCTTTCCAGCCATCCAAGGACACCAAGCAAGTGTCGCTCGATCCGGCCAACCCCACCCAGTGCGTGACCATCGGCTCTCGCCTCGACAGCAATTAGGAAGGCGAGCTCGTCGACTTCCTCCATGAGAACCGGGACATCTTCGCGTGGTCCCCCAAGGACATGCTGGGTGTTCCGAGGAAGTTCGCCGAGCACAAGTTGCACGTACGGCCGGATGCATAACTGGTCAAGCAACCCCTGTGCCGCTTCTCCAAGGAGAGGCGGCGCACCAACGGAGAAGAGATCGCCCGGCTACTCACAGCCGGCTTCATCATGGAAGTGTTCCACCCGGACTGGCTGCCCAACCCAGTCCTGGTGCTAAAGAAAAACAAGACCTAGTCCATGTGTATCGACTACACAAGCCTGAACAAGACATGCCCCAAGGACCCGTTCGCCCTACCACGGATCGATCAAGTCATCGACTCCCCGGCCGGCTGCGACCTGCTGTCCTTCTTGGACGCCTACTCCGGCTACCACCAGATCAAGCTGGATCCGGAGGACCGGCTCAAGACCTCCTTCATCACCCCCTTTGGGGCCTACTTCTAAATCACCATGTCCTTCGGCCTGAAGAATGCTGGCGCCACTTCCCAGCGCTGCATGCAGAAGTGCCTCCTGCCCCAGATAGGCAGGAACATCCACGTCTACGTCGACGACATCGTTGTCAAATCCAAGAAGCATTTCAACCTCCTCGACGACCTCCAGGAGACGTTCGCCAACCTGCATGAGTACAAGATCAAGCTCAACCCGGAGAAATGCGTCTTTGGCGTCCCAGCCGGCCAGCTTCTGGGTTTCTTTGTGTCTGCTCGCTGCATCGAAGCTAACACCAAGAAGATCTGGGCGATCGAGCGCATGCCCAAGCTAGTCCGGCTCCGTGATGTCTAGAAGTTCACCGACTGCCTTGCCTCCCTCAGCTGGTTCATCAGTCGGCTGGGCAAGAAGGCTTTGCCCCTCTATGGGATCCTATGCAAGTCGGCCCTGGTCGAGCCGGGCCGAGACCGCTCGAAGAAGCCGACCCTGTTCGACTGGCCCGACGAGGCGTATGCGCCATTCCACGGCCTCAAGCAGGCTCTCACCAGCGTGCCCATCTTGGCCGCGCCAGCTGAGAAGGAGCCCCTGCTCGCCTACATCGCAGCAACCTCACGCGTCGTCAGCGTCGTCTTGGTGGTCAAGCAGCCGGAGGAAGGTAAGGCGTTGCCAACGCAGCGCCCCTTCTACTACCTCAGCGAGGTCGTCTCCGCCTCCAAGCAGAATTACCCCCACTACCAGAAGATGTGCTACCGCGTATACTTCGCCGCTCAGAAGCTCAAGCAGTACTTCCAGGAGCATGTCATCACCGTCGTGAGCATGGCGTCGTTAGGCGAAATCATGGCCGGTCGGGACGCCACTGGCCGGATAGCCAAATGGGCCATCGCCATGGCCGACTACGAAATACGGTACGAGCCGCACACCGCCATCAAATCTCAAGCGATGGCCGACTTCCTCGTTGACTAGGCCGAAACCCAGTTCGTGCTGCCTCCACCCGACTCCACGCACTGGCACATGCATTTTGACGGCTCCAAGATGAGGACCGGCCTGGGTGCCGGCATAGTCCTCTCCTCCCCGAGAGGTGATCAGCTCAAGTATGCCCTCCAGATCCACTTCGCCGCCTCCAACAACGTGGCTGAGTACGAGGCCCTTGTCCACGGCCTCCGGCTTGCCAAGGAAATCGGCATCCAGCGGATCATATGCTTCGGCGACTCCGACCTTGTGGTGCAGCAGGTCTCTGGCGAATGGGATGCCAGGGACGCCAACATGGCCAGCTACCGCTTTCTCGTCCAGCAGCTCACCAGCTCCTTCGAGGGCTGCGAGTTCCACCATGTCCCCCGAGAGGACAACGATGCGGCCGACATGCTGGCCAAGATCGGCTCCACCTGGCAGGCCATCCCAGCCGGTGTCTCCCTCGAGCGGCTGTTGAAGCCCTCGATCAAGCCGTCTCCCGAATCAGAGTCCCTCTTTGTGCCACGTGGCGCGACCGGCACCCTAGTTGAGCCGGCCGCTCCGCCAGTCCCACCATCTGCGGCGGCCCCGCCAGCTTCGCCACCTCCGGCGATCGAGCCGGCACTGTCCACCACGCCAAACGAACCGGCCCTGCCCACACTCGGCACCGTCATGACAACGGTCAACGCTCCTGCCGTCGTTTCACACCCGGGGGCTGACGAGCCAGCCCCGGGGGCCGCCGCCTCGGACGCCCCGACGGGACCCGAGCCGGCTGTCGTCTCGGCTCCCTCGTGGGCTCAGCCCATCCTTGCGTTCCTCCAACGTGGCGAACTTCCCCCTGACGAGGCCACGACAAGGCAAATCCAGTGTCGGGCCTCGGCCTACAGCATCATCAATCACGAACTGGTCCACCGCAGCACCACCGACATTTTCCAACGCTGCGTCGAGCCGGAAAAAGGGTTGGAAATCCTCCTCGACATCCACCAAGGCGAGTGCGGGTATCATGCCACCTCCAGGTCCTTGGTGGCCAAAGCTTTCCGCCACGGTTTCTACTGGCCGACTGTCCTGGAGGCGGACAAGAGCCTGGTTGACAAGTGCAAAGGCTGTCAATGTTTCAGCACGCAGAGCCATCTGCCGGCCTCTGACCTCTTGACCATCCCCCTTTCGTGGCCCTTCGCCGTCTGGGGGCTGGACATGGTGGGACCCTTCAAGACCGCCCGAGGCGGCATGACACATCTGCTGGTCGCCGTCCCGCACACCATCATAATCGACAACGGCACGAACTTCGCCAAGGGCACGCTGGCGCGCTTTTGCTCAAGACAGGGCATCCGGCTCGACCTGGCATCCGTCGCCCACCCGCAATCAAACGGCCAGGTCGAGAGGGCCAACGGCCTGCTCCTGTCCGGCATCAAGCCCTGGCTTGTCATGCCGCTGGCTTGGTCGGCCGGCTACTGGGTCGAGGAGCTGCCGACTGTCCTTTGGAGCCTCCGCACCACGCCTAGCCGGTCTACCAGCTTCACCCCGTTCTTTCTCGTCTACGGGTCCGAGGCAATCATCCCCACTGACATCGAGTTCGATTCGCCTCGGGTTGCCCTGTATATGGAGAAGGAAGCAAGAGAGGCACGATAAGACAGCGATGACCTCCTCAAGGAAGCCCGCGAGTTGGCCTTGGGACGGACGGCCATCTACCAGCAGAAGCTCTGACACTACCACAGCAAGCGGATCTGGCCACTCTCCTTCCGCGAAGGAGACCTGGTGCTCAGGAGGATCCAGCGAACTGCTGGACAGCACAAGCTGTCCTCCCCAATTGAGGGCCCATTCATCGTCAGTCGGGCGCTACTACAACACGTACTACCTAATAGACGCCCAGAAGCCGCAGAAGCGCAAAAGAGACGCCTCCGATGAAGAGACGGAGTGCCCATGGAATGCGGCGCTCCTCCGCCCCTTTTATTGCTAAGAACCAGTGTATGTACCCTGTATCTTTTCCCTTTTGGGCTCATGAAATACAACGGGGGCCCCAAGCCAGCGCTTGGGGCGCGCCCCTTTTCGTTTCTTCCAAAAGTTCTCCCACCATTTAAGGCCTGGGTCCGGCTCATGGACCCGGGGGCTCGCCCGGATCCCCCCCGAGGCGGACGAACATGTGTGGCCAAGCAGTCCTTCGCCTCCCCCGCCCTAACCAGCCACAGACCGGCCCCCGGCTATCCGGCTAAAGGGATCGTGGGGTACGAAGGAGCTTCCCACACAAAAGTCCGTCGACACGTGGTGGCCGGACCAGCCCAGCCACACTATGTTACCCTCGGTAACCGGCCTCTGCCGCCTTGACCTAGCCCTAGCTGGTTGACTCCAGCTCGCCGCTTTTTCCCCAAAGGTGAAGCCCCGTCCCTGCCCCAGACCAGCTCCCGGCTGGCCGGCAGGCGGGGCGGAAGCCGGACGGAATCCTAGCACGCGGGCACAAGTCAAAAGGCGAAAGGCGAAAGAAGAGCCGGCACGAATTTTTCAAAACACAACCAGGCATAAGTTATAAACAATGAAAGGGCCACGACCACAAGTTCATTACATATGTATTACAAATACACCCCTGTGGGTGCAAGTCCGATGCTAAACAAAATGCGGAGAAAAAAGAGGGAAGTCCTAAGACAACGGCGGCTTCGGGCCGGCCCTTCTCCGGTGCCGGCGTTGCTTGATCCGGTGGCGTTGACGCCCCTAAAGCCGGAGGCGCTGGCGCCTTTGAGGCCGGTGCTCCCGGGGCGGCCAAAGAAGAGGCTCCCGCCTCCGCATCCATAGCCGGCTCGGACGGGGCGTAATCTTCAGTATCAGATCCCCCATCCTCCACCTCGGCTTCGCACCCCTCTGGATCGTCCCAGGAGAGCCCATAGTCGTCCTCCAGGATCGCCGTGCCTTCCGTGTCGCGCTCCGGGACGTACTCGTCCCATGCAGCAAAGGACGCAAGTTCGCTCGCCCGCGCCTACAGCTCATCAGCCACCGCCTCCAAATCCTCGTCGGTGCCGGCACGCTGGGCCACGAGCAGACCCAGGTCAAGCTCGGGGTACAAAGACCTGGTGACACGGAGCACCATATCCGCACCGGCGCGTGCCGTGGAGGCCCTCCTGGCGTTCACCCGCACGGTCTCAACCTCCAGCCATCGGGCGAGCCGGCTCATGGAGCTCGGGTCCACCGCACTTGGCCAAAGGGTGTGGACCAGCGCCCGCCCGCCCGCCTGGAGCCGCTTCAGGGTGCGAACAACTTCCGTCAGGCGCGCGTCGGCGGCGACTATCACCTCTTTCACAGTCTAGGGGCAAGCTCCTCAATGGCTTACCCCTTCGCCTGTCGGGCCTCGTGGGCGGCCGTGACAACCACATCGACGGCCTCCAGCGTGTTGGGGAAGAGCCCTGGGAAGAAACGAGGGGGCATGAGACAAGAAAGAAGAGAAAGACGCAAAAAGGAGAAGAAATGAGAACTTATGGCACAACATCCGGTCCACTTCGCGGCCCGACTCCAGCCACCCCGCCTCCCTGGCCTCCGTCTCCTGGAGCTGGCGCCCGCTCTCGTCTCGGGCCGCCGCTGCCTCCTTGGCCGCCTTGGCCTGCACGGCGTCTTGGGCCTCCAGCTTCTCCCGGAGCACCTTTTCCCGCTCCTCCGCCTCCCCACGGAGGGCCATCTCCCGGTCCGCCAGCGCCCGATGGTGTGCCTCCTCGAGCGTCTTCCGCTCTGCCCTCGCCCTCTCCACCTTCTCACAGAACTTACGACACTCCGCCGCCACGGTGTCTCGCTCCGCGCAGACGAGATTCACCTGACGCCGGAGGCTGACCGTCTCGGCATGGGTTGCTGGAGAAGAAACCGTCACTATCAAGAAAAGGGAAAAACAGCCAAGGGATTTGGCCTGCCTCCGGGGCAGCCGGTCCGACTCCCGGGGGCTACCCCCCCACTGAAAGCCCAAAGACACATACCTCGCAGATCCGCTGTGGCGACAGCGAGCTGGTACTCAGACTTGCGGTACAACCCCAGCAGGGTGTTGTATGCAACCACCGGGCGATCGTGCGCCTCCTGCAAAACAGCAACAACATGGCTGCTTTAGGCTCGACCCGCCTACGCCCCAGCCGGCTCGAGCCTCGGTGGCTACACCCAGTGGGTGCGCTGGCGCGCCCCCACTGGAAAAAAGACAGAAGATAGAAAGAGAGAAAAGGATACTCACCGCGACCGCCTGCTCCAGGCTCACCAACCGGGCGTTGGTGGCCCTGGCGTCCTGCGTCGCCTAGGCGCCACATGCGGCGAACGCGTCTACAACGGCGGCCACCGCCGCCCCAAGGGCACTCGGCGGCTCGCTAGGAGCCGAGCTCCCTGCCGTCGCCCACGCCTGCTACGGCCGGCCCCCGTCCGCTGGGCCTCCCTCGTCGAGGTCCACGATGGGGCTAGCCCCCGTCTTCCCCGCGGCTCCTCCGCGGTCACCATGGCCCCGGCATCGGGCGCTCCGCCTCCGTTGGTTCCTGGCCGGCTCGCATCAGGTACCGGTACCTCAGGAGCCGGCATCTCTCGCGTCGGCTCTTCCGGATCCGACATCCCCGATGCCGGCTCCTTAGGGGTCGGCGGCCCCTCTGCCTCTAGCGGCACGTCGTCTGCCTCCGGCGGCATGCCGCCCGTTTCCGGTGGCGTGTCGCCCGACATCGGCTGACTGGCGTCACGACCCTTCTCCGCCACGTCCTCCCTGCTGGCCCCTGCGGGTCCCCCGGAGCGGTGGCGGTCCGACGACCTCTTCTCCGGGTCACGGGGGAACTTCTCCCACGCGCCGCGAGCGGCCTACCCGCCGGCTCCCCGTTGTTTCCCTACCGCCTCTTCCCACCGGCGGCGCTCCTCGGTGCACCACTCCCGCTCGGCCTCCTCGAGGTCGAGCCACGCCTAGCGCTCCCTGTCCTCGGCCGTCGCCAGCGGTGCCGTCCTCTCCGCCCTGGCACCCGGGGTCTTCCCCAGTGTGCGCGCCTCCTTGACAACAACAAAATGAGCGGTGGGGAGGGAAGATGGCCAGGGGCGAACAGAAGTGGGAAGGGGTTCAAACTTACCCGACCACGACTGGGACCGCCCGCCTTGAGGGCCCCGACGGGGTGGTCCTATGTCTCTTGCCCCTGCCTCCGCGGCCGCCGCCTGGCTGCGCGGTTGCCACGCGCTTGGGCACCGGCTTGGGAGCGGTCGGCCCTTTCCCCTTGTCGTCAACGACCAGGCCTCCCTGGCTAAAGCCGTCTCCGGCTCGTGGCTGGCGCCTCGGCGGCGCTAGGTCCTCCTCCTCCGAAGCCTCTGCAGTACGAGGCGGCCCCTCCTCAGCATCATTGTCGGGCCTGTCCATAAATGTGTGTGGGGAGGGGACTCACCTGCCAAGTCGGCCTCGTCGGCCTGCTCTGTTTCTGCCTCGGTGTCGCCTGCCCCCGACGAGCCGACTCTCTTGGAGACGGCCGGTTCCATGTCGTCGGTGTCCTCGACCTCCTCGGGGTCCGACTCCGGCATGTCGGGCGCCGGCTCCGCATAGTTCTGCAGAAGTGGGAACCTCTGCACACAGGCCGGGCAGGGCGCCATCAGTCCAAAGGAAGTGGAACCCCAGGACAGCAAAAAGTGCGGGAAGAAGCCGGTAGAGTACTTACCCGCGGCGCTGGGTGGCTCCGGCTGTAGGGGACCTTCCCCCACTGCTACTCGCCCTCCTTCATCTTCGCCGTGGTGATGGCGTTCACCTTCCTCGCCACATGAGGCGGATTCAGCTCCTTGGTGGAGAGCCGACACGGGTCATGGCGTCCCCCATATGGTAGATGAGATGGGGCTGGCGCTGCAGCGGCTGCACCCGGCGCGTCATCATTGCGGCCAGCAGGTCGGTGGCCGTCAGCCCCTTCGCCCCAGTCAGCTCGAGGAGGCGGGCGCAGAGCTGGTCGGCCATCTTGGGCGCCTGGGGCAGCGTTGCCCGCTAGTTCAGCATGGCGGTCGGCGAGTGGTTGTTGAAGTTGGGGAGGTTGATGTAGTCCTCCTCCGGCTTCACGTTCTTCACGTAGAAGAACCCCCGCTGCCAGCGCTTCATCGGCTCGTGCAACGGGAGCTTGGTGAGACCGGTTGCCTTGCGGATCTGGACTGAGGCACCCCCGCAGGCGGTCATCAACCTCTGCTACATCGCCGGGTCCTCCACCGTTTGCCGCTTGAGATAGAACAACCGGCACCAGAAGTCGAGCCTTGGCTCAGCCCCCAGATAGCCCTCGCAGTGGGCGATGTAAGCCGCCAGCTGCAGGACGACGTTGGGGGCAAGGTGATGCGGCTGTAGGCCGAATCACATTAGAAATCGATGAAAGAACACGCTCGCCGGCAGCCCCAGCCCGTGGTGGAAGTGGTCGGCGAAGACAACGACCTCGCCCTCTTGCGGCGGTGGGGAGTTCTTCGCCCTTGCTGGGCGCGCCTCCAAGAACTCCTCCGCCGGAAGCTAGTGGTGGTGGCGGAGGTGCTCGATGAACGTCGCGTCGACGTCGCTATCGTCCCACGCGCCCTTGGTCACCGCGGCCATCGTGGGGATGCACGGTCGCTACGGCTCTGCGGCGGTCTGGTTTTCCCTGTGGCGGCGGGCGGCGGTGTGGGCTCCTCGCGAGCTCGGCCCAGGCTTTCTTCCGTCTCTGTCTCTCACTCTCGACAAGGGGGGCAGGGAGGCGAGTTCGTGGCGACAGGGGCGAGGGAGGAAAACAGGCCGCTCGCCTCGTCCTCCTACCCCATTTATACCCCGCGGGGGCAGTCGTGGGGAGTGGACCCGTTGCACACGACCCCACGACTCCCGAAGCGCGCAGGGCGGTCATCATGGAACTCGGGAGCACCGACCGCCCGCGCGTGCGGATCGAGGCCGTGGCCGTGGAGGGCCCCGCCCTGTGGTCCGGTCTTTTCAATCGCGCGGCTTGTTAGGCAGCAGCCCGCTGCCCCTCTGCGTGGCGCAAACCCTCTGCCCAGTGGGGGACCCGCGGGGGTGCGCTTGGTCCCGGCTGACTATGAGGACGGCCGACGCCTGCTGGCACCACCCGGCCCACAGGACATCTGGAGCGCAAGCTGTCTTCAAGACGGCGAGGACCGCCAAGCCCCGACGGCGGACCTCCCCGGCTTCGGGGACTACTGACGGAGAGATGACCCCGGGGTAGCCTCGAACACCCCCTTGTGGGCCCGACGAACGTAGTCAGAGGGCGGGCCACTTTCTGCAGCTGCCCGGTTGCGCCCTGCCGGCTGCGACCGTCCGGTTAGGGCCCGCCGGATTCCCCATCGCCGGCCGCGGCGTGCTAGCCGGTTGTGGACCCCTCCGCCAGCCGGCCGGGCATCGGATGCCGTTGTCAGGACATGCGCGACAACAGTGGACTCCCATCCCGTCGGGGGTCAGCGCCCGCATGGCCACAACGAAGGCGTCAAGGCCTGTGGGCAACAGTGGACCCCTTCTCATCAGGGGTCAGTGCTCGCGTGGCTACAATGAAGGTGTCAGGGCTTCCGGCCCTGGCTGATGGTGACCGGACCTCCAACAGTGCTGGCCTGCCTCCACCACTCAGTTACCTGCCCCGGTGTGGCCACAGGACGACCGATCGTGCCGCCGACTTTGTCCGAGCGCCGTGTGACGATGCCGGGAGAGGCGGTCTGTGCCACGACATGACTGGTGTCGGGACCCGCCACATGGGTCCCTGCACGGGTCCGGATGGGGCCCTTCGGCCGGCGAGCTCTACCAGCGACGAGACCCCATGGCCAGTGGATCCCACAACCGGTCAGAGAGGCTGCCGGCTGGGCCCCCCCGCAACTTTCCACCCATACTGTAATCCGGGGGGTTGGCCTATAAAACCCCCCGGGCCACCCCCATGCAGGGGGACGGTTAGTTTATCACGCACCACCACGTACTACCCACACACACTCCCGCAGGAGGGCAGAGAAGCCGGCTAGACTCTTCTTCCTCCTCGGCCCATACAACTCGAGGAGCACCATTGTAACCCAGCCCTTACTTCAACAAGATCCAGCAGGACTAGGGGTATTACCTCACTCGGAGGGCCCTGAACCTGTGTACATCGCGTGTTCGCCAGCGTCCGTGCCTAACCCCGCTCCCGAAGCCCGCCGGCGTCCTTTCGGTCCCCCTCGATAAGCCTACCCATTGCATCTGCCGTGACGAAACCACGACAGCTTTTCTTGCGAGTGAGTGGTGGTGGAGGGGTATATATAGGCGTCTCCAAAAATCCAACTGCTACACCTGATAAGTCCAACTCATTGACACCGATGTGTTAATCTTGATGGTACTGAGTTGCCTAAAAGGTAGTAACTTTTGAATCTCGGTGAGACCAATACATAAAACTCGGTTATAGCGATTTTGTGATTTTGCATAACAGAAAGTTGGCAACCCAAACTCGGTGGCACGGAATAAGAATCGGTTGTACCGAACGGCTAGGGTTTGGCTGAGTCTGTCTGAGGCTGAGAATCGGTGGCACCGAGTGGGGAGTGTTGGTTGCACCAATTTTGTATCTTTGGCTTTGGACAACCTCTTGTGGAAGAGCTTGTGGTTGTATGTAGTGACTATCACGTGTGCACGTATGAGCAGTTTGTTCACCAATAGTACCTTACCCCCTTTTGATAGTATTGGCTTTCCTATGGACTCAAAGTGATTTCCCACAAAGTAAGATGTAGAGTCCTCTTGCTTGAAGCTTTGCCAATCTATTTTCTTGCATCTTGGGGCATTCCACAATCCTTTTGCCAACCCATAATTGAATTTTTTTGAAACATGCTTAGTGGAAACATTAGTTCAATGGCATATATGTTGTTATTAATTACTAAAACCATCAAGGGAGCAAATGTGCTTTCAATCTCACCCTTTTTGGTAATTGATGAAAATATATAGATCAATTCTTCGACATATGATATAATCAATGAATATAATTGTCGCTTTGAGAAGTATGTCATAAGCAAGAGCTCCCCCTAAATTTGTGCATTATTTTTAAATTTGCGTTTGAATGCAAATGCACAATCGATTAGGAACATGGGGCACTTCTTCCATGTCACGTACAACTTGGTGGTGTGCGAGAGTATATAAGTGTTAATATCGTAGAACAACACATCGAGCAAAGTGAATGATCATCTCATAAGCATAAAAATGATAGGAAATAGTAGCAACACACAATAAAGCGTATGATCAAACATGAACAAAAGTATAACACAAGCAACCAAAAGACCAAATGTTTTCAAAACAGCAATAAAAACCAAACTCTCTCTCACCCGAAGCCTAAAGATCTATATACAACTTCTACCCCTTAGACAACAAGTTACCAAAAAGTTCAAAGAGATATAGCTAATCATCCTTCTGGGCTGATATCCTCCGGTGCTAAATGTCGGAGTCGAGAGAAGTGTGTCAGCGAACACCTCTACAGATGTCCAAGATGCAGTTGGAGTATAAACTGGTGGCACTAGAGGAGCTAATGGAGTTGAAGTGGCAGTAGTTGGTGCAGACAATGAAGGTCTCATCTCCGAAGCTAGCACTGTAGGTGTCCTAGCCTGTGTCCTGAACTTGGCAGTTTTCCTGACAGGTGCACAATCCTCCTCATCATTAGAATCAGACTCTGAAGAGGTGTGACGGATAGGAGCTTCATCTACTTCCTTCTTGAGCTCGTTCACGGTCTTGGTTAGCCCATCCACCGTGGCATTGAGGGTCTTCACTCTATCCTCAAAGATCCGCACCAGACTGTTCTGGTTTTCCAGTATGCCTTTGATATCCTTCTTCATAACCATGACTGTGGAGATCAAGAGATCCATCTGCTCGCTCCTGGACCTAGGGACAGGAGCACTAGTGCCTCTAGCTGCCTCTGCCTCTTCCTGTGCGTGAGCTGCAGCTGATGTGGGATGGTCTGTGTCCATCACCACAACATTTCCCTCGAAGTCTGGCTGTAGTGGCAAGTGGAGTCTGTCTAGAGCAAAGATGTGCTTCTCCAGCTTGGACTTGATAAGCATCTGAATGTAGGGTGCATAGCAACATGAGCGCTTCTGAGTAGTAGCAACCCTCTTCACGTTCTCCACCATCAGATCCATCACTTTGAATCTCTCGTGCTGGTCAATATGAATCAGCAGTTTGATGGATTAGTCTCGAATCATTTTCTCGTCACCTGACTTGGGCATCGAAGTATGCCTCAAAATAGTGTTGATGGTGCGGAGACCTGCGTGGAGGTGATAGATAGATCCTAGCTTGTCGGACTGAACCTGTGCAGCAGGAATGGCATTGTACATATCCTTCATGGCACTGTGGCTTGCCTTGGACTCTGAGTACATGCAGATATATCCATCATCTGCCTCTAGAACTCCTAAGATGGCAGCCCATTCATCAACAGTTGACTCATATCTTGCTCCTTCTATCATCCACACAATCATAGCATCTCCATAGGAGTGAGCAGTGGAGTAGAATAGCATCTCCATAGGAGTGAGCAGTGAATTGCATCTCATTGTTCCATGCAGTGAATTATCTGCCAACAAACTGATCTATGCGAACACAGTGGAAGTTATCTTGAAAATTTGGGAAATAGTCTTCATTCGCCTTGATGTACTTCCAGTCAACATATCTCATGTCACTCATAGTTGGACTCTTGTCAAGCAGCACCGTCTCATAGAAAATCTTGTTGCTCCTTTGTGTAGAACTTGTAGTCCACAATTGTCTTCTTTCTCTGAGAGTAAGGATCAATGGCTCTCCACTCTCTCAAACCTGCATCCTTCTTCTTCATATTGGCAGCTAAAGGATGGTTGGCATTATGCAGTAGAAGATGAGGTCTGAGCTTCATCAATGCAGACATAGCATCCTCATCAGCTTCTCTGAAGGTAGATTCCTTGTTCTTCTCAGAAGCTGGCATCTGCTTGGATGTCCTCTTGGACTTTTCAGCAGCATCCTTCTTGGGGGAAGACTTGGTGCTCTTAGAGGGACCTTGCCTTGGCATAGCATCTTCCAAAAGCTTCTTCTACCTCTTGTTGGTAGGGGCCTTGACAACTTGCTCTTCCTCCTCCTCCTCCTCAGCAGCAGCACCAGCACCCTCCTCAGGGTTATCATACATTGAGGTAGGCTGCCAATAACACGGATAATCCTCTTCCTGGCTTTCTTAGGCAATGACCTCCTTGGGGGTTCAATGGTCATGGTAGCCCAAGCACCGTCATGTGCTCTCGTAGACTCTGGAGGGGCATATGTCTTGGTGACCACCCTCCTCGAAGAGGTGGCTTCATTTTCTGACTTCCTGGCAGCCTTGTCTTGCTTCTTAGCAAGAACTTCCTCAGGCATAAAATTTGAATGCTCCTCATCTGAATTCAGCTTCTTCCTAGTCCTTGTATCAGCCTGGGGCAACCCATGAGAACTAGGGGTGCTTGGATCTGAGAAGGAAGTGGACCCAGGGCTAGTGCCTGAACTCATGTCAACATTCTGCTCCTGCAAATTCTGGCTGTCCTCTGAACCTGGCATAGCTGACCCTGTGAATAGAGCATAGAAGAGTGGATAGGTTGAGCATCATAAAACACAAAGTTTTTGAAATGTTGAACAAAAGATTCTCAAGGTTTGCATTCTGTCACATGAAAATCGGTACAGCCAAAGCAAAAATTTTGGTACTACCGAGATTGAATATCTCTTTAACAAAAACTTGGCACTCTTTTCGGTGAGTCCGAAAAAGACTACTCGGCTTCACCAAGATCGTTCTCAGCAGCACAGAGGGCAAATCGGTGACATCGCTTTGTTTGCTTCAGTTCCACCGAGTGTCATCAGGCGAACGACAAATCCTAGAAAATCTCATGTTCGCTAACTACGGTAATTTTCATGGATAGATCGATCTCAAACGGTGAATTATGGATGGAAAGGTCCTAATACATCAGATTCAGAGGTTGGAGTGCATGAGGGGGTGAAATCGTACCCTAGCTTGGTGATGACTTTGCTATGGCTGCGACGGGGTGGAGATTCCGTCGACGACGTGGACTTCCAATTGTAGAGGCGCTTGGAAAGACAACGACGATGACCAGGGGCCTTGAATCGGCAGCGTAGGGTTTTAAGGGGGCGACGGTTGAAGAATAATTTCAAAAGGTCGGGTCTGCCTCCTTATATACCCGCGGTGTCGGTGACACCAATTCTCAATTTTTGTTGTCACCGAGTTTCTCAACTGTCAGCTGACACCAAAACTCGGTGTAAGCGAGAATATGGAATCGATAGTACCAAGATAGAAAACCAGATCAACCCTAGGCATTCGATGAGACCGAAATTTTGTAGTTGGTTCCACCGAGATGCACTTGGGAGGTTTTAATGGTTAGTCCTTTGTCGATATGTAACTCCGAGTGCTCCTCACATAGAGAGATCGAAAAGTACTTGTTCAAATTTTGTGATGCAGCAGAAATAGAACATGAGGTGAGCAAGCATAGATAGCTAGAGGAGTGGTCCTATACATTCTTGTACATCCAATTGGCAAATGAAAAATCAAAAGCCAAATAGCAACAATTGGATGTCCTCGAATGAGTAAATAAGTGCAAACCAACATGCTCACACAATAAGATGTCAAATGAAAATGTGGCAAACATGCCCAAACACACTAGCATCTAACAAGCACTTTGGCGATGACGGAGTCATCTATATATGAGTATATTGACTTAGGATCCAAGTAAGAGTACTCCATCATAGGTCATACTCATCGTTTAAGCACAAGTGAGGTTACCACTTTTACATAAAGCATTTAATGTTGTCACATGCTATGAGATGCTTTGAGTCAAGTCTTAGAGTAAATCTCCCCCTTGATGTGACATGCTCCAATAGCAGGGCTAAACTAACCTTGGGTTTTTTCGATGAAGACGTCATGTAGGTGAAGTAGTGGTGGATGCTCAAAGTTGATGAAGATCACCATGAGTTGGGAGCATCCTTGTTGTTTCATTACACTTCTCACCTACATGGTTAGTCCCAACACGAAAGTGACAAATACAAGGATATCTATGGACATGGAGTGCAAATAATACATGATGATGTCCATTGATTTGTTGGTTACCTTGTACCTTTCTTAACTTTGAGGGAATGTGTGACTCCTTGAACTATTGCATGCTGCTGATGTTGATTGCAACTAGTTCTTGCCAATAATGAATATGAGTGAATTTCATTGGCAGAGTCACCCCTGAAGAACTTATCTAGTTCTTCTTCTTGGGGACCCACGTCAAGTTGATGGGGATCCTTGGTTTTGAAGTAACACTTGTGGAATTTGAGCTTGTAGTAGCCTTGGGAACCCACTTTATCATAGCTCGGGATTCATCTTCATATGAGTCAATGTCCTCTTGAAGCTTGTTCTTGCCCTTGAGATTGGGGTCTTTTGGTGGAAGGTCATCTTGAGATTTTGTTCCCTTGGGGAGAGTATTTTCATACTTCTCCTTTTGAGGAACAAACTTAGGATTGGGGTATTGACCTTCTTCCCATTCAACTCCATTAGCGTTGAAGTAGCCAATGCCACAGTTCTTCTGGTATCCTCCATGCTTGTGTACAATCTCCTCAAATTGAATGCACCCGGCAAGACTCTTGTAGATACCTTTCTCTATAATCCCATTCAAAAGTTCATTTTCTTTCTCAAGTCAATATACTACATTTGGTAGCAAGTCATCTTCAGTTAACAAGTCATCCTCATCATTATTGAAATCAAGATACTCGGGGTGTGACACCTTGGGGCAATTAGCCATGAAGCAACATACACTCCCTTCATTTGGTAAATCAAATATGTCGTAGGAGTTGGTTGCCACTAATGCAAGTCTGGCAATACCTTCATCTTGACTATAGTCGGACTTGGAGTGGTAGCTTCTCTCAGAGTGGTTGTCGGATTCAGAGACGGAAACCCATTCACCAACATGAGATTGATGTCTTCTTTCTTGAGTAGCTCTTGGTGTACTTGTCCTTCTTCTCCGAGTCCCTACTTCTCCTTGAGTGTCTTCGTTCATAACGATCATCCCTACTCCTTCTCTCTCTTCGAGGTGACTCGTTTCTTGAGCTTCGTCTTCTTGGGGACTCTTCTTTCCTTTTGTAAGGAGCCATGAACTCATTGGACTAGTGTACGGGCTTCCCATAATTTCAACAATTTTGGTTACGACATGACAAACCCTTCTCTTCATATCTTGAGTTGGAGCTTTGATCTTTGCCTCTATTCATGTATAACTTGTTGAATTTCTTGACCATGAGGCTTATCTCTTTATTTGTGACAAGGTTGTTGCTTGAGGTTGCGGGAGCATCACTTGTGGCCTTGTAAGCACCTCTAGACTTGTGGTGAAGCTCTTCCTTCCACTTGAGTGTCATCTCACGAGCAACAATCCTTCCAATCACTTCCGTTGGCTTGAGATCTTTGTAGTTGGGCATCATTTGGATCAATGTGCATACTGTGTCATATCGATCATCAAAATATCGAAGTATCTTCTTGATGACGAATTTGTCATTCATTTCTTCTCTTCCCAAGACAGCAATCTCATTGGTGATGAGAGCTAGCGTAGAGTACATCTCAGCGACTCCTTCACCATCCTTCATGTTGAACTCGTCAAGCTGACTTTGAAGAACATCCAACCTGGACTCTCTTACAGATTCGGTACCTTCACACATATCAACCAAGGTATCCAAAATCTCTTTTGCATTCCCAAGACATCTGATTTTTTTGAATTCTTTGGGGCATAGGCAGTTGAAGAGAATGCCACATGATTGAGCATTTAATTGCAACATCTTCAATTCATCCTCAGTCACTTCGAGATCTGGTTCCCTTCCATTCGCAAATAATTAACCTTGCAATCCAACACGAACAACATCCCAAATGGCGGGGTTATGACCAAGAAGATGCATTTTCATTTTGTGCTTCCAACTAGCAAAATTAGTGCCATCAAAGTACAAACCTCCACGGTGATAATTTACTCACTAGATGCCATACTCTCCTACGTCGTGAAAGCAATGCAATGGAGACCAAGGCTCTAATACTAGTTGTAAGATCGAAAGTAGGTCTAAAGGGAGTTGATTAGACTACTTGACCAATTAAAAATGAACTTTTCCCAATTTAAATGTTGGCGGATTTTAGCATTCATAGCAAGTCAAGCACACCCTACACATGCATGTCTACGGGTATAGCAGCGGAAAGTAAAGACAAGCATGACTAGTAAAGGAAGGGTGGCAGATCAAACACAATTTGGAGACACAATGATTTTTCCCGTGGTTCTGATAGGAGGTGCTATCGTACGTCCACGTTTCTTGAGACTACAACCCACGGAGGGTAACGGTCGCAAGAGTCCATGAAGGTCTCTATCCGTGGAGGGTTCCATGAAGAAGCAACCTTGACTATACAATAACGGCTTCCATCCACGAAGGACTAGCCTAACCTGGGGTAGATCTTCACGAAGTAGGCGATCTCCTTGCACTTACAAACTTATTGGTTCACTCCACAACACGAAGTAGGAGGCTCCCAAGAGACACCTAATGTGATAGCCTGGCTTATTAGGGATGATAGACTACTCATATCAACAAGGAATTCCTTCTTTTCCGGGAGCCCATTCGAACAGAACTCCCAGGTTAAGCGTGGTTGCCTTGGAGTAGTTTTAGGATGGGTGGCCGACCGAGAAGTTGGTCTCGGGTGTGCATGAGTGAGGACAAAGTGCGCAAAAAATACTAGTATTGATCTCTGAGGCCAGCCTAGATCCCGCCAGGAGTAACGACTACCAGCGGGTGTGTCTGGGGCATTACAAGTTTGTATCAGAGCCAGGTTCTCACGGTTACACGGATGTTTGCCGATAGGTGCGCAGTCATGTTATTCACGAAGTTGGTGACCCGTCGTGGCACACGGAATGACACATGTATCAGATTGGAAGCACATACGTTTGTGCCAAGAGGGAACGTTCCGGTGACCCGACAAGGACGTCGGTTCCTCTGAGTGGTGGTGTATGTGATAGCCTGGCTTATTAGGGATGATAGACTACTCATATCAATAAGGAATTCCTTCTTTTTGGGAGCCCATTCAAACAGAACTCCCAGGTTAAGCGTGCTTGGCTTGGAGTAGTTCTAGGATGGGTGACCGACCGGAAAGTTGGTCCCGGGTGCGCATGAGTAAGGACAAAGTGCGCAGAAAAGGCTACTATTGATCTTTGAGGCCAGTTTAGATCCCGCCAGGAGTAACGACTACTGGCGGGTGTGTCCCGGGAAGTTGGTATCAGAGCCATACGACCATAGGAGCCTTTGCTTGTTCGAACTTGGCCGAGTTGTGTCTAGTGAAAGCTGTTTTCAATCTAGTTATATCGGAGAGTAGGATTGTTTTTACTCCTATTCTATGCTCTGGTGAGGTTTCCGACTTAGGAATTTTTATTCTACTCCTCTTCTTGCTCAATTTTTTTTAGGTTTTGGAGTCTATATGATACCGATGTGACAGGGTTCTGTCCTTGTGCCTCCCGTCTGACTTGATTTCTTCTAGGGAGTCGAGCTCCGAGGAATGTTCGCACATCGTTATCATTCTGCTTCCTTGATATCTCAGGACGGAGAATGTTCGTAATTACTTCAATACTTATCGTGGTGAGATAAGGTCGGAGTCACCTAGTACTGGGGAGGCGTCCGGGGTACCACCATGGTTTAGTATCATTGTAAGTTCGAGGATTCGAGATTAGATGAGTTTGCGGAATTTCTTGAATTATGGCGTGGAAGGTTGCGGATGCAGTCGCAGCTGATTGCCTAGGGCAGGTTCCTGATTCCGCAACCCAAATCGCATAAACAAGAAAGTTTTGGGAAGTTCATAGGTGGGAAGTCTTGTAGTCATCTAGGATCATCTTCTCCAGATGTATGGGGCTTGTACATATGTTCCGAGCGCTTAGCTCAATACTTTATGTTATTGCAAGTGGCTTATGTTGTCTGTTGATGTGATCACAAACCGAAGAAGTTTTCTTACTGTTCTTCTAGTAGGAAGCTTGTGTTGTTATTCTGCAATTTCGTTCAAGTTATTGATTCAGCTTTGAATTCATCTTATCAATGAGGTGTTGATTGCGTTTTGTCTATTTTCAGGATGGCTCCACAAACTCGCAACAATCCGAGTCGGGGTGAGGAGCAATCTGATGTTCCACCACCACCCCCGCCTCCGCCTCCTCCGCCTAAAGCTTGGCAAGCAATAATGGCCGCGACCAATGCAAACACTCAGATGATACTCAGGCTGTTGCTAGAAAGGGAGCAGGGTCATCAAGGTTTTCAAGGGAATTGTCAGAATCAACCTCAGTTTGCAACACTTAACGAGTTCCTCGCCAATCAACCAAAGTCGTTCACCGGTAGTGACCAGCTGCTCGAAGCTGATGATTGGCTGCGTGATATGACTAAGCATTTTGAGTGCAGCAATGTCAGGCCAGAGGATTTCGTGAGGTTTGCGTCGTTCCAGCTCAAGGGGCAAGCAGCTGATTGGTGGCAGCAGTACAAGGATTCCAGGGGCGATCGTGTTGTTACTTGGGACAATTTCCGTCGTGACTTCAGGGCTCATTATATTTTGACTAGCTTTGTCGAGGAGATGCGTGATAAGTTCAGGCACCTAAAGCAAGGAAGCAAGTTTGTCTACCAGTACAACGTTGAGTTCCAGAATCTTGCCCGTTATGCCAAGCAGGACGTGCCGGATGACAAGGCGATGATCTATCAGTTCAGGAATGGTCTCAAGGATGAGCTTCTGCCAGGTCTAGTTCTGCAAGAGCCTCGTGAGTTTGATCAGTTCTACAACATGGCTCTCAAGGTGGAAGCAACTCAGCTCAAGGTGGAGAATTCCAAGAAGCGGTCAAGGGATTCTTATTCTTCTCCCAGCTCTCAGATGGTTCCAAGAAGCAGAAGTATTGGGTGCCTAATCCTCCTCCGTTTCGTCCTCAACAGCAGCAGAAGCAGTTCGGTGGTCGTGGTTCTTCCCACCCACCCAACCCAGGATTCCAGCAGAGACCCCAGGCGTCCAAGTCTGTTCTTGTTCCTCCTCCAAGCAATATTCGTCCATTCTCAGAGGTGACTTGTCACAAGTGTGGCCAGAAGGGTCACTACGCAAACAAGTGCAACCAGCGGCGTCTTCCGCCTCCTCCTCCAGTCAAGCCTCCAGGCAATGCTACGGTGAAGCATAATCCCAAGACTGCAAGAGTGAACATGGTGAACGCAGCTGAAGCAGATTAGTCTCATGATGTGATTATGGGTAATCTCTCAGTTAATGATTTGCCTGCTGAAGTTTTGTTTGATTCGGGTGCATCGCATTCATTCATGTCTAAAGCATTCTTCGTCAAGCATGATTTTGATTCTGATTATCTGAGTAAGGCTTTGCGTGTTGTTTCTCCCGGTACTCTCATGAGCGCCAACAAAGTTGTTCCGGATGTTTCTATCAAGATGGACAATTATTCCTTTCTGGCTTCTCCTATTGTTCTCGGCAATTCCAATATTGATCTTATTTTGGGCATGGACTTTCTAGCAATGAATAAGGCTTACATTGATTGTCAAGCTAAAGAAGTCAAGCTGACTCATCCTTCAGAAGACGTGATTATTTTCACAGCTCGCGATGACACAATCCGTCTCTTTGCTCTTAATGAGAAGGGTGAAATCTCACTGATTTCTCATATTCCGGTGGTTAATGAGTATGAAGATGTTTTTCCAGAAGAATTGCCAAGAATGCCTCCGCATCGGCCAGTTGAGTTCGTGACTGATCTCGAGCCCGGAACTTAACCGGTCTGCAAGCGCCCGTATAAACTTAGCCCCAAAGAGCTGAAAGAGTTGAAGAAGCGGCTAGATGAGCAAGAACGTCTGGGCCTGATCAGACCAAGCTCTTCTCCGTGGGGTTGTGGAGTTTTGTTTGTCAAGAAGAAAGATGGTACGGATCGTCTTTGTGTTGACTATCGTCCATTGAACAAGAAGACAATCAGGAACAAATATCCACTTCCCAACATCAATGAGTTGATTGAACAGCTGAAAGGTGCCAAGGTTTTCTCGAAGCTTGATCTTCGCATGGGTTATCATCAGATTCGCATTCACAAGGAAGACATTCCGAAGACCGCTTTCAGGACGAGTTTTGGCTCTGATGAGTAAAGCATCATGTCGTTTGGTCTCGCTAATGCTCCTCCAACCTTCTCAAGAATGATGAACTTCATTTTCTCTCCTTTCAAGAATGAGTTCGTCTTGGTCTATTTGGATGATATCCTTGTATTCTCGGAGTCAGAAGAAGAGCATGCTGAGCATCTCAGGCTTGTGCTTGACAAGTTAAGAGAGCATCGTTTCTATGCCAAGGTTTCCAAGTGTGAGTTCTGGCTCAAAGAAGTAGTGTACCTTGGGCATGTGATCTCTACCGAGGAAATTAAAGTGCACCCTGAGAAAGTTGAGGCAATCTTGAAGTGGGAACCTCCTCTGAATGTGAAGCAGCTTTGGAGCTTCCTCGGGCTTGCTAGCTATTGTAGAAGATTCGGTGGAGAACTTATCTAAAATTGCTAAGCCTCTGTCCAGCCTCCATCAGAAGATTTTCAAATATGTTTGGTCTCCTGAGAGTGATGTGGCGTTCAATACACTCAAGCAGAGATTGACTTCAGCTCCAGTTCTTGTTCCTCCGGAGCAGTCCAAGCCGTTCGAGGTGTTCTGTGATGCTTCCCTCCAAGGTCTTGGTGTTGTTCTTATGCAAGATAAGAAGATAGTTGCTTATACCTCGCGTTAGTTGAAGCCTGCCGAGAAGAACTATCCCACTCATGATTTAGAGCTAGCGGCAGTTGTGCACGCTCTGATGACTTGGAGGCATTTGCTGTTGGGTAGACCAGTTGAGCTGTACACTGATCACAAGAGTCTAAAATATAGTTTCACTCAACCCAATCTGAATCTTCGGAAATCTCGTTTGGTGGAAATGCTTGAAGACTTCAATCCAAGTATTGAGTATACTCCTGGTAAAGCTAATGTCATTGCAGACGCGCTCAGCCGTAAGGCATACTGCAATAGTCTCATTCTCAAGCCTCTTCAATCGGAGCTTTGTGATGCCTTCCGCAAGCTCAACCTCCAGATGATTCCAAATGGATTTCTTGCCAATCTTCAAGTTTCTCCGACTCTGGAAGATCAGGTTCACCAAGCGCAGCTCCTTGACACTATGGTGAAGAAAGTGAAGAAAGGTGTGGCCAAGGGCATTCCTAAGTATAAGTGCTTTTGAGTTAATGACAAGGACACCTTGTTCTTTGAGGACCGTCTTGTGGTTCCAAAAGGTGATCTCAAAAAAGTTATCATGGATGAAGCGCACAATTCTCTTCTATCCATTCATCCAGGCAGTTCCAAGATGTATCAGGATCTCAAGCAAACCTTCTGGTGGACTCGCATGAAACGTGAAATTGCTTAGTTTGTGAAGGAGTGTGATGTCTGTTGCAGAGTCAAAGCGGAGCATCAACGTCCAGCAGGTCTTCTTCAGCCTTTGCCTATACCAGAGTGGAAATTCAATCATGTTGAGATGGATTTCTTCACTGAGTTTCCGAAGTCCAAGAGAGGCAACGATGCCATCTTTGTGGTTATTGACAAGTTGTCAAAAGTTGCTCATTTCCTACCAGTCAAAGAATCTATCTCGGCAGCTCAGCTTGCAGAGTTGTATACGTCAAGGATAGTGTCTTTGCATGGTATTCCTCAGCTCATCTCATCTGACCGTGGAAGTCTCTTTCCTTCCAAGTTTTGGGAGTCCTTCCAGACTGCTATGGGTACTAAGATCCATTTCAGCACGGCGTTCCATCCGCAGACTAGTGGTCAAGTTGAGAGGGTCAATCAGATCATTGAAGATATGCTCAGAGCTTGTGTGATTTCGTTTGGCATGAAATGGGAAGACTGCCTTCCATATGCTGAATTCTCATACAACAATAGCTTTCAAGCCATCTCAGGCAAGGCCCCTTTCAAGATTCTCTACGGCAGGAGATGTCGTACCCCTCTTAACTGGTCTGAAACCGGTGAGCGCCAGATATTGGGCAATGACATGATCACTGAAGCAGAAGAGATGTGCCATGTCATTCGTGAGAACCTCAAAGCAGCTCAGTCCCGACAGAAGAGTTATTACGATAACAAACATCGGGATGTTTCTTACCAAGTGGATGATCTTGTCTATCTCAAAGTTTCTCCCATGAGAGGCACTCAGCGGTTTGGAATCAAAGGGAAGCTAGCTCCTCGTTTCGTTGGTCCTTTCAAAGTTGTTGGCAAGAGAGGCGGACTTGCATATCAACTTGAGCTTCCTCCGAATTTCGCAAATGTGCACGATGTTTTCCATGTGTCTCAGCTTCGGAAGTGCTTCAAGACTCCTAAGCGAACCATTGACCTCCAAGACATTGATCTCCAAGAAGACCTCTCTTATCGTGAACATCCAGTTGCTACTGGAAACTGAGCGAAAGACTCGCGACAAGTCTATCAAATTCCTCAAGGTGAAGTGGTCTCATCATTCCGACAAAGAAGCTACTTGGGAATGCGAGGACCTTCTCCGTTCCGAATTTCCGGAGTTCTTTCGTTCCTAGATCTCGGGTCGAGATCCTCTTGTAGTTTGGGAGAGTTGTGACATCCCAAGTGATGTCCCTACCTTATTTTCCATGTAACCCTATGTATGATCCTTGTGTCATGAGCTATGTTTGGAGTTGAACCTTGTCATCCATGTGTTGGTGGCATTCAGGCATCATGTCATCCATCATTTCATCATGCATCTTCTCATTCATCTTGCCATGTTGTTTTCATGTGTTTATTCTGGTGTCATGTTGTGAGTGATTGGTGGTGTTGATGTGTGAGTGTGGGAATAGAAGAGGTGGCCTTCTTCTCCCCTTCTTCCTCTCTTTTTATTCTCCTACTAAAACCCCCCTTTTTGTGCTTTTATTCCCATGCAATTACTTGGCAGATTTTATTTGCTTCTAAAATTATTTAAAGAAAAGTTCAAGTGGTGGACCCAACATTACTATGATTTATGAGTATGGAGTTTTTGAAATGTTGGGTGTTTTGGGTTTTTGAATTCCTTTTAAACAGGAGCTGTTTTAAATTAATTGTTGTTTAAAACTTGGTCATAAATAGGCGCGTGTGGGCTCCCAGCCCACGAGGCCCAGCAGGTAGCTAACAGCTACCTGCCCCATTCCCCCTCCTCCGTCAGTTTCGTCAGAGAGAGCAGAGAGGAGCGTGTCGTGTGGTCGTCGCCGTCGTTGTTAGCTCGCACGTCGAGGCCGGCGGCTTATTTAAGTGCGCGAACCCCTAGGGATTCCCCTTCTCCTCCTCCGCCACCGTTCCCCCCTTCTCCTCCTTCCCTTCTCTAACAAAAAGAGTGTGCGAGAGCAGAGAGATTCAGCGGCATCCGCCGCTCGTCGTCGCCGTCGTCGCCACGTCTCCGATGGTCATCGACCCCAATGGAGATGGCCTGCGTTGTCCCGGTGCCGTCCGCGTCCTGATCCCGCTGCTAGGGGGTGAGGAGCACCCCTACAGACCCCGTCGCCGCCGTCGTCCGCAATAGAGGAACGCCATCGCCAAGCTCTACTTCCCCTCCATCGTCACCGCGTCTCCGAGCCTTCTTCCCCTCCGTCGAGCCCTCCTCGTTGTCGCCTTTCCCTCGGTGAGCAGCCGCTCCTCACTGCCCCCTGCTCTCGTCTCGCCGTAGCCGTCACATTGCCGCCGTAGCGTGGTCGCCGCCGGTAGGTAGAAGAGCTCCTGCCGCTCACCTCCTTCCTCCTCACCGCAAGGTGAGCAAAGGAATGGATCCGCCGTAGTTCCCCACTTCGTTTCCAACCGACCGCGTCGCTGGTGAAGCCCTGTAGTGCTGCGCATCACCGGAGTTTCGCCGCCGCCGTGCCTGTCGTGTCTCTATTGCAGATTCTGTTTCGTCAGGGATTCAATTTGTGCGTGTGTATAAGAGCAGAGAGGTCCCCCCTCTGTTGTCGATCGAAGCCGCAGTGCAATGGTCTAGTTCGATGGGGAAAACTAGGGAGGTCCTAGGTTCGAATTCTCTCCCCCCCTTTTTTTTGTTTTTCTGTTTCCTTTTCTTTTTCTTTTCCTTTCTTTTGCAAAAATAGGTTGTGTGTGTGTTTGTCATATGTATGTATGTATATATGTTGTTTGTGTGGCAGAGCATGTATGTGCATGTGGTGCCCACACACATGAGTATGTGTGTGTATGTGTGTGTGTATATGCACCCATGTGCATATACACACATATGTGTATGTGTGTGTGTGCTGTTCGGGAACGTCGCATGGGAAACAAAAAATTTCCTACGCACATGCAAACCTATCCATGGTGATGAGCATTTACGAGAGGGAGAGTGGATCTACTTACCCTTGTAGATCGCTAAGCGGGAAGCGTTAAGAAACGCGGTTGGTGTAGTCAAACTTCTTCGCCATCCAAATCGCCGAGCGTCCCGCGATCCAATCACGAACCGTCCCGCGAACCAATCACGAACCGTCCCGCGATCTCATCATGATCCGTCCCGCGATCCAATCACAAACGTCTCGTGGCCTTGATCACGATCCTTCCGATCTAGTACCGAACGGACGGCACCTCCGCGTTCAGCACACGTGCAGCTTGATGACGATCTCCACCGTCTTGATCCAGCAAGAGGAGGTGGAGAGGAGAGAGAGTTCACCGGCAGCATGATGGCGCTCCGGTGATGTTGGTGGTGGAGCAATTCCAGCAGGGCTTCGCCTAAGCGCTCCAGAAATCCGATCTAGAGGAGCACCGGTGAAACCAGTAACACGTGGCCGTAAGTTGCATCCCGTGTGCTAGCCCTGCCCCTCTATTTATATGTTGAGCCCTAGGGTCTAATCTTGGAGCAAAAACCTCTACAAGGTCGGTTTTGCCCACACAAGGTCGGTTTGTCCCGCAAGGAAAGAGTCCAACTCGGATCCCTGCAGTCCCTCGCACAAGCGGTAGTACCGCTTCACGAGCGGTAGTACCGCTAGAGCGGTAGTACCCCTTCACAAGCGGTAGTACTACCCTACTGCTTAAGGCAGCAGCAAAACTTCCTTTTGCCGTTTCCAATACCTCGTGGGTTTTACCCCATTGGTCCATATAAAGTGTTGCTATACCCGAACACTTCGGTAAACATCCGGAACCCCTTTCGGTTAATTCCGGAACTCTTCCAGAGATCAAAACACTATTATCACATATATCAATCTTTATCTCCACACTCTTCCGGAGATCCTCGTCATGTCCGGGATCGTATCCGAGACTCCGAACATCCTTCGGTGACCACCATACATAACTCTATACTACCGAAACGTCACCAAACCTTAAGTGTGCAGACCCTGCGGGTTCGGAAACTATGTAGACATGACCGAGACACCTCTACGGCCAATAACCAATGGCAGGACCTGGACGTCCACATTGGTTCCTACATATTCTACGAAGATCTATCGGTCGAACCTCTATGTCAAGTATTCAGTTAATCCCGTATAATGTTCCCTTTGTTCTTCGGTATGTTACTTGCCCGAGATTCAATCGTCGGTATCTCCATACCTAGTTCAATCTCGTTACCGGCAAGTCTTTTTACTCGTTCCGTAATACAAGATCCCGCAACTAACAATTAGTCATATTGCTTGCAAGTCTTATTCTGATGTTGCATTACCGAGTGGGCCCCGAGATACCTCTCCGTTACACGGAGTAACAAAGCCCAGTCTCGATCCATGCCAACTCAACAGACACCATCGGACATACCTGTAGAGCACCTTTATAGTCACCCAGTTACATTGCGACGTTTGATACACACAAGGCACTCCTCCGATATCCGTGAGTTGCATGATCTCATGGTCATAGGAACATATACTTTGACATGGAGAAAACAGTAGCAATAATGTGACATGATCATATGCTACGTTTGTATTTTGGGTCTTGTCCATCACATCATTCTCCTAATGATGTGATCCCGTTATCAAATGACATCACATGTCTATGGCTAGGAAACCCTGACCATCTTTGATCAACGAGCTAGTTCACTAGAGGCATACTAGGGACACATTGTTATCTATTCACCCACACACGCAGTGTGTTTCCAATCACTACAATTATAGCATGGATAATAAACGATTATCATGAACAAGGAAATATAATAATAATCACTTTATATATTGCCTATAGGGCATATTTCCAACATGTGCATGTTTGCACACGCACTTGTGTGTGTGTATATGTTTCTTGCATATACACACATGTGAGTGAGAGTGTTTGTATGTATGTGTGTGCTTGTGTGTATGTGCCCTTGCACATACCCACATATGAGTGTTAGTGAGTGAGTGAAAGCATAGTGTGGTGCTATGTGTGTGTATGTGTGTGTTTCACACACACATACATGTGTAGGTGTGCTAGTGTGTGTGTATAGGGTGTGTGGTGCACCATATATGTGAGTGTATGCCCCATGCCCACATCCATACTAGTGTATGTGTGTGATTGGCATATAGGGGTGTGCCATGTGATGTATGTTGGTTTGAGAGGTGTGTGTATGTTCTACATACACTCACCCATGTGCATGTGTAGCTCCATGTGTAGGTTTTCCCTTATATGAGCATATGAGCATAGATCCTTCTCTAGCTAGTTTCATTCTTGTATTTGATGTTATGCCATTTCAACATGTTCCTAGGGTGATATTTAACCATTTCCAACATGTATAAATAGCCTACATGTCATTTTAAGTCCATTTCCTTGCATATGCATAAGTGACATAAGCCACCCATGATTTATAGGTCTAACTTCGACCTAGCTTCTCTCCCTCTTGTTCCATGCAAGTATAATGGTATGAGTAATGCATTTGGGGTAGTTTCAACCCATGAATGCATTTGTGGAGTCAGATTTGACTTTGGGGCAACTTCTCAAACTGCATTTTTATGCTGTGATGCTCTTTTGTCTTTTTCCTATGAATTAATCTATGCATGATTTGGAGTTCTTGTCAACATGAGTTTGCTAGCCAAAGTTGTTTAGTAAGCTACTTTCTGTTTCTGTCCAGCATGCTTAAAAATGACTAAGTCTGGAGATTTTTCTGTTATTGTTTTGCCATGAAGAGTGGGCTGTAACTAGTGATGTGTTGTGAATTTGATCATGCTCAGTGTTAGTTATTTGTAGTATATATTTCCATCTACCATCCTGTTAATTTTAATGCCATTTGGAGCTTTCTAGCATATTTAACCAGTGCTGTCAACTTGCTACTTTATAAACCGAGATTCCAGAAAACTGGAATTTTCACCAAGTCCCTGAAAATCTGATTCATCATGCCAACTTGATTGCTTCATGCCTAGTGATGTGTGCCTATTTTTCTGTTGGTGTAGTTGGATAAATTGGAGTGTATGTTGAGTAGATTATGTCCATGTCTTGTTTGTGGCTGTAGGGTTCCTGTATCTCAAGTTGTGAGCTGTAGAAGTTGCTATGTTGATGTTTGGTGGCAGATTTAGTGTGTTATTATTTTGGGTGTTGTGGGAGCTACACTCCATGGAATGAATTTATTATTGAGCATATTATGATTGGTTTTTCATCACTTATCCAGTGGCTGCCTTGGAATGCCAAGAATTAGCCCATGTCTTGTTGATCTTGTGTTTTGCCTCCGCACCTTGTCATGAGCATATCTCGAGAACTGTAACTCCGTTTCTTATGATCTTTATATGCATTTCCATTGATTTTGCATGATGCATCCATATTTTCCATTTTCATGCATGTCTAAATAACTTAACATGAAGTTCTTTCCAGATTTACTAATATAACAACTTTGCACGTGAAATTTGACTAGAGTTGGATTGCCATGTTAAGTTCTTCATAAAAAGATCATGCATCATCCTGATTATGCATTGCACCTTGGTTGGTTGTTTATTGTTGCTGTTTATCTTGGGTAGATGCGAACGTTGAATCTGAGTACGAGGATCCAGGAGAGTACCACTACGAGGACCCAGCTACTTGTTTCACTAAGGAACCAACAGGCAAGATGATCATGCCCAGATTCTGTTACTATTCTTGCTTTCTAAATTTCCGCTCTTATCGTTACAATTGCGTTAGCTAACACTTATATCAGCCTCCTAATTACCATGAAAGCCTTTATCCTCCACTTCCCAGCAAACCTTGTTTGGCTAAGTTACCTCTGCTCAGCCCCTCTTATAGCGTTCTTAGTTGCAGGTGCAGGTTGTTCCATGTGATAACATGGATTTGGATATCATCACATTATCTGTTATTTAATTTAATGCACATATATCTCTTAGTATTGGTGGAAGTCTTGGCCTTTTGCTAAGTGATTTGTTCCGCTGTTACCGCCATAGTTTCTTGTTACCGATGTTATGTTTTCCATACTTTGCGCTCCTAACACGCTCGGGGTTGTTATGGGGAACCCCTTGTAACATCCCAAAATTCCATTTTGGAATGTTATGAATATAGCTATGCATCTATCACCATCCTTGCTTGAATGTGTGGAAATGTTGAAATGCTCTTTTTAACTTTATGAAAGCCCCTTCCTATTTTCCCCATTGTTGTTTTCACCTATTTGAAATCTTGGTAAAAAGTTCAAATAAGAGAGGAGGAAGATGCCAGTCCACACCAGGACCAAATTGGTTATTTATTTGAACAATAATAACCAGGAGTTATTTTGAAAAGATTTGCAAAAATGGATTTAAAACAATTAGGAAATTTCTGAAAATAATATTTTTTTCAAGTATTCAAATACAAGAATAAAAATGTTCATTAAATGGCATATTTTATTATGATAATTCTGATATATAATACTCCTATATTTGGAAATATATTATTTGCAATAAAAGAATTTTAATTTGCTGTTATTTAAAAAAGGAAAGAAATTAGCAACGGATCGGGCCGGCCCACCCCATTAATTGCCGAATCCCCTAATCTGCGGCCGACCGCGCCCCTATCGAACCCTCCCTCCCTTTGACCCTGGGCCCACCCGACTGCCCGAAAATCCCGCATCGGTCATCCCCCTCACGCGCGCACCGCCGCCGGCGAGATCCCCTCGCCGCGGGATCTCCTCTTCCTTTCCTTCCCCTCGCTCGTCTCCGGCCTATATAAGAGCGCCTCTCCCCGCACTCCATTTCCACCCTGACCCCCTCTCTCCCGTCGCCAGACCGTCGCAGGAGAGTTCGCTGGAGTTGCAGCCCCAACCGAAGGCCCCCACCGACGTGCTCGTCTCCTCCGTCCACCGCTCGCCCCACCGACGCCACCACTCGACGCTGGAGGACCTCCGCCATCGCCTGAGCTCCTCCACGGCGTCCCTCGACCACCGGAGACGCTTCCCCTACCTCCTCCAACCACCGGCCTCCGCCACCTTCGCCGGAAAATTTTCCCCACCTCCGGTAAGTCGCCGGACCTCCCTCACCCGTTCGATCTTAGATCTACGGCCCTGATTAGCACACTTAAAAATAACGAACCGTTTTTTCTCTTAGCATCGGCCGTCCGCTCGTAGCCCCATAGCACGCGCCCGCTCAGCCAATAGGCATCTGCCACGTAGCCTTAGCCGTTAGTTAGGATTTTCGTTTGTTTTTCTGTTTTGTTTAGTTAATAGAATGAGTCCACATTGTGTTTTAGTTATAAATTTTAATCTGTTTAATGTTTTGAGTTGATCCTTCTTGCAATAGCTCACATTTTTCATGTAGTTTCACCCTGTACTTTTAAATTTCAAATTTGAACTATAAAATATGAATTGAATCAAATTTGCTCAAAACATTCAAATCTGAATAACTAGAGTTTGAAAACAAATTTTGACATGAATCATTTTGCTACTGTTTGGTCTTAGTTAGTACTATATTCATGCTTAGTTTGAGAACTTTTTAGGATGAATTTGATTAGTGTTTTAGCTAAAAACAGATTCTGCCTATTAGTTAGTATAGTTTTATTTAACTTAGTTTTAGTTAGTTTAAATTAGATTTAGTTTTATCTGATTAGTAGGTTCTGTTAGTTAAACTTTAGGAGTTTTACTTACTGTTAATAAAAATATAAATTTGCTTAGTTTATTTCTTTATTGTTATAGGAATCTCAACACATTTTCAAATAGGATTTATTTGATTAAAACAACTAGTTAGTAATAGTTTTTCTTTCAACAAGTTTTAAATTTAAATTCTGTTTTCTAAGATAAGTTTTTAGTAGTTTTATTTTCTATTAAGATAATGTTTTATTAATAAATAATAAATTTAGTTTCATTCTTTTGTTAGTAAAACTATAGTTACCCCATCTAATAGTGTTTAACCAAACTTTTATAAAGTTTACTAAAGTTTTCCCAACAAACTTTAAATTGATTTTATTCTGATTATTAATAAAATATTTATTATTTACTTGCTGACCACTATTGTTTTGTTAATACAAATAGATTTGTTATGTTAGTAGTGATTTTCCCATCATCTTCTAGTAAACAAAACTTTGTGTGTTTTCTTGCTTGTGATTTGTGCATTGTTTTGTCATGATTGTTTACTAGTTCATTGTTGATGTTTGTGAGTTACATATTTTGTTGTATGCTTATTGAATGCTTGTTTGCTTCGTTAGATTATTCGGAGTGCGAAGCTTGTTACCTAGAGTCACTCATGTACGAAGATCATCAATCAGGCAAGTCACCTTGATCATGTTTTTACCCATGTTTTATATGCATTAGTTCTACCATCTCCCCAATTGCATGCAAGATAGGTTAGTTGGAAACTTGGTTACATTGAAGTAGTATCATGTGGTAGGTACCCCCTCAACCCCTTTGACAACTTTGGCCTCGGGAAACGTTAAATTTGTTTTGCTATGCTGTTAGTAGACAGGGTCGGTTGTGTGAATCATGAGGGTTGTGAGGTAATAACTTCAAGACCTATGATGATCAAGACTTCAAGACTTCAAGTTTTCAACATACCTCTAGGTGGATGTTGGTTGAACGACGCCCTGGAGAAACCAGTGGTTAGCCTAGGTGATGCTGGAGATGTGACAGTATTCACGCGGAAAGGTCCATCCAGGCACGAAGGGATGGAAGGATGCTTCAAGACCCAAGGCTTACCTGCACAACCACAAGCCATTATGGGCTCTCGCTTGGTTGGATATTGTGGCGACACCGGACAGGCCGTGCTACGAGATGTAGAAGAACGGTAGGAAAGGATGGGCACCGACAGAGTCTCCGTGGGACCCTTTGAAGACCATGTTTTGGTCATCCATTCCTCAAACACCCTGAAGTGCGAGGAATCCAAAGGAGGCGATCAAATCTTGTGGGGAACGTGTGCAAAGCTCTGCATAGTAACCCAAACCTAATCGATTAGCCGTGTCCACGGTCATGGACGACTTGAGCCAAAGGAACTGAAACTTCCGGAATTCTCAACACAATTAATATGATGATGTGGGTATTAATATTTTGGGTATGAGAATTGGTTGGCGGAACCATCTCATTAGTCAACCAACTTAGTAATATTTTGCTTAGCCCCTCTCTTGATGTAGGAAAAACTTGGCTTTACGCAAAAACTTACTACCCCACCTGCCATATATGCATGTAGACTAGTGGATTATTTTCACCCCCTCTCTTGTGACTTTGCCAGCATATTCCATATGCTGACCTACACGGCTGCAACGTATCATGTTGCAGAGTACTTTTCCGACCAGAAGTGAGGACACGCTCTACGCTTGGCGAGATGCCCTTGGAGTCAGATGGACTCATCTACCATGACGCTTCCGCAAGTCTTAGTTATTATCATGAGTTGGCCTTCGGCCACTTTATTGTAATGATTATTGTAATGAAGGACTCGATATGAGATTTTCGTTAATAAAATGCTGTGTGATTTCCCTTTGATATATACATTGATATACCGTGTGTGTACCAGCATGATCTTGGGATGGTACGGAAACACCGGAGACTTGACCTTTCAGGCCGGGTCGCTACAGAAATGGTATCAGAGCACATGCTGACCGTAGGACGTAACCTCTAGGATTGGAAAAGCCTTAGGGTCATTCTCTTTCCTCTGTTTTACAAATACTTATATTTTCTCCTCTACTCATTCCTGATTTTCCTCTCCGTTGTTTTCAACTTTTCTAGATGGCCACCTTCACCCCCGTTCGCTTCACGGAGTTCTGCCAGCCTGATGCCACCATGCCTTTTGGCAAGGAGCTGATCCAGATAGTCAAGGATGTGAAGATTGCTTTGCCGACCATCACCGGGTATGCAATCACGTCTTTTCCTCAGGACGCTTGCTACAGGATCGAAGTTCATATCCCCGGGAGGACCTTTGGATTTATCACCGAGTCCATAGACTTCAAGTTTCTGGCACCCAGCTGGATTCTCGGGAGAGACATGGCAATTCACCGTGCTCTCGGACGTATTCGGGAGGAATACCGAGGTGGTCCCATTTCGCGAGACCTCAGCATGGTTTGCCGCAGAGATGCCCATGGCAACATCATCACCAACCCCACTGGAGACTCCACCATGTCATATATCCAGACCCTGGAGACGCATGTCAGGATGCTGGAGCTTCGTGTGCGTGCTGACACGAAGACTATCAAGAACCTGATGAACCGTTAGCTGGACCTTGAAGCTGATCTCCAGGAGGCCAACTATTAACATGAGCATGAAGTGAAGGACTTCCTAGAGAGGATCGATGAGCAGAATACACGCATCGCAACTCTGGAGGAGCAGCTAGACATGGGGGAGAATCTTCACCCCGAAGGAGACATGGCACCCTTCATCAGCGACAATGAAGATTATGAGGAGAGCACCACCGAGGACCCATGACTATGCACTTTTGAGCGGAACTTTAGTCATGCCCTCCAATGTATCTTTTATTTTTCGACGTTGAATCGTAGGTCGATGTTTGGTTTGATTGAGTCTTGTATCTCCGATGTTTGAACTTGAGTTGCATTAATGAATGAGTGTTTGATGTGATATGATTGTGCATTGCATATGGGTAGTGAATTTCTTACTAGACCCTTGTTCTATTCTAATTCTCACCCCTCTAAAAAAACAACAAGATGCCTCCACGACGTGAGACCGACTCCACCTTCCCGCCGGAACACACGCAACTCCTCCAGCAGCAGAATGCACTGATGCAGCTGTTGATTCAGAATCAGACCAACAACCAGGACAACAACAACCACCATCCATGTCAGGCTGACAACCTCACCCGTTTTCTGAGGTTGAACCCTCCAACTTTCTCCAGCAAAACTGAGCCCATTGTGGCAGATGACTGGCTCCATAAGATGGAGAGAGAACTCATCACCGCTAGATGCACTGACACTGAGAAGGTGCGTTTTGCCGCACATCAACTGGAAGGACCAGCAACTTCATGGTGGGAGAACTACACGACCACTTATCCTATTGCAGATGTGACTTAGGAGCAGTTCAAGCTTGCTTTCCGCACCGCTCATGTCTCAGCTGGGTCCATGAGTCTAAAGAAGCGCGAGTTTTGCAACTTGCGCCAGGGTAATCACTCTGTGGCCCAATATGTGGAAGAGTTTAGCATGTTGGCTCGTTATGCACCCGGAGATGTGGCCGATGATGCGGCCAAGCAAGAAAAGTTTCTGGAAGGACTCAACGATGAGTTGAGCATACAGCTGGTAGTGGCTACCTTCAACAACTACCAAGAGCTGGTGGACAAGGCCCTCATCTTGGAGGGTAAACAACAGCAAATTGAGAACCGCAAGCGGAAGTACACTCAGGGGAAGTTCAACTCTAGAGCTCATCAGAAGCTTCGCTACTCCCCGTACTCAGGGAATACCGGATCAGGAACCGGTAAGTTTGGAAAGCACACTCATGTTGTGCACACCCATGGAGGCCACAACCATGGAGGAAGTGGGAATAACCGTCCCAACCATGGCAACTTCAAGAATGACAATGGGAATGGGAACAACAACCAGCACCGTCACGCTCCTACTTAGAAGGATCTGAGTCACATCACCTGCTTCAAATGTCAGAAGACAGGGCACTATGCTACTGAGTGTCCCCAGAGCAAGCAGGGCAATGGAAACGGTAACAACAACAGCAGCGCAGTAGCTAAGAAGCCCAACCCATTTCCTCGTGCTCAGGTGAACCACATTGATGTGGAAGAAGTCTATGATCAACCCGAGACTATGGTTGGTAAGTTTTTATTGCATTCATGTCTTGTTACAGTACTTTTTGATTCCGGTGCAACTCATTCATTCATATCAAGGGTAGTTGTGGAAAAATATGGTTTTCCCACCAGAACCCTTAATCAGCCCTTTAAGGTCAGTTCCCCAAGAGGTATGATGATGGCAGGGCTAGGATGCCATGCCTTGAAACTCAATATAGGAAAACATGTTTTTCCCACCGACCTCATCATCTTAGAGTCGCAAGGATTGGATGTAATCCTAGGCATGGATTGGATGACCAAGTACGAAGGAAATCTTGACTGTCCCAGCAAGTCTATCTTGCTCACCACCCCGGAGAACAAGAGGATGAAGTATGTATCCCGACACACACGGATGAGTGCTCGGTTAAATTCTCTCACGGGAGTTGTTCAGGAGGAAGTACCTGTGGTAAAAGACTTTCCGGATGTATTCCCGGAAGAATTACCAGGCATGCCACCGGATAGGGAAATTGAATTTCTGATAGAGTTACTACCAGGAACAGCCCCAATTTCCAAGAGACCCTATCGGATGCCCGCAAACGATCTATTGGAAATCAAGAAGCAAATCAAGGAGTTATTGGACAAGGGGTATATTCTCCCAAGTTCTTCACCTAGGGGAGACCCAGTACTTTTGTTGGAGAAGAAGGATAAAACCTTGAGAATGGTAGTTAACTATCGTGCCTTGAACGAGGTGACTATCAAGAACAAGTATCCTCTGCTGATGATTAATGATTTGTTTGATCAGATCGTAGGAGCCAAAGTATTCTCCAAGATCGATCTTCGATTAGGGTATCACCAGTTGAAAATTCGTGAACAGGATATACCCAAAACAGCTTTCACCACAAGGTATGGCTTGTATGAGTATACCGTCATGTCTTTTGGTTTGACAAATGCTCCTGCTTATTTCATGAGTTTGATGAACAAAATATTCATGGGATACCTGGATAAGTTTGTTGTGGTGTTCATCGATGACATATTGATATTCTCCAAGAACGAGGAAGAACACAAGGAACATCTACGTTTAGTTCTGGAGAAGCTGAGAGAGCATCAGTTATATGCCAAGTTAAGCAAATGTGAATTTTGGCTGACGGAAGTCGGATTCCTTGGACATGTTATTTCCGGAAATGGAATAGCAGTGGACCCCACTAAGGTTGAAGCCGTCACCGAGTGGAAATCACCCACCTCAGTTAAGGAGATTCGTAGTTTCCTCGGACTTGCCGGATATTACCGGAGGTTCATTGAGAACTTCTCAAAGATTGCCAAGCCCATGATAGAGCTGTTGAAGAAAGAATCCAAGTATGTTTGGACTGAGGAATGTGAAGCCAGTTTCCAGGAGTTAAAGAAACGTTTGGTCACAGCCCCAGTATTGATCTTGCCCAATATTTGGAAGGACTTCCAGGTTTACTGTGATGCCTCACGTCAAGGACTGGGAGGAGTACTCATGCAAGATGGAAAGGTTGTAGCCTATGCTTCCAAACAACTATGACCTCATGAGTTGAATTATGCCACCCATGACTTGGAGTTAACAACCGTAGTGCACGCACTCAAGACCTGGAGACATTTCCTTGTCGGAAATAGTTGTGATGTTTACACTGATCATAAGAGCCTGAAGTATATCTTCACGTAGAAAGAGTTGAACCTCAGACAGAGGAGATGGTTAGAGTTAATCAAGGACTATGACATGAGATTACACTACCATCCAGGAAAGGAAAATGTTGTTGCAGATGCCTTGAGTCGGAAAACTTATGTAAACACACTCACAGCGGGAGGATTACCCCAAGAGTTAGCCGATGATCTCAGAGAGCTCCGGCTAGAGATAGTCCCAAGAGGATATGTTGCCACACTGGAAATTCAGTCCGCCTTGACCGAAAGAATTCGTGAAACCCAGAAGACGGACAAGGAAATAGCTGAGATTAAGCAACGAATGAAAGATGGTAAAGCTAAAGGTTTCCGTGAGGATGAACACGGAACTTTGTGGTTTGAGAACCGGATCTATGTGCCCAATGACCCAGAGCTCAGGAAGTTGATACTTCAGGAAGCCCACGATTCACCTTACTCGATACACCCAGGCAATACCAAGATGTATCTGGACTTGAAAGAGAGCTATTGACGGACAGGTATGAAGAAGGACACTGCAGAACACGTTGCAATATGCGATGTTTGTCAGCGAGTAAAGGCGGAACATCAGAAGCCAGCAGGGTTACTCCAACCTTTGCCAATACCCGAGTGGAAATGGGAAAAGCTTGGTATGGACTTCATCACAGGATTGCCCAGGACCCATTCAAGTTATGATTCCATCTGGGTAGTGGTTGATCGCTTGACCAAGGTGGCTCATTTCATCCCGGTGAAGACCACCTATACCAGTGCTAAGTTAGCCAAGATATACATGACCAGGATCGTGTGTCTGCATGGAGTTCCAAGGTGTATCATGTCAAATAGAGGAACACAATTTACCTCAAAGTTTTGGCATCAGCTACATGAAACTTTGGGTACGAGGCAAGAGTTTAGTACAGCTTTTCATCCGTAGACAGATGGCCAGACCGAGAGATTCAATCAGATTCTGGAAGACATGTTGAGAGCTTGTGCACTAGACTATGGGTCTAGTTGGGATGATAATTTGCCTTACACAGAATTCTCGTACAACAAAAGTTATCAGATTAGTCTAAAGATGGCCCCTTTTGAAGCTTTATACAGAAGGAGGTGCAGAACACCACTGACATGGGATGGTGTTGGAGACCGAAAACTTTTTGGTCCCGACCTTATTCGAGATTCCGAAGATAAAGTCAACTTGATTCGTGAGAGACTCAAGATAGCTCAATCCCGGCAGAAGAGCTATGCTGACAATAAGGGCAAGGAAGTAACGTATGAAGTGGGAGACCGAGCATATCTTCATGTGTCCCCACTTCGAGGAATCAAGAGGTTTGGTGTTAAAGGAAAGCTAGCACCCAGATTCATAGGCCCCTACAAAATTCTTGAACGTAGAGGTGAAGTTGCATACAAGCGGGAATTGCCGGAAGGACTGTCCAGAGTTCATGATGTGTTCCATGTGTCCCAGCTGAAGAAATGCCATGCTGAGATGACTGATATCCCTTTGAGAGACACCTTGCCCCTAGAGGCCATACAACTTGACAGTGATCTGACTTACGAGGAGAAGCCTGTCAAGATCCTCGAGACTGCCAACAGAGTTACCCGCAACAAGATCATCAAGTTCTGTAAGGTTTTGTGGAGTCACCACACCGAGGAAGAAGCCACCTGGGAACGCGAAGAAGATCTTCGTAGAGACCACCCGCACCTATTTTCTAGCCAACCCGAATCTCGAGGGCGAGATTCATCTTAAGGTGGGCAGGTTTGTAACATGCCAAAATTCCATTTTGGAATGTTATGAATATAGCTATACATCTATCACCATCATTGCTTGAATGTGTGGAAATGTTGAAATGCTCCTTTTAACTTTCTGAAAGCCCCTTCCTATTTTCCCCATCATTGTTTTCACCTATTTGAAATCTTGGTAAAAAGTTAAAATAAGAGAGGAGGATGATGACACTCCACACCAGGACCAAATTGGTGATTTATTTGAACAATAATAACCAGGAGTTATTTTGAAAATATTTGCAAAAAAGGATTTAAAACAATTAGGAAATTTCTGAAAATAATATTTTTTTCAAGTATTCAAATACCATACTAAAAATGTTCATTAAATGGCATATTTTATTATGATAATTTTGATATATAATACTGCTATATTTGGAAATATATTATTTGCAATAAAAGCATTTTAATTCGCTGTTATTTAAAAAAGGAAAGAAATTAGCAACGGATCGGGCCGGCCCACCCCATTAATTGCCGAATCCCCTAATCTGCGGCCGACCACGCCCCTGTCAAACCCTCCCTCTCTCTGACCCTAGGCCCCACCCGATCGCTCGAAAATCCCGCATCGGTCATCCCCCTCGCGCATGCACCGCCGCCGGAGAGATCCCCTCGCCGCGGGATCTCCTCTTCCTTTCCTTCCCCTCGCTCCTCTCTGGCCTATACAAGAGCACCTCTCCCCGCACTCCATTTCCACCCCGACCCCCTCTCTCCCGTCGCGACACCGTTGTAGGAGAGCTCGCTAGAGTTGCAGCCCCAACCGAAGTCCCCCACCGCCGTGCTCGTCGCCTCCGTCCACCCCTCGCCCCACCAACGCCACCACTCGACGTCGGAGGACCTCCGTCGTCGCCTGAGCTCCTCCACAGCCTCCCTCGACCACCGGAGACACTTCCCTGACCTCCTCGGACCACCGGCCTCCGCCACCCTCGCCGGAAATTTCTCCCCACCTCCGGTAAGTCGTCGGACCTCCCTCACCCGTTCGATCTTAGATCTACGACCCTGATTAGAACACTTAAAAATGGCGAACCATTTTTTATCTTAGATTCGGCCGGCCACTCATAGCCCCGTAGCACACGCCCACTCAGCCAATAGGCATCTGCCACGTAGCCTTAGCCGTTAGTTAGGCTTTTCGTTTTTTTCTGTTTGTTTAGTTAATAGAATGAGTCCAAATTTTGTTTTAGTTATAACTTTTAATCTGTTTAATTTTTTGAGTTGATTCTTTTTGAAATAGCTCACATTTTTCATGTAGTTTCACCCTGTACTTTACAATTTCAAATTTGAACTATAAATTTGAACTGAATCAAATTTGCTCAAAACATTCAACTCTGAATAACTAGAGTTTGAAAACAGATTTTGACATGAATCCTTTTGCTACTGTTTGGTCTTAGTTAGTACTATCTTCATGCTTAGTTTGAGAATTTTTTAGGATGAATTTGATTAGTGTTTTAGCTAAAAACAGATTTTGCCTATTAGTTAGTATAGTTTTATTTAACTTAGTTTTAGTTAGTTTAAATTAGATTTAGTTTTATTTGATTTAGTAGGTTCTGTTAGTTAAACTTTAGGTGTTTTACTTACTGTTAATAAAAATATAAATTTTCTTAGTTTATTTCTTTATCGTTATAGGAATCTCAACACATTTTCAAATAGGATTTATTTGATTAAAACAACTAGTTAGTAATAGTTTTTCTTTCAACAAGTTTTATATAATTTAAATTCTGTTTCCTAAGATAAGTTTTTAGTAGTTTTCTTTTCTGTTAAAATAATGTTTTATTAATAAATAATAAGTTTAGTTTCATTCTTTTGTTAGTAAAACTATAGTTACCCCATCTAATAGTGTTTAACCAAACTTTTATAAACTTTACTAAAGTTTTCCCAACAAACTTTAAATTGATTTTATTGTGATTATTAATAAAATATTTATTATTTACTTGCTGTCCACTATTGTTTTGTTAATACAAATAGAGTTGTTATGTTAGTAGTGATTTTCCCGTCATCTTCTAGTAAACAAAACTTTGTGTGTTTTCTTGCTTGTGATTTGTGCATTGTTTTGTCTTGATTGTTTACTAGTTCATTGTTGATGTTTGTGAGTTACATATTTTGTTGTATGCTTATTGAATGCTTGTTTGCTTCGTTAGATTATCCGGAGTGCGAAGCTTGTTACCTAGAGTCACTCACGTACGGAGATCATCAATCAGGCAAGTCACCTTGATCATGTTTTTACCCATGTTTTATATGCATTAGTTCTACCATCTCCCCAATTGCATGCAAGATAGGTTAGTTGGAAACTTGGTTACATTGAAGTTGTATCATGTGGTTGGTACCCCCTCAACCCCTTTGACAACGTTGGCCCCGGGAAACGTTAAATTTGTTTTGCTATGCTGTTAGTAGACGGGGTGGGTTGTGTGAATCATGAGGGTTGTGAGGTAATAACTTCAAGACCTATGATGATCAAGACTTCAAGACTTCAAGTTTTCAACATACCTCTGGGTGGATGATGGTTGAACGGCGCCCTGGAGAAAGCAGTGGTTAGCCTAGGTGATGCTGGAGATTTGCCAGTATTCACGCGGAAAGGTCCACCCAGGCACGAAGGGATGGAAGGATGCTTCAAGACCCAAGGCTTACCTGCACAGCCACAAGCCATTATGGGCTCTGGCTTGGTTGGATATTATGGCGACACTGGACAGGCGGTGCTACGAGATGTAGAAGAACGGTAGGAAAGGATGGGCACCGACAGAGTCTCAGTGGGACCCCTTAGAAGACCATGTTTTGGTCATCCATTCCTCAAACACCCTGAAGTGCGAGGAATCCAACGGAGGTGATCAAATCTTGTGGGGAACGTGTGCAAAGCTCTGCAGAGTAACCCAAACCTAATTGCTCAGCCGTGTCCACGGTCATGGATGACTTGAGCCAAAGGAACTAAAACTTCCGGAATTCTCAACAGAATTAATATGATGATGTGGGTATTAATAATTTGGGTATGAGAATTGTTTGGCGGAACCATCTCATTAATCAACCAACTTAGTAATATTTTCTTAGCCCCTCTCTTGATGTAGGAAAAACTTGGCTTTACGGAAAAACTTACTACCCCACCTGCCATATATGCATGTAGACTAGTGGATTATTTTCACCCCCTCTCTTGTGACTTTGCTGGCATATTCCATATGCTGACCTACACGGCTGCAACATATCATGTTGCAGAGTACTTTTCTGACCAGAAGTGAGGACACGCTCTATGCTTGGCGAGATGCCCTTGGAGTCAGATGGACTCATCTACCATGATGCTTCCGCAAGACTTAGTTATTCTCATGAGTTGGCCTTCGGCCACTTTATTGTAATGATTATGGTAATAAAGGACTCGATATGAGATTTTCGTTAATAAAATGCTATGTGATTTCCCTTGGATATATACATTGATGTACCGTGTGTGTACCAGCATGATCTTGGGATGGTACGGAAACACCGGAGACTTGACCTTTCAGGTCGGGTCGCTACACCCCTCGTTTATTCTATTGAGATTAAAACTGGTCTGGCAAGACCCAACATTGGTACTACATTTCCTAATAACTTAATAAAACTTAAATAGGGATTTGCAACCCCGTGGATAATTAATCAACCCCCGGGCCAGTGCTCCTCATGAGTGTTGGTCCAAACTAGAGCATTGTGCGCGGCAAACCCAGGGCAACTTGGGAGATTTCTATCAGGCTTCCGTACGCGTCGCTTATTCGTCGTGTCCTTAGACTAAGATACGCGACTCTTATCGGGTTCGTCGACACGTCGGGAGGTCTTGCTGGATTTGTTTTACCTTTATCGAATGTCTTGCGTGTGGACTCTGACTTTCTTCGGGTTTACTAGAGGTGTTGGAATTCCTTTGGAATTACCGATGATGATCGTGAGATGCGTGATCGAGGCTATTCCCGCGGAGTGTGGTTAATTTGGTAATGGACTAGTTGGAGCACCCCTGCAGGGTTAAATCTTTCGGAAAGCTGTGCCCACGGTTATGTGGCATCTTGGATTATTGTTTAACACCCGGTTATAGTTAACTTGTAGTAAACTCTAATAAATGAACCAACTGTGTGAGTAACCGTGATCGTCTCTGCTCGAGAACATGAACCGGTAGAGAACACGGTGGGGTTATGTTTGACGTAAGTAGGTGTTCAGGTTCTCTTAGAGATCATGTTAGTTTCGGTCTCTCATCGTAGGCCACCCATACTCTATTTACATGTACGTAAGTTAGCCACCAAAAAAATGCTTAGCGCTGCTGCAGACTAAACACTTAACCTTTCCCTACCCATAAGCTTGCATAGTCCCAGAACCCGGTGGCTTGATTTGCTGAGTCCCCTGTGGCTCAAAGTTTACTACAACACTCCAGATGCAGGTACAGATATGTGTGAGCAGGATGACCTTACACAGCTGCAGTGGGAATATGATGAGGAGCGTGGAAGAATGAATGTGACATATCCGGACGAGTAGAGGACCTGGTTGTGATCCTTGGGATAGCTTGGTAGTATCATCAAGTTCTGTAAGGTTTTGTGGAGTCACCACACCGAGGAAGAAGCCACCTGGGAACGCGAAGCAGATCTTCGTAGAGACCACCCGCACCTATTTTCTAGCCAACCCGAATCTCGAGGGCGAGATTCATCTTAAGGTGGGCAGGTTTGTAACATGCCAAAAATCCATTTTGGAATGTTATGAATATAGCTATGCATCTATCACCATCATTGCTTGAATGTGTGGAAATGTTGAAATGCTCCTTTTAACTTTCTGAAAGCCCCTTCCTATTTTCCCCATCATTGTTTTCACCTATTTGAAATCTTGGTAAAAAGTTCAAATAAGAGAGGAGGATGATGACACTCCACACCAGGACCAAATTGGTGATTTATTTGAACAATTATAACCAGGAGTTATTTTGAAAAGATTTGCAAAAAAGGATGTCAAACAATTAGGAAATTTCTGAAAATAATATTTTTTTCAAGTATTCAAATACCAGAATACAAATGTTCATTAAATGTCATATTTTATTCTGATAATTTTGATATATAATACTCCTATATTTGGAAATATATTATTTGTAGTAAAAGCATTTTAATTCGCTGTTATTTAAAAAAGGAAAGAAATTAACAACGGATCGGGCCGACCCACCCCATTAATTGCCGAATCCCCTAATCTGCGGCCGACCGCGCCCCTGTCGAACCCTCCCTCTCTCTGACCCTGGGCCCCACCCGACTACCCGAAAATCCCGCATCGGTGATCCCCCTCGCGCGCGCCGCCGCCGGCGAGATCCCCTCGCCGCGGGATCTCCTCTTCCTTTCCTTCCACTCGCTCCTCTCCGACCTATATAAGAGCGCCTCTCCCCGCACTCCATTTCCACCCCGACCCCCTCTCTCCCGTTGCCAGACCGTCGCAGGAGAGTTCGCTGGAGTTGCAGCCCCAACCGAAGGCCCCCACCGCCGTGCTCGTCGCCTCCGTCCACCCCTCGCCCCACCGACGCCACCACTCGACGCCGGAGGACCTCCGCCGTCGCCTGAGCTCCTCCACGGTGTCCCTCGACCATCGGAGACGCTTCCCCGACCTCCTCCGACAACCGGCCTCCGCCACCCTCGCCGGAAATTTTTCCCCACCTCCGGTAAGTCGCCGGACCTCCCTCACCCGTTCGATCTTAGATCTACGGCCCTGATTAGAACACTTAAAAACGGCGAACCGTTTTCTCTCTTAGCTTCGGCCGTCCGCTCGTAGCCCCATAGCACGCGCCCGCTCAGCCAATAGGCATCTGCCACGTAGCCTTAGCCGTTAGTTAGGCTTTTCGTTTTTTTCCTGTTTTGTTTAGTTAACAGAATGAGTCCAAATTGTGTTTCAGTTATAACTTTTAATATGTTTAATGTTTTGAGTTGATTCTTTTTGCAATAGCTCACATTTTTCATTTATTTTCACCCTGTACTTTTAAATTTCAAATTTGAACTATAAAATTTGAATTGAATCAAATTTGCTCAAAACATTCAAATCTGAATAACTAGAGTTTGAAAACAAATTTTGACATGAATCCTTTTGCTACTGTTTGGTCTTAGTTAGTACTATCTTCATACTTAGTTTGAGAACTTTTTAGGATGAATTTGATTAGTGTTTTAGCTAAAAACAGATTCTGCCTATTAGTTAGTATAGTTTTATTTAACTTAGTTTTAGTTAGTTTAAATTAGATTTAGTTTTATTTGATTTAGTAGGTTCTGTTAGTTAAACTTTAGGTGTTTTACTTACTGTTAATAAAAATATAAATTTTCTTAGTTTATTTCCTTATTGTTATAGGAATCTCAACACATTTTCAAATAGGATTTATTTGATTAAAACAACTAGTTAGTAATAGTTTTTCTTTCAACAAGTTTTATATAATTTAAATTATGTTTTCTAAGATAAGTTTTTAGTAGTTTTATTTTCTGTTAAAATAATGTTTTATTAAAAAATAATAAGTTTAGTTTCATTCTTTTGTTAGTAAAACTATAGTTACCCCATCTAATAGTGTTTAACCAAACTTTTATAAACTTTACTAAAGTTTTCCCAACAAACTTTAAATTGATTTTATTGTGATTATTAATAAAATATTTATTATTTACTTGCTGTCCACTATTGTTTTGTTAATACAAATAGGTTTGTTATGTTAGTAGTGATTTTCCCATCATCTTCTAGTAAACAAAACTTTGTGTGTTTTCTTGCTTGTGATTTGTGCATTGTTTTGTCTTGATTGTTTACTAGTTCATTGTTGATGTTTGTGAGTTACATATTTTTTGTATGCTTATTGAATGCTTGTTTGCTTCGTTAGATTATCCGGAGTGCGAAGCTTGTTACCTAGAGTCACTCACGTACGAAGATCATCAATCAGGCAAGTCACCTTGATCATGTTTTTACCCATGTTTTATATACATTAGTTCTACAATCTCCCCAATTGCATGCAAGATAGGTTAGTTGGAAACTTGGTTACATTGAAGTAGTATCATGTGGTAGGTACCCCCTCAACCCCTTTGACAACTTTGGCCCCGGGAATCGCTAAATTTGTTTTGCTATGCTGTTAGTAGACGGGGTGGGTTGTGTGAATCATGAGGGTTGTGAGGTAATAACTTCAAGACCTATGATGATCAAGACTTCAAGACTTCAAGTTTTCAACATACCTCTGGGTGGATGATGGTTGAACGGCGCCCTGGAGAAACCAGTGGTTGGCCTAGGTGATGCTAGAGATGTGCCAGTATTCACGCGGAAAGGTCCACCCAGGCACGAAGGGATGGAAGGATGCTTCAAGACCCAAGGCTTACCTGCACAGCCACAAGCCATTATGGGCTCTGGCTTGGTTGGATATTATGGCGACACTGGACAGGCGGTGCTACGAGATGTAGAAGAACGGTAGGAAAGGATGGGCACCGACAGAGTCTCAGTGGGACCCCTTAGAAGACCATGTTTTGGTCATCCGTTCCTCAAACACCCTGAAGTGCGAGGAATCCAACGGAGGCGGTCAAATCTTGTGGGGAACATGTGCAAAGCTCTGCAACGTAACCCAAACCTAATTGATTAGCCGTGTCCACGGTCATGGACGACTTGAGCCAAAGGAACTGAAACTTCTGGAATTCTCAACACAATTAGTTGGCGGAACTATCTCATTAATCAACCAACTTAGTAATATTTTGCTTAGCCCCTCTCTTGATGTAGGAAAAACTTGGCTTTACGCAGAAACTTACTACCCCACCTGCCATATATGCATGTAGACTAGTGGATTATTTTCACCCCCTCTCTTGTGACTTTGCCGGAATATTCCATATGCTGACCTACACGGCTGCAACATATCATGTTGCAGAGTACTTTTCTGACCAGAAGTGAGGACACGCTCTACGCTTGGCGAGATGCCCTTGGAGTCAGATGGACTCATCTACCATGATGCTTCCGCAAGATTTAGTTATTCTCATGAGTTGGCCTTCGGCCACTTTATTGTAATGATTATTGTAATAAAGGACTCGATATGAGATTTTCGTTAATAAAATGCTGTGTGATTTCCCTTTGATATATACATTGATGTACCGTGTGTGTACCAGCACGATCTTGGGATGGTACGGAAACACCGGAGACTGGACCTTTCAGGTCGGGTCGCTACACCCCTGGTTTATTCTATTGAGATTAAAACTGGTCTGGCAAGACCCAACATTGGTACTACATTTCCTAATAACTTAATAAAACTTAAATAGGGATTTGCAACCCCGTGGATAATTAATCAACCCTGGGCCAGTGCTCCTCATGAGTGTTGGTCCAAACTAGAGCATTGTGCGCGGCCAACCCAGGGCAACTTGGGAGATTTCTATCAGGCCTCCGTACGCGTTGCCTATCCGTCATGTCCTTAGACTGAGATACGCGGCTCTTATCGGGTTCGTCGACACGTCGGGAGGTCTTGCTGGATTTGTTTTACCTTTATCGAATGTCTTGCGTGTGGACTCTGACTTTCTTCGGGTTTACTAGAGGTGTTGGAATTCCTTTGGAATTACCGATGATGATCGTGAGATGCGTGATCGAGGCTATTCCCGTGGAGTGTGGTTAATTTGGTAATGGACTAGTTAGAGCACCCCTGCAGGGTTAAATCTTTCGGAAAGCCATGCCCACAGTTATGTGGCATCTTGGATTATTTTTTAACACCCGGTTATAGTTAACTTGAACTAAACTCTAATAAATGAACCAACTGTGTGAGTAACTGTGATCGTCTCTGCTCGTGAACATAAACCGGTAGAGAACACGGTGGGGTTATGTTTGACGTAACTAGGTGTTTAGGTTCTCTTAGAGATCATGTTAGTTTCGGTCGCTCATCGTAGGCCACCCATACTCTATTTATATGTATGTAAGTTAGCCACCAAAAAAATGCTTAGCGCTGCTGCAGACTAAACACTTAACCTTTCCCTACCCATAAGCTTGCATAGTCCCAGAACCCGGTGGCTTGATTTGCTGAGTCCCCTGTGGCTCACAGTTTACTACAACACTCCAGATGCAGGTACAGATATGTGTGAGCAGGATGACCTTACATAGCTGAAGTGGGAATATGATGAGGAGCGTGGAAGAATGAATGTGACATATCCGGACGAGTAGAGGACCTGGTCGTGATCCTTGGGATAGCTTGGTAGTATCATTTGCAACTGTTTCTTTCTTCGTTTGTTTTCGTCCGTACCGGACCTGTTAGTGCATCTAGTGCTCCTTAGTGATTTTGGTGTATTGAAGACTTATACGTTAAGTAATGTGTTTGTGAGTGTACACAGGCTCTGTAAGTCGATGCGGAGTTTGATACAATCGGAGATTACCGACCCCTAAAAATGTACGTCTTCATCTGAAGATTTTGGTGAAGACTTTGTGAAGACTTTGTTGAAGACTTTGTGAAGACTTTGTTGAAGACTTTGTGAAGACTTTGAAAGTGAAGACGTCGGTGTGACCTTGAAGATATGAGCGAGGACTATAAAGCGTGAAGACTTTCGTTTTCCTAGTTCCATTTTCTTTCTTTGAGTCATAGGAAACACCGTACTGTTAAAGGGGGCAAGGTAATACTGAGGAAAATTTCCAACTGATGCTCAACTCCAAAATCCTCAACCTATCCATACTTCTTGTGAAGCCTTTTGAAATCTCTTATGGTTCAGTCAATTTCTTTAGTGACAGAGATTAAGTTCTTCTAGTCTCTGAGGAAATGATCTGACTGAGGAGTTAGGATTTCGCCACTGCGAATTGCCTACAAGTGAGGAACATGATAAGTCTGATGACTTTCATAGTTCGAAATTCAGACCGTTGCTGTGCTTAGCGCCAGCTATCCCCAATCATAACATCCACCTAACGGTCATATCATTGGGGGCATTTATGTCTTATCATGTCAGGTTGCACCCTAGCTATAAATAGCCGCCCCCCACAACCACTAGCTGGTTGGCTGCTCCAAGAGAGAACTAACACTTGTCATAAAGAGAGCAACCCATCCTCCAAAGAATTTTGAGAGAAAATCATGAGTGAGGAAAAACCCATAACCAAAACATCGAAACCCAAAGTGATTAAGCATCACTGAAGAAATTCCTGTGTGGAACGGACGCTTGTTACCTTTGAGGACTATGTATCCTCCAGACGGTTAGGCGTCATGGTCTACTGTATCCTGCAGTCAATTAGGGATCACGAAGTGACCTTGGTCTAGAGCATCCAGCAGTAAATTGTGGATCGCCGTGTGACCAGTTTGTGAGGGTTTTTGAAGTCTACCCTGAAAACTTACCACGAGTGTTGGGCGAGGACTGTGTGACCTTAGCTCAAGGAGAATACGGTAAGGACTTTGTGTCCTGGGACTGTGTGTCCTCTGGTTTAAATACCAGGCCGCTCCAAAACAGACGTACGACTGTCACAATAGTTGGAACTAGGTCATCAAATCATTGTCTTCATCGTGCCAACTGGTTCTATTTCCTCAACCCTTCCATTTCCTCATATAATCTCTTGATGAAATTGAACTTTACTATTTGAAGAATTTGACTGAAGACTTTCACAAATTCCTCACCTTCAATTTCTTCATATAAACTGTTCATTAAATTGATCTTTACTGCTTGAAGAATTTGACTGAAGACTTTCACAAATTCCTCACCTTAAATTCTTCAAGATGCCTTGCTCATCACGTGCTTATCCTGTATCACGCTACTTGTAATCTGTGCATGTTTTGTTTCATCATGATGACTATGTTGTTGCTGTGTTCCTCATGAACTTGATTACTTATTCCGCTGTTAGTTATTCATCACATTTCAAATTCCTCAAAGTTGAAATTCCTCAAGTGATGAATTTGTAAAAATTGCCTATTCACCCCCCTCTAGTCGATATAACGCACTTTCAGGACCCTGTCTTCAACATGATGTCATGATTTGGGTGAATTGTAAGTTAGCATGTGGCGAGTGTAAGCCAATCTTGTATACTCATCTCTTTCTATATTGTATGTTGCGATGTTACTATTCTTTCTAACGGCAAGATGTGCCTCTATCCTTTGTGGGGCCCTCGTGCCTCAAAACGGATAGGCGCGCATCTTGGGCGTGACACCTAACCAATCTAGGAGGCACCACCCTTCAAAAGATAATAGGCTCAATAATGTTGATGAACTGCTTGCTCTTGTGCTTCAATATGATAGACTCCTCAACACACAATTACTCTCTCACAGATCTGGCTTTGGTGGAATAGATTGATTGGGTGGAAGAAACTTGTGGAGGCTAGAGATCAAGATTCATATAGTTGGAATGGAATGACATGATCTCAACACATGAGTTGGTATGAGTGGGGATCTATTCTCAGTGCTTCTCTTGCGAGTGAGTGGTGGTGGAGGGGTACATATAGCCATCTAAAAAAATCCAACCGTTACACCTGACAAGTCGTACTCGGTGACACCGATGTCTTTCTCGGTGGTACCGAGCTGCCTAAAAGGTAGCAACTTTTGAATATCGGTGAGACCAATACATAAAACTCAGTTGCACCGATAAGGTGACCAACGGTCATATTTCCACACTCGATGATGCCGATTCAACAAACTCGGTCAGACCGATTTTCTGAATTTGCATAACAGAAAGTTGGCAACCCAAACTCGGTGGCACCGAAACAGAATTGGTTGCGACGAAGGGCTAGGGTTTGGCTGAGTCTATCTGAGGCTGAGAATCGGTAGCGACAAGTGGGTAGTGTTGGTTGCACTGATTTTGGATATTTGACTTTGGACAAACTTTTGTGGAAAAGCTTGTGGGTGTATGTGGTGACTATCACTTGTGCACGTATGAGCATTTTGCTCACCAACAGTACCTTACACCCTTTTGATAGTATTGTCTTTCCTATGGACTCAAAGTGATTTCTCACAAAGTAAAATGAAGAGACCTCTTGACTGAAGCTTTGCCAATCTATTTCCTTGCATCTTGGGGTATTCCACAATCCTTTTGCCAACCCATCATTGAACTTTTCCTGAAACATGCTTAGTGGAAACAATAGTTCAATGACATATATGTTGTTATTAATTACCGAAACCACCAAGGGAGAAAATGTGCTTTCACAGGGCCCGATCCCGCGCATACTGTCGTGGGAACAAGTGTGATAGTCGAAGATAAGGGTACGAAGGAGAGGGCAGAGTCCTAGCTACGGCGAGGGTGTACGCACAAATGTATGAGTTCAGGCCCCTCTCGTGGAGGTAACAGCCCTACATCTCAATGCTCGGGAGCTCTTGTCGTGAGGAATGTATGTGTTACAGGGGGTGCGAATCCTTGTGCCAGAGGGGAGGGGTGTCTTATATAAAGTACGTTGCCCCTCATAAGTGTGAGGTAACCAAGGGTTCGATCCTGAGGATAAAGACGTATGTTACTGGTAGCGTATATAATAAATGCTACTAATGGTGACTGGCTGAACACCTTCCTGTTGGCCTTCCTGGGGTGCCTTCTGGTGTTCTGTTTCTGACTGGCCATTAGCTTCTTCCGAGTGAAACGATACTATCGAGTGGAGGAAGGAACCTTTGAGTGGATTAATTGTCGAGTGACTTATACGCCATGATGACTTCAGTCGGGAACTCTCTTGCAACCTTAAGTCCTCAAATATAGTGTCCGTAGCTAGGGTATGTAGGTCAGGCCTAGGACCCTACCCTAGGTACATATCCTCATCATTAGTCCCCTAATGGATCAGGGTTTGAGTGAAAAAGTAATCGATATTGGTTCTAATGAGGCACCAAAATTTCGAATGCACTTCGGGGTTTCAAAAAATCTACGTCGACTGGTATCTTTATCATTCGCCCTGGTCGATTCAGCCTTGATAAGTGTCCGAGTGAATTGAAGTGCAGATTCAAAATCCAAGTGACTCAAGAGGATCTTTGTACGCGACGGGTCGTTTTGTCAGACCCGGATTTCACGGGATTCGACAATTTTGGAAGTGTGCACTGCGCGAAGATGACGCCACGACTAGGGCAACTGGGAGTACGATGCCTCGATTCCCACACCACCCATCATGCCACGTACCGTGCGACGTCTGCGGCCGAGATGCGTGGGGATTTGGCGTGCCCACAGGTCAGCAGCCCACTCGGACGTATATATAAATAGACTGTGGTGGCTAGCACAGTACTTCTCCCCCAAATCTTCTCCTTTCCTCTGCTCCTCCGCTCCGCGCACTCCTCCCTGCTCTGCCTCGATGATCGTCGCTGCGATGGTGAGGGGAAAGACTAAGAAGCTCGAGCATGCCAAGAGGGGAGCCGCCAAGGCGAAGAAGCCATCCAGCGCCCGATTCACGGTGCTGCCGGGGTGAATCCAGGGAGACATCCTCCCGTCGACAGTTACGGCGGGGGATGTCGAGAACCTCGTCACCGACGGGCTCGTGGCTGACGGCGCATGGAGGCTATCGTAGGGGGAAGCCGAGCCGGAGCCGTGCGAAGGAGAGCGGGTCCTCCTCCTCACCCACGTTGAGCGAGGTTTTTCTATGCCTCCCCATTATTTCTTTTGAGGGTTTCTGAACTTTTTCGGAGCCCAACTTCATCACTTTTCACCGAATGCCATTTCATATCTTGCTACTTTCATCACCTTATGTGAGTGCTTCCTGGGTTGCCATCCCCACTGGGGTTTATTCAAACACATCTTTATCGTCCATTCTCAGTCGGTAGAAAAGGCCAACCCAGAGGACAATAAGACCCATGTTATCCAAATGTGCAGTGGTTTGGAAATACAAAAGATACCTATAAGCTCCTTTCCTTCAATGACTTTTCCTGAATTAGTTAGGGGCTGGCAGTCGACTTGGTTCTACTATAAGGACATTGTGTCTCCGAATATGTCAACTGGTCTTTCCCCCTTCAGACCAGATCGACCCACTACTCCCAAATAATTGTGAGTGCTAGAAGGGGAGAAATTCCAAGTGGGGATGTTAGTTGATGTTGTAGTGGCTCTAGTTCATGGTAGAGTGACTGGCATGGATCTGCTAGAGACGTTCCTCAGTCAACGCATCCAACGCCTCCAAGCAAGGGACCATGACATGTGGCATTACTCAGGCCCTGAGGAGACCCGTCGGAAGCACCCAGAGGAGGTCTCGAAGAAGACTATTGCATAGTGGCCTTGAAGCCTCACCAGAACCTGCGACAATCCTCTAGGAGCCAAGGAGATCACACCTTTCTTTCGTGAGAACCCGACACCAAACCTGGTTAGTTATAACTTTGTCGAATGCTTTGACGTTTCGTCGAGTAGTTGGTAGCATCAGTTGACTGACTTTACTATTTGCATTTTGCGGGAGCTGACGCACATGCACTCACTCGTACCGAATGGAAATCAGCCTGAGGATGGAGGGGAGAGCTAGGGCGGTAGTGTTGACGTTGAAGATGTCGAGGATAGAGGAGATGACTATGAGGACTCGGGCGAGCTAAAGAAGAGGTCGAGTCGCCTCCGCGCATCGAGCACCGTTCTAAGTAGAGCCAAGACCCGGTGGCTACCCCAAGCAAGACCTTGACATCGAGTAGCAGGAACCGAAAGCGTGGACGAGCTTCGATAGTGGATTCGACTGAACAGGCCGCCAAGCATGCCAGATCTGACGCGCCGACGCCTCGGAAAGCCCTGCCTCGCATGAAGATTGTGGTGCCTATCGTCTCAACATGAGTGTCTATTTTCTTTTCCCCTTTACTGTTTGTAGAACTTCATGTCTCTGTTGACCGAGTGGACTTGGTTTGTCAGAGCTGCTACTTCGGTGACGTGGCCTCCCAGAGATGAAGAGGAGCGCATGGACGTAGATACTGTTGACGTGGTGCTACTTCTCGAGCATTCGTTGGTTTCCCGTGAAGAGGAACAGTTTGATGTAGCGAAAGTAGATAAGTATTTCCCTCAGTTTTTAAGAACCAAGGTGTCAATCTAGTAGGAGATACAAGCGAGTCAACAATAGATGTACCTGCACAAAGAATCAAACTCTTGCACCCAACGCTATAAAGGGGTTGTCAATCCCTTCACGGTTACTTGCAAGGATGAGATCTAATAGAGATAGATGTAATAGGATGCTTGAACGAAAAGTAAAATTTAAAGTAAAAATAGGGCAGCAAGTATTTTTGGTATTTTTTGTCTGAAAGTATAATATGTAAAATAGACCCAGGGGCCATAGGTTTCGCTAGATGGCTTCTCTCATGATGGCAAGTATTACAGTGGGTGAACAAATTACTGTCAAGCAATTGATAGAAAAGCGAATAATTATGAAGATATCCAAGGAAATGATATGCATATAGGCATCATGTCCATGACAAGTAGACCGAAAACGATTCTGCATCTACCACTATTACTCCACACATCGACCGACTCCTGCCTTCATCTAGAGTATTAAGTTCATGAAGAACAGAGTAACACAATAAATAATATGACATGATGTAGAGGGATAAACTCAAGATATATGATGAAAACCCCATCTTTTTACCCTTGATGGCAACAATACAATACGTGCCTCACTACCGCTACTTTGTCACTAGGTGAGGACACCGAAAGATTGAACCCAAAACTAAGCACTTCTCCCATTGCAAGAATTACCAATCTAGTTGGCCAAACCAAACCAATAACTCGAAGAGACTTGCAAATATTTGAAATCATGCATATAAGAATTTAGAAAAGACTCAAATAATATTCATGGATAATCTTAACATAAACCAACAATTCATCGGATCTTGACAAACACACCGCAAAAGAGTATTACATCGGATAGATCTCCATGAAGATCATGAAGAACATGTTATTGAGAAGCAAACAGAGAGAAGAAGCCATCTAGCTACTAGCTATGGGCCCGTAGGTCTATGGTGAACTACTCACACATCATCGGAGGGGCAATGGAATTGATGTAGATGCCCTTCGTGATCGAATCCCCCACCGACAGATTACCGGAAAAGGCTCCAAGATTGGATCACTTGGGAACAAAAGCTTCTGGTGGAGAAAAGGTGTTTTCGTGGCTCCCCTCGATAATGATGGAATATTTGGGAATTCATAGGCCAAATACTAGGCTTAGGGGAGCTACCAGGGGCCCACAAGCCTGCCCGGCGCGGGTGCCCCCCTAGTCGCGCGCCTATGGCTTGTGGCCATGTGGCAGCCTCTCTGCCTTCGTTCTCAAGTCTTGTGGCTTCCATATTTTCCAAAAAAAGTCTTTCCGGAGGTTTTATTCTGTTTGGACTCCGTTTAATATTCCTTATCTGGGAAACTCAAAAACAAGGACAAAACAGAAACTTGCACTGGGATCTAGATTAATAGGTTAGTCTCAAAAATAATATAAAATAGCATATTAATGCATATAAAACATCCAAAACAGATAATATAATAGCATGGAACAATAAAAAATTATAGATATGTTGGAGACATATCGGCATCCCCAGGCTTAATTCCTACTTGTCCTCGAGTAGGTAAATGATAAAAACAGAATTTTGATGTGGAATGCTACCCAACATATTTATCCATGTAATATTCTTTATTGCGGCATGAATATTAAGATCCATACAATTAAAAACAATAGTCTAATATTGACATAAAAACGGAAATACTTCGATCACACCAACAAGGTAATCGTGTCCTTTCGAAATAACATGGCCTTAGAAAGTCATCCCTACAAAATCATATGGTCTGGCTATGCTCCATCTTCCCCACACAAAGTTTCTAAATCATGCACAACCCTGATGACAAGTCAAGCAATTGTTTCACACTTTTCGTGTTCTCAAACCTTTTCAACTTTCACGCAATACATGAGCACGAGCCATAGATATAGCATTATAGGTGGAGTAGAATATAGAGGAGGTGCAAAGGAAAAAAAGGAGAAGATAGTCTCACATCAACTAGTCGTATCAAAGGGCTATGGAGGTGCCCATCAATAGATATCAATGTGAGTGAGTAGGGATTTCCATGCAACAAATGCACTTAGAGATATAAGTGTATGAAAGCTCAAAAAGAAACTAAGTGGTCGTGCATAATGAATATCCACTAGTTATATGAAAGTGACAAAATAGGAGACTCTCTATCATGAAGATCATGGTGCTACTATGAAGCACAAGTGTGGAAAAAAAGGTATTAGCAATTGTCCCTTCTCTCTTTCTCTCATTTTTTGGTGGGCTTCTTTGGCCTCTTTTATTTTTTTGTTTGGGTTTCACTGGCCTCTTTTATAAGTCCGGATACTCATCCCAACTTGTGAGGGAATCATAGCTTCCATCATCCTTTCCTCACATAGGACAATGCTCTAATAATGAAAAATCATCACACTCTTATTTACTTATAACTCAAAGAAAGAAAAATTACAACTCGATTCTTGTGACAAAATATGATTATATATGAATGCTTCCGATGGTGTACCGGGATGTGCAACGATCTAGCATAGCAAACGACATCAAAAAACGGACAAGCCATGAAAACATAATGCTAGCTATCTTACAATCATGCAAAGCAATATGACAATGATGGTGCGTGTCATAGAAAAACCACATGGTGGAAGTTGCACGACAATATATCTCGGAATGGCTATGGAAATGCCATAATAGGTAGGTATGGTGGCTGTTTTGAGGAATATATGGTGGCTGTTTTGAGGAAGGAGTGTTTGATGTACCGGCGAAAGTTGTGCGGTACTAAAGAGGTTAGCAAAGGTGGAGGGGTGAGAGTGCGTATAATCCATGGACTCAACATTAGTCATAAAGAACTCACATACTTATTGCAAAATTCTATTATTTATCAAACAAATAATTAGACGCATGCTCCTAGGGGAGAGGTTGGTAGGAGTTAACCATCGTGCGCTCCCGACCCTCACACAAAGGTCGACAATCATTAAACAAGTCATGCTCCGACTTTGTTACATAGCGGTTCACCATACGTGCATGCGCTCCCGACCCTCACACAAAGGTCGACAATCACAAGCTTTAACACATGTATCTCTTCATTTTAAAACTACTCACTAGCATGAATCTCATATTACCATCCCTATTATCTCAAAACTATATGCAAGGAATCAAACTTCTCAAAGTTTTTAATGCACTTAATATGGAAGTTTTTATTATATCCCTCTTGGATGCCATTATATTAGGACTAAAGACATAACCTAAACAAATTACCATGCTGTTTTAACAAACTCTCAAAACAATATAAGTGAGGAATGAGAGTTCAATAATTTCTATAAAATATAACACCACCATGCTCTATTAAAATATAAGTGGAGCACTAGAGCAACATTGCCTAGCTCAAAAGATATAAGTGAAGCACATAGAGTATTCTAATAAATTCACGATTCAACATGTCTCTCTCTAAAGATGTGTGCATCAAAGATTATTGGGGCAAACTAAAAATAAAATACTCATATCATACAAGACTCTCCAAGCAAAAGACATATCATGTGGTGAATAAAAATATAGCCTCAAGTAAATTTACCGATGGATTGAAGACAAAAGAGGGGATGCCTTCTGGGCATCCCCAAGCTTAGGATTTTTGGTATCCTTGAATATTACTTGGGGTGCCTTGGGCATCCCCAAGCTGAGGCTCTTGCCACTCTTTATTCCATAGTCCATCGAATCTTCACCCAAAACTTGAAAACTTCACAACACAAAACTCAACAGAAAACTCATCAGATCCGTTAGTATAAAAAGATAAATCACCGCTTTAGGTACTGTTGTGAACTCATTATTTAGTGGTATTTTTGTAATACCTACCATATTCTAACTTTTCTATGACTCATACCCCCCAATACGACCCATAGATGCATCAAAATTAGCAAACAACACAAAGAAAACAGAATCTGTCAAAAACAGAACAGCCTGTAGCAATCTATAAACTTCGAGTACTTATGGAACCCTAAAAATTCTGAAAAATTAGTTAAACCAGGGAAATTTGTATATAAATCTTTTGTAAAATTTTCATATCAATTTGTCTCTCTGAAAAATTCATAAAAATCCTGCAATGATCGCAAAAGTTTCTGTTTTCCAGCAAGATCAACTCAACAACTACCATAGATCAACCCAAAGGTTTTACTTGGCTCAAAAACTAATTTAAACACAAAAACACCATTAATACATAAGTAATAATGTGCCAAACACACCAAAACAGAAGAAGAAAACTGAAAGCAAAATAAAATTGGGTTTCCTCCCAACAAGCGCAATTCTTTAATGCCCCTAGCTAGGCAAAACACAATAGATCTAGGTTTTGTCGTCTTTGGTATTGGCAATTTTTGTGAGGGCCTTCTTGAATCCAGGAGGTTCATTCCTCTTTACCCCACTTCTAGGGGGAGGATCCATATTGGTGTCCAAAATTTCCAAATGCTTATTGCAATGGTTGATCAAAATATTCAAGCGATTAAGGTTCCCGTTAATATGTTTAAGGGGTTCATGATGTTGTTGTAACTCGACCAAGTGCTTATGTAAGTCACCTAATTTGTCGAGAACTTGAACTCCTTCTTGAGAGAAGGAAAAACACCTTTTTGGCGGAGGAACCCCCAAAATCCCCTCTAATACATCATAGGCTCCATTCATGTCAAGCTCAATAAAATTTCCGTTTGAGGCGAAATCTAAAAGATCCCTATGATGCAAAGCTAAACCAATGTAAAAATTTCTAAGCAAAACTTTTGCGTCCCCTTTTAGATTGGAAACATGATAAGATTCCATTAGCCTATACAAGGCATCCTTCAAATTTTCCCCTTGTTTTTGTTTGAAGTAAAGAACTTCAAAGTCTAGTGACAAGGGGGATGTGGTGATGTTCGACATAGTTAAGGTAATCAAGAGGGCAAGTGAAAGAAGGGCAAAGTCAAATCTTTTTCGTATTTTTTGAAAAATCGTTTTATAAGTGGGGGAGTGGAAAATGAGAGGCAAATGGCAAATAAAGTAAATGCAAGAGATGAGTTTGTGATGGGTACTTGGTATCCTTGACTTGTTATGTATCTCCCCGCCAAAGGCGCCAAAAATCCTTCTTGCTACTTCTCGAGCATGCGTTGGTTTCCCGTGAAGAGGAACATTTTGATGCAGCAAAGTAGATAAGTATTTCCCTCAGTTTTTGAGAACCAAGGTATCAATCCAGTATGAGATACAAGAAAGTCACCAATAGATGTACATGCACAAAGAATCAAACTCTTGCACCCAACGCTATAAAGGGGTTGTCATTCCCTTCACGATTACTTGCAAGGATGAGATCTAATAGAGATAGATGTAATAGGATGCTTGAACGGAAAGTAAAACTAAAAGAAATAATAGGGAAGAAAGTATTTTTGGTATTTTTGGTCTTAGATCTGAAAGTATAATATGGAAAATAGACCCGGGGGCCATAGGTTTCACTAGATGGCTTCTCTCACGATGGCAAGTATTACGGTGGGTGAACAAATTACTGTCAAGCAATTGATAGAAAAGCGAATAATTATGAAGATATCCAAGGCAATAATTATGCATATAGGCATCACGTCCTTGACAAGTAGACCGAAACGATTCTGCATCTACCTGTAGCGACCCTACTCAAAGTGACTCAAGCCTCTGTGTGTTAGTGCCATCCCTGGATCAGTATGCTGGCACACACAGTACATCAATGTATATATCAAAGTGCAATCACATGTAAATAACATAAAATGGATATATACCTCTTAAATCGCAGCTGAAATAGTCAATGGGAGTGGAGTCCCAATAAACACCAACGATAGGTTGAGTGTGGACCGTAACCCTGAATCGTACTCTTACTCATCGTAGAAGAGTGTCTGCAACATGAGACGTTGCAGCCATGTAGGTGAGTACATTGAATGTACCGGCAAGATCACCATAGAGTGGACTCATAAAGACTATTCTACATGCAGAAGGCTTTGTGGCTTTGTGTCTGAGTTTTTGCAGAAAAGCTGGTTTTAATTTTTCCTACATCAAAAGGAGTGAAACGGAAATCACTACTAACAGTTGGTTGTTAATTGAGATGGTTCCACCAACCAATTCTCATGTCACAAAAATTATCTAACAAAACTAGACAAAATTTGTGACATGATGCAAAAACAATCAAATAAAAACAATCAAAAATATAAAAGATATAAAGAAAACAAAAACATAACTATTCTGGAATTGAAATTAAAACAAAAAAAGGAAAAGTGTTTCTAACGGACACGGGTACACGTGGCGCTTTGTGATTGGTCCTAAGATGTGCGGAGCGAGTGTTTCGGGCGAATGGCCGACTTCTAATAGAAAATGCTTCGGTGCATTAAGTGATCTAATCCAAATCGATGGTTACAGATCTAAGGTTCCAGGGGTTCTCCGGTGACTTACAGAGGGGGAAGAGGTCTCCGGCGAGGTCGAGTGGTGGCTGAGATGATGCGGCGGTTGGGGGCGACACTCTAGTGGTCTCTGGCGACGGTGAAGGCGTCCAGGCGATGGTGGCGAAGCTCCGGCGATTATTGGTGGCATCAAAGGGCGTCGAGGACAACGGACATGATGACGGCGAAGCTTTGGCCGGAGGTGGCGTTCGGGTGACCGCCGCAGTGGGGTTTCCGGTGGTGTTGGGGCTCAGGTGATGGGTTGAGGTGGTGTAAGGGAGCAGGGTGAAGCTATTGGTGGAAGTGAGAGGGCTCGGGGTGGTCGAAGACGTGCGACAACACAACAATGGCGTGGCGGCAAGGCTCTGCTCCGGCGAGGGATTATGGGCAAGGTGAGGCGTCGGCCAGGGGGATTAGTAGGGGAACGGGTCGAGGTGCCTTGGGCTTATATAGCCACGGAGTCGGAGGGCTAAATGGAAGGGGATTGCGTGGATCTGATTCGCACCGGCAGTCTTCCGATGAAGGAAGGTGCGGGCGAGGGAACGGAAAGAGATGTCCGACGGGCTGAAGGATCGGGCGGTGGGTCCCACACACCAGAGAGAGAGGGGAGAGAGGGAAAAGGATCGGGCACTAATCCGAATCATTTTTGGATCTGGCAAAGGAGATATGGGCCGGGTCTTTCCTTGGGCCTCTGGGTATTTCCTAATAAAATGAATTTTCCTTTTTATAAACCAAAACAGAAAATGAAGTTGAATAAATGGAAAACTAAAATACTTTTATATAGACATATTATATATCCAAATGACCAGAATTTTTTTCTAAAAGATGAACATATTTTCAGAGTCAAATAAAATTCCTAAAAAATCAGACAAATCAAATAGTGCTACTATTTTAAATAAAAGGCAAATAAAACATTTTGAAAATACCAACATGGCTCCAAATCCATTTATCTCCATTTTTATATTGAAGGGAATCATTTTACCCTATTTTCCATATATTTTATTTATGGAGAAAAATAAATTTGAAAAATCACTTCAAGAATGGCTTTGAATTTGAATTTCAAATAATTTCCAATTAATTTTCTGACTTTTATAAATTCAAATAAGATTCAAATGGCCCCTGGTTTGGAGTGTCATGTTTATTCTCTCAAGATTTTGAATTTGGGTAAGGGAATTTGAATTCTTTCAAACTTTAAAATGGAACAAAGTATGAAATGAACTCCCTAACAGAACATTTCAAATAGTTTTCAAATTCATTTTTCAAATTTTTTATTATTAAGAAGTCATGTCATCTTCTCTTATTGATTTGAACTGGATGAATTTGAAATCAACACAAAGGGGAAAGTCATTTTATTCCCTCTCATTCAAAAGTTTCAACAATTTCAAATTTCACTAAATTTCATTCAATCAATCAAACAATGAATCTTTCTATTAATTAATATAACATTCCAAAATTTGGGATGTTACACTACCACTATTACTCCCCACGTCGATCGACTCCTGCCTGCATCTAGAGTATTGAGATCATGAAGAAGAGAGTAACACAATAAGATGACATGATGTAGAGGGATAAACTCAAGCAATATGATGAAAGCCCCATCTTTTTACACTTCATGACAACAATAAAATACGTGCCTCGCTAGCCCTACTTTGTCAGTGGGTGAGGACACCGTAAGATTGAACCCAAAACTAAGCACTTCTCCCATTGCAAGAATTACCAATCTACTTGGCCAAACCAAACCAATAACTCAAAGAGACTTGCAAAGAGATGAAATCAAGAATATAATAATTCAGAAAAAACTCAAATAATATTTATGGATAATCTGAACATAAACCCACAATTCATCGGACCTTGACAAACACACCGCAAAAGAGTATTACATCAGATAGATCTCCAGGAAGATCATGAAGAACATGGTATTGAGAAGCAAAGTGAGAGAAGAAGGCATCTAGCTACTAGCTATGGACCTATAGGTCCGTGGTGAACTACTCACACATCATCGGAGGGGCAATGGAGTTGATGTAGATGCCCTCTGTGATCGAATCCCCCACTGGCAGATTACCGAAAAAAGCTCCAAGATTGAATCTCTCGGGAACAAAAGCTTCTGGCGGAGGAAAAGTGTTTTCGAGGCTCCCCTAGATAATGATGGAATATGTTGGAATTTATAGGCTAAAGATTAGGGTTCGGGGAGTTGCCAGGGGCCCACAAGCCTGCCCGGCGCGGGTGCCCCCCTGGCTGTGGGCCTAGGGCTTGTGGCCCCATGGCAGCCCCTCTGCCTTGGTTCTCAAGTGTCGTGGCTTCCATATTTTCTGGAAAAAATCTTTCCGGAGGTTTTGTTCTGCTTGGACTCCGTTTAATATTCCTTATTTGTGAAACTCAAAAATAAGGAAAAAACAGAAATGGGCACTAGGCCCTAGATAAATAGGTTAGTCCCAAAAATAATTTAAAATCGCATATTAATGCATATAAAACATCCAAAACAGATACTATAATAGCATGGAACAATCAAAAATTATAGATACGTTGGAGACGTATCACGCGGCCACCTCTTTGCGAGGTAACACAAACTTTCACTCTATTCTGCTTTTTGGGGATGATTCGCCGACCGAATGACCCATATTGTTGACTGGAAATCAGAAGTTATCCAGCTGGAGGACAATGACGAGCCATCATGGGTACGCCCTCGGAGAACGACATCGGGGCAGGAACCTCGTAAGTCAACTGCCGCGACGTCCGCAGGAGTTGGCGATTCGTCCCGAGTATCATCTGAACTTGCAACTCCGTTGTCGAGTGCCCCACCAGCTGGTTCGACCATTGTGTCTTCTGTGCCAATCAAACAACCTCTAGCAACTTCGGCTGCACCAACCACAACATCAACTCCTCCAACATTTGCATTCCCTCTGTTCCGTGTCCCTGAAGACAAGACTAGGGCTGCCAAGGAGGATATGCTCCAGGCTGAGGAGATGATGTGGAGTACAAAGGAGGCATACGAGGCCAGTAAGGCGGCCTATGATGTTAGCTCAGCGCTCTTCCTCGATGTTCGAGTTAGTGTGATTGTAAGTTTTATTTCCGGTTGACTTCCTATCCTTCTTGATTGTACACCCAGTGGGTATTTTCCTTTTGAAGCAAACATTGCTTGTTTTCCTCTCGAGTAGATCAGGTCTAAGTCAAGTGGTTTCTGATCCAGTGGGGGCACGCTAAGTGCACCCACTGGGTGTTGTTGGAAATATTCCCTAGATGCAATAAATAAAGTGTTTATTATTATATTTCCTTGTTCACGATAATTATTTATTATCCATGCTATAATTGTATTGATTGGAAACACATTCCATGTGTGGATATATAGACAACATTTTGTCCCTAATAAGCCTCTAGTAGACTAGCTCATTGATCAAAGATGGTCAAGGTTTCGTAGGCATTGACATGAGATGTCATTTGATAACGGGATCACATCATTAGGATAATGATGGGATGGACAGGACCCAAACTATAAACATAGCATATGATTGTGTCTGTTTATTGCTACTGTTTTCTGCATGTCAAGTATATGTTCCTATGACCATGAGATCATGCAACTCACGGACACCGGAAGAGTGCTTTGTGTGTCTCAAACATTGCAACGTAACTGGGTGACTATAAAGGTGCTCTACAGGTATCTCCGAGGATGTCTGTTGGGTTGGCATGGATCAACATTGGGATTTGTTACTCCGTGTGATGGAGAGGTATCTCAGGGCCCACTCTGTATTACAACATCACAACAAGCCTTGCAACAAAAGGGACTAAGTGTTAGTTACGTGATCTTGTATGACGGAAACGATTAAAGAGACTTGCCGGTAACGAGGTTGAACTAGGTATACAGATACCGACGATCGAATGTCGGGCAAGTAACATACTGAAGAAAAAAGCGAACATCATACGGGATTAACTGAATCCTTGACATAGAGGTTCGACCGATAAAGATCTTCGTAAAATATGTAGGAACCAATATGGGCATCTAGGTCCCGCTATTGGTTGTTGACCGTAGAGGTGTCTCGGTCTTGTCTACATAGTTCTCGAACCCGCAGGGTCTACACACTTAAGATTTGGTGACGTTTCCGTAGTATAGAGATATGCATGGTGGTGACCGAAGGTTGTTCGGAGTCCCAGATGAGATCCCAGACGTCACGAGGATCTCCGGAATGGTCCGAAGGTAAAGATTTATATATAGGAAGTCCTATTTTTGTCACCGAAAAAGTTCCGGGCTCATCGGTAGTGTACCGAGAGTGTCGGGAGGGTACCGGGGACCATCAGGAGAGGGTATTTCGACCCAAGAGGCTACATGGGCTGTGGGAGGATAAATACCAGACCTTAGTGGGCTGGTTGAAGTCCTACAGAGGGCCCATGTGGCTGGTAAGAAAAGTCCAAGGAGAAAAAAGTGGAAAAGGCAAAAAGGCTAAATAAGGAAGGAGTCTATATATACTAGTGGATTTGAGGGGATTTGAGGGGTTTTGAGGAGTCTATATATATGCAACTGAGGAGTCTATATATACTATTGCAAAAAGGCTAAAGTGGAAAAAGCCTCCCCCTCCCCTCCTCCTATATATACTAGTGGATTTGAGGGGTTTTGCAATAGAATTCCTGCCACGTGCTGCCCTCTCTTCTTGTTCGTAGTTTCTCCTCTAGATCGGTTTCAGCAGTGCTTAGGCAAAGCCCTGCTGGAATAGATCCACCACCATCGCTGCAATGCCGTTGCGCTTCCGAAGAACTTGTCTACCTCTCCTCTCCCTCTTGTTGGATCAAGAAGGCGGAGATCGTCATCAAGCCGTACGTGTGCTGAACGCGGAGGTGCCGTCCGTTCGGTGCTTGATCGGGACGGATCATGATTGGATCGCGGGATGCTCGGCGATTTGGATCATGAATATGTTAAACTACATCAACCTTGTTTCTTAACGCTTCCCGCTTACCAATCTACAAGGGTATGTAGATCCACTCTCCCCTATCGTAGATGCTCATCACCATGGATAAATTTTGTGAGTGCATAGGAAACTTTTTGTTTCCCATGCAACGTTCCCCAATAGTGTTATCAGAGCTAGGTCTATGTGTAGATGAGATCTCGAGTAGAACACAAAGAGTTTGTGGGCGTTGATGCTTAGATTGCTTCCTACCTTGGACGTGTTTATGTTCAGCGGTATTGTGGGATGAAGCGGCCCAGACCAACCTTACTCGTACGATTACGAGAGACCGGTTCCATTGATTGACGTGTAACTCCATTGCACAAAGATGGCTAGCGAGTGTCTGTCTCTCCCACTTTAGTTGGATCGGATTCGACAAAGGCGGTCCTTGAGAAGGTTAAAAAGTAACTTATGTATCACCGTTGTGGTGTTGCGTAGGTGAGAATTGTTCTTGCTAGATACCCGTAGCAGCCACGTAAAACTTGCAACAACAATTAGAGGATGTCTAACTTGTTTTTGCAGGGTATGTTGTGATGTGATATGGGCAATTACATGATGATATATATGTGATTTATGAGATGATCAGGTGATGTAAAGAATTTCACGACTTGCATGTCGATGAGTACGGCAACCGGCAAGAGCCATAGGGTTGTCTTTAATTATTGTATGACCTGCGTGTCACTCATTAAGCGCTATGTAATGCTTTACTTTATCGCTAAACGGTAGCAATAGTAGTATGAGCATGTTGGGTGCAACAACCCCGATGGCTACACGTTGATGGATATCATGGTGTCATGCCGATGATGATGGATATAATGCCAGTGCTTTCAAGATGGAGATCAAAAGCACAAGTTCATGGCCATATCATGTCACTTATGATTTGCATGTGATATTAATCATTTCATGCACCTAGTTTTTCTTAGGACTACGGTAGCATTATAAGGTGATCCCTCACTTATATTTCAAGATGAATTGTGTTCTCCCCGAGTATGCACCATTGCGAAAGTTCGTCGTGTCGAGACACCACATGATGATAGGTGGTGATAGACTCTACATTCACATACAACGGGTGCAAGTCAGTGTTGCACATGCAGAACACTTGGGTTAAACTGGACGAGCCTAGCATGTACAGACATGGCCTTAGAACACAAGAGACCGAAAGGTCGAAAATGAGTCATATAGTAGATATGATAAACATGATGATGTTCACCATTGAAACCACCTCAACTCACGTGATGATCGGACTTGAGTTGGTGAATCTGGATCATGTGTCACTCAGATGACCTGAGGGATGTCAATTTGAGTGGGATCTTTAGTAATTTGATTAACTCAACTCATTATCTTGAAGAATAGTCTAAGTAACCTTTCCATATTTATGTTGTAGATCAATGGCTCGCGCAGTAGCACCCCTGAATTTTAATGCATTCCTGGAGAAAGCTAAGTTGAAAGATGATGGAAGTAACTTTCTGGACTGGGCCCGTAATCTGAGGATTATCCCCACGGCTTCCCAGAAATCATATGTCCTTAATGCACCGCTTGGTGACCAACCCAAAGACATGTCATCCGAAGACGTTAAGAACGCTTGGGAGGCACGTTTTGGAGATTACTCAATAGTTTAGTGTGCAATATTGTATGGCTTAGAACTGGGACATCAAAGATGTTTTGAATGTCATGGAGCATATGAGATGTTCCAGGAGTTGAAGTTTATCTTTCAGAAGAATGCCCGGATCGAGAGGTATGAGACCTCCGCTAAATTCTATGCTTGCAAAATGGAGGAGAACAGGTCTATTAGTGAACATATACTCAGAATGTCTAGGTATTCGACTCATCTGGCGGAGTTGGGAATTCTCCTTCCACTAGAAGCGATCACTCACAAAGTTCTTCAATCATTGGCACCTAGCTACAAGAGTTTTGTGATGAACTATAACATGCACGGGATGAACAAGTCAGTCGTCAAGCTGTTTACGATGCATAAAGTCGCTGAGTGTGAAATCCAGAAAGAACATCAAGTGTTGATGGTCAATAAAACCACTAGTTTCAAGAAGAATGGCAAGGGCAAGAAGGGTAAATCCAAGAAGAGTGGCAAAACAGTTGCCTCTCATGTGAAGAAACCCAAGGCTGGACCCAAGCCAAAAACTGAGTGCTTTCATTACAAGGGAACTGGTCACTAGAAGTGGAACTGCCCCAAGTACCTGGCTGACAAGAAGGCGGCCAACAACAAACAAGGTATATATGATATACACGTTATTGATGTGTACCTTACTAGCTCTCGTTGTAGTGCCTGCGTATTTAATACCGGTTCGGTTACTCACATTTGCAACTCAAAGCAGGACCTACGGAATAGATGGAGGTTGGCTAAGGACGAAGTGACGATGCGCGTGGGAAATGGTTCCCAAGTTGATGTGATCGCCGTCGGCACGCTCTCTCTTCGATTACCATCGGGATTAGTGATGAACCTGAATAATTGTTATTTAGTGCCTACGTTAAACATGAACATTATATATGGATCTTGTTTATTGCGAGTCGGTTACTCATTTAAATCAAAGAATAATGGTTGTTCTATTTATATGAGTGATATCTTTTATGGTCATGCACCCAATATGAGGGGTTTATTCATACTGAATTTTGATAGTGATGATATCCACATTCATAACATTGATGCCAAAAGATGTAGAGTTGATAATGATAGTACCACTTTCTTGTGGCACTGCCACTTGGGTCATATTGGTGTAAAACGCATGAGGAAGCTCCATGCGGATGGAATTTTGGAGTCACTTGATTTTGAATCACTTGACACATGTGAACCATGCCTCATGGGCGAGATGACTAAAATGTCGTTCTCTGGAACAATGGAACGAGCAAGTGGCTTGTTGGAAATCATACATATTGATGTGTGCGAGCCAATGAATGTTGCAGCGCGTAATGGATATCATTATTTTCTCACCTTCACTGATGACTTAAGTAGATATGGGTATATTTACTTAATGAAACATAAGTCTGAAACCTTTGAAAAGTTAGAGCAATTTCAGAGTGAAGTTGAGAATCATTGTAACAAGAAGATCAAATTCCTATGATCGGATCGAGGAGGTGAAGATCTTAGTTATGACTTTGGCAGTCACTTAAGAGAGTGTGGGATTGTTTCACATTTCACACCGCCTGGCACACCACAGCGTAATGGTGTGTACGAACGTCGTAATCAAACCTTATTATATATGGTGCGTTCTATGATGTCTCTTGCCGATTTTCCACTATTGTTTTGTGGTTATGCATTAGAGACAGCTGCATTCACTTTAAATAGGGCACCATCGAAATCCGTTGAGACGATGCCATATGAACTATGGTTTAGCAAGAGGCCAAAGTTGTCATTTTTTAAAGTTTGGGGGTGTGATGCTTATGTCAAAAAGCTTCAGCCTGAAAAGCTAGAACCCAAAGCGGAGAAATGCATCTTCATAGGATACCTGAAAGAGACAGTTGGGTATACATTCTATCTCAGATCCGAAGGCAAAGTGTTTGTCTCTAAGAACGGAAAATTTCTTGAGAAAGAGTTTCTCTTGAAAGAATTGAGTGGGAGGAAAATAGAACTTGATGAGGTTATTGAACCTTTACTTCAGCAGAGAGTAGCATAGCGCAGAAAGATGTTTCTATAGAGCCTACGATAGTTCAAGAGGAAGTTAATGATTATGATCATGAATCTTTGGATCAAGTTACTATTGAACCTCGTAGGTCGAAAAGGGTGCGTACTGCTCCTGAGTGGTATGGCAACCTTGTCTTGGAGGTCATGTTGTTGGACAACAATGAACCTACAAGCCATGGAGGAGCGATGATGGGCCCGGATTCCAAGAAATGGTTAGAGGCCATGAAATCCGAGATGGTATCCATGTATGAAAACAAAGTATGGACTTTGGAAGTATTAACTGAAAGGCAAAAGGCCATTCAGAACAAATGGATCTTTAAGAAGAAGACGGACGCGGACGGTAATGTCACCATCTATAAAGCTCGATTTGTGGCAAAGGGTTTTTCACAAGTTCAAGGAGTTGACTACGATGAGACATTCTCACCCGTAGCGATGCTTAAGTCCGTCAGAATCATGTTAGCAATAGCTGCATATTTCGACTATAAAATCTGGCAGATGGATGTTGATCCAGAGAATGCTGACAAAGTTTGCAAACTCCAGCGATCCATTTATGGACTGGTGCAAGCATCTCGGAGTTGGAATAAGCGCTTTGATGTGGTGATCAAAGCGTTTGGATTTATACAAGTTTACGGAGAAGCTTGTATTTACAAGAAAGTGAGTGGGAGCTCTGTAGCGTTTCTAATATTATATGTGGATGTCATATTGCTGATTGGAAACAATATAGAAATGCTAGAAAGCATGAAGGGATATTTGAACAAGAGTTTTTCAATGAAGGACCTAGGAGAAGTTGCTTTCATATTAGGCATTAAGATCTATAGAGATAGATCAAGACGCTTCATAGCACTTTCACAAAGCACATACCTTGATAAAGTTTTGAAGAAGTTCAAAATGGATCAGTCCAAGAAGCGGTTCTTGCCTGTGTTACGAGGTTTGAAGTTGAGTAAGACTCAATGCCCAGTGACTGCAGAAGATAGAGAGAAGATGAGTATCATCCCCTATGCTTCAGCCATAGGCTCTATCATGTATGCAATGTTGTGCACCAGACCCGATGTCAGCCTTGCTATAAGTATGGCCGAAAGGTTTCAAAGTGATCCTGGAATGGAGCACTAGACGGCGGTCAAGAATATCCTTAAGTACCTGAAAAGGACTAAGGAAATGTTTCTCGTTTATGGAGGTGATCAGGAGCTCGTTGTAAAGGGTTACGTCGATGCAATCTTTGACACTGATCCAGATGACTCTAAGTCGCAAACCGGATACGTATTTATTCTCAACGGGGGAGCGGTAAGCTGGTGCAGTTCGAAGCAAAGCGTGGTAGCCGATTCTACATGCGAAGATGAGTACATCGCAGCCTGCGAGGCTGCGAAGGAAGGTGTCTGGATGAAGCTGTTCATGACAGATCTTGGAGTAGTGCCCAGTGCACTGAGTCCAATGACTCTGTTCTGTGACAATACTGGTGCCATTGCGCTGGCCAAGGAACCAAGGTTTCATGAGAGGACCAGACACATAAAGCGACGCTTCAATTCCATCCGCCATTACATCGAGGAGAAGGACATAAATATTTGCAAAGTGCACACGGATATGATTGTAGCAGACCCGTTGACTAAACCTCTTCCAAGGGCTAAACATGATCAACACCAGAACTGCATGGGTGTTCGATTCATTACAATGTAAATCACATAGTGATGTGAACTAGATTATTCACTCTTGTGCAAGTGGGAGACTGTGGGAAAATGCCCTAGAGGCAATAAATAACGTTTTTATTATTATATTTCCTTGTTCATGATAATTGTTTATTATCCATGCTATAATTGTATTGATTGGAAACACATTGCATGTGTGGATATATAGACAACACTTTGTCCCTAGTAAGCCTCTAGTAGACAAGCTCGTTGCTCAAAGATGGTCAAGGTTTCCTAGACATTGACATGAGATGTCATTTGATAATGGGATAACATCATTAGGTTAATGATGGGATGGACAAGACCCAAACTATAAACATAGCATATGATTGTGTCTGTTTATTGCTATAGTTTTCTGCATGTGAAGTATATGTTCCTATGACCATGAGATCATGCAACTCACGGACACCGGAGGAGTGCTTTGTGTGTATCAAACATCGCAACATAACTGGGTGACTATAAAGGTGCTCTATAGGTATCTTTAAGGGTGTCTGTTGGGTTGGCATGGATCAAGACTAGGATTTGTTGCTCCGTGTGACGGAGAGGTATCTCAGGGCCCACTCTGTAATACAACAGCACAATAAGCCTTGCAAGCAATGTGACTAAGTGTTATTCATGGGATCTTGTATTACGGAAACGAGTAAAGAGACTTGCCGGTAACGAGGTTGCACTAGGTATACAGATGTCATCGAGTCTCGGGCAAGTATCGTACCGAAGAACAAAGGGAACGTCATATGGGATTAACTGAATCCGTGACATAGAGGTTCGACCGATAAAGATCTTCGTAGAATATGTAGGAACCAATATGGGCATCCAGGCCCCGCTATTGGTTATTGACCATAGAGGTGTCTCAGTCATGTCTACATAATTCTCGAACCCGCAGGGTCTGCACACTTAAGGTTTGGCGATGTTTTCGTAGTATAGAGTTATGCATGGTGGTGACCGAAAGTTGTTTGGAGTCCCAGATGAGATCCCATACATCATGGGAGCTCCGGAATGGTCCGTAGGTAAAGATTGATATATAGGAAGTCCTATTTTGGTCACCGGAAAAGTTTCGGGCTCATCGGTAGTGTACGGGGATTGCCGGGAGGGTACCGGGGACCATCGGTAGAGGGTATTTCAACCCAAGAGGCTACATGGTCTGTGGGAGGATAAATACCAGCCCTTAGTGGGATGGTGGAAGTCCTACAGAGGGCCCATGAGGCTGGGAAGAAAAGCCCATGGAGAAAAAGGTGGAAAAGGCAAAAAGGCTAAATAAGGAAGGAGTCCTAATCCTACTAGGAGTGGAGGACGAGGACTCCTCTCTCCTGGTTCGGCCAAAGCCTAGGGCTGGCCCGTTGAGGTCCAAGCCTCCCCCTCCACTCCTCCTAGATATACTAGTGGATTTGAGGGTTTTTGCAATAGAATTTCTGCCACGTGCTGCCCTCTCTTCTAGTTCGTAATTTCTCCTCTAGATCGGTTCAGTAGTGCTTAGGCGAATCCCTGCTGGAATAGCTCCACCACCATCGCCACAACGCTGTCGCGCTGCCGGAGAACTCGTCTACCTCTCCGCTCCCTCTTGATGGATCAAGAAGGCGGAGATCGTCATCAAGCGGTACGTGTGCTGAACGCGGAGGTGGCATCCGTTCAGTGATTGGATCGCGGGACGCTCGGCGATTTGGATCGTGAAGACGTTCAACTACATCAACTGCATTTCTTAACGCTTCCCGCTTAGCGATCTACAAGGTTATTTAGATCCAGTCTCCCCTCTCGTAGATGCTCATCACCATGGATAGATCTTGTGTGTGCGTAGGAAATTTTTTGTTTCCCATGCAACGTTCCCCAACAGGTGTAGTCCCCGAGAACGCTGTTGAGTGATGATCACATCGGCATGGGCTTAGAGTTGTTGTATTATCACTCGACAGGTCGAGTGATAGCAGGACCAGTGGGGGCATGCTGAGTGCACCCACTGGGTGTAGTCCCAGAGACCGCCATCGAGTGCTTGCATCCGCAGGGGTCTAATAGAGATGATGTTTCCAAGCTTGTGCACTTTGTCATTTTTTTGTGTCTGCTCATCACTCGATAGGTCGAGTGGTAGCAGGTCTCGTGGGGGCACGCTAAGTGCACCCACTGAGTGTAGTCCCCGAGACCAGCGTTGAGTGCTTGCGCTGGTGGGATCTGATAGAGACAGTTTTTCTCTCGCGGAGGTCAGACCTGGTTGAGTGTTTTCTGATCCTGTGGTAGCACACTAATTGCACCCACTGGTTGTAGTCCCCGAGACTATTGTTGATAATTGACGATGAGTAGTTGTCTTAAGAACTTGGACTCAGGGTCCTCCTCTGTATGCGGAGTGCATTTGTGACTCCGTTCGTCGAGTGGACTCTTAGCCATACGAACGGAAAGATCCAAACCCGCTCTGCTGGTTTCATTGACATCATTTCAGTCAACCATTATATGACACTGGTTTCATGGACATCATTTTCATCAACCATAATATGACGCTTGTTAGGGGTGTGGGGTGGGGAGGCGGGCCGCCCATCGGTCGACTGTACTAGTTCCTTTCCACTCGGAAGTACAGAAATTTTAGTGTCGACTGAAATACTTCTTTGTTGATATCAGAAAGCTTGTGCACTTGGGACATGGTTTGTCGATCTAGAGAAGGAGAAGAATCAGCTTCAACTGGACCTGGAAGTGTCCAAGAACAGTCTGGAATGCGCACGGACTGAGCTGAAGACTCTGGGAGGTAACCCTTGATGAGTAACTGTATTGTTGCTTTTTCTTCCGTCCTCTAAACCGAGTGCTCTCACTCAAACAGATGTGCGTGATCAGCATTGCCGACTCCAAGCGCGACTCAACAATGTTGTTCCTTTAGATACAATGAGGAAGGTGCTGGAGGACAAGGACAAGGCACATGCTGAATCTCAAAAGGTGGCGAAGGAAAAAACTGAGGCCGCCAAGAGGAAACTTGCAGCAACTAAGAAGCTAGAAGAAGAGAGCGTGAAACTCAACAGGAGCATGCCGACTGGATCAAGAAGATCGAACTGCTAAACAAGAGGTGCAAAGGTCTTCAGAAGTACTTGGGGGACTTTGCAAAGAAGATGTTTAGCATGCTCGATGGTAACTTTCTTTCACCGAATGACTTTCCTTGATTCCCATAAGACACAAGGGTGCCCACTTTTCCATTCTCCCTTCATATAGAATTCTGCAAGGACTTTGAGAAAGAGATGAAAGAGATCGAACCCAACCTGGACCCAACCAAGTCACCCACCGGGGATGCGGTGGCCATGAACATGTTCCGACTCAATGCTTGTCTCACAAGTGTCCAAGAATATATCACTCGACTGAAGGTCGCTTTGGAGAAGGTTGACAAGGAACTATGGCCCAAAGACACCCTCCAGATTGACCTTGAATCAATGATGACTCATCTGACTGAGATTCCCGGTCGAGTGCAAGCATGGAAGAAATCTGCTGCTCGCTGTGGAGCCGACGTGGTGCTTTCACTCGTCAAAGTCCATTGCAAGGATGCAAGGGAGGACAAGCTGAAGGTTCTCCAGGTGATCAACATAAAGAAGTTTCAATTCGAGGATTTCATGGAGACTTTCATTGAAGCAGCCAGTCAGATCGCAGACGGGATTGACTTGGACCCCTTCGTCGAGCCTACGTGTCCCACAAGTGCTTGATAAAAACTTTGGTTGTTGTTAAAACTTTTATTTGCCTCGGTATGCCAAGTGGAGTTGTATCTGTTTTAAAACTTCATTCACGCCTTAGGCCTAAGTATTGCCGATTGCTCTAAGACAGATCTTATCCGCATTTAGTAATTATGAATTTATTTGCATTCGCTTTCAATCTTCTGGTCGACTGAATGTGTTCGTTCCCGAATGGAATAGAGGTCTATCATCCAGGAGAGTTTTTAACTTAGGCAAAAGCTGGTTCTCAGCTAAGCCCCCGAGTGAGAGGATCGCTCGCCACTCGGAGAGGTTTGGACTTAGACGAAGACTGGTTCGTAGCTAAGTTTGTGAGTGAATAGATGTAATCCACTCGGAAGGGTTTTTAACTTAGCCGAAAGCTGGTTCGCAACTAAGCCCCCGAGTGAGAGAATCGCTCGCCACTCGGAGAGACTTGGACTTAGACGAACACTGGTTCATAGCTAAGTTTCCGAGTGAATAGGATGTAATCAACTCGGAAGGGTTTTTAACTCAGGCGAAATCTGGTTTGCAGCTAAGCCCCCAAGTCAGAGAATCGCTCACCACTGGGAGAGGTTATGAACTTGGGCAAAGACTGGTTCGCATCCAAGTTTACAAGTGAATGGACTATTATCCACTTGGAAAAGTTTTTAACTTAGTCAAAAAATGGTTCGCAGCTAATCCCCCGAGTGAGAGGATCGCTCGCCACTCGGAGAGGTTTGGACTTAGATGAAGACTAGTTCGTAGCTAAGTATCCGAGTGAATAGGATGTAATCCACTCGAAATGATTTTTTAACTTAGGCGAAAACTGGTTCGCAGCTAAGCCCCCGAGTGAGAGGATCCTCGCCACTCGTAGAGGTTTTGAAGTTGGGCGAAGGCTAGTTCGCAGCCAAGTTTCCGAGTGAATGGACTGCTATCCACGTGGAAAGGTTTTTAACTTAGGCGAAAACTAGTTCGCAGCTAATCCCCCGAGTGAGAGGATCGCTTGCCACTCGGAGAGCTTTTCTAAATGTGAGATTATGCGATCGGAATCGTAAATAGACTGCAGAAGTCATAACTTTGATAAATGAAATCATCTCGAGTACTCTAATTACATCAAACCAACTCAGTCTTCACGTATAAAAACCTCGGAGTAGATCTGCATTCCAGGCACACAGCCCGTCCGTCTGTTTCTTGAGGTTGTAGAGGTGGTAAACTTCATTGTCAAGTACTTGTGTGATGACGAAAGGACCTTCCCACGTAGGAGCGAGCTTGTGTGGCCGCTGCTGATCCACTAGGAGCACCAGATCACCCTCATGGAAGGTCCGGCTCTTTACATGTCTTGCATGGAAGTGACGTAAATCTTGCTGATTTATAGTCGATCGGATCAGAGCCATTTCGCTCTCTTCTTCCAGGAGATCCACACTGTCTTGCCGAGCATGTTCAGCTTCTGCTTCAGAGTAAAGTTCTACGCGAGGAGAATTGTGAAGGAGATCACTCGGCAGAATAACTTCAGCTTCATATACCAAGCAGAAAGGTGTGCGCCGAGTTAACCAGTTTGGAGTCGTCCTCAATCCCCATAATACAGATGGCAATTCAGTCACCCAAGCTCCAGCTACATGATCAAGGTCTCACATGAGTCGAGGCTTTAGTCCTTGGAGGATAAGGCCGTTTGCTCGTTCGGCTTGACCATTAGTATAATGGTGCACAACGGATGCGTAATCCTTCCGAGTGCCTTGGGAGGAGCAAAAGTGTCTGAATTCTTCCGAGTTGAAGTTGGAGCCATTGTCAGTAATTGTCAGGACCCCGATCCTAAGTCATACGAATCTAGACTGTAACATCTCACATCACTTTGCAGCCTCACGCACGGTAAGCTCCACGGCTGCAGCCTTACCTTAGCCGGGACCATTTGCATATTTTGGCTCACGTATGTGAACATGTCGCTGGCAATCAAACGACAGAGAACCCAGGCCGACATGTCTAGTCATAGAACCCAAGTGGCACATCCGTACGGAAACAGGCATACATAACCCAACAATGCAGGTATCGGTCTGAAGCGTGTGTAGACGAGTCATAGCAAGGTACAAGGACTCCATTACATCGTGGGACATAAATGTCATCACTGCACGTAGACGAGTCGTAGTAGGCTACAGGGACTCCATTACACTGCGAGACATTTCCCCAAGGACAGACACAATAGCAAGGAAGGATACATGCCGGTCAATCAATGTGTCTGGAGCAGTAGCAAGCTACCAAGGCTCGGTGGAAGCACAAAGAGGCAGCTTCCCGTAAAGAGTACTACTAAAGGCACATGACTAGGTGTCGGATCCCATACATAATGTTGTGGATTTGTCACGGCAGATGTCTGGGTCAACGAACTTGGATTCGAGGCCGTCGCTACTATGATGGACCCAAAGGGGTTGATTGGGACAAAGGACACGGTTTTTACCAAGGTTTGGTGTGACAGCCCAAGTGTTGTCCCTACATTATTTGGCATGTAACCCCAGTGTATGAACCTTGTGTCATGGGATATGTGTGAGTTGCACCTTCTATTCATTGTGTTGTTGCATTCAAGATTCATGTCATCCATAATTTCATCATCATGCCATTCATCATGCATACTAGTGTTGTGTGTCTTGTTTTTGAATTCATGGATGTGAGTGTGTCTTGTGTCGTATTGGCCTTGAGAGTGGTGGATTCCATGTGTGCAACCTATCCCTCTTCTCCCTCTCTTTTCTTCTTCCTCAAAACCCTCCTTTGCCTTTTATTCCAATATGAATTCTTGGCAGATTTTAAGTTGATTTAAAAATCTTTTAAAAATGCTCAAGAGGTGTCCCTAATGTTCTTATGAATATTGAGGGTGAAACTTTTGTTATTTGCAAGTCTTTGCGTTTTTGGAATCTATTTAACAGGGGCTGTTTTATTTAAAGTATTAAAATTAATTTCATTTTTATAAAAAGGAGCATAATATTTCCTTCTCAAAACTATTTTTGCTTTCACCCAAACCTTTTTCTTTTGCTCTGGCTTTATTTTTATCCTATCTGTTTTATATAAAAGGAAAACCCCTTTTTATTTTCCTGCTTTCGGAGAGAGAGAGGAGCAGGCGGGCCGCGGCCCAGCCCAGCGAGCTAATGCTCACCTGCCCCGTCGTCCTTCTCCGTCAGGCGCGCGCAGTGGCAGAACAGAGAGCGCGTCCGCCTTGCCTTTTCGTCGCCGTCGCCGTCAATTCCAGCGCGTATATAGCCCCCTCGGCGTGCGTGCCGCTCCCTCTAGGGTTCCTCTTTGCCGCCGCCGCTCCTCTTCCCCTGTCTCTCCTCCATCTCTATCCCTCCGCTCTGCTTTTCCCTCTGTCAGGTAAGTGTTGAGAGAGTTCAGAGAAGTACAGTCGAGTGCGCCGCTCATCGTCGCCGTCATCGCCACATCTCCGGTGGGCGTCGTCCTCGGAGGTGATGTCATGGGGCTAGCCGCTGCCGTCCGCGTCCCGTTCCCGGTGATAGGAGCATCATGGAGGGCTCCAGGGGGCGTCATCGTCTTCCCCTCTCCGCGGCTCGTCTCCGCCTCTGCTTCCCCTTGTCGACGACTCATCTCCGACCGTCTTCTTCCCCGTTGTCGACCTCGTCGTGACCGGCTCGTCGTCGCCTTTCCCCCGAGGTGAGCCGCCGGTCTCAGTTGGCCTCCTTCTCCTTGCCGTAGCCATAGGTTCGTCGCCGTTGCTTTGTGTGTCACTGTCGCTGCCGGTAGTTAGGCGAGCACCTGCCGCTCGCCTCCTCCCCATCTTCGCAAGATGAGCAGAGGGATGGATCCCCCGTAGTCCCCCGCTTCGATTCCACCCATATGCGTCGCCGGAGTCGCCCTGTGCCGCCATGTATCTATCGTGGTTTCGTCGCGCAGATGCCATGGGTAGGCTTATCGAGAGGGGCCGAAAGGACGTCGGCATACTCCGGGAGCGGGGTTAGGCACAAACGGTGGCGGACACGCGATGTACCCAGGTTCAGGGTCCTCCGTGTGAGGTAATACCCATAATCCTTCTGGATCTTGTTGAAGTAAGGGCAGGATTACAATGGTGCTCCTTGAGCTACATGGACCGAGGAGGAAGGAGGGTCTGGCCGGCTCCTTTGCCCTCCTGCGGGTGTATGCGTGTGTAGTACGTGGGAGTGTGTGATCAACTGGGCCTCTCACTGCATGGGGGTGTCCCGGGGGGTTTTATAGGCCAATCCCCCAGGTTACAGTATGGGCGGAGAGTCGCGGGGGGTCCCAACCGACAGCCTCTCTGGCCGGATGTGGGACCCACTGGCCGTGGGATTTTGTCGCCGGTAGGTCCCGTTGGCTGAAGGGTCCCATACAGACCCTCGTTGGAGCCCGAGTGGTGGGTCCCGACGCTGGTCACGTCGCGGCACGGACCGCCCCTTGGGGCGTCGTCTTGCGGCCTCCGGCCGAAGTCAACGGCGCGACCGGCTGCCTTGTAGCCACGCCGGGGAAGGTAACGGGGTGGTGGAGGCAAGCCAGAACTATTGGAGGTCCGGTCGCCGTCAGCCAGGGACGGAAGCCCTGACGCCGTCGCCGTCAGCTAGGCAGAAGGTTTGCGCCATGCGGAGGAGCAGTGGGCCGCCGCCCGACAAACCATGTGACGGGAAAGACCAGACTGCAGGGCGGGGCCCTCCAGGGCCACGGCTTCGATTCACACACGAGGGAGGTTGGTTCTCCCGAGCGCCATGATGACCGACCCGCGCACTTCGGGAGTCGTGGGGGTCGTGCGCGACAGGTCCGCTCCCCACGACTGCCCCCCGCGGGGTATAAATGGGGGAGGAGGGCGAGGAGAGCGGCCTGTTTGCCTCCCTCGCCCCCCTCGCCACGATCTCGCCTCCCTGCCCCCCTCGCCGAGAGAGAGAGAGACAGAGAAGGAGGAGAGCCTGAGCAGAGCTCACCACGAAACCCTCGCCGCCGCCTGTCGCCGCAGGGAGACTTAGGCTGCCGTAGAGGCACAGCGACCGCGCGTCCCCACGATGGCCATGGTGACCAAGAGCGCATGGGACGGCAGCGATGTCGACGTGACATTCATCGAGCACCTTCGCCACCGCCGCAAGCTCCCAGTGGACGAATTCTTGGACGCGCGCCCGGCCGGGGCGAAGAACTCTGCAATGCCGCGAGAAGGCGAGGTCGTCGTCTTCGCCGTCCACTTCCACCGTGGGCTGGGGCTGCCGGCGAGCGTGTTCTTCCATCGATTCTTGACGCGGTTCGGCCTGCAGCAGCATCACCTCGCCCCAACACCGTCCTGTAGCTGGCGGCACGTCGTCCTCTACGAGGGGTATCTGGGGGTCGAGCCGAGGCTCGACTTCTAGTGTCGGTTGTTCTACCTCAAGCGGCAAACGGTGGAGGATCCGGCGACGCAGCAGAGGGTGATGACCGCCTGCGGGGGTGCCTCGGTCCAAATCCGCAAGGGAACCGGTCTCCCCAAGCTCCCGTTGCGTGAGTTGGTCAAGCGCTGGCAGCGAGGGTTCTTCTACATGAAGAACGTGAAGCCGGAGGAGGACTACATCAACCTCCCCAACTTCAACAACCACCCGCCGACTGCCATGTTGAACTGGCGGGCGACGCTGCACCAGGCGCCTGAGATGGCCGACCATCTCTGCGCCCGCCTCCTCGAGATGACCAGGACGGAGGGGCAGACAGCCACCAACCTGCTGGCAGCAATGATGACGCGTGGGGTGCAGCCGCTGCAGCATCGGCCCCATCTCATCTGCTAGATGGGGGGACGCCATGACCCGTGTCGGCTCTCCACCAAGGAGCTGAATCCGGCTCATGTGGAGAGGAAGGTGAATGCCATCATGACGGCGAAGATGAAGGAGGGCGAGTGGTAGTGGGGAAAGATCCCCTATAGCCGGAGCCACCCGGCGCCGCGGGTAAGTACACAACCGGCCTCTTCCCTCGCTTTTGCTGTGGTAGGGTTCCACTTCCTTTGGAGTGACGGCGCCCCGCCCGGCCTGTATGTAAAGGTTCCCGCCGACGCCCGACACGGCGGAGTCAGACCTCGAGGAGGTTGAGGACGCCGCCGACGTGGAACCGGCCGTCTCCGAGCGAGCCGGTGTGTCGGGGGCAGGCGACACTGCAACGTAAATAGAGGAGGCCGACGAGGCCGACTCGATGGGTGAGTCCCCTCCCCAAACACATTTACGGGACTAGCCTGACCATGATAACGAGGTGGAGTCGCTTCGTGCAGCAGAGGCTTCGGAGGAGGTGGACCCGGCGCCCCTGATGCACCAGCCATGATCCGGTTACGGCCCCAGCCGGGGGGGCCCTCCTGTGGATGACAAGGGGAAGGGGTCCGCTGCCTACAAGCCGGCGCCCAAGCGCGCGACGGCCGCGTACTCGGGCGGCAGTCGCGGAGGCGGAAGCAAGAGACAGAGGGTCTCCCTGTCGGGACCCTCGAGGCGGGCGATCCTAGTCGTAGTTGGGTAAGTTTTATCGCCTTCCCCACTTTTGTTCGCCCCCGGCCAGCCACCCTCCCCACCCCTAATTTTGTTGTTGTCAGTGAGGCGTGCACGCTGGGGAAGACCCCGGGCACCGGGACGGCGTGGACGGCACCTCCGGCGACGGCCGAGGACAGGGAGCGCCAGGCGTGGCTGAACCTCGAGGAGGCTGAGCGGGAGCGGCGCCCCGAGGAGCGCCGCAGGTGGGAAGAGGCAGCGGGGAAACAGTGGGGAGCCGGTGGGGAGGCCGCTGGTGGGCGTGGGAGGAGTTCCCTCGTGACCCGGAGGAGAAGTCGTCGAACCGCCGAAGCTCCGAGGGACCGGATGTTGTGTCGTAAGTTTTCATCTCTTCTCCTTTTTGCGTCTTTATCTTCTTTCCCACCTTAAGCTTCCTCCTCGTTCCTTCCCAAGGGTCTTCCCTGGCACACAGGAGGTCGCCGACGCGGTTGTGGAGGCCGCTCGCTAGGCCCGGCATGGGAAGGTGAAGCCGTTGAGGAGCTTGCCCCCTGGACCGTGGATGAGGTGATAGAGGCCGCCGACGCGCGCCTGAGGGCAGTCGTTTGCGCCCTGAAGCGGCTCTAGGCGGCCGGGTGGGCGCTGGTCCGCGTCCTTTGGTCGAATGCGGTGGACCCGGGCTCCATGAACCGGCTCACCCGGTGGCTAGAGGTTGGGACCGCGCGGGTGAACGCATGGAGGGCCTCCGCGGCACGCGCCAACGCGGAGATGGCACTCCGCGCCGCCAGGTCGTGGTACCCCGAGCTTGACTTAAGTCTGCTCGTGGCTCAGCGTGCCGGCACCGACGCGGACTTGGAGGTGGTGGCGGACGAGCTACAGGTGCGGGCGAGCCACCTTGCGTCCTTCGCGGCATGGGATGAGTACGACCCGGAGCGCGACGCGGAAGGCACAGCGATCCCGGAGGATGACTACGGGCTCGCATAGGATGACCCGGAGGGGAGCGAAGCCGAGGCGGAGGACGAGGGATCCGACACTGAAGATTACACCCCGTCTAAGCCGCCTGCGGATGCGGAGGTGGGAGCCTCTACCTTGGCCGCCCAGGGAGCACCGGCATTGAAAGCGCCAGCACCGCCGGCTTCAGAGGCGTGAATGCCGCTGGTTCAAGCAATGCTGGCACCGGAGGAAGGCCGGCCTAAAGCCGCCGCTGTCTTTAGGACTACTGTTTTTCTTTCCCTGCACTTTGTTTATAACTTATGCTTGCTGTTTTTGAAAAGTGAGTGCGTGCTGGATTTTCTTTCGCCCTTCCCCTTTTGACTTGTGCTTGTGTGCTAGGATTCCTTCCGGGTTCCGCCCTGCCTGCCGGCCAGTCGGGAGCCGGTCTGGGACAGGGGCGGGGCTTCTCCCTTCGAAAAAAGGCGAGTTAGAGTCAACCGGATAGGACTAGGTCAAGCCGACAGAGGCAGGTTACTGGAGGTAACGAAGTGTGGTTGGGCTAGTCCGGCCACCGCACGTGGGTGGACCCTTGTGTGGGAAGCTCCTTTGTACCCCGGGATCCCTTCAGCCGGACAGCCGGGGGCCGGTCTGTGGCTGGTTTGCACGGGGGAGGCGAAGGACTACTTGCCCACACATGTCCGTCCGCCTCAGAGGGGAGCCGGGCGAGCACCCGGGCCCGCGAGCCGGACCCGGGACTTAAATGGTAGGGGAACTTTTGGAAGGAACAAAGAGGGGCATGCCCCAAGCACCGGCTTGGGGCCCCCGTTGTATTCATGGTCCTGAAAGGAAAAAGATACAGGGTACATACACTGGATCTTTGCAGTAAAAGGGGCGGAGGAGCACCGCCTTCCATGGGCTCTCCGTCTCTTCGCCAGAGGCGTCTCTCTTGCGCTTCTGTGGCTTCTGGGCATCTATCAGGTAGTACGCATTGTTGTGTAGCGCCCGGCTGACGACGAACGGGCCCTCCCATGGGGAGGTCAGCTTGTCCTGGCCGACAATTCGCTGGATCCGCCTGGGCACCAGGTCTCCTTCGATGAAGTAGAGTGGCCGGATCCGCTTGCTGTGGTAGTGTTGGAGCTTCTGCTGGTAGATGGCCGTCCGGCTCAAGGCTAGCTCGCGGGCTTCCTCGAGGAGGTCGATGCCGTCTTCCCGTGCCTGTCTTGCGTCCTTCTCTGTATACAGGTCAACCCGAGGCGAGTCGAACTCGATGTCGGTGGGGATGATCGCCTCGGACCCGTAAACGAGAAAGAACGGGGTGAAGCCGGTCGACCGGTGGGGCATGGTGCGGTGGCTCCAAAGGACAGCCGGCAGCTCCTCGACCCAGCAGTCGGCCGACCGGGCCAGTAGCGTGACGAGCAGGGGCTTGATGCCGGACATGAGCAGGCCGTTTTCCCTCTCGACCTGGCCGTTAGATTGTAGCTGGGCGATGGATGCCAGGTCGAGCCAGATGCCCTGTTGTGAGCAAAAACGCGCCAGTGCGCCCTTGGCGAAGTTCGTGCCGTTATCGGTGATGATGCTGTGCGGGACGCCGTAGCGAACCGTGATGTCTTTGACGAACCAGACAACGGTGGGGCCGTCCAGCTTCTTGATGGGTTGCGCCTCGATCCACTTGGTGAACTTGTCGACGGCGACTAACAGATGTGTCATGCCGCCTCGGGCGGTCTTGAAGGGTCCCACCATGTCCAGCCTCCAGACGGCGAAGGGCCACGAGAGGGGGATGGTCTGGAGGGCAGAGGCCGGCAGATGGCTCTGCGTGCTGAAACGTTGACAACCCTCGCACTTGTCACCCAGGCTCTTGGCCGCCTCTAGGGCAGTCGGCCAGTAGAAAACGTGGCGGAACGATTTCGCCACCAAGGACCTGAGGCGGCATGGTGCCCGCACTCGCCTTGGTGGATGTCGAGGAGGATCTCCAGCCCTTTCTACGGCTCGACGCAGCGTTGGAAAACGCCGGTGGTGCTGCGATGGAGCAGTTCCCGATAGATGATGCTGTAGGCCGAGGCCCGGCGCTGGATTTGCCTTGCTGTGGCCTCATTGGGGGGAAGTTCGCCACGTTGGAGGAACGCAAGGATGGGCTGAGCCCATGAGGGAGCCAAGACGGGAGCCGGCCCAGGTCCCGTCGGGGCGTCGGAGACGGCAGCCCTCGAGGCCGGTTCGTCAGCCCCCGGGGCCGGCTTGTCAGCCCCCGGTCATGAAACAACGAAAGGAGCATCAACCGTCATCATCACGGCGCCATGTGTGGGCGGGGCCGATTTGGTTGGTGTGGTGGGCGGCGCCGGCTCGGTTGCTTGAGGTGCCGAAGACGGCAAGGCCGCCGCAGCCGGTGGGATCGGCGGAGCGGCCGGTTCTGCTAGGGTGCCGGCCGCGCCAGGTGGCACGAGGATGGACTCCGACTTGGGAGATGGCTTCATCGAGGGCTTCAACAGCCACTCAAGGGAGACACCAGCTGGGATGGCCTGCCGGGTGGAGCCGATCTTGGCCAGCGTGTCGGCCACCTTGTTGTCCGCTCGGGGGATATGGTGGAACTCATAACCCTCGAATTAGCAGCTGAGCTGCTGGACGAGGAAACGGTAGCTGGCCATGTTGGCGTCCCTGGTGTCCCATTTGCCAAAGACCTGCCGCACCACGAGGTCGGAGTCGCCGAAGCATATGATGCGCTGGATGCCGATTTCCTTGGCGAGCCAGAGGCCGTGGACGAGAGCCTCATACTCGGCCACGTTTTTGGAGGCGGCGAAGTGGATCTGGAGAGCGTACTTGAGCTGATCACCTTTTGGGGAGGGGAGGACTATGTCGGCACCCAGGCCGGTCCTCATCTTGGAGCCGTCAAAATGCATGCGCCAATGCATGGAGTCGGGCGGAGGCGGCACGAACTGGTTTTCGGCCCAGTTGACGAGGAAGTCGGCCTTCGCTTGAGATTTAATGGCAGTGCACGGCTCGTACCGTGTTTCGTAGTCGGCCATGGCGATGGCCCATTTGGCTATCCGGCCGGTGGCATCCCGGCCGGCCATGATTTCGCCCAACGGTGCCGTGCTCACGACGGTGATAACGTGCTCCTAGAAGTATTGCTTGAGCTTCTGAGCGGTGAAGTATACGCCATAGCATATCTTCTGGTAGTGGGGGTAATTCTACTTGGAGGCGGACAGGACCTCGCTGAGGTAGTAGATGGGGCGCTGTGTTGGCAACGCCTTGCCCTCCTCCGGCTGCTCGACCACCAGGACGACGCTGATGATGCGTGAGGTTGCTGCAATGTACGCGAGCAGGGGCTCCTTCTCAGCCGGCGCGGCCAAGATGGGCATGCTAGTGAGAGCCCGCTTGAGGCCACGGAAAGCCGCGTCCGCCTCGTAGGACCAGTCGAACAGAGCCAGCTTCTTCAAGTGGTCTCGGCCCAGCTCGACCAGGACCGACTTGCGTAGGAGCCCATAGAGGGGCAAGGCCTTCTCGCCCAGCCGGCTGATGAACCGGCTGAGGGAGGTGAGGCGGCCGGTGAACTTCTGGACGTCACGGAGCCGGACTGGCTTGGGCATGCGCTCGATCACCCGGATCTTCTCGGGGTTAGCTTCGATGCCGCGAGCAGACACGAAGAAACCCAGGAGCTGGCCGACTGACACGCCGAAGACGCATTTCTCTGGGTTGAGCTTGATCTTGTACTCACGCAGGTTGGCGAACGTCTCCCGAAGGTTGTCGAGGAGGCTGAAATGCTTCTTGGACTTGACAATGATGTCATCGATGTAGACGTGGACGTTTCTGCCTATCTGAGGCAGGAGGCACTTCTGCATGCAGCGCTGGAAAGTGGCGCCTGTGTTCTTCAGGCCGAAGGACATGGTGATGTAGTACTAGTCCCCAAAGGGGTTATGAAGGAGGTCCTGAGCCGGTCCTCCGGATCAAGGTTGAGTTGGTGGTAGCTAGAGTAGGCATCCAGGAAGTACAGCAGGCCACACCCGGTCGTGGAGTCGATGACTTGATCGATCTGTGGCAGGGCGAACGGGTCCTTGGGGGATGCCTTGTTCAGGCTTGTGTAGTCGATACACATGCGCTAGGTCTTGTTTTTCTTCAGCACCAGGAGTGGGTTGGACAGCCAGTCCGGGTGGAACACTTCCATGATGAAGCCGGTTGCGAGTAGCCGAGCGATCTCTACTCCGTTGGTGTGCCGCTTCTCCTCGGAGAAGCGGCATAGGGGTTGCTTGACCGGTTTCGCATCCGGCCGTACGTGTAGCTTGTGCTCGGTGAACTTCCTCGGAACACCCACCATGTCCTTGGGGGACCATGCAAAGATGTCCCGGTTCTCACGGAGGAAGTCGACGAGCTCGCCTTCCTATTTGCTGTCGAGGCGAGAGCCGATGGTCATGCACTGGGTGGGGTTGGCCGGATCGAGCGGCACTTGCTTGGTGTCCTTGGATGGCTGGAAAGAGCCCTCGCCGACCGATTGGGATGGAGGAGCGGACACGGCCGGCTGGGCAGAGGTAAGGGCCACCATCCGGTCGAGCTGCCGCCTTTCCTCCGCTATTTCCAGGGCCTCAGCCAGCCGGCTGCCGTCGCGTGCGCACGCCATCGATATCTGCTACTTGCCGGTGATGGTGATGACGCCCTTTGGGCCGGCATCTTGAACTTGAGGTAGGCATAGTGGGGGACCGCCATGAACTTGGTGAGGGCCGGCCGGCCCAGCAACGCGTGGTAGGGGCTGTCGAGGTCGACCACCTCGAACATGACCGGCTCGCGGCGGAAGTGGCCGGCGTCGCCGAAGAGGACGTCGAGCCTGATCTTGCCCACAGGGGTGTAGGACTTCCTCGGCACGATGCCGTGGAAAACGGTCCGACTGGTCTTCAGGTCCTCCACCTTGAGTCCCAGCTTGGTCAGGGTGTCTAGGTAGAGGATGTTGATGCTGCTGCCGCCGACGACCAACGCTCGCGAGAAGCAGCACGAGCGCCTCTCGGAGGCGATGGTGGGGTCGAGGACGAGAGCGTAGCTGCCCGGGTCCGGCTATACGGCCGGGTGGTCTGCTCGCCTTCACGTCACCGGCTTCTCGGACCAGTGCATGAACTGGGGAGTCGCGAGCACGGTGGCGTTCACCTCATGGTGGAGTCGGCGTTGGGTGTGCTTGTCCGTCTCTTCACTCATGAAGATGACGTAGCAGCCGTCAGGCTCGGGATACTGGTCGAGTAGCCGGCCGTCGTTGTGAGGCGGGGCTGGGGCCGCTTGGGACGGCCCGGGAGCCAGAGCCGGGGCTTGGGCCAGGGCCGAAGCGCAGGCCCGCTACACGGGGGGAGCCAGGAGGCCGTCCCCCTGGGCCAATCGTTGTGAGAAGCTGCACTGCCGGAGCGTGTGCGTGGCCGGCTTGGCACCGCAGAGGATCTTGCAGGGGAGGTCGAGCATCTTCTCAAAAGTCAGCTTGGATTGCCAGGCAGCCTTGCTGGTGCGCTGGTGCTGACCGGGGGCCTGGCCAGCCGGCTGCTCCTCCTCGATGGAAGCCACCAGCCGGTTCCCTTGGCGGGAGTCGGGCTGGTCGTTCTTGTGCTTTCCGTTCTGCTGCTGCCAGTTGTCGGCTGCCGCCCGCGGCGCGGCGGGAGGCGTAGCCGGCTTGGCTGATGCTTTGGCCTTCATCCTCATCGAGGAATTGGCCATGGCGTATTTGTCCACTTTGGACATTAGGTCCGCCAGGGAGGTTGGCTCGGAGCACAAGAGCTTGTGCTTGAGGGGGGTGTCGTCGCGGCAGCCCTTGATGAAGTACTAGCTGGCCTGCACCTCGTGCACACCCTCGCAGGAGTTGCGGAGTTTGGTCCAACGCGTGAGGTAGTCACGGAGGGGCTCCTCCGGCCCCTGGAAGCACATAGCCAGCTCGCGAGGCCGGCCAGGCCATTTGTAGGTGCTGGTGAAGTTGCGGACGAAGGCTTCTTCGAAGTCCATCAAGGTGTTAATGCTGTAGGCAGCCAGGCTGTTCAGCTAGGTGCGGGCGGAGCCGATCAACATTAGGGGGGCGTAGCGGACGGCTACGCGCTTGTTCCCCCTAGCTATGCCGACGGCGGTGGTGTAGTCGATCAGCCAGTCCTCCGGCTTGGCGGCCCCGGTGTACTTCGCGGTATCACGGGGGAGCATGAAGTCGGGCGGAAAAGGCTTGTTGCGGATCCGTGGGCCGAAGCAGGCCGGGCCAATCGAGCCCTCCTCCTCGTGGAGAGCCGACTGTGCCAGGCGGTCGAGGCGGAGCCAGGCGTCATTGTCGCTGTGAGGAACGCGCGGCCCGAGCCGAGACGCAACCTCAGGACGGGCCCCCGGCGGGACGGACCGCGCCGGTTCTTGTCGCGAAGGGGGAGTGTGACCGCGGCTACGCCGGCTTCCCCCAGCCGATGCCTCATCGCGGCGCCGACTGTTCACGTCCGGTTGCTCGTTTCCGCGAGACGAGGGACGCCGAGTGTTGCTCCCCCGTGCGTTCTGGCCGGAAGGATGAGGGGCACTGGACTGCTGCGCCGGCCGACGGTCAGAAGCCCCAGAGGCCTCGCCCTCGGGACGAGGAAATTCGGAGACGGCCCCGCTAGGAGTGAAGGCGGCCTATTGCGCATTGGCGGTGTCGATGAGGTCCTTGATATGCCGTTCGCGTGCGGCCCGCTCCTCGCCCACCAAGGTTGCTAGATCCTCGTAGGCCAACTTGGCGACATGCAGGTTGGCTGCGGGGTTGTCGTAGACGGGAAGGTGGCCGCCGAGGATCTCCGCGACCACGCGGCCGCGTTCCCGCATGGCCCCACGCCGACTGGGCTCGGGGCCAGCCAGGGTGAGCCCGTATGCAGAGTTGTACTCCCGCTGCACGGCTTCCATCCGGCGCTGCTCGGCAGCGAGGGCATTGGCGTCTTGGAGCAGTTGGCGGCGGCTAGGTCTGCCGTCGTGGTGATGGGGATGCCCAGACCCCGCAGGGTGGCGGCGAGTGGGTCGGAGGGGCCAACGTGAGCCGCGTCGACCTCAGCCGCTTGCATGCGGCCCGAAGTGGTGGAGGAGGTGGTGACCATCACCCCCATGCGGGCGTGGGAACCAATGGCGATGCCTGTGGCGAGCGCGTCTACGGACGACGAAGGGGCGGTGCAGTCGAGCACCCAGCTAGGGTACTCGTCAGCCGCCGGCGCATCAGCGAGGCTCAACATGCTGAACTACTTGGTGAGCACGGCGACGTCGAGCATGATGTCGCGGCCGAGGTGCCCGTCAAGGGGGCCGGCACGACACCCGCAGGACCTGCTAGAGAAAGCGCCACGAGCACGCAGTTCTGCCAGGATGCGGGGTGGCTAGGGGAGATAGTGAGGGGCCCCGCCCGGAGCGTGACTCCGGCCGGCGCCGCGGAGCGCCCAACGGTGGGTGCCAACTTTCGTGGTTTCGTCGCGGCAGATGCCATGGGTAGGCTTATCAAGAGGGGCCGAAAGGACGCCGGCGGACTTCGGGAGCGGGGTTAGGTCCAAACGGTGGCGGACACGCGATGTACCTAGGTTCAGGGCCCTTCGTGGGAGGTAATACACCTAGTACTGCTGGATCTTGTTGAAGTAAGGGCGGGATTACAATGGTGCTCCTTGAGCTGCATGGACCGAGGAGGAAGAAGGGTCTGGCCGGCTAATTTGCCCTCCTGCGGGTGTATGCGTGTGTAGTACGTGGGAGTGTGCGATCAATGGGGCCTCTTGCTGCATGGGGGTGTCCCAGGGGGTTTTATAGGCCAACCCCCCGAGTTACAGTACGAGTGGAAAGTCGCGGGGGGTCCCAACCGGCAGCCTCTCTGGTCGGCTGTAGGACCCGCTGGCCGTGGGGTCTTGTCGCCGGTAGGTCCCGTCGGCTGAAGGATCTCATCCGGACCCTCGTCGGGGCCCGCGTGGCGGGTCCCGACACTGGTCACGTCGCGGCACGGACTGCCCCTTGGGGCGTCGTCTTGCGGCCTCCGGCCAAAGTCAACGGCGCGACAGGCTGGCCTATAGCCACGCCGGGGCAAGTAACGGGGTGGTGGAGGCTGGCCGGCACTGTTGGAGGTCCGGTCGCAGTCAGCCAGGGCCGGAAGCCCAGACGCCCTCACTGTAGCCATGCGGGCGCTGACCCCTGATGAGATAGGGTCCACTGTGGCCACGCAGGCCTCGACGCTTTCATTGTGGCCATGCAGGCGCTTACTCCCGATGGGATGGAGCCCACTATTGCCACGCCGGTCCTAACAGTGGTATCCAATGCCTGGTCGGCTAGGGGGAGCGGCCCCAAGCCGGCTAGAGCACCGTAGCCGGCAATGGTGCAACCGGCGAGCCCTAGCCGGAAACTTAAAGACGACCGGGCATAGAAGGGCAGTCGAGGAAAAGGGGCCGCCCGCTACCCGCGTTCATCGGGATCACAAGGGAGCGTTGGAGGCTACCCCGGGTTCATCCCCCCGTCAATATCGCCGCCGCGTTTGCCTGTTGCCGTAGTGAAGAGCTCGATTCAGTTTCGTCATAGTTCCTTGTAGTGTGTGTGTGTGTATTAGTGATGTTAGGCCCCCTCTCTGTTAGCAGCCGAGCGAGTAGCCCAATGGTCTGGTCCGGTGGAGTAGGATTAGAGGCCAGGGGTTCGACCCCTTCCCCCCCCCCATTTATGTTTTTTTTCTTCTTTGTTTTGTTTTACTTTTGTTTTCCTTTCACCTTATATACATGTATGTATGTATGTGTAGGAGTTAGCTCTTTTTTTTCTGTTGCTGGTGGTCTGTAGGAGGTGTAGTGAGTGTGTGTATGTATGTGATACATACACATACTTGTGTGTGTGTGAGCTAGGTGTATGTGAGTGCTAGGTGTAGTGTGTGTGTGCATTGCATGGTGTGGAGACAATGATGTTTGTGTGTGTGTTTCTCACACACATACAAGTGTAGGTGGGATGTGCTAGTGTGTGTGTGTTGGGTGTGTGGTGCACCATGTATGTGAGTGTAAGTGCATGTGTATGTGCACATGTATGTGCTTGTGTGTAGGTGTGTGGTGTCATGTGTTGTAGGTGTGTGTGTGTGCTTTTGCACATGCACATATGCATGTGTTATGGTTGTGAGTGTATATGCTTGTGTAGTGAGAGTGTGAGTGTATGCACCATCCCACATCCATACTTGTGTATGTGTGTGCTTTGCATATAGAGGTGATGCCATGTGATGTATGTTTGTGTGAGAGGTGTGTGTATGTTCTACATACACACCCACACGTGTATGAGTAGCTCCACGTGTAGGTTTCTCTCAGAGAATTTGGTAGTGGTTTCACTTCTAGTTAGTTTCATCCTTGCTATTTGATTCTATGCCATGTTAACATGTTCCTAGGATGCTATTTCACCATTTTCAACATGTATTCATAGGTCTCATGCACTTTGGGGTCATTTTCAGCATTTCACTTATGTGACATAAGTCACTCATGATTTATAGGGGTCATTTTCGACCTAGTTTTTCTCCCCCTTGATCCAAACAAGTATAGGGGTACGAGTAATGATTTTGGGGTCTAATCAACCAATGAATGCATCTGTGAAGTCAGATTTGACTTTAGGGCAACTTCACAAAACTGCATTTTTATGCTGTGATGCCCTTTTGTCTTTTTCCTATGAATTAATCTATGCATGGTTTCAAATTCTTGTCAGCATGAGATTGCTAGTTAAAGTTTCTGTGAATGTCCCTGTATTTTTATTATTTGTGCTAAGTCGCCAGATCACGAGCAACTTTATGTTTCTGTTCAGCTTGCTTAAAAATGCCCAAGTCTGGAATTTCTGTAGTTATTGTTTTGCCATGAAGAGTGGGGTGTATCTACAATTGTGGTTGGAATTTGCTGATGCTCAGTGTTAGTTATTTGTAGTAGATATTGTTATCTTCCATCCTGTTAATTTTCATGCAATTTGGAGCTATCTATCATATTTAACCATTGTTGTCAACTTGCTACTTTATAAACCCAGATTCCAAGAAACTGGAATTTTCACTAAGTCCCTGAAAATCTGATTCATCATGCCAACTTGCTAGCTTCATGCATTTTGTTGTGAGCCTTTTTTGCTGTTGGTGTAGTTGGATAAGTTGGAGTGTATGTTGAGTAGATACTGCCCATGCCTAAATAACTTAACATGAGGTTCTGTCCAGGTTCATTAATAAACAAGTTTTACATGAGGAACTTGACTAGAATTGGATTGCCATGTTAAATTCATCATAAATGGATCATGCATCATCTTGGTTGTGTATTGCACCTTGGTTTGATGTTTATTGTTGCTGTTTCTCTTGGGTAGACGCGAGCGTTGAATCTGAATACGAGGATCCAGGAGAGTACCACTACGAGGACCCAACTACTTGTTCCACTGAAGAACCAACAGGAAAGATGATCCTGCCCGGATACCGCTATTATTCTTGCTTGCTAGTTTTCCACTCTTATCGTTACAATTGCGTTACCTACAACTTGATATCAGCCTCCCAATTGCCATGAAAGCCTCTAACCTCCACTTCCCAGCAAACCTTGTTTGGCTAAGTTACCGCTGCTCAGCCCCTCTTACAGTGTTCTTAGTTGCAGGTGCAGGTTGTTCCATGTAATAACATGGATTTGGATATCACCATATTATCTGTTATTTAATTTAATGCACATATATATCTCGGTATTGGTGGAAGGCTTGGCCTTTTGCTAAGTGTTTTGTTCTGCTGTTACCGCCATAGTTTCTTGTTACCGGTGTTATGTTTTCCATATTTTGCGCTCCTAACATGCTTGGGGTTGTTATGGGCACCCCCTTGATTATTCGGTTGAGATTAAAACTTTTCTGGCAAGAACCAACATTGGTACTACATTTGCTATAACTTAATAAAATTTGCATAGGGCATAGCAACCCCGTGGATAATTAATCAAACCCCGGGCCAGTGCTCCTCATGAGTGTTGGTCCAAACAAGAGTCGTGTGCGGGGCCAACCCGGGGCAACTCGGGATATTTCTATCAGGCCACCGTACGTTGTGCTCATCCGATCGTGTACTGAGAACGAGATACGCGGCTCTTATCGGGTTCGTCGACACGTCGAGAGGTCTTGCTGGATTTGTTTTACCTTTATCGAATGTCTTGCGTGTGGACTCTGACTTTCTTCGGGTTTACTTGAGGTGTTGGAATTCCTTTGGAATTACCGATGATGATCGCGAGATCTGTGATCGAGGCTATTTCTGCAAAGTGTGGTTAATTTGGTAATGGATTAGTTGGAGCACCCCTGCAGGGTTAAATCTTTCGGAAAGCCATGCCCGCGGTTTTGTGGCTACTTGGATAAGTGTTCAACACCCGGTTATAATTAACTTGAAGTAAACTCTAATAAAATGAACCAACTGTGTGAGTAACCGTGATTGTCTCTGCTCGTGAACATGAACCGAGAGAGAACACGATGGGGTTATGTATGACGTAAGTAGGTGTTCAGGGTCTCATAGAGATCATGTTAGTTTCGACCATTAATCGTAGGCCACTCATATTTATTTAACTGTTGCGTAAGCTAGCCACCATATATGCTTAGTGTTGCTGCAAACTAAACACTTAACCATTTCCTACCCATAAGCTTGCATAGTTTCAGAACCCGGTTGCTTGATTGCTGAGTCCCCGTGGCTCACAGTTTACTACAACACTCCAGGTGCAGGAATAGATGACTATGTGCAGGATGACCTCACCCAGCTGTAGTGGGAATATGATGAAGAGCGAGGCACAATGTATGTGACATACCCGGACGAGTAGAGGGCCTTGGTTGAGATCCTTGGGCTAGCTTGATAGTATCATTTGCAACTGTTTCTTTTTTTGTTTGATTTCGTCCGTAGTCGGACCCTGCCCTGAACATGATGTCATGAAGTGTGTGGATTTGTAAGTAAGCATGTGGCGAGTGTAAGCCAATCTTGTATACTCATCTCTTTCTGTAATGTATTTCGTGATGATACTATTCTTGCTAACGACAAGATGCGCATCTATCCCTTGCGGGGCCCTCGTGCCTTAAAATGGATAGGCGCATATCTTGGGCGTGACAAGTTGGTATTCAGAGCCATACGACCATAGGAGCCTTTGCTTGTTCGAACTTGGCCAAGTCATGTGTAGTGAAAACTATTTTGAGTCTAGTTATATCGGAGAGTAGGATTCTTTTTACTCCTCTTCTATGCTCTGGTGAGGTTTCCGACTTAGGAATTTTGATTCTACTCCTCTTCTCCCTCAAAAAAAATTTAGGATCACGCGGGTATTTTGGAGTCTATATGATACCGATGTGACAAGGTTCTCTCTTGGTGCCTCCTCTCTGACTTGATTTCTTCCGGGGAGTCGAGCTCCAGGGAATGTTGGCACATCGTTATCATTCAGCTTCCCTGATATCTCAGGACAGAGAATGTTTGGAATTACTTCAATACTTATCGTGGTGAGATAAGGTCGGAGTCACCCTGTACTGGGGAGGCATCTGGGGTACCACCATGGTTTAGTATCGTTGTGAGTCCGAGGATTCGAGATTAGATGAGTTTGCGGAATTTCTTGAATTATGGTTAGGAAGGTTGCGGATGCAGTCGTAGCTGATTGCCTAGGGCAAGTTCCTGATTCCGCAACCCAAATCGCATAAACAAGAAAGTTTTCAGAAGTTCATAGGTGGGAAGTCTTGTAGTCATCTAGATCATCTTCTCCAGATGTATTGGGCATGTACATTTGTTCCGAGTGCCTAGCTCAATACTTTGTGTTATTGCGAGTGGCTTATGTTGCCTATTGCTGTGATCACAAACCGAAGAAGCATTCTTACTATTTTTTCAGTAGGAAGGTTGTGTTGTTATTTCTACAATTTCGTTCAAGTTATTGATTCAGCTTTGAATTCATCTTATCAATTAGGTGCTGATTGCGTTTTGTCCATCTTCAGGATGGCTCCAACAACTTGCTCCCAGTCAGGGTGAGGAGCAATCTGATGTTCCACCACAACCCCCGTCTCCGCCTCCTCCGCCAGAAGCTTGGCAAGCAGTGATGGCCGCGACCAATGCAAACACTCAGATGCTACTCAGACTATTGCATGAAAGGGAGCAGGGTTAGCAAGGTTTTCAAGGGAATTTTCAGAATCAGCCTCAGTTTGCAACGCTTAACTAGTTCCTCGCCAATCAGCCAAAGTCGTTCACCCGTTATGACCATCCGCTCGATGCCGTTGATTGGCTACGTGATATGACTAAGCATTTTGAGTGTAGCAATGTCAGGCCAGAGGATTTCGTCAAGTTTGCGTCGTTCCAGCTCAAGGGTCAAGCAGCTGATTGGTGGCAGCAGTACAAGGATTCCAATGGCGATCATGTTATTACTTGGGACGATTTCCGTCATGACTTCAGGGCTCATTACATTCCGACTAGCTTTGTCAAGGAGATGCGTGAGAAGTCCAGGCACCTGAAGAAGGGAAGCAAGTCTATCTACCAGTACAACGTCGAGTTCTAGAAATCTTGCCTGTTATGCCAAGCAGGATGTGCCGGATGACAAGGCGATGATCTATGACTTCAGGAATGGTCTCAAGGACAAGCTTCTGCCAAGTCTAGTTCTGCAAGAGCCTCGCGAGTTTGATCAGTTCTACAACATGGCTCTCAAGGTGGAAGCAACTCAACTCAAGGTGGAGAACTCCAAGAAGCGCTCAAGGGATTCGTATTCTTCTTCCAGCTCTCAGATGGTTCCCAAGCAGCAGAAGTATTGGGTGCCTAATCCTCCTCCATTTCGTCCTCAGCAGCAGCAGAAGAAGCTCGGCGGTCGTGGTTCTTCCCACCCACCCAACCCAGGATTTCAGCAGAGACCCCAGGCGTCCAAGGATGTTCTTGTTCCTCCTCCAAGCAATGTTCATCCGCTCTCAGAGGTGACTTGTCACAAGTGTGGCCAGAAGGGTCACTATACAAACAAGTGCATCCAGCGGCGTCTTCTGCCTCCTCCTCCTGTCAAGCCTCCAGGCAATGCAATGGTGAAGCATAATCCCAAGACCACAAGAGTGAACATGGTGAACGCAGCTGACGCAGAGCAGTCCAATGATGTGATCATGGGTAATCTCTTAATTAATTCTATTCCTACAAAAGTGTTATTTGATTCTGGTGCATCGCATTGTTTCATGTCTCGCCCTTTCTTTGTCAAGAATGAGTTTGATTATCAGGATTTGCCTAAGTCTTTGTCTGTGGTGTCACCTCGTAAGACGTTGAATTCCAATCGCATTGTTCCGGATGTTTCTATCAAGATGGGACATTATTCCTTTCTGGCTTCTCCAATTCTTCTCGGCAATTCCGATATTGGTCTTATTTTGGGCATGGACTTTCTGGCAATGAATAAGGCTTACATTGATTGTCTAGAAAAAGAAGTAAAGCTGACTCATCCTTCAGAAGACGTGATTATTTTCGCAACTCGAGATGACACAATCCGTCTTTTTGCTCTTAATGAGAAGGGTGAAATCTCGGCAATTTCTCAGATTCCGGTGGTTAATGAGTATGAAGATGTCTTTCCAGAAGAATTGCTAGGAATGCCTCCGCATCGGCTAGTTGAGTTCGTGATTGATCTCGAGCCCAGAACTGAACCGATCTGCAAGCGCCCGTATAAACTTGGCCCCGAAGAGATGAAAGAGTTGAAGAAGCAGCTAGATGAGCAAGAACGTGTGGGCCTGATCAGACCAAGCTCTTCTCCATGGGGTTGTGGGGTTCTATTTGTCAAGAAGAAAGATGGCACGGATCGCCTTTGTGTTGACTATCGTCCATTGAACAAGAAGACAATCAGGAACACATATCCACTTCCAACATTAATGAGTTGTTTGAGCAACTGAAAGGTGCCAAGGTTTTCTCGAAGCTTGATCTTCGCATGGGTTATCATCAGATTCGCATTCACGGAGAAGACATTCCCAAGACCGCTTTCAGGATGAGTTTTGGCTCTTATGAGTACACCGTCATGTCGTTTGGTCTCGCTAATGCTCCTCCAACCTTCTCAAGAATGATGAACTTCATTTTCTCTCCTTTCAAGAATGAGTTCGTCTTGGTCTATTTGGATGATATCCTTGTGTTCTCGGAGACAGAAGAGGAGCACGCTGAGCATCTCAGGCTTGTGCTTGACAAGTTAAGAGAGCATCGTTTCTATGCGAAATTTTCCAAGTGTGAGTTCGGCCTCAAAGAAGTGGTGTACCTTGGGCATGTGATCTCTCCCGAGGGAATTAAAATGCACCCTGAGAAAGTTGAGGCAATCTTGAAGTGGGACCCTCCTCAGAAAGTGGAGCAGCTTCGAAGCTTCCTCGGGCTTGCTAGCTATTGCGGAAGATTCCTGGAGAACTTCTCTCAAATTGCTAAGCCTCTGTCCAACCTCCTCCAGAAGAGTGTCAAGTATGTTTGGTCTCTTGAGTGTGATGTGGCGTTCAATACACTCAAGCAGAGATTGACTTCAGCTCTAGTTCTTGTTCCTCCTGAGCAGTCAAAGCCTTTCCACATGTTCTGTGATGCTTCCCTCCAAGGTCTTGGTGGTGTTCTTATGCAAGATAAGAAGATAATTGCTTATACCTCGCGTCAGTTGAAGCCTGCCGAGAAGAACTATCCCACTCATGACTTAGAGCTGGCAGCAGTTGTGCATGCTCTTATGACTTGGAGGCATTTGCTGTTGGGTAGACCAGTTGAGGTGTACACCGATCACAAGAGTCTGAAATATATTTTCACTCAACCCAATCTGAATCTCCGGCAATCTCGTTGCGTGGAAATTCTTGAGGACTTCAATCCAAGTATTGAGTATATTCCTGGAAAAGCAAATGTCATTGCAGATGCGCTGAGCCGTAAGGCGTATTGCAATAGTCTCATTCTCAAGCCTCTTCAACCCGAGCTTTTTGAAGCCTTCCGCAAGCTCAACCTCCAAATGATTATGCATGGATTTCTTGCCAACCTTCAAGTTTCTCCCACTTTGGAAGATTAGATTCACCAAGCGCAGCTTCTTGAAGCTATGGTGAAGAGAGTGAAGAAAGGTGCGGCCAAGGGCATTCCGAAGTATAAGTGCTTTCGAGTTGATGATAAGGACACCTTGTTCTTTGAGGATCGTCTTGTGTTTCCAAAAGGTGATCTTAGAAAAGTTATCATGGACGAAGTGCACAATTCTCTTCTATCCATTCACCCAGGCAGTTCCAAGATGTATCAGGATCTCAAGCAACCTTCTGGTGGACTCGCATGAAACGTGAAATTGCTCAGTTCGTGAACGAGTGTGATGTCTGTCGCAGAGTGAAGGCGGAGCATCAACGTCCAGCAGGTCTTCTTCAGCCTTTGCCTATCCCAGAGTGGAAATTCGATCATGTGGAGATGGATTTCCTCACTGGGTTTCCGAAGTCTAAGAGAGGCAACGATGCCATCTTTCTGGTTATCGACAAGCTGTCAAAAGTTGCTCATTTCCTGCCAGTCAAAGAATCTATCTCGACAGCTCAACTTGCAGAGTTGTATACGCCAAGGATATTGTCTTTGTATGGTATTCCCCAGCTCATCTCATCTAACCGTGGAAGCCTCTTTACTTCCAAGTTTTGGGAGTCCTTCCACACTGCTATGGGTACTAAGATCCGTTTCAGCACTGCGTTCCATCCGCAGACTAGTGGTCAAGTTGAGATAGTCAATCAGATCCTTGAAGATATGCTCAGAGCTTGTGTGATTTCGTTTGGCATGAAGTAGGAAGACTGCCTTTCATATGCTGAATTCTCATACAACAACAGCTTTCAAGCCAGCTCAGGCAAGGCCCCTTTCGAGATTCTCTACGGCAGGAAGTGTCGTACCCCGCTTAACTGGTCTGAAACTACTGAGCGTCAGATACTGGGCAATGACATGATCACTGAAGCAGCTCAGTACCGACAGAAGAGTTGTTACGATAACAAGCATCGGGATGTTTCTTTCCAAGTGGATGATCTTGTCTATCTCAAAGTTTCTCCCATGAGAGGCACTCAGTGGTTTGAAATCAAAGGGAAGCTAGCTCCTCGTTTCGTTGGTCCTTTCAAAGTTGTTGGCAAGAGAGGTGGTCTTGCATATCAACTAGAGATTCCTCCAAATTTTGCAAATGTGCACAATGTTTTCCATGTTTCTCAGCTCCGGAAGTGCTTCAAGACTCCAGAGCGAATCATTGACCTCCAAGACATCGATCTCCAAGAAGACCTCTCTTATCGTGAACATCCAGTTGCTATTCTCTAAGAAACGGAGCATAATACTCGCAACAAGTCCATCAAATTCCTCAAGGTGAAGTGGTCTCATCATTACGACAAAGAATTTAATTGGGAACGCGAGGACCTTCTCCGTTCCGAATTTTCGGGTTTATTTCGTTCCTAGATCTCGGGTCGAGATCCTCTTGTAGTGTGGGAGAGTTGTGACAACCCAAGTGTTGTCCCTTCCTTATTTGGCATGTAACCCCAGTGTATGAACCTTCTGTCATGGGATATGTGTGATTTGCACCATGTCTTCATTGTGTTGTTGCATTCAAGATTCATGTCATCCATCATTTCATCATCATGCCATTCATTATGCATACTTGTGTTGTGTGTCTAGTTTTTGAATTCAGGGATGTGAGTGTGTCTTGTGTGGTTTTGGCCTTCAGAGTGGTGGATTCCATGTGTGCAACCTATCCCTCTTCTCCCTCTCTTTTCTTCTTCTCCAAAACCCCTCCTTTGCCTTTTATTCCAATATGAATTCTTGCCAGATTTTAAGTTGGTTTAAAAATCTTTTAAAAATGCTCAAGAGCTGGCCTTAATGTTCTAATGAATATTGAGGGTCAAACTTGTGTTATTCGCAAGTGTTTGGGTTTTTGGGATCTATTTAACAGGGGCTGTTTTATTTAAAGTATTAAAATTAACTTGTTAATTAATTCCATTTTTTCATTTTTATAAACAGGACCATAATATTTCCTTCTCGAAACTACTTTTGTTTTCACCCAAACCTTTTTGTTTTGCTCTGGCCTTTATTTTTATCCTATCTGTTTAATTTAAAAGGAAAACCCTTTTTTATTTTCCTACTTTCGGAAAGAGAGAGAGGATCAGGTGGGCCGCGGCCCAGCCCAGTGAGCTAACGCTCACCTGCCCCGTCGTCCTTCTCCGTCATGCGCGAGCAGTGGCAGAACAGAGAGCGCGTCCGCCTCGCCATTCCGACGATGTCACCGCCAATTCCAGCGCGTATATAACCCCCTCGGCGTGCGTGTCGCTCCCTCTAGGGTTCCTCTTCGCCACCGCCGCACCTCTTCCCTTGTCTCTCCTCCATCTCTCCCTCCGCTCTACATTTCCCTCTTTCAGGTAAGTGTTGAGAGAATTCAGAGAAGTCCAGTCGAGTCCGCCGCTCGTCATCGCCGTCGTCGCCACGTCTCCGGTGGGTGTCATCCTCGGAGGTGATGGCGTGGGGCTAGCCGTTGTCGTCCACGTCCCGTTCTCGGCGATAGGAGCATCATGGAGGGCTCCATGGGGCATCGTCGTCTTCCCCTCGCCGCGGCTCGTCTCCGCCTCTGCTTCCCCTCCGTCGACGACTCATCTCCGACCGTCTTCTTCCCTGTCGTCGACTCCGTCATGACTGGCTCGTCGTCGCCTTTCCCCCGAGGTTAGCCACCGGTCTTTGTTGGCTTCCTTCTCGTTGCCGTAGCCGTAGGTTCGCCGCCGTTTCTCTGTGTGTCGCTGTCGCCGCCGGTAGTTAGGCGAGCACCTGTCGCTCGCCTCCGCCCCCCTCTTCGCGAGATTAGCAGAGGGATGGATCCCTCGTAGTCCCCCTCTTCAATTCCATCCATCTACGTCGCTAGAGTTGCCTTGTGCCGCCGTGTATCACCATCGCGTTTGCCTCTCACCATAGTGCAGACCTCGATTTAGTTTCGTCAGAGTTCCTTGTAGTGTGTGTGTATTAGTGATGTTAGGCCCCCTCTCTGCTAGCAGCCGAGCGAGTAGCCCAGTGGTCAGGTTTGATGCAGTAGGCTCAGAGGTCAGGGGTTCGACCCCTTCCCCCCACACTTTTTCTTCTTCTTTGTTTTGTTTTATTTTTGTTTTCCTTTCACCTAATGTACATGTATGTATGTATGTGTAGGAGTTAGCTCTTTTTTTCTGTTGCTGGTGGTGTGTAGGAGGTGTAGTGAGTGTGTGTATGTATGTGATACATACACATATTTGTGTGTGTGAGAGCTAGGTGTATGTGAGTGCTAGGTGTAGTGTGTATGTGCATTGCATGGTGTGCTCCCATGTATGTTTGTGTGTGTGTTTCTCACACACATACAAGTGTAGGTGGGATGTGCTAGTGTGTGTGTGTGTTGGATGTGTGGTGCACCATGTATGTGAGTGTAAGTGCATGTGTATGTGCACATGTATGTGCTTGTGTGTCGGTGTGTGGTGTCATGTGTTGTAGGTGTGTGTGTGTGTGCTTTTGCACATGCACATATGCATGTGTTATGGTTGCGAGCATATATGCTTGTGTAGTGAGAGTGTGAGTGTATGCACCATGCCCACATCCATACTTGTGTATGTGTGTGCTTTGCATATAGAGGTGATGCCATGTGATGTATGTTTGTGTGAGAGGTGTGTGTATGTTCTACATACACACCCACATGTGTATGAGTAGCTCCATGTGTAGGTTTCTCTCTTTGAGCATTTGGTAGTGGTTTCTCTTCTAGTTAGTTCCATCCTTGCTATTTGATGCTATGCCATGTTAACATGTTCCTAGGATGCTATTTAACCATTTCCAACATGTATTCATAGGTCTCATGCAGTTTGGGGTTATTTTCATCATTTCACTTATGTGACATCAGTCACTCATGATTTATAGGGGTCATTTCCGACCTAGTTTTTCTCCCCCTTGCTCCAAACAAGTATAGGGGTATGAGTAATGATTTTGGGGTGAAAACAACCCATGAATGCATAGGTGAAGTCATATTTGACTTTGGGGAAACTTCACAAAACTGCATTTTTATGCTGTGATGCCCTTTTGTCTTTTTCCTATGAATCAATCTATGCATGGTTTCAAGTTCGTGTCAACATGAGATTGCTAGCTAAAGTTGCGGTAAATGTCCCTGTATTTTTGTTATTTTTGCTAAGTCCCCAGATCAGTGGGAACCATGCTGTTTAGGGGGAAACTTTATGTTTCTGTTCAGCTTGCTTAAAAATGACCAAGTCTGGGATTTCTGTAGTTATTGTTTTGCCATGAAGAGTAGGGTGTATCTAGCATTGTGGTTGGAATTTCCTCGTGCTCTGTGTTAGTTATTTGTAGTAGATGTTGTTGTCTACCATCCTGTTAATTTTCATGCAATTTGGAGCTATCTAGAATATTTAACCATTGTTGTCAACTTGCTACTTTATAAACCCAGATTCCAGGAAACTGGAATCTTCACCAAGTCCCTGAAAATCTGATTCATCATGCCAACTTGCTAGTTTCATGCATATTGATGTGAGCCTTTTTTGTGGTTGTTGTATTTGGATAAGTTGGAGTGTATGTTGAGTAGATTCTGCCCATGTCTTGTTTGTGGCCGTAGGGTTCCTGTAGATGAAGTTGTGGGCTTTTCAAATTGCTATGTTGCTGTTTTGTGGCAGAGTGGGTGTTTTATTGTTTTGGGTGTTGTGGGAGCTATACTCCATGGAATGGATTGATTCTTGAACCTATTATGATTGGTTTATCATCACCTTTACAGTGGCTGCCTTGGAATGCCAAGAATTATCCCATGTCTTTGTTGATCTTGCGTTTTGCCTTCGTACCTTTTCAGGTGCGTATCGTGAGAACCATAACTCTGTTTCTTATGATCTTTATATGCATTTCCATCGATTTTGCATGATGCATCCATATTTGCCATGTTCATGCATGTCTAAATAAATTAACATGAGGTTCTGTCCAGCTTCATTAATAACCAAGTTTTGCATGTGGAACTTGACTAGAATTGGATTGCCATGTTAAATTCTTCATAAATGGATCATGCATCATCTTGGTTGTGCAATGCACCTTAGTTTGATGTTTATTGTTGCTGTTTCTCTTCGGTAGACGTGAGCATTGAATCTGAGTACGAAGATCCAGGAGAGTACCACTACGAGGACCCAGCTATTTGTTCCGCTGAAGAACCAATAGGCAAGATGATCGTGCCCCGATTCCGTTACTATTCTTGCTTTCTAGTTTTCCGCTCTTATTGTTACAATTGCCTTACCTGCCACTTGATATCAGCCTCCCAATTGCCATGAAAGCCTCTAACCTGCACTTCCCAGCAAACCTTGTTTGGCTAAGTTACCGCTGCTCAGCCCCTCTTATAGCGTTCTTAGTTGCAGGTGCAGGTTGTTCCATGTGATAACATGGATTTGGATATCATCATATTATCTGTTATCGGGTTCATCGACACGTCGGGAGGTCTTGCTGGATTCGTTTTACCTTTATCGAATGTCTTGCGTGTGGACTCTGACTTTCTCCGGGTTTACTCGAGGTGTTGGAATTCCTTTGGAATTATCGATGATGATCGCGAGATCCGTGATCGAGGCTATTCCCACTGAGTGTGGTTAATTTGGTAATGGATTAGTTGGAGCACCCCTGCAGGGTTAAATCTTTCGGAAAGCCGTGCCCGCGGTTATGTGGCTACTTGGATAATTGTTTAACCCCAGTTATAGTTAACTTGAAGTAAACTCTAATAAAATGAACGAACTACGTGAGTTACCGTTATTATATCTACTCGTGAACATGAACCGAGAGAGAACATGAAGGGGTTATGTATGCCGTTAGTAGGTGTTCAGGGTTCATAGAGATCATGTTAGTTTCGACCGTTCATCGTAGGCCACTCATATTTATTTAATTGTTGCGTAAGCTAGCCACCATATCTGCTTAGTGCTGCTGCAAAATAAACACTTAACCATTTCCTACCCATAAGCTTGCATAGTTTCAGAACCCGGTTGCTTGATTGCTGAGTCCCCGTGGCTCATAGTTTACTACAACACTCCAGGTGGAGGAACAGATGACTATGTGCAGGATCTCCTCACCCAGCTGCAGTGGGAATATGATGAAGAGCAAGGCAGAATGTATGTGACATACCCGGATGAGTACAGGGCCTTGGTCGAGATCCTTGGGCTAGCTTGATAGTATCATTTGCAGATGTTTCTTTCTTCGTTTGATTTCGTCCATAGTCGGACCCTGCCTTCAACATGATGTTATGAACTGTGTGGATTTGTAAGTTAGCATGTGGCTAGTGTAAGCCAATATTGTATACTCATCTCTTTCTATAATGTATGTTGTGATGATACTATTCTTTCTAACGGCAAGATATGCCTTTATCCCTTGCGGGGCCCTTGTACCTTAAAATGGATAGGCGCGCATCTTGGGCGTGACATTCGGCCCCTCGAGTTGAGGTAATAGCCTACGTCCTGCTTGAGCTTGTATTGCTTGATGTATCGATTACAAGGGAGTTGTCGCTTGACGTAGTTTCGATATCCCGTCTAAGTCGCCCCGGGTCTTGCCTTTGTATAAGAGGCCAAGACCACGGGTTACACGAATCATGACCAACTCCCTCTATACATGTCCGAGTCTATCTCTTACTTTCTCTTGCCTTCCTGGTTACGTTGTCTCCAGGCGCCTTACGTTCCCGGGTCTTCTTCATCGGGGTCATGGGCTCAACCCGTCTGGCCGAAATCTCTGCACGTCTTGGGCTCAAGTCTTGTCGGGCCATTCCTGAACGGGCGTACGAGCCTGCTGGTGTGACCCGGACCATCACGACGGGTCTCACCGCGGGGTTATATCCCCAACATTAGGCCCAGGTTGATTTGAGCTCGCTCATGTCAGCCTTCTTCTTTTTGTCTCGGTGAGTCGCCCGCTGGTGAGCCGGCTTGATGTCATGGTGGATCTGCAAAAAGATTCCCTGACACCCACAACGGATCTTTGTTATTAAATGTGTTAGAACGAAAACTGAGGTGTCCGCCCCGGTCGAAACATCATTCGATGCCTAGATTCTCGCGCCCCTTTCCACTTATGCCTCTTAAATAGGGCCGCCAAGTTGGCAGTTTTCCTTTTCCTGCTCGCCTCGTCTTCTTCCTCCATTCGACTTCTCCGCTTCCGGTGCTCCCGCTCCGGCGCCGTATCCGGCTCGTCACCATCGCGGCTGGTACATCAACCTGACGCAGTTCAGAACCTACCCCACGCGCTCCTCTCCGCTGTTGGGGAGTCCTTTCGTCCCCTGGATCTGTAACGACCTTGGTAGGGTTTGCTAAAAAAGCTCTGTCGCCGCCATTTTTAGAACTCGTAGTGCTTCTTCCGCATCTCTTTGTTCCACTCACGGGCGTTCGCCCGAGGCCTACGGCGGCACCGCTAGACGAAGAACCGATACCGGCACCGTTTGCATCTGTCACGGTTCCGTTCACCACGTTTCATTTACTTGGATAGTTCATCTCTAGGCCGATAAGTAGAACTATTTTATCGATTTTGTAGATCTATAGTTGTAGCGGTATGTTGCGGGCTCTGTTTGTAGGACTTAGCCGAAATTTCTTGTCTTTCCTTGCCATGCTGACCCGCCGTGTCATTCCGGCTCTCATCAGCCGGATCACGGTCTTTTTATCGTAGCGTCTTAAACCTGTAGGCCGCCATGAATGCTTAACTTCTTTTAACTCGTCATTTTTAACTTGCCTAGTCTTCAAAACTGCACACGATGTTTCGCGCGTCCAACTCTTGCAATTGGGTAGGCTCCTGTATCACCGAGGAGTACTTAACCGACTTTGTAGAGGCGGGCACCAGTCCTGCAAAGGACGTCATCCATTGGCGGGTCACGGGTAACGAGTCAAAACCCATTCCTCAAGACGGCGAGGTGGTCGTGTTCTCGGACCATATAGAGTGTGGGTTTGTGCCTCCTGGCTCTAAATTCTTTTGGGATGTGCTCCACTACTACAAGATGCACCCTCAAGACCACGCCCCCAATTCCATTTCCAACATCTCCAATTTCGAGTGCTTTGCGAGGTTTACTTAAAAACTAAGCCGTTAGTGGGCCTTTTCCGTGAGTTCTGTTACGCCAACCGGCAGACGGAGGCGAAAGCCGGCCTGAGTCTGGAACTTGGCGGAATTTCCATTCAAAGACGCCGCGACATTGTTTTTCCGGCTGTCCCAATGCCAAGTCAGCCCAAAGACCGGAACAAGACACTTCTGCTGCTAATGACACCCACTGGCGGGTTATCGCCCTTCCCTGCTCAAGACGATTGCAGAGCTTCCCGGCTGGCTGTCTCCTTCCGAATGCACAAGGCATGAGCTGGGTCACGCCAAGATCAAAGCCCTCATGGCCAACGGACTGACAGGCCTAGATCTGATCCGCTGCTGGGTTACTTGGAGAATTATGCCGCTGAGTCGGAGAAGCAGCCTTATGTGCGATTAGCCAGGTGAATACGATGCTACCCTCTGCTTCAGCCATACGACGCTGATTGAGGATGACATCTCCATGGTCATCCGGAGTCTTGTTCACGAGACATCCAGAGCATGTGGAGCCATTGGCTTGGCACCTTTCTGTGCCACCAACCCAGCCCCGGATGTTAAGTCATATCTTTTTGCTCCTTTCTCTGTTAAGTCATATCTTTGTTTATTTACTCTTGTATTCTGGCTTATCCTTTCAAGCTGCTTCTGAGTCCTGGACCAAGAAGTAAGTTCCGGCCCCGAAGAAGACCCAGAGGAAAGCCCCCGTCAAGAAGCCCAAGAGGGCTACCACTCAAGAGGAGTGGTTTGACCTGCCAGAGTCATCGAGCTCTGAGGTACCACTTGTCTGTTTTTTCCATTTCTTTCTTCACTTTATTAACAATGCTCTTCCAGAGGAAGAAGTAGACACCAGCCGCACCAACGCCCCCGAGGTAACTTACACTTCGTTCGTCTCATAATATTACGTCATCCGAAAGACCCCTCGAGTTGTTCGAAATGTTCCTCTTTCCCATCCCCTTCTTATCTGTATCCCCAATTTCTTTTGAAGAAGCAACGACAAGCCGAACGTTGTCAGACCCAGACCGTCGGCTCGACTGAACTGATGTCGGGCTTACTAAACTTCCCGGCTAAGAAACGCCTTGCCGAGGTACACATCCCTTCTTGATTTTGTCGCCTCTTCAATCATGTTATCAACCTTGCCTTATATTACCTGATCTATCTTTCAGGGATCGCCTTCATATGGCGACTCTACAGCGACCGCTCTGCCACCTCTTAAGATTTATCCGTTGTAAGTTTCTCCTCTAACCTTTTCATTCATGTCTTTTTAGTAGCCATAGCCCTCAGATTTTGATATTTCTCCTTTGCAGTGGTCAAGCCAAGCGTAGGAAAACCAACAAGTCCTCCCCCAGCCCCACTGCTCAAGAACCGGCACATTCTAAGCCGGATGAGCCTCAGCCAGCTGAAGACCTCCCGACGACTTTTGTAGAGCCGGCTGTTGAAGATGCTATTGTGCATAGCCCACCAAAGAATACCTCCATCCCGGCGAGTCCTATCCAGGCGACTGAAGGCACCACCAGCTTGCCCTCTCCCCCGGCTCGTATGATAACCAAGCATCAAGAGCCGGTTGAGTCATCAAAGAAGCTAGAATTCGAATCTTCTAATTTGGAGAAGATGACAACCCAAGAGCTCCATGCCAGCTATGCAAGCTGGCTATTCACCAGCCGCGACTTGGAACTCCAGCTTGTAACCTCCATGAAGGTCAAGTACGAGGTATGTCTTTAACTTTCCTTTTATCCTTATGCAGCACCTCAAGAGCCGGGTGAATATTGATAGATAATGATCCGGCTCTTGAACCATTATAGAAGTAGAAATTCTTTCATATGCAAACTGCTAAGTAGCTTAATCCATTGTCATTAGCCCCCAAGACCCGGCTCTGTGACTGAGTTTTTAGAACCAAGACTTTTAGAGGAAATAGTTAACTGAGCCAATAGTAGCCCGCAAGGGTTGGCTTACTCTTGCCAAAGAGTGAGTCAGGACTGTCAATGTGAACCAATAGTAGCCCCCAAGGGTCGGCTTAATCTGTTCAAATATTGAGTCGGGACTATAATTATCAATAGGAACCAATATTACCCCAAGGTCCGGCTTAATCTGTTCAAAGATTGTGTTGGGACTGCTATCCTGAGTTTCTGAATACTGCAATTTAGAACTGCCGACTTACGTGAAGTAAGATAACCCGGAATAGCCTGAAATAAACATTAGCCCCCAAGTGTCACACATATTGCTTGCAATCTGTTTAAAACTTGTTGATTCATGCTCATTGTTTGACTTGTTATGTCCTATAGGAGGCCCTGCACAAAGCTGGCTTAGAGGCGGCCATCTTAAAAACAAATGTGGCCATCCAGCAAGCCGCCCGCAGCGAGGCAGATGAAAGATGTCGGCTCCTTGCGGACGAACTGACTAAGCTTAAGGCGTAATTCGCCGCCTTGAAGGAGACCGCAGAAGCCAAGAAGGCCAACTTGACAAAGCGGGTGGATGACGCCGACCAGCGGCTAATGATCGTTTCTGACGAGCTTCAGTCGCTGAAACGACATATCATGAAGATGCCATCCGCTGTCTTCGGTGAGTATTGTAAGGCTTTCGTTTGATGTCAATATGACACCTTTTGATATTTTTGCAACTTACAATCCAATTTCCGACTTATGCAGTTCCTAGGAGCCGGCAGCTGGCACCAGACAGCCTGCTTTTGTTAAAGGTCTTATACACCTTCACTGAGCAACTGTTCTGCGGAGCTATGTGCACCATCAAGGCGGTGCAATATAAGGAAAACATCCCTTCGACTCTGAAGGGCATCTTGGAGCTCTTCTCCACGATGCCAAAACAGACCGGAGAACTGAAGAAGTCAGCTGCCCACCAAGGGGCAATGGCTGCTATCAGCCAGGCGTTGGCTTTCGCGCGTGAGCTAACGCCGGCTGAAATGATGGATGGATATCCTTCAAAGAAAGAAGACGGCTCAGAATTCACCGATGCAGATTATGCCCAATGTGTGAAGAGGTCCCGGGTCTTGGGTTCCGTCTTAGCGGAAGAAATCAACTTGGCAACCTATGAAGCGGCTTATGGCCCTGACGAGAAGAGGATCCGCGACCCGCTCTTTGAAAATAAGGACTTAACGCTGGATCGCAGTAAGACTCTCTTCTATGATGATCTTGATGCGTCCCCCTTCTTTGAAGAAGGGTCTTTTGTAGCTTTAAGCCACTGCAATTGGGACTTGGACCATCTCCAGATCCAAGCAGCTGGAGAGCTAGAGCAGGGCGATTCGCGAGGCAGCTAAACATTTGTAAACTTTTCTTAGCACCGGCTCATGTATGACCCGCCGTAGGCAGCAAAACATCACCATATTTTGGCTCCTGATGAGAGCTCTTTGTAATAGTCTAGGGATAACTCTTTCTCTTCTTGAATTTGTGCCATCGTGCACATATGAAAAGTCCAGCTTTAAATGTATATATTTTCTGCCTTTCTTTGTCCGTCTTATATTTTGCCGGCTCACCTTGACTAACTTCTCACTTGTATGTTTGATTTTTTAGACAGTGATGAAGGCGACTTAATATTTTAATCCGAAAATGTCTTCCCAAAAAATCCTTTAACTGGCTTTTAGAGCTGGCCGAAACACTTTAATAACCTTGACCCATAAAGTGGGAATCTTCGGCTGTTGTAGAGAAAGTATAGATACCCGTAGGTAAAATACCTTTTTGAAATAATCCACCGCGGAAACATCAACCGGAGCGACATAAAGTTGGCTGTTAGGGTGAGATAGCTATACCCGGAGGTAACAAAGCCCCCTTGTAAGAACTGTGGCTAAACAAGTTTAACCATCATGGCATAAGCCGGCTTATTAGGGTAAGATAGCTATACCTGGAGGTAAGAAGCCCCAAGCCAATGTTGAGTTGTCAACATTCGTTGGCACGAACGCCGGTTGTTTTTAGGGTAAGTTAAGCTATACCCGAAGGTAAGAAGCCTCCTTATGACAACCGTAATTGATAAGCAACTGGAATTTGCGTAAACGCCGGTTGTTAGGGTGAGATAAGCGAACCCATCGGTAAGAAGCCCCTTCGACAACCGTGGTTAATAAGTAACCGGAAATGGCATAAAGCCGACTGTTGGGGTGAGATAAGCTATACCCGTCGGGAAGAAGCCCCCTTCGACAGTCGCGGTTTAATAAGTAATCTGGAAGTGGCATAAAGCCAATTGTTAGGGTGAGATAGCTATACCCAAAGGTAAGAAGCCCCCTTTTAACAAGATGGCGCAAACGCCGGTTGCTTCGCGTGAGATTAGATATACCCGAAGGTAAGAAGCCCCCTACAACCGCAGCTAATCATATGAGCCGGAAGATGGCATAAAGCCGACTGATAAGGCATTAGAGGCGATACTCAGAAGTAAGAAGCCGCCTTAGTAATCACAGCTGGTACTCCCATTGGAATACTCACGAACTCTTCTTGTATGAGCAAGGATGTATGAAACAGCAGAGGCCCCGTCTTGCAGGGATGCTAAATTTAGTCATATGAATGTGATATGTACAATGATAGTGTACAATGGCGAGTCTCAACACTTTTAGGTGTAATAAGGGCGCTGGTGCGCTATGTTCCATGGCTGGCGGGTCTCCTGATCCGCTGTGTCTGAGTCATCCCGGACATCAATGAGATAATATGATCCATTGTTAAGATTTCGGCTGATCACAAGAGGCCCTTCCCATGGAGGACATAACTTATGCATATCCGTCTGGTCTTGAATAAACCGGAGTACCAAGTCGCCTTCTTGGAACGTTCGGGTCTTGACCCTGCGGCTATGATAGCGGCGCAGGTCTTGTTGGTAAATCGCCGACCGGGCAGCCGCTAGCTCCGAGGCTTCGTCCAAAGCGTCCAACGCATATTGTCGTGCCGTCTCATTGTCCGTCTCAACATAAGCCGCCACCCGCGGCGAGTCATGTTGGATGTCACTTGGTAATACCGCCTCAGCACCGTACACCATGACGAAAGGAGTATAACCTGTAGATCTGTTAGGGGTGGTCTTGATGCTCCATAATACGGAGGGCAACTCTTCGACCAAACACCCGGGCGTTCGTTGCAAAGGAACCATGAGCCGCGGCTTAATACCCCTCAAAATTTCTTGATTGGCCCACTCAGCCTGACAATTGGATTGTGGATGTGCTACAATTGAAATAGCAAGCCGGATATGCTCTTCAACACAAAAAATTTCCATAACACCCTTGGATAGATTTGTGCCATTATCAGTGATGATGCTGTGGTGATAGCTCAAACGGTAGATCAACTTCTACGCAAATTGAACCGCCGTTGCCACATCGCATTTGCTGACCGGCTCTGCTTCCACCCACTTGGTGAATTTATCAACCACTACAAAGAGGTGCGTTTTCTTATCCTTGGATCTCTTGAAAGGCCACACCATGTCAAGCCCCCAGACTGCAAATGGCCAAGTAATTGGTATCATCCATAATTCCTGAGCCGGAACATGAGCACGCCGGCCAAACTTTTGACAGTCAACGCACTTGCGGACCAAATCTTCTGCATCCTTGTGAGCCGTCAACCAGATAAAACCATGCCGGAAAGCTTTGGCCACAAGAGACTTTGAGTCGACGTGGTGTCCACAATCTCCAGCATGAATTTCTCTTAAAATGTCTTGACCTTCCTCTGGCGAAACACAACGTTGAAAAACCCCAGTAACACTGCATTTGTGCAACTCACCTCTAATTATTGTCATAGACAAGTTTTCGTCATCAGGTAACTCGCCCCGGGTCAAATAAGCCAGATAAGGCACCGTCCAATCAGGAGTAGCATGTAGAGCCGCCACCAGCTGCCCTTCCGGGTCACGGACAGCCAATCTTCCTCCGAAGGTAACTTAACAGTTGGATGATGCAACACATCAAGAAAAACATTTGGCGGCACCAACTTTTGTTCAGAACCTAAACATGATAAAGCATCAACCGCCTCATTTTTGCGACGATCAATGTGATCTAGTTGATAACCCTTGAAGTGGCCTGCTATGACATCCAACGCCTGACGGTAAGCCACCATCCGCGGGTCTCTGGAATCCCAAGTACCTGACACTTGTTGAGCTACCATATCTGAGTCGCCCAAACATCTCACCCAGCTTAGATTCATCTCTTTAGCCACTATGAGACCATAGAGGAGGGCTTCGTATTCGGCTGCATTATTGGTTCAAGGGAACATCGGCCGGAGTACATAACAAAACTTGTCACCTTTGGGAGATGTCAATACAACTCCTTCCCTTGATCCTTCCAGTTGTTTAGACCCATCAAAATGTATAGTCCAGTATGTATCATCCGACTTTTCCTCTGGTGCTTGACACTCCGTCCAATCATTGATGAAATCCACAAGGGCCTAAGACTTGACCGCTGTGCGAGGTACATACCTCATGTTGAGTGATCCCAATTCCAATGCCCACTTAGCAATCCTACCAGTGGCTTCTCTGTTTTGGATGATATCCCCTAACGGAGTAGAAATGACCACAGTTATGTGGTGCCCCAAGAAGTAATGTTTTAACATACGATTGGCCGACTCCGTACACTAGCTTCTGCCAATGTGGATACCTCTGCTTGGATTCTGTTAGGACCTCACTAATGTAGTAAAATGGCCTTTGAACCGGATATTCCTTCCCAGCTTCCTTGCATTCAACCACAATTGCAGCGCTAACAACCCGGTTGTTCGCCGCCACATACAGAAGCAAAGGCTCTCCTTCAACCGAAGCGGCTAACACTGGCGGCTCAGTGAGCTGCTTCTTGAGTGCTTCCAAGGCTTCACCAGCCGCCGTGCTCCACACAAAGTTGTCCGTTTTCTTCATCATCTGATATAAGGGGATAGCTTTCTCACCCAGGCGGCTTATAAACCGGCTCAATGCGGCGATCCGCCCTGCCAAGCGCTGAACATCATTAACACAAGTCGGCTCTGCCAGGGAGGTGATGACTTGATCTTATCCGGGTTAGCTTCAATGCCACGTTCAGAAACCAAAAACCCCAGGAGCTTACCAGCTGGAACATTTGGCCGGGTTAAGAATCATATTATAGACCCGGAGATTATCAAAGGTCTCCCCTAAGTCATCCAAAAGGGTCTCCTTCTTCTTTGACTTGATCACGATGTCATCCACATAAGCATGAACATTGCGCCCAATCTGACTGTGAAGACAATTCTGTACACAGTGCTGATAAGTTGCCTGGGCACTCTTGAGCCCAAATGGCATGGAAACATAGCAGAAGGCTACAAAAGATGTGATAAAAGTCGTCTTCTCTTGGTCCTTCACTACCATCTTGATCTGATGATACCCGGAGTACGCATCCAGAAAACATAGGCTCTCACATCCCGCCGTGGCATCAATGATCTGATCAATGTGAGGAAGAGAGAAAGGATCAGCCGAACAAGCCGTGTTAAGGTCCGTGTAATCCACACACATACGCCACGTGCCATTCTTTTTTAATACCAACTCCGGGTTGGCAAGCCACTCCGGGTGAAAAACCTCCACAATGAAACCCACCGCTAAGAGTCAGACGATCTCCTCTCGAATGGCCTTGCGCCGTTCCTCATTGAGCCACCGCAGAAACTGCTTGATGGCTTTGAAGTTAGGATCCACATTAAGTTGGTGCTCAACGAACTCTCTCGGCACACCCGGCATGTCAGAAGGCTTCCATGCAAAGATGTCCCGATTCTCACGGATGAATTCGATGAGCGCGTTTTCCTATTTGGGGTCCATGTTAGCCCCGATGATGAACTGTTTGGATGAGTCGCCCGGAGTAAAGTCGACAACCTTAGTGTCATCCGCTAAAAAGTTAAGAGGCGGCGCAACCTCTATTGTGGGCTTCTTAAGTGGTGTCATGTCCTCCGGGTCGACTCGCTCCTTGTAAAACTTAAGCTCCTCTTGGGCAATGCTGGCCTCCGCATAAGCAGCATCCTCCTCCTCGTTGTGAACGGTAATAATACCATTTAAGACGGGCATCTTGAGCTGTAAGTAAACATAGCAAGGTCTAGCCATGAATTTAGCATAAGCCGGGCGTCCAAACAACGCGTGATTCTGACTCTTGATCTTGACCACCTCAAACCACAAAGACTCCACTCTGTAGTTATGCTCATCACCAAAGGCGACTTCGAGGGAGATCTGGCCTACCGGATAAGCCCACTTGCCTGGCACCACTCCGTGAAAAACAGTGGAAGAAGGCTTAAGATCCTTGTCCAACAGTGTCATCCACCAAATCGTGTCGTAGTAGAGGATGTTGATGCTGCTGCCTCCGTCCATAAGCACCTTATTCAACATGTATCCTCCGACCTGGGGGCAACAACTAAAGCCAGTCGGCCCGTGTCATCAACACGCGACGGGTGATCCTCCCGACTCCATGTTATATTATAATCTGACCACTTTAAATAATGTGGCAGGGCCGGCGCAACCGCGTTAACCGCCCTTTTATGAAGCTTCTGATCCCGCCTATTAAGGCTGGTCATGAAGACGTGAAATTGTCCCAAACTAAGTTGTTTCGGGTAACTCTGATACCCGAACTTGTTATGTTGTTGTTGGTTGTTGTTACCAGAATGCAGTGGACGTCCCCCTTGATTTTTCTAATTTCCTTGGCCATGAGGGCCCGAGCCACCGGATCCTAACCCGGCACCTGATCCGCCGGGTCCTCAACTGCCAGGCGGGCCACCACCCTGGTTGTTGTTTTGTTGCAAATACTGATTTTTGAACCTATGCTTGCGTTGAGGGCTTACCAGGCATGCTGTGCTCCGGGCAAGGCTTTTTAAGCACCTCTTCTAAATTGAAGGGGGCAAGATTCTTATTGGGAAATTGCTTGAACCTTCCGTTTCCCTTAGGAGCATTCTGACCGGTGCTAGTATTGGCGACTAGCTCTGACCCGCCATCAGAGTTCTATCATTTGTTTTGATTTCCGTCATTCACAAAGTTCTTACCTTGATTGTTTTTCTTTCCTTGCCTGGCCTTATCCTCATCAGAGCCTAGATCCTTTGTGTTGTCCGAGTCAGCATTCTTTGTTAGACCCGCCATGAGCTCTCCCATGTCCTAGCACGTATGTTTGAGCCAGCCAAGTTTCTGTTTCAACGGGACAAAATGACAGTTCCTTTCCAGAATGAGCACCACTTGAGCCGCCGTGATCTGTTCAGAAGAGTGAATGATAGTCAACACATGTCGGACCGAATGATGAGCCGACTCATTCCCTTGTTGCAATCAATGATCGAGATCTACAATCGTCATAGGCTGCTTGGAAGTCCCCTGAATTTTTTTGATGAACTTTGCCCTTAACTCGGCCCATGAACTTGTAGTGTTGGGTGGCAAGACTTTTAACCATGTGCGAGCCGGACCTTCCAGCATCATGATGAAATACATTGCACACACGGCCTCACTAACATCCAACATCTCCATGGCTAGCTCATAGCTTTCGACCCGGGCCTCCGGGGGTAAGTCGGTCGTGTAATTCCGAACCTTACGAGGCCCTTTGAAGTCCTTGGGTAACCGTTCACTCCTCAGAGCTGGAGTCAAACATGGCACCCCTATGGCTCTGGCACTAGCCAATACCCCGACTCCCATCGATATGGAGGGCGTCGGCTCTTGATGAATCGCTGCAGCCGCTGCCTCCCGCCGGTTACTAGCTCAGTCCACGAGAGCTTGAGCATACGAAGCCGCCCGATTATCATTCGGGGGACCCCTGTGTCAGCCACTACTGGAAACTGCTGGCGACTCGTAGCGCCGGCTATAGCTGCAGCTGGGGAGAGGGGTCGAATGGACACGGCTCCAACTGTAAGCATATTTCTCCTGCTGAGCCATCGCCATCTGAAGATATCCAATGGCGTCTCGCACCTCATTCGCGAAAGGCGCTTCGTCCGGGATGGGGATTGTTTCAAGCCGGGTCGCAGCAGCCACCAAGTTCTCCGTCGGATTAGAGTAATGACCCACCGGCGTCGGTAAAACTGTTGGTGAAGCTTGATTTCGCCGAGATGGGTGCGGTTGTGGCCGAGCGATTGGCCGAATCCCAAGCACCTCTTCTGTCCTTCTTGCCCCTGGCGTATGGAAGAGGTTCCTTGCCTCGTACTGGTCCGAGAGACGGGATTGATGCCTCATCCGATGCACGGCCGCCGCTGACTGCTGCTCCAAACCAAGGCAGAAAGCATCCGCCTTAAGGCGCTCTGCCTTCGCCTCCATCTGAACCTTTAACTCTGCAATTCTCTGCTGCTGCTCCGCCATCTGGCCCTTGATCCACGCGATCTCCAAATTCTGAGCCGCTTGAGCTTCAAAGGTAACCTCGGTGGCCATCACACCTGCGAGCTCGTTCATTAGATCCAAAAGAACTTGAGTCAGAGCCAGCGGATCACTTCCTATGTTGGTGGCTCCAGCAGTCGCGTGATTGCACCTCGAGCTAACCTCGCGACGAACACAGACGCATGAATTGGCTCCGGCCCCTCCGACTCAGACCGCTCCAACTCAGGGTAAAGAGCCTGATAGCCGCCGAGTCCGCCATTGTGAAGTTGGTAAATCGATTCCGTCTCTCCACTTGATGACCCGTCCTCAGAATAGACGAGAGTTTCCTATGGTTCGGCCGCTCCAAGATCCATACCTTGAGTGAAGCCTACAAAGATGTGCCTCCGGCCCAGATCAATACGGGCGGGTGACTCGTGTTGGATGAGTTGGGCGTGTCGGACCGGCTCGACCTTGTTAGTGCAGATGTCCGGCCCAGGCTTAGATCCATCAACCCTACCGATGAAGACATGGATTCCTCCAAAGGGAACCCGAAAGCCATACTCAATAGAGTCGGCATCGAGTCCCCAGCCGGCATCGTCGATGTAGAGCCGACCGCGACGACTCTTAGTCATCCTTCCGACCATGTATCATTTGAGCCCTGGAAGAGAGCTCTTTGAGAACTCAACACCACCAAGCGCTAGCCCCACGGTGAGCGCCAACTGTCGTGGATTTGTCACTGTAGATGTCCAGGTCAACGGACTTGGATTCGATGCCATCGCTACTGTGATGGACCCAAAGGGTTTGGTTGGACAAAGGACACGGTTTTACCCAGGTTCGTCCCTTCGAGTTTAGGTAATAGCCTACGTCCTGCTTGAGCTTGTATTGCTTGATGTATCGATTACAAGGGAGCTATCGCTTGACCTAGTTATCCATATCCCGTCTAAGTCGCCCTGGGTCTCGCCTTTATATTAGAGGCCAAGACCACAGGTTACACGAGTCATGACCGACTCCCTCTATACATGTCCGAGTCTATCTCTTACTTTCTGTTGCCTTCCTGGTTACGTTGTCTCCGGGCAACTTACGTTCCCGGGTCTTCTTCATCCGGGTCATGGGCTCAACCCGTCTGGCCCAAGTCTCTACACGTCTTGGGCTCAAGTCTTGTCGGCCCATTCCTGAACGGGCGTACGAGCCGCCCGGTGTGACCTGGACCATCACGGCAGGTCTCACCGTGGGGTTATATCCCCAACACATACTATTGCACGTCACACGTACGCACGACATGCCCGATATGCATAGATACAACTATGGCATCACAACATAACCATACATCAACACAACTTTTAATTAAGAGGCTCAGACGAGCCTTGCATAATATGTTCTAATAGGTAGGGGTCATATAACCCGACACTTAGGTCATACAAGCAAGTTCATACAAACCAAGCGAAAGCATAAAGCTGTCTGAGTACATACAGTTGAAAGGGTAAAAAGGCACATGGCCTGACTATCTACAGCTCGCCACAGGGCATAAGGTCGTAGCTGGGACACCAGCTATTCGGCATCGTCGACATCTAGAAAGAAACCACCTGATGGGTCCTGGGTCTCATCTGCAACATTTATTAAGCAAACATGAGTACAAACGTACTCAACATGTCTTTAAAGCAGACCTAGACTAATTATGCTCATCTATCAACAAGGGGAGTGGTAGAGTTTATGTAGCAATGCCAGCTTTGACTCATGGCTAACCTACACTACACAATTTTAACTCTTTGTTTAGTATTTAGATATCGCACATGAGTCCACTAACTCCACATCAATACACCATCATGGATTCACTTCCCTCTCCTAGGAGAGTGCCATCCACAGTACTCTCATTTGTCTTGATACTTTTAGGAGTATCCATTTAATTATCTATGAACAACATAAGTTTTCCAAGTAGTCCATATCCGAGGACGCGACTATTCGAATAGTTTCATACCCTACAGGGGTGTACTTCTTCACACACGCTCTCGCCACTTATTGATGTGTGATAATAAAATCATGCAACTTGGCAACCTTCAAACGGAAGCCCAGCGAGGGAGTCGGCCACGACCGTCAATCACATAAGACCTCTAGCCCAGGCTATCGCCTATTTGAGAGTGAACCCGCACGGAAGTCCGGCCGAAGTTTCCAGTACGGCCCCAAACGATGTGCGCAGGTTTCCCAAGCCCACCATCTGGGTGACCCTTGGTACACCAAGCCTCTACCTGCCGTGTCATAACCCACCCCTCGGGCTAGCGCTATGCACGGCCTCCAGCAAACTATAAACACCAAAAACTACTTGCAACTCCTGGACCAAGGACTAAGCGAATGATAAGTCGAGCCAGGTCATATTTCAGGGCCCAGCATGTGGTAGTATCTAGTCTTCGATCACAAACACAGAACTTAGTTCGTAAGAACGGTCCCAATGAGACAACCCGCTATGTACTCCTACATAGCCCATCATCGCTATCTTTACCAAATCGGGTTCATCATAAGCTTATCTCATCAGAACAACATTGTTTCACTCCAGTTCATCACCCAGATGAATCAGACCTCACACAACTCTAAGCATAGCAAGCATAGCAAACAAAGTAAGCTAAGCACATCATGGCACAAGCATCTACCAGGTATGCTAGTTTGCAAGGTTTAGCTACTTACTATGACAATGACATGTCATGCAAATGAATGGGTTCATGTACCGTGTATGACGAACAAGTGATCGTTTGTCCTAATACAATAAATAAGAACATGAGGGAGAGAGTGGGATGTTATCGAAATGATAAAAGGGGTTGCTTGCCTTGCTAGGAAATGGAAAGGGTTTCTCCTTCGTTGGAATTCTCGGAGGTATCCTTAGAAGCAGGGCCTACTAGAATGCAGATAAATAGCAATCAATACATGGCAAGTGCAACAATATGATGCATGATCATGACAGGGCAGCATGTATGGATGAGCTAATGCAACTACTGTTCAAGGTAAATGAAGTGATTTGAAATAGGTTCAAAATCATTCTCCATTTCATATTTCATAAGTTAACCTATTAGTGAATGTCAATGTTCATCTACATAGGTTGCTCTAACATGCATGATAACAGCATTGGATTCATAGGATTTTTATGATAAACTTTCATATATAAATTATTTTGATCTAATTTACAGATTAATTTATATGAACTTTTGAAGTTTTAAACATTTTCTAGAATTTCCTGATTTGTTCTTATACTAAAAGTTCAGTTAATGCGTCACCTGACATCACTGTCACGTCAGCAGGTCCATAGACCCGGCCAGGTCAAACCTAACAAGGTGGGGCCCTCGTGTCAGCGTTAGGGGATAATTCCCCGCGCTAACCAGAGGTTTGACCCTCTGCAGGGCCCGCTGTCAGCGGCTAACGACTTAATTAGCCGGGCTGGTTCACACTGACCGGCCGGCGACGTCGGTGCCCACCGGCGACCAAACCCGCGGCGGAGGACCGCCGGAGTTGGTCGAAACCGCGCTAGGGGCTCGGATTCGCGCGCCGAAGGCGTTGGGAGGGACCCCGTGCTCGACCGCGTCGAGTGGGGCTGGTTAGGGAGCTCGACGTCGTCGTAGGGCTCCGCGGCGAGCTATTCCATGGCAGCACCCATACCGCCACGACAGGGAGGTCCGCTAGAGAGCGGAAAGAACCACAATGGGAGGGGAGAGGGACGGCGAGCTCACAAGGGGCTACAGGAGGGCTCAGCGGGCTCGGGGATAACCGGCAGCCAGTAAATCGACGACAGGGAGAGGCGGCCGGAGGCGGGAAAGGTAGTGGTGGGACGGCTTTGAGGAACTTCCGGAGGCTTGTGTCTCAACTGGGAGGTCAAGGGGGTCACAACAGAGCTCGGAGGCGACTCAGACAGGCGACCAGCTGTGGTGGCCGTGGTTTAGTGTGCGGTAGCGATGGCGGTGCTTGGGCAGAGGAGAGGGGAGAAGCGGCAAGAGGCGTCGTGGCACGCCTAGGCAAGGCCAACAACAAGCAAGCAGGGAGGAGGTGGCCGGGCGCGTGGCCGCATCCGGCTGCGATGGAGGCACGTAGGTGCTTCTCCTCCTGGCAGGAGGATGAAGACGCTGCTGCCCCCCATGGGTTGGGCCTCTTCTTCACAGGTAAGGCCTAGGTGGGTTTTCTGCTTTTCCCCTTTTTATTTGTTTCCTATTCTTATGACATTAGTTTTATTTTATTTTTAGGCACAATTGCTAAGTAATAAATATCCCAAATATTTTATAGCATTAAGTTTGAATATTTCAAACTTGTGTAAAAAGTTTCAAGATATTTTGAAATTTGAAATAATGATAATGTTTATTTGGCATTTTTTGAAGCTTTATTATTTATTTTTGAAATTCTATAATGGTTCAAAATTTTAGAATGGCCCCTTGTATAATCATGTCCACATTTATCACACATAGGGGACATTTTAGATGGGCATTTTGGATTTGTTGATTTTTCACAATCATTAAGTTGGTTTGACTCAAATGAATTGCTTGGGGTTTCTTTTGATCCCCATTTCAAGTTGATGCAAAAATTGAAATATGATGCACACCCATGCTATCCTAACTAGGCTAGCTAGGGTTGTGACAACTCAGCCCCACTCAAAAGAATCTCGTCCCGAGATTTTTAAGTAGTCGTGAAGAGCGCGGGGTACTCTAGTCGAAGACGATATTCTCTTTCCCATGTGGCCTCCTTTTCAGAATGGTGTGACCACTGAACCTTGAGAAACTTGATGTTCCCACACCGAGTGGTATGCTTAGCTTGATCAAGAATACGAACAGGGTATTCTCGATATGTAAGGTCATCTTGGAGATCAAGCGCTCCATGGTCTACTTCACGGTCAGGGTTTGAGAAGCAACGCCTGAGTTGCGAGACGTGGAAGACATCATGAACCTTGGAAAGATGTGGCAGAAGCTCCAATTAGTACTCAACCTCTCCTCGTCTAGCAAGAATGCGAAAAGGTCCAATGTAACGAGGAGCCACCTTGCCCTTGATACCGAATCCATGGGTACCCTTTAGAGGTGTAACCCAGAGATAAGCCTTCTCGTCAACTTCATAGGTCATAGCCTTATGATGACAATCATATTGGCTCTTTTGACGAGATTGGGCTGTTTTCAATTTTTCACAAATAAAGCAAACTTGCTCCTCTGCATCCTGTATCATATCCGGGCCAAAGAGTTTCCTCTCTCTAGTTTCTGTCCAGTTAAGAGGTGTTCGACACCTTCGTCCATAGAGAACTTAAAAAGGGGCTTTGCCCAAGCTTGATTGATAACTATTGCTATAGACAAATTCGGCAAATGGAAGAAATTTCTTGCAGTTCATACCGAAGGATATAACACAAGCTCGGAGCATGTCTTCGAGGATTTGATTGACTCGCTCAACTTGACCACTAGATTGCGGGTGGAAAGCAGTGCTAAAAGATAGATGAGTCCCCATAGCGGTTTGGAAACTTTCCCAAAATCGGGAAATACAGATACTTGTGCGGTCTGAGTTAATCTCCAATGGAACACCATGAAGATAAATGTAACATCCCAAACTTTGGAATGTTATAATAATTATTAGAATGATTGTTTGTTTGCTGAAGTGATTGAAAGTGAGTGAAATTTGAAACTTTTTGAAACTTTTGAATGAGAGGGAATGAAATGACTTTCCCAAAAAAATTACTCGGCATTCTTTATCCTCAGGAAATCCAAATCCATTTCATCACAAAACCCTAGAGTGAAGATGACATGACTTCTTCCATTTGAGAAAAATGAAAAGGGATTTGAAAATTGTTTGAATTCCATTTTGAAAATATTTCAAATTCAGAAACTTTATGCAACTCAATGACTTTCATGAGAGAAGATAATATGACTTCTTCAAATGTATGAAATATGAGTTGGAAGTTTAAACCAAAGATTTGAAAAAGGGAATTTGAAAACTATTTGAGAATTTCTCATATGGAGTTTCAATTTCATTTGAATTCCCTATTTCAATTTGCAAGCATCCAAACCCCTTGCAAAGAATTTTGAGAGGAGTAATGTGACACTCCAACCCAGGGGGGAATTTGTGAAGTTTCTGAACCATAAAACCCATGGGGTTATTTGAAAAATATTTGCAAAAATAAATAAAGCCAATTAGGCAAATTTCTGAAAAATATTTTTTTAAAGTATTTAATTTGACCATATAAAAATGTTAATCAAATGGCATTAAATCCCTTGATAATATTGGTATAAAACTTTTAATTATTTGGCAAGTAATTATGGACACTAACTGGTTTTTCATTCGCTGGTAAAATAAATTAGGAAAACCCTAAAAGGCCTTTAAAGACCTAGCCGACCTAGCCCCCTAATCCCGCCCGAAACTGCTCCGCACCAGCCGCCCGATACCTCGCCCCTCCCCTCTCTCCCATTGACACCCGGCCCCACCGCCCGCCGCAAACGCCGCCGCAGTCGCCTCCTTCCTCCTCGCGCCCGATAACATCGCCGGCGACCCTCGCCGTGATATCCTCCCCCCTTACTTTCGGACGCCCCCGATCCCGCCTATATAAGCCCCTGCCACCCCTCGATCCATTCCACCCCTTTACCCCTCTGCCCGAGCCCCCATCTCACCGGAATCCCTCACCAGAAACCTCGAACGTCGCCGCGCCATTATCGCTCCCGAGCTCGCCCCGACCACCCCGCCACCACCCGAGCCCACCACCGAGCTCCCCTCGCTCGCCCGCACTTCCCCAGCCATCGGCCTGAGCCCCGGACCCCCCCAAAGCCCCACGCCATCGACCTCGCCGGAGCGGGCCACTTCCCGAAGCTCAAGGAGCTCGTTCCCGTCACCACCATCACCCCTGAGCCCCTCCGCCGCCGCCATCGTATTCGTCGTCCTCTCTTGCATCGAACGGAGCCAACGCCATCGCCGGGACCCCCTAGAGCCGTCGCCCGCATCCAGCCGTCGCCGTCGCCGTCGCCGGAGACACCATCGCCGGCAACCCTCCTCGGTGAGCCTCTCCCTCCTTCCCCATCCGTCCGATCGAGATGAACGACCCAGATTAGAACCCCGAACCGTTTTCTGTCAAGCTCCGGTCGTCCGCCCGAAACCCTCTATCACGCGCACCTTAGGACCAATGAGGAAACAACACGTCACCCCCCTATCCGTTTGTTATAGATTTTATTTTCTGTGTTGTTTTAAAAACAGATTTAGTCCTGTTTTTGTTTTTAGCACATCTTTTATGTTTTTAAGTATTTTAACTTGATTCTGTTTGCATTAGGTCAAAAAATTGATCTAGTTTCTGTAGATGCCAAGTTTGACCATATTTGAATATTTAATTTGAATTTAAAGAGATTTGATTTAAATTTTGTTTTCTGAATAACTTGAGTTTAAAAATATATTTTTGATTGATTCTTTTTGTTACTTGTCACTAGTTATCTTAGTTATCATTAGGTAAAGTTTGAGAATTATTTGGATAAATTTGCTTAGTGTTGTTAATCAAAACAGAATCTGTTTTAGTTTCCTATTAGTTTAATTAGTTTGATTTTCTTTTGGTTTAATTTGAAATCTGATTTGACGTAACTTATGTTCTAGATTTCCATTTAGTTCTATTGTTCTAAACCTTAGTAATTTACTTGCTGTTAACAAAAAAGATAATTTGTTTAGTTTATAAAATTTTATTATAGGGACCTATACTTTTTTTTTCAAATAGGTATAGTTGATTACAAAGCAAATTTGTTAGTAATAATTCTTTTAACTAAAGTTTTAAGTAATTAGATTCTGTTTACAAATAAAGTTTTAATAAATATTTTCTGTTAATAAATGTTTTGTTAATAAAAATAGTTTAGTTTTACTCTATTATTGTAGGAAACTATATTCTTCATCATTAGGTAATATTTGATAAAACAACTTAGTTTCAGTAGAGATTTCCGTCACAAAAGTTTTAGATGATTTAATTCTGTTTTATAATAAATATTTTATTCAATTCTTTTCTGTTAACTATTAGTTCGGTTACAAAAACAATAGTTTTGTTTATATTAATAATGGTTTAGCCACCTAAACATAGAGTCCATTGCTTTGCTTTGTTATGTTTTGACATGTTGCTCTAGTAATGCTAGTTATTCTTATTTACAAATATTTAAAAATAATTTTTTTATAAGTTTTATTTTTCTGTTAACTTAATGGTTTTATACTTTGTTTTCTCTTTTTTTTATATTTTTATTGTCTTACTTGTTGTTAAGCTTAGTGGGCAAACACTTATGTTGTTTAGGATGTTGTTTTCATAATTTTACTTGTTCTTCAAAAGTAATTATTTTTGCTAGTAAAATATTTTAAAAAAATCCTTTTGTTGTATTTACTTTTTTATTGTTTTATTACTATTTAAAATAGTTGTCTGTAGGGGAAAACTACCTTAGTTGTGTTCATGAAAACCTTGTTGATTTTAACCTTGTCTTAAGTGTTTCCGTCACCACAATTGTGTTGATGTAGTTTTGTTACTTGGAGTTTTGTCTTAAGTATTTCCTTCATCAACCTTGTTACTTTTGATTTTTGTTACTTCTTGATTGTTAGAATTGATTGCTAGTATGATTGCTTATGAATGCAATGCTTGTTATATAGATTTTCATCGGAGAGTGACGAATAGTCTATCAAGTTAGTTCTGAGAGCGATCCTTATCTTCATCAACAGTACAGGCAAGTTCATTTTGACCATCTCTATCATACCTATGTTTTTAATTGCATGTAGTGACATCATTCAACAAATCCCTCCTGTAGTGTTATTGAAATTCTTGTAGTTGAGTAGAATGCATGAGGTAGGAACCCACCACTTGTTACTAAAGCCCCGGGGACGCTAGTTAGTACAATGCTATGCTAAAGTAGACGGGGTCTGGTATGAGTGTTCGTGAGTGGTGTGAAGAAGGACTCCACATCAAGACAACAACTTCACGAAGGCATCTTCAAGTCCTGCATCTCAACACCTCAAGACTTCGAGACTCGAGAAAACAAGTTTTCAATACACACTATTGGGTGAAGGATGGAATTAATGGGCATCCCTGGAGAAACCAGTGGATGGCCAGGATGCATGGAGAAGCGCCATGACATCTTACGGAAAGCTTCACCCAGACTCAAAGAGAAGGATGAATACTTCATGCCCGGAAGCTTACCTGTGTAGCCACAAGTCATTATGGGCTCTGGCTTGGTTGACCCTTGTTGTGACTCTGTCTAGGCAGTGCTACGAGATGTAGTCGACATTAGGATTGGATGGGCATTGTCAGATAGTCAGGGAAACACTTGGTAAGACCATGTTTCGTTCGTCCTATTCTCAGACACCATGCAGTACGAGAACTTACCAAGAGGGAACGAATCTTGTGGGTAAGGTAGACAACACTCTGCAAAGTTAAACCTAATCGATTAGCCGTGTCCCCGGTTACGAACAATTTGAGCTTCTAGTCTTGGATCTATCTCTGACCTCTCAACACTGGACTGATAAAGTAATTGTGGGCAACTTAAGATACTTGAGGGTATTGAGACATTGGTTGGCGGAACCATGTCATGATAGGTAACTCTATAGTGAAATTCCTGATATTCCTTTTGTTGTAGGGAAATAAAATTAGCTTTTACGCAAAGAAAACTTAGACACAGAGCCACAAAGCCTTTGCATATAGAATTGTCTTTATTTTTATTCTGTTCTTCTATGGTGATCTTGCCAGTACATTCAATGTACTGACCTATATGGCTGCAACGTATCATGTTGCAGATACTCTTCTACAACGGGTAAGAGTACGATTCAGGGTTACGGTCCGCACTCAACTTGCTGTTGGTGTTATTGGGACTCCACTCCTGTTGACTGTATCCGCTGCTATTTTAAGGTATATATCAGTTTACGTTATTACATGTGATTGCACTTTGATATATACATTGATGTGTTGTGTGTGCCAGCATACTGATCCAGGGATGGCACATGACACACAGAGGCTTGACTCGTTTTGAGTCGGGTCGCTACAATAAACTATTCGAGAAACATATAACTCCGCTAGCTGGCTAGCAGTTATACTCTCCCAAACAAGAAGAAAATGAGCCACTTTGGAAAGGCGGTCAATGACCACAAGGATAGCATTATTCCCTCTCTTGGTCCTGGGAAATCTGATAATGAAATCCATATCGACTTTGTCCCATTTCGATTCAGGAATAGCTAAAGGTTTAAGGATGCCAGCAGGCCTTTGATGTTCTGCCTTAACGGTACGACAATCATTGCAGTTAGCAATGTACTGAGCAATTTCTTTCTTCATCCTGGTCCACCAGAACCTCTGGCGTAGGTCCTGATACATCTTGGTACTAGTAGATGAATTGTGAGAGGGGAATCATGAGACTCCCTAAGGACCAGCTGCCGAAGATGTTGGTATCTTGGGAACCACCAAATGATTCTGAAAGAACACTACACCTTGTTCATCAATATAGAAATCCTTAGCGATACCGCTAACGAGGTTCCCTTTGATCCGGGCAATTCCCTTGTCACGCTTTTGGCCATCTATAATTTGATCCTTAAGAGTAGGATTTGCCACCAGGTTGGAAAGGAATCCTTGAGGAACAAAGTGAAGGTTCAACTTCCGAAATTCCACATAGAACAGTGGTTTAACTTGTTGTAACGTCAGGTTGTTGCAGTAAGACTTACGACTTAGTGCATCAGCCATGACATTGGCTTTCCCCGGGGTGTAAGTTATCCCTAAGTCATAATTTGTAATCAACTAAACCCACATTCTTTGCCAGAGATTCAAATCCGGCTGGGTGAAAATATATTTCAGACTTTGGTGTTCAGTGTAAATTTCACAACGATTACCCACAAGGTAATGTCGCCAAGTTTTCAGTGCATGGACCACAACTCCAAGCGCAAGATCATGTGTTAGATAATTATCCTCATGTGGACACAACTGTCGAGATGCGTATGCAACCACATGACGATCTTGCATGAGAATGCAAACTAGTCCTTGTCGCGAGGCGTCGCAATAGATAACAAAGTCCTTAGAGAAGTCTGGTGGCACCAGAACGGGAGTAGAGGTCAGGCGTCTTTTCAACTCCTGAAAACTGTGCTCGCATTGTGGAGTCCACTCAAAAATTTTATCTTTCTTGAGGAGTTCAGTCAGAGGTATCGCAACCTTGGAGAAATTCTCGACAAAGCGTCGACAATAGCTCGCTAAGCCAAGGAAACTCCGAACTTGCTTAACCAATTCAGGTTGAGTCCACTCAAGGACGGCCTGAACTCTCTCGAGATTGATAGAAACACCTTTACCAAAGATTACGTGGCCTAGGTGGGTAACTTCTGGCAACCATAATTCACAGTTGGAGAATTTGGCATAAAGACGATGCTCTCGAAGTTTCATCAATACCAGCCCTAGATGCTTGGCATGTTCTGTTTGTTCTTCGAGTAAATGAGTATATCGTCGAGGTAGACAACGAAAAATTTATCCAAATACTCCATCAAGATCGAATTCATCAATCGATTGAAGGTGGCTGGGGCATTGGTTAAACCGAAGGACATGACGTTGTACTCTATTGGCCATAACGAGTAACAAAAGCCATTTTTGGAATGTCCCCATTTCTAATTCTGGTTTGATGGTATCCCATCCTCAAGTACATTTTGGAAAAGACAGAGGATCCAACGAGTTGATCATACAAGTCGTTAATCCTGGGGTGCGAATACTTGTTCTTTATGGTGACCAAATTCATTGGCCGATATTCCACAACCATCCGATCTGATACATCATTCTTCTTAACGAAGAGGACGGGGCAAGCCCAAGGAGAATAACTAGGGCAGATGAAACCTTTCTTCAAAGCCTCATCGAGTTGTTTCTTAAGTTCAGCTAGTTCTAAGGGTGCCATCTTATAAGGTCTTCTGGCTATTGGGAGAGTCCCTCGGATGAGATCTATCACAAACTCAACATGTCTGACAGGTGGAATTCCTGGCAGTTCTACTACAAAGACATCCGGAAAGTCACAGACTACTGGAATATCTTCTAATTCTGGAAGAGCGATAGCATTGAGGGAATAGAGTTGGCGCTTGGCTGCTCGTGTAGAGACATTAACTATCTCACCCGAGGGATGTGTAAGTTGAACATTCCTAGTATGAGTATCAATCTTAGCATAGTGGGCTTTCATCCAGACCATGCCTAAGATGATATTGATGTCCGAAGACTTGAGGGCTATCAAGGATGCTAGGAAAACTAGTCTATCCACAACAACTAAAGGAGTAGGCATATCACAAAAAGACATGTTATGCAACTGTGCATAACTTCCTGAAATGAATGAATGGGATGCCCCAGTATCAAATAAAACAGATGCTGGATGACTATTGACAAGGAGCGTACCTAGGATAACATCAGGATCCTCAAGGGCTTCCTCAGCAGAAACATAGTTCACTCGGCAACGAGCAGGAGTTGGCTTCACATAGAAAGCTTTTCCTGGCGTCCCACGTCTAGCCATCTTAGTGTTGTTCTTAGGACACTCGCAGAAGTAGTGTCCTTGTTCTCCACATTTGTAGTAGACAACAGTGGTACGGGGAGCAATGTTGACAGTAGGACCTCTAAATGTCCTGGCCGGAGGATTGGGCTGAGTTGGGCGAGGCGCCTGGAAGGATAGCCTTGCGGTGTACCTTTGCGGCAGAGGTGCGTTGGGCACCCACACCCGGCGTTTGTTGGAGCCCGAGCCAGATGCGGGGGTGAAGTCACGGTTGTGCTTCCTAGTGGCCTCATAGTCAGTCTCTCCAGTCTTGGCATTGGTAGCCTTGTTGACAAGAGCCTGGAAAGTTGTACACTCATGGAGGCACAGATCTCCACGAAGCTCAGGACTAAGTCCCTTGCGGAACCTAGCCTGTTTCTTGGCATCAGTTGAAGCTTTCTCGGGAGCATAGCGAGAAAGATTGCCGAACACACGGCTATAGGCATCCACTATCATTCTACCCTGAGTGAAAGCACATAACTCCTCTCTCTTGCGATCCATCACCCCTTTCGGGATGTGATGGGTACGGAATGCCTCATTGAAGTCTGCCCAAGTTGGTGCGGGACCTACGGGATGCATAGCTTCATAATTTTCCCACCACAGATTAGCGGGTCCCTCCAGAAAGTATGCAACAAAGGACACCTTCTTGGCCTCAGAAACATTGGCAGCCCGGATTTTACGGGACATGCTGGTCAGCCAGTCATCCGCGTGGAGCGGGTCAACCGAATGATGAAACTTAGGTGGGCACAGCTTGACGAAGTCGTTGAGAGACACACCATCATTACGATCATTGCGGGGAGCACGCGTTGTGTTCTGCTCAATTCGTTCCAACAGCCTGTTGGTCTCCCTTTTGTTCCATTCAGCTTCAAGCATCACTTCTGCCAAAGCAGGTTCTCTTGCCCGGGCTGGCTTCCCTCGCCCCGCTCGGGGGCATGCACGGGGTTATTCCTAGTTGCCACCATCCTGGGAAAACAAACCCACATCTTAGACATAGAGAACATCAACTCTAAGGCATGAGATAAGGAATGTACTGGACAACATGGCATGCATGGGTAAACACCCGATCAACATGGTAATAACACTTGCCATATGAACACCATGATTCATACACACCATGACATAGTTCATTACAAGCCAAAGATGAAATACAAACTACAGAGAGATGGCACAACTCAACGGAGGCATTACAAGCTTCCTATACATTATCTATCCACACCTTTGGAACTCAACTCTCAACATAAGTCATATCCCACAAGACACGTAGGACTGTGGCAATACAACTACTACCATACTAATACTAACATCCACGTACTCAAGCATCGCCGTAGAATGCCTCATATAGGTTACCCCCGTGGCCTGGGAGCTAAACCTGAGGACCTACAAACACTCTAGCCTGTGATCCCTGGAAACCGTAAGGACACGGATGTGGCCTTGGTCCCCTTGTTGGTGGCAACAACGGTCCTTGAATAGGAGTGATGCCTCCAACATCGGGCCAGTCTACGTGTGCTGTTAGATGAGTCCGTGATGGGTTCAGCATCTCCAAATCTCCATAGCCTGTCTACACGACAGGTGCTAACTACGTCAGGGCTGTCCAAAGACGTGCACGGGTAGCATATAGCTCCATGCGAAGGGGACGTGCATCACGATCCCTGTTCTCCAACATTTGAGCGGTCACCTGCAGCCTAAGGTCCTCATTAGAATGATCATAGTAGGCTGCATTAAGATAACTATCCTCTCCACCTAGAGTAGCAGGAACATAGCAGAAGTTAGTGTTCTGAAGTACTCCATGGTGAGATCTCATAATAGTCAACATGGTATAGGCGACCTCTTGAACTGCCATGTCTATGGTGACACCTAACCCATATGACCAATGCAGCGGGTCTGCAGCTCCAAGATATAATGGATATATCCTAACAGTACACAGGTAATGGCTGTGGTTGAAGTCTCCATACTGCTCCTCCACTATATACTCTGGGTACCAACGGTAACCAATCTCCATCATAACTCTAACCAACATGGCCGTGTGACCTGGTACATCGATGCACCTGGTCAGATGGACCACCTGACGGGAGGGACGAGGGAGCATCTGAAACAGAGAATGATGCGAAGACATTAGAGACTCTTAGCAGAAATTGGATAGCATAACGGCTGTAATTGCTCAAAAAGAATTTTGAGACAATTGCAAAAGATTGGAAAAGCATAACCACTTGACTATCAAGACTCAAATCTCTTCTCCATCTATTTGTCACACCAACAATACTCAAATACAAAGACCACTTGCGAACAAGCTAGATAATAGTCCATGGTTAGTAACTCGTCATCCTAAGCAATAGATGACAGGCCTAGTTCTTAACCCCGTAGAAAAGATGAGGATGCCTCAGAATAGAATAACTTGGGAAGAGGAGTAAAAAGATCCTTACGTTCCCTTCCACCATCAATTCCCCTACTTTTCTATAGTGTTTCTAGACTCAACTTCCACCAGTTTGGCTTGGTAGTCCTACAGTCACTTAGGCTCTGATACGAACATTGATGGTACCCCGATCCTAAGTCATATGAATCCAGACTGTAACATCTCACATCACTTTGCAGCCTCACGCACGGTAAGCTCCACGGCTCCAGCCTTACCTTAGTCGGGACCGTTTGCGTCTTTTGGCTCACATATGTGAACATGTCGCTGGCAATCAAACGACAGAGAACCAGGGATGATATGACTAGTCATAGAACCCACGTGGTACATCCATACGGAAACAGGCATATGTAACCCAGAAATATAGGGGTCGATCTCAAGCGTGTGTAGACGAGTCGTAGCAAGCTACAAGGACTCCATTACGCCGTGGGACATAAATGTCATCACTGCACATAGACGAGTCATAGCAGGCTATAGGGACTCCATTACACTATGAGACATTTCCCCGAAGGGATAGACACAACAACAAAGAAGGATACATGCTGGTCAATCTATGTGTCCGGAGCAGTAGCAAGCTACCAAGGTTCGGTGGATGCACAAAGAGGCAGTTTCCCGTAAAGAGTACTACTAAAGGTACATGACTAGGAGTCAGATCCCATACATACCGTTGCACGTCACACGTACGCACGACATGCCCGATATGCATTGATACAACTATGGCATCACAACATAACCATGCATCAACACAACTTTTAATTAAGAGGCTCAAACGAGCCTTGCATAATATGTTCTTACAGGTAGGGGTCACATGACCCGACACTCAGGTCATACAAGCAAGTTCATACAAACCAAGCGGAAGCATAAAGCTGTCTGAGTACAGACAGTTGAAAGGGTAAAAAGGCACATGGCCTGACTATCTATAGCCCGCCGCAGGGCATAAGGTCATAGATGGGACACCATCTATTCGACATCGTTAACATCTAGAAAGAAACCACCTGATGGGTCCTGGGTCTCATCTGCAACATTTATTAAGCAAACATGAGTACAAACGTACTCAACAAGTCTTTAAAGCAGACCTAGAGTAATTATGCTCATGTATCAACAAGGGGAGTGGTGGAGTTTATGCAGCAATGCCAGCTTTGACTCATGGCAAATCTAAACTACACAATTTTAACTCTTTGTTTAGTTTTTAGACATCACACACGATTCCGCTAACTCCACATAAGTACATCATCATGGATTCACTTCCCTCTCCTAGGAGAGTGCCATCCATGGTACTCACACTTGTCTTGATATTTTTAGGAGTATCCATTTAATTATCTATGAACAACATAAGTTTTCCAAGTAGTCCATATCTGAGGACGCGGCTATTCGAATAGTTTCATACCCTGCAGGGGTGTACTTCTTCACACACGCTCTCGCCACTTATCATTGTGTGCTAATAAAATCATGCACATCGGCAACCATCAAACGGAAGCCCAGCGAGGGAGTCGGCCACGACCGTCGATCACATAAGACCTTTAGTCCAGGCTATCGCCTATTTGAGACTGAACCCGCATGGAAGTCTGGCCGAAGTTTCCACTACGGCCCCAAACTATGTGCGCAGGGTTCCCAATCCCACCATCCGGGTGACCCTTGGTACACCGTGCCACCATGCACCGCGTCGTAACCCACCCCTAGGGTCAGCACTACGCACGGCCTCCAGCAAACTATAAACACTAGAAACTACTTGCAACTCCTGGACCAAGGAGTAAGCGAATGATAATTCGAGCGGGGTCATATTTCAGGGCCCAGCATGTGGTAGTATCTAGTCTTGGATCACAAACACGGACCTCAGTTCCTAAGAGCGGTCCCAATGAGACAACCCTCTATGTACTCCTACATAGCCCCTCATCGCTATCTTTACCAAATCGGGTTCATCATAAGCTTATATCATCAGAACAACATTGTTTCACTCTAGTTCATCACCCAGATGAATCAGACCTGACACAACTCTAAGCATAGCAAGCATAGCAGACAAAGTAAGCTAAGCACATCACGACACAAGCATCTACCAGGTATGTTGGGTTGCAAGGTTTAGCTATTTACTGTGACATTGACAGGTCATGCAAAGGAATGGGTTCATCTACCCTGTATGAAGAACAAGTGATCGTTTGTCCTAATGCAATAAACAAGAGCAGGAGCGAGAGAGTGGGATGTTATCGGATGATCAAAGAGGTTGCTTGCTTTGTTGGGAAACGGAAAGGTCTTCTCCTTCGTTGGAATACTCGGAGGTATCCTCAGAAGCAGTGCCTACCGCAATGTAGATAAATACAATCAATACACGGCAAGTGCAACAATATGATGCATGATCATGACATGGCATCATGAATGGATGAGCTAATGCAACTACTGTCCAAGTTAAATGAATTGATTTGAATATAGGTTCAAAATCAGTCGCCATTTCATATTTCATAAGTTAACCTATTAGTAAATGTCATTGTTCATCTAGATAGGTTGCTCTAACATGCATGATAACAACACCATTGGATTCATTGGATTTTTCTGATAAACTTTCATATATAAATTATTTTCATCTGATTTACAGATTAATTTATATGAATTTTAGAAGTTTAAAACATTTTCTGGAATTTTCTGCTTTGTTTTTATAATAGAAATTCAGTTAATGCATCAGCCTGATGTCACTACGACGTTAGCAGGTCCATAGACCGGGCAAGGTCAAACCTGACAGCGTGGGGCCCTCGTGTCATCGTCAGGGGCTAATTTCCCGCGCTGACCAGAGGTTTGACACCCTGTGGTGCCCGCTGTCAGCGGCTAACAGCTAAATTAGCCGGGTTGGTTAGCACTAACCAGCCGGCCACATCGGCGGCCACCGGAGCGGGGCCGGCGATGACCAAAGCCGCGGAGGAGGACCGCCGGAGTTGGTCGAAACCGCGCTAGGGGGCTCAGGTTCGCACGTCGAAGGCGCTGGGAGGGAGCCCGTGAGTGCTGGTAAGGGAGCTCGATGTTGCTGGAGGGCTCGCCAGTGAGCTATTCCGCAGCGGCGCCCGTACGGCCACGATGGGGAGCTCCGCTAGAGAGCAGGAAGAACCACAGGGGGAGGGGGAGAGGGACGGCGAGCTCACAAGGGGCTGCAGGATGGCTCAGCGGGCTCGGGGATGACTGGCAGCCGGCGAATCGACGACGGAGAGAGGCGGACAGAGACGGGGAAGGCAGTGGCGGGACGGCTTTGAGGAACTCCCGGAGGCTTGTGGCTCCACTAGGAGGTCAAAGGGGTCACGACGGAACTCGGAAGCGGCTCAGACAGGCGACGCAGCTGCGGTGGCTGTAGTTTAGCGGGCGACAGCAGCGGCGGCGCTCGGGCAGAGGAGAGGGGAGAGCGCAGGGGAGAGGGAGGGGAGTGAGGGGAATAGAGCGGCGGGAGGCGTCGTGGCATGCCTAGGCGACGCCAACGGCAAGCAGAAAGGAAGGAGGTGGTCGGGCTCGTGGCCACGGCCGGCTGCGGTGGAGGCACGCTCGTGCTTCTCCTCCTGGAAGGAGGAAGAAGACACTACTGCCCCCCATTGGCTGGGCCTCTTCTTCAGAGGTAAGACCCAGGTGGGTTTTCTGCTTTTCCCCTTTTTATTTGTTTCCTATTCTTCTGACATTAGTTTTTATTTTATTTTCAGGCACAATTGCTAAGTAACAGATATCCCAAATATTTTATGGCATTAAGTTTGAATATTACAAACTTCTGTAAAAAGTTTCAGGATATTTTGAAATCTAAAATAATGATAATTCTTTATTTGGCATTTTCAGAAGCTTTATTATTTATTTTTGAAATGATATAATTGTTCAAATTTTTAGAATGGCCTCATGTATAATCATGTCCACATTTATGAGAAATAGGGGACAATTTAGATGGGCATTTTGGATTTGTTGATTTTTCACAATCATTAAGTTGGTTTGACTCAAATGAATTGCTTGGGGTTTCTTTTGATCCCCATTTCAAGTTGATGCAAAAATTGAAATATGATGTACGGACATGTTGTCCTAACTAGGCTAGCTAGGGTTGTGACAATAATGATATTGTGGGGAACTCCATACCGGACTATTATCTCTCTCATGAATTTTATCACGGTGCGTGAGTTCAGCTTTTGTAACATCCCAAACTTTGGAATGTTATAATAATTATTAGAATGATTGTTTGTTTGCTTGAGTGATTGAAAGTGAGTGAAATTTGAAACTTTTGAAAGTTTATTGAGAGGGAATGAAATGACTTTCCCAAAACTTTCAATCTGCATTTTGATCACCAGGAATTCAAATTCATTTCATCACAAAACCCTAGAGTGAAGATGACATGACTTCTTCCATTTAAAGAAATGAAAAGGGATTTGAAAATGATTTGAATTTCCATTTTAAAATATTTCAAATTCAGAAAACTTTATGCAACTCAATGATTTTCATGAGAGAAGATAATATGACTTCTTCAAATTATATGAAATATGAGTTGGAAGTTAAAAGAAGGAATTGAAAGAGCTTTTGAAAACCTCAGGATTATTTTGAAAATCCATTTCATATTGGTCCCTATCCAAAATTTTCAAAGAATTCAAAACCCTGACAAAAATTTGAGAGGAGTAACATGACACTCCAAGACAGGGGGAAATTTGTGAAGTTTTTGAATCATAAACCCAAGGGGTGATATGAAAAATAATTTGCAAAAGTAAATAAGGCCAATTAAGGCATTTTCTGAAAAATGATTTTTTAACTATTTAATTTGACAGAATAAAAATGTCCATTAAATGGCATTTATTCGGCTGATAATTTTCATATAACACTTTCCTATATTTGGAATTATATTGAATGCATTAAATAGTTTTTGTTTCTCTGAAAAATAGAAATAGGAAATCTTTTAAAACGCTTTTAAATGTCGCCGGCCCACCTGCTCATTAAGGCCTTTCCGAAATCTCTCCCGACCGGCCATCCGCTAACAACTCCTCTCCCTCTCTCACTATGACGTGTGGGGCCTGCCGTCCGACCCCGAGATCACGCCGGTCATCACCCTCCTCCCTTCTCTCCCGATGACTACACCGGCGAGCACTCGCTATGGATCTCTCCTCCTTCCATTCCCCGACCCTCTAAGCCCCCTATAAGAAGCCGCACACCCCCGCACCCCCATTGCCCCGCTTTGCCCTCTCTCCCATCGCCTCTCCTCGCCAGAATTCCTCGCCGGAGATACCCCCGGCCGCCGCGCCATTGTTGCTCCCTACACCACCCTGCCTCCCCCGAGCACCACCGAGCCCTCCTTCGACCTCCCCGCACCCGTGCGCACCACCCCCACCCCTCTGCTTCGCCGGAGACCCCCCTAGAATGCCCTAACCTATGACCTCGCCGGAGCCCCACCTCCACCGAGCCGCCCCGGAGCTCGTGCCGCTCGCTCTTGTCGCCCTCGAGCCTCACCGACGCCACCATCGTCATCGCCACGCTCGCCGCCGTCGACCGGGCCCTTTCCCCGACGCCAAAGACAACCGGAGCACCGTCCCCGTCCACACCCGAGCCGCCGCCGTCGCCGGAGCCTTCGCCGGAACCATCAATACCGCGGTGAGCTCCACCACCTCTCTCCCTCCGTTCGATCTCTCCTCAACGGTCTGGATTAGAAGAATTAAACCCGAACCGTTTTTCTTTAGAAGTCGGTCGTCCGCTCGAATCAATCGATCACGCGCACCCCTTCAGCCAACCAGAGCGCGACACGTGTACCCCCTGACCGTTAGAAACACATTTTTTCTTTTGTTTTAATTTCTGTTTCCAGAATAGTTTCAAATTTGTTTTGCTTATATCGATTTTGTTTTTAAGTATTTTTAATTGATTCTTTTTGCATTAGATCACAATTTTTATCTAGTTTCTGTAGATACCAAATTTGACCATGTTTGAACATCTAAATTTGAATTTGAACAGATTAGATTTAAATTTTGTTTTCTGAATATCTTGAGTTCTAAAATGAATTTTTGAATGAATTTTTTTCCTACTTGTCTCTAGTGACCATAGCTATCATTTGGTAGAGTTTGAGAATTTTTTTAAGTAAAATTTAATAGGGTTTTAACTAAAAACAGAATCTGTTTAGTTTGTTAATATAGTTTAATTAATTTTATTTTGTTATTTTAAACATGAATTAGTTTTAATTTGATTTAGTAAATTCTGTTAGTTAAACTTAGGTGTTTCACTAATGTTAATAAAAATATAAAATTTGCTTAGTTCATTTCTTTATGGTTATAGCCATCACAACTTCTTTTCAAATAGGTTTAATTTGAGTAAAACAAACTAGTTAGTAATAATTATTTTATCAAAGTTTTATATAATTAGATTCTGTTTTCAAATAAAGTTTTAGTAATACTTTTCTGTTAAGAAAATGTTTGTTAATAAAAATGGTTTAGTTTTACTCTATTATAGTAAACTATATTTTTCTTCATAAGGTAATGTTTTATAAAACAATTTAGTTTTAATAGTAATTCTTTCACAAAAGTTTTATATGATTTAATTCTGTTTTGTAATAAAGATTTTACTTAATTATTTTCTGTTAACTTAGTTGTTTTACAATATGTTTTCTCCTAGTTTATGTTTGCTTGTTGTTAAGTTCATTAGGCAAACGCTTATATTGTTTAGAAGGTTGTTTTTATAGTTCTAGTTGTCTTTCATAAGTGATTCATTTTTGCTACAAAAATATTTACAAAAATCTTTTATTATATTTTACTTTGTTTTGGGATTTGTGTTACTTTTGAATTTGTTGGAGTTGTGTGCTTCAACTTTTGTCTTAAGTATGTCCTTCATCAACCTTGTTATTTTTGTTTCTTGTGTCACCTTGTGATTGTTAGTTTGATTGCTAGAAGTGTTTGCTTATGTATGCAATGTTTGTTATATAGATTTCCATCGGAGAGTGACGAATAGTCTATCAAGATATTTTCTGAGAGCAATCTTTATCTTCATCAACAGTACAGGCAAGTTCACCTTGACCATCTATTTCATACCCATGTTTTTATTGCATGTAGTGACATCATTCAACACATCCCTCCCGTAGTGTTATTGAAATTCTTGTAGTTGAGTAGAATGCATGAGGTAGGAACCCACCACTGGTTACTAAAGCCCCGGGAACGTTAGTTACTTTTATGCTATGCTAAAGTAGACGGGGTTTGGTATGAGTGTTTGTGAGTGGTGTGAAGAAGGACTCTACGTCAAGACGACAACTTCATGAAGACATCTTCAAGTCCTGCATCTTCAAGACCTCAAGACTTCAAGACTCGAGAAGACAAGTTTTCAATACACACTACTGGGTGAAGGATGGTTGATTGGGCACCCTGGAGAAACGAGTGAGTGGCCGGGATGCATGGAGAAGCGCCATGACATCTTGCGGAAAGCTTCACCCAGACTCAAAGAGAAGGATGAATACTTCATGCCCGGAAGCTTACCTGTGTAGCCACAAGTCATTATGGGCTCTGGCTTGGTTGATCTTTGTTGTGACTCTGCTGGGCAGTGCTACGAGATGTAGTCGACGTTAGGATTGGGATGGGCACTGTCGGACAGTCAGGGAAGCACTCTGAAAGACCATGTTTCTTTCATCCTGTTCTCAAACACCAGGCAGTGCGAGGACTTACCAGGAGGGAAAGAATCTTGTGGGTAAAGTACACAACACTCTACAGAGTTAAACCTAATCGATTAGCCGTGTCCACGGTTACGGACAATTTGAGCTTCTAGACATGGATCTATCTCAGAACTCTCAACACTGGACTGATAACTTAATTGTGGGCAACTTAAGATACTTGTGGGTATTGAGACATTGGTTGGCGGAACCATGTCATGACAGGTAATTCCATAGTGAAATTCCTGATATTCCTTTTGTTGTAGGAAAAATAAAATCAGCTTTTACGCAAAAACTTAGACACAGAGCCATAAAGCCTTTGCATATAGAATAGTCTTTATTCTTCTGTTCTACTATGGTGATCTTGCCAGTACATTCAATGTACTGAACTATATGGCTGCAACGTATTATGTTGCAGACTCTCTTCTACGATGGGTAAGAGTACGATCCAGGGTTACGGTCCGCACTCAACTTGCCGTTGGTGTTATTGGGACTCCACTCCCACTGACTGTATCCGCTGCATATTTTAAGGTATATATCAGTTTTACGTTAATTACATGTGATTGCACTTTGATATATACATTGATGTACTGTGTGTGCCAGCATACTGATCCAGGGATGGCACGGAACACACAGAGGCTTGACTCGTTTGAGTCGGGTCGCTACAGCTTTCTAATGGGCTTGTCTTCAATCCACTTGGTGAATTTGTCGACTGCTATTAGCAAATGTGTAAATCCACCCTGACCCATTCGGAATGCACCGACCATATCCAGACCCCAAACAGCTAATGACCAGATGACTGGAATAGTTTTCAATGCAGATGCAGGCTTGTGCGACAAATTTGAGTAGAATTGACACCTTCGCAACAGTCTATAACCTCCTTGCCCATTTCATTGGCACGTGGCCAGAAGAAGCCAGCTCGGTATGCTTTGGCAACAATCGTCTGAGACGATGCATGGTGCCCACAGGTGCTCGAGTGGATTTCCTCTAGGATCAGTCACCTTCTTCACGAGGGATGCACCGCTGAGTTACACCAGTTACGCTTTCTCTGAAAAGTTGATCACCCAAAACAGTAAAGGCCTTGGATCTACCGACAATCTTTCGAGATACATCCTTGCCATCTAGGAGTTCTTGTTTCAATATTTATGCATTGTAAGGCACCGTCCAGTCAGGATTGACGACCAAAACCTCCATGACCGCTGCCACATCAAATTTTGTCGAATTCGAGACGCTTATAGCTTGCAGGGGCTCTTCAGTGAAGGGATCTTCTTGTACCGAAGGATAATATAAGTGTTCCAAAAATATGTTGCTGGGGACAGGCCTCCGAGTGGATCCAATCTTTGCTAACTCATCAACCGCCTAATTCTTCACTCGGGTAACATGATGGAGTTCCAAACCCTCGAACTTCTTCTCAAGCTTCCTTACTACGTTGCAGTATCCAGTCATAGCAGGATTTCTGACATCCCATTATTTCATCACTTGGTTCACCACCAAATCAGAGTCGTCGTAAACCATAAGGCGCTTGACGCCAAGTGAGATGGCCATATGCAACCCGTACAAGAGTGCTTCATACTCAGCTTCGTTACTAGAGGAGTCAAAGTGAATCTGTAGGACGTAGCTGCGCTTGTCGCACCTTGGTGATACCAATACTACGCCGGCACCGGACCCGTTTAGCATCTTTGAGCCATCAAGAAACATGGTCAAGTGTGCCGAGTGGATTTGAATTGGCTGTTGTTGTTCTATCCACTCGGCCAAGAAATCAGCAAGTGCTTGAGACTTGATCGCCTTTTTCGCTTCAAACTTGATGTCGAAGTAAAGGAGCTCAATAGCCCATTTGGCCACTCGACCAGTGGAGTCTCGATTGTTGAGAATCTCAGACAACGGTGTATCACTGACGACTGAAATTGAATGATCTTGAAAGTAGTGTGCCGCCTTCTTCACAGATAGATATATACCATAGACTAGCTTCTCGTAGTGTGGATACCTTTTCTTTGAAGGGGTTAACACTTCTGAAATGTAGTAGACTGGGCGCTAGACCTTGTAAGCTTTTCCTTTCTCCTCCCACTCGATAGTGAGAACTGTACTGATGACCTGATTAGTGGCCACAATGTACAGGAGCAAGGGCTCTTTTTTGTGCGGAGTAGCAAGCACCGGCTAGGTGGAAAGCAGAGCTTTGAGCTCGAACAATGCTGCTTCGGCTTATGGAGTCCAATTTAACGTGTTTGACTTCTTCATCAGTCGGTATAAAGGCAGAGCTTTCTAATCGAGATGAGAAATTAATCGACTCACTGCTGCCAGGCAACCTGTGAGCTTCTGGACATCGTGCACGTGCTCGGGGCTTTTCATTCGGGTGATGGCCCTAATTTTCTCAGGATTGACGTCGATTCCTCATTCGGAAATGAGAAAACCGAGTAACTTGCCACCAGGAACAACAAAAGTGCACTTGGGTTGATTTAACTTTATATCGTACCTTGTCAGATTGGCGAATGTCTCAGCCAAGTCAGTCAGCAGGTCGGAATCTTTGCGAGACTTGACGACAATATCGTCCATGTAAGCTTTGACATTTCGAGGGATCTGATTAAGCAGACATTTTTGAATTATGCGCATAAAAGTAGCACCAACATTCTTCAAACCAAAAGGCATGGCGATATACAGAAATACCCGAAAGGGGTGATGAAGGCTGTCTTTATTTCATCCGGACCAAACAGATGGATCTGATGGTAGCCGGAGTATGCATCAAGAAAAGATAAACGCTCACACCACACAGTCAAGTCAACAATCTGATCGATGCGGGGGAGAGGAAAATGATCTTTCGGGCAGACCCGATTGATATTTTTGAAGTGAATGTACATACGAAGCGACTTGTCCTCCTTGGGGACCATGACTATGTTCGAGAGCCACTCGGAGTGGTAAATTTCGCGCATAAACTTAGTTGCCAAAAGGCGAGCCACCTCCTCGCCAATTGCCTTTTGCTTCTCCGCTGTTGACCGACGCAAGTGATCTTTCACTGGCTTGGCCTTCGGATCAACTCTCACTCAGTGTTCAGTCAGTTCCCTGGGTACACTAGGCATATCAGCAAGCTTCCATGTGAAGATGTCCCAGTTCTCACAGAGCAACTGGATGGGCTCGACTTCCTATTTGCTGTCGAGTGTTGATGAGATGTTGGTCGTGACAGCATTGGGATCTGTCGGGTGGACGAGTACTTTCTTCACTTCGCTTGCCAACTGAAAAGCGGACCCTAAAGAGGGCTTCTTGGCACGCAACAGGTCGGCAGGATCAGCAGTCTTCTTGTACTCTTCTAACTCAACCATAGCCATCTGATGGTAGGCGATTTTGGAGCCCTGCTGGAGGCACTCCTCAGCCCTTCGTCGATTGCCTGTGACTATAATCACGCCTTTAGGTCCTAGGATATTCAACTTGAGATACACGTAACATGGACGGTCCATGAAACAAGCATAAGCAGGACGACCAAGAATAGCGTGGTATGCACTCTGGAAGTTCACCACTTTGAACGTCAGCTTCTCCTTGTGAATTTTTTTGTCTTTGCCGAATGTGACATCCAATGCAATCTGGCCGAGTGACCTGGCCTTCTTCCTAGGTATGACTCTGTGGAACTGCATATTTCTCTCACTGAGTGGGGACATTGGAACCCCGTCTGTCCGATCAAGATGAACCCCGTCCGTCCAGTTAAGAGGTGTTCGACACCTTCGTCCATAGAGAACTTAAAAAGGGGCTTTGCCCAAGATTGATTGATAACTATTGCTATAGGCAAATTCGGCAAATGGAAGACATTTCTCGCAGTTCATACCGAAGGATATAACACAAGCTCGGAGCATGTCTTCGATGATTTGATTGACTCGCTCAACATGACCACTAGATTGCGGGTGGAAAGCGGTGCTAAAAGATAGATGAGTCCCCATAGCGGTTTGGAAACTTTCCCAAAATCGGGAAATAAAGATACTTCTGCGGTCTGAGTTAATCTCCAATGGAACACCATGAAGATAAATGTAACATCCCAAACTTTGGAATGTTATAATAATTATTAGAATTTTTGTTTGTTTGCTGCAGTGATTGAAAGTGAGTGAAATTTGAAACTTTTTGAAACTTTTGAATGAGAGGGAATGAAATGACTTTCCCAAAAAATTTACTCTGCATTCTTTATCCTCAGGAAATCCAAATCCATTTCATCACAAAACCCTAGAGTGAAGATGACATGACTTCTTCCATTTGAGAAAAATGAAAAGGGATTTGAAAATGGTTTGAATTCCATTTTAAAAATATTTCAAATTCAGAAACTTTATGCAACTCAATGACTTTCATGAGAGAAGATAATATGACTTCTTCAAATGTATGAAATATGAGTTGGAAGTTTAAACCAAAGATTTGAAAAAGGGAATTTGAAAACTATTTGAGAATTTCTCATATGGAGTTTCAATTTCATTTGAATTCCCTATTTGAATTTGCAAGCATCCAAACCCCTTGCAAAGAATTTTGAGAGGAGTAATGTGACACTCCAAACCAGGGGGAATTTGTGAAGTTTCTGAACCATAAAACCCATGGGGTTATTTGAAAAATATTTGCAAAAATAAATAAAGCCAATTAGGCAATTTTCTGAAAAATATTTTTTTAAAGTATTTAATTTGACCATATAAAAGTATTAATCAAATGGCATTAAATCCCTTGATAATATTGGTATAAAACTTTTAATTATTTGGCAAGTAATTATGGACATTAACTGGTTTTTCATTCGCTGGTAAAATAAATTAGGAAAACCCTAAAAGGCCTTTAAAGACCCAGCCGACCTAGCCCCCTAATCCCGCCCGAAACTGCTCCGCACCGGCCGCCCGATACCTCGCCCCTCCCCTCTCTCCCATTGACACCCGGCCCCACCGCCCGACGCAAACGCCGCCGCAGTCGCCTCCTTCCTCCTCGCGCCCGATAACATCGCCGGCGACCCTCGCCGTGATATCCTCCCCCCCTTACTTTCGGACTCCCCCGATCCCGCCTATATAAGCCCCTGCCACCCCTCGATCCATTCCACCCCTTCGCCCCTCTGCCCGAGCCCCCATCTCACCGGAATCCCTCATCGGAAACCTCGAACGCCGCCGCGCCATTATCGCTCCCAAGCTCGCCCCGACCACCCCGCCACCACCCGAGCCCACCACCGAGCTCCCCTCGCTCGCCCGCACTTCCCCAGCCATCGACCCGAGCCCCGGACCCCCCCAAAGCCCCATGCCATCGACCTCGCCGGAGCGGGCCACTTCCCGAAGCTCAAGGAGCTCGTTCCCGTCGCCTCCATCACCCTTGAGCCCCTCTGCCGCCGCCATCGTATTCGTCGTCCTCTCTTGCATCGAACGGAGCCAACGCCATCGCCGGGACCCCCTAGAGCCGTCGCCCGCATCCAGCCGTCGCCGGAGACACCATCGCCGGCAACCCTCCTCGGTGAGCCTCTCCCTCCTTCCCCGTCCGTCCGATCCAGATGAACGACCCAGATTAGAACCCCGAACCGTTTTCTGTCAAGCTCCGGTCGTCCGCCCGAAACCCTCTATCACGCGCACCTTAGGACCAATGAGGAAACAACACGTCACCCCCCTGTCCGTTAGTTATAGATTTTATTTTCTGTTTTGTTTTAAAAACAGATTTAGTCCTGTTTTTGTTTTTAGAACATCTTTTATGTTTTTAAGTATTTTAACTTGATTCTGTTTGCATTAGGTCAAAAAATTGATCTAGTTTCTGTAGATGCCAAGTTTGACCATATTTGAATATTTAATTTGAATTTAAACAGATTTGATTTAAATTTTGTTTTCTGAATAACTTGAGTTTAAAAACATATTTTTGATTGATTCTTTTTGTTACTTGTCACTAGTTATCTTAGTTATCATTAGGTAAAGTTTGAGAATTATTCGGATAAATTTGCTTAGTGTTCTTAATCAAAACAGAATCTGTTTTAGTTTCCTATTAGTTTAATTAGTTTGATTTTCTTTTGGTTTAATTTGAAATCTGATTTGATGTAACTTATGTTTTAGATTTCCATTTAGTTCTATTGTTCTAAACCTTAGTAATTTACTTGCTGTTAACAAAAAAGATAATTTGTTTAGTTTATAAAATTTTCTTATAGGGACCTATACTTTTTTTTCAAATAGGTATAGTTGATTACAAAGCAAATTTGTTAGTAATAATTCTTTTAACTAAAGTTTTAAGTAATTAGATTCTGTTTACAAATAAAGTTTTAATAAATATTTTCTGTTAATAAATGTTTTTTTAATAAAAATAGTTTAGTTTTACTCTATTATTGTAGGAAACTATATTCTTCATCATTAGGTAATATTTGATAAAACAACTTAGTTTTAGTAGAGATTTCCATCACAAAAGTTTTAGATGATTTAATTCTGTTTTATAATAAATATTTTATTAAATTATTTTCTTTTAACTATTTTTTTGGTTACAAAAACAATAGTTTTGTTTATATTAATAATGGTTTAGCCACCTAAACTAAGAGTCCATTGCTTTGCTTTGTTATGTTTTGACATGTTGCTCTAGTAATGCTAGTTGGTTCTTATTTACAAATATTTAAAAATAATTGTTTTACAAGTTTTATTTTTATGTTAACTTAATGGTTTTATACTTTGTTTTCTCTTTTTTCATATTTTTACAGTCTTAATTGTTGTTAAGCTTAGTGGGCAAACACTTATGTTGTTTAGGATTTTGTTTTCATAATTTTACTTGTTCTTCAAAAGTAATTATTTTTGCTAGTAAAATATTTACAAAAATCATTTTTTTGTATTTACTTTGTTATTGTTTTGTTACTATTGAAAATAGTTGTCTGTAGGTGAAAACTACCTTAGTTGTGTTCATGAAAACCTTGTTGATTTTAACCTTGTCTTAAGTATTTCCGTCACCACAATTGTGTTGATTTAGTATTGTTACTTGGAGTTTTGTCTTAAGTATTTCCTTCATCAACCATGTTACTTTTGATTTTTGTTACTTCTTTATTGCTAGAATTGATTGCTAGTATGATTTCTTATGAATGCAATGTTTGTTATATAGATTTTCATTGGAGAGTGACGAATAGTCTATCAAGTTTGTTCTGAGAGCGATCCTTATCTTCATCAACAGTACAGGCAAGTTCACTATGACCACCTATATCATACCTATGTTTTTAATAGCATGTAGTGACATGATTCAACAAATCCCTCCCGTAGTGTTATTGAAATACTTGTAGTTGAGTAGAATGCGTGAGGTAGGAACCCACCACTTGTTACTAAAGCCCCGGGGACACTAATTAGTACAATGCTATGCTAAAGTAGATGGGGTATGGTATGAGTGTTCGTGAGTGGTGTGAAGAAAGACTCCACGTCAAGACGACAACTTCATGAAGGCATCTTCAAGTCCTGCATCTCAAGTCCTCAAGACTTCGAGACTCGAGAAAACAAGTTTTCAATACACACTACTGGGTGAAGGATGGAATTGATGGGCATCCCTGGAGAAACCAGTGGATGGCCGGGATGCATGGAGAAGCGCCATCACATCTTGCGGAAAGCTTCACCCAGACTCAAAGAGAAGGATGAATACTTCATGCCCGGAAGCTTACCTGTGTAGCCACAAGTCATTATGGGCTCTCGCTTGGTTGACCCTTGTTGTGTCTCTGTCTAGGCAGTGCTACGAGATGTAGTCGACGTTAGGATTGGATGGGCACTGTCGGATAGTCAGGGAAACACTTGGTAAGACCGTGTTTCGTTCATCCTGTTCTCAAACACCATGCAGTATGACAACTTACCAGGAGGGAACGAATCTTGGGGGTAAAGTACAAAACACTCTGCAAAAGTTAAACCTAATCGATTAGCCGTATCCCCGGTTACGGACAATTTGAGCTTCTAGTCATGGATCTATCTCTGAGCTCTCAACACTGGACTAATAACTTAATTGTGGGCAACTTAAGATACTTGAGGGTATTGAGACATTGGTTGGCGGAACCATGTCATGATAGGTAACTCTATAGTGAAATTCCTGATATTCCTTTTGTCGTAGGGAAATAAAATCAGCTTTTACGCAAAGAAAACTTAGACACAGAGCCACAAAGCCTTTGCATATAGAATAGTTTTTATTTTTCTTCTATTCTTCTATGGTGATCTTGCCAGTACATTCAACGTACTGACCTATATGGCTCCAACGTATCATGTTGCAGATACTCTTGTACGACGGGTAAGAGTACGATTCAGGGTTACGGTCCGCACTCAACTTGCCATTGGTGTTATTGGGACTCCACTCCCGTTGACTGTATTCACTGCTATTTTAAGGTATATATCAGCTTACGTTATTACATGTGATTGCACTTTGATATATACATTGATGTACTGTGTGTGCCAGCATACTGATCCACGAATGGCACAGGACACAAAGAGGCTTGACTCGTTTTGAGTCGGGTCGCTACAATAAACTATTCGAGAAACATATAACTCCACTAGCTGGCTAGCAGTTATACTCTCCCGAACAAGAAGAAAATGAGCCACTTTGGAAAGGCGGTCAATGACCACAAGGATAGCACTATTCCCTCTCTTGGTCCTGGGAAATCCGATAATGAAATCCATACCGACTTTATCCCATTTCCATTCAGGAATAGCTAAAGGTTGAAGGATGCCAGCAGGCCTTTGATGTTCTGCCTTAATGGTACGACAAACATTGCAGTTAGCAATGAACTGAGCAATTTCTTTCTTCATCCTGGTCCACCAAAACCTCTGGCATAGGTCCTGATACATCTTGGTACTACCCGGATGAATTTTGAGAGGAGAATCATGAGACTCCCTAAGGACCAGCTGCCGAAGATGTTGGTTCTCGGGAAACACCAAACGATTTTGAAAGAACACTACACCTTGTTCATCAATATAGAAATCCTTAGCGATACCGCTAACGAGGTTCCCTTAGATCCGGGCAATTCCCTTGTCACCCTTTTGGCCAGCTATAATTTGATCCTTAAGAGTAGAATTCGCCACCACGTTGGAAAGGAATCCTTGCAGAACAAAGTGAAGGTTCAACTTTCGAAATTCCTCATAGAACAATGGTTTAACTAGTTGTAACATCAGGTTGTTACAGTAAGACTTACGACTTAGTGCATCAGCCATGACATTGGCTTTCCCCGGGGTGTAAGTTATCCCTAAGTCATAATCTGTAATCAACTAAACCCACCTTCTTTGCCTGAGATTCAAATCCGGTTGGGTGAAAATATATTTCAGACTTTGGTGTTCAGTGTAAATTTCACAACGATTACCCAGAAGGTAATGTCGCCAAGTTTTCAGTGCATGGACCACAGCTACAAGCTCAAGATCATGTGTTGGATAATTATCCTCATGTGGACACAACTGTCGAGATGTGTATGCAACCACATTACGAGCTTGCATGAGAATGCAACCTAGTCCTTGTTGCGAGGCGTCGTAATAGATAACAATGTCCTTAGAGAAGTCTGGTGGCACCAGAACGGGAGTAGACATCAGGCGTCTTTTCAACTCCTGAAAACTGTGCTCGCATTGTGGAGTCCACTCAAACTTTTTATCTTTCTTGAGGAGTTCAGTCAGAGGTATCGCAACCGTGGAGAAATTCTTGACAAAGCGTCAACAATAGCTCGCTAAGCCAAGGAAACTCCAAACTTGCTTGACCGATTCAGGTTGAGTCCACTCAAGGACGGCCTGAACTCTCTCGGGATTGATAGCAACACCTTTACCAAAGATTGCGTGGCCTAGGTAGGTAACTTCTGGCAACCAGAATTCACACTTGGAGAATTTGGCATAAAGACGATGCTCTCGAAGTTACATCAATACCAGCCTTAGATGCTCGGCATGTTCCTGTTCGTTCTTCGAGTAAATGAGTATATTGTCGAGGTAGATAACGACAAATTTATCCAAATACTCCATCAAGATCGAATTCATCAATCGATAGAAGGTGGCTGGGGCATGCCTAGGCGAGGCCAGTAGCAAGCAGGCAGGGAGGAGGTGGTCGGGCGCGTGACCACGGCCGGCTGCAGTGGAGGCACGCACGTGCTTCTCCTCCTGGAAGGAGGAAGAAGACACTACTGCCCCCCATTGGTTGGGCCTCTTCTTCAGAGGTAAGGCCCAGGTGGATTTTCTGCTTTTCCCCCTTTTATTTGTTTCTATTCTTCTGACATTAGTTTTTATTTTATTTTCAGGCACAATTGCTAAGTACAGATACCCCAAAGATTTTATGGCATTAAGTTTGAATATTACAAACTTCTGTAAAAAGTTTCAGGATATTTTGAAATCTAAAATAATGATAATTCTTGATTTGGCATTTTCAGAAGCTTTATTATTTATTTTTGAAATGCTATAATTGTTCAAATTTTTAGAATGGCCTCATGTATAATCATGTCCACATTTATGAGACATAGGGGACAATTTAGATGGGCATTTTGGATTTGTTGATTTTTCACAATCATTAAGTTGGTTTGACTCAAATGAATTGCTTGGGGTTTCTTTCGATCCCCATTTCAAGTTGATGCAAAAATTGAAATATGATGTACGGACATGTTGTCCTAACTAGGCTAGCTAGCGTTGTGACAATAATGATGTTGTGAGGAACTCCATACCGGACTATTATCTCTCTCATCAATTTTATCACGGTGCGTGAGTTCAGCTTTCTAATGGGATTGTCTTCAATCCACTTGGTGAATTTGTCGACTGCTATGATCAAATGTGTAAATCCACCCTGACCCGTTCGGAATGCACCGACCATATCCAGACCCCAAACAGCTGACGACCAGATGACTGGAATAGTTTTCAATGCAGATGCAGGCTTGTGCGACAAATTTGAGTAGAATTGACACCTTCGCAACGGTCTATAACCTCCTTGGCCATTTCATTGGTACGTGGCCAAAAGAAGGCAGCTCGGTATGCTTTGGCAACAATCGTCTGAGACGATGCATGGTGCCCACAGGTGCTCGAGTGGATTTCCTCTAGGATCAGTCACCTTCTTCAGGAGGGATGCACCGCTGAGTTACACCAGTTACGCTTTCTCTGAAAAGATGATCACCCAAAACAGTAAAGGCCTTGGATCTACCGACAATCTTCCGAGCTACATCCTTGCCATCTAGGAGTTATTGCTTCAATATTTATGCATTGTAAGGCACCGTCTAGTCAGGAATGACGACCAAAACCTCCATGGCCGCTGCCACATCAACTTTTGTCGAATTTGAGACACTTATAGCTTGCAGGGGCTCTTCGGTGAAGGGATCTTCTTGTACCGAAGGATAATATAAGTGTTCCAAAAATATGTTGCTGGGGACAAGCCTCCGAGTGGATCCAATCTTTGCTAACTCATCAGCCGCCTAATTCTTCACTCGGGTAACATGATGGAGTTCCAAACCCTCGAACTTCTTCTCAAGCTTCCTTACTACGTTGCAGTATCCAGTCATAGCAGGATTTCTGACATCCCATTATTTGATCACTTGGTTGACCACCAAATCAGAGTCGTGGTAAACCATAGGGCGCTTGACGGCAAGTTAGATGGCCATATGCAACCCGTACAAGAGTGCTTCATACTCATCTTCGTTATTGGAGGAGTCAAAGTGAATCTGTAGGACGTAGCTGAGCTTGTCGCCCCTTGGTGATACCAATACTACGCCGGCACCAGACCCATTTAGCATCTTTGAGCCATCAAGAAACATGGTCCAGTGTGCCGAGTGGATTTGAATTGGCTGTTGTTGTTCTATCCACTCAGCCAAGAAATCAGCAAGTGCTTGAGACTTGATCGCCTTTTTCGCTTCAAACTTGATGTCGAAGTAAAGGAGTTCAATAGACCATTTGGCCACTCGACCAGTTGGGTCTTGATTGTTGACAATCTCAGATAACGGAGTATCACTCACAACTGAAATTGAATGATCTTGAAAGTAGTGTGCCGCCTTCTTCGCAGACAGATATAGACCATAGACTAGCTTCTGGTAGGGTGGATACCTTTTCTTTGAAGGGGTTAACACTTCTGAAATGTAGTAGACTGGGCGCTAGACCTTCTAAGCTTTTCCTTTCTCCTCCCGCTCGAGAGTCAGAACTATACTGACGACCTAATTAGTGGCCGCAATGTATAGGAGCTAGGGCTCTTTGTTGTGCGGAGTACCAAGCACCGGCTAGGTGGAAAGCAGAGATTTGAGCTCGACAAATGCTGCTTCGGCTTCTGGAGTCCACTTGAACGGGTTTGACTTCTTCACCAGTCGGTATAAAGGCAGAGCTTTCTTATCGAGATGAGAAATGAATTGACTCACTGCTGCCAGGCAACCTGTGAGCTTCTGGACATCATGCACGTGCTCGGGGCTTTTCATTCGGGTGATGGCCCTAATTTTCTCGGGATTGACGTTGATTCCTCGTTCGGAAATGAGAAAACCGAGTAACTTGCCACCAGGAACACCAAAAGTGCACTTGGGTTGATTTAACTTGATATTGTACCTTGTCACATTGGCGAATTTCTCAGCCAAGTCACTCATCAGCCGGAATCTTTGCGAGACTTGACGACAATATCGTCCATGTAAGCTTTGACATTTCGAGGGATCTGATTAAGCAGACATTTTTGAATTATGCGCATAAAAGTAGCACCAACATTCTTCAAACCAAAAGGCATGGCGAAATACAGAAATACCCAAAAGGGGTGATGAAGGCTGTCTTTATTTCATCCGGACCAAACAGACGGATCTGATGGTAGCCGGAGTATGCATCAAGAAAAGATAAACGCTGACACCCCATAGTCGAGTCAACAATCTGATTGATGCGGGGGAGCGGAAATGATCTTTCAGGCAGACCCGATTGATATGTTTGAAGTGAATGTACATACGAAGCGACTTGTCCTCCTTGGGGACCATGACTATGTTCGAGAGCCACTCGGAGTGGTAAATCTCGCGCATAAACTTAGTTGACAAAAGGAGAGCCACCTCCTCACCAATTGCCTTCCGCTTCTCCGTTGTTGACCGACGCAAGTTATCTTTCACTGGCTTGGCCTTCGGATCAACTCTCACTCAGTGTTCAGTCAGTTCCCTGGGTACACCAGGCATATCAGCAAGCATCCATGCGAAGATGTCCCAGTTCTCACAGAGCAACTGGATGAGCTCGGCTTCCTATTTGTTGTTGAGTGTTGATGAGATGTTGGTCGGGACATCGTTGGGATCTGTCGGGTGGACAGGTACTTTCTTCACTTCGCTTGCCGACTGAAAAGCGGACCCTGAAGAGGGCTTCTTGGCACGCAACAGGTCAGCAGGATCAGCAGTCTTCTTGTACTCTTCTAACTCAACCATAGCCATCTGATGGTAGGCGATTTTGGAGCCCTGCTGGAGGCACTCCTCAGCCCTTCATCGATTGCCCGTGACCGTAATCACGCCTTTAGGTCCTAGCATATTCAACTTGAGATACACATAACATGGACGGTCCATGAAACGAGCATAAGCAGGATGACCAAGATAGCGTGGTATGCACTCTGGAAGTCCACCACTTTGTACGTCAGCTTCGCCTTGTGAATTTTTTTGTCATTGCTGAATGTGACATCCAATACAATCTGGCCGAGTGGCCTACACTTCTTTCCAGCTATGACTCTGTGGAACTGCATATTTCTCTCACTTTGTCGGGACATTGGAATGCCTATTCCCTTGAGGGTATCCGCATACAGAATGTTCAGACCGATCCCACCATCCGTGAGGACCTTGCAGAGTTGAGTGCCCCTCACAACAGGATCCACCACCAGAGCTCGCCGACCGGGGGTAGCAACATGGGCAGGGTGATCCGACTGGTCAAACGTGATAGCAGTCTCAGACCACTTGAGGCATGTGGGGTCGCAGGAACATCCATGTTTACTTCTCTGTTGATAACTTTCAATCAACTCTTGCTCTCGACATCAGCAAAAATCATCAGAGTGGTGTTAACTTCCGAAAACTCTTCTTTGTATTCATCCTCCTCCTTTCCAAGAGTTTTCTCACTCGACTGACCTTCTTTGAACTGCTGAATCAGCAGACGGCACTATCCAGTGGTATGAGAAAGCAGATTTGCTCCCTTCGTGGTTTTGGTAATTCATAACAACATATAATTCATTGAACTAACGTTTCCATCAAGTATATTTCAGGAAAAGTTCGATGATGGTTGGCAAAGAGATTGTAGAAGACCCCTAGATGAAAGGAAATGGATTGGAAAAGCTTCAAGCAAGAGGACTCTACATTTTATATTTGTGAGAAATTACCTTGACTCCATAGGGAAGCCAATACGATTAACAGGGGGTAAAGTTTTGTTGGTGAACAAAATGCTCATATGTGCACAAGTGATACTCACCAAAGACACCCACATACTCTCCCACCAAAGTCAGTCCTAAGCCAAACACTCAAAATCGGTGCAACCAACATTCCACATTCGGTGCCACCGATTCCAAACCCTAGATAGACTCAGCCAAACCCTAACCTCTCAGTATAGCCGATTCCATGGCGGTGCCACGGAGTACAGGTTGCCAAGTTTTTGTTATGCAAGTTCAAATTTTCGGTCCACCTGAGAATGTTGAATTGACGTCACCAGCATTGGGTATTCTGACCGTTGGTCACCTTCGGTGCAACCGAGATTCCTAGATCGGTCTCACCGAGATTCAAAAGTTGCCACCTTTTGGTCACTTCGGTACCACCGAGATTAACACATCGGTGTCACCTAGTTGGTCATTTTGTGTGTAACGGTTTGATTTTTGGGGATGCCTATATACACCCCTCCACCACCACCTACTTCAAAGTGAAGCACTCAGAACCATTCCATACCTATCCTACAGTTTTCTGAGAGAGAGCCACCTAGCCTTGTGTTCAGGTCAAGATCTTTAGCTCCAACCATATGGATCTTGTTTTTTGGCCTCCCAAGTTGCTTTCCACCAATCCCATCTCTTCTACCAATCCATATCTATGAGAGAGTGATTGTGTGTTGAGGAGTCTATCATCTTGAAGCACAAGAGCAACGAGTTCATCGACATTACTAAGCCTATTACCTTTTGGAGGGTGGTGCCTCCTAGATTGGTTAGGTGTGGCTTGGGAGCCTCCTACTTCATGTTGTGGAGTGAACCAAGAAGTTTGTAAGGGCAAGGATATCCCCTACTTCGTGAAGACCTACCCCGAGTAAGGCTAGTCATGGTATAGTCAAGGTTGCTTCTTCGTGGAACCCTCCGTGGGTAGAGCCCTCCTTGGAATATAGCGGTTGTTAGCCTGCATGGGTTGAGGACTCCATGAACATGGATGTACGATAGCACCACCTATCAGAACCACGGAAAAAATCGTCATGTCACCAATCGAGTTTGCTTTCCTTACCCTCTCTTTACTTACATGTGCAATGTCTTTACTTTCCGCTGCCATACTCTTAGACATGCACGTGTAGGGTGTACTTGACATACTATGAATGCTAAAACTTCCCAAGAATTATAATTGGGAAAGCATAGTTTTATATAGTCAACTAGTCTAATCATGCCCCCCCTCTAGACCTACTTTCGATCCTACAAGTGGTATTAGAGATTTGGTCTCCATTGCATTGGTTTCACAACCTAGGAGAAGTATGGCATCTAGTGAGGGAAACTATCACCATAGAATCTGTGAGAGAATCCAAGTTGGATGTTCTTCAAAGTCAACTTGACAAATTCAAATGAAGGATGGTGAAGGAGTCACTGAGATGTACTCTAGGCCAGCTCTCATCACCAATGAGATTGTCGGCTTAGGTAGCGAAGAAATGACTGACAAATTCATCATCAAGAAGATACTTCAAGCTTTGGATTGTCGATACGACACCGTTTGCACATTGATCCAAATGACGCCCAACTACAAAGATCTCAAGCCAACGAAAGTTATTGGTAGAATTGTTGCTCATGAGATGACACTCAAAGACAAGGAAGAGCTTCACCACAAGTCCAGCGGTCCTTACAAAGCCACAAGTGATGCTCCCGCTACCTCAGGTGACAACCTTGTCAGAAATGAAGAGATAAGCCTCATGGTTAAGAAACTCAACAAATTCTACAAGAATAGAAGCAAAGATCAAAGCTCCAACTCAAATTATGAATAGAAGCATTCGTCAAGTCATGACCGAAACTGCTACAATTGTTGGAAGCCCGGACACTACTCCAACGAGTGCACGGCTCCCTACAAATGAAGAGAAGAGTAACCAAGAAGACAAAGCTCAAGAGACGAGTCACCTTGAAGAGAGAGAAGGAGTGGAGATGATTGTTATGCACGAAGACCCTCAAAGAGAAGTAGGTACTTGGAGAATAAGGACAAGTACACCAAGATCTACTCAAGAAGGAAACATCAAGCTCATGTTGGTGAATGTGTTTCTGGCTCCGAATCGAACACCATCTCTGAGAGAAGCTATCACTCCAACTCCGACTATAGTCAAGATGAGGGTGTTGCTGGCATTGCACTAGTGACAACCAACTCCTATGATCTATTTGATTCACCAAATGAAGGGAGTGGAAGTTGCTTCATGTCTAAAGGCCCCAAGGTATCACACGCCGAGTATCTTGATTACAATAGTGATGAAGATGACTTGCTATTTGACAAAACTAGTAATGATAGTCGAAATTAACTTGATAGTACTCATTCTAGTATAGATAAGTCGTGTGATGATGATAAGTTGGAAACCGAACGACTAACTCAAGAACTAATAACTCTTAAGTGAGCTCATGAGTCAACTCTAGAATATCATAGGGAGCTTGTAAGGACACATGAGAAGCAACGCTTCAAGAATCACAATTTAGAGCAAGAGCATGAGTTCCTTAAAGCTATCAATGACGATCTTCGAAAGAAGACTTCCTCTTATCTAGCCAAACGACTTCTCTAATCTACATTCCTGCCTAAGGTTAAGTCTAAGCAAGCTAGTAACAAATGAAAGAGAGGTTCTTCAACTAGTAGCAATAAAAATCATAAATCCAGTGATATTGCTTCTAGTAGTTCTCTTGATCCTTCTCTTAGCCAAGTTACACATGAGCAAGAAAATGAACTCTTGAAAGGATTATAGAGAAAGGTATCTACAAGAATCTTGAAGGGTGCAAACAATTTGATGAGATTGTACGCAAGCATGGAGGATACCGGAAGAATCCTGGTGGTGGCTACTTCAACGCTAACGGAGTTGAGTGGGAAGAAGGTCAATACTCCAATCCCAAGTTTGTTCCTCAAGAGGAGAAGTATGAAAATACTCTCCCGAAGGGAACAAAGTTTCAAGCACCACAAGACACCAAGCTCAAGGACAAGAACAAGCTTCAAGAGGACTTTGACTCATATGAAGATGAATCCCAAGCTTTGGTGAAGTGGGTCCCCAAGGCTAATACAATATCAACTTCTACAAGTGCTACTTCAACACCAAGGATCCCAATGAACTTGATGTAGGTCCCCAAGAAAAAGAACTAGAGAGTTCTTGAGGGATGACTCCGCCAATGAAATTCACTTGTATTCCTTGTTGGCAAGGACTATTTGCAATCAACACCAACTATATGCAACAGTTCAAGGAGTCACACATTTCCTCAAAGGTAAGCAAGGGACAAGGTAATCAACAAATAAATGGACATCTTCACACATGTTTTGCACTCCATGTCCATAGATATCCTTGTATTTGTCTCTTGTGTGCTGGGACTAACCCATATAGGTGAGAATCTTAATGAAACAACAAGGATGCTCCCAACTCTTGGTGATCTTCATAAACTTTGAGCATCCACCACTACCTCACCAACATGAAGTCTTCATCGACAAAACCCAAGGTTAGTTTATCCCTCTTATGGAGGGATGTCACATCTAGGGGTGCTTTACTCTAAGACATGCGTTAAAGCATCTCAAAAGAATTTGACAACATTAAAAGCTTTATGTGAAAGTGCTAACCCGACTTGTGCTTAAACGATGAGTATGACCTATGATCAAGTACTCTTACTTGGCTCCTAAGTCAATATACTCATGTATAGATGACTCCGTCATCGCAAAAATGCTTGTTAGATGCTATTATGTTTGTGCATGTTTGCCATGATTTCATTTGACATCTTATTGTGTGAGCATGTTGGTCTGCATTTATTTACTCATTCGAGGATATCCAATTGTTGCTATTTGGCTTCGGATTTATCTTTTGTCAATTGGATATACAAGAATGCCTAGGACCACTTCTTTATCTATCTATGCTTTCTCACCTTATACTCTATTCATGCTGCATCACAAAGTTTGAACAAGTGCTTTTCAATCCCTCAGTGGGTGGATCACTCGGAGTTCCGTATCAATAAGGACTGACCATTAAAACCACCCAAGTACATCTCGGTGGAACCAACACCAAAATATCGATCACACCGAATGCCCAGGGTTGATCTGGATTTCTTGCCTCGGTACTACCGATTCCATATTATCGGTTACACCGAGTTTCCTTGTCAGCTGACAGTTGAGAAACCCGGTGACACCAAAAATTTAGAATCGGTGACACCAACAATAAAGGGTATATATTCGGTGGTCCCCACGGTTCAAAATTTCATTCTTCAAATCAGCGCGCACCAAGCCCTAAGCTACCACGGAACAACCTATGGTCGTCGCCCTTGTCTTCCCGCGCTCCTCCGCCGCTGGGAATCGCCGCCGTCGACGGAATCTTTGCTCCCATCGCTGCCGTAGCGGATCCGTCACCAAGCTAGGGTAAGGATTCAGCCCCCTCTTGCACTCCAACCTCCGAATCTTGCGCATTAGGCTTTCACCATTATCTTGCCATAGTTTGAAATCCTTCTATCCACAAGACTAAATCCATAGTCTAGCGAATCAGAAAATTTTAGGTTTAGTTGCCCATGAAATTGCATCTCGGTGAGACCGAGTCAGAAAAATCGGTTCCACCAATTGCCTCTTTGTGCTACTGAGAACGAAACTTGGTGAGACCGACTAACAGTTTTTGGTCTGATCGAAACTGTTGCCAAGTTGTGGTTAAGGGTTTTGTGAGTCTCGGCAGCACCGAAAGGTTTGACTCGGTGACACCGAAATCCAATTTTGCAGTGAACTACATCTATAATTTTTCTTTTCAATTTTTCAAAAATTAGCTGGATTTTGTGATGACTTATCCTATTCCACTCTTCTATACTCTATTCCAAGTGGTCAGCATACCAGAGTCAGAAAGTCAGAATCTGGTAGAGCAGGGTGTTGACATGAGTTCGGCCACTAGTCCTGAGGCATGTTCATTTTCAGATCCAGGCACCCCCAGCACCCATGGGTTGCCCAAGGCTACCACTAGGGCCAGCAAGAAGCTAAATTCAGATGAGAAAGATTCAGACTTTGTGCCAGAGGAGGATCTTGCGAAGACGCATGAGAAAGCTGCGAGGAAGTCAGCAAATGAGGCCGCCTCTTCCAGGAGGGTGGTCAGAAAAACCTATGTACCTCCTGAAGCTATGAGAGCACCTGAAAGTGCCAGAGCTACAACCCCCCAAAGAAGTCTATGCCTAAGAAGTCAGGGGAGAAGAGAGCTAGAAAGAGTATAATCCATGTGACTGGCAGGCCTACATCCATGTATGAAGATCCAGAAGAGGTAGCTGCTGCTAAAGAGGAGGATGAGCCAGCTGCAAAGGCTCCTCCCAAGAAGAAGGCCAAGAAACTTCTAGCCTAAGTCAGGCACATCCAAGAGCACCAAGTCTACATCCAAGAAGGCTGCTGCTATAAAGCCTAAGAGGACATCCAGGCAGATTCTAGCTTCTGAAAAGAACAAGCCAACTACCTCCAGAGTTGAAGATGATGATGACTTTACAACCCCGATGAAGCTTACACCACATCTTCCAGTACATGATGTCAGCCAACTAGTTGCTGAAGATATGAAGAAGAGGAAAGACTCAGGTTTGAGGGCATGGAGAGCATTTGATCCATATGACCAAAGGAAGAAGACTGTTGCTGATTACAGACTCTACACCAAGGAGCAGCAAGACTTCTATGAGACAGTCTTACTAGACAAGAGCCCAGCAGTAAGTGACATGAGATATGTAGACTCGAAATTCATTAAGGAGAATGAGGACTATTTTCCAAGTGTCCAAGACAATTTCCACTGCATTGGTCTGGATGAATTTGTTGGCAGAGAATTTACTACATGGAATCATGAGATGATCATGCAATTGTACTCCATGACACATTTCTATGGAGATGGTAGGATTGTATGGATGACAGAAGGAGCAAGATATGAGTCCATTGTTGATGAATGGGCAGCAATTCTAGGAGTCCCAAAGGCACAGGATGGTGATTTCGATGTGTACTCAGAATCCATGGAGAGCCATAATGCTATGGCCAAAATGTACAAGGAGATCCCTGCTGCCAATGTGAAGTCTCACAAGCTAGGATCCATCTACTATCTTCAGGCTCGCCTCCGCACCATGAACACCATTCTGAGGCATACTTTGATGCCCAAGTCAGGAGATGACAAGATGATCCGAGGATATTCCATCAACATGTTGATCCACCATGACAAACACACCAGGATCAGAGTCATGGACTTGATTATTGAGATAGTCAAGAGGGTTGCTGCTAATTAGAAGCGCTCTTGCTGCTATGCACCCTACATCGAGATGCTCATCAACTCCAAGTTGGAAAAGCACATATTTGCTCTAAATCGTCCCCATTTGCCCCTACATCCAGACCTCGAGGACAATGTTGTGGTGATGGACCTAGATCATCCCACATCAGCTACAGCTTAGGCAGAGGCAGATGCAGTTAGAGCCACTAGTGCTCAATTTCCTAGATCCAGAAGTGAGCAAACGGATCTGTTGATTTCATCAGTCCAGAACATGCAGAAGGACATTGAGGGGATTCTGGACAACCAAAACAGTCTTTTGAGGATCTCTAAAACAAGGAATCAAGACTCTTAATGATAAGGTGGACAGGGTGACTAAGACAGTCATAGAGCTTCAGAAGGAAGTTGACTCAATGCACATTCCTCATGCTTCTTCTTCTTCTGATGATGATGATTATGAGGATGGATCACCTCTCAAGACAGGCACACAGTTTCCTACTCAGGCCAGATCAGCCACATCGCCAGCTCCAGACTTGTGGCCCTCTTCATCAGCTCCTCCTGCTGTCACCTCAGCTCCTGCTCCATCAGCTCAAGTTCCTCCTGTATCCACTCCAGCTCCATCCATGACATTTGCAGAGATATTCGCCGACGCTGTTCTGTCGACTCCTTCATCAACAACCGGAGGATATAAGCCCAAGAACGCTTAGACATATGCCTTTGAACTTTCTGGTAACTTGTTGCCAAAGGGTGACAAGTGTATGTAGATCTTTAGGCTTCGAGTGAGAGAGCATTTTGGTGTTTATTGCTTTTTCAAAAGACAATTGCTTTTGGTTGCTTGTGATACACTTTTGTGTGATGCTACTACTTTCTATCATGTTAATACTTTATGAGATGATCTTTCTACATTGCTTAATTGTGTTGTGCTATGATGTTCACTCTAATTACTCGCACACCACCAAGATGTATGTGACAATGAAGAGGTGCCCCATGTACCTAATCGATTGTGCATTTGCATTGAAACGCAAATCCAAATTAATGCACAAATTTAGGGGGAGCTCTTGCTTATCACATACTTCTCAACGCAACGATTATATTCATTGATTATATCATATGTCGAAGCTTTGATCTATATGTTGTCATAAATTACCAAAAAGGGGGATATTGGAAGCACATTTGCTCCCTTGGTGGTTTTGGTAATTCATAACAACATATAAGTCATTGAACTAATGTTTCCATCAACTATATTTCGGGAAAAGTTCAATGATGGGTTGTCAAAAAGATTGTGGAACACCCCAAGAAGCAAGGAAATGGATTGGAAAAGCTTCAAGCAAGAGGACTCTACATTTTATATTTGTATGAAATCACCTTGAGTCCATAGGAAATCCAATACTATTAAAAAGGGGTAAAGTTTTGTTGGTGAACAAAATGCTCATATGTGCACAAGTGTTACTCAACAAAGACACCCACATACTCTCTCACCAAAGTCTGTCCTAAGACAAACACTCAAAATCGGTGCAACCAACATTCCACATTTGGTGCCACCGATTCCAGACCATAGACAGACTCAGCCAAACCTAACCTTTTGGTACAGCAGATTCCATGCCGGTGCCACCGAGTTCAGGTTGCCAACTTTCTGTTATGCTAGTTCACATTTTCGGTCTGCCCGAGAATGTTGAATCGGCGTCACCGAGACTGGGTATTCTGACCATTGGTCACCTTATCGATGAAACCGAGATTCCTATATTGGTCTCATCGAGATTCAAAATTTGCCACCTTTTGGTCACTTCGGTACCACCGAGATTAACACATCGGTGTCACCGAGTTGGTCATTTTTTGTGTAACAGTTGGATTTTTGGGGATGCCAATATATACCCCTCCACCACCACCTACTCAAAAGTGAAGCACTCAGAACTATTCCATTCCTATCCTATCAGTTTTCTGAGAGAAAGCCACCTACCCTTGTATTGAGGTCAAGATCTTCCACTCCAACCATATGGATCTTGATTTCTAGCCTCCCCAAGTTTATTTCTACCAATCCCATCTCTTCTACCAAGCCATATCTATGAGAGAGTGATTGTGTGTTGAGGAGTCTATCATCTTGAAGCACAAGAGCAACGAGTTCATCGATAGTACCGAGCCTATTACATTTTGGAGGGTGGTGCCTCCTAGATTGGTTAGGTGTCGCTTGGGAGCCTCCTACTAGATGTTGTGGAGTGAACCAAGAAGTTAGTAAGGGTAAGAAGATCGCCTACTTCGTGAAGATCTACCCCGAGTAAGGCTAGTCCTCCGTGGACGTAGGCCGTCATGGTATAGTCAAGGTTGCTTCTTCATGGAACCCTCCATGGGTAGAGCCCTCCGTGGACTCTCGCGACCGTTACCCTCCACGGGTTGAAGACTCCATGAACGTGGACGTACGATAGCACCACCAATCGGAACCACGGGAAAAATCATCATGTCACCAATCATGTTTGCTTTCCTTACACTCTCTTTACTAACATGTGCAATGTCTTTACTTTCCGCTGCTATACTCTTAGACATGCATGTGTAGGGCATACTTGACATACTATGAATGCTAAAACTTGCCAAGAATTAAAATTGGGAAAAACATAGTTTTATTTGGTCAAGTAGCCTAATCACCCCCCCTATAGACCTACTTTCGATCCTATATTATGCTTAGGCAATATCAAATTGCTCTCTTCATCTTCCTTCGTGTGGATTGCACACGGTAAATGCAGAACATCAGTTCCCGACTGATTCATTCCTTTCTTGGGAGTGAACTGTCCCTTGGACTTCCCCTTATTTTTTCCTTGCGCCGCCAGAGCGGCTGCTTCTGCCTGAGCAGGGCCATCATCCTGTTGGAAATATTCCCTAGAGGCAATAAATAAAGTGTTTATTATTATATTTCCATGTTCATGATAATCGTTTATTGTCCATTCTATAATTGTGTTTATTGGAAACTAAATACATGTGTGGGCATGTAGACAAACATTGTGTCTCTAGTGTGCCTCTAGCAGGCTAGCTCGTTGATTAAAGATGGTTAAGGTTTCCTGGCCATGGACATGATATGTCGTTTGATATCGGGATCACATCATTAGGAGAATGATGTGATGGACAAGACCCAAACTATGAACGTAGCACATGATCGTGTTAGTTTATTGCTACTGTTTTCTGCATGTCAAGTATCTGTTCCTATGACCATGAGATCATGCAACTAACTGACATCAGAGGAGTGCCTTGTGTGTATCAAACGTCGCAACATAACTGGGTGACTATAAAGGTGCTTTGCAAGTATCACTGAGGGTGTCTGTTGAGTTGGCATGGATCAATACTGCGATTTGTTACTCTGTGTGAGGGAGAGGATCTCAGGGCCCACTCGGTACTACAACATCACAACAAGCCTTGCAAACAATGTGACTAAGTGTTAATCATGGGATCTTTTATTACGGAACAAATAAAGAGACTTGCTGGTAACGAGATTGAACTAGGTATAGAGATAGCAACGATCGAATCTCGGGCAAGTAACATACCGAAGAACAAAGGGAACGACATACGGGATTGTTTGAGTCGTTGACATAGATGTTCGACTGATAAAGATCTTTGTAGAACATGTAGGAACAAACATGGGCATCCATGTCCCACTGTTGGTTATTAACCGTAGAGGTGTCTCGGTCATGTCTACATAGTTCACGAACCCGCAGGGTCTGCACACTTAAGGTTCGGTGACGTTTTGGTATTGATGAGTTATCTGTGTTGGTGACCAAAGGTTGTTCGGAGTCCTAGATGATATCCGGGACATGACGAGGAGCTCCGAAATGGTCCGGAGGTGAATATTCATATATAGGAAGTTCTGTGTTGGTTACCGGGAAAACTTCGGGCGTCACCGGTAACGTATCGGGGGTGCCGGGAGGGTCCCGGGGGTCCACCGGAAGGGGCCACCAGCCCCAAAGTCCTACATGGGCTGTGATAGAGGGCACACCCGCCCCTGGTGGGCTGGATGCCCCTCCCCCAAAGGCCCATGAGGCAAGGCGGTTGGTGGGAGGGCCAACCCTAGGGTTGGCGACACCTTGCTTGGGTGGCAAGCCACCCTACGTCGCCTCCACCCTTGGCCACCGCCCCAAGGGGGAAACCCTAGGGGTTTGGGCGCACCACCCCTCCCCCTATAGATGTGTGAGAGGAAGGAGCATAGCTGCACCCTAAGCCACAGTGCAGCCCTTCCTCCCTCTCCGATAGCCTCTCGTCTAGTAGATTGATTCGGCGCGGCTTAGCGAAGCTCTGCTGGATCAGCTCCACCACCACCGCTGCCACGCCGTCGTGCTATCGGCAAAACCATCTACCTCTCCGCTCCCTCTTGCTGGATCAACAAGGCAGAGATCTTCATCAAGCTGCACATCTGCTGAATGTGGAGGTGCCGTCCGTTCGGCACTTGATCGGGAGTTCGTGGGACGGCTTGCAATTTGGATCGTGGAGACGTACGACTACATCAACTACGTTCTTTAACGCTTCCGCTTAGCGATCTACAAGGGTACGTAGATCCAATCTCTCCTCTTGTAGATGCTCATGTCCTAGATTGATCTTAGTTAAGCGTATGAAATTTTTTGTTTCCCATGCAACATTCCCCAACACAGCCTTGCGCTTCTAATTCCGACTGGAATTGCCGCTGGCATCATTGTCGGCTGCTTTTCCTTTTCCCCTACAGAGGCGGTCTTCCTCTTCGCCATTGGCGTACCGAGTGCCTATCTCTGTCATCTTTCTCAGTGAAATGTTACCTGTCTGCCCAAACTTCAAGTAAAGCTATTTGTACTTCACACTAGCCTTGAAAGCACAAACAACTTGATGCTCGGAGACGTTCTCCACTGTGTGATGCAAGGTGGACCATCGCTGAATGTAATCCCTCAAGGAATCGTTGGGTTTTTGGATGCAGTGCTACAAATCAATCAAACTAGCCAGACGCTTGCAAGTGCCCTCTAAGGTTCTGATGAACACTCAGGCCAGATCCTCCCAGCAGTAGATGCTAGAAGGAGCCAAACGATTCAGCCACACTCGAGCCAAACCATCCAACATAAAGGACAAATGCTTCATGGCTATGTTATCATTCCATCCACCAATCTACACACCCACTTGGTAATCATCTAACCATGTCTCCGGCTTCGAGTCGCCAGAAAACTTGCTGATCCCAGCCGCCAACCTGAAGTTGGGGGAATCTCAGCGGTGCGAATGGCTCTTTTAAAACATCCGGGGCCAGAAATAATGTCTCCACTTCCACTCGGGTAATCTCTGTCATAACCATCTCGGTGGGCTCTGCCTCTGTCGATCCGCTTCTGAGCGAGGTCATCTCTCACATCAAACCCTGGGTTCCTCTCATTACCAAACGAGCGCCTTTCGTCATGGTGTTGGGGCACATACGAACCACTCCTCGGGGGAGTAGGCAATCGACAGTGGTCATCACGGTGAAAATGATCTCGCCCCTGACCTCGAAACTAATTTTCACGGTGACCTCCGACTCTCCGATGCAAAGGTGACCCTGGACTATGTGTCGACTGAACCGAGTCAACCTTTGGTGAATCACTATGCAATCTATTGCGCGACTGAGAAATAACTGAGTTTCTGGCGCTATGCTGCATCAAGCAATGCTCGAATCCGTAGGAAACCTCTACTAGCCTATGAACATCACAGCTGAATGGAATCTTCCATCCTAGCCGCTGCTGCAACATTTAAAACTGGAGTGTGGTATACCTCAATGTATTTTGGAGAACCACTCGGAAACAGCTATCGCTAACGTCGACTAGGGAGTGGTGGACGCTGGCGAGCATGCTCGTCGAGTTCTTTCTGCACCTCTTCGAGCTGAAGATGAGCAGCTTCTAAGGCCTAGGCCTCAGAAGTCTCACCAACGATGGGAGTATGAAGGATCTCCCGATCACGGCGTTGTCGTTCACTCGATGGCCCTCTAGCATCGCGTGTGCCGTGGCTGAAGCCACGCGGCGGGCTCAGATGTGAACCAGCCATGAGTACCTCAGCTGCAGGATTGTAGCTCTCACACTTAGATGGAACGTTAGACTTATCCGATGCCGAATTGAACATGCTGTGAAGTGACTCGTTGGGCTCGATAGCCGTGATCTATGGAGATGCAACCTGACGAGCAGCCGCATGTCCTACCCAGCATTGAGTCGTGAGCGACCGGATCGCTTCCGACGACAAAGAGCATGGAGAGCCGACTGGTATGGAGTCGACGGCTGCCAGAGTAGAACGTCGTAGGAGCTCGCACAAAAATGTGCTGCTCCGCAGATCGGGAGCGCCTCAACCTCGAGAGGCGCCTCTTGAAGCCATGTCAAATTATCATTGACGAAGACGAGCGCTCCGAGACGGATCTCGTGGCCGAAGAACATGTCACCGTCGAAAGACATGACGAAGGGGAAAATGCAACCTCGTCGTAAGTCGCTTAGACGCCTGCCCCACGGTGGGCGCCAACTGTCGTGGGAACGAGTCTGACAGTAGAATATAGGGGTGCGAAGGAGAGGGCAGAGTCCTAGCTACGGCGAGGGTGTACACACAGATGTATGAGTTCAGACCCCTCTCATGGATGTAACAGCCCCACGTCTCAGTGCTCGAGAGCTCTTGTCGTGTGGAATGTATATGTTACAGGGGGTGCGAACCCTTCTGCCAGAGGGGAGGGGTGGCTTATATAGAGTACACTGCCCCTCATAAGTGTCAAGCAACCAAGGGTTCGATCGTGGGGATAAAGACGTACGTTACTGGTAATATATACAATAAATGTTGCTAATGGCGACTAGCTGAATGCCTGCCTGTTGGCCTCCCTGGGGTGCCTTCTGGTCTTCTGTTGTCAACTGGCCATTAGCTTCTTCCGAGTGAAACAAGACTGTCAAGTGGAGTAAGGAACCTCCGAGTGGATTAATTGTCGAATGACTTATACGCCATGATGACTTCAGTCGGCAACTCTCTTGCAACCTTAAGTCCTCCAATATAGTGTCCTTAGATACGATATGTAGTTCAAGCCTAGGACCCTACCCTAGGTCCATATCCTCGTCACATACCTTAGCCGCCGTTGGGCCATCCGGATCACCAGGACAGTGCCAAGGGGTGAGGGGCTATGCGACCAGTGAGGCTCCTGAGTCGCGATGCTCGGGAGTCCCCCTTGATGTATGAGCAACCCGCATGAAGGGAAGATGGTGATGACGGGGTTGACTTGGAGATTTGGAGCACCTTGAACTCTGTGTCGGCAAGGCCCGATCCCGCACACACCTCATCCGCTGTTGGGGCATCCGGATCACTAGGACGGTGCCAAGGGGTGAGGGGCTACGTAACAAGTGAGGCTCCCGAGTCGCGATGCTCAGGAGTCCCACTTGATGTATGAGCGGCTCCCATACCTTTCCTTGCCAGCTTTCGCCTGAGAGGAGCGTGTGAAGACTAGGTATCAGTTACTTGGGGAGGTCGCATGAGCCAGGCTTGGCCTTATCGTAGACCTCATGCAACCCCCTCACGCGAACATCCCAGGGGAATGCGGCGAGACGGGACTGTGAGGAGCCACCCTGAGGTTGGATGCAGCCACGAAGGCGCCCTCGGTTATTTATCCACCAACGTGGAGCATAGGGCTTCCATGTTGCGTGGGCATAGTCATTGGGGTACCGTGTCGTCTACCAACACGGATCATGGGGCTTCCACTTAGGCGTGGGAATGGGGGGACCCCAGCTCCTGAGCTCCCAGGGCGTGTACATCCCATTAAGTCCGTACGTGTGGCATGCACGGTAGAACTGGGAGGTGTATCTGGGCACTCACCAGGCAGCTCAGGCCTCATGAGGCCCTACCTCAAAAGCGGATTGCGCCCGAGTCTTCTAGTAGAAAGCGCCATCTGAGGTCCCGTTGATTTTGAGAAACCTGCGGCAAATGGATTTCCAAGGTCCATCGCATGAAAAGGCGAAACACCAATGACCCCAGGAGGTGACGTGGATGGGATCGGCCTGCCAGACAGAGCTCAGCCACTGGATTTGTCGACGCTGCAGGGACGGACCCAAGCACAGACACCGTGCCCAATCTCCCCATGCAACAACTCCGAGGAGAAAACACCTGGCGGGCGGCTCCCATGACGGCGAAAAGCCGATTGTGGTTGGAGGAACTGCGCCACACGCCCTGATTCACCCACTCCCGATTAGCTCACGCTAGAACACAGTACCAAGGGCCACGAGAGGTGACGTGCACGGCGCTGGCCCGTGAGAGAGAGCTCGAGCACTTGGATTTGTCAACGTTGCAGGGAAGGACCAGAGCACAGTCGTTATGCCAGCCCTTACTCATGAGGTGGTCGAAAGCAGGATCATTAGGGCGCGGCCACGTTCATGGTGGCGAGGCACCGAGCATGCAGGTTGAAATGTTACGAAATATATCATATGCATGAGAGGTTCTCACATATCCGTAAATGACGCGGCTGTGGGGATGAGCCCTGGCCGCCTGAGCATAATGCAGCCCAGTGGGCGCCCTCAAACTGAGCATACCAAAAGGTTACCTTGTACGAACCCAATTGTCACTTGGCGGCAACACCGCTTAAGCATTTAAGTAATCGTCGGAGCCTGACCTTGTGTCTCGGCAAGCTTGGCCTTCATGAGCCCGGCGCCTCCCGAGGCTCGGGGCACTCGCTCAGTCCTGGCACCTCCTCCAACTTCTCACAACGCCTAGCCCGGTAATGCCTGAGCATGGCCCGAGCGAGGCACTGGAATGCGGTGCCCGCATTCGCCAGGTTGAAGGGCATGCGGATGTAGTTGAATGGGTAGACCATGCCGCAACCGGCACGCGTCGACCATAATATGTCCTGGGATGTGGTCCTGTTGATCCCGAGAATGTTGACGTAGATGTGCGACATGTCACTCCAGCCAATGATGGTGATTGCCCTTGGTGGTGCAAGACAGCCCCCGCCTTGCTTGGCTTGTGCTTCCTGAAGCTCCTCAATTTCCCTGGTGATGAATTCTCGTGAAGTTGGCACCTCGCGCCGTGCTCCTGGCTTGGGTAGATGCGCATCGGAACACGCCTCCAAGTGGTGCTCGAACGCCTCCCTCATCTCACCGGCCAGGTCGGTAGTTTTCCGAATGGAGGTCCCCGAGCTTGACCCAAGGGAGGCGCCAAGCGCGCCTTCCTATGCGAGGGAGGGAGGGGCTTCGGCCATAGACACTGAGCCTAACGCAGCGTCCTTAGAGGTCACAACCCCCTGGCGCCCCTTGGAAAGGAGTCGTTTCTTCTTCCTGGGGACATACTCGCGAGGGAGGACATCCCCTTCGTTGTCTGAGTGCTCGGACGCTGCGGCATGGTAGGCATGCTCGAGGGAGCAAACGACATCCTTCTCATCGCTTGCGGCGATGATGACGCCACCACTCCCAACATTTTGAGGACATTGTAGCCATGATGAGTCACCGCCATGCACTTGATGAGGTCTGGGTACCTGAGGATCGCATTGTACGAGAGGTAGATGTGGGCGACGTCAAAGACGATGCACCCGCCAAAGGTGACCGGCTTGAGCACTTGCCCGATGGGGACCGTGGAGCAGTCAGTGGCTCCTGAGGAAGGCTTGGTTGGCATGAGCTGGTCATATGACACCTGGTTGATGAGGGTCTTGGTGATGAGGACATTGCTCATGGTAAATGTGCAGAGCAAGGGGAGCGTGCTCGCCATGGCTAAACACCTGAGTTGATCCCTTGAGTCAAAGGTGATTGCGCACTAAAACCACTTGAAGGGAAGTGCAGCCTTGGGCTTCGAGAGATCTGCGTTCACTTCCCGTGGGAACTGCTTGAAGATGCGGTTCAATTCTGGGGCTGGGGCGCCACCCAGGATGCAAGCAATTACCCTAACCTCCTGGAAGCCCCCAGCCCCGTCATTCTGCAAGTCCTCTTCCTTCCTCCTAGGTGACGGAGGCAGTGGGGGTAGGCTGGTCTCATGAGGGTGGGCCTCACGAGGCTGACCACAACGTGACCCTTACGAAGGTTCGTCGCGCCAATAGTCCTCCCGAGCTTGATCGCACTAGTGGTCTTCCCGAGGCTGGGTTTGCCACTCTTGGGGCGGGTCTCGATCGTCCCAACGGCCTCCTCCGCGTCCTTAGCCATGGTCGCTAGGCCCAGGGCGCCGGCCTAAATGATCATCACGGACCACCCTGAGCTCCTGGCAGTCGATTGTGTTGTGGCAGTTGGTGCCATGGAAGACGCAGAACGATCACCCTCCCGCGGGGGGTTCCTCATCTCGACAGTGCTTCGCCTCAGGTTTAGCTACAAGCACCGTGGGGGCCTTGCGCTTCGCCTCCTTGGTCTTGGTCTTCTTGTCTTCTGGTTCCACCTCCGGGGGCTCGCGAACTAAGAGGCGGCCCTGTTCGGCCTTTGCGCACTTGTTCATCAGGTTGAACATCTCTAGGGTTGAGCATAGTTCGTCGTTCATGGAGAGCTCCTCCCTCATCCTCAGGTCCCTGATGCCATCGGTGAATGCGGAGATGATGGCCTCCTCCGACGCCCTCGGGATCTTGAGGCACACAATCGTGAAGAATTATAGGAACTTGTGCAGGGTCTCACCCTCCCGCTGCTTCACACACCGCTAGGCGCTCACAGTGAGTGCACGATCGCGGTTGCCTTGGAAGTTGCCGAAGAAACACTTACGCCGGTCATCCCAAGAGGTCACTGAACCCTCTAGGAGATTGAGGAGTCAGGAGAGTGCATAAACTTTGAGCGCCATGGGTAACCAGCTAGGCATGACTTTGTCAGCTGCACCAGCTGCCTGGGTGCTTAGCAAGTAGAGCTGTAGAAACTCGGCGGGATCTGGGGTGTCATCATAGCGAGGTGGTAGGTAAGGCTTGAACTTCTAGGGCCACATAGCCGGATGGAGTTCCGAGGCAATGGTGTAGAATACCACTCGACCTGGGGTGTTGCGCGCACGGGAGGGACCTAGTGTTGATGCTCCTGCGCGACTGCGTCTAAGGGTGCCTGGTCGCGGTGCTGATACAATGGCGCAGGGAGCGCACGCGTTTCTGCACGCGGCCACGGCACCACCTGGCAACTTACTTCATCCCTCACCCTTGCCTGGTGACCGCGCAGATTGTCGCGCAGGTGTGCTTCATGCATGTGCTTAGGGTCGACATCGTGCTGGGGAGGAGGAGGCAGCGCATCATGGGCCATGTCGTCTGCTAGAGAGGGATGGGGCCGGAGCGAGTAGGAGAGCGCTGAAGCGTCGCCGACGGCACTGATGAGCTCTGTGATGCGCCCGAGCCAGTCGTCATGGCGGTCAGTTGCAGGGCAGTAGCGCAACAGCTTGCGTGCCATGGCAAGTGTGCCCATCCCACGCGCCATCCTGGGATGAGCTTTGTAGGATGACCCACTAGATGGAACGGCCGACGGAGTTGCGATGCGGCCGTCGCGCCGCACGGTGATCGGACTTGTGGCGGCGTTAGCCACATGAGAGGCGGACCGGCACACGGCGGCGCAGCCCATGGGTGTTGTCTGAGCGACGCAAGCAGCTCGGTGCTCAGCGCGGGATCAATGAGCGTCAGCCATCAGAGTGGTGAAGCTGAGAGAGAGTGAGGCCTGAGGAAGACTTCAACACGCCCCCTACATGGCGCGCCAACTATCAGATTTCAGGCTCCGTTAAACCCAAGAGAGTTTGAACATAGGGGCCTGTGCAAAGAACCCCAATAGCTTCGCCCCTCCTAAGGTCACAACCCGGTAACCTAGCTCGAGGAACTCGCACGAAGACGAGGAAGAATATGGCACATGAAGATTTAGCCAGGTTCGGGCTGCTGCAAAGCGTAAAACCCTACTACTGCTTTGGTGGATTGCCTCACGAGAAGGTTTGTGGATGAACTAGTACAATGGTGACTTGCCTTGCGAGGGCGCTCTGGTGGTCTCTCTTCTCCTCTGGTCTCGCTCTTCTATGGAGCAGACTAGCCTCCATTTATAGTGGCACTGGTCCTCTTCCCTTATCTCTATGGCGGGAAGGGATCCCACAATGGCCAAATTCAAAGGGGGCAAGGGGTACATCCTTATACTGACAAAAGGTGGTCTTCGCCTGCAAAGTAGCTATTGGTGATGTAGTGGTGGGCTCGGCGATGACAACCATCCAACAGGTGCCGTTGTCTCGGTCTTGTTGCAACGGATTGGAAACCTTCGGGGGTGCTTTGGAACCTGTGTACGTTCTTGCTACCTTTGCACCAAAGAGGAAATGGTCCCGTATGGCACACTAGTGCTCTCTTGGCCCGCCTTGCATCATCCTTGGTCTCCTGAGGCCAAGTGTTGCATAGAGATCTCTGCCGCTTGGGAGGGACCTGCGGAGGCCTATTTCCTATGGGTCTTGGCACTGCTGTCCTCACGAGATCTAGGCCCTTGCGAGGAACTTGTCTTGAGTGGGCCACACTGGGCCGTACTTGGCTTTGAAGTGGGCCATGCTATCGGTGTCAAAACTGGCGGATCTTGGGTAGGGGGTCCCAAACTGTGAGACTAGAATCAATGGTAGCAGGAGACGAAGGGGACAAGGTTTCCCCCAGGTTCGGGCCCTCCTATGGAGGTAAAACCCTCCATCCTTCTTGATTATATTGGTGATATGTGGGTTACACAATTTATCTTCCTCGATATCGAATAGCTAACCCTAGATGAGTTGTTCTCTGCCTACAACCTAAAACCCTCCGGTTTATATAGACACTGAGGGTACCTAAGGTTTATACATGGTCAGTTACACGCCGAAGAGATAACCATGACTATTCACTACATCAAACATGGAGGAGAAGACGCGATTCCCAAAGCTTTGTTCATGGAGACAAGGCCTTTGATCGATCTAATATTCGGTAACTGGTCCACATAGTCTGGCCTGTAGAAATAGGTCGGCCTCCCGAGGACACCTTAACCCAGGACTCCCTCATTAGCCCCCGAACTTGCCTCCAATGCCAAGGGTATTTGCTTCAGTTGTGTCATGCAATCAGAGTCTTTGGCTTGCAAGGTGAGTTCTTCCCGCCGAGTTTAGTTTGGCGTACGATGACATGTAGTTTTCTGATTAGAGGCACATCCGAATACTGTATATAGGCTGGCCCTAAAGGCCATACATCAGGGAGTAAGACAATGTCCCTTGACGACTTTTCTGACGTAAGGTCACGGCCCACCACGACCGCTAGACAAGTTGTAAAACTTGATTCGCGGTTCGAGGCCGTTTCCATTAACACGATCTATCATGCCCCGTTTTTTACGGGATATGTTTAATCATGCATGTCCAATGGCATGCACATCTCGGGAAGCGGAGGGATTCATGGCACAACAAAGGGAGGCCAAACAGCGATAAGCCTAATCACACTTCCCATTCGCCTCCTCCACTTCCCCATTCTTTTGAGCCTCCAAAGCTCAGATATAGGTTTTCCACCACCCCCCTTCGAGCTCATCCATGGCGGGCTCCGGCCCCAACGGTAAGTGGGAGGCCTCCACGGTCACCGGCTGGGACATTTGGCCCCTCAAGGACGTCGGCTACCTCCCCACAAACATTCCCCACCGTGCATCGGAGAAGGACCAAGTGATCCCCACTCCCAAGCCAGACGAAATGGTGATCCTCCTCCCCCACTTCATCCGGGGACTGAGCTTCCTGCTCCACCCCTTCGTCAGGGGACTCATGTTCTTCTATGGCCTCGACTTCCATGACCTCCCACCGAACTCTTTCATGCACATATCAGCCTTCATCCTTGTCTGCGAGGCCTTTTTGCGAGTCAAGCTACACTTCGGTCTTTGGCTCAAGGTGTTTAACATCAAGCTGAAGTGTCTCGTTGGCGAATACACAAACTGTGGCGGGGTTGTCATCGGCAAGATCACCCGCGTCGTATGGCCATCCGGCACCTTCATCGACGCCATGTAAGTATGGCAAAAGGAGTGGTTTTACATCACTGATCCAAGGGAGGAAGGCCAAGCTGCCCCAACCAGATTCAGATCCGGTCCCCCGACCAGATTAACCTCGTGCCTCCGAAAGGGCCTCAACTGGGGGGTCGAGTAGGGAGGTGGGCAACCTGTAGAAGCGCATCGCATCTATGATCGAAAAAGACATCGCGCTGACCAACGTGGTCAAGGTCATGCTCCGGCGGCGCATCCTCCCCTGCCGGCGCCGGGATACACCCCTGTGGACTCGTCGGCTTGATGATGAGCCCACGATTCACCACCTCTTCCAAACTACTCAAGGGAAGCTATGGAAGGCGCTTTTCAAGTCGAAGAAGGATTGGCCAGCCGAGGAGGAGGATCGGGGTCTTCCCGCTAACAAGCCTTCATCCACGGTACCGCATAGCTTCATTTGATCAGGTCTATCTTTCACCAAGAAAATCCAAAACATTTTTCCGATCACATTCTACAGAAATGGCTTAGCAAGGAAATGGGTGTCGACTGCGTGGCACCTCAGCCCAAAGACATCAGGTCCGGGCTGTTAGAGGAGATGCTCGTCAAGGCGCCTTACGCGGCACCCGCGAAGAAGGAGAAGAAGAAGAAACCAGGACGCGAAGGCCTTTGCATCAGGGACCAGCAAGAGGCTATGTCCGAGCAGACCCATGCCTCCTTCAATCAAGAGGATCATGAGGGTGAGGATGAGGAAGAGGGGGAGGGCAATTCCCCCCTCGCAAGAAAGAGAGTGGCATCATTGGACGCCATGAAGTACCTCCTGCTGCCCGAAAAAGGCGCACCAGGGCAGATATCCTTGTCTGACGACAGCTTGGGCTCAAATACCGACTCCGACGACTTCGAGAGGGTTCCACGGAGGAACCTAAGGTTCAAGCCCCCTGCTCGACGCTTAGGATCCGAAGACTTCTCTGGCTGTCATTAATAAGTTTAAGGTTTACTAACACACGAGAACTTATCGTCTTTGCAGCGCACCACACGTCCTCTGCACTAATCAGGTATCGGACGGGGAGACCGCTCCTAACGACCTCGTGGAGAGCGGGAATACATCACATCCCACTCCTCCGGGCATTGCGAAGGACACCGCAAAGGTGTCATCCTGGCATGCTCCTTTGGAGCCGGGCGCCAGCAATGGGGGAGACGACATCATGGTCGGGGCTAATGCCTCGGCCGCCAAAGACCGGGGGTAAAAGCCCACTCGGATACTAAGGGGGTCGGACGAGCGGATGCTCAGTCCCCTCCAAGGACATCTCCGGAGCGCGCCATGCCTCTGGAGGCAACAGTTCAATCCCCGGTTGGTGATCAAGTTATCCTATCTCCACCGGCACCAAGGACCGATGGGTGGCCAGTCATGGGGGAGGCTCTCTCGAGCGCCTCCATCTCTGAGGAGCACCGCACCCTTATGGGTGCAGTATTGCAAAGCATTCAGTCCATCGACAACGGGCTGAAGGAGGCCTTCAAGGGTCTCCTGACGGGCTTTCAGGTGAGCCACACGACACTCTATTTGCAAAAAATCAATTTCTTTTTATTATTATATACATGGCAGCCCCTAAGCCTTAGGTGAGTTTGAAGAATAACTCCCCTAGGGTTCAATCATTGATCACTTTCTGAACTATATGTTCAGAATGTTCTAACAGCCTGTAAGAGGACCGGACATAGGATCGGATTGATGACAGTTCGAAAGTATTAAACCCATGTAACCTGACAAGGATTTGTGCATTACAGGCTTCGTCATCGATGGCGGCAAGGTGCTAAGCTGGACGAGCTGAATCGGAAGCTCAAAAGCTACAAAGAGAAGCTTGATGCTCTCAACAAGATATTTAATGAGGAGCAAGGTAAGCGTAAGTCACCACCCGGAAACTTCCGGCGTACTATTGTCAATGCAGTTTTTCATATTGGTAATGATCAAACAGCCTTGACGAAGGAGGTAGAAAAGTTGAAGGCCGAGCTACAGCAGGCAAAGGATGAAGCGGCGGCCGAACAAGCCGCTACCAACCTTTCAGCTTTGAGAGACACCAACGACAAGCACGAGGCTCGGGTGCAGGAGATCCAACAGGAGCTCAAGGACGCCAGCCACAAGTGCGAGGCCCTTGAGCAGCAAGGCAAGGAGCTGGCCACCAAACTATCCACCCTGACAACTGAACTCCAAAAGGAGAGGCTGGATAGGAGGTTCTTTGAGGAGCAAGTCCTCCAAGCGAAGGTTATAACGGATGGTAAGACATACTTACTTTAGTGTGTCTTCGGGGATAGCAAGTTCGAGTTGCTTACCAAAGTGTGGCATTCCTCAGTCTCCTGCTCCGACCTCCAGAAGAGCGTAGCGGACGCGAATCAGCTCTATGCTTCGTGGGAAGAAGGAGATGAATCTCCTCTATTTTGGGCTGCGTTGGAAGAAATCAAAGAAATACTGGCAACCAACCCCATACTCACGGCACCAGGCACCGGTGAGCCCATGTTGTTATACATATCAACCACCAACAAAGTCGTCAGTGCGGTACTCGTCGTTGAGCGAGATGAGGAGGGACATAAATTCCGGACTCAGAAGCCAGTATATTATGTGTCAGAGGTACTAACGCAGTGCAAGTCCAAATACCCACATTATCAAAAGATAACCTATACAGTATTCATGGCATCGAGGAAACTCCGACACTACTTCCAGGATTGCGCGGTAATGGTGGTATCGGTAGTCCCCTTGAATGATATAATCAACAACAGGGACGCCACCGGTCGCATAGCCAAATGGGCTATTGAGCTCCTTCCCTTCGAAATAACCTACAAGCCATGTCGCGCCATTAAATCTCAGGTACTGGCAGACTTCTTGGCCGAATGGACAGAGGCCGAGCTCCCCAAGGAGTATGGCCTATACTCCCATTGGACGATGTACTTTGATGGATCAAAGACCTTGGATGGTTTGGGGGCTGGAGTTATCCTCATATCCCCCATAGGCGACAACGTAAGATACGTGTTGCAAATCATATATGCCGACTCCAACAATGCTGCCGAATACGAAGCTCTTCTTCATGGTCTTCGGATGGTGGTGTCGATGGGCATACGGCGCCTAGAGGTATGGGGAGACTCAAATCAGGCAATATCCCAAATTAACGGCAAATTTGATGCCAAAAATCCGAAGATGGCGGCATATAGAAACACCGTCCTCAAGTTATCTACTTGGTTCGAGGGGTTGGAATTCCACTACGTTATCGAGACAACAACCAAGCCGCCGATGTACTGGCCCGTATAGGATAAAAGCGCGATCCCGTCGCGAGAAACACCTTCTCGGAACAGCTTTTTGACCCCTCCATAGTTTGGCAGGACGACGATAATGGTGCCGGTCCGAACACGGCGAACAAAGTAGTTACCCCCATAAACGAGCCAGATGATGGCATCATCGGCGGCTCAACTATGAAAGAGATGCCTTGGCCCACGAAGTAATGGCAGTAATTGCATCATGGACAGAGCCCTTCCTTGCTTACCTTCTCCACAAGGAGCTCCCCGACGATCAAATGGAGGAACGACACATAGTTCTGCAATCCAAGGATTACAAAGTACACGAGGGTGAGTTATAAGAGAAAAGCACTACCGGAGTATTAAAGTGGTGCATATCCGAGGAAGAAGGACGGGAGCTCCTCGCCAAAATTCATGCAGGCATGGGCGGACATCACGCTGCGGCATGGTCACTTGGCGGCAAGGCTTTCCGAGCTAGTTTATTTTGGCCTACAGCTCAGACGGACACTCGGTCACTTGTTCAACATTGCATTGGGTGTCAACTCTTCGCGAATCAAAGTGACATGCCCCCTACAGCTCTTCGAACTATTCCGATCACTTGGCCCTTTGCGGTCTGGGGGCTAGACATGGTTGGACCCCTTAAAGGGGAAACAAGAAAAATAAATACCTACTGGTCATGGTTGACAAGTTAACCAAATGGATAGAAGCAAAGCCGGTTAAAACGGCTAAATCCGGACCATTGATCGACTTTATATCTAGTGTAGTACACCGTTACGGTGTCCCGCATAGTATAATAATGGATAATGGATCCAACTTCACGGCCCAAGAGGTCAAGGATTGGTGCGCAAAAATGGGCATAAAGCTTGATTACGCATCGGTCTATCATCCGCAGACCAATGGATAGGTCGAGCGAGCAAATGACCTCATTATGAGCAGCATCAAGCCACATTTGGTACGATATCTTCATGAGTCCTACTGTCATTGGGTGGAGGAACTCGACTCCGTTCTATGGGGCCTATGTACCACCCTGAATAGATCAATGAGCTACACACCGTTTTTATGGCCTATGGGCCAGAGGCAGTTCTTCCCTGTGATATTATCCACGACGCACCAACGGTGTGCATGTATGACGAAAAGGAGGCCGAGTTGGATCGGTAGGATCACTTAGACGCCTTGGAGGGGGAATGGGACATAGCTCTAGCTCGATCCACTCTTTATCAATAGCAAGCTCGGCGGTACCAAAGTAGGGAGGTCAGGGCAAAGGCTTACAACGTAGGAGAACTCGTCCTATGGCTCCCAGAGAAACAGAAGCACAAACTCAACCCCAAATGGGAGGGTCCTTTCATCATCGACAAAGTGCTCACGGGAGGGGCCTATCATTTGCGGAGTCCATCCGATAACCGCCTTGAACCGAACCCATGAAATGCGGCTCGTCTTTGGCGCTTCTACGGATAAGCCGGTGTCGTCTAAACTCCCCTATATCTTTTCCTTTTCATTATTTTTTGCCTTTTTTATCTTTTTCCTTCCCACTTTCTTGTTCGATAGGGGAAATTAATTTTCATGCCCTATATTCGCCTGAACCAATCTTGTACCACAGATAATCGGCATACACCATAAAGTGTTAAATCCGAACACGGCGCGTGGGGGCTTCTTTCAAGTAGCCAAAATTTTATTTGCTCGTACTTACCAATTGCACATGTTTCTTTTTTCATGTTTGAGCCATCGTATGCATCAATTCGAACTAAGAATTTGCCAAGAAGGGTTACCTCGCTCTAGTGGTTACTCTCTACGTTCCCGATTGTTCGGCTAGGGAATAAAGGGAGCACCTCTGCGATTGTTACGACTGGGTCATCCGGACACGTACCTCAGAAGGGTGAAGCCGAAAGCTAGCTATCTTACGTAGACAATTGGTCGGCTATGATGGAAATGCATTACACGCCTTTGGCTGCTATTACCGTTGTTTGGGTCTTTTCTTCCCAAATAACAATTAGCCGCATTCTGCGAGTATGCGGATTTCTATCTACGCTCTTAGTAGAACCCCGACGAAATTTATCGATGGAGGTACTATTTTCATTGGAAGATATTTCTTACGCTATGCCATAATATAACATATCTTTCCGTGTGCTTTCTGTCTATTTTCTCGACATGGCCAGATTGCCTGGTTCCCCGAATACAGTTCGCTTTTTTATGAGAGAATAATATGGAGGAACACTCCCGAGCTCTTCGCAAGGGAGGGAGAAGCCGATGGCTGGTTAAGACAAAGTTTACAACACGAATTGTTTATACACATGTACATATAGATTACATGTGCGGTTGTTGATCGATATCATTGATTATTGTGTTGAGGGGCAGTCTCCTTCCGAAAGACGAGCAACTGGCATCACCTGGTCATGTACCAAGTGGAGTGGCACTTCTTTTCCATCCAATCCAATAGGACCAACCCGCGCCATATGCTCGGGGTTTAGTGTGATAAAACGGGTTTTAACCATGGCCCATGCCTCTCGGGCTTCCTCGCGGCAGGCCGAAGTCTTCCACATCTCGACCTACCCCGAGCCCCCCCCCCAAATCGATCTACAAGTGCGCCTAGCCATTCAGGTGGCTGTTCGGTGGGCCATAGTGACTTCACCATCCCTTTCATCATCTTTTGCACGCGCTTATGGAGAGATGTCATCTCCTTCAATAGGTCCCCTTGGTACGGTTCAATCTCCTCTTCAGGATGTCCGGACAGGAGACCTGCACATAAGGTAACATGTGTGATAACTATCATTCCCTGCATCGGAAATACTTACTGATAGCAGAATTGTACTTACCGAATACGCCCCTCTCCAGCTTTCAATTCTCTTCTTGATCTTGGGCCAATTGAGTCTTTAAAATCTTTATTTCCTTGGCCTATTTTTGTATAACGAGGCAGCCAGCCTGATGTTGGGTGACGGGGTTATTACCCCTGGGTAGGCCAAAGCAAAAGGGTTCTCGCCCCCGCTTCAGGAAAAATCATGTGACCGGCTGTCTCAAGGCCGGCTGACGCACGGCCAGCAGGCTCGCTGCCGATTGGATCACAGTCGGCTCTCCAAAGAGCCGGTTGGGCCACGAGCGGCTGCCTCAAGGACAACTCTCTCGTTGACCTTTGGGAAAGAAGGCTTCCGTCCCATCCAGCTGTGTGCGGGTACAGAGACAAGACAAGAACCCCACGATGGGCCCCAACGTGGCCATAGTGACCGCTGAGGCGCGGGTGCGTGTGGCTACAGTTCAGCCGGTCGTACCACTGACCTTGGCCGGCCGCGACTGGGTGGGGCAACAGTGCCTGCACGCCTTTGCCCACTCTATTACCTGCCTCAGCATGGCTAAAGTGTAGCTGGTCATACGGGAGACTTCAGCCGGCTGGCGCAAGACGACGCTGCTCGGGCGGCCCATGCCATAGCAGGTGGGCGCGGGCCAATCGTGAAGCCGGCTGGCGGGCCCCAGTGGGCGATGGGACCACGCATCCAGTGGACCCTACGGACGACGAGACGGCTCAAGAGTCGGGATCCCCTGGCCAGTCGGGTCCCCCACTTTGTACCCTAACAATATTGTAAGTCGAGGGTTGGCCCATAAAACACCCCAAGCCCACCATGCAACAGAGAGAACAGGGTCACGCAAACACACCCACGGGACACTTCCCACACATTCACCAACGTACTGAGGAAGGCGAGCCTGCTGCTCCCTCTTCCACCTCTAGACAACAGCTCCAGGAGCAATCTTGTAACCGTACCCATCTATCAACTAGACCAAGCAGGACTATGGGTATTACCTCCCACGGAGGGCCCTAAGCCTGGGTACATCGCGTGTCACTACCGCTGGTGCCTAATCCCACACCCGAAGCCCATCGGCATCCTCTGGCCCCAACCACCTTCCATAAGACTACCCATGGCATCCGTCGTGAGAAAACGACGACAGTTGGCGCCCACCATGGGGCCGTACGCGGCGCCGGCCGGAGTCACGCTCTGGGCGGGACCCTTCACCACTTCCCTCGTCCGCCGCGCATCCAGACGGAACCGCAGGATCGTGGGGCTTGCTCTAGCAGGACCTGCGGGCAGTGCAGTCGACCCCAGGGTTGACATTGACTCGCTCGTCAAGTGCGTCGGAAGGCTGAACCTCGCCGACGCACCGGCAGCCGACGAGTACCCCGGCCAGGTGCACGACTACACCAACCCTCCCACGGCTGTGGGCACACTCGCGGCTGCCAAGTCCAACGCCCCCTATGTCAGGGTGAATGTCATATCTTCCACCACCTTGTCTGGCCGAGCGCCGGCAGAGGCCAACACCGTTGCATCCCGCGTCGGCACCTCCGATCTGCTCGGTGCGGTCCTTCGGGGCCTGAGCACCCCCATCGCTCCAATGACGAACCTCGACATCGCCACGGCTGAGCTAGAGGTGGCTCGCCCCCTCCTGCTCGAGGACGCCAGCGCCCTCGTGGCCACCCGGTGCCACATGGAGGATGCTCAGTGGGAGTACGCCTATACCTACGGTCTCACCCCGACTGGCATCGAGCCCAGCCGGATGGGGGGTTGTGCAAGACCGCGGTCGTGCGGTCGCCGAAATCTTGTGCGTCAACATGCTTGTCTTCGACACCCACGCGGCCAACCTGCGGGCCGCCAAGGTAGCCTACGAAGATCTGGCCACCTTGGAGGGCGAAGAACGTGTCGCCCGTGAGCTTCACATCAAAGACCTCATCGACGCCATCGACGCGCAGCAGCAGCAGCTCGCGGCGGGCGGAGTCGCATCCGAAGACCCTCGGCCCAAGGGCCAGGTCACTAGGACTGCTAGCGATCAGCCAGCTAAGCACACCTGCTCCCCTCGCATCTCCAGCCGGCGGGTCGAGGCAAGCAACCCTCGGTGCTCCTAGCAGCCGCGGAACGAGCAGCCGGCTGTGAACAGCCGGCGCACCAACAACCTCGCTTGCAGCAACCGCCGCAACGAGGCGCCGGCTGCCAGCAGTCAGCGCAGCCGCGGTCACACATCGCCTCCGCGGCACGAGCCGGCATGGTCGGTCCCACCTGTCATCCGCCCCGAACTCTCGGCCCAGCTCGGACAACGGTCCCCCACAGCAAAAATGACGCCCGTCTTCGCATCGACCGACTCGCACAGTCGGCCCTCCTCGAGGAGGAGGGCTCGATTGGCCCGATATGTTTCGTCCCTCGGATCCGCAGCGAGCCATTCCCGAGCGGCTTCATGCTCCCCCGGGGACACCCGGAAGTACAATGGGGCCGCCAAACCCGAGGATTGGCTGATCGACTACACCACCGCAGTTGGCATCGCCAGGGGAAACAAGTGCGTAGCTGTCTGCTACACTCCCCTCATGCTGATCGGTTCGGCCCGCACCTGGATCAACAGTCTAGCAGCCGGCATCATCAATACCTGGATGGACTTCGAGGAAGTGTTTGTCCGCAACTTCACTGGCACCTACTAGTGGCCCGTCCGCCCCCGTGAGCTAGCCATGTGCATTCAGAGGCCAGACGAGTCCCTCCGCGACTACCTCACCCGATGGACCAGGCTCCGCAACTCATCTAAGGGGGTGCACGAGGTGCAAGACATATAGCACTTCATCGAAGGCTGTCGCGACCAAGGAGGACAAGTACGCCATGGCCAAGGAGGACAAGCTCCTGTGCTCTGAGCCGTCTACAATAGCTGAGCTCATGACCAAGGAGGACAAGTACGTCATGGCTGACTCCACCATTTGGGTCAAGACCACTCGCATGCCAAGGCAACACCAACGTCGGCGGCGTCCTGGCCGGCTGTCGACAACCGGCAGTCGCAGAACAACAAGCGCAAGAATGACCAGCCCGACTCCCCCTATGGGAGCCGGCAGGTCGCCACCATCGGGGAGTGGGAGCCGGTTGACCAGCCTTCCAATCAGCATCAGTGCACTAGCAAGGCTGCCTCGCAGCCCAAGCTCATGTTTGACCAGATGCTCGAGCTCCCCTGCAAGAACCACTCTGGGGCTAAGCCCTCTACACACACGCTCCGGCAGTGCAGCTTCTCTCAGCGGTTGGCCCAGGGGGACGGCCTTCCGGCCCCCTAGCTCCGCCTGCCCTTGCGCCGGCACTCGCACGAGCTGACGCCTCGGCATGGGCTCCGGCTTCGGCCCAGAACGATGGTCGCTTGCACAACCAATTCCCCAACCAGGATGTGTGCTACGTCGTCTTCACCGGTGAAGAGACGGGCTCCATCATGAGGTGAATGCCACCATGCCAGCAACTCCCCAGTTCATTCACTGTCCGGAGAAGACGGTCACCTGGAGCCGGGCAGACCACCTGGATGTGATCCCGACTCCTGGCAGTTAGGCCCTGGTCCTCGACCCCACCATTGCCACCGAGAAGCACACTTGCCGCTTCACGCGGGTGCTGATTGATGGTAGCAGCAGCATCAAGATCCTCTACCTCAACACGATGCGCAAGTTGGGGCTGAAAATAGATTACCCGCAGGCGAGCGAGACGGTTTTCAATTGCATCGTGCCGGGAAGTCATGCTCCCCTGTCGGCAAGATCAAGCTTGACGTCCTCTTCAGCAGCCCCGGTCACTTTTGCCGCGAGCCGGTATAGTTCGAGGTAGTGGACCTCAAGAGTCACTACCACGCGCTGTTGGGCCAACCGGCTCTTGTCAAGTTCATGGCGGTCCCACACTACGCCAACCTCAAGATCAAGATGACGGGCCCAAAGCGAATCATCACCATCGCGGGTGACTACAAGATGTCGATCGAGTGCCTTCGAGATGGTAGTCGGCTGGCCGAGGCCCTAGAGATAGCCGAGGAAAAGCGGCAGCTCGATCGGCTCGTGGCCATTGCTGCCAGCCAGGCGACCGTGCCAGCTCCTCCCTCGCAGTCGGGCGGCGAGGCCTCTTTCCAGCTGTCCAAGGACACCAGACAAGCCCCGCTCGACCCGGCCAACCCCGCGCAGTGTGTCATTATCGGCTCCCGCCTCAACAACAAATAGGAAGGCATGCTTGTCGACTTCCTCTATGAGAATCGAGATATCTTTGTGTGGTCCCCCAAGGACATGCCGGGTGTTCCGAGGAAGTTCGCCGAGCACAAGCTTCACGTCTGGCCGGACGCTAAACCGGTCAAGCAACCCCTACACCATTTCTCCGAGGATAAGCAACATATTATAGAAGAAGAGATCTCCCGGCTGCTCGTAGCCGGCTTCATCATGGAAGTATTCCACCTGGACTGGCTGGCCAACCCAGTCCTGGTGCTGAAGAAGAACAAGACCTAGCGCATGTGCATCGACTACACCATCGGGAACAAGGCGTTCCCCAAGGACCTATTCACCCTACCACGGATCGATCAGGTCATGGACTCCGCGGCCGGCTGCGATTTGTTGTCTTTCTTGGATACCTACTCCGGCTTCCACCAGATCAAGATGGACCCGGACGACCGGCTCAAGACCTCCTTCATCACGCCCTCCGGGGCCTACTGCTACATCACCATGTCCTTTGGCCTGAAGAATGCAGGCGCTACCTTCCAGCAATGCATGCAGAAGTGCCTCCTCCCTCAGATAGGCAAGAACATCCACGTCTACGTCGACGACATCGTCGTCAAGACCAAGAAACACTTTATCCTCCTCGACGATCTCTAGGAGACCTTCGTGAACCTTTGCGAATACAAGATCAAGCTCAACCCGGAGAAGTGTGTCTTCAGCATCCCAGTCGACCAGCTCTTGGGTTTCTTCGTGTCTGCTCGCGGCATAGAATACAACCCGGAGAAGATTAGTGTGATCGAGCGCATGCCCAAGCCGACCCGGCTCCACGACGTCTAGAAGTTCACCGGCTGCCTCGCCTCCCTCAGCCTGTACATCAGCCGGCTGAGGAAAAAAGCTTTGCCCCTCTATGGGCTCCTTCGCAAGACGACTCTGGTAGAGCCGGTACACATGAAGAAGCCGTGCATGTTGGAATGAACCTACGAGGCGGACGAGGCCTTCCGTGGCCTCAAGAGGGCCATCACCAACGCCCCCATCCTGGTCGTGCCCGCTGAGAAGGAGCCATTGCTCGCCTACGTCGCGGCAACCACGTGTGTCATCAGCGTCATCCTGGTGGTCGAGTGGCCGGAGGAAGGCAAGTCCCTGCTGGTCCAGCGCCCCATCTACTACCTCAGCGAGGTCCTCTCCGCCTCCGAACAGAACTACCCTCACTATCAGAAGATGTGCTATGACATTTACTTTGCTGGCAAGAAGGTCAAGCAGTACATCCAGGAGCACACCATCACTGTGGTGAGCACGGCCCCGCTCGGCGAGATCATCAGAGGCCGGGACTCCACCGACCGGATCGCCAAATGGGTCATGACCCTCGCCGACCACAAAATCCTGTACGATCCGCGTACAGCCATCAAGTCCCAGGCGATGGCCGACTTCCTCTTCGACTAGGCGGAGACCGAGTTCGTACCGCCTCCTCCAGACTCCACGCATTGGCGCGTGCATTTTGATGGCTCGAAGATGAGGATCGGCCTGGGTGCGGCATAGTCCTCTCCTCTGCAAAAGGTGACCAACTCAAGTACGCACTATAGATTCATTTTGCCACCTCCAACAATGTGGCCGCGTACGAGGCGCTCGTCCGTGGCCTCTGGCTCGCCTAGGAAATTGGCATCAGGCGCATCCTGTGTTTCGGTGACTCCGACCTCATGGTGCAGCAAGTCTCTGGCGAATGGGACGCTAGAGACGCCAACATGGCCAGCTATCGCTTCCTCGTCCAGCAGCTCATCGGCTCCTTCGAGGGTTGTGAGTTCCACCACATCCCGTGGGCGGACAACGAGGTGGCCGATACGCTGGCAAAGATCGGCTCCACCCGGCAGGCCATCCCAGCCGGGGTCTCCCTTGAGCGGCTGCTCAAACCATCGATCAAGGCCTCCTAGGAATTGGAGTCCATCTTTGTGCCCGCTACGCTGCTAGCTCGTCAACAGCTCCGGTTGCTCCCCCGGCATCTTCGCCGCCGGCTCCATCAACCTCGGCTGCCTTGCCGGCACCAGCTCCACCGGTCCAGCCGGCTGCATCCGATGCGGCTGGCTCCGACACCATGGCAGTCATGATGATGATTGACGCCCCTCCAACTGCCTCCAACTCGGGGGCCGGCGAGCCGGTCCCGCGGGCTGATCATCTAGGCTCGGGGACTCCGGAGCCGGCCCCCGTCTTGGCTCCCTCCTGGGCCCAGCCCATCCTGGCGTTCCTTCTATGCGGCGAGCTCCCTCTGGACGAGGCCACAGCAAGACTACTCCAGCGTCGAGCCCCGGCCTACAACATCATCAACCGCGAGCTCCTCCATCACAGCACCACCGGCGTCTTCCAACGGTGCGTTGAGCCGGAAAAGGGTCAGGAGATCCTCCTCGACATCCACCAGGGCGAGTGCGGGCACCACGCCGCCTCCAGGACCCTGGTGGCCAAGACCTTCTGCCATTGTTTCTACTGGCCGACCACCCTGGAGGAGGCCAAGAAGTTGGTCGACAAGTGCGAGGGCTATCAGCGCTTCAGCACGCAGAGCCACCTACTGGCTACAATCCTCCAGACCATCCCCCTCTCGTGGCCCTTTGCCGTCTGGGGGCTGGACATGGTGGGTCCGTTCAAGACCGCACGAGGCGGCATGACGCATTTGTTGGTGGCCGTCGACAAATTCACCAAGTGGATCGAGACTTGGGCGATCAATAAACTGGACGGTCCGACGGTCGTCTGGTTCAGCGAAGATATCACGGTTCGCTACGGCACCCCCCACAGCATCATCACCGATAATGGTACAAACTTCAACAAGGGCACGCCAGCACGTTTCTGCTCCAAGCAAGGCATCCGACTTGACCTGGCTTCCATCGCTCATCCATAGTCAAATGGCCAAGTCGACAGGTCAAACGGCCTAATCCTGTCTTGCATCAAGCCCCTGCTCATAACGCTGCTGGTAAGGTCAGCCGGCTGCTGGATCGATGAGTTACCGGCTGTCCTTCGGAGCCTCAGGACCACGCCCAACCGGTCGACCGGCAACACAACCTTCTTTCTCGTGTATGGGTCCGAGGCGATCATCCCGAGCGACATCAAATTCGATTTGCCTCGGGTCGCCCTGTATACAGAGAAGGACGCGAAGGAGGCAAGAGAAGATGGCTTTGACCTACTCGAAGAAGCATGCGAGTTGGCCTTGAGCCGAACGGCCATCTACCAGCAAAAGCTCTGGCACTACCACAGCAAGCGGATCCGGCCACTCTCCTTCCGCGAAGGGGATTTGGTGGTTAGGCGGATCCAGCGAATAGCCGGCCAGCACTAGTTGTCCTCCCCATGGGAGGGCTAGTTCATCGTCAGCAAGGCACTGCACAACAATGCGTACTACCTGATAGATGCCTAGAAGTCGTAGAAGTGCAAGAGAGACGCCTTTGGCGAGGAGACGGAGTGCCCGTGGAATGCGGCGCTCCTCCGCCCGTTTTACTGCTGAAAAACCAGTGTATGTATGTATATATCCCTCTTCGGAGCTTATGAATGCAATGGGTGCCTCACGTCGGCTCTTGGGGCACACAGTTTTTGTTTTCATCCAAGGTTTTCCTCACTCACCGGCTCCCGGGCTCGGGGGCTCTCCGGCTGGTGCTAGGCCTCCTCCCTCGAAACTGACCAAGTAGTGTCACCTAAACAAGCCCTCCCACCCCTCCCAGATACAGACCGGCTCTCGGCTGTCCAGCTGATGGGGCCTCGGGGTGACAAAACTTAGCACACATGAAAAATCTATCACAAGGGGGTTGCCGGTTAGGTCTAGCTGGACCACCTCCTCGCTTCTGGTGCTCAACTTACCCAAAAGACTCTCACGATTCCCAAGCTCAGAACCGGCTCCCTCGAGGCGGACGCCCCATCCCAGCTACAGACCAACTCCCGGCTGTCGGGCTAGCGGTGCCGAAACCAAAGGGGAAAAGGGGCCGAGCAGACGGAACCATGGGGGCAAAAAAGGGGTAAGGACGAGCTGGCACGCATGATAAATAAACACATTAAGCATTCAGAGCAAAAGTTAAAGATATTAGAGGCCGCCGGCTATACATTCATTACAATACACCCTTAGTGGGTGGAAGTGAGTCTAACATGCAGCGAAAATAGAAACAAGTAAGATGCACGGGGGCTTAGGCAGCCGGCGCGTCGCCAGCCGGAACATCACCAGCCCGCGCGTCACCAACTACCGCGTCACCAGCCGGCTCGATGTGCGGACCGAAAGAGGCCGCGGCCTTCAGGTCAGCCTCTGTGGTCCCCGCCCTCTCGTCGTTGCTGTCGGCGCTAGAGTTGGTGCTTTCATTGGCGACCTCCTCGTCCTCCGGACCTTGGGGTTTGCCGAAGGAATCCTTTGCAACCGACTCGCCATCCTCGCCGAGGGCCGGAAGGAGCTCATCCGGGTTAGCATACGAGGCAAGCTCGTTGGCCCGGCAGACTAGGCGGTCTCGTGTGCTGCCCGCTCCTCCTCCGGCTCATCCTGCATGATGGCCAGCCGGTCCAAGTCGATGCCACGGTACCACAAAGTGACGAACCAAAGCGCCACCTTTGCGCCGGCTCGAGCCGCGGATGCTTTACAGACCTCAATCCGGGCCACGACATTCTCCAGCCATAACGCCACGTGGCTCTCCGGAGCCCCGCAACCCGGCCATAGGGCGGTAATGACCTCCTTGTCGGTTGTCTTCAGCCGCTCCATGCTGCTCTCAAGATGAATTAGCCGGCTCTCCATGTTGAGCCCAAGCTCCGCCATGTCCCATCCGACATTCTCCTTGATCTCGCGCCCGTGCTCCCGGACATAATCCTAGTGTTCTATCACGGCGCGCTCGACATGACACTAGGTTTCCAGGAAGCGTTCTGGAAAAGCAACTCAAAAGCAAGAACAACACAGCCGGCTGAGAAAGAAAAAACCAAGACTTACGTTGGAAGGAGTCGTCCAGCTCCAGGGCGAAGTGCAACGACGAGTCCTGCTCTGACGCCAGCGCCGCCTCTGCCTCAGCGAGGGAAGCCTTGCTCTCCTCGAGCGTCCTCTTGAGGCGGGTCACCTTGTTTTGGAGGGTGGTGGTCCATTGGGCCACGTCAGCCGCCTCCTTGGCGGCCTTCTCCTTGGCCGCCTCCTCCCGCGCCACATTGGCCCTCACGCGGTCTTGAGCCGCCTGCCCATCCACCAGCAGGGTGCCTAGCCGGTCCCTTTCCAGGGTGATCACCTGGACACTCTGTGTCATCCGCCCCCGCTCGGAGACCGCCATAGACTACTCCTCCGGAGGATGGTCAGCTCCCTTGCAACGCAAAACCGGCATCGATTAAAACATTTCAGACCCGGCCCGGCTGCCAAGAAACCGGCCCGACTCCCGGGGGATACACGCCCCACTGGACCAAGCATACCTCGGACCCTCGTTAGGTCCTCCAACCGGTAAAAGCCATGCTTGCCGCGGTTGTCGATGGTGACCGCCTCGTCGAACCGCTCCTGCTGTCGGGCGTTCCCCGCCTGCCATAGGACACCAAGGTTAGAGTATGCACGAAGAGATCCGGCCCGGTTTCCCCATAGCCGGTCAGACGGCCCGCATCTCGGGGGATACAAATAGTGGGTGCGCTCGTGTGCCCCCATTGAAAAATTTGACGAAGACAAGCGAGGCCTACCTCCGCGTGCTGCAGGGTGTTGTCGGCTGCCTCCGTGAACCGGGCCAGCTCCTCGCGGCACCGTGCCAGGATGTTGGCCAGCTCCCCAAACGCCAGGACCAGGCCGCTTGCCCGTAGAGGCGGGATAGCGGGGATGGTGCCAGCGCCTCCCAGTACTGGATCATGTCCTGCATGGACCTCCGAGGACGGCTCTCCTTGCCGCTCGCCCCGCTGTTCGTCACGACGCTGGCCACTCGTGGAGGGTTGAGAACGGCGAGGGAGCGGGAATCGGCTCCTGGCTGTCCCTCGTTCGGCGCCAATGCTGCCTCCCCCTCTGGTCGGCTCGGAGCGATGATTGTGGCGGCTGGCGTATCCGTCTCCACGACCGGCACCTCTGGTACTGCCTGCGGAGCGACTGGGGCCTCCGAAACGTCGACCTCTGTCGGCTCGACGGCAAGCGGCATCGCATCCAGCACCGCCGGCCTAGCATCATCGTGAGCAGGCTCCGTGGCCGGCGCCACCGGTCGAGCCGTTTCCTCCACAGGCGAAGGCGTGAACGGTTCCATGGCCCCCCCTCGTGGCTCACTCAACGAGGGCCTCGACATGCGAATTGACTCCGCCGCCGAGTCCGATGCTCGCGCGGGGTCCGCGGACCTCTTGCGCCTCCCACCGCTCGAGGGCCGGAGCGTGAGGGCCTGCTTGGGTCTATGGATTTCGAGGCCCATAGCTCCACGACCCTCTTCTTATCCTCGCGCTTCATGGCCTCATGTTCGTGGGCTAGCTAGCTGGAGGCCTTCGTCGGGTCAACTATCGCACGTCATGGAGCTCGATGGGGTCCCTGGGGCAGAAAGGACTCAAACAACTGCCAGCACATGACCCAGAGAGGAACCCACCCATTGGATGGAACACTTACCCGGTGACGACAGGCAGAGCCCGCCTGGAGCTCACCGGCGGCTTTGACATAACTGCCTTCACCCGCTTGTGGCCGTCGGCTCCTCCTGACCCGGCCTCTTCCCCCGGTTGGAGGTCCCAACCGTCCGGGCACACACCGGCTGCTCCTCGTTCCGCCTAGGCGAGCCCTGCTGAACTGTGGGGGGAGGTGCGTTCAGGATCCAAACATCGTCATCGTCATTGTCATCGTTAGTCCAATCCCTGATTGCGGAGCCAAGGGAAAAATCATCGACTGCGCTAGGCCCTCCGGCTCCCGCGTCGACCACCGCGTTGGCCTCTCCCGAGGAGTCAACCCCCTCTTCGGGCACGCCACCCTACTCGTAGTCCTCGGAGTCGGACTGGGTGCACTCCGCCTCGAAGATCTAGGGGTGCGGGCCGTCCAACGTGTTCTGTCGCACAAACAACTGTGGTCAGCGTAGAAAGTCAGATTGGGATCCGGCCAGAAGGGTTCGAAAAAGAAAGGTCACCTCGGCACAACATACCAGGGGTGCCCGGTGGTGCCGGTTGTATGGCTCCTTGCCAAAGGCCGATGTTGCCGGCGCTAGCCGGAAGGTCGTGATGGCGTTATCCGCCTCGCCACCTGTGTCGGCGTTAGGTCGATGGTTGTCAATCGGCAGGGGTCCCGGCGGCCGGACATGTCACAGATCCATTGCGACCTGAGCTGGAGAGGCAGCACCCGGCATGCAATGAAGGCGGCCACAAGTTACGCGGCAACCATCCCTTTCCTGCTCCTTATCTCCACGAGCCGGCCCAGCTCTTCGAGCGGGTCCCGTAGGGGGCAGTCCCCGACCAGTTCTTGCCGGTGGATGGGACGTTGACGTATGCCGGCAGCCGTATGTAGTCCTGCAGCGGGTCGGCGTTCTTCACGTAGAAGAACGTCTGGTGCCAACCATTGACGGAGTTGACCAGGCTGAAGTGCGGGAAGCATGAGCCACGTCAACACATCACCGCGCCCCCGATGGCGAATGACTCCTCACCATTCCTCAACGCCTTGAGGTAGAATAGCTTCTTGAAGAGATCCCCGAAGGGAAGCATCCCCAAATATCCCCCGCACAGCGTCACGAAGCCTGCAATGTTGAGGAAGGCATTAGGGCCAAGGTGGTGCTGCTGGAGGTCGAACGTGTCCAACATCAGGCAAAAGAAGAGATGAACCGGCAGCCTGAACCCGCGCGAGAAGTGGCTCGCAAAAACGACGTGCTCCCCTGCTTGCGGCTCGGGCACCACTTCGTCGACAGGCGCACGGGCGACCACGCGCTCCATGGACGACAACATGCGAGCACGGTGGAGCTCTGCGATGGTGGCCTCCGTGACGATGGAGCTAGCCCAGCTCCCCGAGCGACCTCCGGCCATCGCAATGTCTGGGCTGCGCAAGAAGGCCAGTGGGTGGAATGGCGAGCAAGAAGAGCGGCGGCGCGTGGGGAAACTGATAAGACGAAGAAGAGGAAAACCGAGGGGGCAAATGGGGAACAGTTACCTTCGCCCCTCGCCCTCTCTCCCTTTTTAACAAGGAGGCCATGCCCAGGGGAGTTGGGGAGTAACTGCACCCACTCCCCCGGTATCTCCGCGCGTGCGTGGGCACACTGGGCTGCAACCGCCTCGTCGGGGCGCAAAATATCTCGGCCAGCGTGCTGAGGCCTACTGGGCTACACCCGTGGCCTGACAGTCCAGGCCGAGGGCGACGTCCTATTTGCCCGAATGTGCGGGCCCTATGGCATCATTACTCAATGCGTAGCAAGCGGTGGGCCAGGCTAGACCCGGAGCGGCGCATCGGAACCCGAGGCGTCAGGAGCAGCTACCGACCCGGCTAGCCATTCGGCTTCGTGCCGGAGGCGGACACCACGTGGAGGAAGCCGCCGGATCCCCTCTCTCCGGCAGACATGGCCCCCCCGTTGGCGTTGGGGACTACTGACGAGGTTATTACCCCTAGGTAGGCCAAAGCAATCGGGTTCTCGCCCCTGTTTCAGGAAAAATCATGTCACCGGCTGTCTCACGGCCGGCTGACGCATGGCCAGCAGGCTCGCTGCTGGCTAGATCAAGGCCACTCTATCGTTGACCTTTGGGTGAGCATGCTTCCATCCCATCCCGCTGCGCGTGGGTAGGGTGACAAGAAAAGACTCCTATGACGGGCCCCAACGTGACCACAGTGACCGCTGACGCGTGGGTCCGCGTGGCTACAGTTCAGCCGGTCATACCGCTGACCTTGGCCGACCGCGACTGGGCGGGGCAATAGTGTCGGCACACCTCCACCCACTCCATTACCTGCCCTAATGTCGCAACCCTAGCAAGTGTCCTAGGTTAGCATTGTGTTTGCATTATCATTCATCATCATTGCACTTGAAATGGGGAGAAAGAAAAGAAACCCCAAGCACTTAATGAAATAAAGAAATTCAAGTTTAGTGAAATTTCAACAAATCCAAAATTCCCATCAAAAATGTTCCCTATGTCTATAAATTTGGACAAAGTTATATTTGGGGTCATTTATAATACTTGCACATCAGAAACAATTTAAAGATAATGATAAAGCCTCTGAAATTGATAAAAAAACATTATCGTTACTATTGTTTTCAAATTAACGTGAAACTTTTTATACAAGTTTGAAATATTCAAACTTGAATATACAAAAGTTTTGGAATATTTTGAAAAGTTATTTGGACCTGCAACAAAAATAAACAAAGGTCAGGAAATAGGAAAAACAAAAAGAAAAGAAAAGAAAGAAAGACTTACCTGCTGGCCAAGCACTGTAGCAGGCCCGGCCCAGGACGAAGCGTTGCCAGTCGTCGTCCTCCTAGCGCCAGAAGGACGCGCGTGCGTGGTCGCCACGCGCGGGCACGCGCCCGGCCACCTCCTGCTTGCCGCCGAGTCGGTGGACACGTGGGAGGCCCCCGAAGATCCCTTTGGATCGAGCCGCCACTCTCTCTCTCGCCTTGCTCTCTCCATTCCTCGCTCTCTCTCTCGTTTCCCCCCCTGCCGAGAGCGTCGCCATCGGCGCTGGTAGCTCCAGCCGTTGCCTAGCCCCCCTAACACAGCTAGCAGCTCCGCCATGAGCCCCTGAAGCCCCTCGATGGAGGAATCGAGCCGGAAGCCCTCTGCTTCGCCGTCATCGTCGAATCCCCTCCGCCGGTCGCCGTGGGTCCTCGTCGTCGTTTGGTGCCATCCGGTCGTCCCCGAGCCCGCTGACCAGCTCCTCGGAGTCCCTGTGAGCTCCGCCCCCTTCTCCTCGCGTTCCCCCTCTCTTTATCGTGCCCTAGGACGCAAGATCGCCGGACCCGAGTCCACCCCGCCGGCGGCCATGTCGCCATCGAGCGAGCAGATGCTCTAGATCGCGCCTGTGAGCGTCTTCGTGCTCGTGCTGCTCCCAGGAGTCGCACGCGCCCATCAGCCGGTCCATTCTGTGCCCCGTAGTGTAGTTGCCGTCGTTGCCGAACTCCGGACGCCGCCATGAGATCGTTTCCGGCGAGCTTCGGTGACCCTGCAGCCTCCTGTGGCCCCCGTTGGATGCGGACAAGCGAGGGCTACGCCCCGGTGCCCTCAGCTCCCTAACCCGATGCCTCTAGCACATCTCCGGCGAGCTCCCGCCGTTCGGATGGTCGCCGGCGACGCCGTCCGGTGACGATGACGTGGCATCATCATTGGCAACTAATTAGCCACTAACTAACTCCTTGGGTCGCTGACAGTGGGCCCTACTAGATTAATTAGTCACGATAATTAATTAAAACAAAACTTTTTAGTAATGAGTCAATGACAGACGGGCCCCACCGGTCAGATATGACCTGGAGCGGGTCTGTTGACCAGCAGACGTCAGGATGACGTCACGCTGATGTCATAATTCCATTTTCTTATTTAAAAATAATTCTAGAAATGTTTAAAACTTTGAAAAATCATATAAATTAATCTATAAGTGAGATGAAAATAATTTATATATGAAAATTTATCAGAAAAATCCAATGAATCCAATGGTGCTATTCTCATGCATGTTAGAGCAACCTAAATAGGTGAACATGGACATTTGTCAATAGGTTAATATATGGAATTTGAAAGGAGAACAACTTTGAACCTATATTCAAATCTGTTTTAAATTGACATGATCACTAGTTACATTAGCTCACTCATGCATATTACTATGCCATGATCATGCATCATATTGTTGCATTTGCTTGTATTGAATGCTCTTATCTGCGTTGCGGGAGGCCCTAATCCGGAAGATACCACCCCATATCCCGACGAAGGAGAGAACTCCTCCGCAACTCAGCAAGGTAAGCAACCCCATTGATCATTCCGACAACATCCCACTCTCTCGCTCATGCTCTTGTTTATCGCATTAGGACAAACGATCACATGTGAGTCATATATGATAGATGATCCTATTCTTATGCATGACCAGATCTTGCCATAGTAAATAGCTAAACCTTGCAACCTAGCATACCTGGTAGATGCTTGTGCCATGATGTGCTTAGCTTACTTTGCCTGCTATGCTTGCTATGCTTAGAGTTGTGTCAGGTTTGTTTCATCTGGGTGATGAACCGGAGTGAAATAGTGTTATCCGATGTGATGAGCTCATAATGAATACGATCTGGTAAAGGTAGCGATGAGAGGCTATGTAGCAGTACATAGTGCGTTGTCTCATTGGTGTCGTTCTTAGGAACTGGGTTCTGTGTTTGTGATCCAAGACTAGTTACTACCACATGCTGGGCCCTGAAATATGACCCCGCTCGACTTATCAGTCGCTTAGTCCTTGGTCCAGGTATTGCAAGTAGTTCCTGGTGTTTATGGCATGCTGGAGGCCGTGCGTAGCGCTGACCCTCGGGGTGGGTTACGACGCGATAGGCGGTGGCACGGTGTACCAAGGGTCACCCGAATCGTGGGCTTGGGAACCCTGCGCACATTGTTTGGGACCGTAGCGGAAACTTCGGCCAGACTTCCATGCGGGTTCAGTCTCAAATAGGCGATAGCCTGGACTAGAGGTCTTATGTGATTGACGGTCGTGGTCGACTCCCTTGCTGGGCATCCGCTTGAAGGTTGCTGAGGTGCATGGTTTTATGGCACACAGCGATAAGCGGTGAGAGCGTGTGTGAAGAAGTACACCCCTGCAGGGTATGAAACTATTCGGATCTGGACTACTTGGAGAACTTATGTTGTTCATAGATAATCAAATGGATACTTCTAAAAATATCAAGACAAGTGTGAGTACCGTGGATGGCACTCTTCTGGAAGGGGAAGGTGAATCCATGGTGGTGTATTGTGATGGAGATAGTGGACTCATGTGCGACAACTAAAATTGTAACAAAGAGTTTAAAGCTGAGTAGTGTAGGTTAGCCATGAGTCAAAGCTGGCACTTCTGCATGTACTCCACCACCCCCTTTGTTGATACATGAGCATAAATAGACTAGGTCTGTTTTAAAGACTTGCTGAGTACGATTGTACTCATCCTTGCTTAATTAATGTTGCAGAAGAGAACCAGGACCCATCAGGTGGGTTCTATCTAGACGTTGACGATGCCGAATAGCTGGTGTCCCAGCTACGATCTTGTTCGTGTGGTGGGTTGTAGATAGTCAGGACGTGTGCCTCTTTTCTATTTCGTCGTTTGTACTCAGATAGCTTAAGTTTCCGCTGGCTTGTATGAACTTGTTTGTATGACTTGAGTATTGGATCATGTGTCCCCTATCTGTAAGAACATATTCTGCAAGGCTCGTCTGAGCCTCTTAAGTAAAAGTCATGTTGTTGTATGATTATGTTGTGATGCCATGGTTGTATCTATGCATATCGGGCATGTCGTGCGTACGTGTGACGTGCAACAGTTTGTATGTGATCCGACACCTAGTCGTGTGCCTTTAGTAGTAATCTTTACGGTAAACTACCTCTTTGTGCTTCCACCGGGCCATGGTAGCTTGCTACTGCTCCAGACACATTGATTGACCGGCATGTATCCTTCTTTGCTGTTGCGTCTGTCCCTTCGGGGAAATGTCTCGCAGTGTAATGGAGTCCATGTAGCTTGTTACGACTCGTCTACGTACAGTGATGACATCCGTGTCTCGCGGCGTAATGGAGTCCTTGTAGCTTGCTATGACTCGTCTACACACACTTGAGACCGACACCTGCATTGCTGGGTTATGTATGCATGTTTCCGTATGGATGTGCCACTTGGGTTCTATGACTAGTTATGTCGGCCCGGGTTCTTTGTTCTGTGATTGCCAGCGACATGTTCACATACGTGAGCCAAAAGACGCAAATGGTCCCGACCAAGGTAAGGCTACAGCTGTGGAGTTACCGTGCGTGAGGCCGCAAAGTGATGTGACTTGTTACAGTATGGAATCATATGACTTAGGATCGGGGTCCCGACACCCGACGTGGCTATAGTGCAGTTGGTTGTACCGGAGACTTCGGCCGGCTGGCTCAAGACAACGCCGCCCGGGCGGCCCGTCCCGTAGCTGGTGGGTGCGGGCCAATCGCAGAGCCGGCTAGTGGGCCCCAGCGGGCGATGGGAGCGCGTGGCCGGTGGACCCTATGGACGACGAGACCTCTCAAGAGGAGGGACCCCCTGGCCAGCCGGAGAGGCTGCCAGCCGGGTCCCCCCACTCTGTACCTTAAGAATAATGTAAGCTGGGGGGTGGCCTATAAAACCCCTTGAGCCCCCCATGCAACTGAGAGAACAGGGTCCGCACACACACACACGGGACACTTCCCGCACATTCACCCACATAGCAAGGAAGCCGAGCTGGCTGCTCCCTCTTCCACCTCTAGAAAACATCTCGAGGAGCAACCTTTTAACCATACCCATCTATCAACTAGACCAAGCAGGACTAGGGGTATTACCTCCCATGGAGAGCCCTGAACCTGGGTATATCGTGTGTCACTACCGCTTGTGCCTAATCCCGAACCTAGAGCCTGTCGGTGTCCTCCGGCCCCAACCACCTTCGATAAGCCTTCCCATGGCTTCTATCGTGAGAAAACGACCACAATGGGATTCTGCATACCTCTGAGAATCCCGGGCTTCTTCCAGCTGCCTTTCCATATGTCCTATTGATTCAATTGCTAAACGGAATCCATATGTCAGGCACGATGATCTAAAATGATTAGAAGTAAATGCATACTCACCATGGGCCTCTCACGTGAAACTCTTCACTTGTGCTAGTTCGTCCTTCATGGATTGCACTTCCGTGCGGCTCACCTCGAGGGCCTTGGACAATTGCTCAGACTATTGTTTGAGGCCTGCGTCAGCAGTTAACCAGTGTGGAGATCCTTAATTCGTTTTTCTGAATCAAATTAAGGCTCGAGGGCTACTAGGCTTACACAAGTATGCGGATTCTATAAAATCTGATTTCTTACCTGGATGTTGGTTGTTATCAGCTTCATAGCTTCCCTGAATCCAGATCGGGCGGCCCTGAGGTGTGCATCCACCGACCATAGGGCACCAAACTCCTGGTCAGGGAAAATTGGGTGTCGCATAGCCTCCAATCGATGCCGATTATGCATGGCACTCTCCACCTCCTATTTGGTGACGGATACTTCGTCAATAGATTTTGCGGGCGCCAGATTTGCCATGGGAGCTTCCGTAGCGGAAGTCGCATGGGTCGTGGCCCAGGAGCTTCTGGCGTCCCTTGACACTTGGTCAGCCCCCTCGATAGAAGAGGATTGGGTGTTTTGCCTAGGTATAAAATGATAGGCTATGAGATTCTACTGACTACACCGACAAAACGGATATCCGAACAATGTACCTTCGTGATGAGCGGACGGGTGGATTTGTCCCCATGTCCGGCTTCTTCATGGGGTCCTGGTTGGCCTATGATTCAACCGCGGCTTCGGCTGCTGGCGCATGGTGCGCGGATCGGTGATGCTTCGGAGTTGGGACTGGGACGTCTGGGGCGCTCTTGGTAGCAAACCTCTTGCAGGAGGAATTTTCTTCCTGCCAGCGGATGGAATGGAGAATGACTCGGTGTAATCGATTATGATAGCCACCGGGGTCTGGACGATGTTGTCCTAGAAATAGACTCCATTTTTGATGTCAAGGAGAAGATCCAGGTCCTCATTGAAACCCAGATCGTTGTCGCGTGAATGGTTCTCGAGTTGAGGAGACGCACTGTTAACTGTCTCGACGAAGCTCCTCCATTCTTGTTCACACCAAGACCTTGGTCAAATATAGTACGGAATAAAACCCAAACTATTTCATGACTGAAAAAGAAAGGCTTACCTGTTCTATGGGATTATGGGCCGAATACCCTTCCTTGGTTGAATGCCGAATGAAGTCTTCTTGCTCTCCTTTGTATAGGTAAGCATGTGCGTCGGCGGACGCCGTTGGATTGGGAGGAGCTAGTTTTCTGGAGCACGTGGCGTCACTTGTCCTGTTGTACCTCCATAAGGGGTGTACCCTCTGTTGGAGGGGATGCACACACCGGGAGATGGCGGCAGCCATGACATCAATCATGGTCAATCGGTGGTGGGCAAGCATCCGCACATGTGCGGCCAGGCATTATACCTCGGCGCTTTCCTCCTGATATGAGCTCTTGGGGCGCCACTTGTACCTCTTCTGTGGGAGGAGGTCGGAGTATTCGGGCAGACCTATCCGAGTTGGCTCGAACAGGGGGACATCTTCAATATAGAACCACTCTGAGGTCCATTCTTTGGATTTCATCGGTGTGCCTGCCGGATTCCCCGTTCCCTCTATGTGGCATACTTCGGCCCCGCCGACCTCTAAGATTGTCTTGTCCCGAGTTCGGGGGCGAGGTAGAAGTATTTCCTCCACAGGTCGAAATGAGCTTTGCACCCTAAGAACATCTCGCAGAGGGCGACAAAGCCCGAGATGTGTAGAATTGACCCTGGGGTGAGGTGGTAGAGCTGGATCCCGCAAAGTTCTAGTAACCCCCTTAGGAATTGGTGGGTTGGAAACTCAAGGCCACGAAGGAGGAAGGGGATGAAGCAGACGCCCTCCCCTTGTTTGGATTAGGGAAGCGCTCGCCGGAGACCTCATCACCATAACAGAGCAGACCTGCGCGGGTCGCCGCCAGATATGATGATGGAAGATACCCTTGGGTCTCCAGGTTACGGAGCTGCAGGAATGTGACAGAGCAGCTGGTCCATTTCCCTTGGTGGAGGCCGTAAGGGCATGCTAAGGAGCTGGGAGCATTAGCCATGTTTTGCTTGGAGCTTCCTCTAGGATTTTTCAACGAGAGGGAAGAAGAAGATGTGGTATGAACCATGATTTTGTTTGGTTAAATGGGTTGGTGCCTCCGTATCTGAGGGGTAAGATTGTAAAAATCGCTCACCGCTCGCCTCCCCACAAGGCGCAAAAGTCGAGGAACTTGGACAGTTATTATAATAATCCTACGCCCATGACGCCTGGGATCTTATCGAAGACTAGTCGGTTGCCGAATGAAGAAGGGTGAGGGACTCGCCTTGCAAGCCGAAGATGACGACATAAGGAGATTGACAGAATTAAGTCACCGTTGAAGGCTAGTCCGGGGGCTACCGAGGGAGTCCTGGATTAGGGGGTCCTCGGATAGCCGGCCTGTTGTTCATGGGCCGGATTGTGTGGGCCGCAAGGCAGGCATCGGATGATCAAAGACCGCCTACGCCAGATGGAAGCTTCGAGGAGTCGTGACGTATTCTCCAAGTTATTAGCCGTAGTTAGGCAAGTTATCTCGTCGGCATATAACCGACTATGTGTAAGGCTAGGGCACCCTCGGCATCTATATTAGCCAGAGGGTTTTAGGGTATGAGTAGGACAACTCATCTAGGGTTAGGCATACGATCTCGAGGTAGATCAACTCTGTAACCCCTTACACCATAAATATAATCAAGAAGGACATAGGGTATTACCTCCATTGGAGGACCTGAACCTAGGTAAACTCGTGTCCCCTTCGTCTCTTGTGACCGTCGATCCTAGTATCATAGTTCGGGACCCCCTTCTCGAGATCCGCCGGTTTTGACACCGACATTGGTGCTTTCATTGAGAGTTCCTCTGTGAGCGCCGAAGGAATTCATGGCTCACCCCGTCGCGAGTAGCGAGATCTGTATCGAGGGAGTTCTCTCCTGCGATCAGAGTTTCATCGGTAATGACATCTTGTCGCATGCCAGACCGGTTGGCCATCAAGGCCAGATCGGAAGGTTTCCTCCCAATTAGAGTATCAAGTTCGAAACCATAGAGTTCGTGGCTGATTCATGCGGAACACTCGTTCCAATGGAACCTTCAACCTTCGAAGAAGAACCTGTAAGTCCAGATGCTTTGACACCCAGGACATCGGGTCCCATGGTGAAACGGAACATGGATCCGCTTCTGTGCAACTCCGGAACCGTCACACCGCTTGATGAATCCACTCGTATCAGCGACACGCATCATGTCATCACCTCATTCTTAAACGAGTTGTTCAATCGGATCGAAGCTATGCGTATATCGGACTACCAGATTCCGATCTATGATCGGCTCAGTATCAGGCTAGATGACAGGGAGATTCATGTCCCTCCGGTCACCCACCTTGTCACCACCGTCAAGTGTCGGGCCATGGATTCTGCCCAACAACTAGAATTGAAAACCGTGTATACCCTGGTCCTCAATCTCCCAGACTCTATCGGTGAATGAGCGGCGAGGAATCACTCTAACAATAGACCGTCACCGATCCAGGACCCGACACACGATTTAGGAACGGCAATTCCGAACACTCGTGGCGACAGATAACTAATTTTTCCCACCCATCGCCCAAGATGATCTTCCAAGTACCATGCCAAAGCCCATGTCTTCAGACTTTAGGGATATAAAGCAAATAAAAGGAGAATCAGTCCATCACTTTTGGGCAAGACTCCTACTCGCTAGGAGCAGAGTCAAAGGTCTTAGTGAGCACAATGTAACGACAATCTTCATCCGTTATTGCCATGATGTAGGGATTCTCAATGCCCTGGCCCGCAGACGCATAAGCGACTTTTCGGAGTTATCCGAATTTGTACAGAAGTACTGTGGCATGGAGAGTATCTAGCAATCCGAATGATTGTTCTCGGAACCAATCATCCCCGAACTCCCTAGAGGAGCTCAGAAAAATAGGACACCTCCAATGCGGCCAGCCAGGTATGAACCCATCGAGCAAAGAAACAGGCCCCTTTCTAGGACCGGCACCGTCCTCGATGGACTCTTGGTTAAACCGTGCCCCATTCATTCCGTGTTGTTGAACACAAACCCTACTCATAGCCTTCAAGCTTGCTCGATCGTCAGGCAAGTCGCAAATAGTGGCGAGGCCATCCTCGACACACACCAGTCGAACAGGCGCTCTCCTTCGCCAACCGGATTTAATGACGAAGTCCTGATGGTCTATGAGACCTTCCCCTCAAGGAGCAGGCATAAAAGAGATCTTTGGGAGCACGAGCAAGTCTACCATGTGGTAGCTACTAGCGCATGGGCATACGTACAAATTACTTTCGGGGACACTGACCAGCCGCCCATCCTTCCCGGTCATTCACCGGCCGCTCTAGTCTTGAATCCCATCATTGATGGATTCAGGCTACATAAGGTGCTAATGGACGGCGGCAGTGGTCTTAACCTCATATACGAGGCCACTCTGGAGAAAATGCAGTTCGACCGATCCTGCATCGAACATAGCGATACAACCTTCCGGGGAATTATCCCAAGGAAAGAGGCACGTTGTTCCGGATGTGTCATCCTGGACGTTGTGTTCGGTACACCCGAAAACTACCGATCCGAAGAACTTCTCTTCCACATTGTCCCCTTCCCAAGTGGCTATCACGCCCTATTGGGACGTGACGGCTTTACAAAGTTCCAGGCTATACCCCATTACAGGTACATGAAACTCAAAATGCCAGGCCCAAATGAAGTGATCATGATCATCAGTGATCCGAATATAGCCCTTCGGGCCGAAAACAAAATGGCAGCACTCCCCCTCGAGGCATTAGCGGAAACTTTCGCCACCGAAGAGTTGACTGCGTGACGGTCGACAGTCAATAGGGACGACATGATCCTTAGCAAGAGGACCAAGTCCACTTCCTCTAAATCATCATATTTCAGCTGCATCCAATGTACCCCAATAAAACAGCGTCCATCGGAGCCCAACTCGATCCCCTTACAGATGAAGCATTGCGGAATTTCCTCCATGACAATTGGGACAGTTTCACTTGGCATCCTTCCGATATGCCTGGAATCCCACGGCGGCTCACCGAATATAGCTTAAACATTATTCCAGGCTTTAAGCCCGTGAAACAGACCCTGCGTCGCTTCTCTGATCCTAAACGGCAAGCCATGGGTGGATAATTAGCCAAATTGCTCGAGGCCAAATTTATTAGGGATATTAAACATCCCGAGTGGCCAGCAAACCTGGTAATGGTACCTAAGAAAGACAAGTCCTAGCGGTTGGGTGTCGATTTCAATGACGTCTACAAATCATGCCCCAAGGATCCTTTCCCCTTACCATGAATAAACCAGATCATTGATGCCATGGCCGGCCACGATTTGTTGTGTTTCCTCGATGCTTACTCCGGATGCCATCAAATCAAAATAAAGGAATCTGATCAAGCGGCTACTACATTCGTCACCCCCTACGGGCCATTTTGCTTCAACGTGATGCCCTTCGGGCTAAAAATGTCGGGGCTACATACCAGCGCATGATCCAAACCTGCCTCTCTACAGAGGTCTGAAAGACTGTCGAGGCATACGTGGATGATGTGGTAATCAAAACCAAACATGTCGACCAGTTGATCCATGACTTATGTCAAACTTTCGCTAATTTACGTGACTATGATATACGGCTCAATCCAGAAAAATGTGTATTTGGAGTTCCCATCGGTAAACTTATTGGATTCACCGTCTCCCATAGAGGAATAGAGGCCAATCCAGCTAAAATTCGTTCTCTATCAGAACTTGCAATCCCCACAAAGCTGAAGCATGTCCAGAGACTAGCCAGGTGCGTAGCGGCGTTAAGCTGCTTTATCTCTGGCCTTGGAGAAAAAGCTTTGCCGCTCCATAAGCTACTGAAACGGACCAAATTTCATATGGATCGATGAAGCAGCGGCTGCGTTGGAACAAATGAAAGCAATACTGGCAACCAACCCCATACTCACTGCACCAGGCGCCAGTGAGCCCATGTTGTTATACATATCGGCCACCAACAAAGTCATCACTGCGGTGCTCGTCGTTGAGCGAGATGAGGACGGACAAAAATTCCGGACTCAGAAGCCAGTATATTATGTGCCAGAGGTACTAACACAGTGCAAGTCCAGATACCCACATTACCAAAAAATATCCTATATAGTATTCATGGCATCGAGGAAACTCCAACACTACTTCCAGGAGTGCGCGGTAATGGTGGCATCGGAAGTCCCCTTCAATGATATAATCAACAACAGGGACGCCACCGGTCGCATAGCCAAATGGGCCATTGAGCTCCTTCTCTTCAAAATAACTCACAAGCCACGTCGTGCCATTAAATCTCAGGTACTGTGTCACACCCTGTGTTGATGGCACATTGTATGATTGGGTTTATTAAATTTGTAACGAATTAAAACTTTTTGAGTGCATGCTTGTTTGAATTGATGCTTGTTTGATTGCTTGGTTTGTCATGTTTGGCACTCTTAGGTTCTACTCCTATCCACCTTCATATTCCTTGATCCAAACTCCTTGCCCAATGATCATGCCATGTGAATAATGCTTAAAACTATTTTTATCAAAATTTATTTTCACCAAAAAGGATTTATTCAATTTAAGTCTAGTAAAACCCCTGAATTGAGGTTTGTGTTACATGTCCTCAAACCAGGAGGGATTTTCTTTCCCAAAGGCTTTATCTCAAATCTACTATGTTAATGACTTCTCAAAACCACCCATTATTATTTTTAAAGATTATTTTAACATTTTATTTAAAAGCTTTTTCTTAGGGCTAGAAATGATTTTTCCTAAGGGAAAATTACTTAAATGTTTCAAAAATATTTGAGAAAAATTAGAGAAACTCAGTGGGCATATATTTCCAATATATATGAGTTTAAACACAAGGGCTTGATCATATCATGGGCAAAAACCCCTCAAAACCCTTTCTGTTCAGATCAAACTTTTGAGATATTTCTATAAGAAATATTCTCAATAAATTCTAGGAAAATTCTAGCAAGTAACCACCATTATGGGTGATGATCGTGCAAAGTTCCATCCCAATCCAAGTTTGTTTTCTTCATGAAATCAACTCAAACTCATTTCTGTCCAGAACCAAATTTGAGCATCTTTACATTGTGAAGTATCTCCCCTTGGCCTAAAACCTTGTGGACATGCTCAAGACACCTAATAATGATGCTACACTAAGTGGTGCATCAAGGGTAAAAGCTTAGCATGTCTAGATCTATAGAAATCAGATTTTGTCAATTTCTAGGTTTTCTCAAAGCCCCATTGTGAACTTTCTTCAAACCTTCTAAAATTTGGTAACAAAGATTTTTTTTCCATCACCCCTTGATACTGTCAAATCTCATGGCAATGTAAGTCCATTAGCTTGCCCTAATCATCATCAAACACCTTCTGGCAGAGTTCTAGAAACAGAATTTTCACCTCTTAACTTTTTACCCTTGGCCCCTCCTTTTTACCACAACCCCTCCTAGTTACTGGCTATCTCCAGTAACTTGCCCTGGCCAAGACTCTATGACTAAGTGGGGTAAAACTGCCATAACTACCTCTGGACAACCCCTTTTCTACATCCTCTCTCTCATTTTCCTTCTATCCTAAGGCAACCAGAGCATTCAAAGCCCTATCCTAATTAGGAAAAAAAACCTAGACCCCCTAGACTCAAGTGGCCACGCTGGAGACGCCGTTGGCATGCTGGGGCATGCCAAACGCGCGCTCCAGAGTGCGCTACAGTGCAGACCGCACTGTAGCCGCTGCCCTATGGCTGCGCCCGACCGCCTCGGGCCTCCCGCTCATGCCGCTTAGTCCTCTCGACGTTCGTGCCACGTCCCCCACTGTCGGCCCATCCTTATCCCCCTCCTTCTCCCTCCTCTCGCATGCGCCGCGGCCGCACGAGCTCCGCCAACCCACAGGCTCGCACGCGCGAGCTCTCTCTCCCCCTCTCTCCTTCTCTCTGGCCATACGCGACGTCCAGGAGTGCCCCTGGCCTTCTCTCCCTCTCTCTCTCGTGGCCCCTGGCGTTGGCCACGTCCTCACCGGCGCACCGAGGTTCGGTGGACTCGCCCCCGCCTATATAAAGGGTCCCCGAGCCTCTCTCTCCCCTCTGGTCCCTCTCTCACCTCCCCAAAAGCCTCCCCGTGCCCCCCATTGGAACCTCCCGAGCACCGGTGCTCAAGATCGACCGAGGCCCTACCGCGGCGAAGCTCCGTCGATCTTGGGACACAGGTCCGCTCAGGCGCTCCCCTCTCCTCCGTTGACCCCGCAGCCGTCCCTAGATCATTCCCCTCTCTTCCCCGCTCGATTCGAGGCCGGAAACCCCATCTTCGTTCACCTCCAAAATCTCCCTCCGCCATAGGTGCTCGCTGTCGGCGACTCCGTCCACCTCCGACCCTCCTTCCACCTCCAGAAGACCGGCGGGTCATCGCCGAGCCCATCCCCGCTCTGAGATCTCCTCACCGTGCCTCCCCTCGCCGCCGGTGAGCTTCCCCTCCTCTCTATCGTGAGGAGGAAGAAGGAACCGACTGGTGGAGCCCATCTGTCGGCCCCTCTCTCCCCTCCCGCGCTCTCTCTCCTCTCCCTGAGCCGCTGGCAACCGGGCCCCACGCGTCAGGTTTGAACCTGACCGCGCTTGAGGCCGGTTCGCTCGCCGGCCGGGCCGGCCCAGCCCCTGGCCGCCCCTGGCACAGGATCTGGTGACCTTCTATTTTTTTATTTTTTGTGGGATTTGTAAAAATCCCACAGTGTTAAATATTTGCCCAATGCAAATATTTTCTCCACCATAATTCTTAGAATAATCCATAGAATTTTGTAGTGCTATTTGTAAAAATATTTCGAAAGGTTTTTAGTATTGATTTATTTTAAAACCTATAAAAGGCACCTTTTTAGCCTTTGTTATTTTATTTCATAAATGATTTTCATCATAAAACTTTAGGATAATATTTTTAGTATGACTTTAGGTATTTAACAGAGTAGGTGGACATTTTGTTAAGTAGCTTGAGTGTTCTGTTTGTGTGATTGTTTATTCATATCGTTAGTTTTCACGACGATAGATTGCGCCATTGATGAGGAAGTTGGACTCAAAGAGCTCGAAGACCCCGGAGACTTTGTTGAGCCAGGCAAGCAGCCCTTTGACCATGATAAGAAACCCCTTTTTATTGCATGTCATATAGAACTTTACTTTCATCGCATTGGTCATGTGTGGTGGTGTACCCCTTTCGGTGGGATGCCTCTGGTACATTCCGTGGATACTTGCATCATGCATGACCCTACCACCTTATGAGGGTTGATAGGTTGGGAGTAGTTAGGATGCTAGTAGACGCTACGTTAATGGGATGGGAATTATGCATGGTGATGGAATGAAATGATTTCGAGATCTTTCAAAAAAAACGTCGGGTGCCACTAATGCCCGAGGGAGATGATGAAATGGGTGACAACTTGAGGAAGAAGTGGTGTGCCGGAATAAGATGAGTTTGTGTTTTCGAAAAAGGATTAGATTTAAGGTCTGCTAACCGACCCAACATTACATGCGCAACCACAATACCCCTTACGGGACGGGGCTTTGTTGATTACCTTGGTGGGTACTGGCAAGGAGCCCACATTACTAGTGGCAAGAGTGGCGTGGTCACTCTCGATACGGGGTCGTATCGGTGTATGACCATGTGTTGTCTTCACAGGCACCGGGCACACCGTTGGTCCCTCCATGGATGGTACGATTAGAGCGAGGCTCGTGTGATGCACATCATGAGGGCTAGGTACCAATCGAGTGGACTCTTTGTTTAGTATCGCCAGGGGAAAGGCATTGTTCGGGTGCTTACCTCGAGTATGTTAAATACTGCGAGTCGTGGATGACAAGTTCCCCCAGTCTTGTGGGTAAAGTGTGCAACCTCTGCAGAGTGTAAAACTATTCGAATAGCCGTGTCCGCGGTCATGGACAGTTGGAGGTCCTTCTTAAACTACGTATAGATGTTTTCATGAATTACAGTGTGGGATGGATGTGATGGTGACAAGGGGTCACATGACCTAAGTCTGACAACTTAGCGTGAGAAATGAACTAAGCCCGATAACTTAGTGTGAATATGAGATGTTCAACTGATACTTATGATGTTACCTAGAAATTGTTCACATGGCTACTTGCTAGCTGTTGATGCATGCTCTCTAATTACTTGATCATGTCACTTGCACACAAAATTAGCTTTCTGCAAATTTACTTGCTTAGTGCTATATCATGCATCTTGTACCTTGTTCCACAACTTGGGTTGCTTGCGAGTACATTCGAAGTACTCATTGGCTTGCCACTGGTTATTTAATTGGCCAGGCATGGAAGAACAGGAGTTTCTCAAAGAGTTTGTTGGAGACGAACATGCAAACTAGGACGCTTCCCAGTCAGAATGTCTGTAGGTTAAGGCTGATGGCATGGGTTCACACTCGACCAAGATTTCCGCTACTTGTTTCATTTTAAGTGTTTGGCCCGTGTGACCCTATCTATGTAAGACTAAGACCTTCATGGTCGCTATTTGTGTAAGACGTTAAGTTGGATGTAAGACTCTTGATTATTCAGCTTCCGTGTGTTCAGCAAGCATTGATCTCTAGGATCAGTGTACACGTGCAATCGGTGATCTCGACTTATGAGTCGGGGTCCCCACATATTGGCAGACTTCTTGGCCGAATGGACAGAGGCCGAGCTCCCCAAGGAGTATAGCGCATACTCCCATTGGATGATGTACTTTGATGGATCCAAGACCTTGGCCGGTCTGGGGGCTGGAGTTATCCTCACATCCCCCACAGGCGACAACGTACGATACGTGTTGCAAATCATATATGCCGACTCCAACAATGCCGCCGAATACGAAGCTCTTCTTTATGGTCTTTGGATGGTAGTGTCGATTGGCATATGACGGCTAGAGGTACAAGGAGACTCAAATCTTGCAATATTCGAAATTAACGGTGAATTTGACGCAGAAAATCCGAAGATGGAGGCATATAGAAATGTTGTCCTCAAGATATATGCTCGGTGCGAGGGGTTGGAATTCCACCACGTTTTTCGAGACAACAACCAAGTCGCCGATGTACTGGCCCATATAGGAGCCGAGCGTGATCACGTCCCAAGAAACACCTTTCTAGGACAGCTTTTTAAGCCCTTCGTAGTGTGGCACGATGATGATAATGGCGCCAGTCCGAACACGGCAGACAAAGTTGTTACCCCCATAAAGGAGCCAAATGATGGCATGATCGGCGGCTCAACGACGAATGATACGCCCTCGGCCCATGAAGTAATGGTAGTAATTGTGTCATGGATAGAGCCCTTCCTTGCTTACCTTCTCCACAAGGAGCTCCCCGACGATCAAACGGAGGCACAACGCATAGTTCGGCAATCCAAGGACTACAAAGTACACGAGGGTGAGTTATACAAGAAAAGCACCACCGGAGTATTACAGAGGTGCATATCTAAGGAAGAAGGACGGGAGCTCCTTGCTGAAATTCATGCAGGCATGGGTGGGCATCATGCCGCGGCAAGGTCACTTGTCGGCAAGGACTTCCGAGCCGGTTTGGTTTCGCCTACAGCTCGGACGGACGCTCGGTCACTTGTTCAACATTGCATTGTGTGTCAACTCTTCGCGACTCAAAGTCACATGCCCCCTACAGCTCTTCTAACTATTCCGATCACTTGGCCCGTTATTGTCTGGGGGCTGGACATGGTTAGACCCATTAAAGGGGGAACCAAGAAAAATAAATACCGACTGGTCATGGTTGACAAGTTCACCAAATTGATAGAAGCAAAGTTGGTTAAATTAGCTAAATCCGGACCAGTGATCGACTTTATATCTAGTGTATTACACCGTTACGGCATCCCGCATAGTATAATAATGGATAATGGATCGAACTTCATGGCCTAAGAGGTCAAGGGTTGGTGCGCAAAAATGGGCATAAAGCTTGATTACGCATAGGTCTATCATCCACAAACCAATGGACAGGTCAAGCGAGCAAACGACCTCATTATGAGCGGCATCAAGCCATGTTTGGTCCGATCTCTTCTCGAGTCCGACTGTCATTGGGTGGAGGAACTCGACTCCGTTCTATGGGGCCTACGTACCACCCCGAATAGATCAACGGGATACGCACCATTTTTTAAGGTCTATGGGGCAGAGGCAGTTCTTCCCTGTGATTTTATCCACGATGCACCAAGGGTGCACATGTACGAGGAAAAGAAGGACGAGTTGGATCGATAGGATGACATAGACACCTTGGAGGGGGAACGGGACATAGCTCTGCATCGATCCGCTATTTATCAACAGCAAGCTCGGCGGTACCAAAGTAGGGAGTTCAGGGCAAAGGCATACAATGTAGGAGAACTCGTCCTATGGTTCCCGGAGAAACAGAAGCACAAACTCAACCCCAAATGGGAGGGTCCTTTCATCATCGACGAAGTGCTCGTAGGAGGGGCCTATCGTTTGTGGATTCCATCCGCTAACCGCCTTGAACCGAGCCCATGGAACGTAGCTTGTCTTCGGCGCTTCTACGGATAAACCGGTGTCGTCTAAACTCCCCTATATCTTTTCCTTTTCATTATTTTGTGCCTTTTTTGTCTTTTCCCTTCCCACTTTGTTGTCCGATGGGGGAAATTTCTTTTCTTACCCTATGTTTAGCTACACCAATCTTGTACCACAGATAATCAGCATACACCATAAAGTGTTAAATCCGAACATGGCACATGGGGGCTTCTTTCAAGTAGCAAACTTTTTTATTTTCTCATACTTACCAGACGCGCATGTTTCTTTTGTCATGTTTTAGCCATCGTATGCATCAATTCGAACTAAGAATTTGCCAAGTTGTTTGCCTCGCTCCTGTGGTTACTCTCTACGTTCCCGATTGTTCGGCTAGAGAGTCAAGGGAGCACCTCTACGATTGTTACGACCGGGTCATCCGGACACGTACCTCAGATGGGTGAAGCCGAAAGCTAGATATCTTACGTAGACAATTGGTCGGCTATGACGGAAACGCCTTATACGCCTTTGGCTGCTATTACCATTGTTTCGGTCTTTTCTTCCCAAAGAACAATTAGCCACATACTGCAAGTATGCGGATTCCTATCTACGCTCTTCGTAGAACCCCGACGAGAGTTATTGATGGAGGTACTATTTTCATCGGAAGATGTTTTTTACGCTATGCCATAATATAACACATATTCCGTGTGCTTTCTGTCTGTTCACACCACATGGCCGGATAGCCTGGTTCCCCGAATACAGTTCGCTTTTTTGCGAGAGAATAATAAGGACGAACACTCCCGAGCTCTTCGCAAGGGAGAGAGAAGCCGATGTCGTTTAAGAAAAAGTTTACAACACGGATTGTTTATACACATGTACATATAAATTACATGGGTGACTGCTGATCGAGATCATCGATTATTGTGTTGAGGGGGCAGTCTGCTTGTGAAAGACGGGCAGCTGGCATCACCTGGTCATATACCAAGTATTGTGGCACTTCTTTTCCATCCAATACAACAGGACCAACCCGCACCATATGCTCGGGGTTAACTCCGGTGAAACGGGTCTTGACCATGGCCCACGCCTCCCGTGCTCCCTCGCGGCAGGCCGAAGTCTTCCACAGCTCGGACCTATCCCGAGCACCCTAAATCGATCTACAAGTGCGTCTAGCCCTTCAGGTAGCTGTTCGATGGGCCATAGTGCATTCACCATCCCTTTCATCACTTTTTGCATGCGCTTATGGAGAGAGGTCAGATTCTTCAATAGGTCCCCTTGGTACAATTCGATCTCCTCTTCAGGATGTCCGGACAGGAGACCTGCACATAAGATAACATGCGTGATTACTATCATTCCCTACATAGGAAATACTTACTGACAGTGGAATTGTACTTACCGTATACGCCACTCTGAAGCTTTCGATTCTCTTCTTGATCTTGGGCCAATTGAGTCTTTAAACTCTTTATTTGCTCAGCCTGTTTTTGTATAACGAGGGAGCCAGCCTGATGCTGGGATTCCGCATACCTTTGAGAATCTCGGTCTTCTTCCAGGTGCCTTTCCATATGTCCTATTGATTCGGCTGCTACACAAAATCCATATGTCAGGCATGATGATGTAAAATGATTAGCAGTAAATGCGTACTCACCATGGGCTCTTGCGTGAAGCTCTTCACTTGTGCTAGTTCGGCCTTCACGGATTGCACTTCCGTGGGGCTCTCCTCAAGGGCCTTAGCCAATTGCTCGGACTGTTGCTTTGAGGCCTGCGTCAGCAGTCAAATAGTGTGGAGATCCTTAATTCATTTTTCTAAATCAAATTAAGGCTCAGGGGATACTAGGCTTAGACAAGTATGCGGATTCTTTAAAATCTGATCTCTTGGCTAGATGTTGGTAGTTAACAGCTTCATAGCTTCGCCGAATCTAGCTCGGGCGGACCCGAGGTGTGCATCCGCCGAACGTAGGGCGCCGAACTCCTGGTCAGGGAAAATTGGATGCCGCATAGCCTCCCATCGGTGTCGTTGATGCATGCCACTCTCCACCTCCGATTTGGTGACGGATACTCCGTCACTAGATTCGGCGGGGGCCAGATTGGCCATGGGGGCTTCCGTAGAGGAAGCCGCATGGGTCGTGGCCCGGGAGCTTCTGGCGTCACGTGACACTCGGGCAGCCCCCTCGGTAGGAGAGGATTGGGTGTTTTGCCTAGGTATAAAATGAGCGGCTATGAGATTCTGCTGACTAAAACGATAAAACGGATATTCGAACAATGTACCTTCCGAATGATAGGATGGGTGGATTCGTCCCCATGTCCAGCTTCTTCGCGAGGTCCTAGTTGTCCTCTGATTTGCCCGCGGCTTCGGCTGCTGCCGCATGACATGCGGATTGGCAACGCTTGGGGGTCGGGACCAACACGTCTAGTGATCTCTTGGTAGTAGACCTCTTGCGGGAGGAATTTTTCTTCCCACCCATGGATGTAATGGAAAATGACTCGGGGTAATCGATTATGATAGCTACCGGGGTCTGGATGATGGTGTCCTAGAAATAGACTCTGTTTTTGAAGTCAAGGAGAAGATTCGGATCCTCATTGAAACCCTCATCGTTGTCACGTGAATGGTTCTCGGGTTGAGGAGCCACACAGTTGACTGTCTCGATGAAGCTCCTCCATTCTTGTTCACACCAAGACCTTGGTTAAATAGAGTACGGAATAAAATCCTAAACTATTTCATGATTGAAAAAGAAAGGCTTACCTGTTCTATGGGATTATGGGCCGAATAGCCTTCCTTGGTTCACCGCCGAATAAAGTCTTCTTGCTCTCCTTTGTACAAGTCGGCAAGTGCGGCGGCCAACATTGTTGGATTGGCGGGACCTAGTTTTCGAGAGCGTGTGGTGTCACTTGTCCCGTTGTACCGCCATAAGGGGTGTACCCTCTGTCAGAGGGGCTACACAAACTAGGAGATGGTGGTGGCATGACATCAATCATGGTCAATCAGTGGTGGGAAAGCATCTACACATGTGAGGCCAGGCGTTGTACCTCGACACTTTCCTCCTGAGATGAGCTCTTGGGGCGCTAGTTGTACCTCTTCTTCGGGAGGAGGTCGGAGTAATTGGGCAGACCTATGCAAGTTGGCTCGAATAGGGGGACATCTTCAATATAGAACCACTCCAAGGTCCATTCTTCGGATTTCCTCGGTGTGCCTACCGGATACCCCGTTCCCGCTATGCAGCAGACTTCGACCCCGCCGACCTCTAAGATTGTCTTGACCCGAGTTTGGGGGACGAGGTAGAAGTATTTCCTCCACAGATCGAAATGAGATTCGCACCCTAAGAACATCTCACAAAGGGCGATAAAGCTTGAGATGTGTAGAATTGACCCTGGGTGAGGTGGTGGAGATGGATCTCGTAGAACTCTAGTAACCCCCTCGGGAATGGGTGGATTGGAAACCCAAGGCCCCGAAGGAGGAAGGGGACGAAGCAAACGCGCTCCCCCTTGTTTGGATTAGGGAAGCGCTTGTCAAAGACCTCATCACCATAAGAGAGGAGACCTGCGTGGGTTGCCGCCAGATCTGATGATGGAAGATATCCTTGGGTCTCCAGGTTACGAAGCCGCAGGAGTGTGACGAAGCAGTTGGTCCAGATCCCTGGGAAGAGGCCGTAAGGGCGTGCTTAGGAGCTGGGAGCATTAGCCATGTTTCGCGTTTAGCTTCCGCTAGGAGTTTTTGACAAGAGGGGAGAAGAAGATGTGGTCTAAACCACGGTTTTGTTTGGTTAAATGGGTTGGTGCCTCCGTTCCGGAGGGGTAAGATTATGAAATCGCTGACCGCTCGCCTCCCCACAACGTACGAAAGTCGAGGAACTCACGCAGTTATTATAATAACCCTGTGCCCGTGACACCTGGGATCTTAACGAAGAATGGTCGGTTTCCGAAAGAAGCAGGGTGAGGGACTCGCCTTGCAAGCAAAAGATGATGACATAAGGACATCGACCGAATTAAATCGGCATTGAAGGCCAGTCTAGGGGCTACTGAGGGAGTCTTGGATTAGGGGGTCCACAGATAGCCAGCTTGTTGTTCATGGGCCGGATTGTGTGGGACGCAAGGCAGGCATCGGATGATCGAAGACCGCATGCACCAGATGGAAGCTTCGAGGAGTCGTGACGTATTATCCAAGTTATTGGCCGTAGTTAGGCATGTTATCTCTTCGGCATGTAACCGACTATGTGTAAGGCTAGGGCACCCTCGGCATCTATATAAGCCGAAGGGTTTTAGGGTAGATCAACTCTATAACCCCTTACACCATCAATATAATCAAGTAGGATGTAGGGTACTACCTCTGTTGGAGGGCCCGAACATGGGTAAACTCGTGTCCCCTTCGTCTCTTGTTACCCTCGATCCTAGTCTCACAGTTCGGGAACCCCTACCCGAGATCCATCGTTTTTGACAGTGAGAGGGTGTCTCTCCCAATGCACTATGTCCCTTAGCCGAGTTATCAGAACCCGAAGGTGGTAGTGTGCAGCGGACCAGGCAATCAGAACATAGTGCTTTATTGCTTTCACTTAGCCGTAGGGGCGCGAAAAGGACTGCGGTAGCTGATGACTAGCCCCCAGAGTGTTGTTATGTTTGAATGAACCGTGGCTAAGGCCAGCATCACATGGTTCACATGAAGAACAAACCCCTTGTATAACACGGAATATCCTCTGACGAGGATTTAAGTATGACACTTTAAGCTCGGATTCGCAGACCGGCTCTCGCATACTATGACAGCCAGTTTTCGGCTTTCTCTCCTGAGGTGCTTGACCAGACTATCTAGAAACACAATCGTATGGGTTCTCCCTTTGCCCTTTTATCCGACCGAGCAAAAAGTAAAGGGGCAAGCATAGGAGCCGGGCAACCAAACTATTGACCCAAGACATAGTTCAGAACCAATGCATATAAAGTGAACGCCAAGACGCCGAAGGCATAATAAGTTGTACATAAGGTGATTTTTTTAACTCGATCCCCCAGTCTATTGGTCGGTTTCATCGTATCATACCGAACAGTTTCACGAGAAGAGGGAGAAAGAGAAAATATGTGCCAAAAAAGGACAGATGAGACAAACATGCGTAATGCTGTTATATTTTTCTCAACAACTCTTATTGCTCGAATTACCCAAGCAACTGCTTAGAGGTATTTGAAAAGAGAAATTGTACAGGAGTGGTTGTACCAGGGGTCTTCGATTGGTGACCTTACGTCCTTGATGTGCCCTATCGCTGGTCTACTCCTGTGCCTTGGTGCACCTCGATGGGTGGTATTGTTCGGCGAACAGATCTTGAAAACAAGGTCTTGAGAAGTCGCCGAAGTGCGGATGAGCTTTACGCCTTTGTCAGGCCTTTTGATGGTACCTGCATTGTGTCCGAAGACATTTTGATGGTAGTAGTTCGGTCCAGCCAAATACCTACCCTTGTTTCCCTACCGCCGCCCATGGAATTTTAAGTGCAAAGTTGTGCCTCCTTGGCACGTACTTCGCTAGTTCTAGGGTTGTGCGATGGGGTGGCGAGTCCCTATTTAAGGGGAGGGGAAGGTTTTGAGAGTTCGGACTGGAGACGTGCTCGCTTCCCAACCTTGCGTGCCTTTAAGGCAGATGTCGGAGCTTGTTGATCATCTTAGTTCGGAGAGAGTGCTTTGTGTTGCCGTTGACAGTAATGACCCCCTTGGGCCGGACATCTTGAGCTTGAGGTATGCATAATGCAGGACGGCGCTAAAGCGAGCGAACACTGTCCGGCCGAGCAAGGCGTGATAGCCGTTGCGAAAGGGTACAATGTCAAAGATCAAGTCTTCGCTACGAAAGTTGTCGGGCGTGTCGAATACTACTTCCAGGCTGATGGAGCCCGTGCACCAGGCTACGACACCTGGAATCACTCCTTTGAAGGTAGTGTTGTTGGGTTTGATCTTTGACGGATCTATGCCCATCTTTTTCACCGTGTTTGAGTAAATTAGGTTAAGGTTACTTCCTCTGTCCATTAGGACTTCTGTGAGGTGATACCCATATATAATGGGGTCTAGGATGACGACGGCCGGACCCCCATGTTAGATACTGGTCGGTGATCACGTTGACCGAAGGTGGTCGGATATGCCGGCCATGGGTTATACTTCGGGGCTAGAGGCTCTACAGCGTAGACCTCTCAAAGGACGCGCTTCCTCTCCTTCTTAGGTATATAGGTGGCGTATATCATGTTTACTGTTTTGACCTCTCGAGGGAATTTCTTTAGTCCGCCACCAATCAGACCCCGATGCTCATCCTCTTCCTCGTTACGAGGGCTCTCGCCATGACCCTCGGGGGGGAGCTTGCCAGCCTGTGTGAACACCCAACAATTATGGTGTGTGTGGTTGGCGGGCTTCTCTTGAATCCCATGGATTTGGAAAGTCCTTTCCATGATCTTCTCCAGTAGGGTGGGTCCGTCGAGCTAACGGGCAAGCCATTCGTCCCTAATATTGTGCCGGAAGGAGTCTATTGCCTCAGCATCCAGGCAGCCAACAATCTAGTTTTTCTTGGTCAAGAACTGATTCTAGAATTGCCGCGCGTACTCTCCGAGCTTCTAAACGACATTTCTTAGGTTAGAGGAATCCGGCGGCCGAATATAGGTGCCCTGGAAGTTAGATCGGAATACATCCTCTAGGTCTTCCCAGCATCCAATGGAATTTTCGGGGAGGCTCTTTAGCCAGTGCCGAGCTGGCCCCTTGAGTTTTCGGGGGAGATATTTTATGGCATGGAGCTCATCTCCTCGTGCCATGTGGATGTGGAAGAGGAAGTCCTCAATCCATACGGTTGGTTAGTTGTCCCATCGTACTGTTCTATATTCAGAGGTTTAAACCTCTCTGGGAACTAATGCTGTATCACCTCATTTGTGAAGCACAGTGAGTGAGCGGCGCCTCTAACCCGAGTTATATCGCGCCTGTATTCGGCGTCTGATCTAGTCCGGTTGCGTTCCCGGCCTCTATTGTTGTGGTGAAGCCATGGCTTGTACCCTTCCCGTCTATCGGGAGAGTAACCTCTGGATCCGTAGATGGATCTAGTACGACCTGCTTTGTAGTCTAGGTCGTCTCGTAGGTCGAACCTGTTACTAGGTTCTAGTGGCTCCTTTCCCTGTCTGCGGGGCAACGCGGGTCTATAATTGGTGTTGTTCGCCGTCCTGTCGCGTCCGTGAGGAGGGTGATCTGGCTTGTCGTATGAGGTATGTTTGGGACACAAAGTATCAGTAAGCTCGTCATCAAATTGTGGCAGCAGCCTTCTGCATGGATAACTCTTAGGTTGGTCCGATAGACTGGTACTATATCCTTCCTCGGTTGAGAGGACTCTCGTCCATCGATCATTGAGGTCATCTTGTTCGGCTTTAAGTTACCCTTCTTTTTCTTTCAGGCTGCAGACCGTAGCTATGAGTTGTTGTGTGAATAGCTCCTGATCTTTAGGATTATCAGGAATGTCTAAGTCATCTGCTTCCCGGATGTCCTCCTCCTCGACGAGAGGAAGGTATTTATCGTCCTCGGAATCGTTGAAGTCATCGAGGTTGCGCTAGTCTTCAGGCCTCTCCTCTCCCTCTAGCAGGTGTTTAGGGATATCAGGATGGCCACGGTCCTCCGAGGTATCTCCATCCCCGGTGACGATGATAGCTTTCCTTCACTTTTTGCCTTTTGACCGCTTGCGTGGCTTCTGGCACCTTGACGACATATCGCCAGACTTGTTGCCATCGTTATTAGGCGTTTTGTTGCCATTAGCGGCAGGAGTGTCCACCATGTAGATGTCGTATGTGGTGGTGGCAGTCCATCGCCCGGTGTCAACGGGATGGGAGCGCAGTCCTCTTCATCCATGTATTCTACCTCCTCGGAGGCATAGTCTAGCATGTCGGTTAAGTCTTTGACTGTGGCTATCAAGTGGGTGGTAGGTGGGTCAAAAAATCGTCTTCACCCGCTCTGTAACTGATCTGAGCATAGATCAGGGTTGGATCATCGGGAATCTTCATCGACGAGATCCGATCTAGGGCCTCGTTGAATGTCGAGAGCTCGATCGGGTCAAACTGCTCGGAGCTTTTGTAGTTGACTTCCGATGTGTCCAGGCGAGTAGAGTGTTCGGCAAGAACAAGTATCCGGTCCACTCGCACTATTGTCACGCCCAAAATGCGTGCCTATCCATATTAAGGCATGAGGGCCTCGCAAGTGATAGAGGCGCATCTCGTTGTTCACAAGTATAGTATCATAACATCATACATTACAGAAAAGATGAGTATACAAGATTGGCTTACACCCGCCACATGCTAAATTACAATTCCACACAGAGTTCAAATCATCAAGATGAAGACAGGGTCCGGCTACGGACGAAATCAAATGATAAAACAAATGCAAATGATACTATCTCGCTTTCCCAAAGATCACGACCATGGTCCTCCACTGATCCGGGTAAGTCACGTACATCCTGCCTCTTTCCTCATCATATTCCCACTGAAGCTGGGTAAGCTCATTCTGCACGAAGTCATCTGGACCTATACCTGGATTGTTGTAGTAAACTGTGAGCCACAATGACTCAGCAATCATGCTCCCGGGTACCGAGACTATTCAAGCTTAAGGTTGGGAAGGGGTATGTGTTTAGTTTTGCAGTAGCTACTAAGCAAGTATGGTGGATAAACTTACGTAACATGAATATAGATGTGAGTGGCCTACGATGAACGATCAAATCTAGAATGATCTCTATCAGATCCTAAACACTTACTTACGTCGTGTTCTCTCTCGGATCATGTCCACGAGCAGAGACGATCATCGTTACTCACACAGTTGGTGTATTTTATTAGAGTTTACTTCAAGTTTACTATAACCGGGTGTTAAACAAATATCCAAGTTGCCACATAACTGCGGGCACAGCTTCTCGAAAAGATTTAACCCTGCAGGGGTGCTCTAACTAGTCCATCACAAATTAACCGCACTCCACGGGAATAGCCTCGACCACGGATCTCGTGATCGTCATAGGTAACTCCAAAGGAATTCCACCACCTCGAGATAACCCAAATAAAGTCAGAGTCCTCACACCACACACTCGATAAAGGTAAAACAAATCCAGCAAGACCACCTGACGTGTCGACGAACCCGATAAGAGCCGCGTATCTCATTCTTAGGACACGACAGATGAGCAATACGTACGGTGGCCTGATAGAAATCCCTCGAGTTGCCCAAGGTGGCCCCGCAAGTGGCTCTATTTTTGGACCAACACTCATGAGGAGCACTGGCCTAGGGTTGTTTAATTATCCACGGGGTTGCAAAGCCCTATGCAAATTTTATTAAGTTGTTAAGCAAATGTAGTACCAATGTTGGGTCTTGCCAGACAAGTTTTAATCTCAACCGAATAAACAAGGGGGTCCCCATAACAACCCTGAGCATGTTAGGAGCACAAAGTATGGAAAACATAACACAGGTAAACAAGAATTATGTCGGTAACAACGGAACAAAACACCTAGCAAAAGGCCAAGCGTTCCACCAATACCAAGATATATATGTGCACTAATTAAATAACAGATAATATTGTAATATGAAAAATCCATGTCATCACATGGAACAACCTGCACCTGCAACTAAGAACGCTAAAAGAGGGGTCGAGCAGGGGTAACTTAGCCAAACAAAGGTTTTCTAGGATGTGGAGGTTAGAGGCTTTCATGGCAATTAGGAGGCTGATATCAAGTGGTAGGTAGTGCAATTGTAACGATAAGAGAGAGAAACTAGCAAGCGAAAATAGTATCGGGATCCAGGTACGATCATCTTGCCTGTTGGTTCTTCAGCGAAACAAGTAGCGGGATCCTCGTAGTGGTACTCTCCTGGGTCCTCGTACTCAGTATCAACACTCACGTCTACCCAAGAGAAACAGCAACAATAAACATCCAACCAAGGTGCAATTCACAACCAATATTATGCATGATTCATTTATGAAGAATTAAACATGGTATGCATGATTCATTTATGAAGAATTAAACATGGCAATCCAATACTAGTCATGTTTCACATGCAAAGATTGTTTATTAATGAATCTGGACAGAACCACATGTTAAGTTATTTAAACATCCATGAACATGGAAAATATTGATGCATCATGCAAAATCGATAGAAATGCGTATAAAGAACGCACGAAACGGAGTTACGGTTCTCACGATACGCTCACGACAAGGTACGAAGGCCAAAACACAAGACAACAAAGCCAAGGGCTAATTCTTGGCATTCCAAGGTAGCCACTGGTTATGTAATGAAAAATCAATCACAATAGACCCAAATATCAATCAAATCCATGGATTATAGCTCCCAAAAGTCACAAAACACTAAAACAAAAAATCTGCCACAAAACAGCAACATAGCAACTTACACAGCCCACAACTTGAGCTACAGGAATCCTACAGCCACAATCAAGATATTGACAGAAACTACACAACATATACATCAACTTATCCAACTACAAAATCTGAAAAGGAGGCACACATCAATAAGTATGAAGCTATCAAGTTGGCATGATGAAACAGTTTTTAAGGGACTTGGTGAAAATTCTAGATTTTCTGGAATTTGAGTTAACATGGTAGCATATTGACAGCAGTGGTTAAATAGGTTAGAGACAACCTCTTGGCATGAAATTTACCATGGTGGTAGTAGACAACATGTACTTCAAAATACTAACATTGAGCATGAGCTAATTCTCAACATATAACTAGATGTCACCCACTCTTCATGGCATAAAAATAACAGCAGATTCACAGACTTAGAAATATTTAGCATGGTGAAAACAGAAACATCAAGTTAGCTACTTTACAGCAAGTTCCCCACTTATATGGGTGATACTCATGTCAAAAAATATACCATGGCATAAGAGATATAAAACACTAGCACTTACTAGTTGGCACATGCCCCAAAGCAAGCATGGATTAAATCATGCAAAAATGACAAAGTGGCATCATAGCAAAAAAACGACAGTTTTATAAACTTGCTCAAAAGTGAAATATGAAAGCACCAATGGATTCGTTGGCTCTTTCTACCCCAAAAGCATGTGTCATACTCATATGTTCAGGTGAAGCATCATGGCAAAAAATACCAGCAAGCAACCAACCACCCTCTTATAAGTTAAAACTTACTCTAACTGGACATGAGCATAAATGGACATAACCAGATTGGAAACCTAGTTAACATGGCAAATATTAATAAAACCTACTAACAAGCATAACAACAGCGGGGGTATGTCAAGTGGGGAACCCACTAGTCCCCACACACACACATACATTCTACACACACCACTACCAGCAAGCACCACATCCTCTAAATACATGCCCAAGGGCATATGAGCACCAAAACACTCATGAACATACCACCCAAGATGGGGTGTTCACCCACCCACACACACTCACATGCCCATATATGCATATTGCATATAGGCACACACACACACCTCATATGCACAAGTGCACATGGGCACACCACTCACACTACACTACACATGCACATACACATACACCTACACATACATACACCTATAAACAGAAAAGAACAAAAACCATGTAGGTTCTTACATACATCTATATAACAAAGAAGAAAACAAAATAAAACAAATAAAAACAAAACAAACAAAAAAATGGGGAGGGGTTCGGGTTCGAACCCACTACCTCCTGGTTGTTTCCCTGAGCATGTTACCACCATGCTACGGCTGCGGCACTTACCAGAGGAGGGCATCGACTGCTCTAATACTACCTACTACCCCGATAACTGACAAAAATGAAGGTCACAGCATCTACGGCGACAGACAACGGCAGCGACAACGATTGCCGGCAACTACGGCCTCTCCGGCGAGGGGAAGCTACTGCGGGGACTACGGATACTACGGGAGTCCATCTCCCCATTCGCCTCGCGACAAGGGGGGAATGGTAGCTAGCTCAAGGGCTCTCCCCTCCGACCGGCGAGACGAACACGATGGCGATGGCACTAGCTACAAGGGGAGGAGGGTTGCGCATCGACTGCTCATAGAGGAGAGGGCGGAGAGGCGGCAACGACGAAGAAGAAGGAGACCGGTGATGACCCGCTCCCTTGCGAACGACGGCAATGCCAATTGGCACCGCGGGGAGGTGCTCCTCACCTCCTAGCGAAGAGAATGGAATGCGGGGAGCATCCCCGAGCTCCAAGCCATCTCCACCGGGGATGAGACCCACCGGAGACGCGGCGACAGCGGCAAAGACGACCGACGGCACTCTCTGAACTCTCTGAATTCTTACCCGGCAGGGAGGAAAAACAGAGGGAGGCGGGAGATAATAGAGAGATGGGAGTTGCGGCGGTGGCGGGGAAGAGAGGAAACCTAGCCGAGGGGGCACGCATGCCGAGGGGCTATATAGGAGGGGAAAGACAGCAACGGCGACGGAAAAGGGGGACGGCGGAACGGTCTCTCTCAAAAGCCTGACGGCGATGACACACGAAGGAGGTAGCCGTTCCCCGAGCGGGCTGGGCCATGGAGAAGGCAAGCCCACCCTGTCTCTCACTCTCGAAAACAACACAAAAAACAGAGATGTTTTTAAACCTTTTCAAAACACAGCAACACAAGAAAAACCCCAGAGAAAATATAAAGGTTTTTTGGTGTAAACAAAACTACTTTTGCAAAGGAAATAAAAGGCACTGTTTAATAAAAATATTAAGATGATTTTTAGGACAAGTATTTTTAATTCTTTTTAAAATAACAGCTCTTGTTATTTAAATACCCCAAGGCATGAAATCTCAAAAAAACAAATACCAACACTCACATGCTCAAAACAATATAGGCCAACACTTGAACATCTTTAAACATTTTAATTTGCAAGTTAATTCTGTTGCAAAACAACATGGGAAATAAAGCATTAGGTTGGGGGGTTTTTTGAAAAGAAAAGGAGAGGGGAAGATAAGGAGGTTGCACCCATGATCCTACCACCTCACAACACAAGTCACACTCACAACCACCACACCATTCAAGGACACATGAAAAACCAAACATGGCAAGATGAATGCTATGATGCATGATGCATGAATGCAAAACTAGGCATGGCGTAACAAGGTGCAAATCATTCATTAAGCTCATGACACAAGGTTCATACTTTAGATTACATGCCAATAAGGGTAGGGACAGCACTTGGGCTGTCACAACTATGGTTGGATCCGGACTAAGAGTCGGGCCATCGCAGGGGTTAACCCCATGGGCGTGACCTAAGGAGGAACCCGAGGTTAAAGCCTCGAAGTATTTGGGCGTGGAAGGCAAGACTGCGAGCCCGGTTAGTGACAGGTCTCCTCGAGAGTCTATGGAGAACTCTAGGTTCCCGAATCTAACCTCTTGATCAGGGGCGAAGCTTTTGACACATCCTAGATGGCCAGTCGGGTCGGCGTGCAGCACAACGCTGCTAAAGAAGAAGATCTGTCCAAGGACGAAAGTGTCCATGTTGTGGACCTCTTTGTCAATGACAAGGAGAGCCATCAATTCCTTGGGCAATCACAGCAGAACTCTCCATGAAAGCACCAATGTCGCTATCAAAACCGGTGGATCTCAGATAGGGGGTCCCGAACTGTGAGACTAGAATCAATGGTAACAGGAGATGAAGAGCACAAGGTATTACCTAGGTTCGGGCCCTCCTATGGAGGTAATAATCTATGTCCTACTTGATTGTATTGATGATATGTGGGTTATAGAGTTGATCTACCTCGAGATCGAAGAGCTAACCCTAGATGAGTTGTTCTCTGCCTACACCGTAAAACCCTCTGGCTTATATAGACGTCGAGGGTACCTAGGATTTACACATGATCGGTTACACGCTGAACAGATAAACATGCGTATTCGCTACATCAAACGTCGAGGACAAGCCGTGATTCCCGAAGCTTCCTTCTTAGAGACAGGGCCTTCGATCGATCCAATATTCGGTAAGTTGAAAGCACATTTGCTCCCTTGGTGGTTTTGGTAATTAATAACAACATATAAGTCATTGAACTAATGTCTCCACCAAGTATATTTCAGGAAAATTTCAATGATAGGGATGGAAAATTTCAAGCAAGGGGACTCTACATTTTGCATTTGTGAGAAATCACTTTGTGTCCATAGCAAAGCCAATACTATTAAAAGGGGGTAAGGTTTTGTTGGTGAACAAAATGCTCATATGTGCACAAGTGATAGTCACCAAAAACAACCACAAGCTCTCCCACCAAAGTATGTCTATAGACAAACATTCAAAATCGGTGAAACCAACATTCCTATCCTGGTGCCACCGATTCCAGAACCTAGACAGACTCAGCGAAATCCTAGCCACTTCGGTGCAACCGATTCCATACCGGTGCCACCGAGTTTAGGTTGCCAACTTTCTACATTTTTGGTACCACCGAGATTGTTGGATCGGCGTCACCGAGATTGGAAACCTAACCATTGGTCACCTTATCGGTGCAACCGAGATTCATATATCGGTCTCTCCAAGATTCAAAAGTTGCAACCTTTTGATCACTTCGGTACCTCTGAGATTAACACATAGGTGTCACCGAGTTGGTCATTTTGTGTGTAACGGTTGGATTTTTGGGGATGTCTATATATACCCCTCCACCACCACCTACTCGAAAGAGAAGCACTCAGAACTATTACATACCTATCCTATCAGATTTTTTTAGAGAGAACCACCTACCCTTGTGTTGACATCAAGATCTTCCACTCCGACCATATGGATCTTGATTTCCAGCCTCCCCAAGTTGCTTTCCACCAATCCCATCTCTTCGACCAAAGCCAAATCGGTTAGAGAGTGATTGTGTGTTGAGGAGTCTATCATCTTGAAGCACAAGAGCAAGGAGTTCATCATCATTACCGAGCCTATTACCTTTTGGAGGGTGGTGCCTCCTAGATTGGTTAGGTGTTGCTTGGGATCCTCCTACTTCGTGTTGTGGAGTGAACCAAGAAGTTTCTAAGGTCAAGGAGATCGCCTACTTCATGAAGATCTACCCATAGTGAGGCTAGTCCTTCGTCGACGGAAGTCATATGGAATAGTCAAAGTTGCTACTTCGTGGACCCTTATGGGTGGAGCCCTCCGTGGACTCTCGCAACCGTTACCCTCTGTGGGTTGAAGACTCCATAAACGTGGATGTACAATAGCGCCACCTATCGAAACCACGGGAAAAATCATCGTGTCTACAATTGTGTTTGATCCTCCTACCCTATCCCTTTTACTCATGCTTGTTGTTACTTTCCGTTGCTATACTCTTAGACTTGCATGTGTAGGGTGAAATTGACTTGCCATGAATGATAAAAGTGCAAACACTAAAATTTGGGAAAAGGCAAAAGTTTTATTTGGTCAAGTAGTCTAATCACCCCCCCCCTCAAGACATACTTTCGGTCCTACATAAGTGGCCCGCATAGCCCGGACCATAGAAATAGGCCGGCCTTCTGAGGAACCCTTAATCCAGGACTCCCTCACACACCTTGGTCCGTGGGCAGGCAAGTCTGGGTACCCCCATTCCCAAAACGCTGACATGAACGACATGAGTTGAAATATAAATACATTACTGAAAGCATCAAAAAGCACATTAGAAGCTTGAGCATTGAGATAAGAGTTTTCATCATCCTCTAAAGATAGGTGTTGAGAATCCTTTGGAGGAGCAAAACCCATATCTACAATTCACTCTAAAGTTGGTTTCATGACCCTAAAGAGATTAAGCATGCTAATTACTGAAACATGAAATTTGTGTCATTGAAACTACGAGTGTCAAATAATTCTAATCCCCTAGTCGACATCCTTACTCTCTAAGCGGTAAAACCTAATAAAGAGAGACCTAGATGTGATACCAATTGAAAATACGTGGATTTCTCCTAGAGGATGGGGTGAATAGGCGCTTTAAAATAATTACGGTTTAGGCTCGAAGAAATGCAGAATAAAACTAGCGTTTAATATATGAGGCACAAAACCTAAAACAACTAGCCTCACCTATGTGCACCAAAAACTTATGCCAAGCAAGATAAACAACTTAGTGATAGCAAGATATATAACAAGAAACAATATGGCTATCACAAAGAAGAATGCATAAGTAATGGGCTCGGGTAAGAGATAACCAAGGTACGTGGAGACGATGATGTATCCTGAAGTTCACACCCTTGCGGATGCTATTCTCTGTTTGGAGCGGTGTGGAGGCACAATGCTCCCCAAGAAGCCACTAGGGCCATCATAATCTCATCATGCCCTTGCACAATGCAAGATGCCCTGAATCCACTAAGGGACCGTTGAGGGCGGTCACCGAACCCGTACAAACAAGGTTGGGGCAATCTCCACAACATAATTGGAGGCTCCCAAAAACACCATGAAGCTTCACCGCGATGGATTGTGGATCCAAGGTGAGCTCAACTGCTCGAGGCAATCTCCACAACCTAATTGAAGACCCCAATGCTTGCCCGGAGCTTTACACCACAATGATTGAGCTTCGAGGCACCAACAATTGTCTAGGGAGCCAAAGCACACAAGAGTTACAAGCTCTAGGGTGCTCAAACACCCAAGAGTAATAAGATTCTCAAACTTCACTTCCACATATCATCGTGGAGAACTCAAACCGGTACAACTAATGCAATGGCGAGAACACACGAAGTGTTCAAGTCCCTGACTCCCGAATTCCACCACCACAACAAAAGCTATGGAGGAACACGAGAACAAGAACAAGGAGCTCACAAAGAAGTCCAAGATCTAGATCCAAGGGGTTCCCCTCACATAGAGGAGAAAGTGATTGGTGGAAATGTATATCTAGATCTCCTATCTCTCTTCGCTCAACAACTAGCAAGAATCAATGGAGGGATTGAGATATATCAAGCTAAAAGAAGGTCAACAATAGGGGGCAAACACAAGCTCAAAATATAGGGGCTATTGGGAAGAAGGCCCCCCTAAATAGCCGCCCCTTCGAATCCAACTGTTATGCCCACAAGTCATGCTCAATCGATACTACCGCTCGTGAGAGCGGTAATACCACTTAGCACAGTTAAAACAACCCCATGAGATGGGAAGACACGAGTGGTAGTTATGCTAGAGAGGTAGTACCTCTCAGGGGAGATGTAGTATCGCTTGAGAGGTACTACCGCTCGAGGGAGCAGTACTATCGCTTATAAGAGGTAGTACCACTCGGGGGAGAGCTAATACCGCTTGAGAGGTACTACCACTTGGGGAGCAGTACTATTGCTTATAAGAGGTACTACCGCTCTCTACTATCACGAACTTCGTGATGAGTTCCAGAAGTATAAATAAGAGCAGAAGTAGCTGGCCGCTAGTACTCGCTTATAAGCGGTACACCACCGCTCTGGGCGCAGTACTACCGCTTAGAGATTAAGAAATGCCCAAGCAAAATAGATGGAAGCTCCAATACTAAAACAAATATAACTATTGCATACGGACTACGAATTGAGCAAACTCAAGCTTGTTGGATAGAGGACGACATGAGAAATTCAACAAGGACTTGTTAAATTAAGTAGTGGCAGTATAAAAATGCCAATGACATAGAGATGTGAAACCTTTATGAATAAAGAACCAGCAAAAACTCCAACATCAAAAACATTGTTGAAGATGCATATGAACTCCCTTTTTGATTAACTTGGGCTTGTCATGAACATGACCACAAGATTTTAAAATCACACAGACAAAATCCAAACAAGAAACAATAAAGATGATGATGTCAAGAATGCAATGGTTTGAGCTCTCAACGAATGATACGATCAAGCTACTCACTCAAGAGAGCACCTTGATAGTACGATTGTCGATCCTATAACCCGGTCACCCAACTTCCATCGTGAGACCGGTAAAATTGAAAAACCTATAAAGGTCAAACCTTTGCCTTACGCATAGTCCACTTGACCTAGATGATGATGATCTTGTCCACTTCAATTGGACCACCTTTCATGATTGTGTTGGTTCGATGAAGACTAGTAGATTTCTCCCCCTTATTCCACTATGGGTGAGCCACTCTTTGGCACATCTTCACATGTCGATTATCACCATAATGGACGGCATGCTTCAATCATGTGACCTCCTCGTGATTCTACACTTGAACTTGCACACTACAACCTTAATGACGATCACCACTTGATGTCATCCTCCATGGGTTGTATCGTGTATGGTATCTTCCTCTTGATGCAAGCCCATGGAAATATACCTAACTCCAGAAAGATCATGGCTTAGTACACAAAGTGTAATGGACAATACTTATCGTACCATGAGATCACTCAATCCCACTTGGTACATTTTCTACACTTTGTGTGTTGATCAACTTGAATCACTCTTTGCCTTAGTCTTGATCAACCTTGTGTCTTATCTTCTCTTCATAAACATGAAGTCTTGAAGGTAAACAAGAATGTTCACACAACCTTCTGCTTCAAGACATGCTTGTAATTAGCTCAACTCTCACATGACCAATCTTTTGATAAATCCTTGAATACCACCTTGATCATCACATAAACTCCTTAAAACCAACAAATAGTGATGAGGACATCCTGACCATGAACATCACACCACCAGTCATCAAAGGTCCAATCACAAGAAGCCACACAAAGCAAATACATTATTATGTGAACGCTAACTTAAGTTTATCCTTTAACCTTGAAAACGTGGTTGTGCCTTCAACTACTTCGTTGTTGGTTGAACTCAGGTGCAACATCAAAGAAGACCAACAACACTTTCAATCCGTGCCGAAACAATGTTTTATGACGAAGAAACAGAGTTACGAAGAAATATGTGGTCTACTAAAGAAACAATGTTTTGGCGTTGGCAAAACAATGTTATGCACGAGTTTCGATAACCCAACTATCGAAAGGTTTCTAAAACTCGAGTTTGCTACTGAAGGAAACATTGGTTGACTCGGTAAATAATGTTTGGTCGGGAACCACCAACCGTCTCCAACTAGATATTTCCAGAAGCTACCTCATTTAGTCAGAAGCCACTTAGTCAAACCAACGTTGTTTTGTTTCACACCTAAATTAGTTCCCAAAGCTAGTTGATTTCACACTTATCCAGGGGGTTGTCTCTAATATAAGCAGGCTAGCTCTTCCCTTCTTCTGGGACTTTTGTCATTTATATCAAAGACCAAAGACATAGACTCCTCCTGAGATTGGGGAGCTCTTGTTATCCTTATTCTCGTGATTCCTTGAGAAATTTCTCTTGATTCGTGCTCCACGACTAGATTGTATTGTCTGGGTCCAAGTTTGTGGTTTCCTTTCGGATTGCACTTATCCTGTGCTCCATGACTTGAGCGTAATTGTGTGGGGTAGTATTGTGGGTTTTAGATCGGCGAATGATCGGTTTGCGGGCTAGTTATCCCCATCCTCTTATCGATCCTACACCGTGAATATCGGACCTCCCCTCGTACACCCTCTGCTCCATAGATGGTGCCATATCATGTGGTATTCAGAGCAAGGTTTACACTATAGGATCTGTATTGTTCGTTTCTAGATCTATCCTTTTGTAGTTTGGTTTTTCCCCGACCTAGAGTCCGAAGCCAAATATCCACAAAAAACAAGCCTTTGTTTGTTGAGATCTGGCTATTTGCTTTCCTCTTTGTGTTGGCACCAAGTTCTATCCGAAGTTGCTGCTATTTTTTCTTTGAGCCTTGTAATTGGATCTAATGTGTTGCAAAAAAAGAGAGGAAAAAAGGAGGAGAAGAGAAAGTGTGCAATCATATTTAGTTTGGTGAGAAATTTCAGAAGTTGTATTGGCAAGTGTTCATGGTGCAAGGATCTGTAAAAAAATATTGTTTCATTTGGTTTGCATCGATTGGATCTCAGCACTAGCCCCCCCCCCCCCCGATCATTTTACCCCACCAAGCTGCACCCATAAACTATTAGCTTCTTCCCTTTCATTTGCTCATTCACTCCTGATTTTGCTACCACCACACAACCACCAAGGAATCATAATAATTTGGCTAAGTAAGAAGATGAGGTGAGAGATTTCCACATATATATTTTTATTTTGCCCTCTTGTTTCCAAGAGTTAACATGTGAGGTTCCAACCCAAGTGTACATGCACATCAAAATGTGGAAGATGACTTCCCAAAGTCTCGTGCGGAGCTTGGCGATTTCGTTGAAGAAAGTATAGCTGCAACTATGCAAAGGATGTTTAGAGGTCGTCTTTCTATCGCGAGCAATGGGGATCTACATCAACACAACCCCGCTGCCTCGATGGCCGCCGACAACCGGCAACTACAAGGAAACAAGGACAGCTACAATGGTCGTGGAAGAGCTGCATGAGGCGCTGACCATGGTGCCGCTCTTCTTGGTGATGAACAGAGGCGTGTCGATTTTGCACCCCATCGTGAAGGTGGGCTGCATGGAGGAGAAGCTCGCGGGCGAGGCCCTGCCCCCCACGGGTTTGCTGCTGATCATTGACGACAAGCTGCACATGATGGTGATGACATCTTCCACTCATATTTCTCCAAGCATGGTGACGAGGAGGGGGCATGGGGGACAATGAACCCTACTCTACACCCCATCGTGGTGCTGCTTTTCGTCACAATGGTCATCATTATGACCATCATGATCAAGATGACCGTGAAAACGAAGAAAGAGTGAAGCTACATGTCACACCCTGTGTTTCTATCACTATGCTATGCTATGGATTTATAAATTTTGGAACCATTTAAAACTTTTTGAGTGCATGTGCTTGTTTGAATTGTTTGATGTTTGCTTGTTTGGTTTATTGTGTTTGGCACTCAATGATCTTCTTCCCCCAAGAACTCACTTCCTTGACCCAATCTTCTTTCCCAATAATCATACCATGTGTATAGTACCCAAAACTATTTTTATCAAATATTATTTTTTGCAAAAAGGATTTATTCAAATTAGGTTTTCTATATAACCTGAATTGAGGTTTGTACTACAAGTCCTAAAATTGGGTGGAATGTTTTGCACCAAAGGCTCTATTTGGAACCTACTATATATATGACTTCCCAAAACCATCAAATGTTATTTTTCAAGATTATTTTACTATTTTATTTAAAGGCTTTTTCTTAAGGCCAGAAATGATCTTTCATACGGGAAAAATTATTTAAATGCTTTTAAAATATTTGAGAAAATTTGGGGAAACTCAATGGACATATATTTTCAATATATATGAGTTTCAACACATGGTCATATTCAACATAATGGGCAAGACCCTCCAAAATCCTTTCTGCTTAAATCAAGCTTTTGAAATATTTCTATAGGAAATATTATCAATAAAATCCAAGAAAATTCCAGCAGGTCACACATGCTATATGTGAAGATCTTAAAAAGTTTCATCTCAATCCCAATTGTTTTGCATCACCAAAATATCCCAAACCCCTCTTTTTCCAGAATCAAATTTGAACAACTTTACATTGTGAAGTTTCTCCTATTGACCCCAAACTTTGTTGGCATGTTTTGATCCCTAAATAATGCTATTACACCAAGTGGTGCATTTGGGAGAATAGAATTACATGGATAGATCTACAGAAATTGGATTTGTTAAATTCTAGGGTTTACCAAGTTTGCACTATCAACTTTCCTCAATTAATCTCAAACTTGGTGGTCCAATCTAATTTTACCTACACATTCATCCTGTTAAATATCAAGGCAAGTAGAATGCATTTACTTTCCCAAATCATCATCAAACACCTTTAGGCCGTTTATTAAAAATCTTGCTTGACCCACTTGCACTATTCACGTTGACCAACGATTTTTACCACACTCCCACATTGTTACCTCCTACCTCTAGTAAGTTTCCATGGCCAAGTCTCAATCATTGGAGGGGTAAAACCCCAATTTTTTCTCTGGACGGACATGGAAACACCTCTCTCCTCCCCCATTTCTACTTTCTACCTCTTAATTTAGCACCTAAGCATCCAAGGAGCATCTCCATAACCTCCAGGGACTAGTAGACAAGGCAGGGCACGCCCAGAGCGTGTGAGGAAGGTCTGGCATGCCAAAACAGTGCTCTGGAGCGTGCTACAGTGCGCTCCCGCACTGTAGCCGCCCCCATTCTGACGCTCCCGATAGCCTCGGGCTCCTGCCTCTCACTAGCTTGTCGGCCTCGACATCCGCAAGGCGCCAACCTCCTATCCCCCTCCACCTTCTTCCTCCTCTCGTCCCGCCTCGCACGCGCGTCAACTGCCGGAGCCAGGCAAAATGTGCAGCCTTGCATGCGCTATGCCTAGGGCCTCGCCCGTTCTCTCTCCTCCCTTCCCATGGGTCTATATCCATCCGAGGAATGCCCCGGACTCCCCTTGGCTTGCCCCCATGCCCTTTGTCCTCGTCCTCTTCCTCACCGATGCACGGGTGCCCGGTGCGCCGTCGGTCTCCTATAAAAGGGCCTCCCTAAGCCCTTCTCCCACCTCTTATCTCTCTGTCTCTCCGTCCCAATTAACTCCTCGTAGATCCCCAGCTCTCCTCTTGCTCCCTATTCTCGGGATCGAGCTCAACACCGCCGCCTCGGGCCACCGCCAATCTCGCGGTAGGAAGCCCCTCCAGCCCTCCTTTCTCTCCCTCTGGCTCCCCCTTGTGCCTCTAATCAGTTTCTCCATCCTCCCTGTTTTATTTGCAGCTTGCAACATCCGCTTGGAGCTTAGTTGATGCATCTCCACCATGGCCACCTCACCACCGACAACTCAAGCCTCCTCGACGACCAACTCCGGCACCCCTCGAACAACGGCGACCTCCTGAAGTTGTTCCCGTATTTGCTTCAACTCGCCATGCTCCTGAGCCTTACCGGTGAGCTCACCATCCTCCCTGGACGGGAGGTTCATGATGACCCTGGGAGGGCCCGCCTATCAGCCTCCCATCTCTCTCTCCCACGACTACCTCTCTCTTTGCCATCGGGCCCTGCCCGTCAGGTTTGAAACCTGACGCGCGGGGGATCGTCAGGCTCGGTTGGGCTGGTATGGCTGACTGGGCCGGCACGGCCACCTGTTCTGGCCCAATAAGCGGTGGCATTTCTTTTCCTTTTCTTTTCTGTGAACTTTTGCAAGAATTCTACAAAATTGAATATTCCTCCAAATCCAATAATTCTTCCACCATAAATCTTGGAATATTCTGTAGTATTTAATAATGCCGCTTGTGAAATTTCTTGAAAATGTTTTGTGTAGAGGTTTAATTTAAAACATAGTTTTAAATATTTTTAGCCTCTATTAAAATAGTTATCAAAACCTTTTTCACTTCAAAACCAAAGACAAATATTTTTAGTTTTGAATGTAGTATTTTACAGAGTGGGTTAACATTTTAGGAATGGTTTATGTGCTCTATTTTTGTAGTGATTCTTATTTTGCCCGTTATAAATTGTGACGATAGATTGCATTGTTGATGAGGCAGTTTGACCCGAAGACTTTCAAGACCCCGAGGACTTTGTCAAGTCAGGCAAGTAGCCCTTTGACCATGTTAAGAAACCATTTTCACCGCATGGCATGAAGCACGTTATTTTTGATATATTGGTCATGATGATGTGGTGACCACTTTGATGGGTTGCCTCTGATACTTTTACTGTTGATACTTGCATCGTGCATGACCCTACCTCCTTATGAGGGTGATGCGTGTGGGAAGTAGATAGGATGCTAAGTAGTTGCTATGCAAGTGCGATGGGAATATGCATCGTATCAGAAAGGAAATGGTTTTTAAAGTCTTTTTTCAAAACCCCGTCGGGTGACAGTAATGCCCGAGGGAGATGATGTTGAGATAGGTAACCACTTGATAAAGAAGTGGTGTACCGGAGCAAGTGAGTGTGTGGTTTTTGAAAATGGATTAGTGTAAGTTGCGACCGTTATTTTAACCTTACATGTACAACCATGATACCCCTTATGGGACGGGGACTTGTTGATTACTTTGATGGGTACTAGCAGAGAGCCCACATTACTAGTGGCGGGACTGACATGGTCGCTCTCGATACAGGGTTGTGCCGTAAAGGACGATCATGGGCTGATTTCACAGACACTAGGCACACCATTGCGTTCCCTCATTGCTAATACTTGTGATGTACATCATGAGGGATGGCACCAACGAGTGGACTCTTTGTTTAGTGTCGTCAAGGGAAAGGCAGTGTTAGGGTGCTTACCTCGGTTATGTAATATACCACGAGTCGTGGCTTGACACAGAAGTTCCCCGAGTCTTGTGGGTAAAGTGTGAAACCTATGCAGAGTGTAGAACTATTCGAATAGTGTTGTCCACCATCAAGGCCAGTTGGATGACCTCTCATGGGGCACATCCATCATTTACAAACTTGGTGTGTGTGTGTGTGTGGCAAAGATGATGCTTGAGCACTCAAAATTAGCTTTCTGTAAAACTCACCTATGGCGGAGGTACTCTCGATCTAGGAATATTTTTCGGGGTTTCTGTATTTATAAGAGTTTGTGGCAGAGGAAACAAGTCCAGGGGGGCCATGAGGAAGTCACAAGCTAGGGGGGCGCCCTAGGGGGTGGGTGCGCCCCTGTTGCTTGTGGCTTCCTCGGCCTTCCTCTCCGATGACTCTTCACTCCAGTATTTTTTATATTTTCCAAAAATATTTTCCGTAAATTTTCAGCTAATTCCAAGAACTTTTATTTCTGCACAAAAACAACACCACGGTAGTTCTGCTCAAAACAGCGTCAGTTCAGGTTAGATCTAATAAAATCATACCAAAATCATATAGAATTATTGTAAACATGGCATGGATACTCATAAATTATAGATACGTTGGAGACGTATTATCGAACACAATTTCAACTTTCATACTAGAAAAACAATGGTTCTAAAAGAATTCAAAGCTTTACACAACCTTTTGTGCTCGGCTTTGGACATTATAGTCTCGGTGTTGCACTTCACGTAGATATTCAACTTAAGCAATGAACAAATTTGCTTTAGAGCTTGAAGGATATATTCAGCTTTATAAATTAACGAACTTTCTTTTGTATTTCTAAATTCAATCAAACGTACTCATGTCAAGCAATAGTGTGTTGCCAACAAACAACTGCAAAGTAACACTAGCATTACCTTGTGCTTCCCTTATGTGCTTTATCAACCCAAAGCATTTAATGTCAAAAGTTAAGCACATACTTGTACCAACTTAAGAAAATTAGACCTAAAAAAATCTCTGCCCAACAATATTATACCTCAAAGTGGTTAAAATACCTCTTTTCAACTACCAATTATTCATTGTGATGCAAATTAATTTTCATGTTTGGTGTCTCCATGTACTTATCGAAATTCCGACCATTTTATTACAAAAATATACGGGCGCGGCAATGCGCGCCATTAATGATCTAGTTGTATTGAGAATCATGGAGGGATTGGAAGCCATCTAGCTACTGTCTACGGACCCGTAGGTCTATGGTGGACTACTCACGCATCATCGGAGAGGCACCTATTGTGACGCCCCCAATTTTGACCATACGCTAATTATACAAGCAATGCATATACCAAGATTAGGGACTCACTGATCATTATCACAACACAACTCCAGACACAAATTAAAGTCATACATCTTCATATTACAAGCCAGGGGCCTCGAGGGCTCGAATACAAAGCTCGACAAGCATGACTCAGCGGAAGCAAATGAGATCTAATGGTAGATATAAGTTAAATAAGTTTTGCCTTAAGAAGGCTAGCACAAACATATCACAGATTGAAAGAGGCGAGGCTTCCCTGGGAACCTCCTATCCTACTGCTGGTCGGGGGCAGCCTCCATGTAGAAGTAAGCTCCAGCGATGGTGTAGTAGTCATCTCCGGGTTACTCCATCTCTCCATTGTCTAAACGCAGCAATCGTATCGAGGGGGAAAGAGAAAGCAATGCAGCATTATCCAAAGTACTCGCAAGACTAACATAAGAACTATGCTAAGTATGCAGCATTATCAAAGGAATGGGGTATATCTTTGGGCTGACTGCAGAAAAGTGAGAATAGGGGGAAAGCCTAGCCCTATCGAAGACTAGCATCTTCAACATCTTGCAGCATTAGAAGAGTGTAGAATGGTAACTCACACGTAACAATATTATTGTAGCAATTTTATTAAGCAACCATGCCTAGAGATTCTTCCTCGACTCCTTGCGAGAAAGCTATCTCGGAGCCAACATTTTATTTCAAGTCATCACTTTTAGTTATATTAGCTCGGGATACAACTTCAAGTCGTCCTGTTACCGTGCACACGGCTATTCGAATAATTCATTTCATCCCTGTAGGGCTGCACCATGTTTTCCATCACGCTTGATCACCTTTGGTCGAACACACTTTTCTGGGTCATGCCCGGCCTCGAAGATCAACATGTCGTCGCCCCACCTAGGCTCAACAAAGAGGCCAGCCCGCCGGTCTAAGTCCTAAGCACAGGTGTCATGAGCCCACTCGCCCTTTGCGCTCCTACACAATGCATGGGCGGCCGAGGTTAGTCCTAGCACACTCAAATCCAAAATTTGTGATGTCACGGACCACTCTGGCGAGCGTCGCTCAATTGATGACGTCAAATGATCTTCGACTGATACAACGACGTCGAGTACCCATAACTTCTCCCATGTGAAGGTTAGTGTGAAAAGGTCAAATGATCAAATCAGTTCCAATACCCAAGCCATTAGCGTTTTATTAATTGCAATGACAAACGCGATACACGATATGTGGTCCCGTTACCCCATCTCAAGGTCTTGCGGCAAGGGCCAAGAATGGCCGGCCATGCCTCGTCGTATTACACCAACATCCTTCGGTCAACCTGACCTCATCATGTGTCCTCCGGTCATCCTGACCTCATCAGGTATAAATAGAAAAGTAAATGAAATTGTGTGTACATAACAACAAGGGGGAAACCCAAGGAATTAACCTCGAAGGATCCCACCTTATGTAATCATCAAGGTGACCAAAGAGGATTCACCCTAGATGGTCTACGCTTTAGGGGTTGCACGACAGAGTCGTCGTCGAGAGTGGTGAAGGAGGAATCACCCCTTATAACAATGACCGACTAGATGCACTACAGAGTTAGCATCATGAGTACATCACGCGGTGTCATCCTCAGTACTCGATAGTAGATCTGTAGAGTCGTACAACTAAGGGGTGTGCGGTGAATGTGACGGGCATGGCTTGTCGGTTGGTTGACCGAGTCTTTAAGTCTTCAAGTCGTCGATGAAGAAGCAGGGCGACTAGGACTAAGGGGGTCACAGGGGATTCATTGATTAACATATACTAAGAAGTTGATATAACAACAGGTATAGTAGTAGTTTATCAAAAGTAGGCTATGCATCATAATAGGAGCTAGCTAATACAATAGCAAAATCTAATGCAAGAATGAAAGGGAAAGAATTGGGCAATATCAGAATGCTCAAGGGGGTTTGCTTGCCTTGCTGCTCTGCTGCAAAGACCTGATCGTCACTGGCATAGTCATACCTGACAGCAGCGTCAGTCTCGGGGTCTATCGGTAAGAAGAGGGGTGAGAAACAATAAATACAAAGCAAAGACAGGCGACACGATGCATGACATGGAAGTATGCAGTGCTAAGCATGACCTAACATAGTACTACATGTCATGGAACGAGATAATATCTAACAATATTTCCCGGATCTCGGGCTACTACTAGACAGATGAAACCGATGGAAAAGTTTCAGGTTCTCTATGATAGGAGCACGCGACAAACAAACGGACTGCGTATTCGGATTCGTGGCATTTTTCTGAGCAACTTTCATATATAAATTATTTTATCTGAGTTATAGATTAATTTATATTAATTTTCAAATTTTTAGTAATATTCTGAAATTAACACATTTAATTTAATTTGAAAAAGCATCTACTATGTCATCATGACATCAGGATGACGTCAGCAGTCAAAAGTGGGGCTAACTGGTCAAGCCTAATGAGTGGGCCCTGTCGGATTTCGGGCTCCACAAAACCCTCAAGGTTCGAACACACGGGCGTGAACGAATGTCCCCTGCAGCCTCGCCATACTTAAGTCGCTACTCGATGGTTGCTATTGTGAACTCGCACGATGACGAGGAAGATGATGAACATGGTGGTTTACCTAGGTTCGAGCCGCTGGGAAGCGTAATACCCTACTTTTGCTTTTGTGGATTGTCCCTTGTGGAGGTGTGGTGGATGAACTAGTACATTGGTTTCGAGCCTCACGAGGGTGCTCTAGTCGTTTTCTTGGCTTTGTGCGTTGTCTTGTGGTTCGTCGAGTGGTTCCCTCAGATCGCTTTGCCCTCTACGGTGCGGCCTAACCTCTATATATAGCAGTGGCATGGGTCCTCTTCCCTTATTACAATGGCGGGAAGGGATCCCACAATGGCCAAATTTGAAGGGAGACAGGAGTACATCCCTTCCCTATCCAAAGGTGGTCTTCGCCTGCAACGTAGTTGTCGATGATGCAGAGGTGGTCTCGGCGATGACATCCGCCCTGCGGGGCTCGTGGTCGTGGTCTTATTGCATTGGAATGGAGACTTTTGGGTGGCCCTTTGGGAACCCAGGTACATCCCTGCTCCCTTTGCACCAAAGGGGAAACTGCACCACCCAGCACACTGGTGCCCGCCTGTTCTTCCTTGCGTCATCACTCCTGAGGCCGGGTTCTGCATAGAGATCTCTGTTGCTCTAGAGGGGGGCCGAGGTGGCTCATCCTTGCTGGTCTTGGTGTCGATCTTCCTCGCGAGGGCCTTGTCTTGAGTGGAGCCACGCCAGGCCATGTCTGGATGACGAGATGGTCCATGTCCTAGGCCATAGGCAGGCAAGTCTGGGTACCCCCATTCCGAGAACACCGACAGGAGCCCTCGGGCCCAAGGCATGCTCGAGGTAGCTTCAGGGCGAAGCCTTGCCGACGACTCGAAGTGCCGCAACCCCAAATGCCTGAGGATCCAAGACTGGTGCATGTTGTGCGGTTGATGTCGGGCGTTCTTTCAGCCACCGCCCGAATTGACAAAAGTCTGACTTCCAGCGCTGAGCCATTACTACTTTCCTCTTCTGCGCATCTGCTGTTACTCCCAGATCCCCGGCGTTAGCAGAGATCTCTCCACATCCGGCATCGCTCCGTCGTCCTTCTTGCCACATCAGCCCCGTGAACTTCCCAATGGCTCCCGCCGGCAAGCCGAAGCCAGAGGCACAGAGCTCGGCCTCCCCTCCCATCTCACCGGCACTTTCTGAGTCCACCATTACGAAGGACGGAGACCTTGTCCTGGTGCTCCCGTCATCGGCGGACGGGACCAACGAGTGCGGGGGGACCTTGCTATGGGGTGGCTCCTCGGAGAAACGACCCTCGTCCAGGTTGGCCCATCCCTTCTTCCTTCATAGCATCTTCACCGGGCTTCTCCTGCCTTTCTCATCATTCTTCACCGCCATCGTCGACCACTACGGGATTCAAGCCCTTCATCTTTAGCCCAACTCCATCCTGCTCTTGTCCATCTTCGCCTTTTACTGCAAGGTTTTCGTGGGCGTGAAGCCTTCGATGGCCCTCTTCCGACACTTCTTCATCTTGCGCTTGCACGACGGCCCTCATCGGTTGGCGTGTGTGTCCTTCATCGCAGTCCAGAGCGGTAACATGCTCTTAAAGCCCGGGAAGAAGGTGGAGAACTTCCGGCACCATTGGGTCTTCATGGATCCTAGTATCTCCAACCTCCGCTTGGAGCTGTCTAAGGGGCTGCTGGAGAAGACCCCCGTGTGGAGCTCCGCGAAGATTTCTGACCCCCGGGACAAACCCGTCCTGGAGTGGATTTCTCGCCACATCAGTGCCAGGAAGCTGATTGGGGGATGATAGTGAAGGAGTTTTTGATGAAGCGTCTAGTAACCCTCCAATCTCACTCTAGGCCCCTGTGGGACTATTAGGGCAGCGGCGACAGCCTCAGGCTTCGGTCCGCATGCATAACCCCTAAGGAATTGAGCAGGGTTGTGGCAACCCTGCTCAACGGCGACCCCGACGATCTCCCTGATGCATGCGCCCCGATATACCGCCGCGACGACGTGGCCGATTTGGTCGCCAAGATGCCTGTCTTCAACGAACTTGGGATCTCTCTAGTTGAGGGCCTTGGCTCCCTGGTGATGGTGTCCTCCGGCGACACCACAGGTGGGGAGGATTCGAAGAAGACAGCGGACGACGACGTGGCGGGGGCGTCTCCCCCATCATAGAGCATGCTCTTGCGCGATCTTGAGGATGACGACGATGCTGGTGAAGCTTCTGATGTAGGCTCTCCGTGTCCCGCCAAGGTCCCAAGGGGGCCAGGGCCGGCTCCTCGTGCCACACAGTCCGCTTGCCTGGCAACCCCCAGCAAGCGCGAAGCAGAGTCTCCTTCGGTGTGCCCTGCCTCTGCAGGCATGGAGGTTGAGGTGCCGGCCTCGCCCCCACCCGAGTCGCAGCCCGCGGGCCAGGTGGACGAGGCTGGGGCCAGGGCGATCCGTCCGGCGACTACTCTAGCGTATAGTGCCCTGCTCCCTGGTGTGGTGGTGCCCTCACCGAGAGAGGCGAGTGCGTCGTCGCCGCCGTCGGAGCGGAGAGGAAGAGGAATTGGGTCGACGCTGAGGAGTAACTAACCCGGTTCAGCCTTGCCCACCTTTGGTAGCTTGTGTGCTGATTATTCCTCCTTTGCCTGGTAACTAGGAACGCCGCCGCGCTGAAGATGAGGAAGAAGAAGGCAGGCATCAAGCCGAAGGTGTCTTTCGATGCTTCGCCTGCTCCTGTCATGCCGCCGTCACCTAACAAGGCGCATGCGAGCGAGGCGGTAGAGGCTCGCGAGGCAACCCTCCTGGTCACCGCCGTGGAGCCCCCCGAGCCCCCAATGCTTGTTGGTGTGGTCGCTCCTTCCCTTGAGGGTGTATCGGTGCCGATGTTCGGAGGGCCAGCCCTAGAGGGCTGGCCGCCCATCAATCCGTCAGCATTCGTCTTGCCCTTGGTCGTTACGCAGCCTCCAGAGCCTCCTGCTCCTCGTGTTGCTGTCTCCTAGGGGACGTTGCCTGCGATCACGCAGCCGACTCCTCTGGAGGTGTCCTTGGTGCCTTTGCCGCTCCGCCTCGACGTCTTGGATGGGGCCTTCACCGCCCTGGGTCATGTTTGGGACACCCTCGCGGGTACTGATGACCGCCTCATGAGTGGGTGCCTGGGGATCCTCTCCTGGTGGCTTTGGGAAGACGCCTCTGTCATGGCGGCCTGGAGCCAGGCCGAGGCTATCGTGGTTAAGAGCGAGAAGGAGGCCGCGGCAGCCAATACAGCCCTCGAGGCGGTGCTAGTCGATGCGGCATCTGTTGTAGGGCGTCGTGACTACATGGAGTCCCGCTTGAGGGTTCTTCAAGAAGATAAGCGCAGACTTGTGGAACCACTGCATCAGCAGGAGGAGGCCCTTAGGACCTGCAAGGCCCAGCTCGCCGACCAGGACTCCGAGCTGTCCCAGGCAAAGGCCGACCATGCCGTGGCGCGAGAGCGCCTAGTCGCATCGGAAAGGTAGGTTGCCCTGGAAAAGGCCCGGCTCGAAACCACGGAAAAAGGCTCTAGCTAAGGCCAAAGAGAAAAAGGTCGCAGAGCTCAGCGCCCTTCCCCCGGTCGAGTTCAGGCTTCACCAAGCGCCCCTCCCTCTGCCGGGAAGGGTTTGCGGAACCCCTGGTGGCTCCAGAAAGCGGCTTCACGGAGCTCGCCTCAAAGCTTGTCGAGGCGCTCGAGGTCGCCATTGTCAAGGTGGAGGGGGTCTTGGAGAGCGAGTGTCGTGACCTCTTTTCTGAGGCCGCGATGCGCGTCTTCAGCCACCTTCACCTTCATGAGATAGGGTTTGACTTCGACTCCGTGATCCGCCAGGTCACCCCCGAGGTCTATAGGAGCGCTGCGGCGGCACTGAAGGGCGTCGTGGAGGTGCTGGTGAAGAAGTTCACCCGCATTGCCGTTCCTCTGTCTCCTGAAGCCGCAGGGGTTAGTGGTGAAGAAGACTACACCGGCGATGTCAATGACGAGTTCCCTGCGGATGGGATGAGTGGTGGCGGGGGCTCCTCCTGATTCCTCTTCCTTGTTCCCTTCCAGCAACGTTCATCATGCCTCGCGGAGGCGTTAAACTTGTTTGTATTCGCGAAAAACTTTTAATGCTTGTAATAACAGTTGAACTGCGTGATTGCCCTCTTTGCCCTATTTCCTTCTTCCTTGTTGTGATTCTCTACGTCGGCATGGCCCGGTCCAGCGCATACCTCGGTCGTTGTTTGGCCATCCGGATCACCAAGGACAGTTCCAAGGGGTGAGGGGCTACGTGGCCAGTGAGGCTCTTGAGTTGCGATGCTGAGGAGTCCCCTTTGACGTACAAGAAACCCTCATGAAGGGAACATGGTGAAGATAGTTTTTACTTGGAAATTCCGAACACCTTGAGCGTCGCGTTGGCAGGGCCCGGCCCCGCGCATACCTCAGCCTCCGTTGGGCCATCCAAATCACCAAGGACGGTTCCAAGGGGTGAGTGTATACGTGGCTAGTGAGGCTCCTGAGTCGTGATGCTCAGGAGTCCCCCTTGATGTACGAGCTCCAGCGTCCTCCTAACTTGGAACTTTTGAAAACCTTGCGCTCTGGCCGACCCCGCGCATACCTCAGCAGCCATTGGTCCGTCCGGATCATAAAGGACGGTTCCAAGGGGTGAGGGGCTACATGGCCAGTGAGGCTCTTGAGTCGCAATGCTCAGGAGTCCCCATTGACGTACGAGCTCCAGCGTCCTCCTTAAGGGTTTTGAGCGCATTGAGCTCTGCCTCGGCCAGGCCCATCCCCGCGCATACCTCAGCCACCGATGGGCCGTCCGGATCACCAAGGACGGTTCCAAGGGGTGAGGGGCTACATGGCCAATGAGGCTCCTAAGTCGCGATGCTCAAGAGTCCCCCTTGGCGTATAAGCGGCTCCCATACCTTTCCTCGCCGGCTTTTCCTGAGATGGGGCACATGAAGACCAGGTTTGGCAGACCTGAGAAGGTGGCGTGTACTAGGCCCGTCCTGGTAGTAGCCCCCATGCAGCCCCCTCACGCGAACATCCCAGGGAATGCAGCGAAACGGGGCCACAAGGAGCTTTCCTAAGGTTGGATGCAGCCGCTGGGGCACCCCAGTTGCTTATCCCCAGCATAGGGCATAGGGCTTCCACATTGCGTGGGCATAGTCATTGGTGGACCATGTTGTCCACCAGCACGGAGTTGTGGCTTCCACATTGTGTGGGAAGGAACCCCTCTGCGTCCTTGGGGGGCTCCGGGCGTGTACAAGCCATTTGAAAGGATCGATATGGTTGACTAGAGGGGGCTTAATAGGCAACTAACACTTTTAACTTTTCCTTAACAATTTAGGCTTAGCATCAAATAAGTTGGCTAGATGTGCAACTAGGTGAGGAACCTATATGATGTTAAACACAACAAGCACACAAGCAAGCAAGGGATACAACACAATAATAGCTTGCAAGAAGTAAAGGTAAGAGATAACCAAAAGTGGAGCCGGTGGAGACGAGGATGTGTTATCGGAGTTCCTTCCCTTGTGAGGAAGTACGTCTCCATTGGAGCGGTGTGGAGGCACAATGCTCCCCAAGAAGCCACTAGGGCCACCGTTTTCTCCTCACGCCCTCAGAAAATGCGAGATGCCATGATTCCACTATTGGTGCCCTTGAAGGCGGCGACCGAACCTTTACAAACAAGGTTGGGGCTATCTCCACAACTTAATTGGAGGCTCCCAACAACACCTCGAAGCTTCACCACAATGGAATGTGGCTCCAAGATGACCTCAACTGTCTAGGGTGCTCAAACACCCAAGAGTAACAAGATCCGCAAGGGATTGGTGGGGGGAATCAAATTTCTCTTGGTGGAAGTGTAGATCGGGGCCTCCTCAACCAATCCCTAGGAAATCAACAAGTTTGATTGGCTAGGGAGAGAGATCGAGCTAAAATGGAGCTTTGAGTAACAATGGAGCTTGGGAAGGAAAAGGTGGTCTTCATGGAGAAGAAGACCTCCTTTTTATACCAGGGGATAAGATCTAACCGTTATCCCCACTCTCAGCCCCGCGTGTCGCGATCCTACCGCATATGACCATGGTACTACCGCAAGGGCTTGCGGTACAACCACTGCAACTTGCGGTACTACCGCTTGCACGGAACTGTCAGACGTAGGCCGATTGCATTAGGAAACTAGCGGTACTACCGCGAGCCCATGTAGTACTACCGCATGGTCGGTAGTGACTGGCACTGGAGATGCACCGAAGTAAAAAATTACTTTTGTGCCTACCTCCATTGAGGGTGGAGCTGCGAAAAAGTTCACACGGTAGTACCAAAAATGCATCACGGTACTACCGCAAGAGGGCGGATATAAAAATTACATCCGCGCCTACTACCAAAGGCTCACGTACCAGGACAGGGGATAGCGGTACTACCGCTCCACTGAGCGGTACTACCATCGGCTCCTGCGGTCCTACCGCTGGCCACTGAAAATAAGCACCCCACAGGCTTCACTTTGCACAGACAAGGAAAACGAGCTGGAGATCCATTGAAGTGAAGGAAAGGTGATGCAATAGAATAGGTGTGTACGTGATGATTCCACCCAAACATTTTTGAAGCGGACCCCCTCTTAATAGTACGGCTTTCCTATGACTCAAATCCACCAAAAGCAAACATAGAGAACAACCATCTTCAATAAGCTCCAAGGGGCACCGAATCGTCTTGTGACTAGACATGAGATATCTGAAATGCTCAATGCACATTATTAGTCCGCAAAGGCATTGTCATCAATCACCAAAGCCACTTAAGGAGAAATATGCCCTTACAATCTTCCCCTTTTTGGTGGATTGATGGCAATACGGGATTTGCACATAAAGATATAAAATGAGCATATGCAAACCCAAGATCTATAAAATATAGAAAAGCTCCCCCAAGATGTGTGCATTCTATAGATATGCTTTGGAATGCAAAGCACACACACTAGGATCAATGCTCCCCCTATATTTTATAAACAAGGCAATCCTTGTAACAGAATGAATAACACTAAGTACGGAAACAAGGCATAGCATGTGAGCATGAAGATAAGGGTACATAAGAGATAGACTCAGAAGCTACGAATCATACTGGACAATAATAAGATAAGAGTGATAGCATATATCTCACACCATATGATAGAAGAAGTCTCCTGGTCTCACACACAAACGACATAAAAAACAAAGTTCAACAAAAGCAAAGAGACGACGAAAAAACAATGCAAACACTTGCAAATCCTACACTCTCTCCCCATTTGGCATTGATACGCCAAAAAGGAATAGAGGACACCTAACACACAGGTGGTAGATCCCATGCAGAAATATCAGTCATCAAGCTCCTCCTCTGATACAGTTGGAATGGACTCCTCATTTGAATCAGCCCACTGGAACTTCTGCTTCGCCATCCAAGTAGCCTCAGGAGTGATATCCTTCTCAGACCCACTCGAGATAGTCTCGCCAAGCTTCCTCAGAATCTGCTTGTCACGCTGGCGACATTCCTTCTGAGCAACGGGAGTCTTATGATGTCTCTTGGCCTACATGTAGAACAGAGTCTTCATCTTGTGTGAGAACTTCTTGGCCCAAGATGTCTCTAAAGATGGTGGGACATACATCTCTGAACTGTCATCTTCCTCCTCTTCGATCTCATCCTCATCAACCTCCATATGAGCAGGTGCTGACTTAGTGGTAGTGTTAGCCCACTTGTCCTTCTGCCGCAGCCGAATGGGCTCATGAAGAAACAAGTGAGCCTCAAGGTCCTCACCTGGAAAGGTCTTCTCACAAGTTGTACTAATAAAGACGAACAGGTAGGGCCCATAAATGGGGACCTTACGGTTGAACACAGCAGTACGAAGCTCAGTCCACATAATGTGAGAAATATCAAGGGGGGCAAGACTTCCAGTTCGTCCTTTCTCACAGAGTGGCAACATATCCACCAGATAGGAGTGCACCTTGTCCTTGACTCCCATGCGAGGAAAAAGTGTGTCTTGGAAGATCCGGTGCATGACATCAAGGAATGGGTTGAGCATAGAAACTCGCTCACCAGAGGGTAACGTCTTTAGAATATAGTAGGGCACAAGCTTCTCCTTGCGTGCAGGCTGGGGGTTGTCGTGAGGGTGGAAACCAACGGGCTCCTCAAGCCCCTCATCACAAACATGCAACAGATCCATGAACAACTTCCAGTTAGCAGACAACCTCTCTCCATTGGTCATCCAAGTCATGGTCCACTGCACATCAGAGTGGAAATGGATAGAAGCAAAGAAACTGACCCACAATCTCGAGATCAAAGTCAAGATGGAACGAGATGATGTCCTCGATAGCAAACTGCTCCACCATACTCAAAGCCTCACCAAAGTATGCCTGGTTCTTGTTCATATGAGCCAAGTCAATCCATTGGACCGAAACATAGAGAGTCTTCTTGCCCTTGATCACATCGAGATGAATAAGATTCTGTTGCATGGTCCCAAACAAGTCATTGCCCTTGGAGTATTCCCTAGGTTTGATATAGGGGTCGATCAACCGACAAAATAGAAACTCGGCTTGAGGCATGTCTTCGCAATTGTCAACAGGCTCCTTGATCTTGGACACGGTCCTCTTGAAACGGCATGGTGGGGCATTGGACCCCTCGGGATTATCTGGATTGCAAAGAAGCTTTGAACTACTATCGCGAGAGTGTTTCGAGCGTCTTGGACTGGAACCGGAACCGGAGCCACCACCTATGACACACAATGCAAACACAAGAGACAAACGAAAAAAGAGTCAAGGCAAAAACCAAAGCAGACACGAAAACTAGATAGAGGTGAGAATTTTCAGGACAAAACGAGGTAGCTTTTGATCAAGCGGTAGTATCGGAGGTTCACGCGGAAGTAAAAAATTATTACCGCTTCGGACGCAGTAGTACTGCTGTGAGCGGTAGTATGGGGGCAAGAGCGGAAGTAAAATTTTACTTCCGCCCAACGAGAGGTAGTACCGCACCAGGTGCCGTAGTACCACACGGGGTAGATTTCACATGAACACAGATGAAAAACCCAGATCGATACTACTGTGGATCAAAAGCTATCACATTGTATCCTATCAATAAGCACTTCTACCGCACACACACACTCTCAAAACATCCCCTCATGCATAGATTTGACCAAAAATCACTAGACCAACTCATATTTACCCTAAACCTAGATTCAAAAATAGAGAAGCAAAAGGAGGAGAGCTCGGGGAAATACGGGGGTCCATGGCGAGAGGACGAGGTGGGGAACGATCACACCGGTGGGAATGTGAGGAGATTGGCTAGAGACGGAGATCTGGCGAGGTCCTCTGGCACCGGTTGTGACGAGGAGAGAGAGAGATGTGAGGGGAAAAGATAATGGGTATGGGGGAGTTTGAGCTCCCTCTGTCGGCTCTTAACCCCCACGCAGACTCGACAACACGGTAGTACCAAAGGTCATTGCAGTAGTACCGCTCTGGGAGCGGAAGTAATTACTTACATCCATGTTTGGGGTGGTAGTAACGTGCCGGGGACGCTCCTGTGCAAGCACAGAGGTAGTCCAATTCCAGCGGTAGTACCGTGGATTACCATGGTAGTACCGTGCTGCCCACAAAGTGCATGATTTCAGAGAGAAAAGAAAGAAGAGAAAAAACTTTTTTGCACAAAATGAGAGACATAAGAAGACAAAGATGGGAATCAAAACAAGAGCATGGTCAAATGCAGTAGAAAGGAGAAATCAGGACCAAGCAATGAACCACTACCTCTCATGAAGAGAGGGCGGTGGCCCTAGAGCCAGCTATGTTTGAGTCAAATGGTATGGCACCGCAAAGAATTATCCTTGGGCCCATGACCAAGGCTCATCTTGGAAGCACAATAACCGTAAGAAAAATGGCAAATGTGAAATACTTTGATTATTTTATGCATAATAAGGGGAGGGATAGCTCATTGAGAGAACTAGACTCCCCCTAAATCCATGCCTACACCTAGAGAAGACATAATGATGAGTGTGGTTAGGTGTGCACTAAGTCAATCCACATTGCTCGAATCAATGATATTTAGCTTATGCCTTAACTCACGAAATCTTGCTTCATCCAATGGCTTCGTAAATATGTCTGCAAGTTGCTCATTAGTGCTCACATGGATAAGATTGATGTCCCCTCGCTTGACGTGTTCCCGGAGTAAGTGATGATGAATATCAATATGCTTTGTCTTGCAATGTTGAACTGGGTTGCTGGAGATCATAATGGCACTTTCTATCACAGTAAAGAGGCACTTTGTCACAATTTACACCATAATCCTTTAAAGTTCGCCTCGTACAAAGAATCTATGCATAGCAACTTGCAGCAGCTACATACTCGGCCTCAGTGGACGAGAGAGAAACATACTTTTGTTTCTTTGAAGACCAACTTACCAAAGACTGACCAAAAATTGGCAGCCTCCGGAAGTGTACTTTCTATCCACACGGTCTCCCGCCCAATCCGAGTCAGTATATCCAACGAGATCAAACAAAGCCCCCTTGGGATACAATAAGCCAAAGTATGGGGTATGAGCCAAATATCGAAAGGTTCGCTTGACAGCCACATGGTGACTCTCCTTAGGTGCGGATTGAAATCGTGCCCAAATACCGACACTTAACATGATATCCGGTCGAGATGCACAAAGATAAGCGAAGATCCAATCATGGAGCGATATACCTTTTGATCCACTGCTTTACCATTGGGATCACTGCCAAGATGGCATTTGAGTGGCATGGGAGTGTTGGCCTTGGGAGGATTGAGCTCATCCATCTTGAACCTCTTGAGCATGTCTTGAGTGTATTTAGCTTGATTGATGAAGGTACATTGACTTCGTTGCTTGACTTCGAAACCAAGGAAGAACTTCAATTCTCCCATCATAGACATCTCAAACGTAGTCGATACCCTCGACTTGGGAGTAGCCTTGTGCCACCAATCTTGCCTTGTTGCGAATGAAGATACCATTCACATCTTGGTTGTTTTTGAAGATCCATTAGTTCCAATAACATTGTGGTTCTCCTGAGGTCTTGGCACCAATTGCCAAACTTGGTTGTGCTCGAAGTTGTTGAGTTCATCGTGCATAGCTTCAACCCACTCCATATCCTTGAGCGCATCTTGTAACTTAAGGGAATCAATGCAAGAAACAAATGCATGATGTTCACAAAAGTTTGTTAATTGTTTACGAGTGGTTACCCCTTTTTGCAAGTCGCCATTGACGTTTTCCAACAAATGTTGTCTAAGTTTGAGCTTGGCGGCATTCTTGGCGGCTCGTCTCTCTAAGATTTCCTCCATGGAAGATTGAGGGACAACATTCGGAGAGTCATCTTCTTAATGATCTTGAGTGCCTTCATGAGCTTGCTCTTGATCTTGAAGAAGATCTTGATCTTGAGCTTGCTTGGAGACGTGAAATTGATCTTGGGCATCACATGGTGAAACACCATCATCAGTAGATTGATCTTTCCCTTGATCTTGTCCATGTGGTAGAGGACCTTAATTTTGTTCTTCGGAAGCGTGTGGGACTTGCGTCGGTGATTGTTCCAATTAAGTGGAACATTGTCCTTCTCCTTCGGCCACAAGGGGTTCCTCTATGGGTAGGAAGTATCCCACATCCATTCTTCTTATGGCTTGGGGAGGAATTTCATCACCGACATCACAAAGACCACTTTGCTCCACTTGGGAGCCATTATTTTCATCAAACTCTATGTTACTCGTCTCCTTAATGAGTCCCATGGACTTGTTGAGGACACTAAGCATGAGAGTTTGCAGCATAACCAACAAATATGCCCTCATGGGCTCTATATTTAAATTTAGACAAATGAGCACCTTTCTTGAGAATGAAACACTTACAACCGAACACCCAGAAGTATTTGAGGTTGGGCTTGTTCCCGGTAAGAATATCATAAGGAGTCTAGTTCAAGCCTTTGTGGAGATAGAGATGATTTGATGCATGACACGCTGTGTTGATGGCTTCGGCCCAAAAGTAGTACGGAGATTTAAACTCCCCCATCATGGTTCTCGTCGCATCCATCAACGTCCGGTCCTTCCTCTCTGTAACACCATTTTGTTGAGGGGTGTAAGGTGTGGAATATTGGTTCTTTATACCTTCATCACTGAGAAACTCATTTAGGGTGTAGTTCTTGAACTCAGTGCCGTTGTCACTTCTGATCAGCGGAATATTTGCATCATGTTGATGTTGGACTTCATTTGCAAAGTCGATGACGGTCTGTTGGGTCTCACTCTTCCTCTTGAAGAATTATACCCAAGTATATCTCAAGTAATCATCCACAATCATCAACCAATATCTTCTTCCACCAATACTGTCAAAACATGGAGGCCCGAAGAGATCCATGTGAAGGAGATCTAAGGTCCTCTTTGAGTAGATTGTTGTAGTTCGACGATGAGCCTTTTCATGTACCTTTCCTTCGATACAAGCACTGCAAGCATGATCTTTGGAAAAACTCATGTTTATTAGTCCAAGAATGGGATCCCCTTTGAGGAGACTTTGCAAAGATCTCATACTGACATGGGCTAGTCGGCGATGCCAAAGCCATCCCACATCAACTTTAGCCATTAGACATGTCGCGGTCTTAGTGGGTCGCTCAGAGAAGTTAATCACATAGAGACCGTTTTCGAAATGTCGAACAAAGTGTACTTTAAGAGTCTTGCTCCACAAAAGGGTCATAGTATCAATGCCAAAGAAAGTACTAAAACCCATGATTGCAAGTTGACGAACGGAAAGTAAATTGTATGCAAGGGTTTCAACAAGCATGACTCTCTCAATAGTTAAAGTCAGAGAGATAACCACCTTACCAAGACCCAATACCTTTGAGAGTGCATCATCTCCAAATGAGACTTGGGTGGCCACAGATTCATCGGGTTGAACATCCAGCAGCAAGTCCTTGCTTCCGGTCATATGATTTGTTGCTCCGCTATCGAGCAACCATGAGACTCCCCCGGAAGCAAAGTCCTACATGAAATCAATGTTCTGTTTTAGGCACCCATTCTTTAATGGGTCCTTTCATGTTAGCAAAAAGGGTCTTAGGAACCGAAATACACCATTCAATGTACTCATAAGAAGAACCAACATATTTGGCATAAACATGCCCATCACTAGCATGGCACAAAACATAAGAGGGGTTAAAGTCGTCGGTCTTGTTGGGGTGGGTGATCTTGCCCTTCTTGGCATTACCAACCACAACTTTGTCTTTCTTCTTCTCATGAGTACCATCTCCTGCTCTTACAAAGGTTTCCTTGAGCGATGGAATTTCCTTGGTGTTCACCATCTTCTTCTTATTGCTTTTGGGTGCAAACCCAACTCCTTCTTTTGCCACAACTTCCTTTTGATTACTCAAGAGACCATTGAGCGTCTTCTCACCTTGGATACATGTCACCAAGCCCTTTTCAAGCTGCTCTTTTAGCTTAGCATTTTCCTCCACAAGATGTGCATGCTCACGACATGGGTTAGTAGCAGATGCATTATCAATTAGAACAAAAGGAGGACACGTGGCAATTTCCTTAGTGAGTTTTACTTGGAGTGGCTCATGTGACTCCTTAAGAGAGGCATGAGAACACTTCAATGCCTTGCGAGCATTCTCAAGTGTGTCAAGCTCAACCTTGAGTCGATAATGGACAACTCCAAGTGCAACCTTTTTAGACTTGAGCACATGGTTAAGAACAATAGCATGATCATAATCTTTAAGTAATTTAGCAAGGTTATCATTTTGTGACTCCTCAAGATTCATACGAAGAACTCGCTCTTCCTCAAGAGCAATATATAGATCCTCTTTCTCATCGGCATAATCATGACTATGGCCTCTCAACTCCTCAAGAAAATCTTCTTGAGACTCAATAGTGTCATGGGCGTCGCCAAGTTGTTTCGAGAGAGCAACGAAGTGCTTCTTGGACTCTCCCTTGAGTTTACACATGAATTTGTCAAACTCATTTTTATCCTATTTTGCCTCCTCATGTTCATCCACACATTCTAATGATGGAGTGGAAGAAATAGAAGTCTTAATGTTTGAGGTTTTAGCGTTGGAGGTTACCTTTGTGATACCTTTAGCCATGAGGCACCTCGTGATGACGTTCTCATTGGGGACGTCGAAGAGTGACACCTTTGTTGGGTAGAGGAAGCAATTGCCACAGACGCCATTACCATTCCTTCATCGCTTGTGTCTTCATCAGCAACATCATCATCTAAGGCATACACTTCTTGAGCTACCAATACTTTGTGAGGACCCTTCTTGGTGAAGTTGGTTTTGTTGGGGAAGGACTTGTCCTTATCTTTGCGAATGATCTTGCCACCATTGTCTTCCCTCTTCTCATATGGGCAATCCACCACAAAGTGACTCACATTACCACAGTTGTAGGATGTTCTCACACGTTGCTTGCCCTTTGATCCATTTGAGTTGTTCTTGGAGAAGTTGGGCCTTGTGTTATTCTTGGTGCCCCAAAATTGTGTGGACGCAAGAGCCATGTGCTCATGATAAACATATTTGGTGTCCTCGGGGCAACCCTCTTCGTCTTCTTCTTATTCCTCTTGACTGACCTTGGCCTTGAAAGCTTGGTTGGGAGAGGATTTCTTTAACTGTTGCACGCGAGCGAGAGCATTGTCAGGTGTGGTGTTTAGGATGTTAATTTCAATAAATTCATCCAACGGATCACTAGAAGACAAGGTGTGAAAGTCTGGCCTTTGACGGATGACAGTGGACATGGCCTTGTTGTAGGGCATGATGGCCTTCAGAAACTTACGCTTGATCCAAGTATCATCCACATCCTTGCTGCCATGATCCTTGAGGGAAACGGCGAGAGCGGTCACCCTTCTATAGAGCTCATGCGGTTCCTCATCCTCTATCATCACAAACTCATTTGACTGATCAAGGATAACTTCATAGTTTGACCGTTGAATGCTTGAGCTGCCCTTGTACATGGAGATAATGTGTTCCCAACACTATTTAGCAACAGTGAAGGGACGCAGGTGAGGTAGGTCTTCAGTAGGAATAGCAACTTGGATTATGAATAAGGTGGAAGAATTTAGCTGTTTATCCGCTTGTTCTCTTGGAGTAAGATTGTGTGGGTCATGAGGATAGTATCCTTCTTCAATGACTCTCATGAGATGAATTGAGCTGTGATCTAAATGATACTTGATACTGAAAACCCAGTTAGAAAAATCATTCTTAACAAGTTTAGGAGGAGGACCATGATTAACTATATGAGGTGGCTGCACGGGTCCTCCATAGACCACGGGAGGGGGAACTGGGGCAAAGTTCCCCAACCTATTAACTCCTCGAGAACGGTTATCCTTGTCAGCACTAGCACCCTCCTTACTGGAGTTGACATACGATGACGAGTTAGTGGGTTTAACCACATGCACCGCATCGGTAGAAACTTTAATAGTATTAAGGAAATCTTTGAACATAGATTGAACCTCGGTCGCCATTGGAGGATTTGAGTAAGGACAAGGCCTCATTCAAATCTTCGGGTGAGACCGTGTTCACTCCCACGGCCTCCGGAAGTTCTCCCACATGCTCCTCTTCGCCAGCCATACTCTTAGGGTGGAGAAACCCTTAATAAAGAGACGTGGCTCTGATACCAATTGAAAGGATCGATATGGTTGACTAGAGGGGGGTGAATAGGCAACTAACACTTTTTAACTTTTCCTTAACAATTTAGGCTTAGAATCAAATAAGTTGGCTAGATGTGCAACTAGGTGAGGAACCTATATGATACTAAACACAACAAGCACACAAGCAAGCAAGGGATACAACACAATAATAGCTTGCAAGAAGTAAAGGTAAGAGATAACCAAAAGTGGAGCGGGTGGAGACGAGGATGTGTTATCGGAGTTCCTTCCCTTGTGAGGAAGTATGTCTCCGTTGAAGCGGTGTGGAGGCACAATGCTCCCCAAGAAGCCACTAGGGCCACCGTATTCTCCTCACGCCCTCAGACAATGCGAGATGCCATGATTCCACTATTGGTGACCTTGAAGGCGGCGACCAAACCTTTACAAACAAGGTTGGGTCTATCTCCACAACTTAATTGGAGGCTCCCAACGACACCATGAAGCTTCACCACAATGGAATGTGGCTCCAAGGTGACCTTAACCGTCTAGGGTGCTCAAATACCCAAGAGTAACAAGATCCGGAAGGGATTAGTGGGGGGAATCAAATTTTTCTTGGTGGAAGTGTAGACCGGGGCCTCCTCAACCAATCCCTAGGAAATCAACAAGTCTGATTGGGTAGGGAGAGACATCGGGCTAAAATGGAGCTTTGAGCAACAATGGAGCTTGGGAAGGAAGAGGTGGTCTTCTTGGAGAAGAAGACCTCCTTTTTATAGTGGGGGATAAGATCCAACCGTTATCCCCACTACTGCAAGGGCTTGTGGTACTATCGCTGCAACTTGCAGTACTACCGCTTGCACGGAAGTGTCAGACGCCATGCTGATTGCACTAGGCAACTAGCGGTAGAACCGCCGGAGTGGTACTACCGTGAGCCCATGCAGTACTACTGCATGGTCGGTAGTGACTGGCACTAGAGATGCACGGAAGTAAAAAATTACTTCTGTTCCTACCTCCGTTGAGGGTGGAGCTGCGAAAAAGTTCGGCATGGTAGTACCGAAAATGCATCACGGTACTACCACAAGAGGGCAGATGTGAAAAAATACATCCGCGCCTACTACCGCAGGCTCATGTACCAGCGAAGGGGACAGCGGTGCTACCGCTCCACTAAGCTATACTACCGCGGGATCCTGTGGTACTACCACTCCATTGAGCGGTACTAACGTTAGCCACTGAAAACAAGCACCCCGCAGGCTTCACTTTGCATAGACAAGGATAACGAGCTAGAGCCCCATTGAAGTGAAAAAAAAGGTGATGCAATTGAATAGATGTGTACGTGTTGATTCCACCCAAACCTTTCTAAAGCGGACCCCCTCTTAATAGTATGGCTTTCCTATGACTCGAATCCACCTAAAGGAAACCTAGAGAACAACCGTCTTTAATAAGCTCTGAGGGGCACCGAATCGTCTTGTGCCTAGACATGAGATATCTGAAATGCTCAATGCACACGATTAGTCCACAAAGGCATTGTCATTAATCACCAAAACCACTTAAGGATAAATATGCCCTTACACCATTGAGTTCCTACGCGTGGCTGGCACGGTACAACTGGGAGGTGTATCTAGGAGTTCACGAGGGTTCTTTGGCCTCACGAGGTCCCTACCTCAAAGGCGGTTTGCGCCCGCGTGTTCTTGTAGATAGTGATGTCTGAGGTCCCAAAAATTTTATAGAAGCCTACATTGAACGTCCTCCCTAGGGACATCGCACGAGAGGGCCAAGCACCAATGACTCCAGGAGATGACGTGAATGGGGCTGGCCCGCCAAACAGAGCTCAGCCACTGGATTTATCAATGCTACAGGGATGGACCCGAGAACAGACGTCGTGCCCAGTCCTCTCACGAGGCAGCCGAAGGTTGGATCACTCGGGAGTGATGACATTCGCGCCGTCAAAGAGCTGTGCAGGGAAGAGGAAATGTTAGGAAACAGATCACATGCATGAAAAACTGTTGAAATATGGGTAAATACGGCAACTGTAGGCGTACGCCCTGATCGCCCCTAAGGATAATGCGGCTCGGTGGGCACCCTTAAACAGAACAAGCCAAAAAGTTACCTGGCATGGACCAACAAAAATTCACCTGGAGGTCATGCCTCTTAAGAGTCGAAGCTATCGTTTTAGCCTGATCTTGTACCTCCACGAGCACGACTCTCACGAGCCCATCATCTCTGGGGGTTGGGGACCCACGCTCGGTCCGGGAATCTCCCCTAACTCCTCATCACGTCTTGCCAGGCAAGGTGCGAGCATGGCCAAGCAAGGCGCTGGAACGTGACGCCGATGTTTGCCAGGCCAGAGGGCATGCAGACGTAGTTGTGCGGGTAGACCCACCCGTGGTATGTACGTGTCGGCCAAAAGAGGCCCTGGGATGAAGCCCTGTTGATTGCAAGCGTCTTGACGCAGATGCGCGTCTGGTCATCCGGGCTGGCGATGGCGACTGCGATTGGTGGTGCAGGGCAGTCCCTTCCTCGCTCGGCTTGTGCCTCCTAAAGTTCCTCGATCGCTTTGATTACTGCCTCTTGCAACCTCCGCGCCTCGCGCCATGCCCCTGGCCCTGGTTGTTGCGCGTCAAGACGCACCTTCAGGTTGCGCCCGAATGCCTCCCTTGTCTCACCGGCCAAGCCGGGGGCCTCCAGGGTTGAAGCCCCCGAGTCCGACCCAAGGGGGGCGCCGAGCATGCTTTCCTATGTGATGGAACGTGTGGCCCCGTCCCCGGATGCAGAGCCCGAGGCTCCGCCCTTGGAGTTTCTAGCCCCTGGGCGCTCCGTGGGGGTGAGCTGCTTCTTCTTCTTGCATGCATCCTCACGAGGCAGGGCATCCTCCTCGCCATTCGAGGGAGCAGATGTCATCCTTCTCATCGTAGGCGACAATGATTATGCCGCCATTCCCTCGCATCTTAAGGACATTGTAGTCGTGATGAGTCGCCGCCATAAACTTGGTGAGGGCCGGGTACCCAAGGATCAAGTTGTACAGGAGGTGGATGTGGGCGATGTCGAAGACGATTATCTTGGTGTGGTAGTTCTTGCGTCCGTCGAAGGTCATGGGCAGGCATACTTTCCCAATGGGGACAGTGGACCCATTAGTGACTCCCAAGAAGGGCTTGCTTGGCATGAGCTGGTCATACAGTACTTGGAGCGTCTCGAAGGTCTCAATGGAGAGGACAGTTATCCCCGCTCCACTGTCGATGAGGGTCTTGGTGACGAGGACGTTGCTGATGGCCGGAGTGCACAGCATGGGGAGCCTACCGGTCATGGCCGAGCACCTGAGTTGATCCCTCGATTCAATGATGATGGCAGTCTGAGACCACTTGAGGGGACGCATGGCATCAGGCTTTGGGAGAGCCGCGTTCACCTCCCGCGCAAACTTCTTGAAGACGCGGTTCGATGCTGGGGCCTGGGCTCCGCCCAGGATACAGGCTACCGCCCTGATCTGCTGGAAGCCCCCAGCCCCATTGTCCTGCATGTCATCTTCCTTCCTTCTGGGTCGAGGTGGTAGTGGTGGTAGGCCGGCCTCACGAGGGAGAACCTCACGATGCTGGCCATAGCGTGACCCCTTCGGAGGGTCATCATGCCAGCGGTCCTCCATAGCATGATTGTACCAGTGGTCCTCCCAAGCCTGATCGCGCAAGCGGTCCTCCTGAGGCTGGTCTCGCCACCCCTGACGCAGTTCCCGGTTATCCCAACGGCCTCCACCGCGACGTCCGCCACGTCCGAATCCATGGTCAGTGCGTCCGGGGAGCCGGCTGAAGTGTTCAGCATGGACCATCCTGAGTTCCTGGCAGTCGGTGGTCTCGTCGTTGTTGGTGCCATGGAAGATGCAGGTCGATCTCCCCTCTGCGGCATGCTCCTCACCTCGACTGCACTTCCCCTTCGGCTCGGCCGTGAGTACCGCTGGGGCCTTGCGCTTGGCCTATTTGACTTTGGTCTTCTTTTCCTCCGGTTCTGCCACCGAAGCCTCACGGAGTGACTGGCGGCCCTCTTCGGCCTTAGCGCACCTGTTCGCCAGATTGAACATATCCAGGGCAGAGCACAGTTTGTCGCTCATGGCGAGCTCTTATTTCATCTTGAGATATGTAACGCCGTCGGTGAAAGTGGAGATGATAGCCTCATCCGAAGCGTTCAGGGCCCTAAGGCACGTAGTTGTGAAGCATTGTATGAACTTGTGCAGGGTCTCTCCATCCTGTTGCTTCACACACCTCAAGTCGCTTACGGTGAGCGCGCGGTCACGGGTACCTTGGAAGTTGGTGATGAAGCGCTTGCGCAGGTCGTCCCAGGAGGTGGTGGACCCCTCCGGGAGGTTAAAGAGCCAGGAGAGCTCATCGCCCTTGACCTTGTCGTCTCCACCGGCCACCCGGATGCTCAGCGAGTAAAGCTGTAGGAACTCAGCGGGATCCGGGGTGCCGTCATAGCAAGTGGGTAGATCGGGTTTGAATTTGCAGGGCTATGTAGTTGGATGGAGCTCTAGCGCGATTGCGAGACAGCCCACCGGCTCGACAGTTGCCACTGCATGTGCGAGTGGGGCCCGGTCTTGACGCTCCCGAGGGGCCGCCCCAAGTGGTGCCCGGTTGCAACACTGGTTCGGCAGCGCGGGGAGCGCACACGCGTCGACACGTGGCTGGGGCACCACCTAGCAGCTTACTTCATCTCTTGGCCATGCCCGCGGCTTGCGGGGCTGGTCGTGCGGCTGCGCTTCATGCCTAGGCTCGGGGTCGACGTCGCGTTGCGTAGGAGGTGGCAGCGCATTGTGGGCCACGTCATCCGCCAGGGAAGGCCGGGGTCGAAACGAGTAGGAGAATGTTGAAGCGTCGCTAGCAGCACTGACAAGCTCCGCGATGCGCCGAAGCTAGTCGTCATAGCAATCAGGGACGGGGTGGTAGCAGAACAGCTCATTCGCCATGGCGAGCACGCCCGAACTGCACGTCGGCCTGGCCGAACGTGGGAGGACAACCCGGTAGCTTGGACGATCGATAGAGTGGCGGTGTGGCCGTCACGCCTCATGGTGACCGGCCCGAAGGAGTCTTGTCATTCGTGGGCATCCAGGCCCGTGATGGCGTTGGGCACAGGTGAGGGGGACCAGCGCACGCTGCCGCGGCCCGTGGGTGCCGTCTGGGCAACGCGGGCAGCTAGGTGCTTGGCACGGGCTCGGCAGGCGTCAGACATAAGAGAAGCGAGGTGGGAGAAGATCTTGGCTCGAGGAAGAGTTTGGCACGCCCCCTACCCAGCGCACGAAATGTCAGATTTCGAGCACCGCAAAACTCTCAAGGTTCGAACACAGGGGCGTGAACAAAGGTCCCCTGCAGCCTCGCTCTACTTAACTTGCTATTCGATGGTTGCTACGGCAAACTCGCATGATGACGAGGAAGAAGATGAACACGGTGGTTTAACTAGGTTCGGGCCACTGGGAAGCGTAATACCCTACTCCTGTTTTGGTGGATCGCCTCTTAGGGAGGTGTGGTGCATGAACTAGTACAGTGGTTTCGAGCCTCGCGAGGGTTCTCTAGTGGTGTTCTTGGCTCTGTGCCTTATATTGTGGTTCGTCGAGTGGTTCCCTCAGATCGTTTTGACCCCTCTACGGTGCGTCCTAACCTCTATATATAGCAGTGGCCCGGGTCCTCTTCCCTTATCACAATGGCAGGAAGGGACCCCATAACGGCCAAATTTGAAGGGGACAGGAGTACATCCACGTCCTTTCCAAATGTGGGCTTTGCCTGCAAAGTACCTCCCAATGATGCAGAGGTGGGCTCGGCGATGACATCCGCCCTGCGGGGCTCATGGTCGTGGTCTTGTTGCACTGGAATGGAAACCTTTGGGTGGCGCTTTGGGAACCCGCATACTTCCCTGCTCCCTTTGTACCAAAGGGGAGACTGCACCACCTGGCACGCTGGCGCCTGCCTGTCCTTCCTTTGCGTCATATTTGACTCCTAAGGCCAGGTTCTGCATAGAGATCTCCGCTGCTCCGGAGGGGGCCTGAGGAGGCCCATCCTTGCTGGTCTTGGTGTCGTTCTTCTTCGCGAGCTTGGGGTCCTCGTGATGTCCTTGTCTGGCTGACGTGATGGGCCATATCCTAGGCCACAGGCAGGCAGGTCTGAGTACCCCCATTCCCAGAACACCGACAGGCCCCATGTGTCATAGACTGAGGGCCAAAACAAAGTTTAATTTAATTTAATTAATTAAATAATCAGGTAGGCCCACATCTCAGAGTCTAGTTAACTTAATTTAATTAAAAGGATTAATTAATGAAACCTAATTAACTCTAATGGAGTTGGGGCCCACATGTCATAGGTCCAGGCGGTGGGCCCCCACCTGTCAGCTGCTGGGGCTGCCCAGGCAGCATAGTTAACCCGTTCAGCTGTCCAACTGGGACGGGGGGCGCAGGCAGTGAAACTGGGGGTGGCCCCAGGTCAACCCAACCGGCGGATGCCACTGGAGTGGCTCCAGCGAGCCAAACGCACGGTGGAGGGCTCGGTCGTCGTCGGGGTTTGGCCACGGAGGGCTAAATCGAGCGCGAAGGGACTCGTTCGAGAGCTAACGCGAGCGCGGTCCCATACCAACCATCGAGGAGGGGCAGGGGTGGTCGGATCTCATTGGAAACGAGCTCGCGGTGGCGGCCGGCGTTCGGCAACAACGGTGATGGCGCAGCAGCAAGCACGCGAGCAATCTAGCGGTGCCAGCGGGCCTATGTGAAGCGGGGAGTCTGTTGGTGGGGGCGATGGACCAAAAGGACATCGTATGCTCGCCGGCGTCGAGCTCTAGCGGAACCGAGCTTCAGCTCCGGTGCAATTCTATGCTACAGGCTTGAATCCGGCGGGGAAAAGGAGGGGAATTCAGCGGGCTCGGGGGAGGCTTGGGCTAGCCGGAATCGGTACAGTACCGTGTCAGCGATCCAAGGAAGAAGATAGCTCGGGGGCAGTGATGCAGGGGCTCCGGTCTTGCTCCCGTGGGCGGGGTCAAAGCAGCAGACCCCGGTGGAGTAGGGGGCGTTCTCCTAGGCACCGGCGAGCACGGTGGCCATGGGGGCGAGCTTGGCCATGGCGACGGTGGAGCGGTGTGCACGGGGAAGGAGGCTGGCGATCGAGGGGAGGAACTGGAGGGGGCTAGGGTTCCGGGGGCGACGGGCAGGTTTTGCAGGCCGCGGGGAGTCGCTCGATGCATCCATCACCGCCTCCACATCTCCCTTGTGAGCAGGAGGTTGACGACATGGGGGGCAGATGGGCTGGGCTAGCAATTGGGCCGGCAGGCCTAAGTGACCAGGGCACTTAGCCTTTTCATTAAAAAACATGTTGCTTTCCTTTTTAAAAAGCATTCTATTTTAGTTAAAATGTGACAAAATACTTTACTAAAAATATGGTTCTTGGCCCCAATAATTTGTATGGTAATAATAAGAAGGCCACAAAAGGTTTTGGGTGAATTTAATCCATTTTCAAAATACCAAAATATTAAAAGGGGAATTAATAATTGAATTGGCCTTTGATAAAATAGTTTTGAGGCACCAAAATAATTGCAAAAATGTGGTTTACAACTTTACAAAAGCCAAAGAAATATTTGAAAACTATTCATGGTTTTATTCAGAGGTTTGTAAAACTTTTGAATCCACCTTTCAAATGAGTTTTTGAAAATCACTGGGAATTTCAAGTGAGGTTTGATTCCATAATGATCAAATATTGTTTAGCAAAAAGGATTAGCCTAATCTGCATGGTTACTGTAGCTTAAACACCGACATCACTGTAGCTGGATCCAAGGGTGTTACAACTCTCCCCTACTAAAAGAAATTCTCGTCTCGACTATTAAGAGGTAGAAGTTTGTTTACGAAATTCTAACGTGACTTCTCATTCTTGGTTGCTCTTCTCGAAGAAGTTGGTCCCTTTTGTTGATGTCTTGAATTCAGGTCCTCCTGATGAAATTTTCATCCTTTCTTCGGGAACTTCATTGTCCTACAAATGCGATATGAGGGTAAACTCTGGAAGGACGTAGCTACACAAGGTTGGGCACCTGACAGTGAACCCAGGGAAGAAGACATGAATTATGACTCCAGTTGTAACTCACAGAATTCATTGAGTGCAAAATGCGATGATACAAGAGTTTCAAACGGTTTGGCAATCATTCAATGCCTGATCAGAAGATGAAAAGGGGGGTGGTTCATAGCAATGAAACAAATACTGCACCTGATACTAGAATAGATCATCCCTTGGATTGTGGCTCGGGAATTACATATGAAGCCAAGTGTAAGGGATACTTTGAAATCAAAGATGTACAAGAGAGTCAGGTTATAATCCCGTCGAACTGTGGGTTATGGGACCACCATGTGGGATAGGAGCAGGAAGAGCGGTGACATCTTCCACGGTCATGATAGAAGACGTATCGGAGGATATCTTGTCAGATATGTTGGCAACAACGGCGGTACCAAGAGCGGGGGACGAATAGAACCATTTTCATGCTCGTTGGAACGAGGCTGGCCAATAGGCAAAGTTCTCGTCCACTGGTGGTTACCGGAATGTTATCAACAATAGTAATAGGGTCTTACTAACAAAATTGTTCACCAAGGTGTCTACCAAAGCGGGGGAATTACCACTTCTCAGATAAGTTAGATTACAAGAAAGGTTAAATAGACCAATGGAAGGGAAAATGTGGTTAATAGATTAACCAAACCACTGGAAAGGAAAAGGTGTTATACCCCAAGTATTAGAGTATACCATTCCCAAAGATAAAGAGAGCAAGATATACATGACAGGACATCAAGTACTTAACAATTTAGGTAAGGGGGAAGGAATTAATGATATTACCCATACAATGGCATTTGGATAATTGATCAAGAAATATTTAGCATTGCACTCCCAATGTTCTTGTTGATGATTGGAGTATCACAACCATTCTTCAGGGAAGCATCGACATGGTCATTGATAACCCATGAGTATAGGGGATTGCAATAGTTTTCAAGCGTAGAGTATTCAACCCAAATTTATTGATTCAACACAAGGGGAGCCAAACAATACTCTCGAGTATTCGCAGCTGAGTTGTCAATTCAACCACACATGAAAGACTTAATATCTGTAGCAAAGTACTCAGTAGCAAAGTAGTATGGAAGTAACAGTATTGGTGGCAAAAGTAACAGTAGCAGTTTTGTAGTGATTGTAATAGTAGCAACGAAAAAGTAACTTAGCAAAGATCAATATGTGGAAAGCTCGTAGGCAATGGATCGGTGATGGATAATTATTCTTGATGTCATTCATAATGCAATAGTTATAACATAGGGTGACATAGAATTAGCTCGAATTCATCAATGTAATGTAGCCATGTATCCCATATATAATCATACATGCTTATGGAAAAGAACTTGCATGACATCTTTTGTCCTACCCTCTCCTGGCAGCGGGGTCCTAATCGAAACTAAGGGATATTAAGGCCTCCTTTTAATAGAGAACTGGACCAAAGCATTAGCATTTAGTGAATAAATGAACTCCTCAAACTACGGTAATCACCGGAAAGAATCCCAGTTATTGTCACCCTGGGGTATGTGGATAGTAACTCGTAATAGGTGTCTACAACTTGCAAGATAGGAAAAAGAACACATATATATTCATGAAAACATAATAGGTTCAGATCTGAAATCATGGCACTCGGGCCCTAGTGACAAGCATTAAGCATAATAAAGTCATAGCAACATCAATCTCAGAACATAGTGGATACTAGGGATCAAACCCTAACAAAACTAACTCGATTACATGATAAATCTCATCCAACCGATCACTGTCCCGCAAGCCTACGATGGAATTACTCACGAATGGCGGAGACATCGCGGAACTGGTGATGAAGGATGCTTGGTGATGACGATGGCATCGATTTCCCCTCTCCGGGGCCCAAAACGAACTCCACATCTGGTCTCCCGAGGAGGAACAGGAGGTGGCGGCGGCTCCGTATCATAAAACGCGATGAACTCTTCTCCTTGATTTTTGTCTCCGTGAATAGGGTTATATGGAGCTGGAGATGAGGTCAGGGGAGCCACGAGGGCCCCACAAGCCTGCTAGGCGCGGCCAGGGGGTGGCCGCCCCTAGCAGGCTTGTGGCCTGCAGGTGGCTCCCCTCTGGTCAATTCTTCTGTCAGTATTTTTTATTAAATCCTAAACTATTCTCCGTAAATTTCAGGACGATCCAAGAACTTTTGTTTCTACACAAAAATAACATCAAGGCAATGCTATTGCAAACAGCGCCAGTCCGGGTTAGTTCCATTCAAATCATGCAAATTAGAGTCCACAACAAGGGCAAAAGAGTTTGGAAAAGTGGATATGAAGGAGACGTATCAACTCCCCCAAGCTTAACCCGTTGCTTGTCCTCAAGCAATTTTGTTGATAAACTGAAAGTGATAAACAAAAAAAATTACAAACTCTATTTGATCTTGTTGTTGTAAATACGTCTAACTGATGTTCAGATTTTCAGCAAAGATCATGGACTAACCACGTTCACAATAACATTTAGGTCCCACATTTACTCATATCAATGACATAATCAAGTAGCGAACAATAATAATAACTCTCGGATGACAACACTTTTTCAAAACAGTCATTATAGAATATGACAAAATGGTATCTCGCTAGCCCTTTCTGAGACCGCAAAACATAAATGCAGAGCACCTCTAAAGAACAAGGACTGACTAGACATTGTAATTCCCGGTGAAGGAGATCCAGTCATGCTCATACTCAATATCAATTAACAGCAAAGCATACAAATGACGGTGGTGCTCTCTAACTAGTGCTTTTTATAAGAAGATGATGACTCAACAATAAAGTAAATGGAAAGGCCCTTCACAGAGGGAAACATTGATTTGTAGAGGTGCCAGAGCTCGAGTTTTTAAAAAAAAGATGAATAATAACTTTGGGTGGTATAATTTCATTGCTCACATAACGACCAAGAGGTTTTCAATATCTTCCATGTTAGATACATTATAGGCGGTTCCCAAACATGATAAAGTTTTTACTCCCCCTCCACCAATCAATCACACTCCACGGCGAGCCAAATCCACGGGTACCGTCCATACAAACACAATCCTGGGGGTGTTTTGTTTAATTATATATTTCTTTTATTTCAAGCATGGAACTAGGCATCCTGATTACCAGCCACTTTCTCATGAAGGATAGTGAATCAACACATATCGTGAGAATAACCCACCTAACATGGAAGATACTGACATCCCCCAGTCGCCACATAAGCGATTTGAGCATACAAAACAGAATGTTTATTTAAAGGTTTAGATTTTGGCACATGAAAATTTACTTGGAACGGCAGGTAAATACCGCATATAGGTAGGTATGGTGGACTCATATGGAACAACTTTGGGTTTCAGGAATTGGACGCACAAGTAGTATTCCCGTTTAGTACAAGTGAAGACTAGCAAAAGACAGGGGAGCGACCAACTAGAGAGCGACACAATCATCAACATGCTCTGAGATTAACCAACATTGAATGCAAGCATGATTAGGATATAAATCACTATGAACATAAACATCGTAGAGGCTATGTTGATTTTGTTTCAACTACATGCATGAACATGTGCCAAGTCGAGCCACTTGAATCGCTTAAAGGAGGAGACCATCCCATCATACTACATCACCACTATTTAAATATGCATGTTTGGCACCCAAAACAAACCATTATCCACTCTTAGCTAATTAAGCATGGCATGAGTAACAATAATATCTAATTGTCATTGCAAATATGTTTCACCCATGATGAACTAGATTCGGAACGATGAGCTAATCATATTTACAAAAGCAAGATAGGTCGAGTTCATACCAGCTTTTCTCCATCTCTATCTTTTCATCAAATATCGTCATTATTGCCTTTCACTTGCATGACCAAACGGTGTGGATAATAATAAGAGTGCACGTGCATTGGACTAAGCTGGAATCTGCAAACAATAACTCAAAGGAGAAGACAAGGTAACATGGGCTCTCTAATAGGTAAACAATAATGTACATGAGAGCCACTCAACATTTTCATTGTGGTCTTCTCCTTTCGACCCAAAGATAGAAAAATCAAAACAAGAACAAAAAAATGTATTTACATGGGAAAGCTCCCAACAAACAATAGAAGAACGAAAAATCTTTTGGGTTTTGTTTTTAATGCTACAACTAAGCAACTAGAAAATAAAGCTAGAAGTAATTTTTTTATATTTTTCTCAAAGTTAATTAAACACACAAGAAGAAAGCGAAACAAGGAAATAAACTACCATGGATAGTACAATGAAAAATTATGAACACGGACTACTTAAAATGAGTGTGTGAACATGAATGTACAGTCGGTAAGAAATACGTACTCCCCCAAGCTTAGGATTTTGTCCTAAGTTGGTCTAGGGCCATGGCTGGCCCAGATAATATCCGAAGTCATAGTCTAGGTTATACTGGGCTGCAAGGGCTACCGCCTGAACAACTGCAGCGTGAAGGCGAGTTGATTCTGCGCTTCTCTCATACTTGTTTACCTCCTCTCTGGTTATAAAGTATCTCTGTTTTTCCTGAAAGTTAAAGAAGGCACGAGCAGGAAGAAAAACATGGACAACATGCTATCTGTCAAAAATTAGTCGGTACTGGAGAGATTGTTCGTTCCTTCCAAGAAACAGAAAATGTACCAAATCCTCATAATCAAGAAATGGAGGGGGTAACTCAATGTCATTTCCGCGTATGGGTACCCCAAAATAATTAGCTAAATGATTGGCATAAATCCCACCGAAGAAATCTCCATCCTTAGCATTATTACGCAACCTTCTAGAAATAATGGCTCCCAAGTTATATCACGTTTCACCCATTACTGCACTCTTAAGAATACTAAGATCGATTGCACAAAGGTAGCTATGCTCAGTTTTACCGTTAATACAACTACCTATGAATAGAGAAAAATAGTGTATAGCAGGAAAGTGAATGTTCCCCGTGGTAGCCTGCGTAATATTTCTAGTTTCTCCGACGGCAATGCTAGCAAGAAAATCATTATATTCAATTTTGTGCGGATCACTATAGCTGCCCCCTTGTGGAATTTTGCATGCATAATTAAAATCGTCTGTGTCAAAAGTATACGATTTATCATAAATGTCGAAAAGGACCGAAGGTTTATTACGATTGGGCGAAAATTCAAACAGAAAGATTCCGTTAGTTGATAGTATTGCTTGCATTTGTTCGAAACGAATTCCTCAAGGTCGGCATTTCTTATATATGCGTAGAATTCTTCCTTGAAATTAGCATCGCTCATGAATTGATCTGATGGCCATTCACAAGGTCGTACATGTGCCTCGGTCGGTGGTTCAAGGTCGGGCTCACATATCGCGAGTCTTGGGGACTTCTTGCTCGATGAACCCCCTTGAAACATCTTCCTCAACATTTTTTCTCTGAAACATTCTGAAATTTTTAGTGACTCAAAATAAAAGTGAACAAAACTCGACAAAACTCATAGCAACTACTCCCACAAGTGCCTAGAAGATATATCATGCATCAAAACTACTTGTGACCATATAAATTTGAAATGCAAGTTCAAGAACAAAGTCTCCACAGCAGCAAAAGTTAGCAATATATAAATCACTAGAACAAAAACTAATTGGACCATTGGAGGAGTCACATACTAAAGAACAATATCCCAAAACAGTTTTGCGAATGAAGCTTTGAACAAGGAGATCGAAAATGGCAGCAAACTGAGCTAGAACATGGGTTTTAGCAATGGTGGGATTTTTTATGGATGAAGAGGGAGTGTGTGGGTGCTCGAATAAGTGGAGGGGGCACGCGGGACCCACAAGCCTGCTAGGCATGGGCAGGTGGTGGCCGCGCCCTGTGGGCTTGTGGTCCACTAGTGCAGCCCCCTGCAGTGTGCTCAGTGCCAAATATTTTTATATATTCTAGAAAAAATCATACTCCATTTTCAGGGCATTTGAAGAACTTTTATTTTTAGGTCACTCTTTTATTGCGCAGGAAACATAGAAAATAGAAAAATAATTGCATTTTTACTTAATTTAAACTTACTAACATAAAGTAAAAGTTGGGTACAAAAGGTTGTGCTTTCTAAATTCATCCATCTCATGCTCATCAAAAGGAATCCATCAATAAGGTTGATCAAGTCCTATTGATAAACTTCTTTCGAATAACATGAAACCAAAGCATTTTCGAATAACACTAAGTTACCTCAATGGGGATATGCATGCCCCCAATAATAAGTATGTCATGTTTCTTCTTGACAGTAGGAAGAGGGAACTCAAAGTCTCCAATAATGATCGTTGTAATTTTTTAAATAGAGTTGATACTGTGAACTTGAGGTTGTTTCTTCGGAAAGTGTACCATATGCTCATTACCATTAATATGAAAAGTGGCATTGCCCTTGTCACAATCAATAACAGCCCCTATAGTATTCAAAAAGGGTCTAACAAGGATGATTGACATACTGTCATGCTCGGGAATATCAAGAATAACAAAGTTCGTCAAGATAGTAGCATTTGCAACTACGACAAGTACATCCTCACAAATACCGATAGGTAGAGCAGTTGATTTATTAGCCATTTGCAAAGAGATTTCAGTAGGTGTCAACTTTTTCAAATCAAGTCTATGATATAAAGAGAAAGGCATAACACTAACACCAGCTCCCAAATCACATAAAGCAGTTTTAACATAATTCACTTTTATAGAGCATGGTATAGTTGGTATTCCTAGATCTTCTAATTTCTTTGGTACTCCAGCCTTAAAAGTATAATTATCAAGCATGGTGGAAATCTCAGCTTCCGGTATCTTCCTCTTATTAGTCACAATATCTTTCATATACTTAGCATAGGGAGACATTTTCAAAATATTAGTCAAGCGCATACGCAAAAAGACAGGTCTAAGCATCTCAACAAAGTGCTCAAAATCCTCTTCATCCTTTTTGTTGGATGGTTTAGGAGGAAAGAGCATGGGTTTCTAAAACCATGGTTCTCTTTCTTTACCATGCTTCCTAGCAATAAAATCTCTTTTGTCATATCTTTTATTCTTAGGTTGTGGGTTATCAAGATCAACAGCAGGTTCAATCTCCACATCATTATCATTACTAGGTTGAGTATCAACATGAACATCATCATTACTATTATCACTAGGCTCATGTTCATCACCAGATTGTGTCTCAACATCAGAAACAGAAATATCATTTGGGTTTTCAGGTGTATCAATAACAGGTTCACTAGCAGCATGCAAAGTTCTATCATCATACTTATTCCTCCTATTATTGGAATGACTAGGTGCATCAGTATTACTTCTTTGAGAATCTTGCTCAATTCTCTTAGGGTGGCCCTCAGGATACAAAGGTTCCTGAGTCATTCTTCCACCTCTAGTCACAACTTTAACAGAATGGTCATTGTTCTTACTATTCATCTCATTAAGCAAATCATTCAGTGCCTTAAGTACTTGTTCTACTTGAGTACTTACCATGGAAGCATGTTTACTAATAAGTTTAATATCATTGATAGCTCTACTCATATAATCACCTAAGCGATCAAGCATGAAAGCATAATGTTTCAATTGTCTACTAACATAAGCATTAAAATTTTCTTGCGTAACAACAAAATTATCAAATTCATCCAAGCATTGGCTAGCAGATTTATTATAAGGAATATTCCTTTCATCAAATCTACGAAGAGAATTTACCTCTACTACCTGTGTCGGGTTATCAAGACCATGTATTTCTTCAATAGGTGGTAGATTCTTAACATCTTCAGCTTTAATACCTTTTTCTTTCATAGATTTCTTTCCCTCTTGCATATCTTTAGGACTGAGAAATAGAATGCCTCTTTTCTTCGGAGTTGGATTTGGAGGTGGTTTAGGGATAGTCCAATCATTATCATTGCTCAATATATTATTCAATAGTATTTTAGCTTGTTCAATAGTTCGTTCCCTGAAAACACAACCAGCACAACTATCTAGGTGGCCCCTAGAAGCATCGGTTAGTCCACTATAAAAGCATCGGTTCAACCAAAGTAATTAACTCGGAATCAACGGAGAATTCATAATCCTTATTAGTAACAAAAATAGGTGAAGTAGCAAACTAAGGATCATATTTCATTCTAGCATTCAAAGATTTATCTTTCCACTTGCATAGTAATTTCTTAAGATCATCTCTATCATTACAAGAAAGAAAGTCCCTAGCTACCTCTCCTTCCATAACATAACCCTCAGGAATATCAGGCAATTCATATCTAGGAGATCTAGGTCTAGCAGGTGTCTCATAGTGTTCAGTTTCAATAATTTCATCAGTTTCAGTAGTATCATAATTTTCAGCATTGGTCTAGCAATTTGTTCATCAACAAATTCACCTAGTGGCACAATATTATCAAGCAAAGTATCATCATAAGCATCATTCATAGCAGAAGTGGCATCATCAATTACTTGCGACATATCAGAATTACTAGGAGGTGGTGGTGTTGCAAACTTACTCATAACAGAAGGTGAATCAAGTACAGAGCTAGATGGCAGTTCCTTACCTCCCCTCGTAGTAGAGGGATAGATCTTCGTTTTTGGATCTTTCAGTTTCTTCATAGTGATCAAAAAATATAAATCCCAAGTGACTCAGAGAATAGAGCTATGCTCCCCAGCAATGGCACCATAAAAAGGTCTTGATAACCCACAAGTATAGGGGATCACAACAGTTTTTGAGGGTATTGTATTCAATCCAAATTTATTGATTCGACACAAGGGGATCCAAAGAATATTCTCGAGTATTTGCAGCTGAGTTGTCAATTCAACCACACCTAAAAGACTTAATATCTGCAGCAAAGTATTCAGTAGGAAAGCAGTATGGAAGTAATGGTATCGATGGCAAAAGTAACAGTAGCAGTTTTGTAGTGATTGTACTAGTAGCAACGGAAAAGTAACTTAGCAAAGATCAATATGTGGAAAGCTCGTAGGCAATGGATCGGTGATGGATAATTATGTTGGATGTCATTCATCACGCAACAGTTATAACATAGGGTGACACGGAAATAGCTCCAACTCATCAATGTAATGTAGGCATGTATCCCATATATTGTCATACGTGCTTATGGAAAAGAACTTGCATGACATCTTTTGTCCTACCCTCCCGTGGTAGCGGGGTCCTAGTGGAAAATAAGGGATATTAAGGCTTCCTTTTAATAGAGAACCGAACCAAAACATTAGCACTTAGTGAATACATGAACTCCTCAAACTACAGTAATCACCACAAAGAATCCTAGTTATTGTCACCCTGGGGTATGCGGATCATAACTCGTAATAGGTGTCTACAACTTGCCAGATAGGATCAAGAACACATATATATTCATGAAAACATAATAGGTTTAGATCTGAAATCATGGCACTCGGGCCCTAGTGACAAGAATTAAGCATAGCAAATTCATAGCAACATCAATATCAGAACATAGTGGATACTAGGGATCAAACCCTAACAAAACTAACTCGATTACATGATAAATCTCATCTAACCCATCACCGTCCAGAAAGCGTACAATGGAGTTACTCTGGAACAGTGGAGAGCATCATGGAATTGGTGATGAAGGATGGTTGGTGATGACAATGGCGTCGATTTCCCCTCTCCGTAGCCCAAAACGGACTCTGGATCTGGTCTCCCGAGGAAGGACAAGAGGTGGCGGTGGCTCCGTATTGTAAAATGCGATGAACTCTTCTCCTTGACTTCTTTCTCCGTGAGTAGGGTTATATGGAGCTAGAGATGAGATCGGGGGAGCCACGAGGGCCCCATAAGCCGACTAGGCACGGCCAGGTAGGTGGTCGTGCCTAAAAGGCTTGTGGCCTACAGGTGGCCCCCCTCTGGTCAATTCTTGCGCCATTATTTTTTATTGAAACCAAACATATTCCCCGTAAATTTTCAGGATGATCCGAAAACTTTTATTTCTACACAAAAATAACACCAAGGCAATTCTGCTGAAAACAGCGTCAGTCTGGATTAGTTCCATTCAAATCATGCAAATTAGAGTCCAAAACAAGGGCAAAAGAGTTTGGAAAAGTGGATATGATGGATACGTATCAGTCGTCAGGTAATTTCAGACATTGGGGACACAAAGGATCCATCAGGAACAACTTAGAACATAAGCCTTACAATTTCCTAATGTGAGAAAAGGCTAATCTTGGTTAACATGATAGTGAAACAATAGGTCCTCTGACCAAGTGTTGTATGCAAGAATTCAACTTACCGGGTTACATTAGGACCAATGTCATAATTCTTGGAAAAAGATCTAACCATCGTATCTGCTCGAGATTCAGATCTGGTTGGTGTCAGGATACTTCAAACATAGTAGGCTTCAGAAGAAAAGGATGCAACACAGACCTACGAGACGATGTTGCAAGAATCTTGGAATGAATAACAGAAGCAAGCCCTGATTCATGAGTTAGATTGCAAGACATAAGAACACAATGTCAAGACATTCGTCCCCACATTGAAGTTTTTAGTATTGTATGCTATCAAGCTCTGGTTGGGAACCATCATAGAGGATATCAAAGTTCCATTTGTAAGTCTGGACTAGCTTTTACGTAGGACTTCTTTTCCTTCAGCAAAACAATCAGTGGCTTGATGTGCTAGGAAATACATATGGAGTGAAGGTAGCAAACCTATCCAACCATAGAATACTTCACACATGCATGAAATGAATTGAACAATTTCGGAGGAAGCGAAACAAAATTTTCTCATAATCACGAGGCAAGATGCATGTGAGCTTAGAGAAAAACACTTCTTTTATCAAACATATTCTTCATGAGATAGGCACAAAAATAATGCTTTCAAGGTTTCCAACACTAATTTAAATGCTCATCATGAACCACGAAGAAGATGAGGATGTGGCTGATGGGCTGAGCAACAATTCATCAAGATATCCACAAAGATGCCATGATTGAGAGAACAAGGTGATAGCATTGGTCAAAACAGATGATATAATGAGGTATGCTTGAGGAAAACATTCACAATTAAACATTGGTCTAAAAGTGCACCTAGATCTATGGACTAAGTAGCACGATCAATGTTAGGATGGTGATTCAACAAACAACACTCTAATAATGGGATTATTGATAATTAACTCCAAGTCAATAGAGTTGTTATGTCATAGGTGTTGAATTTACACATCACAGTCCTTTTGTCGGTATTCCGGTTAGAAGAAACACCGGGACCAAGAAATGAAAGGTGATGGTAAGGAGTATCACTATATCAAGATTTCTTAAGACATGTGAAATTCTCATGACATTCTCGACAAAAGATGGTAATACTCCAACATAGAACATAACACTAGATGGCTAAGAAGGAACTGAAGGATCAAGCAAAACCAAAGAAAGTTTCACTTGGATGGAATGCAAGGATGTTGCCACTGACAACAATTACCAAGGGCAAGGATGCAACTCCTCGTCATGAATTCAAATCATATTCTGGAAGAGCTCAGAATGTTGAGGATGATCACGACACAATTGTCGAGAAATCTTTTGAAGTTGTAATCGATCAGTGATGACATCAAACAAGGAAAAGATGAAGTGAAGGGTGGTCAGGACCACAAATTAGAGTGCTAGCTCAGAATCGAAATACCTTTCAAGACAACCAACATGACGTTGAAAGTTTGATGTAAGCTCAATGCACTGTTGGAATGGTGCTTCAGGGATGAAGGACATAGATAGAATGGTCAAGATTTTAGCATGACGATGATGATGTACCCTAACAACTTCGAATTGCATGATCGAGTACAAACTCATAAGCAAAGAAGATTACTAAGAGTTGTTGAATCGCAATGCAGACTCGATTCAACTATTGGTGTCCTTGCGTGTCCAACAATTTAGAATACAAGGAAACTAAAATCAGTGAAGGAAACATAGCTGATGAGGAGCATTATAAGAAGCTATGTAGTTCCATGATTTTCTCGAGATACCAAGGATGATGCTGGGAGGTAGATCAGAATTAAAGCTTGGACCGAGTTATTGATCTGCAGAAGACAAGCACTTTAACTTGCCTAAATCATGGCCGGAACCACGATTGCAAAGTGACAATCAATGATACAAGATCAAATCATGCAAAGTTAAAGATTATTGTTACAAGAAGCTTCTATGTTAAGATCAAAATCGTTTCCAAGGGCATGAACACAAAGCTCAAGGTCGACTCCCACTTCATCAATTCATGACCTTCCATTCACTCCCCGCTTTTGATGAAGTTGTACTTTTGAAAGATTAAATGGAATACACCAGAAGAGTCGGAATTGTGAAAACTCTTGAGTTCACACGAATTAAGGAAGGGACATGTTCAACCCATCGGGGCATCTTTGGAACATAGACCACAAGCTTCAAGAGTAATTAACACATGCTTGACAACAGAGCATGACTGACAAAATCAAAGGATACAGCTTATTAGAGGGAGAAGATACAGTTTACCATTGGCATCATATATCAGGGGAAGAACTCACAATGATTTTGAATGTGAAGGATGTTATCACACAATAACCCAATAATGGGTTTGGCAATCCCCAAAGGACCTGATGTGAGTATCGCTACTCAATTAGAGGGAGACAGAATGCAAGGCATCACATTATAGAACATCCCAAACAATTTGATGCTTAACTAAACAAAGGAATTAAGATTTAGAATTTGGTGCATCGGAATCATATGCTCCGATCAAATACAAGTAAGCTAAAAGGACTTAGATGGACAATCCATCAAAGTTGAGTTGTCGAGAACCAACTCATGTTTGGAAAGACATCTGAGACGGACAGATAAAGTATGAGAAACAACTCATGAGTGTGTGCATTCACACACATGTTGGTCGGGTGCAGCCTCCACATAGTAGTAAGCTCCAGCAGTGGTGTAGTAGTCATCTCCGGGTTACTCCATCTCCTGGGCTCCATCATCTAAACGCAGCAATCGTATCAAGGGGGAAAGAGAAAGCAACGCAGTGGTGATTACTCATCCAAATTACTCACAAGACTAACATCAGAACTACGCTAAGTATGCAGCATTATCAAAGGAATGGGGTATATCTTTGGGCTGACTAAGAAAAGCAAGAATAGGGGGAAAGCCTAGCCCTATCGAAGACTTGCATCTTCAACATCTTGTGGCATTAGAAGAGTGTAGAATGGTAACTCACACGTAACAATATTATTGTAGCAATTTTATTAAGAAACCATGTCCAAAGATTCTTCCTCGACTCCCTGCAAGAAAGCTATCTCGGAGCCAACATTTTATTTCAAGTCATCACTTTTAGATATATTAGCTCGGGATACAACTCCAAGTCGTCCTATTACTGTGGACATGGCTATTCGAATAGTTAATTTCATCCCTGTAGGGGTGCATCCCGTTTTCCATCACGCTTGATCACCTTTGGCTGGACACACTTTTTTGGGTAATGCCCGTCCTCAAAGATCAACGTGCCATCGCCCCACCTAGGCTCAGCAGAGAGGCAAGCCCGCGGGTCTAAATCCTAAGCATGCAAGGGTCACGGGCCCACTCACCCTTTGCGCTCATGCACGATGCGTGGGCGGCCGAGGTCAGTCTTATCACACTTTAATCCATGATCTGTGATGTCACAAACCACTCCAGCGCACGCCGCTCCATTGTTGATGTCCGAAGAACTTCGACTGATACAACAACGCCGAGCACCCATAACTTCTCCCACGTGAAGGTTAGTGTGAAAAGGTCAAATCACAAACTTATATGAAATACCCAAACCATTAGCATTTTATTAATTGCGGTGACGAGCGTGATACACAATATGTGGTCCCGTCGCCTGTGGGGACCTCGACTCAAAAGTCGTGATCATCGAATGCACGTGTATAGTGATCCCAAAGATCAATGCTCACTGAACACACGGAAGATGAATAACAAGAGTCTTACATCCTTACATGTCGTCTTACACAAATAAAGACCATGGAGGTCAAGTCCTACATAGATAGGGACGCAAGGGCCAAACACTTAAACATAACAAGCAGCGGAAATCTTGGTCGAAAGCATGAACCCATGCCATCTGCCTTAAACCCACACGCATTCTTACTGGGAAGCATCCTAGTTCACATGTTCATCACCAAAGAACTCTTCACCATACTCTTGCTCTTCCAGGCCTGGCCAATTACGTAACCAGTGGCAAGCCAATGAGTACTTTGAATGTACTCGCAAGCAACCCAAGTTTTGGAACAAGGTACAACAATGCATGGTATAACACTAGGTAGGTATTTTGCAGAAAGCTAATTTTATATGCAATGACATGATCAAGTAAGTATGTAAGAATGCATCAACAGTTGGCAGATATCCATATGAACTAGTTACATATATCATCATAAATAGGGGGTTGAACATCTCATGTTCAGTCATCAAGTCAAGTCATCTGACTTATCTCAAGTATCATCTCTGTGTCATCCACACACGCACACCAAGTTTGTGAAAAATATCGGATGCAGTTTAAGCAGGACCTCCAACTTTCCATGACCATGGATGGCTATTCGAATAGTTTTACACTCTGTAGAGGTTGCCCACTTTACCCACAAGAATCGGTGAACTTCTGTGTCATCCACGACTCGCGGTACATTCCACACCTGAGGTAAGCACCCGAACATTGTCTTTCCCCTGGCGATAATAAACAAAGAGTCCACTCGATTGGTACACAGGCCACATGATGTACATCACATTAGCATCCCTGTAGGGACCAATGGTGTGCCTGGTGCGTGTGAAGATAGCGCATGATCGTCCATACCGGCACGACCCCGTATCGAGAGTGACCACGCCACTCCCTCCACTAGTAATGTCGGCTCCATGCTAGTACCCACCAAGGTAATCAACAAAGCTCTGTACCATAGGGGTATCGTGGTTGTACATGTAAGGTTGGGACAGTCAGCAAATCTTAAAACTCTCCATTTTCGAAAACACACCCTCAAATTGTTCCTGTAGACCACTTCTTTCTCAAGTGGTTACCCAAGTCATCATCATCTCCCTCGGGAATTAGTGGCATCCGGTGGGGTTTTCAAAAAGTTTTTTCAATCACCTTTTTGTTTCCATCTCCATGCATAATCCCGACCCCACTTGTATAGCATCTACTAGCATTCTAACTACTCCCACCCACACAACCATCATAAGGAGGTAGGGTCATGCATGATGCAAGTATCAACGGTAAAAGTAATGGAGGCATCCCACCGAAGTGGTCACCACATTAACATGATCAACATCACGGAAATAAGTGCTATATGCCATGCAAATAAAAAGGCTCATAGTCACAGTCAAAGGGTTGCTTCCCTGGCTCAACAAAGTCTTCGAGATCTTCAAAGTCTTCGGGTCCAACTCCCTCATGAATAGCACAATCTATCATCATGATAAATAAGTGTGATAATAAGCATCACACAAAAAACAGAGCACAAAAATCTACTACTAAAATGCTACCCTACTCTGATAAATACTAAAAATATACTAAGAATATTTGTCTAAGGTTTTGGGGAGAAAAAGGTTTTTAAAACTAATTATAACATAGGCTAAAAATGCCTAAAATAGGTTTTAAAATAGAACAGTAGGAAAAAGGTTTATAACAAATTATAAAAATGTCACTATTAAATTCTGCAGAATATTCTAAGATTTATGGTGGAAAAATATTTGGCATAGGATTTTTATTTAATCCTGTGGGATTTTTGGAAAACTCGAGTAAAAGAAAAACAAAAAGAGGCCTCAGAGCCAACTGGGCCAGAACAGACCCAGTTCGGCTGGCCTATGCCCGAGCCAGGCCTAAGCGACGAGGAAGTATGGCGGAGTTGCTTCGGGAGGAGATCGTCGACGGTGTTTCTCTGCTGGAAATCGACGGGGAAGAAGGGGAAAAGGGTCAGGGGACCCTACGGGCCCGATGGAGGTGACAGGAACGCCGGAGTGGGCCTGTGTCCCGAGATCGACGGAGCTCTACCGCGGCGGTGCCTCGGTCGATCCCGAGCACTGGGGCTCCGGGTGGTCGCTGGAGTGGTTTGGGGGTGCGATGTGGAGTTGAAGGGAGCCACAGGAGGGAAGAGTGGCTCATGGGAGGCCCTTTTATAAGCAGGCCACAGTCTACCGAGTCGCTGGTGCGCCGGCAAGCTCGGGGCCGAGGCCAGAAGGTGCGGGAGGAGACGGGGTCAGGCTGGGGCATTCCCTGGGCTGGTCTATGATGAGCGGGAGCAAGAGAGAGAGAGAGGACATCCCGCGCGTGTGAGGCTCGGGGTTGGCCGAACCGGGCGGCAACGGCGCGTGCGAGCGGAGCCGTTGGAGGGAGAGGGAGGAGGGCGCCGACAGGGTGTTGTGGTGCGGACTTTCAGGGGGGCCAAGTGGCAAGAGGGGAGTCCCGAGGCCACCGGGGTTATGTAGTGGGCAGCGGCTACAGTGCCTGTTCGCACTATACCATGCTCCAGTGCGCGCGTATGGCATGCCATGGCATGTCAACGGTGTTCTGGGCACGGCCAACCCTGTCTAATGGGTCCAGGGAGGCATAAACAATGTGGGGAGGCTTTCGATGCTCTGGTGAGCCTAGGGAGAAGGAGAGAGGCCAAGGAAGAGAGAGAAAAGGGGATGTCAAGAGGAGAAAACTGGATTTATACCCAACTTATGCTTTGAGTCTTTGCTAGAGAATGTTATTGGAGGTGTAATGGAATATTACAGGGTTGTGGTAAAAAATTAGACTCAAGGTGAATAGAGGAAGGGGACAAACAGGGTTTTTACCATTCTGGCCGAAGGTGTTTGATGATGATTAGGGCAAGCAAATGGGCTTTGCTTTCCATAAGATTTCACAGGATAAAATGGTGATTAGAAATAGGATTGATCACCAACTTTGAGCTTGATTGAAGAAATTTCACAATGTAACTTTGTAAAACCCTAGAAATCAACAAAATCTTGTTTCCGTAGATCTAGTCATGCTAAGATAATCTCCTTGTTGCACCACTTAGTGTAGCATCATTATTTGGTGATTAGAACATGTCCACAAAGTTTGGGGTCAAGGGAACAAACTTCACAATGTAAAGTTGTTCAAATTTGAATCTGGATAGGGAGGGTTTTGGAATATGTTGATGAATCAAAACAATTTGGATTGAGATGAAACTTTGCAAGATCATCACCTATGACAATGCTGACTTGCTAGAATCTTCTTGGAATTTATTGAGAATATTCCTTATAGAAATATTTCAAAAGCTTGATTTGGACAGAAAGGGTTTTGAGGGGTTTTGCCCATGATTTTGAACATGACCATGTGTTACTCATATATAGGGAAAATATATTTCCACTGAGTTTTCCTAAATTTTCTACAATATTTTGAAAGAATTTAAATAATTTTCCCTATGAAAAACCATTTCTGGCCTTAAGAAGAAGCCTTTAAATAAAATAGTAAAATACTCTTTAAAATTTATATTTGGTGGTTTTGGGAATTCATATACATAGTAGGTTTCAAATAAAGCTTTGGGGAAACTGTATCCGCCCAAATTTGAGGACTTGCAGTGCAAACCTCAACTCAGGTTTTTTTGAAAACCTAGTTTGAATAAATCATTTTTGGTCAAAATGATATTTTATAAAAATAGTTTTGGGCACTATTCACATGGCATGATAATTGGGAAACAAGTTTGGTTCAAGGAAGATGAATATGGAGAGGAGTAGAACCTAAGAGTGCCAAACATAATCAACCAAACAATCAAATAAGCACAAGTCAAAGAAGCACAAGTCAAAGAAGCATGCACTCAAAAAGTTTTAATTGTTTCCAAATTTTATAGATCCATCATAGCAAAGTGATACAAACACAGGGTGTGATATCGCCGCGTATCGAGGTCTTGTGGTAAGGGCCAAGAATGCCCGGCCACACCTTGTCATATTACACCAACACCCTCTGGTCATCCTGACCTCATCATGTATCCTCCGATCATCTTGAACTCATCATGTATCAACAGTAAAGTAAATGTAACCATGTGTATATAACACCAAGGGTGAAACCCAAGGGATTAACCTCAAAGTATCCCACCTGATGTAACCGTCAAGGTGACCAGAGAGGATTCACCCTCGATGGTCTACGCTTGAGGGGTTTCATGACAGAGTCGTCGTCGAGATTGGAGAAGGAGGAATCACCCTTGATAACCATGACCGACTAGCTGCACTACAGATTTAGCATCATGACTATTTCACGAGGTGTCGCCCTCGGTACTCGATAGTAGCTCTACAGAGTCGTACAAGTAAGGGGTGTGCGAGGAATGTGACGGGAATGGCATGTCAGTCGGTTGACCGAGTCTTCAAGTTTTCGAGTCGTCGATGAAGAAGCAGGGGCAACTGGGACTAAAGGGGTCACAAGGGATTCATTGATCAAGCTATACTAAGCAGTTGATATAACAACAGGTATAGTAGTAATTTATCAAAAGCAGGCTATGCATCATAATAGGAGCTAGCTAGTACAGTAGCAAAATCAAATGAAAGAATGAGAGGGAAAGAATTGGGCGATATCGGAATACTCAAGGGGGTTCGCTTGCCTTGCTACTCTGCTGCAAAGACCTAATCATCGGTGGCATAGTTGTACTTGGGAGCAACATCGGTATCGGGGTCTATCGGTAAGAAGAGGGGGAGAAACAATAAATACAAAGCAGACAGATGCAACACGATGCATGACATGATAGTATGCAGTGCTAGGCATGAGCTAACGCGGTACTACACGATAATATCTGATGATATTTCCTGGGTCTCGGGCTACTACCGGATAGATGAAACCGATAGAAAACTTCCATGTTCGCTATGATAGGAGCACAAACAGACGAACGGACAACATATTCATATTCGCGGGATTTTTCTCAATAACTTTCATATATAAATTATTTTCATCCGAGTTATAGATTAATTTATATTAATTTTTAAAGTTTTAATAATATTCTGAAATTAACATATTTAATTTAATACGAAAAAGCATTTATGACGTCATCATGAAATCAGGATGACGTCAACAGTCAACAGTGGGGCTGACTGGTCAAGCCTGACCAGTGGGCCCCATTTGTCACGGACTCAAGGCCTAAAGAGAGTTTAATTTAATCTAATTAATTAACTAATCAGGTCGGCCCCACATGTCAATGTCTAATTAACTTAATTTAATTAATAATATTAATTAATCAAACCTAATTAACTCTAATGGGGTTAGGGCCCACATGCCATAGGTCTAGGGGCTGCGGGCCTACCTGTCAGCTGCTGGGACTGCCTAGTCAGCATAGTTGACTAGGTCAACTGTCAAATAGGGCCGGGGGGCACAGACAGTGTCACTACAGGGTGGCCCCAAGTCAAATCAGCGGCGGAGGCCACCGGAGTTGGATCTGGCGAGCCAAACGCGCGGCGGAGGGCCTGGTCGTCGACGGGATTTGGCCACAGAGGGCCAAATCGAGCTCGAAGTGCGGTCTCGTCCCAACCGTCGAGGAGGGGTGGGGTGGGCAGGGATCGAGTGAGGCCTGGGGAAGCCGAAATCGTCGCAGGAGCGTGTCGGCGATCCGAGGAAGAAGACGGCTCGGGGCGGCGATGTAGGGGCTCCGGTTTTGCTCCCGTGAGCGGGGTCGAAGCAGCGAGCGGCGGCGGAGTGGGGGGACATGCTCCTGGACATGCTCCTGGGGGGGGCAGATGGGCTGGGCTGGCAATTGGGTCGGCAGGCCTAAGTGAACAGGGCACTTAGCCCTTTTCTTTTCAAATTTTTTTGTTGCTTTCCTTTTAAAAAGCATTCTGTTTTAATTAAAATGGTGACAAAATACTTTACTAAAAATATGGCTCTTGGCCCTAATAATTAGTATGGTAATAATAAGAAGGCCACAAAAAGTTTTGGGCCAATTTAATCCATTTTGAAAATACCAAAATATTAAAAGGGGAATTAATAATTGAATTGGCCTGTGATAAAGTAGTTTTGAGGCACCAAAATAATTGCAAAATGTGGTTTACAACTTTAGAAATCCAAAGCAATATTTGAAAACTATTCATAATTTTTATTCAGAGGTTTGCAAAACTTTTGAATCCACCTTTCAAATGAGTTTTTGAAAATCACTAGGAAATTCAAGTGAGGTTTGATTCCATAATGATCAAACATTGTTTAGCAAAAGGATTAGCCGAATCTCCATGGTTACTGTAGCCTAAACACCAGCATCATTGTGGTTGAATCCAGGGGTGTTACACCTATGATGAAGATGAACCCCTCCGTGATGGTGTTAGATTGGATCTCGAGGTTCTGGAACTTGCAGCGGTTGGAATTGTGTTTCGTCGACTCCGTTAGGGTTTTCCAAATATTTGGGAATTTATAGAGCGAATTGTCTATTGAGGGGGTTCCTGAGGTGGGTACCCTCCACCAGGCCGTGCCATGGGCCTCTGGCGCGCTCTGGTGGAGCGTGGCCACCCTAGGCCCCCTCTCTCGTTGTTCTTTGTCCCATCCTGGCTCTTTTGGTCCATAAAAAATCTCCAAAAATTCTCGTAGCATTTGAGCTCCGTTTGGTACTGATTTCTGCAAAGTTAAAAACAAAAAAAAATTGGCACTTGGGCACTATGTCAATAGGTTAGTCCCAAAAATGATATAAAGTTGCTATAAAATGATTGTAAAACATCCAAGATTGATAATATAACAACATGGAACAAGCAAAAATTATATATACATTAGAGATGTATTAGCATACCCAAGCTTAATTCCTACTCATTCTCGAGTAGGTAAATGATAAAAATAGATTTTTTGATGTGTAACATGTTCATCATCTATTCTTTGCGTTGTAGCATGGACATTTGGACTTTTAAATGGTTGAAAGCAATAGTCTAGTTTTGACATGAAAACTTTAAAACTCAAGTACATCAACAAGCAACCATGTCTTTCAAAATATCAATGCTAAAGCAAGTTATGTCGGCGTTCTCAAACTAGGGTACCCAGGCCTCCCTGCCTGCGGCCCAGCGTGCGGCCCACCATAATGGCCTAGTACGGCCCAGCGACAAGTCCCACAAGTAAAGACCCTCGTGAGAGCCCCTCGCCTCTCGAGGAGGACAACGTCAGGACCTTCGGAGAGTGGCACACCCCAGGCTGCCTCCCGAGGAGTGGAGATTCCTATGTGGGTGCCCAACCTCCCGAGAAAGGGATGACATGAGTTCTGACGACGAAGCCAGACAGGCCCAAGTGGGTGCAAGAGGAGGACAGTTCCCTCTTTGGTGCTAAGGAGACAAGGACATACGCAGGTTCCCAAGGAATCTCCCAAAGGATTCCTTCCTAGTGCAATTAGACCGAGACCACGAGCTCGGCAGGACGGATGTCATCGTCGAGCCCACCACTACGTTGCCCCCCCTCGAAGCTTTGCAGACGAAGACCACCTTTAGTCAAGATAAGATGTACCTCCTATCCCCTTTCAAATTTGGCCGTTATGGATCTCTTCCTGCTTGTGCCATGAGGGAAGAGGACCGTGGCCTCTATAAATAGCCACCCACTCTCATCATAGAAAAGGGGGGGGTAGAGCTAGTTCATCACCATCGAGGGTCCTCGTGAGGCCACCGCACCACTGTACTAGTTCATCCTTACCCTCCTCGTGAGGCCAATCCATCGCAAAGCAGGAGTAGGGTTTTACACCGCAACATGGCCTAAACCTGGGTAAAACAGCGAGCGTATGTTGCTTTCCCTTCCATGAACCAACACGGGGCTGAGAGGTAGATTGGGATTGCAAAACGAGCGCACCCTAGTGTTCGAACCTTGTTTGGTTTTGCGGAGCCCCGATTCTGACAATTTATACCTAGCCCATCATGCTCAATCATTTGACTCATTCACAATACACACTCAAATATAAGCTACACCTAATGCTCAAGTACGATCATAGTGCCTCCTAGTTGGTGCTTTATAAGAGAAGATGGAGACTCAATATTGAAAAATAAAAATTGCATAAAGTATATAGATATGCCCTTCATAAAGGGAAGTAGAGATTTGTAGAGGTGCCAGAGGTCAAGTGTTTAAATTGATAGAGAAAAATATTTTGAGTGCCATGCCTTTCCTGTCAACTAAAACGACTAAGAGATTTCAATATCTTTCCATGCTAGATACACCATAGGCGGTTCCCAAATAGAAAATAAAGTTTATTACTTTTTGCACCATACTTCCACTTTCCATGGCTAGCTAAATCCACAGTTGCCTTCCATACCAAAAATTTCCAAGGAATTTATTATTTGACAACACAAAGTATTATTTTTCACTTTGGGACTGGCCATCCCCATTACCATCGTACTCTCGTGCAACGACAAGTAATAAACACTCATCGTGAGAATAACACATCTAGCATGGAAAAATTTCGGTCGCCCCCTATCGTTTCATGAGCAGTATGAGCACATAAAAAAGAAAAAATATTTTGAAATTTAGGGATGGCACATACAAATTTGCTTGGAATGGCATGGAAGAACGTATATAGGTTGGTATAGTGGACTCATATGGCAAAACTGGTTTAAGTATTTTGGATGCACAAGTATTATTTCTACTTAGTACAAGTGACGGCTAGCAAAAGATTGAGAAGCATCCAACCAAGCAACAAAAAATCACATAAGCTAGCATTAAGCATAACTAACACCGAATAATGCACCATAAGTAGGATGTAATTTCGGAGCACAACTATTGATTTCCGTACTTGCATAGGGAATCACAAACCTTAACATCAGTATTCTTACTAAGCATAATTACTCACTAACATAACTCACATATTAATATTGTCATGTCTCAAAACTAAGACAAAGAATAAGTTTAATTTGTCCTATGATCTTCATGAAAGTTTTTATTATATCCCTCTTGAATATCTATCACTTTGGGACTAGTTTCATGTATTGCAATTGCTTTTGATAAGCTCACACGGATATAAGTGAAGAACATGAGCATAAAAGTTTCATATCTAAAAATAATACTCCCTCCATTCCTAAATATAAGTCCTTTTAGAGATTTCACAGGGCACTACATACGGATGTATATAGACTTCTTTAGAGTGTAGATTAATCCATTTTGCTTCGTATGTAGTCTCCTAGTGAAATCTCTAAAAAGACTTATATTTAGGAATGAAGGGAGTATAAGTGAAGCATGAGAGGATATCTTCAAAATTACTAACTCTCAAATTAATATAAGTGAAGCATGAGAGCATTTCTTCAAACATGTAGAAGCACGTCGTGCTCAAAAAGATATAAGTGAAGCATAAGAGCAATTCCTTTGCTCAATAGATTTAAGTGAAGCATAAAGAGCAATTCTAGCAAATCATAGAATAATTTTTGTTATATCAAATAGGTAGGTGCAGCAAGGATAAAATCAAAACAAGCAAAGATACAAGACGCTCCAAGCAAAACTCATGATATGTGACGAATAAAAATATAGTTCCAAGTAAAATATTGATGGTTGTTAGAAGAAAGAGCGGATGCCACTCGGGGCATACCCAGGATTAGTTGCTTGTTACTCTTTGGATATTACCTTCGGGTGCAGTAGCATCCCCAATCGTAGGCTCCTCTTACTCCTTGTTCCTTCACCCATCGTGATCTCACCCAAAACTTGAAAACTTCAATCACACAAAACATAACAGAATTCTCGTGAGTTCCGTTAGTAGAATAAAGCAAATTACCACTCTAAGTGTTGTTGCAAACATATTAATATTTTAATATTGCATTATACCTACTGTATTATAATTTAACCATGACTTATACCCCCCCTACACAAGCCATAGATTCATCAAAACAAGCGCACAAGCAATGAAAACAGAATTTGTCTCGAACAGAAAAGTTTGTAGTAATCTGTACCATAGACTGTAGACATACTTTTGGAACTCTAAAAATTCTGAACAATTAGTAAAACATATAGAATTTGTATATAAATAGTGTGTTAAAATTTCAGCTTAATATAATGTTCCAGTAAAAAAATTAAAATTCGTGCACTGGGAACAAAGTTTTTGTTTCAGATTCAGCATTGTTTCTACTCATCTTCTAGATCATCCTAAAGGCATTACTTGGCACAAAAACTAACTAAAACATAAAAACACAATCATAACAAGATAATAATTGTGCAAAACACTAAAAAACAGAAAGGAAAATATAAAAATAATTTATTCATTGGGTTGCCTCCCAACAAGCGCTATCGTTTTACGCCCCTAGCTAGGCATAATGCATAATTTCAAGTATTGTAGTCCTTCTTATTTTTCTCCATAGATGAGTTTTCATCAAAAGTCTTTGTAAATACAATTTGGAACATGTTATCCAAAGAAATTTTGGGACTATAAAGTTGTCCATCTATGTATCCACTTAGACTACTGGCTACAATCCAAGAGTATTGTTGATTAACGTCATTAAAAGTATGTTGGATCATATCTAAAACGGGAACTTCCTTTCTAAGATTTTCATAAAAAATTTATTATTACCAAGCAAATGTCTCAACATGTAGTCGCTTTCATAAAGGATTTCATCTATTACCAGTTTTTCATGGATCTTACCAAAATGATCAAAAATTTCCCTAGCTTCTCGTACTATGTGATCAAATTCATTCATGAGAACAAGGGTAGCTAACTTTTTGGCTTTAGGATCTTTTGAAATAGGTTGCTCATAAAACAATCTTTGCGAGGTAGGATGTGTGCGGATAAATCTATTTTCAAGTTTTAGAACTAATGTTGAGATAGCTTACGCATAAGTTTTAGTTATTTTAAGTATAGGAGCATCATCAAGAGTCAAAATTCCAACACAACCTAAAATTCTTGGATAGTTCATTTTCCTATAACACTCCCTTGCCCCAAAACAAAAGTTTTATAATCCAGATTACTAGGACATTCAATTTTAGGAGTCATGCTATCATCTTTTTCTGCCATACCAAAATCACTCATGGTGACAAATAAGCAAAACATCAAACGGAAAATTTGGAAATAAAGACGATGGAGAATAACAGGGGAAATTTGTGAAGTGGGGGAGAGGAAAACGAGAGGCAAATGGCAAATAAAGTAAATTTAAAGGAGATGAGATTTGTGATTAGGAACCTGGTAGATGAGATCGTTTCCTCCCCGGCAAAGGCGCTAGAAATTCCATTGACGCGGCTTGAGACTACGTTGGTATTTTCCCAAAGAGGAAGGGATGATGTAGTACAACAATGCTAAGTATCTCCCTTAGTTATTAAACCAAGGTATCAATCCATAGACGAAGATCACACACCCACGTAAGCAACACCTGCACACACATAACAAATACTTGCAACCCGACGTGGAAGAGAGGTTGCCAAGCTTTCTATCATAATAAGATAGATTAGGTGATGCTAGTTTTGGCAAACAGATTTCGCAAGAACACAAAATAAAATAAGTAAACAAAAACTGCAGCAAGGTATTTTTGGGTTTTTTGGATTAATAGATCTGAAAAAAGAAGTAAAATAGTGGACCGGAAAGCAATATGTTGGAAAAGTAGACCCAGGGTTGTATGTTTTACTAGTGGCTTCTCTCATGAGTATGGCGCATGGTGGGTGAACAAATTACTGTTGGGCAATTGATAGAAGATCAAATAATCACGACGATATCTAGGCAATGATCATTATATAGGCATCACATCCAAGATAAGTAGACCAAAATGATTTTGTATCTACTTCTCTTACTCCACGCATCGGCCGCTATCCAGCATGCATCTAGTGTATTAAGTTCATGGGAAAACAGAGTAATGCAATAAGAACGGTGACATGATGTAGACAAGATCTATTCATGTAGGAATAGATACCATCTTGTTATCCTTAATGGCAACGATACATGTGTGCCTTGCTGCCCCTTCTTTCACTGGGAATGAACCCCGCAAGATCGAACCCATCAAAAAGCACCTCTGCCCATGGCAAGAAAAACCGATCTAGTTGGCCTAACTAAACCAAATATTTCAAGAAGAAATAAGAGGCTATAAGCAACCATGCAAATAAGAGATCAAAGAAGACTCAAATCATATTCATGGATAGAAATTGATCATGAACTCAGAATTCATCGAATCCCAGCAAACACATCGGAAAAGTCATTACATCAAATAGATCTCCAAGAGACATTTGTATTGAGTATCATAGAGAGAAAGGAAGCCATCTAGCTACTTACTATAGACCCTTAGGTATATGGTGGACTACTCATGCATAATCGGAGAGGCACCTATGATGAAGATGAACCCCTCTGTGATGGTGTTAGATTGGATCTTGAGGTTATGGAACTTGCGGCGGCTGGAATTGTGTTTCATTGACTCCCTTAAGGGTTTTCCAAATATTTGGGAATTGATAGGGCGAATAGTTAGTTGAGGGGGTTCCTAAGATGGGCACCCTACCCCAGGCCGTGTCAGGGGCCTTTGGTGCACCCTAGTGGAGGGTGGCCTCCGTGAGGCCCCTCTCCTATTGTTCTTTGGCCCATCCTGGCTCTTCTAGGCCATAAAAAATCTCCAAAAAATCCCGTAGAGTTTGGGCTCCGTTTGGTACTTATTTTCTGCAAAGTAAAAAACAAGCAAAAACAACAACTGGCACTTGGGAACTATGTTAATAGGTTCGTCCCAAAATGATATAAAGTTGCCATAAAATGATTGTATGACATCCAAGATTGATAATACAAAAGCATGGAACGAGCAAAAATTATAGAGACGTTGGAGATGTATCAACATCCCCAAGCTTAATTCCTACTCGTCCTCGAGTAGGTAAATGATAAGACAGAATTTTTGATGTGGAATGGTACCTAACATGTTCATCGTATATTCTTGTATTGGTATCATGGACATTTGGACTTTTAAATGGTTCAAAGCAATAGTCTAGTTTTGACATGAAAACTTTAATACTCAAGCATCTCAAAAAGTAACCATGTCTTTCAAAATGTCAATGTTAAAGCAAGTTATCCCTAGCCCATCATGCTAAATCATTGATCCATTCACAAGACACACTCAAATATTACCTACACCTAATGCTCAAGTACGATCATAGTGCCTCCTAGTTGGTGCTTTATAAGAGAAGATGGAGACTGAATATTGAAAAATAAAAATTGTATAAAGTAAACAGATAGGCCCTTCGTAGAGGGAAGTAGGGATCTGTAGAGGTGCCAGAGCTCAAGTGTTGAAATTAATAGAGAAAAATATTTTGAGTTGCATGCCTTTGATGTCAACGAAAAAAAATTGAGATATTTAAATATCTTTCCATGCTAGATACACCATAGGCGGTTCCCAAATAGAAAATAAAGGTTATTCCTTTTTCCACAATAGTTCCGCTTTCCATGGCTAGCCGAATCCACGGTTGCCTTCAATATCAACACTTTCCAAGGAATTCATTATTTGAAAACATAAAGTAAATATTTTTTATTTTCATTTTGGGACTGGGCATCCCTATTACCGTCGTACTCTCATGCAATGACAAGTAATAAACACTCACCCTGAGAATAACGCATCTAACATGGAAAAATATCGGTCACCCCTTACCGTTTCGTGAGCGGTACGAGCACACAAAAAGGAAAATTTATTTTAAAATTTAGAGATGGCACATACAAATTTTGCTTCGAACGGCGTGGAAATACCTTATATAGGTAGGTATGGCGGATTCATATGGCTAAACTGTTTTAAGGATTTTTGGGTGCACAAGTAGTATATCTACTTAGTACAAGTGAAGGCTAGCAAAAGATTGAGAAGCATCCAACCAACAAATGAAAAATCACATAAGCGAGTAGTAAGCATAACTAACACGGAATAATGCACCATAAGTAGGATGTAATTTCGTAGCACAACTATTGATTTTCATACTTGCATAGGGAATCACAAACCTTAACATCACTACTAAGTATAATTCCTCACTAACATAACTCACATATTACTATTGTCATGTCTCAAAACTATTACAAAGAATAAATTTAATTTGTCCAATGATCTTCATGAAAGTTTTCATTATATCCCTCAAAGGATTATTTTCCATACTAACAAGTGACAGTAAAATTCGGCATACTATATAAATTTTTCCTTACCAGATTCCACTCATCAAAGGCACTTCACTCCCCGGGAACGGTGCCAGAAAAGAGTATTGATGACCACAAGTATAGGGATCTATCGTAGTCCTTTCGATAACTAAGAGTGTTGAAAAAGGAAATGACAACCGGTTTCTAGTAAGGTATTCTCTACAAGCTCTGGAATTATCGGTAACAGATAGTTTTATGATAAGGTAATTCGTGAACGATAGCAGGTAATAATTGTAGCAAAGGTGCAGCAAGGTGGCGCAATCCTTTTTAGCAAAGGACAAGCCTGGACAAGCTCTTATATAAAGCAAAGCGCTCCCGATGACACATGGGAATTTCTGTCAAGCTAGTTTTCATCATGCTCATTTGATTCGCGTTCGTTACTTTGATAGTTTGATATGTGGGTGGACCTGTGCTTGGGTGTTGCCCTTACTTGGACAAACCTCCTAATTATGATTAACTTCTCTCACAAGCATCTACAAATACGAAAGAAGAATTAAGATAAATCTAACCATAGCATGAAACATATGGATCCAAATCAGCCCATTACGAAGCAACGCATAAACTAGGGTTTAAGCTTCTGTCACTCGAGCAACCATCATCTACTTATTACTTACTAATGCCTTCCCCTAGGCCCAAATAATGGTGAAGTGTCATGTAGTTGACATTCACATAACTCCACTAGACGAGAGACAACATACATCTCATCAAAATATCGAACTAATACCAAATTCACATGATTATTTGTAACAATACTTATCCCATGTCCTCGGGAACAAACGTAACTACTCACAAAGCATATTAATGTTCATTATCAGAGGATTATTAACTATCATTAAGGATCTAAACATATGATCTTCCACCAAGTAATCCAACTAGCATCAACTACAAGGAGTAATCAACACTACTAGCAACCCATATGTACCAATCTGAGGTTTTGAGACAAAGATCGGATACAAGAGATGAACTAGGGTTTGGAGAGGAGGAGGTCCTGATGAAGGTGTTGATGAAGATTGACTCCCTGTCGATGAGAGGATCGTTGGTGATGATGATGGCCTTGATTTCCCCCTCCGGGAGGGAAGTTTCCCCGGCAGAACAGCTCCGCCGGAGCCCCAGGTTGGTTCTGTCCATGTTCCGCCCCGAGACGGCGACGCTTCGTCCCGAAAGCTCCCTTATGATTTTTTTTCATGTCAAACCCTTCATATAGCAGAAGATGGTCACCAGAGGGCTTCTAGGGGGCCCACAAGCCACAAGGGTGTGGCTAGGGGGTAGGTTGCGCCCAGTAGGCTTGTGGCCTCCTGGTGGGTCCCCTCTGGTATTTCTTTCGACCATTATTTTTTATATATTGCAAAATAATTCTTCGTAACATTTCAAGACTTCTGGAGTTGTGCATAATAGGTCTCTCATATTTGCTCCTTTTCCAGTCCAGAATTCCAGCTGCCGGCATTCTCCCTCTTCATGTAAACCTTGTAAAATAAGAGAGAAGAGGCATAAGTATTGTACCAAAATGTGTAATAACATTCCATAATGCAATAAATATCAATATAAAAGCATGATGCAAAATGTATGTATCATATACCTACTGTATTCTAACTTTACCATGACTTATACCCCCCGATAGAACCCATTGATTCATCAAAACAAGCACAGAATGCAACGAAAACAGAATCTATCTCAAACAGAATAGTCTGTAGTAATTTGTACTATATACAAGCATATGGAACTCTAAAAATTCTGAAAAATAAGGACAACATAATGAATTTATATATAAATACTATGTTAAAATTTTAGCTTAATATCACGTTCCAGTAAAAAAATGAAAATTCGTGCACTCGGAATAAAGTTTCTGTTTGAGATTCGACATTGTTTATGTTTGAGATTCAGCATTGTTTGAAATTCCTTTGACGTGGCTTGAGACACGTTGGTATTTCCCCAAAGAGGAAGGAATGATGCAGCACAGCAATAGTAATATTTCCCTGAGTTATGAAACCAAGGTATCAATCCGTAGAGGAAGATCACACACCCACGTAAGCAACACTTGGACACAAATAATAAATACTTGCAACCCGACGTGAAAGAGAGGTTGTCAAGCCCTCTACGATAATAAGATAGATTAGGTAATGAAAGTTTTGGCAAAAAGATCTCACAAGAACGCAAAATAAAATAAGTAACCAAAAAGTGCAGGAAAGTATTTTTGGTTTTTTTGTATTAATGGATCTGAACACAAAAAGGAAAATAGTAGATCGGAAAACAATATGTTGGAAAAGTAGACCCGGGGGGCGTAGGTTTTGCTAGTGGCTTCTCTCATGAGTATAGCACATGGTGGGTCAACAAATTACTGTTGGGCAATTTATAGAAGATCAAATAATCATGACGATATCCAGGCAATGTTCATTATATAGGCATCACGTCCAAGATAAGTAGACCGAAACGATTTTGCATCTACTTCTATTACTCCACACATCGACCGCTATCCAGCATGCATCTAGTGTATTAAGTTCATGGGAAAATAGAGTAATGCAATAAGAATGGTGACATGATGTAGACAAGATCTATTCATGTAGGAATAGATCCCATCGTGTTATCCTCAATGACAACGATACATGCGTGCCTTGATGCCCCTTCTATCACTCGGAAAGTACACCTCAAGATCGAACCCATCACAAAGCACCTCTTACCATGGCAAGAGAAATCGATCTATTTGGCCTTAGTAAACCAAGGATTAAATGAAGAAATACAAGGCTATAAGCAACCATGCAAATAAGAGATCAAAGAAGACTCAAATCATATTCATGGATAGAAACTGTTCATGAACTCAGAATTCATCGAATCCCGACAAACACATCGTAAAACTCATTGTCTACGACTGTCGGACCTTCTTCTATCTGTTAAACAAGGCCCTCATGCTTGAAGACAAGCATCGTGCCATGGACAACACTGACAAGCGCAAGATGATCAGCAAGGTTAGTTCGAGCAACCAGAAGGCTCGCCCCTGGCAGGCAGCCGAGGCCAAGCCAACCTATCAGCCGCAGCAGGCTAGACCTCCTGCACCTCGTTCGAGCTACTAGCCTCGGCAGTATGCCAATCCCAGGCCAGCCTACAACAACCCCAGTAACAACAATGGAGGCAGGAATAACAACAACAACTTTGGACAGGTCACGTGCTTTGGATGTGGTCAGCTAGGACACATCTCAAAGCAGTGCCCCGACAAGAAGCAGATGCACCGCACCCCAATGCGCCAAACAAAGGTCAAGGCCGTGGAGTGCCACCAAGGAACCCAGCTCCCCAAAACCAGCCAAACAATGGTAAGGTTTGTGTGAATCACGTCACCGGTGAGGAAGCCCAGGAACACTCGGATGTCATACTGGGTACGTTTCCTCATCAACTCAACCCCAACAACAGTACTGTTTGATTGTGGAGCTTCGCATTCTTTTGTCACCCATAATTTTGCACTAGAGAGTGGTATGAATCCTACACCCCTGGGTAGTCAAATGTTGATACAAACCTCGGGTTCATTTATGAAGTGCAAGATAGCATGTAAAGGAGTCGGGATCAGCATTAACGGGGTAGACTTCTTAGTAGACCTCATAGTTTTGGATTTCCTAGGATTGGACGTTATCCTTGGCATGAATAGGTTGACCAAGCATGAGGGCTTGTTAGACTATGCTAAGAGGACTGTTACCATGACCAATAGCCAAGGAGCGGAAGTCAAGTATGTTCCCAACCCCGTACCTACTCTAGCCCCTCAGGTTAATTGTCTGTCAGGAACGGAGTTGGATCAAGTGTTGGTGGTGTGTGAATACATGGATGTATTTTTTGATGAGCTGCCCGGAATGCCTCCTGACCTCGACATTGAGTTTATCATTGATCTAATGCCCAGAGCAGGACCCATCTATAATAAGCCCTTTATAAAGGGATCTGAAGAGTTGGCTGAGTTGAAGAAGCAACTGGTAGAGCAGCTCCGAAAAGGATTCATTTTCCCTAGTGCCTCTCCTTGGGTATCACCTGTTCTATTTGTGTCAAAGAGGGACAGAACTATCTGACTCTGTGTTGACTATCGCTCTCTCAATAAGGTCACAATAAAAAACAATTAACCACTCCCCAAGATTGAAGACCTTTTTGATCAGCTAAATGGAGCTAAGGTGTTTTACAAGATCGACCTCAGGTCTGGGTACTATCAGCTAAAGATCAGACTCCAAGACATTCCGAAGACGACATTCATAACCTGGTATAGCTTGTATGAATACACGGCCATGTCCTTTGGGTTGATCAATGCCCATGCCTACTTCATGTACCTCATGAACAAAGTCTACATGGAGTACTTGGACAAGTTCGCTATCGTCTTCATTGACTACATACTCATCTTCTCCAAGTCTAAATAAGAGCATGAGCAACACTTGAGATTGGTCCTAGACAAGCTTTGAGAGCACCAGCTTTATGCCAAGTTCAGCAAGTGTGAATTCTGGCTGCATGAAGTTGGATTCCTGGGTCATGTGTTGATGGCAGAAGGACTGTCGATAGATCCTGCCAAGATCAAAGCCATGACTGAATGGCAATCCCCAAGCAACATGAAGGAAGTCAGAATCTTCCTCGGACACACGGAATATTACCGCAAGTTCGTCGAAGGATTCTAGAGCATTGCCCGACCCATGAGTCGGCTTTTTGAAGAAGGGCAAGAAGTTCGAGTAGATGCCGAAGTGTGAAGAAAGCTTCCAAGAGCTCAAGAAGAGGTTGACAACAGCACCAGTTTTGGCCACCCCCGATATTCACAAGGAATTTGTGATATATTGTGATGCATCAAGAACCGGGCTTGGAGGTGTTCTGATTCAAGAAGGCAGAGACATAGAATATCTATCCAGACAGCTACGTCCTCATGAAGAGGACTACACCACTCACGATCTTGAGTTGGTAGTTGTAGTTCATGCCTTGAAGACATGGTGATATTACCTTCTGGGAAAATGATGTGAGATATACACCGACCACAAGAGTTTGAAGTATATTTTCACTCAAAGGGAATTGAACATGAGGTAGCGAAGATCGTTGGAGTTGATCAAGGATTATGAGCTCAGTATTCAATACCACCCCGACAAGCCTAATGTGGTAGCAGCTGCCTTAAGCAGAAAGGCTTGTTCCTTGAATGCTATGATTAAGGAAAGGCCACCCGCCCTGTATGAAGAGCTTGAAAGCTTAGACTTGGAACTAGTTGCACCTGGATTCTTAGGCCACCTCGAAGCAAAGCCTACATTGACGGATGATATTAAGGATGACAAGAAGGGACACAAGAGCATTGAAGGCATCAAGAGAAAGGTCAAGGCAGGCAAGGCCCCAGGATTCTCAGTGGATGAACAGGGAGTAGTATGGTTTGGGAACCGCATGTTCATACCCAACAAAGTTGAGCTCAAGAACTTGATCTTGCAAGAAGATCATGACACTCCATATTCCATCCTTCGTAGAGGAACCAAGATGTACCAAGACCTCAAAGCAAGATTCTGGTGGCATGGCATGAAAAGAGAGATAGGCACCTTTGTTTCTAAATGTGACATATCCAGAGAGTTAAAGTTGAGCATCAGTGACCCGCTGGACTACTGCAACCTCTCAAAGTGCCTAAATGGAAGTGGGACAAAGTCGGGATGGACATCACCACCGGATTGCCTAGGTAAAGCAAAGGAGATGATTCCATTTGGGTCATCGTCAATCATCTGACTAAGGTAGCCCACTTCATCCTCGTCAAGATGACCTACAATGGGAGCCAACTGGCCAACCTCTAAATCAACCGGATCGTGAGGCTCCACGGAGTTCCAAAAGGAGATCATGTCAGACCGAGGCACCCAGTTCACCTCAAGATGCTGGAATAGATTCCAAGAAGCCTTGGGAACCAAGTCTTCCTTCAACACCGCTTTTCATCCTCAGGACGGAGGCCAGACGGAACAAGTAAACCAAATACTCGAGCATATGTTTTGTGCTTGTGTTCTGGCATACAAAGCCAAGTGGGAAGATTGCCTACCCTTTGCCGAGTTCTCCTTCAACAACAACTATCAGTCGAGTCTTCAGATGGCACCATTTGAGGTGTTGTACGGACGCAAGTGCCGCACTCCCTTCAATTGGTCAAAGACCGGAGAATAACTAGTTTTTGGACGAGACATCATCCGAGAAGCAGAATAGCAAGTTCAAATCGTCCGAGAGCGCCTAGAGATCGCCAAGTCTAGACAAAAGAGCTACACCAACTCCCACAATCAGGACATGAGTTTCCGTGTTGGAGACCATGTCTATCTCCAAGTCACTCCTCTCAAGGGAACCAAGCGCTTCCACGTCAAGGGAAATCTCGCACCAAGATACATCAGCCCCTTCAAGATCACCGACAAGCAAGGAGAAGTTGCCTAGCAGCTAGAACTACCTTCCGAGCTATCAGATGCCCACAACGTCTTCCACGTGTCGCAGCTCTGGAAGTGTCACCAAGTCCCCAACCGCCCCGACCTGTATAAGGATATCGACCATGAAGCCATGGACCTTTAGCCCGACCTCCCTTATCATGAGAGGCTAGTTTGCATTCTGGATGAAGATGAGTGTTGCACTCGAGGCCGCACTATCAAGTACTTCAAGGTCCAATGGAGCAGCCACATTGAAGCAGAATCAACTTGGGAGCGTGAAGACTACCTTAGGTCCGAGTTCCCTTATCTTGTTAGCGCTTAGCCTAGGAATCTTGGGGACGAGATTCTTGTAAGGGGGGTAGGTCTATCACACCTTATGTTTGTATCACTATGATATGATATGGATTTATAAAATATGGAACCATTGAAAACTTTTTGAGTACATGTGCTTGTTTGAATTGTTTGATGTTTGCTTTTTTGGTTGATTGTGTTTTGGCACTCAATGATCTTCTTCCCCCTAGAACTCACTTCCTTGACCCAAACTTCTTGCCCAATTATCATACCATGTGCATAGTACCTAAAACTATTTTTATCAAATATTGTTTTGGCCAAAAAGGATTTATTAAAATTAGGTTTTCAAAACCCCCTGAATTGAGGATTGTACTAGAAGTCCTCAAATTGAGTGGAATGTTTTGCACCAAACACTTTATTTGGAACCTACTATATATGACTTCCCAAAACCATCAAATGTTGTTTTTAAAGATTATTTAACTATTTTATTTAAAGGCTTTTTCTTAAGGCCTGAAATGGTCTTTCATAGGGGGGGGAATTATTTAAATGTTTTGAAAATATTTGAGAAAAATTGGGGAAACTCTGTGGACATATATTTTCCATATATATGAGTTTGAACACATGGTCATGTTCAACATAATGGGAAAAAACCTCCCAAACCCTTTCTGCTTAAATCAAGCTTTTGACCTATTTCTATAGGAAATGTTCTCAATAATATCAAGGAAAATTCCAGCAAGTCACACATGCTATATGTGATGATCTTTCAAGGTTTCATCTCAATCCCAATTGTTTTGCTTCACCAAAATATCCCCAAACCCTTTTTGTCCAGCATCAAATGTGAACAACTTTACATTATGAAGTTTCTCATATTGACCCCCAAACTTTGTGCACATGTTCTAATCCGTAAGTAATGCTAATACACGAAGTGGTGCATTTGGGAGAATACAATTGCATGGATTGATCTGTAGAAATCTTGTTCTGTTAAATTCTAGGGTTTACCAAGTTTGCACTATCAATTTTCCTCAATTAATCTCATACTTGGCGGTCCACTCAATTTTTACCTACACTTTCATCCTATTAAATATCAAGGCAAGTATAATTCATCTACTTTCCCAAATCATCAACAAACATCTTTTGGTTATTTAGTAAAAACCTTGTTTGACCCCCTTCCACTATTCTCCTTGACCTAAGGTTTTTACCACAGCCCACACAGTTACCTACTAACTCCAGTAAGTTTCCCTGGCCAAGTCTCAATCATCGGAGGGGGTAAAACCCCTATTTTTTCCTCTGGACAGCCATGGCAACACCTCTCGCCTCCCCCATTTCTACTTTCTACCTCTTACGTTGCCACCTAAGCATCCAAGGAGCATCTCTAGAGCCTCCAGGGACTAGCACACAAGGCAGGGCACGCCCAGAGTGCATGAGGCAAGTCTGGCATGCCAAAATAGCGCTCTGGAGCAGTATGCTCCCGCATTATAGCCGCCCCCATTCCAAGGCTCCCGATAGCCTCGGGCTCCACCCTCTCGCCAGCTAGTCGGCCTCGACCCACCCGCGGGTCTAGACCCATTTGAGGAATGCCCTAGACTCCCCCTCCCTTGCCCCCATGCCATATGGCCTTGTCCACTTCCTCACCGGCGCACGGGCGCACCGTGCACGTTGGTCTCCTATAAAAGGGCCTCCCCGAGCCCTTCTCCCCCTCTGATCTCTCTCTCTTTGTCCCAATCAACCCGCAAAAGAGCCCCAACTCACCTCTTGATCACTGTGCTCGGGATCAAGCTCGATGTCGCTGCCTCAGGCCATCGTCGATCTCGTGGTAGGAAGCCCCTCCCACCCTCCTTTCTCTCCCTCTGCCTCCCCTCTACGAATCTAAAAGTTCCCCCCTCCTCCCTGTGCTATTTGAATCTTGCAACATCGGCTTGGAGCTCGGCCGGTGCATCTCTGCCACGGCCATCTTGTTGTCGGTGACTCGGGCCTCCCCGACGAGCATCTCCGGCACCCCTCGAACGACGGCGACCTCCTGAAGTCGTTCCCATCCTCGCCTGACCTCGCCGTGCCTCTGAGACTCGATGGTGAGCTTGTGGTCCTCCCTGGACGGGAGGTTATTGACGACCCTGGGGAGGGCCCGCCTATCAACCTCCCATCTCTCTCCTATGACTCCATCGCTCTCTGCCATCGGGCCCCACCCATCAGGTTTGAAACCTGACGCGTGCGGGAGCGCCAGGCTCGGCTGGGATGTTTGGCCGACTGGGCCAGCTCGGCCAGCTGTTTTGGCCTAGTAAGCAGTGCCATTTCTTTTCCTTTTCTTTTTCTATGAACTTTTGCAAAAATTCCACAAGAATTAATATTCTTCCAAATCCAATAATTCTTCCACCATAAATCTTGGAATGTTCTGTAGTATTTAATAATGCCACTTGTGAATTTTTTTGAAAATGTTTTATGTAGTGGTTATACTTAAAATCTAGATTAAAATGTTTTGAGGCTCTGTTAAAATAGTTTTCAAAAACTTTTTCACTTCAAAACCAGAGATAAATATTTTTTTGTTTTCAATGTAGTATTTTACATAGTAGGTTAACATTTTAAGAATGGTTTATGTGCTCTATTTTTGCTGTGATTCTTATTTTGCCCGTTATAAATTGCAACCATAGAGTGCATTGTTGACGAGGGAGTTGGACCCAAAGACTTTGAAGACCCCAAGGACTTTGTTGAGCCAGGCAAGCAGGCCTTTGACCATGTTAAGAAACCATTTTCATCGCATGGCATAAAGCACTTTATTTTTTATATATTGATCATGATGATGTGGTGACCACTTCGGTGGGTTGCCTCTGATACTTTTACCGTTGATACTAGCATCGTGCATGACCCTACCTCCTTATGAGGGTTATGCGGGTGGGAAGTAGATAGGATGCTAAGTAGTTGCTACACAAGTGGGATGGGGATATGCATGGTGTGAGAAAGGAAATGATTTTTAAAGGCTTTTCGAAAGCCTCGTCGGGTGCCACTAATGCCCGAGGGAGATGATGTTGAGCTAGGTAACCACTTGATAAAGAAGTGGTGTACCGGAGCAAGTGTGTGTGTGGTTTTCAAAAACAGATTGGTGTAAGTTGCGACCGTTATTCCAACCTTACACTTACAGCCACGATACCCCTTATCAGACGGGGCCTTGTTGATTACTTTGATGGGTACTAGTAGAGATACTGCATTACTAGTGGAGGGAGTGACGTGGTCACTCTCGATACGAGGTCGTGCTGGAAAGGACGATCATGGGCTGTTTTTACAGACACCGGGCACACATTTGCGTGCCCTCATGGATGATACTTGTGATATACATCACGAGGGATGTCACCAATGAGTGGACTCTTTATTTAGTGTCATCAAGGGAAAGGCATTGTTCGGGGCGCTTACCTTAGGTATGTAATATACCACGAGTCGTGGCTTGACACGGAAATTCCTCGAGTCTTGTGGGTAAAGTGTGCAACCTCTACATAGCGTAAAACTATTCAAATAGTCGTGTCCATGGTCAAGGACATTTGGATGACCGCTCTTGGGCTACATCCATCACTTACAAACTTGGTGTGTGTGTGTGCAGGTATGGCAAAGATGATGCTAGAGATAAGTCCGATGACTTGGCATGATGATTGAACATGAGATGTTCAACCCCTGTTTATATTTATATCTATAACCTACTCACATGGTTATTTGCAACCTCATGATGCATGCTTTTACAATTAATTGATCATGTCATTGCACTCAAAATTAGCTTTCTACAAAACTCACCAACTTAGCGTTATATCATGCATTGTTATACCTTGTTCCAAAACACGGGTTGCTTGCGAGTACATTCAAATTACTCATTGGCTTGCCACTAGTTATTTAATTGGACGGACATGGAAGAGCAGGAATTTGGTGAAGAGTTCATTGGTGACGAATATGCGAATTAGGATGCTTCCTAGTCGTAATGCATGTAGGGTTAAGGCAGATGGCATGGGTCTATGCTTTCGATCAAGATTTCCTCTGCTAGTTTATATTTTTATTTGGCCTTCATGGCCCTATCTATGTAATACTTGACCTTCATGGTCTTTATTTGTGTAAGATGCTAAGTATGGATGTAAGACTTTGGTTATTCAGCTTTTGCGTGTTAAGCGAGCGTTGATCTTTGGTATCATTGTACACGTGAATTCGGTGATCATGACTTATGAGTCGGGGTCCCCACACTACATGTTCCATCGTTCATGGGAAAAGTGGATCCAGATGCATATAATGAGTGGGAGGAGAAGTGGAAGCAGATCTTTCGCATCCATGGATTTTACGAAGCGAATTGATTTGATCTTGCCATTATGGAGTTCTCTGGTTATGCTCTTACATGGTGGAATCAGCTACAAGACGACCGATTGATGTTAGGCAATAACTTATCCGCAGCTGGACTTCGATGAAGCAAGTCATGAGGCGTCATTTTTTTCCATCATACTATGAGAGGCAATTGTACAAGCGGTTGTAGGATCTCACCCAAGGTTCCCGCACTATTGATGAGTACTATAAAGAGATGGAGGTGTTGCTGATTCGAACAAGAACCCGTGAGAGTGATGAGGCAAAGATGGCAAGATTTTTACATGGGCTGAACGATGAGATCTCAGATTTTGTCAAGATGTTTCCTTATGATACCCTGCAAGATGTGGTACATCAAGTTGTACGAGGGGAGAAGAAGAATATGTGTAATGGTCGTGCTCGTGGCTTTCAAGGCTGCGCCACCACATCCTCATGGCAGAGTACACAACAACCATATGGTTCTCACTTTCAGGGTGCTCCACCAAGGCTCCCACATGCTTCGATGGATCTCACCTGTTGTTCGCAATCAACAAAAAGTTCATCACCTAGAGCAGGTCCATCCTCCGCTCCACCTGCAAAAAAGAGTTCTACATGCAACAATGGCATTCAAGGCCACAAGTGCAAAGGACGAGGTCACATTTCTTCAGCATGTCCAAGCAAAAGAACTATGATCATCAATGAACAAGGTGAATGGGAATCTGAAAGTAACCCCGGAGGTGACAATGATGAAGAGGAAGAGGAGCAAGGCTGGGAAGTAGGAGGCACTATATTATCTCATGAATAACCTACCAGCGAAGCTTTGGTTTTATATCGTTCCCTTAATGCCCAGGTTGTGGAGGAGGACAAGGGGCAGCGGCAAAATCTTTTCTACACCCGTTAGCTTGACAACTCAAAGCTATGCCGGGCAGATGTAATAATATTGAGGGCACGGAGGTGGTTGAGAAGCTTCAACTGCAAACACACATCTGTATCGCATGCAATGGCTGAATGATTGTGGCACAATAAAGGTGGTGAGAAGTGTGAGAATACCAATTTCAATGGGGACATATCAGGACGATGTTGAGTGTGATGGTGTGCCGATGCATGCTTGTCACTTGCTTCTAGGACGATCATGGTTGCATGACCGTGATGTGCAAATCAGCAGGCATGTGAATCACTTTTGTTTTATCCATAGAGGAGAAATGTTCACTTCACTGCCCATGACACCCGAAGAAGTCTATCTTTATGAGACGAAAAGAAAAGTAAAGAAAAAGGGAGAGAGTGATCATACACAATGAGTGAGCCACCAACATAGTGAGGGAGTGTTTCCACAATCAGATATGACCAAGCCCCGGGAAAAACAGGGATTTATGATGGCTAGGAAAAGGGATATGCGGGAATTGAGAAAACAAAATACTCCATTCTTTGTACTCATGTACAAGAAAACTTTATTGGATGCTAACGACTTACCTTAAACTCTTCTTAGTGTTATATTTAATATTTTGTAGGAATATAAGGATGTGTTTCCCAAGGAGGTGCCACCCGGGCTGCCACCGGAGCGAGGCATTGAGCACCAAATCAACTTGGTTTAGGGCGCCCCACTACCAAAGCGACCACTGTACCGAGCAAACCCAAAGGAGACGAAAGAAATTTAGAGGCAACTAGAAGATCTACTTCACAAATGGTATGTAAGGGAAAGTCTTTCTCCTTGTTTTGTTCCAATTCTTTTAGTTCGAAAGAAAGATGGTACTATAAGAATGTGCACTGATTGTAGATCCATTAACAACATAACTATGAGATACCGACACCCTATACCTAGACTTGATGACATGCTTGATGAACTTTGTGGTTCCACCATATTTTCTAAAATTGATTTGCGAAGTGGATACCACTAAATAAGAATTAAAGAGGGTGATGAACGGAAAACTGCATTTAATACAAAGTTTGGCTTGTATGAATGGTTGGTTATGCCTTTTGGATTAATGAATGCACCAAGTAATTTCATGTGATTGATGAATCATGTGCTTAGGTCCTTCATTGACAAGTTTGTAGTGGTTTACTTTGATGACATATTAATTTATAGCAAAACTTTGGAGGATCACGTTCGACATATAAAACGTGTGCTTGTTGTCCTACGGGAGGAAAGGTTGTATGCTAACATCGGAAAGTGCACATTTTGCACAAACAAGGTTGTGTTTCTTGGCTTTATAGTTTCCGGAAAAGGCATTGAGGTCGATGAAGAAAATATAAAGCCTATCTGTGAGTGGTGATAACCCACTAGTATTGGGGGTCGCAACAGTTTTTGAGGGTAGAGTATTCATACCAAATTTATAGATTTGACACAAGGGGAGACAAAGAATATTTGAGAGTATTAGTGAAAGTATGTTATATTGACTAGAGGGGGTGTGAACAGGCGATTTTTATGAATTCATCATTTGAGGAATTTCAAATCGAGGAATTTGGAATGTGATGAATAACATACAGCGGAATAAGTACTCAAGTGCATGAGGACCATAACGATAGCATAGTCATCATGATGTAATGAAACATACACAGATTACAAGTAGCATGACACAGGATAAGAAGGTGAGGCACAAGGTAACTTAAAGAATTTGAGGTGAGAAAATTGTGGAAGTCTTCAGTCAAATTCTTCAAACAGTAAAGTTCAATTTCATTAACAATAATAAGAGGAAATGGTGGGGTTGAGTAAATAGAACCAGGTAGCTCGATGAAGACAATGGTTTGATGACCCAGTTCCAACTGCTATGAAAGTCGTACGTCTGGTTTGGAGCGGCCTGGTATTTAAGCTAGAAGACACACAGTCCCAGGAGACACAGTCCTTACCGTATTCTCCTTGAGCTAAGGTCACAAAGTCCTCGCCCAACACTCGTGGTAAGTCTTCAGGGTAGACTTCCAAAACCCTCACAAACTGGTCACCCGACGATCCACAATTGACTATTGGATGCTCTAGATCAAGGTCACTTCGTGATCCCCAATGGACTGCAGGATGCACTAGACCATGACGCCTAACCGTCTGGAGGATGCACAGTCCTCAATGGTAACAAGCGTCAGTTCCACACAGGAATTTCTTCAGTGATGCTCAATCACTTTGGGTTTGATGTTTTGGTTGTGGGTTTTTCCACACTGATGATTTTCTATCAATGTTCTCGGAGGATGGGTTGCTCTCAATTGACAAGTGTCAATTCTCTCTCGAAGCAGCCAACCAACCAGTGGTTGTGGAGGGTGGCTATTTCTAGCCAGGGTGCAACCAAAGATGATAAGACATAAATTCCCCCAATGATATGCCGTTATGTGGATAAGAGTGATTGGGGACAACTGGCGCTAAGCAAAGCAACGGTCAGAATTTCGAGCTATGGAAGTCTTCAGGCTTATCATATTCCTCATAGGCAAATCCCACTAGCGATGTCCTAACTCCTCAGTCAGATCAATTTCCTCAGAGACTAGAAGAACATCGTCTCTGTCACCGAAGAACTTGACTGAACTGCAAGAGATTTCCAAAAGGCTTCACTCGAAGGATTGGATAAGTTGAGGATTTTGAGTTGAGCATTAGTTGGAAATTTTCCTTAGTATTACCTCAGCCCCCTTTAACAGTATGGTGTTTCCTATGACTCAAAGAAAGGAAATGAAACTACGAAAACAAAAGTCTTCATGCTTCATAGTCCTCGTTTATATCTTTAAAGTCACACCGACTTCTTCATTATCAAAGTCTTCAGGGAATACCAACGTCTTTAGCAAAGTCTTCACCAAAGTCTTCAGTTGAAGATATACATTTTTAGGGGTCGATAATCCCCGAATATATCAAACTAGTCATCGACTTATAGAGCCTGTGTACACTCACAAATGCATGAGTTCCTTAACCTATCAGTCTTCAATACACCAAAATCACTAAGGGGCACTAGATGCACTAACAATCCCCCCTTTTTGGTGATTGATGACAAATAGGTTATGTTTTCAACGGGGATAATAATATCAAGTGTAAATACTGAGTTTGAGGAATTTGATCGCAAGATATAGAAGAACTCCCCCTGAAGATGTGCATATTTGAGGAATTTTCTTTGGACTGCGAATGCACATGGCAGGTTAAAAACATGGAGAACTCCCCCTATATCTTGTAATTCATACACGCATTTAGCATATGATACGCAGAATTTGAAATGCATGAAGAAAAATAGTGTGTGACGAAATTCAGCATGTATGCATTAAGGTACTTTAAGCATGCGGAACGAGGTTCAAAAGAGTCAGACCACCATCGGACTTAAGTTTACAACTCAACCAACAAAAGCTTCAGAAGAGCGAGAGTTGTAACTTAAACAAATAAATATAGCCCATTTATAGAGACCCGCTTGAAGACTAATTCAAATTTTCTCCCTCTTTTTCATCGAAGACCAAATGGGATGAAAAAAATGAGGACTAACGCCCCTTGAAGCATTTCATCTTGTTGGTGAGGAAGGAGCGCCAGCATTGTCGGGGTCGTTTGTCGATGCAGGGCCCACCGCAGTGTCGTCAAGGTCCTCAGCTTCATCCGTCTCACGTGATGAACAATATGAACTGGTTACTAGCTGAGTAACTTGAACTTTCTTGAATTTCTTCTGTGGTTGACGAGCCCAGTCAAGATTTTCCTCAAGATCCAGTCCTTCAATTCTTCATGAGTCTTGAGGTGAGATAGAATAGTCCAAGTGCGGTTGAGGATTTCATGCGCATAGTAGTGATTCTTCTTCACAGAGTTCTGCGTCACAGTTATGTTTTGAAGAATTGAGGCGAACTGACGCTTTAACCACTTGTGATTGCGATCAACCTTCTGATGAAGACTGAGAAGAAGCTCAAGATCAGTCATCACACGAGGGGCAGTGGCTTGAGGTTTTTGCGTTGAGGCCTTTGCAGAAGATTCATGGGTGGCAGTGTCATCATTTGTGGACGATGTGCTGCTTTGCGAAACTGGCCATCCAAGGGACGAGTTCCTTCATCAATGAATTCTTTGCCTTTTCCCTCAACTGAGGCAAATGTGCTCTTGAGGACTTCAATAGGGGGCATGAAGCGGAAGTCATCCTTGAAGGGAATTGAAAACTTTGATCTGATGAAATTCATGATCCAGGGAGCAAAAGGCTTCAATTAAAAAGGGGCTAGAGCAGCATTGCCCAAAGTCCTCATGAAGAAATCATGATAGTTGATGGGAATCCCATGAATGATGTTGAATAGCATGTTCTTCATGATTCCTTCCACCTCTTCTTCTTCAATGTTATGGCCCTTCTGAGGACATAGGGTGTTGGTGAGAATTTTGTAGACTGTCCTAGGCACATAGAGTAAATCCTTCACAAGGAAGGTTGTGCGTTGAGGTCTTCCAGGGGCCAATGGTTTCATCAACACTTGCATCAATTCATTGGGAAGAGCAGGTTCATCAAACAGACGGCGAGCTTCTTCTGACGGAATTGGAAAGGGGACTGATCGAAGCAATTCAGAAGCTTGAGCCGTGAAGTGAGCAGATCCAGTCATCTAGTCCAAGACCCATGAGTTGATGTGAGAAGCATCACCTGAGATATGCAAAGTTGCATAAAATTGAAGAATGAGATCTTCATTCCAATTGCAGATGTCCACACAGAAGGGAAGAATTCCTGCATCGTGAAGAACTGCGAGCACAGGCGTGAATGATGGAATTGGTTCCATATCTATGTGAGGGATGTTGCGGTGCTCGAAGACTTCCTTCTTGTCGAACAGAACTGATGCCTAGTAATTCATCTGAGCGATAGTCTAGAATCTGGTTCGACCGGCCCTTGCTTGGTCATATGGATTAGGACCGGTGAAGAAAATGTGCTCATTGAAGAAATTGGACTTGATGAATTTGGGGAACTTTGAGCCTTTGAACGACATTCTTGGCTTCGGCTGAAGGTTTGGTTTGAAGCGGCCCACAATCTCCTTTGGCATGGGAGCAATTTCTTCAGACTGACGAATTTGTGGAGCTATTTCCTTAGTAACAATTGGAGCAGCAGTTTCATCAGCTGATGCAGCTGGAATTCCTTCTGTGGCTGGAGCAGCCATGTCATTAGATCCTTCGTGAATTTCTTCAGTCTGGGCTGGGGACTGAGGAATCTGTGACAGAGGAGTGTTCATTGGAGAGTATGGGTGAGCATCATCCCAGAATTCATCATGGATGATAGGGGTTGTGTTGCCAATGACCACTTCCTCATCCTTTTCTTCAACACCGGCCTCTTCAGTAGTGAACTGAGGCGTGGGCGATGAAATCAGAGGGGTTGAAGCATTTGCTTCCACTTCTATTTCTTCATTAATCTTCTCTGGGATAGCAGCAGAATGACCTTCTTCTTCTTGATCACTATTCGGGATGACATAGTGAACACCGAATGGCACGATTGCATAGGCGGTTGCTAGGGAAATTGGGTTAGCGTCAACTGACAGAGTCTTCAATTTCTTTGCAGCTCAGGAATATGAAGTTGATGCTTTTTGTTTTAGTGCTTTCTTCTCAGCAGCCTTAGTTTTCTTCACTTGTGATGCAGAAGGAAGGTTGATTTTCTTCACCCTTGAAGATTTTGCAATTTCATTAGAGGGTGGTGCAGCAGCAGTTTCTTCAGTCACAACAGAATCTTCACTTGGCCTGTCAATTTCTTCGGTGGGCTGAGCAGTTTCATCAGCCTGGGGAATTTGTGGCTGCGATCGAGCTGCAACCTTCGTGTTGTGATCCTTAACAGCAGCATGGGCTGCCTTGAAAATCTCACCTTGGTGCCCTTCCATTCAGCATCATATTTTTCTTGGACCTCAGAGAGGGAACGAAATTCAGATTGAACAATAATGAGTTGATTTGGAGTCAAATACATCACGTTATTCCTCAGGAACTTTTCTTTCCGAGCCCTGTTCCTCTTTGCTCTCTAAGCTTGTTCTCTCTTCCATTTTTCCTCAACAATAAAGTGAGTGAGGACATGGTCCACACGGAGAGGTAGGTTCACTGAGGAAATTGGGGTGTTGGGATCCTCATGCCATATGTCAATGAAATTGAGGATCATCTTGGGATCCAGGAGGAGTGGAACAGAGCTTCCTTTGGCCATAACAGCCTTTTGCTGACTTTCTTTGATGATTTCTTCAAGTTCTTCATCATCAGCAGAATCATCATCCTTAGAACCCGAGGGTATAGCTACCATCGCTTTGCTAGTTTGAGGACATGGTTTTTGACCACGTCCAATAGTTTTCTTTAGTTTTAGCACAGATGGGCTTGTTGAAGATTTTGCTTGACCAGAGAGACTATCCGAGACCTGTGAAGCAATTGACATGCCCTCAGTCCTTTGGCATGAAGCAAGATGCACAGAGGTTGAGGAGTTTGCCATAACAGCTGAGGACTGAGCAGCAACAGTACTGCCGGCCAAGACCTTTAAAGGTTGAGGAATCAGCTGTGATGAAGAAATTGGTTTTATGGAAGATTTCTTCATCATTGATTTCTTCGGAGCAACAATAGATACTCCGGCAGTGGCAGCAGCAGCAGAGTCTTCATTGAATTTCTTCACAGCCTCAGTTGCTTTCTTTGCCAGCTTGGCTTGCTGTTTTCCCATATTTGAGGAAGTCCTCACCTGTCTTCAGACTGGTGGGATCAGCAATCTGATTGGGAGCCAAGGGTGGCCTGCTACAAGGAGGTTTCACAGCGAATTTCATCATATATTTCGGAGTGACATAGCGATATTCCTTCCACTCCTTTGCCCACCTCCTCTCAATTTTCTGCAGATGAATTTTTCTCTGCTTAGTTGTCTCTTTGCCATGAATTTCCTCATGAGGCATGCAGTATTCCTCATACAAATCCTCAGGGATTTCAAACGCAGTCTGAACTTCTAGTTTCTTTCCGCCTTTCTGTGACTTCTTCCCATCTGCCATTTTCTTCAGCTGAGGATTCTGAGTTCTTGAAGATCCTCAAGAAGTGCATAGTTTTTCCTAAAGAAATGCTGCAAATGAGTTACGTTGATGAGAACCTAGAGATTCATCAGCAGACATGTTTGTACCTGTGAACAGAGTATAGGTGTGAGGAATTTGAAGAGGTCATATGCGTTCTCAAAAGTTTTCAATGGAATCAAGTATGAGGAATTTGACCCTGGATGTCTTGAAGAATTTCACTTAGTGTTCTTTGTCTTAGGTTCCAGAGTTGTGCAAATTTTTGAGGATTCACGCAATTGTGGAATCTTGCAGAAAATCATAACAAAGGGAATCTCAACAAAGTTTATGTATGAGTAAGGTGCTTCTGTATGAGATCTTTGAGGAATAAAACACATTTGTGAAGATTGAGAATAAATTGAAGATCAAACATGGGTAGTAAAAATGATTATTATTTACCCTGGTGATGAACACGATGAACTATAAGATGAAGTTGAAGAAGTTTGTCAGTCCAGATCTCCCACGCCGATGAGAGTACAGAGACAGTGAGGTCGAGGCAATGAAGCTTTTCAACACCGACGATGATGATTTTAGTGGCGGCTCTAGGTCAAGGCTTGCGAGAGAGAGGAGAGGAGTAACCGAGCACGATGAAAGGGAAGGAGTTATTTATAGTGGTGGTGAAAACCGGTCTGTCCGAAAATTTTGGACATGATGGCCCCTGATCCTTGCTCTCCATGTGACATGTGTCACCCACGTTCTAAGAAGTTGAGATAGTGGGGGATCATGGGTTATCAAGTCATCGGAATCGGAGCGGTCTGAGTGGGAAGCGCCGGAAATTTAGATAGTGTTGATTTTAAAGTTTCCGTTCGCAAATACTTCAACTGACAAGGACACGGTGAAGACTTTAAACGAGTTTCAAAGTAGAATGCATATGAAGAATTTGTGAACAGTCTGGTTTGAGTTTAGCACAGAGGGGGAACGGGTCCAATCACATTCACTTAGATGAAAATCAACTTGAAGAATTAGCAATAAGTGAATTTTGTTGAGGACATATAAAACTCAAATATATATATATAGTCAATGAAGAACTTCAGTTTCATCATTTTGAAGAATTTAAAAGGTTGAGGAATTTGCAAACTTGAGGAATTTGAAAATTTGAAGAATTTGCAATATGATGAAAAAACTCAATTTTTACGAATTTCACCTATTTTTGGTGGCTGTAGCGCCCCAACTAAAAAACGAGTCAAGCCTCTGTGTGTTCTGTGCCATCCCTGGATCAGTATGCTGGCACACACAGTACATCAATGTATATATCAAAGTGCAATCACATGTAAACGTAAAACTGATATATACCTTAAAAATAGCAGCGGATACAGTCAACGGGAGTGGAGTCCCAATAACACCAACGACAAGTTGAGTGCGGACCGTAACCCTGAATCGTACTCTTACCCGTCGTAGAAGAGAATCTGCAACATAATACGTTGCAGCCATATAGGTCAGTACATTGAATGTACTAGCAAGATCACCATAGTAGAACAGAAGTATAAACTATACTATATGCAATAAGGCTTTGTGGCTCTGTGTCTAAGTTTTTGCATAAAAGCTAATTTTATTTTCCTACAACAAAGGAATATCAGGAATTTCACTATGGAATTACCTATCATGACATGGTTCCGCCAACCAATGTCTCAATGCCCATAAGTATCATAAGTTGCCCACAATTAAGTTATCAGTCCAGTGTTGAGAGTTCTGAGATAGATCCATGTCCAGAGGCTCAAATTGTCTGTAACCGTGGACACGACTAACCGATTAGGTTTAACTCTGCAGAGTGTTGTGTACTTTACCCACAAGATTCTTTCCCTCCTGGTAAGTCCTCGCACTGCCTGGTGTTTGAGAACAGGATGAAAGAAACATGGTCTTTCAGAGTGCTTCCCTGACTGTCCGACAGTGCCCATCCCAATCCTAACGTCGACTACATCTCGTAGCACTGCCCAGCAGAGTCACAACAAAGATCAACCAAGCTAGAGCCCATAATGACTTGTGGCTACACAGGTAAGCTTCCGGGCATGAAGTATTCATCCTTCTCTTTGAGTCTGGGTGAAGCTTTCCGCAAGATGTCATGGCGCTTCTCCATGCATCCCGGCCATCCACTGGTTTCTCCAGGGATGCCCAATCAACCATCCTTCACCCAGTAGTGTGTATTGAAAACTTGTCTTCTTGAGTCTTGAAGTCTTGAGGTCTTGAAGATGTAGGACTTGAAGATGTCTTCATGAAGTCGTCGTTTTGACGTGGAGTCCTTCTTCACACCACTCACGAACACTCATACCAGACCCCGTCTACTTTAGCATAGCATTGCACTAACTAGCGTTCCCGGGGCTTTAGTAACAAGTGGTGGGTTCCTACCTCATGCATTCTACTCAACTACAAGAGTTTCAATAACACTACGGGAGGGATCTGTTGAATGATGTCACTACATGCAATAAAACATAGGTATGAAAAGATGGTCAAAGTGAACTTGCCTGTACTGTTGATGAAGATAAAGATTGTTCTCAAAAATAACTTGATGGACTATTCGTCACTCTCCGATGAACATTCTATATAACAAACATTGCATTCGTAAGAAGACACTTCTAGCAATCAAACTAACAATCACAATGTAACACAAGACACAAAGGCAACAAGGTTGATGAAGGAAATACTTAAGACAAAGTTGAAAACACAAAAGTCCAATAAATTCAAAAGTAACACAAAACCCAAAACAAAGTAAAATATAATAAAAGGATTTTAGTAAATATTTTTCTAGCAAAATGAATTACTTTTGAAAAACAACTAAAACTATGAAAACAACATTCTAAACAACATAAGTGTTTGTCTACAAGCACAACCATAAACTAAGAGAAAACAAATTATGAAACAACTAAGTTAACAGAAAGTAATTAAATATAATATTTATTTATAAAACAAAATTAAATCATATAAAACTTTGTGAAAATAATTTCTATGAAAAACTAAATTGTTTTATAAGACATTACCTAATGATGAAAAATATAGTTTCCTATAATAATAGAGTAAAACTAAACTATTTTTGTTTAAAACATTTATTTATAGAAAAGAATTAGTAAAAACTTTATTTGAAAACAGAATCTAAATACTTAAAACTTTATTTAAAAGAATTGTTACTAACAAATTTGCTTTTAAAACAACTATACCTATTTGAAAGAGGGTATAGATCCCTACAACAAAATTTATAAATAAACAAATTAACTTTTGTTAACAGCAAGCAATTTACTAAGGTTTGGAACAAGAAAACTAAATGGAATCTGAAACTTAATATAAATCATATTTAGATTTTAAATTAAAACAAAGTAAATCAATATAAATAAACTAATATGAAACTAAACAGATTATGTTTGGTTTTGGAAACACTATTTAAAATTATTATAAAAATTCTCAAACTCTACCAAATGATAGCTATGGTCACTAGTGACAAGTAGGAAAAAGAATCATTCAAAAATACCTTTTAAAACTCAAGATATTCAGAAAACAAAATTTAAATCAAATCTGTTTAAATTCAAATTTAAATATTCAAACATAGTCAAATTTGGTATTCACATAAACTAGATGAAATTGTTGATCTAATGCAAAAGAAATCAATTAAAAACATTAAGTATTTTAAAAGATATAAAGAAAATAAAATCAGAACTTTCTCTGTTTTTGAAATTAAAACAGAAAAAGAAAAGGTGGCTTCTAACGGATAGGGGGTGCACGTGGCGTTCTGCTATTGGCTACGGGGTGCGCGTGCGAGCGGGTGACCGGACATTAGAAGAAAACGCTTCGGCGTTTAATTCTTCTAATCTGGCGCGTAGGAGTTTGATCCGACGGTTGAGAGAGAGAGGGGAGGCCTCACGTTGAGATGGTCGCCGGCGAGGGCTTCTCCGGCGAGTCCGAAATGTCATGGTCGTCGGGGACGGTGCTCTAGTGACCCTCCGGCGATGGCGAAGGCACCACTCGATGCGGGCGACGACGGCGATGAGATGGGTGGCTTCAGTGGGGCGAGGGGGTGACGGAGTCGTCGGTGGCGAGCTCGGAGGCGGAGGCGACCTTCGGGTGCTCGACGGGGAGGTAGTTCCCGTGGGTGTGGAGCACGGGTGAGTGCATGTGGAGGTGCACGTGAGCGAGAGGAGGTGGAGGGAGGGCTCGGTGGCGCTCGGGGAAACCGAGGTGGAGCTGTGGAGCAGAAATGGCGCGGCGGCCGGGGTGAACTCTGGCGAGCTATTCCGGCGTCAGGAGGGCACGGGAGGAGGGGGAAAACAAGGGGAATGTGCAGAGGGGGAGCGGGTCTTCTTATAGGGGCTCAGAGGGGTCGGGGGAGTAAGGAGGGAGGGGGTCCGGTGGAAGTTATTGCCGGCGACGAGGTCGTGGGGGGAGGAAAGGGATGACCGAGCGAGGCTAACGGTCGGTCGGGTGGGACCCGGTGGCAGTGAGAGGGAGGGCGAGGTTTCCGCGTCGGTCGGCCGGCGCATATTGAATTCGCGAATTAAAGCCTGTGGGCCGGCCCGTTTTAATTCTAAAACCGTTACCGTTTTTTTTTATTTATGATTTTACCAGAGCCATAAAACTTGTTTAATGCATTCGAATGAATTCCAAATATAGTCAAGTTTTATATCAAAATTAACAGAATAATAAATGCCATTTAATGGACATTTTTATTCTGGCATTTGAATACTTAAAAAATCATTTTTTGAAAATGCCTTAATTGGCTTTATTTATTTTTGCAAATATTTTTCAAATAATTTTTGGGTTTGATGATTCAAAAATTTCACAAATTACCCCCTGTCTTGGAGTGTCATGTTACTCCTCTCAAATTTTTGTCAGGGGTTTGAATACTTTGAAAATTTTGGATCGGGACCAATATGAAATGGATTTTCAAAATAATCCAGAGGTTTTCAAAAGCTCTTTCAATTCCTTTTATTAACTTCCAACTCATATTTCATATAATTTGAAGAAGTCATATTATCTTCTCTCATGAAAATCATTGAGTTGCATAAAGTTTTCTGAATTTGAAATATTTTCAAGATGGAAATTCAAATCATTTTCAATTCCCTTTTCATTTCTTTAAATGGAAGAAGTCATGTCATCTTCACTCTAGGGTTTTGTGATGAAATGAATTTGAATTCCTGGTGATCAAAATGCAGATTGAAAGTTTTGGGAAAGTCATTTCATTCCCTCTCAATAAATTTTCAAAAGTTTCAAAAAGTTTCAAATTTCACTCACTTTCAAACACTCAAACAAACAATAATCATTCTAATAATTATTATAACATTCCAAAGTTTGGGATGTTACAAACCTACCACACTTAAAATGAATCTCGTCCTCGAGATTCGAAAAGGCTAGAAAGAAAAGGTTAGGGTTTTGGGGATCTTCTAACAAATCCATTGATCTAGAAATGTGGGTCTACCACACTTGAAACGAGAGTTACTGGTCCCTCAAAAATCTTGACAGTCCTATGGTGCATCTGTCTGTTCACATTCTTCACAACATCTTCCTTGGTGATGATCTTCGGTTATATCAAAATCTTGTGTCCTCACAACAAGGTGTACTTCCTCCGAAACTGGGTCTTCTTAACTGACAGGTCTCGCGATCATTCTAAATAACTTATCGTTGGTCTCATGGTGGTCTACCATTTGTGGTTATCCTGCAGTGAAAATGGGTCTTGGCTTTATTCCTCACCGTAAAATTCCTACGTGTGACAGCAACTGCCGTATACAAGGGGTTTACATCATACCATTCTAAGGCTTTAAGCAAAGGCTTCAAAGAACGTCGTCTCTTTACTATGGGTAAGTCACTCAGATTTACCATTCCGAATAGCAAGAGAATGATAAGAGTAAGTCGTCATGGTGGCCAAGCCATGTCGCACTGAAATCATTACCTTGTATAAGGTTTAGTAATCTCGTATTCTAGCACTTGGGCTTCCTCACAAGCATTGCAAAAAATTTCTCTTGTCAATGAACGAAGTTCGGATAAATCCTTTGGTTTCTGCAAGCTGAACAAAAACATCTATCGTTTCTTCACAACTCTCAGGTTATCGTATACTCCTAGAAAAACGTTTGTTGATCAGTCGTAGCTTCTTCCAAATTTCTTCCTTCACAAGATGGGGCTTGATCCTTATCAATCGTGATGGTCAGTGAGTTGTGGTTTCACTTGAATCCTTGAATAGCTTCGTCTCACCCGTGGGGTTACTATCGTTCCATATCCCAACGTTACCTTCAGTTCACTCCATTATACCCTTGAGGTAACAATTCACAGACTTATTCTTGTCTAAGTTCCTCTCTACGAAATCCATTTTCCTTTCCATTGGTCTGTTTAACCTTGGGTATGGTTTCATCACAATCATTCCTTTTCTCAATATTCAAACTTCAAAATCACTTTGTCACAAAGGTTATCATCCAGATAGTTTGGATATGGTTCCACATTCTATTCACCTGTATTCACTTATCCAAACTCCTAAATCCATAAAAGGTACCTGTGGTTTCTACCACACTTAAAATGAAATGCACTCATGTTTGCATAGACCTTATTTTCTTATATCCTCGAAACTGGTCGGAGACCTTGGGTCATAGAGTAACAACTCATGAAATGCAACATAAGGTAAATCATGACACCATAAATTTCATTGACTCATGAATTTATTACAAACTCTGGGACTTCCGTTACAAGATAAGCTCATGAAATCAAAAGTGCTTCATGATACAGGTATTTCCATCTTCGAAACTATCCCATTCTTCTCATATTCAATCCTTGGTTACATTCTCAATCACTTCTTAAAACTCCTAGAAAATACTTTATTACCAATGCTGCCAACCACATAGTTTGGTATGGTCTAGCATCAACTCTCAACTTTATTCATTCATCTCCCCTTGGAGATATTTTAGTACCACTGAAAATTTGTGAGGTGCATCCTTGAAATTCTCCATTCTAGCTTTCTTCTTCTGGGGACATTCGTTAGCATAATGTCCTGCTTCCTTGCAATGAAAACAGATGATTTCTGACAAGTCTCGAGGCTTCTTGATGTTGGTGTTTGCTCCTTGGGTTCTTGGTTCCTTTCTTGGGCACTTACTGGCATAGTGGCCCATATCCTTACACTTGAAACATCTAACATGACTCAAGTCCTTCTGTTCTGGGGCTTGTCTCTTCCTGAGGTTCTTTGTTCCGATCAAAACTTCAATTTCCTGTGGATCAAACTCCACTTCTTCTGTCGGGAAGTTTCCCAGATACTCTTTTATTTCCTTCGTACAGTCTTGTGAGAAATGTCCTTCTTCTCCACATGTATAGCAGACATTTGAGTAAAATCTGGTTAATCCTTCTCCATCAGGGTCTTCAATATCTTTCTTCATCACAAATTCTCCAAATTCTCCTCTAAAGGCTTCCTTCATGGCTTCCTTCTGTTGCTTGATGACTTCCTGTACCTTGGGGTACATTTGGCATTGAGCCGGGTAGTGGTTGGTTCCTTCACACAAGAAACATGTCACCTGCCCAGTTGGGCATTCCTCAGCAGGGTGATTTTCTTGACAATAAGGACATCCTTCCTTGTGTTCTTCCTGTGTGTGTCCTATCTCTCCGCAGATTTTGCATGCTCGGGTCTTCTTCATCGGAATAACACAATGCTTCTGAATGAGACGGGATCTTAACAATGACTTCTTGAGTTCTTCCCAATTCTTTGCTCCATTAAATCCTTGTATGGCGTGATGCATTTTCCACCAAGTTGCGGCACTTTGGGTAAAGTGCTGGAGAGCATATTGAACCTCATACTTCTGTGCTATCGAGTTGCTCCTGAAGTGATTCTCCATGTTGTGAATCCATACTTCTGCCTCTAGCTGGGTCATTGGTCCAGAAAGTACAAGTCCAGCTTCATATGCCATCTATTGGGTTCAAGGTTTTTGGATGAGATGGTAGAGAGAAAGGAGGAGAAAACACACAATACAAACAATGGTTTTGAAAATAGATTTTTTTTTGTGGCTGTCGAAAATAAAACTTACACACAAATGACAGCGCACAAATCATCGCATCTAACGTAAATATACAGCAGGGATTTGGTCTTCTAGGGGCATAATATCTTGGAAAATTCTTCATGGTCTTCAATTTCTTCAGATCAGTATAATCTTCAATCCTTTTTGTAGCTCTTTCCATAATGGAATACATCTTTGTTGGAGTTGGTCACCAGTTGTCCGATATCTTGTCCTTCTTGGAGTGGCTTCAGTTGATCCTTAGTGGGGTCAAGGGGAAAAGGGTATTTTCTAACTCTTGATAAAACTCAGAAGGGATGAGAAGTAGAAGGCCTTTTGAAAACAAAGTTTTCGAGAAATCATTTCCTAAGGGCTTTCCAGTTTCTAGGGTCACGTCCTACAGTCAACATGTGCTCTGATACCATTTTCTGTAGCGACCCAACTAAAAAACGAGTCAAGCCTCTGTGTGTTCTGTGCCATCCCTGGATCAGTATGCTGGCACACACAGTACATCAATGTATATATCAAAGTGCAATCACATGTAAACGTAAAACTGATATATACCTTAAAAATAGCAGCGGATACAGTCAACGGGAGTGGAGTCCCAATAACACCAACGGCAAGTTGAGTGCAGACCGTAACCCTGAATCGTACTCTTACCCGTCGTAGAAGAGAATCTGCAACATAATACGTTGCAGCCATATAGGTCAGTACATTGAATGTACTGGCAAGATCACCATAGTAGAACAGAAGAATAAACTATACTATATGCAATAAGGCTTTGTGGCCCTGTGTCTAAGTTTTTGCATAAAAGCTAATTTTATTTTCCTACAACAAAGGAATATCAGGAATTTCACTATAGAATTACCTATCATGACATGGTTCCGCCAACCAATGTCTCAATGCCCATAAGTATCATAAGTTGCCCACAATTAAGTTATCAGTCCAGTGTTGAGAGTTCTGAGATAGATCCATGTCCAGAGGCTCAAATTGTCTATAACCGTGGACACGGCTAATCGATTAGGTTTAACTCTGCAGAGTGTTGTGTACTTTACCCACAAGATTCTTTCCCTCCTGGTAAGTCCTCGCACTGCCTGGTGTTTGAGAACAGGATGAAAGAAACATGGTCTTTCAGAGTGCTTCCCTGACTGTCCGACAGTGCCCATCCCAATCCTAACGTCGACTACATCTCGTAGCACTGCCCAGCAGAGTCACAACAAAGATCAACCAAGCCAGAGCCCATAATGACTTGTGGCTACACAGGTAAGCTTCCGGGCATGAAGTATTCATCCTTCTCTTTGAGTCTGGGTGAAGCTTTCCGCAAGATGTCATGGCGCTTCTCCATGCATCCCGGCCATCCACTGGTTTCTCCAGGGATGCCCAATCAACCATCCTTCACCCAGTAGTGTGTATTGAAAACTTGTCTTCTTGAGTCTTGAAGTCTTGAGGTCTTGAAGATGCAGGACTTGAAGATGTCTTCATGAAGTCGTCGTTTTGACGTGGAGTCCTTCTTCACACCACTCACGAACACTCATACCAGACCCCGTCTACTTTAGCATAGCATTGCACTAACTAGCGTTCCCGGGGCTTTAGTAACAAGTGGTGGGTTCCTACCTCATGCATTCTACTCAACTACAAGAGTTTCAATAACACTATGGGAGGGATCTGTTGAATGATGTCACTACATGCAATAAAACATAGGTATGAAAAGATGGTCAAAGTGAACTTGCCTGTACTGTTGATGAAGATAAAGATTGTTCTCAAAAATAACTTGATGGACTATTCGTCACTCTCCGATGAACATTCTATATAACAAACATTGCATTCGTAAGAAGACACTTCTAGCAATCAAACTAACAATCACAATGTAACACAAGACACAAAGGCAACAAGGTTGATGAAGGAAATACTTAAGACAAAGTTGAAAACACAAAAGTCCAATAAATTCAAAAGTAACACAAAACCCAAAACAAAGTAAAATATAATAAAAGGATTTTAGTAAATATTTTTCTAGCAAAATGAATTACTTTTGAAAAACAACTAAAACTATGAAAACAACATTCTAAACAACATAAGTGTTTGTCTACAAGCACAACCATAAACTAAGAGAAAACAAATTATGAAACAACTAAGTTAACAGAAAGTAATTAAATATAATATTTATTTATAAAACAAAATTAAATCATATAAAACTTTGTGAAAATAATTTCTATGAAAAACTAAATTGTTTTATAAGACATTACCTAATGATGAAAAATATAGTTTCCTATAATAATAGAGTAAAACTAAACTATTTTTGTTTAAAACATTTATTTATAGAAAAGAATTAGTAAAAACTTTATTTGAAAACAGAATCTAAATACTTAAAACTTTATTTAAAAGAATTGTTACTAACAAATTTGCTTTTAAAACAACTATACCTATTTGAAAGAGGGTATAGATCCCTACAACAAAATTTATAAATAAACAAATTAACTTTTGTTAACAGCAAGCAATTTACTAAGGTTTGGAACAACAAAACTAAATGGAATCTGAAACATAATATAAATCATATTCAGATTTCAAAATAAAACAAAGTAAATCAATATAAATAAACTAATATGAAACTAAACAGATTATGTTTGGTTTTGGAAACACTATTTAAAATTATTATAAAAATTCTCAAACTCTACCAAATGATAGCTATGGTCACTAGTGACAAGTAGGAAAAAGAATCATTCAAAAATACCTTTTAAAACTCAAGATATTCAGAAAACAAAATTTAAATCAAATCTGTTTAAATTCAAATTTAAATATTCAAACATAGTCAAATTTGGTATTCACAGAAACTAGATGAAATTGTTGATCTAATGCAAAGGAAATCAATTAAAAATATTAAGTATTTTAAAACATATAAAGAAAATAAATTCAGAACTTTCTCTGTTTTTGAAATTAAAACAGAAAAAGAAAAGGTGGCTTCTAACGGACAGGGGGTGCACGTGGCGTTCTGCTATTGGCTACGGGGTGCGCGTGCGAGCGGGTGACCGGACATTAGAAGAAAATGCTTCGGCGTTTAATTCTTCTAATCTGGCGTGTAGGAGTTTGATCCGACGGTTGAGAGAGAGAGGGGAGGGCTCACGGTGAGATGGTCGCTGGCGAGGGCTTCTCCGGCGAGTCCGAAATGTCGTAGTCGTCGGGGATGGTGCTCTAGTGACCCTCCGGCGATGGCGAAGGCACCACTCGATGCGGGCGACGACGGCGATGAGATGGGTGGCTTCAGTGGGGCGAGGGGGGTGACGGAGTCGTCGGTGGCGAGCTCGGAGGCGGAGGCGACCTTCGGGTGCTCGACGGGGAGGTAGTTCCCGTGGGTGTGGAGGTGCGCGTGAGCGAGAGGAGGTGGAGGGAGGGCTCGGTGGTGCTCGGGGAAACCGAGGTGGAGCTGTGGAGCAGAAATGGCGCGGCGGCCGGGGTGAACTCCGGCGAGCTATTCCGGCGTCGGGAGGGCACGGGAGGAGGGGGAAAACAAGGGCAATGGGCAGAGGGGGAGCGGATCTTCTTATAGGGGCTCAGAGGGGTCGGGGGAGTAAGGAGGGAGGGGGTCTGGTGGAAGTTATTGCCGGCGACGAGGTCGTGGGGGGAGGAAAGGGATTGACGAGCAAGGCTAACGGTCGGTCGGGTGGGACCCGGTGGCAGCGAGAGGGAGGGCAAGGTTTCCGCGTCGGTCGGCCGGCGCATATTGAATTCGCGAATTAAAGCCTGTGGGCCGGCCCGTTTTAATTCTAAAACCGTTACCGTTTTTTTTATGATTTTACCAGAGCCATAAAACTTGTTTAATGCATTCGAATGAATTCCAAATATAGTCAAGTTTTATATCAAAATTAACAGAATAATAAATGCCATTTAATGGACATTTTTATTCTGGCATTTGAATATTTAAAAAATCATTTTTTTGAAAATGCCTTAATTTGCTTTATTTACTTTTGCAAATAATTTTCAAATAATTTTTGGGTTTGATGATTCAAAAATTTCACAAATTACCCCCTGTCTTGGAGTGTCATGTTACTCCTCTCAAATTTTTGTCAGGGGTTTGAATACTTTGAAAATTTTGGATAGGGACCAATATGAAATGGATTTTCAAAATAATCCAGAGGTTTTCAAAAGCTCTTTCAATACCTTTTATTAACTTCCAACTCATATTTCATATAATTTGAAGAAGTCATATTATCTTCTCTCATGAAAATCATTGAGTTGCATAAAGTTTTCTGAATTTGAAATATTTTCAAGATGGAAATTCAAATCATTTTCAATTCCCTTTTCATTTCTTTAAATGGAAGAAGTCATGTCATCTTCACTCTAGGGTTTTGTGATGAAATGAATTTGAATTCCTGGTGATCAAAATGCAAATTGAAAGTTTTGGGAAAGTCATTTCATTCCCTCTCAATAAATTTTCAAAAGTTTTGAAAAAGTTTCAAATTTCACTCACTTTCAAACACTCAAACAAACAATAATCATTCTAATAATTATTATAACATTCCAAAGTTTGGGATGTTACAGTGGCGTGACCCACTGTATAAGAATGATGACTTCAGACACAGCGTATAATTGTCGTAGGGTTCTGAGAGTCAAATTCTTCATTGATTTATTCAAACTTAGAGGATTATTCTTCATTTATTGAAGAAAAACGTTACTTCGTGTGTTGCACATCAAAGTCATCAATTTTGCATAAATGTTAGGATGTGTGTCCTTATTCAAAGAACATTCGAAGATTCTAAGATATTTAGCTCACACCGCAACTTGCAAAATCTCTTTTCATCCAAGGGCTTTGTGAAGATATCGGCTAGTTGTTCTTCAGTAGGGATGTGGTCGACGGAAATGTCGCCCTTGAGTACATGATCTCGAAGAAAGTAATGAAAAATCTGGATGTGCTTGGTCTTGGAATGCTGAACTGGGTTGTGAGCAATCTTGATAGCGCTCTCGTTTTCGCAGTAGAGAGGCACATTTTTCACTTTGATGTCGTAGTCCTTGAGGGTTTGCTTCAACCATAACAACTGAGCGCAACATGAACCAGCAGCAATGTACTCAGCTTCAGTAGTAGATAGTGACACGCAGTTTTGCTTCTTCGAGGACCAACAGACTAAAGATCGTCCGAGGAAATGACATGTGCGAGAGGTTGACTTGCGATCCACATGATCACCAGCATAGTCAGCATCTGAGTATCCGACGAGGTGAAGATTGAGCCCTTGGGATACCACAATCCAAGCGTTGGTGTGTGAGATAAGTATCGAAGAATATGTTTCACAGCCTTATGGTGTGATTCCATTGGAGTTGCTTGGAATCGGGCACACATGCAAACACTCACCATAATATCAGGCATAGATGAACATAGATACAATAAAGAACCAATCATGGAGCAGTATACCTTCTGATCGAAATATTTACCATTTTTGTCAGTGCAGAGGTGGCCTTTTGAAGGCATTGGTGTTTTGACGCCTTTGTAGTTTTGCATGTCGAATTTCCTCAGAATGTCCTTGAGGTATTTCTCTTGAGTGATGAAGATTCCATTGTCTTGTTGATGAATTTGAAGACCTAAAAAGAATTTTAGCTCTCCCATCATAGACATTTGATATTCTTCACTCATCATTTGGGAAAATTCATCACTCTAATATTTGTTAGTACAACCAAAGATAATATCGTCTACATATATTTAGCATACGAACAGTTCATTGTCATAGGATTTAGTGAAAAGAGTTGGATCGAGTGAACCGGGTTTGAAGACTTTCTTCATGAGGAATTCCTTCAACGTGTCATACCACGCCCGAGGGGCTTGCTTGAGGCCATAGAGGGCTTTGTTGAGTCTGAAGATTTTGTCAGGATGCTTATGGTCTTCAAAACTTGGGGGTTGAGCAACATATACTTCTTCCTCAAGCTTACCATTGAGGAATGCACTTTTGACATCCATTTGATATAAGATGATATCATGATGGTTAGCATAGGCAAGCAATATGCGAATAGCTTCAAGTCTAGCAAAAGGTGCAAAAGTTTCATCAAAGTCAATTCCTTCAACTTGTGTGTAGCCTTGAGCTACAAGACGAGCCTTATTTATTACCACAAGGCCATTTTCATCCTGCTTGTTGAGGTAGATCCATTTGGTACCTATGATGTTATGCTTGCGAGGATTTGGCCGCTTGACAAATTCCCACACGTTGTTCAACCAGAATTGATGCAATTCCTCTTGCATAGCTTGAATCCACTCAGGTTCCTTGAATGCTTCATCAACTTTGGTGGGCTCTATGATAGAAACAAAAGCAAAGTGCCCACAAAAGTTAGTCAAATGTGAAGCTTTTGAGCGGGTGAGGGGACCTGGTGCCTTGATGTCATCGATGATTTTCTCAATTTGTACTTCATTTGAAACTCTTGGATGAGCAGGTTGACGTGGTTGAGGATTTTCTTCAGCGCCATTTTCTTCAGGTGTATCAGCATGAATGTCTACATTTTCTGGAATCATTTCCTCAGTAGGTTGAGGATCTTCATTGGGTGCGACATCTTCAGTAGCCTTCAACTTAATGGATTCTTCAGGAGATTTATCATCTAACACAGAAGGCAGGTGCTCTCTTTGCGAGCCATTAGTTTCATCAAACCGCACATCTACAGTTCCAACAACCTTTTAGTGATGGGTGTTGAAGACTCTGTAGGTGTGCGAGTCCTTTTCGTAACCAAGCATGAAACCTTCATGTGCTTTCGGTGCAAATTTTGAACTATGGTGAGGATCTCTAATCCAGCATTTTGCACCGAAGACTTTGAGAAAACTTACATTGGGTTTCTTGCCAGTCATAAGTTCATAGGAAGTCTTCTTGAATAATTTGTGAGGATATACCCTTTTGATGATGTGGCAAGTTGTATCAATTGCCTCAGGCCAGAAGCAACAAGGAGTCTTGTATTCATCAAGCATAGTGCAAGCCATCTCAACAAGAGTCCTGTTCTTGCGCTCCCCGACGCCGTTTTGCTGAGGAGTATATGGGGCAGATAATTCATGAGTAATACCAAGTTCATCAAGATTGGTGTTCTTCAACTCAGTCCCATTATCACTCCTGATGTGTTTGATCTTGACGCCGAAGTTGGTCGAGGCCCTTGAAGCAAATCTTCTGAAGACATCCTGCACTTCATTCTTGTACATAATAATATGCACCCAAGTGTAATGAGAGTAATCATCAACGATGACAAAGCCATACAAGCTTGAAGCATTTGTTAGTGTGGAGTAATGAGTGGGGCCAAAGAGGTCCATGTGAAGCAATTCAAAAGGTCCAGTTGTGGTCATGATTGTCTTCGAGTGATGCTTGGATCTGGTCATTTTCCCAGATTCACATGCACCACAAAGATGATCCTTGAGGAATTTGACACCTTCGATGCCAATGATGTGCTTTTTCTTCACGAGGGTGTGCAAGTTCCTCATACCAGCGTGTCCATGTCTTCGATGCTAGAGCCAGCCTAGTGAGGACTTCGCGAGTAAGCATGTGGGAGGTTGAGGAACTTAGAGAAATCAACAATGTACAAGTCTCCTTTCCTAAAGCCTTCGAAGACTTTGGATTTGTAAGATTCCCTGATGACAACACATCAATATTTTCCAAAGATGACAATCATATCAAGATCACAAAGCATTGAGACAGACATGAGGTTGAACACGAGGGATTCGACAAGCATCACCTTATCCAGGTGCCAAATTTCATCCATCTGCCAAATTTCATAGTCGAAATAAGCAGCTATTTCCAACATGATTCTGACAAACTTAATCATCGCTACGGGTGAGAAGGTCTCATCGTAGTCAACTCCTTGAACTTGTGAAAAACCCTTTGCCACAAGTCGAGCTTTATAGACGGTAACATTACCATTCGTGTCTGTCTTCTTCTTAAAGATCCATTTGTTCTGAATGGCCTTTCGCCCTTCAGGTAATACTTCCAAAGTCCATACTTTGTTTTCATACATGGATCCCATCTCGGATTTCATGGCCTCTAACCTTTTCTTGGAATCCGGGCCCATCACCGCTCCTTCATAGCTCGTAGGTTCATTGTTGTCCAACAACATGACCTCCAAGACAGGGTTGCCATACCACTCAGGAGTAGTACGCGTCCTTGTCGACCTACGAGGTTCATTAGTAAATTGATCCCAAGCTTCATGATCATCATCATTAACTTCTTCTTCAACCGTCGTAGGCTCTACAGAAACATGTTTCTGCGGTGCACTACACTCTGGTTGAAGTAAAGGTTCAACAACCTCATCAAGCTCTATTTTCCTCCCACTCAATTCTTTCGAGAGAAACTCTTTCTCATGAAATGTTCTGTTCTCAGCGACAAACACTTTGCCTTCAGATCCGAGATAGAAGGTATACCTGACTGTCTCTTTCGGGTATCCTATGAAGACGCATTTCTCTGCTTTGGGTTCCAGCTTTTCACGCTGAAGCTTTTTGACATAAGCATCACATCCCCAAATTTTAATAAACGACAAATTTGGCCTCTTGCCAAACCATAGTTCATATGGTGTCGTCTCAACGGATTTTGATGGTGCCCTATTTAAAGTGAATGCAGTTGTCTCTAATGCAAAACTCCAAAACGATGGTGGCAAATCAGCAAGAGACATCATAGAACGCAACATATCTAATAAGGTTCGATTACGACGTTCGGACACACCATTACGTTGTGGTGTTCCTGGCGGTGTTAACTGTGAAACAATTCCACACTGTATTAAGTGACTATCAAACTCATAACTCAGATAGTCACCTCCTCGATCAGATCATAGGAATTTAATCTTGTTGTTACGATGATTCTCAACTTCACTCTGAAAATGCTTGAACTTTTCAAACGTTTCAGACTTGTGTTTCATTAAGTAAATATATCCATATCTATTTAAGCCATCAGTGAAGGTGAGAAAATGACGATATCCACCATGCGCTGCAACATTCATTGGACCGCACACATCAGTATGTATGATTTCCAATAAGTCACTCGCCCGTTCTATTGTTCCAGAGAACGGTGTTTTAGTCATCTTGCCCATGAGGCATGGTTCACATGTGTCAAGTGATTCAAAATCAAGTGACTCTAAAAGTCCATCAGCATGGAGCTTCCTCATGCGTTTTACACCAATATGACCTAAACGACAGTGGCACAAGAAAGTGGTACTATCATTATCAACTTTACATCTTTTGGCATCAATGCTATGAACATGTGTATCATCACTATCAAGATTCAGGATGAATAAACCCCTCACATTGGGTGCATAACCATAAAAGATATTACTCATATAAATAGAACAACCTTTATTCTCAGATTTAAATGAGTAACCGTCTCGCAATAAACTAGATCCAGATATAATGTTCATGCTTAATGTAGGCACTAAATAACAATTATTCAGGTTCATCACTAATCCCGATGGTAATCGAAGAGAGAGCGTGCCGACGGCGATCACATCAACCTTGGAACCATTTCCCACGCGCATCGTCACTTTGTCCTTTGCCAGCCTTCGTCTATTCCATAGTTCCTGTTTTGAGTTGCAAATGTGAGGAACCGAACCGGTATCAAATACCCAGGCACTACAACGAGAGCTAGTAAGGTACACATCAATAAGATGTATATCATATATATACCTTGTTTGTTGTTGGCCGCCTTCTTGTCTGCCAGGTACTTGGGGCATTTTTGCTTCCAGTAACCAGATCCCTTGCAATGAAAGCACTCAGACTCCGGCTTAGGTCCATACTTAGGCTTCTTTACAGGAGTAGCAACTGCTTTGCCATCCTGCTTGGTTTTACCCTTCTTGCCTTCGCTTTTGCCGTTTTTCTTGAAACTAGCGGTTTTATTGACCATCAACACTTGGTGTTCTTTCTGGATTTCAGACTCAGCGACTTTCAACATCACAAACAGCTCGGGGACTGACTTGTTCATCCCGTGCATGTTATAGTTCATTACAAAACTCTTGTAACTAGGTGGCAGTGATTGAAGAACTCTGTCAGTGATCGCCTCTAGCGGAAGAGCAATCCCCAACTCCGCCAGACGAGTCGAGTACCCAGACATTCTGAGTACATGTTCACTGATAGATCCGTTCTCCTCCATTTTGCAAGCATAGAATATATCAGAGGTCTCATACCTCTCGATCCGGGCATTCTTTTGAAAGATAAAATTCAACTCCTGTAACATCTCATATGCTCCATGACGTTCAAAACGTCTTTGAAGTCTCGGTTCTAAGCCATACAATATTGCACACTGAACTATTGAGTAATCTCCAGCACGTGCCTCCCAAGCGTTCTTAACGTCTTCGAATGACACAGGAGCGGGTGGGTCACCAAGCGGTGCATCAAGGACATATAGTTTCTGGCAAGGCGTGAGGATAATCCTCAGATTACGGGCCCAGTCAACAAAGTTACTTCCATCATCTTTCAACTTAGCTTTCTCTAGGAACGCATTAAAATTCAGAGGTGCTACTGCGCGAGCCATTGATCTACAACATAAATATGCAAAGGTTACTTTAGACTATTGTTCAAGATAATGAGTTTAGTTAACCAAATTACTAAAGCTCCCACTCAAATTGACATCCCTCAGGTCATCTGAGTGTCACATGGTCCAAATTCGCTAACTCAAGTCCAATCATCATGTGAGTTGAGGTAGTTTCAATGGTGAACATCATTATGTTGATCATATCTACTATATGACTCATGTTCAACCTTTCGGTCTCTTGTGTTCCGAGGCCATGTCTGTACATGCTAGGCTCGTCAAGTTTAACCCGAGTGTTCTGCGTGTGCAACACTGGCTTGCACCCGTTGTATGTGAACGTAGAGTCTATCACACCCGATCATCACGTGGTGTCTCAACATGACGAACTTTCGCAACAATGCACACTCAGGGAGAACACAATTTATCTTGAAATTTAAGTGAGGGATCACCTTATAATGCTACCTTCGTACTAAGAAAAACAAGGTGCATAAAAGGATTAACATCACATGCAATTCATAAGTGACATGATATGGCCATGAACTTGTGCTTTAGATCTCCATCTTGAAAGCACTGGCATGATCTCCATCATCACCAGCACGACACCATGATCTCCATCATCTTGATCTCCATCAATGCGTCACCATTGAGCTTGTGGCGCCAGCCCTGCTTCTACTTCTATTGCGACCGATTAGCAATAAAGTAAAGCATTATATAGCGCTTAATGATTGACATGCAGGTCATACAATAATTAAAGACAACCCTATGGCTCCTGTAAGTTGTCGTACTCACCGACATGCAAGTCGTGAAATTCTATACTTCACATGATCATCTCATACATCACATATATCACATCATGTAATTGGCCATATCACATCACAACATACCCTGCAAAAACAAGTTAGACGTCCTCTAATTGTAGTAGCATGTTTTATGTGGCTGCTACGGGTATCTAGCAAGAACGATTCTCACCCACGCATAAACCACAATGACGATACATAAGTTCCTGTTCAACCTTCTCAAGGACAACCTTTGTCGAATCCGATCCAACTAAAGTGAGAGAAACTGTCACCCGCAAGCCATCTAGGCAACAAGTTGCGTCGAGGGAACCGGTCTCTCGTAAGCGTACGGTTAATGTTGGTCCAGACCGCTTCATCTCACAATACCGTTGAACCAAAACATGACCAAGGGAGGAAGCAATCTAAGCATAAATGCCCATAAACCTTTTGTGTTCTACTCGAGATCTCATCTACACATAAACCTGGCTCTGATACCACTGTTGGGGAACATTGCATGGGAAACAAAAAAATTCCTATGCACACACAGACCTATCCATGGTGATGAACATCTACGAGCGGGAGAGAGGATCAACGTACCCTTCTAGATCGCTAAGTGGTAAGCGTTAAGAAACGTGATTGGTGTAGTCGGACGTCTTCACGATCCAAATCGCCGAGAGTCCCGCGATCCAATCACGATCCATCTTGCGATCTCGTCACGATCTGTCCCACAATCTCATCACGATCGTCCCGCGATCTCGTCACAATCCGTCCGGCGATCCAATCACGATCGTCTCGTGGCCTTGATCACGGTCCTTCCGATCTAGCACCGAACGGACGGCACCTCCGCATTCAGCACACGTGCAGCTTGATGATGATCTCCGCCGTCTTAATCCAGCAAGTGGGAGAGGAGAGGTATAAGAGTTCACCGGCAGCATGACGGCGCTCCGGTGATGGTGGTGGAGCAATTCCAACAGGGCTTCGCCTAAGCACTGCGGAAATACGATCTAGAGGAGAAACTATGCACTGGTGGAACGGGTAGCACATGGCCGTAAAATCAAGTGCAAAACACCCAATACCACCAGTATATATAGGAGGGAGGGAGAGGAAGCCTTGGCGCAGGGCTGGCCCCTCTTGGAATCGGCCGAACCACGTGGAGGAGGTGGAGTCCACCTCCAATCCTAGTAGGACTAGGATTCACCCTATTTTAGCCTTTTTCCACTTTTTCCCTTTGGGCTTTCCTTCCCTAGCTGCATGGGCCTTGTGTGGAGATTCCACCAGCCCACTAAGGGCTGGTATTCACTCTCCCACAACCCATGGTCCCTCTAGGGTTGATATACCCCACCCGGTGGTCTCCCGGTACACTACCGATGAGCCCAAAACTTTTTCGGCCACCAAAATAGGACTTCCTATATATGAATCTTTACCTCCGGACCATTCCGGAGCTCCTTGTGGCATCCGGGATCTCATCTGGGACTCCGAACAACCTTCGGTCACCACCATACATAACTCTATACTACTGAAACGTCACCAAACCTTAAGTGTGCAGACCCTGCGTGTTCGAGAACTATGTAGACATTAACGAGACACCTCTACGGTCAATAACCAATAGCGGGACCTAGATGACGATATTAGTCCCTACATATTCTACGAAGATCTTTATCGGTTGAACCTCTATGTCAAGGATTCAGTTAATCCCGTATAATGTTCCCTTTGTTTCTTCGGTATGTTACTTGCCCGAGCTTCGATCATCGGTATCTCTATACCTAGTTCAACCTCGTTACCGGCAAGTCTCTTTACTCGTTCCGTAATACAAAATCACGTGGCTAACACTTAGTCACATTGCTTGCAAGGCTTGTTGTGATGTTGTATTACCGAGTGGGCCCTGAGACACCTCTCCGTCACACAGAGTAACAAATCCCAGTCTTGATCCATGCCAACCCAACAGACACCCTCGGAGATACCTGTAGAGTACCTTTATAGTCACCCAGTTACGTTGCGACGTTTGATACACACAAGGTATTCCTCCGATGTCAGTGAGTTGCATGATCTCATGGTCATAGGAACATATACTTGACATGCAGAAAACAGTAGCAATAAACTGACACGATCATATGCTATGTTTGTAGTTTGGGTCTTGTCCAACACATCATTCTCCTAATGATGTGATCCCGTTATCAAATGACATCCCATGTCCATGGCTAGGAAACCTTAACCATCTTTGATCAACAGGCTAGTTCACTAGAGGCATACTAGGGACACGGTGTTGTCTATGTATCCACACATGTATCTATGTTTCCATTCAATAAAATTACAACATGAATAATAAACGATTATCATGAACAAGCAAATATAATAATAAACACTTTATTTATTGCCTCTAGGGCATATTTCCAATAGAAGGATTGGTCGATGCTTGTCGGGAGTTATGCTGCACCAAAGATCATTTGCAATGTATCGTTAGCATGATGCAACTAAAATGTGAAGACTAGTAACTAATGACCATTCAAATGAAACTCACCGTGCCCGCGGGAGCAATGACTCGCATCAGCAGAGGGGTCGTGCACATTTGGTTTTCTCGACTCGGTCAAATTAGTTAGTAATGAAAGGAACATTACGTGCATGATTTGGCTAAAATGCAGAAGAAACTTACCACGATGAGCTCGTATAGGGCCCGCTGACCCGCGTTGTTTCGGTTCATCTCCTCATCCATTAGCCTAGTCGTCCTCTCCTCCGCCTCCCTCTCCCTCTCCGCCGCATGCCGGTCCCTCTCCTCTAGAAGCACCTGGGTCTTCGCTCTCTCTTCCTCAATAACAGCCTGGGTCTTTGCTCTCTCTGCCTCAATAGCAGCCTGCAACACCACTCTTTAGCATTGTAATCATCGACGGCCGCACACACAATGTAATGGAGGAAAGGTATCTGAGTCTGTATAACTAACCTTCAATTCGAGATCCATTGGCCGTGCACGAGGCCTTATCTTAGGATCGGAGCTGGTCTGGCGCTTCTTGATCTGCGGGAGAGTGCTAGTACAACGTATCAGTCCATTCCTAATGGCTAACGAGCCATCGTGCCTCCCGCCACCAGATATCATCACCAGCTCTAGATCAATAGGTTGGCTCGGGTTAAAGTCCATCCCTTTCCTCGCCTTCCCCTCGTCTCTGTACCTCACATGCTTGTTGTGGGAGGCGCCGTTGGTGAATTTCTCTGGATCATCAAGGTCAGACTCAGAGAATGCCTTGGCCTTCTTGTACGAGGCAGTATTGGCCATGGCATAGAGCTTGAACAGCTCTGGCACTGGAGACTTGTTGTGTTGCGCCTAAAAGAGAGGAACGGAGTATTAGTTAAGGGCTCAAGATAGCATGAAGAATGAATTTGCACGAATCATGAAGCAAAGCACATACCCAGTTTTCCCCGAACTGGTATAGGTAGATGTTGCCTAGATGGTGTGGCACACCTTTAATTTTGCTACGCTTCTCCTTTGCAATGTGGTGGGTGGCTAGCCATTGTGGAGAGCACCACTGATCCACCAACGCCTCCCAACAATCCTGCCTATCCGCACACCATCTCGGGGGCACCTAAGTTTAATACGGAAGGATTGTTACATTAGCCAGAACTTAGATGACGAAATGAAATGGTCTAATGGAAATTACTATTTGTTTGAACCAAGAGATGAAACCGCGATAGCCGCCTCCATGCATTGCCAGAAGCTCATACTCTTCGACGGAATCCTTTTGGATCACCGCTCCATATGAGAATTTGGCGACGTATCAACTGTATCAAATATCTGGGAATAAGAGCAGTTATAAGTAATTAGAGGTTGCAAAACAATGTACTGAGAACGTACTCGACGTACGGCCGCACTTCTATTAGATTGTTAAAGATATACAACATAATGGTCCCCATTCATCGACATCCAACGATAAGGAAGTATAAGCACCGGCTGGTGCGAGCTTCCCTTTGAATAGGCTGAGGTTGGATCCACCCTTTTTAGGGTCGCCAGCATTGTACCGAGGCTTTGGGTTATGCAAATGATGATTTTTGGCTCCATAGTGTGCTGTCACGAAGTTTGCCGTCTCCTCAGAAATGAATGCCTCGGCCATCGATGCTTCAATTCTACATTTATTTTTACCTTTAGCTCGAAGCATCTTCTACATCCTCTCAGTTGAGAAGCACCTTCGATTTTGAACGGACCCCCCCCCCAATCGTGCCTCAGTCGGGACATGCAAAATCAAATGCTGCATTGGATTAAAGAAGCCCGGTGGAAAGATCCATTCGAATTTGCAGATTAACTCCGGCACCAACTCTTCCATTTCATCTAGCACGCCAGGGGATTGTTCTTTCACACAAAGAGAACGGAAGAAATAGCTCAGCTCTGCTAGTACTAGCAATTCATCCTCAGGGATAAAGCCACACAACATCATCGGCATTACCCACTCAAGCCATATGTTCCAATCATGACTCTTCAGACCAAATATTTTCAATTTTTCAAGACTCGCTCCCCTCTTTAGATTCGCCGCATACCCATCGGGGAACATCAACCACGTTTTCACCCACAATAGCATTTCCCTCATAGCTGGCCTTCCAAGATTGAACCATGCCTTTGGCTTCGCTACGCTTTTCTTTCCTTTCCGTTGTCGCAAGTTTTCTAACAGTCTATCAAATACAGCCTCCTGGTCGATTCAAGCCTTAGGATTATCCTTTGACTTCCCCTCTATGCCGAACAATGTACCAAAAATGGCCTCCGCCATATTCTTTTTAGTGTGCATCATGTCGATGTTGTGTGGGAAAATGAGGTCTTTGAAGTAAGGCAGATCTCATAAGAATGACTTGTGAGTCCAGGCGTGTTCCGTATTATACCCTTTGAAATACCCTGGACGAAAAGGATCAGGCTCAAGAGCGTTTAACTGATCAAGGGTTTGTTGGCCTGTCAATGCAGGTGGTGCCATGTTTTTGACAACTCTACCTTTGATGAAATGCTTCTTGTCTTTTCTAAACTTATGGTCAAGATCCAGGAACTATCTATGCATGTCGAAGCAAGAAAACTTGCGACCCGCCTACAGCCAACGAAACTGACAAGCTGCCTTGCATGTGGGGCATGGGAACCTTCCATGCACACACCAGTCAACGAATAGTGCATACGCCGGCAAGTCATGCATCGAGTACATGTACCACACACGCATTAGGAAGTTTTTTATGGTAGCGGTGTCGTATGTCTTGATCCTATTATCCCAAGCTTCTTGCATTTCATCCTTAAGCGGCTGCATGTACACATTCATACTCTTCTCCGGATAGTTGGGCCCCGGAATTATCAATGTCAGGAAAATGTTCTTTCTTTGCATAATCTGTCCGGGGGGGAGATTGAGTGGAATGACAAATACGGGCCAACAATTGTATTGTGCTACCGTCATACAATACACATTGAACCCATCCGTGCTGATGGCAACTCGAGGATGCCTTGGATCTGCCGATTTATCCTTATGTAATGCATCGAAGTGCTTCCATGCAAAAGCATGTGAAGTGTGTACCAACATCGTGTCACGCCCAAGATGCGTTCCTATCCTTATTTGGCATGAGGCCTCAAGGGGATAGAAGCACATCTCGATGCATTCGCAAGAATGCATATCATTACAAGTACTTGTACAGAAGAGATGAGTATATGGAATTGGCTTACACTCGCCACATGCTACATCAGAGTCACAACAATACAATAACATCTCAACCACCATACATAAGAGCAGGGTCCGACTACGGACGAAATCAAACAATAAAATGACATCCACCCTTGCTACCCCAGGCTGCCGCCTGGAACCCATCCAAGATTGAAGAAGAAGAAGAAGAACTCCAAGCCAAATCAAACAACGCGCTCACGTCGAATCATCACATTACCTGTACCTGCAACTGTTGTTGTAGTAACCTGTGAGCCACAGGGACTCAGCAATCTCATTTCCAAGGGTATCAAGACTATTAAAGCTTAATAGGTAAGGCATGGTTAAGTGTTGAGGCTGCAGCAAGCGACTAAGCATTTATTTGAGTGGCTAACTTACGAGTACAGAAAATAAAGTATGATGGTCTACGCATAACGAACATGAACTAGCATTCATCACTAACTGATCCTGAACACCTACTTATGTCAAACATAACTCCACCGTGTTCTCTTCCGGATAAGAACTCATGAGAAGAGACAGTCACGGTTACGCACACAGTTGGTGTATTTTATTAGAGTTTACCTCAAGTTTTCTATGACCGGGTGTTAAACAAAGTATCCAAGTTTGCCACATAACCGCGGGCACGACTTCTCGAAAAGATTTAACCCTGCAGGGGTGCTCCAACTTATCCGTCACAAATTAACCACACATAGTGGGAATAACCTCAATCACGGATCTCGTGATCATCCTAGGCAATTCCAAAGGAAAACCAACACCTCGAGATAGCCCGAAGAATAATCGGAATTCCTCACTCAAGACGTTCGAGACAGGTAAAACAAATCCAGCAAGGCCTCCCGGCGTGTCGACAATCCCGATAGGAGCTGCGTATCTCGTTCTCAGGACACGGCGGATAAGCTAGTGTACAGAGGCCTGATAGAAATCTCCCAAGTTGCCCTGGGTTGCCCCGCACAGTGCTCTAGTTTGGACCAACACTCATGAGGAGCACTGGCCCGGGGGTTGATTAAATTATCCACGGGGTCCGGAAAAATATCCCCTATGCAAGTTCATTAATTATTAGGCTAATGTAGTACCAATGTTGGGCCTTGCTAGACAAGTTTTAATCTCACCCCGACAATTAAGGGGGTCCCCATAAAAACCCCGAGCATGTTAGGAGCGCTCATTTCTAGAACATAACACCGGTTCACAAGTAACTAAGGCCGGCAAGAGTGGAACAAAACACCAAGCAAAACGCCAAGCCTTCCACCCTTTACCAAGTATATATGTGCATTAAGTTAATTAGCAGCAATATTGTGATATAACAAAAGAAGATCCATATTGGCACAGGGAAGCAATAGCACCTGCAACTAGCAACGCTATAAGAAGGGCTGAGCAAGCGGTAACATAGCTAAACAATGTTCTGCTGGGTTGTGGGGAGGTTAGAGGCTTATCATGGCATTGTTGGGAGGCTTATCAAACAAGTGGTAGGTAGAGAGACATAACGATAAAAGGCGAGACAACTAGCATGGCAATGATAGTAATGGTATCCAGGTAAATGTGTCATCTTGCCTGAGATCCCGCTCGGAAGAAGACCGAGTCCATGAAGAAGACGAACCAACGTAGTCGAACGAATCCTCACACTCCGAACGCTTTCGGAACTCTATCGAGAAGAAGCAATCTGAAACAAACAATCAACACAAGATACACCAGAACACGATGCACACCAAATATGAGGCAAGTCCGATTTAAATATGCAAGGCATGACAATCATATCAAACAACTCTACACATTAAGTGAAGCTCAATATGCAACGGGTTACATATTGACGAAACTCCACATTCGAATTATTTAGTTCACTCCCGTTAGGTACACGACAATATTAAATGTTTTTAAACATGGTAAGAAGTGAAGCATAAGTAAACTATACTATCTAGGCATCTTAAATGAGGTCGGAAACAACTTATAGCATTTCCGAAATGACCCCATATGTTAATTATGAATTTGGTCCAGATGTGATGTAAACATATTTTATATTTATTTAACAGAATAGTAAAGCATACCATGATATTCTACACGTCATTCTAGTTGATTTACATATATAGAACATCTGAAACGAAGCTACGGTTCAAAAGATACGAGCAATACAAGATGCACATGTCATGAATGCAAATGCATGAAAACACCACCACAAACATTTCAAATCATGAATGCAACAAGTTATTATGAAACTACATGAGACTCTAAGCAAGTTTCATGTATGGAATGACCAAAACCGAGCTACGGTTCAACCACAATCATCAAAACAAGTTTTAGTTGAAATCTGCCAAAAACAGCAAGATAGCATTTTGAACATGTGAAAACAATAAGTTACAATACTCCAAAATGCACAAACTAAGCATGGTGCAATATCATACAACATCCACTTCATTTCATCTTCACATATCATAAGCAAAAAAAGCATGGATCACTTAGTAGGAAGCTCACAAGAAGACAACTTAATAACAGTTTCAGACTTAGTGAAAATAGCAGTTTTAGAAAGTGCAGTTTTTATCACGAAGCCATATTTACAGCAGTAAAACTATATGCTACTAATCATGAAATGTCATGAAACTTAACAGCATGCTAAAGGACAATAGCAACAACAAATAACTCCATTGCATCAACCTCAAAAGAGGTCTAGATCACTAGCAAATCACATGGCAAGGCAGCAACAAAATATAACAGATTCCAGACTTAGAAATATTTAGGACCCTCGAAAATAGCCGATTTTTATAGCAAGTTGACAACACCAAAACAACACCTAAACATGCATTTCTATGACAAGCAAAATGTCCATGGGCTAGGACACATATCAAAGTGCAACTTTCACGTTGAAATTAATTTCATATCATGCACGGATTAATTACTACGAAAATGACAAAAGGGCATCATGGCATAAATGACATCCACTCAAACATGCTCAAATGACAAAACTAAATGCACCGATAAATCCAATGGATATTTCTACCCCGGAAACATATATAATATGCTTAGCTTTAAGTAGAAAATTATTCACAATTAAAAATGCAGGCATAGGCCTATTCGCGGTAAAGCAACTCATCAATGCAATACAATGCAAAACTGATGACGACAATTATCCCGTGCATAAAAATGCAATGCAAATGAGATGGACATTTTTAAAATATGATTTTATTAATTTCGATGCACGGTTAATTAATTATGAAAATGCAAATAATGCAAAATATGCAATATGGTAGGTTAAAATGATTTTGGCATGGATGCAAATGACATAAAATTAACCTACGTATTATTCTAAGCAAGTTTCATGTTGAAAATATTTTAAAACGCGGCAAGGTTAATTATTTGATAACGTTTTAATACGCGAAATTAAATAAATAAATAAAAACAACAAGAAAACAGAGGGGCTAGGCTCATTTTGGGCCGGAATTGGGCCCAGGGAGGAGGAGGCCTAGCTAGGCATTGGCGCTGGCTGGGTCGGCCCATGCGAAGGCAGGAGCCGGTCAACGGGGAACTCGCCCGTCGTCCTCCTCGCTCCCGAGCGGAGCGGAGGCAGGGCACGCGGCGGCTGGCCGGCGAGGCGGCAGGGACCCGGCGCAGGGACAGCGCGGAGGAGGCGGGGACGCGCGGATCGGGGGCGGGGCGTCCAGATCCGGCCGGAGGAGGCCGGCGGCGGCATGGGGAACCGGCGAGCTCGGGGCGGCCATGGCAGCACGACCTGCAAGAGGGAGCCGGTGGGGTCAAGGAGAGGAAGAGAAGGGAGAGGAGAGGAGAGAGATGGCCGGCGGCCAGGAGGTCCGTCGACCCGGCGAGAGCTGCGGCGGCGAGCTCCGGTGACGCGGCCACGGAGAGCTGCGGGATCGGGCGGCGGGAGAGCGGCCACCATGGGAGCTCGGGAAGCTCTGGGACGCCGATTTCGGCCCGGATGGGCTCGAACGGACCCAGATGGGCTTGGGCGGGCTGGCTGGAGGAGGGAGAAGGAGGGGGCTGGCTAGGGTTAGGTTTGCACGCGGAACGATGTGGGGCTATATATAGGGATTCGGGCTGGGGTTAGCACTGTCCGTTTTCGGACTGCCGGATGACTATCCGACGTCCGGAAGCGGAGGGTCGGGACTGCGATGACTGTGTAGACGGGAAAAGAGGGGAAGAGAGAGAGAAGTACGCGACCCGGACACGGAGATTTAAAACGCCGAGAACGTCCGACGAAAACCGATAACTACCGATAACCTCCCTGATGCGACTGACCGACGGGGTATCTAACGACCTCGGATCGCGACGAAAATCGACGGGCGGTCTACCTACAATAAAACGAGACCGCACGACAAGTTTCAACTCGATCCGAGAATATTTTGCACGCAATTAAAAACGGTTTTATTTAACGGTGCCGCGGGCACGTGCGTGTGTGGCTGGACTCGAAACGGGCAACGGCGAAATGGAGAGAACCGGCGACTACGAACGGATGCAAGTTTCGAAAACGGGATGATGATGCAATGCCGATGATGCAAATGATGCGAATGATGCAAGGATGAAAGAAACAACCAGATGAACACATGCCGAAAACGGAAACTAAAGGGGAATCTTCTGGAACGTCGGTCCCGGGTTGTCACACATCGGCTCCCCATCTGCATCTAGTTCGGTTCTTTTGCCCAATTTGTGCCATGTCATCTATCTGGACGTCTTTTCGACCATGAAAATACGTTGAAGTCTTGGTATGATTGGCATATACTGAAGAACATTAACTGGGATTTTTGTCTGACTCTTCTCACCCATACCGTTGTCTACGACAATATACCTGGAAGAATTGCAAATGGGGCAATAGTTCAAGGCCGCATACTCAAGCCTAAATAAGGCACATCCATTCTCACAGGCATCTATATTCTCATAGGGCATCTTAAGTACACGGAGGATTTTGTCCGACAGGTACAGGTTTGCAGGCATTATATGGCCTTTGGGTAGAAAGTGTCCAAATATCGTTATCATCGCGTCGTACCATTCTCTGCCTAGGTTGAATTGAGCCTTCAGAGCCATTACTTGCGCGATGGCATCCAGCTGACAAAGATCAGTGTGCTCATGGAGAGGACGTTTTGACGACTCCAACATATCATTGAAGGCCTTTGCAGATTCCTCCATCTCATTTTTCGAATCCCGAGAATCATCAAAGTCTTCCACCATGTCTTCCATCCTGGTACCATGCTCGTCGGTGCAACGACGGCCCTCCTCAGCTCTGGCACGTTGGGCAGACTGACCATGAAATTTCCAGACCGTATAATTAGGCGTAACCCCCTCTTCTGCAGGTGTTTGATCATTTCAAACTCTGGCATATTATGATAGTTTTCGCACTTGACACAGGGGCACTAGGTTGTTTTCTGTCCATTTGCAAATGCGGCTCTCACAAACCCCTTGGCTTTTGTTATCCATTCATGGGTCATGTCTTTCTGACTAGTGTGACCGGTGTACATCCACGCACGATCACTCATATTGCCTTGCTATCGGACACACAATAAATATATACATAATTCAACAAACCATATTCATCAGTTAATAGAGTTTGTCGGTTTTATTACGTCTATGCAACCTAGACACTAGTAGGTAAATATAGGTCCTAATCTCACCCGAGTATGTGTAGATTGGGTTCGTTTTCCCATGCTCTGCTCCGGATCCGACGCAAAATTTCGGCAGCACCTCCCAGCTGTTCTCCTAATACACGACTCAGCAATAAGCAGAGAGGAAGTGTACCCGAAGAACAACAGGGAGGCACTGACGAAATTCTACATCGGATCCGGAGAAGAGCATATGGGAAAATGAACCCACTCTACACATACTCGGATTGTCCATGAATAATGTTGGACAATTCAAAAGAATCACGGTTATAAATATGCAAATGCATGCATATTTATAGATATAACCCTTTCGAACAGGAGACGCATAGTGGTCACGCATAATGATGATTAAAGACACCTATAGCTAGCAAGTTTCATCAGCACGAAGACCCGAACCGAGCAAATTAAGAGGGCTGGGGGAGGAGATGTCATTTGTGCTCACAAACGAACCTAGCAGGGGAGCTCGTCAAACGCGCGGGGAGGTCGTCAAACAACAGACCCTCACAATGACGAAACAACTACACATTGAAATGAAACTCGATCGACACAAATATGATGTTTTCCTTAATAGCTAGAATCATAATATATATATATGACCTAACTCATAATTTACATCTGGGGTCGGGGGTCAGTGGCATCGGGGGTCAAGGGTCGGTGGCGTCGAGGGTCGGGGGTCAGTGGAGTCGGGGGTCGAGGTCAGTGGCATCGGGGGTCAGGATTCAGTGGCTTCTTCTTCCTCTTCTTCTTTTTTCATTTGCTTTTTATTCTTCCTCTTCTTCTACTTCTTCTTCTTCTTCTTCTTCTTCTTCTCCTTCTCCTCCTCCTCCTCCTTCTCCTCTCTTCTTCTTCTCTTCTTCTTCTTCTTCTTCTTTTCTTCTTCTTTTCTTCTTCTTTTCTTCTTCTTCTTCTTCTTCTTCTTCTTCTTCTTCTTTTTCCTTTTTCTTTTTTCCTTCTTCTTTTCTTCTTCTTTTTCTTTTAACCTAACTAACTAACCTAAACTAACCTAAGCTAACCTAACTAACTAACCTAAACTAAACTAACTAACTTTTTCATCTTCTTCTTCTTATTATTATTATTATTATTATTATTATTCCCCTTTTTCCTCTTCTTCTTCTCATCCTCTCTTCTTTTTCTTATTTTTCTTCTTCTTATTCTTCTTCTTCTTCTTCTTCTTTCTTCTCCTCCTCCTCCTCCTCCTCTCCTTCTTCTTCTTCTTCCTCTCCTCCTTCTTATTTTCCTTCTTCTTTTCCTTCTTCTTTTCCTTCTTCTTCTTATTCTTTTCTTCTTTTCCTTTTACCTTTTTCAAATTTTCCTTCTTATTTTCTTCTTCTTTCTACTAACCTAACTAACTAACCTAATTAACCTAATAAATAACTTAATAAACTAATAACACTAACCTAATTATTCTAAAAAACTAACCTAATAAACTAAATAAACTAACCAAAAAATAAAAAAATAAAAAAGGAGCGGCCGGCAGTGATACTCATCGGCGGTGGGTGGTGGGGTGGCGGTGGACGGGGGCAGTGTAGGGACGCAGGGGGCCGCAGTGACAGCCGAGGGAGCGGCAGCGGCGGTGGCGGCTTGGTGATAGGGGCAGGGGTGGGGGAGGACGTCGGAGGCGGCGCGGCGGCAAGGGACGGGGGCGTCGGGGCGGCTGGGGGGTGCTGGGGCGGCGGTGGCGCATGGACGGTGGGGGACGGGGGAGACGGTCGGCGGCGAGGGGTGTGGGGCGGAGCATGGACGGGGCGGGGACGTAGGAGACGACCGGCGGCGAGGGTTGTGGGGCGGAGCCGGTGGAGATGGCCGGCGGCGAGGGACGTGGTGCGGTCGGGCTCGAGCGGCGAGGGGTGTGGGGTGGAGCTGGAGGAGACGACCGACAGCGAGGGGTGTGGGATGGGGCGGGGACGGAGGAGATGGCCGGCGGTGAGGGGTGTGGGGCGGAGCTGGGGGAGATGGCCGGCGGCACCCTTGGGTGAGGTATGGGAAAACCTAAAAGAGTAGAGAGCCAGCACGAGAGGAGAGAGGGGTGGGGCCGAAGCGAGCGGGGGCTCGGTGGCGAACTCGGTGGGCCGGGCTGGGATAGCCCCACCTCCCCACCTCTTTGCCGTCTCCCAGCGGATGGTAAAGACTATTTGCCGTCCGCTGGCAGATGGCAAACAAGTGGGGTTAGTGCTCCATTATAGCACCTCGTCCACTGGACCCCACCCACCTCTTTGCCGTCATCCAGGGGACGGCGAAGATTCTTTGCCATCCGCTGGCAGACGGCAAAGAGGTGGGTTCATAGGCCGTTTACAGCAACGGCATCCACTAGACCCCACCAACCTCTTTGTCATCTGCCAGCGGACGACAAAGACTCTTTGCCATCCGCTGGCGGAAGGCAAAGAATCGGCTGATGGCAACCAGGTTCGTTGCCGTCTGTCAGTCCATTGCCGTCTATTTTCCTTCGGTAGATGGCAAAGATGTTCTTTGCCATCCGTTGGCAGACAGCAAAGAAATGACTGATGGCAAATTCCCTGTTTCCAGTAGTGATACCTTTTTCCTTTATACATTTCTTTGCCTCTTGCATATCTTCAGGATTGAGAAATAAGATACCCCTCTTCTTTGGAGTGGGTTCAATTGGTGGTTCAGGGAGAGTCCAATCATCATAAGTCTTCAATATATGATTAATAGTTCCTCAGCTTGTTCACAATTCGTTCCTTGAAAACACAACCAGCACAACTATCTACGAAGTCCCTAGAAGCATCAGTTAGTCCATTATAGAAGATATCAAGTATTTCATTTTTACTAAGAGGATGATTGGGCAAAGCATTAAGCAGTTGGAGAATCCCCCCCCCCCCAAGTTTGTGGGAGGCTCTCTTCTTCAATTTGCACAAAGTTAAATATTTCCTATAAGGTAGTTTTTTTTTTCTTATGAGCAGGAAAATATTTTTTAGATAAGTAGCAAATGATATCCTTGGGACTACGCACACCACAAGGATTAAGAGTATTGTACCATATCTTTGCATAATCCTTTAATGAGAATGGAAATAATTTGAGAATATAACAGTAGTGAATCTTCTCATCATGAGCAAAAAGGGTGGCTATATCATTCAGCTTAGTAAGATGTCCTACCATAGTTTTAGTTTCATAGCCATGAAAAAGATCGGATTCAACCAAAGTAATTAACTTCGGGTCGACAGAGAATTCATAATCCTTATCGGTAACAAAGATAGGTGAAGTAGCAAACTTAGGATCACATTTCATTTTAGCATTCAAAGTCTTTTATTTATAATTGCATAGTAGTTTCTTCAGATCATTTCTATCCTGACAAGCAAGAATGTCTCTAGCTATTTCTCCATCCAAAGCATAACCTTCAAGTATCTTAGGCATTTCAAATCTAGGAGATCTAGGCCAAATGGGTGTTTTGATAATCATCAGTTTCAAAGATCTCATAAGTTTCATCAATTTCATCAGTTTCAATGATTTCATTATCTCTAGCTCTAGCAATTTGTTCATCAAGAAATTCACCTAATGGCACAATATCATCAAGCATGGTACTAGGATGATCATAAGCATCATTCATAGCAGAAGTAGCATCATTAATATCAGGATTAATAGCATGCGGTGGTGTTGCAAACTTACTCATAACAGAAGGTGAATCAAGTGCAGAGTGTGGTGGCAATTCCTTACCTTCCCTCGTAGTAGAGGGAAAAATCTTGGTTTTAGTATCCTTTAGATTCTACATAGTGATCAATTGATATAAATCCCAAGTGAATCAACAAATATAGCTATGCTCCCCCGCAACGAGGCCAGAAAAAGGTCTTGATAACCCACAAGTATAGGGGACCGCAATAGTTTTCGAGGGTATAGTATTCAACCCAAATTTATAGATTCGATACAAGGGGAGCCAAAGAATTTTTGAGAGTATTAGCAGTTGAGTTGTCAATTCAACCACGCCTGGAGATAATATATGCAGCAAAGTGATCAGTAGCCCAGTAGTATGATAGGTTGATAGCAGTAGTAACAGTAACAGTAGCGGTAACAGTACCGGTGATAGTTTTGTAGCAAGTGCAATAGTAACAACATTAGTAGTAACTTAGCAAGAACAATAAGTGGAAACATGTAGGCACTAGATCAGTGTATTCTATATTCATCATATAACGATCATAACCTAGGGCGACACAGAACTAGCTCCAGTTCGTCAATGTAATCTAGGCATGTATTCCGTATATAGTCATACGTGCTTATGTAAAAGAACTTGCATGACATCTTTTGACCTACCCTCCCGTGGCAGAGGGGTCCATAAGGAAACTAAGGGATATTAAGGCCTCCTTTTAATAGAGAACCACAACAAAGATTAACACTTACTGAATGCATGAAGTCCTCAAACTACCGTCATCACCATGAAGTATCCCTAACAAAACTAACTTGATTACATGATGAATCTCATTCAACTCCTAAACGACTAGCAAGCCTACGAAGGAATTACTCACTCACGGTGGGGAGCATCATGGTATTGGTGGTGGAAAAGGGTTCATGATGATGAAGACCGAAGATTCCCCTGTCCGGAGCCCCAAACGGGCTCCAAATCTGGCCTCCCAATGAAGAACAGGAGGTGGCGGCGGCTCCGTATCGTGAAACGCGATGAAACTTTCTCTCTGATTTTTCTCTCTCAAAATTTAGGATTTTATAGCATTGGAATTAGGGTCAGAGGGCCCACGAGGTGGGCACGCTCCACAAGGGCGCGCCAGGGGGTCAAGCGCGCCCTGGTGGAGGGTGGCCACCCTGGGGCCCCTCTCTAGTGGGTCATGGCTCCAATATTCCTCATACATTCCAAAATAATTCTCCACAAAATTCCGTTCCATTCCAGAACTTTTATTTCTGCACAAAAAACAACACCATGGTAGTTCTGCTGAAAACAACGTCAGTCCGGGTTAGATTCATTAAAATCATGCAAATTAGAGTCTAAAACAAGAGCAAAAGTGTTAGGAAAAGTAGATACGTTGGAGACGTATCAAAGTGATGCCTCCAGAAAATGTGAGCCAAGTATGTAGCTTCCTAGGACTTGCAAGTTTGTACCGCCAGTTCGCGAAGGATTTCAGCACCATCACTGCACCCATGAACGAATTAACAAAGAGAGACACTCCACTCAAATGGGGTAATGCTCAAGACAATTCCTTCCAAGAACTGAAGATGAGATTGACATCAACCCCATTGCTTTTGCTTCCTGATTTTGGTAAGACATTTGAGATTGAATGTGATGGAGGTGGCGTTGGCATTCGCGGAGTCCTGATGCAAGAAGATAAACCGATTGCCTAGTTTAGTTAGAATCTTAATGATTCAACTCTTAATTATTCCGTCTATGATAAAGAATTGTACGCACTTGTTCGATCTTTAGAAGCATCGCAACATTACTTGTGGCCTAAATAGTTTGTGATACATTCTGGGCCAACTCAAATTGAACCATAGACATGCAAAATGGAGTGGGTTCATTGAGTATTTTTCTTACATTGTCAAGTACAAGAAAGTAAAGGATAACATTGTTGTTGATGCATCGTCTAGGCGCCATATTTTACTTTCCCAACTTGATGTAAAAATCCTTGGTTTAGAAAGCATCAAAGAATTGTATGCTAATGACTCATATTTTGGTGAACCATTTTCAAAGTGCAACAAGGGAAAGGGATGGGAGAAGTTTCACTTGCATGATGGATTCTTATATCAAGCTAACAAATTGTGCATCCCAGATTATTTTGTTCAGTTGTTGCTTTTACACGAGGCTCAAGCTGGTGGTCTCATGGGACACTTTCGCACCAAGAAGACTGAGAGTGTGTTGGGTGACCAGTTCTTTTGGCCAACAATGAGGCGTGATGTGGAACACTTCGTGATGAGATGCTAGATTTGCCACAAAGCTAAGTCTCGTTTGAACCCCTTTGGTCTTTATACTCCTCTGTCCATTTCTAATGCTCTATGGATTTGTTCTTGGTTTACCACCAACTAAGAGGGGGAGTGACTTGGTGTATGTCGGGACCCCGATCCTAAGCCATAAGAATCCAGCTTGTAACACATCACATCACTTTGCGATCTCACGCACGGTTACTCCACGGCTGCCACCTTACCTGGGCCGGTACCGTTTGCGTCTTTTGACTCATGTATGTGAAAATGCCGCTAGCATTCAAATGTCAAAGAACCCGGGCCGACATGACTAGTCGTAGAACCCAAGTGGCACATCCGTACAGGGACAGGCATACGTAACCCAACAATGCAAGTGTCGATCTCTAGCGTGTGTAGGCGAGTCATAGCAAGCTACAAGGACTCCATTACGCCGTGGGACATAAATGTCATCACTGCACGTAGACGAGTCGTAGCAGGCTACAGGGACTCCATTACACTACGAGACATTTCCTCGAAGGGACAGACACAGCAGCAAAGAAGGATACATGTCGGTCAATCAATGTGTCCAGAGCAGTAGCAAGCTACCAAGGCTCGGTGGAAGCACAAAGAGGCAGTTCCCCGTAAAAAGTACTACTAAAGGCACACAACTAGGTGTCGGATCCCATACATACCGTTGCACATCACACGTACGCATGACATGCCCGATATGCACAGATACAACTATGGCATCACAACATAACCATACAACATTACAACATTTATTTAGAAGGCTTAGAAGAGCCATTACAATAGATGTTACAAACAGGGGTCACAAGACCCAACATTCAGAGCATTCAAACAAGCAAGCGGAAGTTAAACATCTCTAGGTACAGACATCTACAAAAGTGGCTAGAGGAGCCTGAAAAGCTATACCGACCCTACCAGAGGAACCAGACCTCTGTCTGGGATTCCCAAGCTAACCCGGTCAACATCGAACTTTACATTGAAACAATCACTAATGAGACTAACGTCTCCTCTGCAAAAACATAATTTAAGCAAATGTGAGTACAAGAGTACTCAGCAAGACTTACATCAGAACTAACTACATATGCACAAGTATCAATGAAGGGGGTAGTGGAGTTTATTGCAGCAAGCCAGCTTTGACTCTTGGCTAATCTATACTACGACTACAAGTGCTTTCTTTGGGGTGGGATAGCGCACACGAGTCCACATATTCACCACTCAATACACCACTATGGATCCACTTCCGTCTCCCTACGAGAAGGCCATCCATAGCACTCACGCTTATCTGGCGCATTTTAGGGTATCCACTTCAAGTTGTCTATGAACCACATAAGTTCTCCAAGTAGTCCATATCTGAGGACGCGGCTATTCGAATAGATTATTTCACCTCGCAGGGGTATACTTCTTCACACATGCTCTCGCCACTTAGCACCATATGCACGTCATGCATCTCGGCAACCTTCAAGCGGAAGCACTGGCGTGGGCGTCGGCCACGACCGTCAACCACACAAGACCCTAGTCCAGGTTTATCGCCTATCCGAGGTTGAACCCGCACGGAAGTCCGGCCGAAGTTTCCACTACGTCCTCAAATGATGTGCACAGGGTTCCCAAGCCCACCGTTCGGGTGCCACTTGGTACACCGTGCCACTGTATCTGTACCGCATCATAGTCCACCCCGTCGGGCAGCACTATACATGGCCGCCAACACTTTCCCTACAAACGCCAGAAACTAGTTGCAACTCCTGGACAGAGATCTAGGCGATTAATAAGTCGAGAGGGTCAATTAAGTATCCCAATGTGCGGTAGTATCTTGTCTTGGATAACATACACAGAACTCAGTTCTTAAGGCCGGTCCCAATGAGACAATCCGCCATGTACTCCTACATGACCTCTCATCGCTACCTTTACCAAATCGTGTTCACACACTTAGCTCTCACACTGTAGGACATGAACACTGCCATTCCGATCCATCACCCAGATGTATCAGACCCGATACGACACGACTCTAAGCATAGCAGGTGCAGTAATTAAGCATGCATGTATGAGTAAGCACAACAAGACTCAAACAGTTGCTACTCATGCTAAGTGGTTTCAACTATTTGTTGTGGCAAGGACAGGTCATGCAAAGGAATGGGTTCAACTACCGTTGACATGTAACAGTTGAATCGATGTTGTCCTAATGCAGTAAAAGAGAGCAGGAGCGAGAGAGTGGGTTGATATCAGTATGCTCAAGGGGATTTTGCTTGCCTGACAATCCTGAAGATATACTTCTCTTCATTAGTGTCCAAATTCACATCGTCGGAATCATCGTCTACCGAGAGGGAATAACCACCGGCAAACAGAATAAAGAATATATTCAATGCAATGCAACAATCATGATGTATGACATGGCATATTGAGGTACTTAACTAACCAAGAGGACTGGTTAGTCAAATTGGTTGAAGTGGAATTCAAACAAGTTTGAATTTCCAACTCCAAATGATATTTCAATATTGGCCTAATCATAAAATGTCATGTTTGGTGATGTTAACTTGTTCAAACATGCATGATCATGGCATAAACATATTCATTGGATTTTTCTGATCATTTTTCATATATAAATTATTTTCATCTGACTTACAGATTGATTTCTATGATTTTTAGAAGTTTAGAGCATTTTCTGGAATTATTTTATTATAGAAAATGATTATTGCGTCATGCTGAGGTCATGCCTGCGTCAGCAGTCAATTGGACCCGGTCCAGGTCAAACCTGACCAGTGGGACCCACTGGTCAGTGACACAGGCACTAATAGGGTTTTATTTTATTTTATTTCTTAATACTAATTAGCATCATAGGGCCCACCAGTCAATGTCTAATTAGTTTAATTAAACAAATTAGTTATTTTAAATCTAATCCAGGATTAATTAGGGACGGGCCACACCTGTCACTGACCCGGGGCTAATCCCCGGTCAAAACAGGGGCTGAATGGGCTTTGACCAGCTGCGGGGCCCGCTGGTCAGTGGCTAGGGGGGAATTAGTAGCTAATCACCGAGCCACGCTGGCACTCGCCGGAGGGAGGCCGCCGGCGGCGAGCCGAGGCGGTGGAGGTCACCGGAAATGGCCCTCCGGCGACCATTTGAGCGGCGGAGACCACCTAAGGGATGCTCAGGCTCGCGCACGTCCAACGCAGCAAACAGCAGCAGCTAGGGAGGCCTAAATCGACGGCGGCGACAGCTTGAGCGGCGGCCGGAGCTCGGCAACGATGGGGATGGCAGCTAGAGGGCGAGGAGAGCCACGGGGAGAGGGAGAGAAGGATGGGGAGTCTCACACGGAGCTCGCTGGCGTCGAAGGCGGCTCGGGGAGGCGGCGGCGCGAGCATAGGGTCGCTGGCGATCTTCGACGCCCGAAGACAAAAACGGCGATGGGGACGATGCCTCGGGGTTGCTGGCCTCGATTCCTTCGGCGGGGAGGGGCAGCAGGTCGGGGCGGAGCAGCAAGACTGGCTGGAGAGGCGAGGGGAGGCCGGTGGTTGCGAGCGGCGGCGACCATGGCGCTTGGGTCCGAAAGGAAGAGAGGGCGGAGGGAGATAGAGAGCAGCAGGGGGAGGAATGGTCGAGAGGAGGTCTATGGGCGTCCTCGTCGCGTCTTGGGAGGCCGGGGAGTGCCTCGGCGAAGCAGGAGGTGGCGGCCTCCGTGCGCGCACATGTGTCACTTCGCCTCTGCCTACTGGCAGAGGTTGAAGATGACCTCTTGGCCCCTGGTGGGCTGGGCCATCTCCTTCCTGGGCCAGGTAAGCCAGGTAAGCCCCTCCTTCTCTATTTTATTTCCTGTTTTCTTTATTCCGACCTTCTTCTTTTATTTATGTAAGGCCAAACTACATAGTAAAAAATTACCTAATATTTTATTAAACATAGTCTGATTATTTCAAATTTACACAAAAGATTTGGGCATTTTTAGGCAACTGTCATATTTATAAAACTTTATTAATTGATTTCAGGAGCATTAATGTGAGTTTTAAAATGATATGTTTGTTTTGAAAATTAATATGTCCCCTAATATGTTGTTGCCAACATTTATTAGAAATAGTGAACATTTTTGAAGAGCAGTTTGAAATTATTGAAAATTTAATTGTTGGAATTTCATTCATTTGAGGAGTTGCTAGGGTTTTGTCATCCCCGTTTCAAGTTTCATTTGAATTCTAGCATGATGACATGATGCACAAATACCAATCAATTCTAGGGCTGTGACAGTTTATGTGGTATTTGATCGTTGTAGCAAAATGGCACATTTTATCCCATGTCATAAGAGCAATGATGTTTCACACATTACTGATTTGATTTCCAGGGAAGTTGTGCGGCTACATGGAGTACCACGCACCATTGTTTCAGACCGTGACACCAAATTTTTGAGCTACCTTTGGAAGACCTTGTGGGGAAAACTTGGCACCAAGCTCCTATTTTCCATGACATGCCACCCACAAACCGATGGATAAACCAAAGTTCTCAACCAAATCTTGTCCATGATGCTAAGAGTAGTCCTAAAGAAGAATTTGAAGATGTGTGGGGGGGAGTGCCTACCTCATGTGTAGTTCATGTATAACAAGGAAGTACATTTAACCACTAATTTTTGCCCATTTGAACTCGTTTATGGATTCAAACCTATCGCTCCCATTGATCTCTTGCCTTTGCCACTGCAGGAACAAACCAGTCTTGAAGCAAGTAAGCGTGTAGATTTTGTCCGAAAACTTCATGCCCAGGCCAAGGAGAACATTGAAAAGATGACTAAACAATACACAAAGAGGGCAAACAAGACGCGAAAGAAGATGGTGTTTGAACAAGACGACTTAGTATGGGTACATCTTCGGAAGGACCGTTTTCCAGAGCAACGCAAGGCAAGTTGCAGCCACGCAGCGATGGACAATTTGAGGTGCTTGAGAGAATAAACGACAATGCTTACAAGATTGATCTTCCACAAGACTAAGGGATTAACCCAACCTTCAATGTGTCCGATATTTCTCCATACTTTTGGCCTTTAGAGTCGAGGATGACTCCTTCTCAAGAGGGGGAGGAGGATGAGGATATTCCAACCATGAACATCAAACCACCAGTTGCTAGCTCTTGAGGTTGCATTGGTTTTCCCTTGAAGAGGAAAGGGTGATGCAGCAAAGTAAATAAGTATTTCCCTCAGTTGTTGAGAACCAAAGTATCAATCCAGTAGGAGGAACAAGCAAGTCACCAATGGATGCACCTACACAAACAATCAAACTCTTGCACCCAATGCTATAAAAGGGTTGTCAATCCCTCCACTGTTATTTGCAAGGATTAGATCTGATAGAGATAGTTGAAAACGATTGCGGAAAGTAAAAGATAAATAAATTGCAGCAAGGTATTTTTGGTATTTTTGGTTTAAATATCTGAAAATATATTATGGAAAGTAGACCCGGGGGCCATAGATTTCACTAGAGGCTTCTCTCTAGAGGGAAAATATCACGGTGGGTAAACAAATTATTGTCAAGCAATTGATAGAAAAGAAAATAATCATGTAGATATCCAAGGCAATGATTATGCATATATGCATCACGTCCGTATCAAGTAGACCAAAACGATTCTACATCTACTACTATTACTCCACACATCGACCGACTCCTGCCTGCATATAGAGTATTAAGTTCATGAGGAACAGAGTAATGCATTAGGTAAGATGACATAATGTAGAGGGATAAACTCAAGCAATATGATGAAGACCCCATCTTGTTACCCTTGATGGCAACCATACAATACGTGCCTCGCTACCCCTACTTCGTCACTGGGTGAGGACACCGCAAGATTGAACCCAAAACTAAGCACTCCTCCCATTGCAAGAATTACCAATCTAGTTGGCTAAACCAAACCAATAACTTGAAGAGACTTGCAAAGATATGAAATCATTCATATAAGAATTCAGAAGAGACTCAAATAAGATTCATGGATAATCTGAATATAAACCCACAATTCATCCGATCTTGACAAACACACCGCAAAAGAGTATTACATCGGATAGATCTCCATGAAGATCATGAAGAACATTGTATTGAAGATCAAAGAGAGAGAAGAAGCCATCTAGCTACTAGCTAAGGACCCGTAGGTCTATGGTGAACTACTCACGCATCATCGGAGGGGCAATGGATTTGATGTAGATGCCCTCCATGATCGAAACCCCCTCTGATAGATTACCAAAAAGGCTCCAAGATTGGATCTCTCGGGAACAGAGGCTTCTTGTCACGGCTTGAGACCAACGCTCCAGAAGATTCCCTTTAATTTCGTTGTTGTTTTGTGATTCGTGTGGTTGTCGCATTCTTCATTGCATCATTCGCATCATCTACATAGCATCGTCACTCATTTTCAAAAACTTGCATCCGTTTGTAGTCGCCGGTTCTCTCCATTCATGTTGTCGACCGTTTCGAGACCAACCACACGTGCACGCGCCTACGGCATCAATAAAAATATTGTTTTTAAAGTGCATGAAAAATATTTTTGGATTGGGTCGAAAGTTGTCATGCGGTTATATTATATTGTAGATGGACAGCCTGTCAAATTTCGTCCCAATCAGAGGTCGTTTGGTACCCCAACAATCAATTGAGCAGCGCCATCTTCGGATTATTTATCAGACGTTGTCGGTATTTCAAAACATGTCACGGGTCTCACACTTCCCTCTCTTTCGAGTCCAACCACCTCTACGCAGCTCACATAGCCCTTCTATCCCCCTCTATTTTCGGACCGTCGAATCGAGATCCGAAGGTCCGAAAATGGTGCAAAACCCCCTAACCTAGCCCCATTTGCTATAAATAGACCGCCTTGTCCAAATCATACAAAACTCTTATTTTTAGGGATCCTCCTTGTGCCGCCGCCTACGTCCTCTCTTTCTGTGCCCGACCAAATCCTACAGGCTCCGGCCTCTTGCTCAATCCTACTGGATCGAGGGAACCATCTCCTTTGTCCCATGGACATATAAGAGGAGAGACGCTGCTGCTGCCCCAAGCTGTCGTGCCCCACCTACGAGGAGCGCCTCCAACTGCAGTGCCTCGTCTCCAAGCTCTAGGGCGTTGCCATTCCCGTCCACCACCGGCAACAAGCCAGCTGAGGACCTTGCCTGCCCCATACCCTTCCTTCTCCTCTTAGCTGTGCTATCTCCTTCTCTAATCTCTCCTCTCTCTCAATTCTTTTCACAGGGAGCCCGACCGTGCCATGGACACCAGCAGCCCCGCCATGGACCTCTACGGGAGCTTCGGTCCATGCCGGAGCTCGCCGGTGATCTCTCCTTGCCGCCCCTCTCTTTTCTCCCTCCACACCTCCCGTCCTTCCCACTCCTTCCTCCCCTAGTTCCTTCCCTCTCAGCTTCAATTCTCCCTATCAGGAACAGAACGGCAGCCAGCCGCCGTCGCCCATGGAACTCGCCTGTTCAAACCACTCCAAAGCCTCTCATTAGCGGGAATGGATTCCCCATGGCTGGATCCGTCAAAACCCCGACCCTTTTCCGTGTCTTCTCACCAGGATCACCGGCCTCTCTGCTCCCTTATGTGAGCAAGTTCGTGTGAAGCTCAGTTCTTTTCTTAGATCCATTCTTGCCTGTAGGTGTCTTGTAGAGTCACCATTATGTTTTTGTCACAAGCACAAAGCTAGCCGGACTAGTTAACTCTAGTCGTTTCCACGCTAATGTTGGTTGGTTCAGTTAGCTTCGGTATGCACAACGAACAAATTCAGTTCAGGTCCTAGGTGGTTAGCCTACCACGTTTGTACCAGAAGACCATGGTTCAATTCCCATGCTCCACATTTTGTTTCTTTGGCCTTATATTTTGTGTGACACTGACACCGTGGCCCCATTATCACTGCTGACCGGTCCTTGTTGATCTGGTTGACTAACCTCCTGACCCCACTAGTCATACTCAGTGGTTAAGCCCAACACATGTACTCTGTTTGCTAAATTCTCAGTTTCAATTAAACAAAATTCACATATTTTTTGTTTATATGATGTTGCGTTTTGTAAAATTCATATAAATTCAACCGTGCATCGGATTTAAATAATTTATATATGAATCTTGACTAAAATTTTGTGTAGACTAATAATTGTAACCTTCATCCATGATAAAATTGCTTAAACTTGTTGTTGGCATTATTTGCATAAATGTCATGTTAAAAAAGGTTTATTTAACAACTAATTAACCGTAGCTCTGATAAAAATGATCCACATATGTATCTTGACTAGAAAAATGTGTAGGATAACATGGTGACATTTATTTTTCTGTTTAATAACTCTAATATTGTGTTAGGACATATCTGTACAAAATTCATAATTTGCATATGAGGTTGTTTTGGAAATGATATATGTTGCTTCCAGCCCCATTTGAAATGCCTAGATGTCGTAGTTGCTTATGCTTGACCCCTTGCCATGATTAACAACATTTAATTTTGATGAGTACCTAAACGAGAGTGAACTAGATAACCGAATGTGGAGTTTCGTCAATATGCAACTCGTTGCATATTGAGCTTTAATTAATGTGTAGTGTTTGATTGATGTGACTTGTCATTTCTTGCATAATTAAACCGGACATGCATCATATTTGTTTGTGCATCATGTCATGCATATGTTGTGGTGTACCGTGTGTTGATTGTTGTTTCGGAGTGTTCCTTCTCGTTAAAGTTCCGAAAGCGTTCGGAGTGTGAGGATTCGTTCGACTATGTTGGCTTGTCTTCTTCATGGATCCATTCTTCTTCCAAGCGGGATCTTAGGCAAGATGAACATTTCCCTGGATACAACTACTATCATTGCCATGCTAGTTGTCTCGTTTTCTATCGCTATGTCATGTTACCTACCACTTGTTTGTCAAGCCTCCCAACATTGCGATGATAAGCCTCTAACCCTCCACCTCCTAGCAAACCATTTTGTAGGAACCCGACTCTAGAGGAGTCAAGCCTCTGTGTGTTCTGTGCCATCCCTGGATCATTATGCTGGCACACACAATACATCAATGTATATATCAAAGTGCAATAACATGTAATTAACGTAAAACTGATATATACCTTAAAATCACAGCGGAAACAGTCAATGGAAGTGGAGTCCCAATAACACCAACGGCAGGTTGAGTGCAGACCGTAACCCTGAATCGTACTCTTACTTGTCATAGAAATTATATGAAACATGCAATAAAACATAGGTATGAACAAGATGGTCAAAGTGAACTTTCCTGTACTGTTGATGAAGAAAAATATCGCTCTCAGAAATAACTTGGTAGAACTATTCATCACTCTCCGATAAAAATCTATATAGTCAAACATTGCATTCATATAAGCAATCATACTAGCAATCAATACTAACAATCAAAAACAAACACAAAACTAAAAACAACAAGGTTGTGATGAAGGAAATACTTAAGACAAAACTCAAAACACAGTAAAGTTATTATGAAACTAGAATTGACTTCATGCTATCAAACAATAAATAACATAAAATAAATTTGGTTGAAGTACTTCTGCTAATTAAAAGAAAACACAGTAAAGTTTGTCAACTAATTTAAAAGAAAATGAATTAAACAATTTAAAACAAAAGAAATAGGAATAAATCTAAAAGGAACTAAAACAGAATCTGTTTTTGCTAAAATCCTAATATAAATTTCCTAAAAATTCTCAAACAGAGTAGGGTGATAAATCTAACTAATACAAAACAGTGGCAAAAATAATCATTAAATAATAAATTTTTAAACTCAAGTTATTCATGTTTTAGTGATTTGATCAAATTTAACAAAATTCAAATTTAAAAGGTCAAATTTGAAAAATTAAAATGGCAGACAGAAACTACATGAAATTTGTGACATGTTGCAAAAAGGATCAATCAAAAACTCTAAATATCCTAGAAGATATAACCAAAATAAAAATAAAAACTATTCTGTTTTCTAAAACAGAAATAGAAAAAAAGAAAAACTAAACCTAACGGACAGTGGCTACGTGGCATGATGTGATTGGCCGAGGCCGTGTGCGTGCGGAAGCTAGCGAGCGGAAGGCCGAGCATTAGAGGATACCGTTTTGGGAAATAAGTGATCTAATCTAACGCGTTGGATTTAGATCGAACCACTTAGGGAGGGGGCAGTGGCTTACTGAGGGGATCAGGGTGTCTCCGGCGACGGTCGACGACGGTGAAACGTCGGAGGAGGTCGGGGAGGGCGTCGCGGTGGTCGACGGCGGCGTTCGAATGGTCGAAACGACGGCGGCGGTCCTCCCGCGTTCGTGGGTGGCGATGGTGGGGTGTGGGGGTGATGGGGGCGACGGTCACGAGTTCAGGGAGCTTCGCTGGGGAGCGGGAGCGGCGCTCTGGCGAGGGGAGGTGGGGTTTTGGGGGGAAATGGGGCACGACGAGGCAGGGCCTTTATATAGAGGCCCCGAGGGCTCAGGAAATGGAAGGAGGAGAGAGATCTGGCGCGGTGGGATCTCGCCGGCGAGGAAGGAAAGTGGGAGGGGGAAAGAAGGAAGGTGACCGTGGCTAGGGAGGGCATCGAGCGGTGGGGCCCGCGCTTCAGAGAGAGAGAGGGAGGGGGAGACGCGTCGGTGGCCGATCCGACTAAAGTTCGGATCCGATCTGGATACGGATTGGGCCTGTATAAGGTAAGTGGGCCGTGAGCGTTTTCTAATATTGCTGATTTATTTCCTTTAATATACAGAGAAAGGAAACCACATTATGGGTAATCAAATCATTTCCAAAAATGAAGATTTATACACTACAATGATGAGAAGAATAAATGCAATTTATTGAATATTTTTCCATGGCCAGAATAAAATATAAAAAAATATTTTCCAGAAAAAACCTATATTGCTTTTACTTCTTTTTGCTATAAATTTTCAAATAACCCCCTGGGTTTTTTACGGTTCAAAATTTCACAAAATACCCCTGGTTTGGAGTCCATATTACTCCTCTGAAGTTTTGTCAAGGGGTTTGAATTCTTTGAAAATTTAAAATGGAACCAAATATGAAATGGATTCCAAAAGGAATAATTTAGATATTTTAAATCCACTTTTCAAATTCCTTGTTCATGAAGAAGTCATGTTATCTTCTCTCACTGATTTTAAATGCGGGAATTTGAATTCCAAAAGCACAAGGGAAAGTCATGTCATTCCCACTCATTCAAAACTTTTTAAAAGTTTCAAATTTCACTCAAATTCAATCACTCACTCAATCAAACAATCATTCTAATATTTATTATAACATTCCAAAATTTGGGATGTTACAAATCTACCGCACCTCAAATGAATCACGTCCTCGAGATTCGAAAATGCTAGAAAGAAAAGGTTAGGGTTTGGGGGTCTTCTACAAATCCATTGTCCTGCGAAGTGTGGGTGCTACCACACTTAAAATGAGAGTTACTGGTCACTCAAAATCATGGCAAACCTGTGGTGCATCTGTCTGTTCACATTCCTCACAGTAACTTCCTTGGTGACGATCTTGCGTTATAATCATAACGTTTCCATCAGAATCTAGTGTTTCCTTACTCAATACAAAGTTCTCCCTTTACTAGCTCTTCTTAACGGACAAGTCTCGTGATCATTCTAAATAACTTATCAAACATCTCATGGTGGCCTACCATTAGTGGTTTTCCTGCGGTGAAATAGGCCTTGGCTACATTCCTCACCATAAAATTCCTACGTGTGATAGCAACTGTCATGTACAAGGGTTTTCTTCATACCATTCTAAGGCTTAAACAAAAGCATTCAAAGAACATTGTCTCTTTACTATGGGTAAGTCACTCAGATTTACCATTCCGACTAGCAAGAGAATGATAAGAGTAAGTCGTCATGGTGGCCAAGCCATGTCGCACTGAAATCATTACCTTGTATAAGGTTTAGTGAATCTCGTATTCTAACACTTGGGCTATCTCACAAGCATTGCAGAAATTTTCTCTTATCAACAAACGAAGTTCGGTTAAATCCATTGATTGTGCAAGCTAAACAAGACATCTAGTGTTTCTTGACAACTCTCAGTTTATTGTATACTCCAATGAAAACGTTTGTTGATCAAATCCCAACTTATTAATTCATCATCTTTGGGCAACCTTCATGAAACCGGGTGATCCATCCTTGATATAGGTTCTATTCCTTGAATGTTTTTCCCTTTCCATTGGTCTGTTTACCAATAACGGTTTTGGTTCATCACATTCAAATCCAAGGTATACTATTTTAGGTGTTGTCATCCACATAGTTGGATATGGTTCTACATTCTCTTCACCTATATTCAGTTATCCAAACTCCTTAACATGAATGGTATTTTCTTCATCCATTGTCCCTGTGGTTACTACAACACTTAAAATGAAATGTATGCATGCCTGCATAGACCATATTTTCTCATATCCTCGAAAATGGTCAGATATCTTTGTTCATAGAGTAACAGCTCATATAATTAAGCATAGGGGAATCATGACACCATAAATTCCATTGATCTCATGAATTTATTACAAACTCTGAGACTTCCGTTACATAACTTCAAAATGATAAGAGTGCTACCTATTACATTTATTACTTCCAAAATCCAACACTCAAACTGCTCATGTTTAGCCTTCTTCTCATAGTCAATCCTTGCTTACATCCCCAATCACTTCTTAAAACTCCTAAAAAGTACTTTATCACAAATGCTGCCATCCACATAGTTTGGTATGGTCCAGCATCACTTCCAACTTTATTCATTTATCCCTCCTTGGAGATACTTTCGTACTACTGGAACTTCGCGATGTGCTCCTTGAAATCGTCCATCTTTTGCTTGATCAGGGTGGACATGAGCTTCATCTCCATAACCTCTGTATGCATTTCTTGAAGGTATTCCTGAGTATGACGAAGTCTTGCTTCAAGTATTTCTCCAATCTGACGTATGGCTTCCATGGCAGCTTCACGAAGAGCGTCAAAGAAAATTGCTCGTGGTACACGAGATATGAAAAAGTATTGTCCCATAGTCTTTGGGCAAACTCCTTTCACACGGTGGAGGTGTACCTCCACATACCAGAGTTCCACTCCATTTTCCATGAATGGGTAGCCTTTGTAGACTTCATCTCCTTCCAGATGATTGTGCGTCATCATATCCTTCAGGATCCTTGGGTAATCATGTTCACTAGTCAGGGTCATGATCGTTTCTGGGCCCTTGAGGAAAGACTCATAAAGGGTGGTCATCTGCAGGTGTCAGAAAAGGGTACTCAAAATTAACATATGCATCTTCTTGGGTAAGCATCCTTATCATCCAAACCAAGCTTCTAATTCACTTCCCAACATCTTATAGAGTATTGTCATCCTTAAAACAAAATGGGTTATCCATTTACCATATTCTGTTATATCTTTGTACTTTAGCAAAATCCCAGTTTATGCATCAACAACTCATTTTTATCCATGTTTTGAATTCCATACTTCTACCTCCAGCTGGGTCATTGGTCCAGAGAATACAAGTCCAGCTTCATTCACCATCTATTGGGTCTAAGGTTTTGGTATGAGATACGAGAGAGAGATAGAAAAGAGGGGATACACACAGTACAAACAATGGTTTTGAAAATAGATTTTATTTGTGGCTGTCGAAAAAAATACACACAATTGACAACTCACAAATCATCGTATCTAACATAAGTATACAACAGGGGTTTGGTCTTCTAGGTGGCATAAAATCTTGAAAATTCTTCATGGTCTTCAATTTCTTCAGATCTTTATAATCTTCAATCTTTTTGTAGCTCTTCCCATAGTGGAATACATCTTTGTCTGTGTTGGTCACCAGTTGTTCGATATCTTGTCCTTCTTGGAGTGGCTTTAGTTGATCCTCCATGTGGTCAAAAAGGGGAAGGGATATATTCTAACTAATTGACGTAAGAGAGAACATTTGATAAAGCTCAAATAAGATGAGAAGTAAAGGGTCTTTCGGAAACAAAGTTTTTCGAGAAATTGTTTCCTAAGGGCTTTCCAGTTTCTAGGGTCATGTCCTACAGTCAACATGTGCTTTGATACAATCTCTATAGCGACCCGACTCTAAACGATTCAAGCCTCTGTGTGTTTTGTGCCATCCCTGGATCAGTATGCTGGCACACACAGAACATCAATCTATATATCAAAGTGCAATCACATGTAATTAACGTAAAACTGATATATACCTTAAAATCACAGCGGAAATAGTCAACGGGAGTGGAGTCCCAATAACACCAATGGCAGGTTGAGTGCAGACCGTAACCTTGAATCGTACTCTTACTCATCATAGAAATTATCTGCAACATAAGACATTGCAACCATGTAGGTCAGTACATTGAATGTACTAGCAAGATCACCATAGTAGAATAGAAGATAAAGACTAATCTATATACAGTAAGGCTTTGTGTCTTTGTGTTTGAGTTTTTGCATAAAAGCTTATTTTATTTTATTTTTCTACAACAAAGGAATATCAGGAGTTTTCACTACAGAGTTATCTATCATGACATGGTTCCGCCAACCGATGTCTTAATGCCCACAAGTATCATAAGTTGCCCTCAATTAATTATCAGTCCAGTGTTGAGAGTTCAGAGATAGATCCAAGTCTAGAGGCTCAAATTGTCCGTAACCGGGGACACGGCTAATCGATTAGGTTTAACTCTGCAGAGTCTTGTGTACTTTACCCACAAGATTCGTTCCCTCCTTGTAAGTCCTCGCACTTCATGGTGTTTGAGAACAGGACGAACGAAACATGGTCTTTCAGAGTGTTTCCCTGACTTCTGTCAGTGCCCATCCAATCCTAACGTCGACTACATCTCGTAGCACTGCCCAGCCAGAGTCACAACAAAGATCAACCAAGCCAGAGCCCATAATGGCTTGTCGCTACACAGGTAAGCTTCCGGGCATGAAGTATTCATCCGTCTCTTTGAGTCTGGGTGAAGCTTTCCGCAAGATGTCATGGCGCTTCTCCATGCATCCTGGCCATCCACTGGTTACTCCAGGGTGCCCATCAACCATCCTTCACCCAGTAGTGTGTATTGAAAAACTTGTTTCTCGAGTCTCAAAGTCTTGAGGTCTTGAAGATGCAGGACTTGAAGATGCCTTCATGAAGTTGTCGTTTTGACGTGGAGTCCTCCTTCTCACACCACTCACGAACACTCATACCAGACCCCGTCTACTTTAGCATAGCATTATAACAACTAGCGTTCCTAGGGATTTAGTAACAAGTGGTGGGTTCCTACCTCATGCATTCTACTCAACTACAAGAACTTCAATAACACTACTGGAGGGAGTTGTTGAATGATGTCACTACATGCAATAAAACATAGGTATGAACAAGATGGTCAAAGTGAACTTGCCTGTACTGTTGATGAAGAAAAATATCGCTCTCAGAAATAACTTGATAGAACTATTTGTCACTCTCCGATGAAAATCTATATATTCAAACATTGCATTCATATAAGCAATCATACTAGCAGTCAATACAAACAATCAAAAAGAAACACAAAACTAAAAACAACCAGGCTGTGATGAAGGAAATACTTAAGACAAAACTCAAAACAACAAAGTTTCATCTACACAACTAAGGTTGGTTTTCTCTACAAATAAATCCTATTTTCAAAAGTAACAAAAACAAGTAAAATATAGCATGAGTATTTTAGTAAATATTTTACTAGTAAAAAGAATTACTTTTGAAGAACAACTGAGAACTATGAAAAATAACACACTAAACACCATAAGTTTTCTAGTTAATAAACTTAACAACAAGTAAAACAAAACTAAAATAACAGAAAGCAAAATATATAATAACTAAGTTAATAGAAAATAAAATTTATAAAATAATTTATGAAAAATAATTTCAAATAGGAAATCCAACTAGCAATGAAATCAATTTGCAAGTTATTATGAAACTAGAATTGACTTCATGCTATCAAACAATAAATAACATAAAATAAATTTGGTTGAAGTACTTCTGCTAATTAACAGAAAACAAGGTAAAGTTTGTCAACTAATTTAAAAGAAAATGAATTAAAACAATTTAAAAGAAAAGAAATAGGAATAAATCTAAAAGGAACTAAAACAGAATCTGTTTTTGCTAAAATCCTAATTTAAAATATCCTAAAAATTCTCAAACAGAGTAGGGTGATAAATCTAACTGATACAAAACAATGGCAAAAAGAATCATTCAAAAATAATTTTTTAAACTCAAGTTATTCATGTTTTAGTGATTTGATCAAATTTAAAAAAATTCAAATTAAAAGTTCAACTTTGAAAAACTAAAACTACAGACAGAAACAACATGAAATTTGTGACATGTTGCAAAAAGAATCAATCAAAAACTCTAAATATCCTAGAAGAGATAACCAAAATAAAAACAGAAACTATTCTGTTTTCTAAAACAGAAACAAAAAAAGAAAAACTAAACCAAACGGACAGTGGCTACGTGGCATGATGTGATTGGCCGAGGCCGTGTGCGCGCGGAAGCTAGCGAACGGACGGCCGAGCAATAGGGGATACCATTTCGGGAAATAAGTGATCTAATCTAACACGTTGGATTTAGATCGAACGGCTTAGGGAGGGGGCGGTGGCTTACTGAGGGGATTGGGGTGTCTCCGGTGACGATCAACGACAGCGGAACGTCGGAGGTGGTCGGGGAGGGCGTCGTGGTGGTCTAGGCTGGCGTCCAAATGGTCCAAACGACGGCGGTGGTCCTCCGGCGTTCGTGGGTGGCGACCGTGGGGTGTGGGGGTGATGGGGGCGACGGTCACGAGCTCAGGGAGCTTCGGTGGGGAGCCGGGCTCCGACGAGGTGCGGGAGTGGCGCTCTGGCGAGGGGAGGTGGGGTTTCAAGGGGGAATGGGGCACGACGAGGCAAGGCCTTTATATAGAGGCCCCGAGGGCTCAGGAAATGGAAGGAGGAGAGAGATCCGGCGCGGTGGGATCTCGCCGGCGAGGAAGGAAAGTGGAGGGGGAAAGAAGAAAGGTGACCGCGGCTGGAGAGGGCATCGAGCGGTGGGGCCCGCGCGTCAGAGAGAGAGAGTGAGGGGGAGACGCGTCGGTGCCCGATTCGAATAAAGTTCGGATCTGATCTGGATCCGGATCGGGCCTGTATAAGGTAAGTGGGCCGTGGGAGTTTCCTAATATCGCTGATTTATTTCCTTTTATTAATATACAGAGAAAAGGAAACCACATTATGGGTAATCAAATCATTTCCAAAAATGAAGATTTATACACTAAAATGATCAGAAGAATAAATGCAATTTATTGAACATTTTTCCATGGCCAGAATAAAATATAAAAAAATATTTTCCGGAAAAAGCCTAAATTGCTTTTAATTCTTTTTGCTATAAATTTTCAAATAACCCCTTGGGTTTTTTACGGTTCAAAACTTCACAAAATACCCCTGGTTTGGAGTGCCATATTACTCCTCTCAAGTTTTGTCAAGGGGTTTGAATTCTTTGAAAAATTAAAATGGAACCAAATATGAAATGGATTCCAAAATGAATAATTCAGATATTTTCAAATCCACTTTTCAAATTCCTTGTTTATGAAGAAGTCATGTTATCTTCTCTCACTGATTTGAAATGCAGGAATTTGAATTCCAAAAGCACAAGGGAAAGTCATGTCATTCCCACTCATTCAAAACTTTTTACAAGTTTCAAATTTCACTCAAATTCAATCACTCACTCAATCAAACAATCATTCTAATATTTATTATAACATTCCAAATTTGGGATGTTACAAATCTACCACACTTAAAGTGAACCACGTCCTCGAGATTCGAAAATGCTAGAAAGAAAAGGTTAGGGTTTGGGGGTCTTCTAACAAATCCATTGTCCTGCAAAGTGTGGGTGCTACCACACTTAAAATGAGAGTTACTGGTCCCTCAAAATCATGGCAATCCTGTGGTACATCTCTCGGTTCACATTCTTCACAGTAACTTCCTTGGTGACGATCTTGCGTTATAATCATAACGTTTCCATCAGAATCTAGTGTTTCCTTGCTCAATACAAAGTTCTCCCGTTACTAGCTCTTCTTAACGAACAAGTCTCTGATCATTCTAAATAACTTATCAAAGATCTCATGGTGGCCTACCATTAGTGGTTTTCCTGCGGTGAAATAGGCCTTGGCTACATTCTTCACCGTAAAATTCCTACGTGTGATAGCAACTGTCATGTACAAGGGGTTTTCTTCATACCAGTCTAAGGCTTAAAAAAAGCATTCAAAGAATGCCACCTCTTTACTATGGGTAAGTCACTCAGATTTACCATTCCGAATAGCAAGAGAATGATAAGAGTAAGTCGTCATGGTGGCCAAGCCATGTCGCACTGAAATCATTACCTTGTATAAGGTTTAGTGAATCTCGTATTCTAACACTTGGGCTTTCTCACAAGCATTGCAGAAATTTTCTCTTATCAACGAACGAAGTTCGGTTAAATCCATTGATTCTGCAAGCTAAATGAGAGATCTAGCGTTTCTTCACAACTCTCAGTTTATTATATACTCCAATGAAAACGTTTGTTGATCAAATCCCAACTTATTAATTCATGATCTTTGGGCAACCTTCATGAAACCGGGTGATCCATCCTTGATACAGGTTCTATTCCTTGAATGTGTTTTTTTCCTTTCCATTGGTCTGTTTACCAATAACGGTTTTGGTTCATCATATTCAAATTCAAGGTATACTATTTCAGGTGTTGTCATCCACATAGTTGGATATGGTTCTACATTCTCTTCACCGGTATTCAGTTATCCAAACTCCTTAACATGAATGGTATTTTCATCATCCATTGTCCCTGTGGTTACTACCACACTTAAAATGAAATGCACTCATGCCTGCATAGACCATATTTTGTCATATCCTCGAAAATGGTCAGATATCTTTGTTCATAGAGTAACAGCTCATATAATTCAACATAGGGGAATCATGGCACCATAAATTCCATTGATCTCATGAATTTATTACAAACTCTGAGACTTCCGTTACATAACTTCAAAATGATAACAGTGCTACCTATTACATTTATTACTTCCAAAATCCAACACTCAAACTGCTCATGTTTAGCCTTCTTCTCATAGTCAATCCTTGGTTACATCCTCAATCACTTCTTAAAACTCCTAAAAAGTACTTTATCACAAATGCTGCCATCCACATAGTTTGGTATGGTCCAGCATCACTTCCAACTTTAATCATGTATCCCTCCTTGGAGATATTTTAGTACCACTAGAACTTCGCGATGTGCTCCTTGAAATCGTCCATCTTTTGCTTGATTAGGGTGGACATGAGCTTCATCTCCATCACCTCTGTATGCATTCCTTGCAGGTATTCCTGAGTATGACGAAGTCTTGCTTCAAGTATTTCTCCAATCTGACGTATGGCTTCCATGGCAGCTTCACGAAGAGCGTCGAAGAAAATTGCTTGTGGTACACGATATACGTAAAAGTATTGTCCCATAGTCTTTGGGCAAACTCCTTTCACACGGTGGAGGTGTACCTCCACATACCAGAGTTCCACTCCATTTTCCATGAATGGGTAGCCTTTGTAGACTGCATCTCCTTACAGATGGTTGTGCGTCATCATATCCTTCAGGATCCTTGGGTAATCATGTTCACTAGTCAGGGTCATGATCGTTTCCGGGCCCTTGAGGAAAGACTCATAAAGGGTTGTCATCTGTAGGTGTCAGAAAAGGGTACTCAAAATTAACATATGCATCTTCTTGGGTAAGCATCCTTATCATCCAAACCAAGCTTCTAATTCACTTCCCAACATCTTATAGAGTATTGTCATCCTTAAAACAAAATGGGTTATCCATTTAGCATATTCTGTTATATCTTTGTACTTAAGCAAAATCCCAGTTTATGCATCAACAACTCATTTTTATCCATGTTTTGAATTCCGTACTTCTACCTCCAGCTGGGTCATTGGTCCAGAGAATACAAGTCCAGCTTCATTCACCATCTATTGGGTCTAAGGTTTTGGTATGAGATACGAGAGAGAGATAGAAAAAAGGGGATACACACAATACAAACAATGGTTTTGAAAATAGATTTTATTTGTGGTTGTCGAAAAAAATACACACAATTTACAACTCAAAAATCATCGTATCTAACATAAGTATACAACAGGGGTTTGGTCCTCTAGGTGGCATAAAATCTTGAAAATTCTTCATGGTCTTCAATTTCTTCAGGTCTTTATAATCTTCAATCTTTTTGTAGCTCTTCCCATAATGGAATACATCTTTGTCTGTGTTGGTCACTAGTTGTTCGATATCTCATCCTTCTTGGAGTGGCTTCAGTTGATCCTCCGTGTGGTCAAAAATGGGAAGGGATATATTCTAACTAATTGAGGTAAGAGAGAACATTCGATAAAGCTCAAATAAGATGAGAAGTAAAGGGTCTTTCGAAAACAAAGTTTTTCGAGAAATCGTTTCCTAAGGGCTTTCCAGTTTCTAGGGTCATGTCCTACAGTCAACATGTGCTTTGATACCATCTCTGTAGCGACCTGACTCTAAACGATTCAAGCCTCTATGTGTTTTGTGCCATCCCTGGATTAGTATGCTGGCACACACAGAACATCAATCTATATATCAAAGTGCAATCACATGTAATTAACGTAAAACTGATATATACCTTAAAATCACAACGAAAACAGTCAACAGGAGTGGAGTCCCAATAACACAAATGGCAGGTTGAGTGCAGACCGTAACCCTGAATCGTACTCTTACTCATCATAGAAATTATCTGCAACATAAGACGTTGCAGCCATGTAGGTCAGTACATTGAATGTACTAGCAAGATCACCATAGTAGAATAGAAGATAAAGACTAATCTATATGCAGTAAGGCTTTGTGTCTTTGTGTCTGAGTTTTTGCATAAAAGTTGATTTTATTTTATTTTCCTACAACAAAGGAATATCAGGAGTTTTCACTATAGAGTTATCTATCATGACATGGTTCCGCCAACCGATGTCTTAATGCCCACAAGTATCATAAGTTGCCCACAATTAATTATCAGTCCAGTGTTGAGAGTTCAGAGATAGATCCAAGTCTAGAGGCTCAAATTGTCTGTAACCGGGGACACGGCTAATCGATTAGGTTTAACTCTGAAGAGTCTTGTGTTACCCACAAGATTCGTTCCCTCCTTGTAAGTCCTCGCACTTCTTGGTGTTTGAGAACAGGACAAACGAAACATGGTCTTTCAGAGTGTTTCCCTGACTACTGTGAGTGCCCATCCAATCCTAACATCGACTACATCTCGTAGCACTGCCCAGCCAGAGTCACAACAAAGATCAACCAAGCCAGAGCCCATAATGACTTGTGGCTACACAGGTAAGCTACCGGGCATGAAGTATTCATCCATCTCTTTGAGTCTGGGTGAAGCTTTCCGCAAGATGTCATGGCACTTCTCCAAGCATCCCGGCCATCCACTGGTTACTCCAGGGTGCCCATCAACCATCCTTCACCTAGTAGTGTGTATTGAAAAACTTGTTTCTTGAGTCTCAAAGTCTTGAGGTCTTGAAGATGCAGGACTTGAAGATGCCTTCATGAAGTTGTCGTTTTGACGTGGAGTCCTCCTTCTCACACCACTCACGAACACTCATACCAGACCCCGTCTACTTTAGCATAGCATTATAACAACTAGCGTTCCTGGGGCTTTAGTAACAAGTGGTGGGTTCCTACCTCATGCATTCTACTCAACTACAAGAATTTCAATAACACTACTGGAGGGAGTTGTTGAATGATGTCACTACATGCAATAAAACATAGGTATAAACATAGGTATAAACATAGGTATAAAACATAGGCATGCAATAACCTCTAAGTCGCCCCGGCTCTGCCTTTATATAAGAGGTCAGAGCCGTCGGGTCTTACCTATTGTACAACTGGATCATGATTACATCCCCGAATCTATCTCTACCTTACTATCCAAGTCATCCTTGGAAGGCCTTGCGCATCCGGGTCTTTGTCGTCCGGCCCACATCAAGAGCCGCCAATCTTCTTGGGCCTCCACTGGCACATGTCTCCATGGGCCGGCTCATAGCTAAATGCTATCAACCGGAACCTTCTTGTCGGGTCATATCACGGGGTTATATCCCTAACAGACGAGGAATGGGGCACGACGAGGCAGGGCCTTTATATAGAGGCCCCGAGGGCTCAGGAAATGGAAGGAGGAGAGAAATCTGGCGCGGTGGGATATCGCCGGCGAGGAAGGAAAGTGGAAGGGGGAAAGAAGGAAGGTGACCACGGCTGGGGAGGGCATCGAGCGGTGGGGCCCGCGCGTCAGAGCGAGAGGGAGGGGGAGACGCGTCGATGGCCGATCCGAATAAAGTTCGGATCCGATCTGGATCCGGATCGGGCCTGTATAAGGTAAGTGGGCCATGGGAGTTTCCTAATATCGCTGATTTATTTACTTTTATTAATATACAGAGAAAGGAAACCACATAATGGGTAATCAAATCATTTCCAAAAATGAAGATTTATAGATTAAAATGATCAGAAGAATAAATGCAATTTATTGAACATTTTTCCATGGCCAGAATAAAATATAAAAAAAATATTTTCCAGGAAAAGCCTAAATTGCTTTTAATTCTTTTTGCTATAAATTTTCAAATAACCCCCTGGGGTTTTTACGGTTCAAAACTTCACAAAATACCCCTGGTTTGGAGTGCCATATTACTCCTCTCATGTTTTGTCAAGGGGTTTGAATTCTTTGAAAATTTAAAATGGAACCAAATATGAAATGGATTCCAAAAGGAATAATTCAGATAGTTTCAAATCCACTTTTCAAATTCCTTGTTTATGAAGAAGTCATGTTATCTTCTCTCACTGATTTGAAATGCAGGAATTTGGATTCCAAAAGCACAAGGGAAAGTCATGTCATTCCCACTCATTCAAAACTTTTTAGAAGTTTCAAATTTCACTCAAATTCAATCACTCACTCAATCAAACAATCATTCTAATATTTATTATAACATTCCAAAATTTGGGATGTTACACATTGTTTGGCTATGTTACCGCTTGCTCAGCCCTTCTTATAGTGTTTCTAGCTGCAGGTGCAATTGCTTCCATGTGTCAACATGGACATTCTTTTGTTATCACAACATTATTGCTATTTAATTTAATGCACATATATACTTGGTAAAAGGTAGTCTTGGCCTTTTGCTCGGTGTTTTGTTCCACTTTTGCCGCCCCTAGTTACTTGTGTACCGGTGTTATTTTCCATATTGAGCGCTCCTAACATGCTTGACATTGTTATGGGGACCCTCTTGATTTTCGTTTTAGGATAAAGTTTGTCTGGCAAGGCCCATCATTGGTACCACATTTGCCTAATAACTAATATAATTGCATAGGGACTTTCCGGACCCCGAGGATCTTTAATAAACAACCCAGGCCTATGCTCCTCATGAGTGTTGGTCCAAAACGGGCTGCCTGCGGGGCTGCCTTGAGGAAACTCGGGGATTGGTTTTCCTTGTAGCTAGACCATCCGGTCATGTCCTGAGAACGAGATATGCGGCTCTTATCGGGTTTGTTGACACGTCGGGTAGCCTTGCTGGATTTGTTTTACCTTTCTCGAACGTCTTGCACGTGGGATTTTGACGACACTTCAGGCTATCCCGAAGTTGAGAATTTCCATCGGGATTCCACAAATACTACGGGTGATTCCGTGGTTGAGGAATTCCAGTGCGGCGCGTGGTTAGTTTATGATGGATGAGTTGGAGCACCCCTGCAGTGTTAAATCTTTCGGAAAGCCGTGCCCGCAGTTATGTGGCAACTTGGACAACTCGTTTAACACCCGGTCATAGCAAACTTGAATTAAACTCAAATAAAACACACCAATCGTATGCGTAACTGTGACTGTCTCTACTCGTGAGTCCTTATCCGAGAGAGAACACGATGGGGTTATGTTTAACGTAAGTAGGTGTTCATGTTCACTTAGTGATCATTACTAGTTCACGTCCGTTATGCATGGACCACCCACTTTAATTTCTGTACTTGTAAGTTAGCTACTCAAATAAATGCTTAATTGCTTGCTGCAGCCTCACTACTTAACCATACCTCACCCGTTAAGCTTTGCTAGTCTTGATACCCTTGGAAATGAGAATGTTGAGTCCCTGTGGCTCACAGATTACTACAACAATAGTTGCAGGTACAGGTATTGTGATGCTTTGACATGAGCGCAATGCTTGTTTTATATTTGGAGTTCTTCTTCTTCATCATCAATCTAGGATGGGTTCTAGGCGACAGCCTGGGATAACAAGGATGGATGTCATTTTATCGTTTGTTTTCATCCGTAGTCGGGCCCTACTCTTCTGTATGATGGTTGAATATGTTGTTGAATTGATGTGATATTGTTGTAGCTTGTGGAGAGTGTAAGCCAATTCCATATACTCATCTCTTCTGTACATGTACTTGTAATGATATCCATTCTTGCGAAACGACGAGATGCGCTTCTATCCCTGTCGAGGCCCTCATGCCAAAATAAGGATAGGATTGTATCTTGGGCGTTACAAGTTGGTATTAGAGCCTATACCGACCTAGGAGCCCCCTTGATTGATCGAACCTAGGCCGAGTCGAGTCTAGTGTAAAACTATTTTGAGTCTAGTTATATATCAGAGAGTAGGTTTCTTTTGTTCCTCTTCTATACTCTGGTGAGGTCTTCGACTTAGGAATTTTAATTCTACTACTCTTCTCTTTTTTACTCAATTTTTTTAAGGATCACGCAAGTATTGTTGGGATCGTTCTGATATCTTTGTGACGAGAACATTCTTCTTGGTGCCTCGTGACATTTAGGGGTTGTGGCAGTTTCCCGGGGACATGAGCTCCGAGGTGTTGTCGTTACATTTGTATCGTTGCAGTTCTGGAATACCAGAGGTCGCCGACATAAAAAACGCTTCTATACTCTGTGTGGTGAGAGTAGTTGATGCCACCCAGTACTGGGGAAAGCGAACGGACGTATTGTCACAGCTAGTATATCGAATGTTTTTCGAAGGTCTGAGGTACACGATTTCTAAGGTTTTCTTGGTTATGTGTTGACGGATCGATATAGTTGGAGTGTAGGGCTTGTTAGTTGTGTTAGATATTTTGCCTCCTTGTATCCCCAACACCCGATTGCATAACCGGAAGATTTCAGAGTTCTTAGGTGGGAATTCAAGTAGTTACTTAGGCTATCTTCCAAAAGATCATGATGTGAGGTTGGGGTTCGACATCTAGTGGTTTGTTTGTTCACGGTCTTTTTTACAAAGGATAGTCTCAGTATGCTTCGTCAAGCCTTGTAGCTTGCTACACCTAGGGAGCATATTCGAGCATCATTGCAATATGACAATCCAATGTAAGATCGAGCCCGTGCGAATTTTACCACGAAAATATCGGACGGAATCTCTATTATGTATTTGTTTCTGGCTTGTTTCATAAGCCTCATCCTTTGTTTTGTTTTTTAATATGGTAATTCGAGTTGCTTTCATGTCAAGTGGTGATTTCATATCTTTTCTAAGTAATGTTCTCATATTTTATGGGAATGCTAATCCTTTTGTTCAACTGGAGTTATCATGAAATTCTTTTCAACCGTTGCGCTCCCCTTCAAGATAATTCTATCCTCTCTTATATTTGCAAGATCAATCCTCATATTTCTTTCCCGGAGTTCGTCTCATCCGTCGTAAGTTTTCTTGTTTTTCCCCACCCTCCCACCCTTTTTCGTCAATAATGAAATTCTCTTCCAAGTGTCTTTCTCTTCATTGATGCTTCTGCTATCATTTCTTACATTTTGTATCCTATGATTTATTGTGTAGATTCTTAGGAGTTTTAGTTTCAAGATCTATCCTCATATTCTTGTCTTGTTGTTATTATTCTCCGGTGGATTCGATTCTTTGTCTTGGTGTTCATCATATCCTTTTCATTCGCTAAAAGTTTTCCTTGCGGATAATTCTTGTCCAAGTATCTCTTGGTTGTCGTCTCTCTCTATTCTACCCGGAGTGCTGAAGATATCTCAGAAGACTTTCATTTCCATTCATATCCTCTTAAATTATTTCGAGGTTCTCACCTCATCAAGTTCTTAACAAAAATCTGGTGCAATATCTCTTTCTAAGCAATTGTCTCAACGGTGGTTTCTTTTGAGTGGGCCCATAACCCACAGGTTTTTCCCCAGGATCTTACCTGGCTCTTCTAATATTTTCCGGAGATGTTCTCAAGTTCTCTTCTAATAAGACGTAAGAATTAATTTCATCAGTCATATGCCTTCTCGAAGATCGCTTCTAAATCATTTCATTGTTGGCTCAACCTTCTTTATTCATTTGTTCCGGAGTGTCTCGTTAATTCTTGGTGGTGTTTCTTGCCATCATCTGTAGCGCCGAAGTCTGAAGGGGAGTTTTTCTTAAATCTTTATCCGTTCCTTGAAGATTGTCATCTCAGCTTCGTGCTATCTTCTAGATTGTTGTCAATCAGGAGTGATTCCTCCCATATCTATCCGGTGCATTCAGAGTTGCTTTTATTTCTCGATCCTCCAAAGGCCATAGTTTCAGAAGATTTCTTCATCCTCAGCTTTCAGCTTTTGTTCTCAAATTGTTGTCTCTTCGTTCGTATCTCAATTATTCCGGTGCTTCGTTCATGTTTTCTATTTGGTGGATCATGATCTCTTTGTACTCATTTATCTCCATTCATTCATTCATGATATCCTCATTCGTTTGTGAATCCTTACCGGTGTTTCATTGAAGACTTCTTCAAGTTTATCCTCTATCTCTCTTTTCAATCTTTCACGAAGAGTAAGTAGTATGCCAAAATTGTTGATTGTCATCAATTTAACTTGACGAAGGATAACCACACCATAATTCTTACTCTTGTTGGTTAAGGTGATTTCAATCCTTTTTCCGGAGTTGTTCGTGATATCAAATTCCTTATCCCAAGTTGTTCATCTTTTCTTTCTGGAGTTCCAGGTTTGTCTCAAGTATCTCTTCACAAAGTTCCATCTCAATTTTGCAAGGCCTCAGTCTTGTTCTTTTTGAAACCTTCAATTCTTTTCTATCATACTTTCATTCCGAAGTTCTTCCGGGTGGTTCTTCATGGTGGGTTCTTAAGGATGTAATTTTTCTCGAAGTGTTCTTCAAGATTCGTGTTGGAGGTGCTCAAGTGTTCTTTATATTGGATTTCTAAGTTCAATTCCTTCTCCATTGTCTTTTCAGATGGTTTTATTAAATTCTTAATTATGAGGAGTCTCGAAGGAAAATTGTCAAGAACGAGATAAGTAAACCTATCATGTCTTCTCGGAGTTATCTTGGGTTGGATTTCACCTAAAGGTTTTCCCAAGGATTGTTGATATCATGTTGTCATAAATGATCCAAGTTTTCTCCTCCTCTTCTTGGTGAAAGAAGTTTTTCATATCTTTTGCTCCCAAGCAATTCTTGTTTTGTCAGTGGCTGGTTATCACCTCATTACCTTGAGATGTTGTCTATAAGCCCACATCAAGCTTATTATTTTGTTGTTGGTATTTCAACAACTCCGTTCATCCTATGATTCTCAAGTTCAATGGTGGTAGAAGTTGTCATTTTATTCTCCGTTCTCTTCTATCCAAAGATCTAGATTATATTCTTTTGTTCCGGAGGCATTGTGGTGTTGCTTTTTTCAACTCACATCTAGTTTGATTAAGATCATGTTCTTCCCTTGCTTGTCTATTAACCAGAGTGTTGTGAAATGTTTTCATGATCCTTCCATCTTATGAAGTTTTGATTCTAATCCAACCGAAGTCTAGTGTCTCTCTTTCAAGTTTTTTCCATCATATCAAATTTTGCCTCTCTTTTCTACTGAAGTGCCGCCCAAATTTCTTGTGAATTCTTCCTTGTTCCCTGTGACATCCTTCATCTTGTTGAAACCTTCAATGATCATTGGTTTCAATCGATTTTCAAAGAAACAACTAAGTTTACCTCTTTCTCTTTCTCTTCCCCTTCTCAATCTTAGATTTCGGGACGAGATCCTCATGTAGTGTGGGAGAGTTGTAACAGCCCGAGACCGACGCTCCAGAAGATTCCTCTTTAATTCCATTGTTGTTGTGTGATTCGTGTGGTTGTCGCATTCTTCATCGCAGCATTCGCATCATCTGCATAGCATCGTCACTCGTTTTCGAAAACTTGCATCCGTTCGTAGTCGTCGGTTCTCTCCGTTCGTGTCGTCAACCGTCCCGAGACCAACCACACACGCACGCGCCCGCGACATCGATAAAATATTGTTTTTAAAGTGCGTGAAAACTATTCTCGGATTGGGTCAAAAGTTGGCGTGGAGTTATATAATATTGTAGGTGGATCGCCTGTCAAATTTCGTCCCAATCAGAGGTCGTTTGATACCCCGACGATCAACTGTAGCAGCGCCATCTTCGGGTTATTTATCGAACGTTGTCTGTATTTCAAAGCATGTCGCGGGCCTCACACTTTCCTCTCTTACCAGCCCAACCACTCTATACAGCCCACGTAGGCCTCCTAGCCCCCCTCCGTTTTCGAACCGTCCGATCAAGATCCGAAAGTCCGAAAACGATGCAAAACCCCCTAACCTTGCCTCATTTGTTATAAATAGACCACCTAGTCCAAATCAAACAAAACCCTATTTATTAGGAATCCTCCTCGCGCTGCCGCGCACCTCCTCTCTTTCTGTGCCTGACCAAACCCCGCAGCCTCCGGCCTCTTGCTCGATCCCGAATGGATCGAGGCAACCATCTCCTCTGTCCCATGAACAAGTACGAGGAGAGACGCAGCTGCTGCCCCAAGCTACCTCATGCTTGTGCCCCACTTGCGAGGAGCGCCTCCAACTACAGCGCCTCGTTTTCGAGATCTAGGGCATTGTCGTTCCCGTCCACCACCGGCGACCAGCCAGCTGAGGACCTCGCCGGCCCCGTACCCTTCTTCTCCTCTTAGTTGTGCTATCTCCTTCTATAATCTCTCCTCTCTCTCACTTCTCTTCACAGGTAGCCCGAACATGACATGGACGCCAGCAGCCCCGCCATGGACCTCTATAGGAGCTCTGATCCGCACCGCAGCTTGCCGGTGAGCTCTCCTCGCCGCCCCTCTCTTTTCTCCCTACACAGCTCCCCTCCTTCCCTCTCCTGCCTCCCCTAATCCCTTCCCTCTCTGCTTCGTTTCTCCCTGTCAGGAACAGAACGAAAGCCAACCTCCGCCCATGGAACTTGCCCGTTCAGACCACCCCGAGGCCCCTCGTTAGCAGGAATGGATTCCCCATGGTCGGATCCGTCAAAACCCTGACCCTTCTCCACGTCTTGTCGCCAGGATCACCGGCCTCTCTGCTCTCTGCTCCTTGCATGTAGATGTCTTGTAGAGTCGTCATTATGATTTTGTCAGAAGCACAAAGCTAGACAGACTGGTTAACTCCAGACGTTTCCACCCAAGAGATCTACGGTTCAAATCCCACGCAGCACCTATTTTTGTTTTGCCTATTTCTGTTTTATGTCAGCCAACGCTGGTTGGTACAGTTATCTTCCGTATGCACAACGAACAAATTCAGTTCAGGTCCTAGGTGGTTGCCCTACCACGTTTGCACCCAGGAGACCATGGTTCAATTCCCATGTTCCACATTTCGTTTCTTTGGCCTTGTATTTTGTGTGACACTGACATCGTGGCCCCATTGTCACTGTTGACCGGTCCTTGTTGATCTGGCTGACCAACCTCCTGACCCCACTAGTCATACTCAGTGGTTAAGCCCAACCCATGTACTCTGTTTGCTGAATTCCCACTTTCAATTAAAAAACTGCACATATTTTTTATTTGTATGATGTTGCATTTTGTAAAATTCATATAAATTCAACCGTGCATCGGATTTAAATAATTTATATATGAATCTTGACTAAAATTTTGTGTAGACTAACAATATCTAACTTGCATCCATGATAAAATTGCTTAAACTTGTTGTTGGCATTATTTGCATAAATGTCATGTTAAAAAAGGTTTATTTAACAACTAATTAACCGTAGCTCTGATAAAAAATGATCCACATGTGTATCCTGACTAGAAAAATGTGTAGGATAATATGGTGACGTTTATTTTTCTGTTTAATAACTCTAAAATTGTGTTAGGACAGATCTGTATCAAATTCATAATTTGCATATGACGTTGTTTTGGAAAGGCTATATATTGCTTTCGGCCCCATTTGAAATGCCTAGATGTTGTAGTTGCTTATGCTTGACCCCTTGTCATGATTAACAACATTTAATATTGATGAGTACCTAAACGAGAGTGAACTAAATAACTGAATGTGGAGTTTCGTCAATATGCAACTCATTGCATATTGAGCTTCACTTAATGTGCAGTGTTTGATTGATGTGATTTGTCATGTCTTGTATAATTAAACCGGACATGCATCATATTTGTTTGTGCATCATGTCATGCACATGTTGTGATGTACTGTGTGTTGATTGTTGTTTCGGGTTGTTCCTTCTCGATAGAGTTTCGAAAGCGTTCGGAGTGTGAGAATTCCTTCGACTACGTTGACTCGTCTTTTTCGTGGATTCATTCTTCTTCCAAGCGGGATCTCAGACAAGATGAACATTTCCCTGGATACCACTACTATCATTGCCATGCTAGTTGACTCGTTCTTTATCGCTATATCACATTACCTATCACTTGTTTGTCAAGCCTCCCAACATTTTCGTGATAAGCCTCTAACCCTCCACCTCCCAGCAAACCATTGTTTGGCTATGTTACCGCGTGCTCAGCCCTTCTTATAGAGTTTCTAGCTGCAGGTGCAATTGCTTCCATGTGTCAACATGGACATTCTTTTATTATCACAACATTATTGCTATTTAATTTAATGCACATATATACTTGGTAAAAGGTGGAAGTCTTGGCCTTTTGCTCGGTGTTTTGTTCCACTTTTGCCGCCACTAGTTACTTGTGTACCGGTGTTATTTTCCATATTGAGCGCTCCTAACATGCTTGAGGTTGTTATGGGGAGCCCCTTGATTTTCGCTTTAGGATAAAGCTTGTCTGGCAAGGCCCAACATTGGTACCACATTTGCCTAATAACTAATATAATTGCATAGGGACTTTCCGGACCCCGGGGATCTTTAATCAACAACCCAGGCCAGTGCTCCTCATGAGTGTTGGTCTAAAATGGGCTGCTTGCGAGGCTGCCTCGAGGAAACTCGGGGATTGGTTTTCCCTGTAGCAAGTCCCATCCGGTCATGTCCTGAGAACGAGATACGCGGCTCTTATCGGGTTCTTCGACACGTCGGGCGGCCTTGCTGGATTCTTTTTACCTTTCTCGAACGTCTTCTGCGCGGGATTCCGACGACACTTCAGGCTATCTCGAAGTTGAGATTTTCCATCGGGATTCCACAAATACTACGGGTGATTCCGTGGTTGAGGAATTCCAATGCGACACGTGGTTAGTTTATGATGGATGAGTTGGAGCATCCCTGCAGGGTTAAATCTTTCGGAAAGCCATGCCCACGGTTATGTGGCAACTTGGAAAACTTCTTTAACACTCGGTCATACCAAACTTGAAGTAAATTCTAATAAAATACACCAATCGTGTGCGTAACCTTGACTGTCTCTACTCGTGAGTCCTTATCTGAGAGAGAACACGATGGGGTTATGGTTAACGTAAGTAGGTGTTCAGATTCACTTAGTCATCATTACTAGTTCACATCTGTTATGCATAGACCACCCACTTTAATTTCTGTACTCGTAAGTTAGCTACTAAAATAAATGCTTAGTTCCTTGCTGCAGCCTCACTACTTAACCATACCTAACCCGTTAAGCTTTGCTAGTCTTGATACCCTTGGAAATGAGATTGTTGAGTCCCTATGGCTCACAGATTACTACAACAACAGTTGCAGGTACAAGTATTGTGATGCTTTGACGTGAGCGTGATTCTTGTTTTTTGTTTCAAGTTCTTCTTCATCATCAATCTAGGATGGGTTTCAGGCGACAGCCTAGGATAGCAAGGATGGATGTCATTTTATCGTTTGTTTTCATCCGTAGTCGGGCCCTGCTCTTTTGTATGATGGTTGAATATGTTGTTGAATTGATGTGATATTATTGTAGCTTGCGGCGAGTGTAAGCCAATTCCATATACTCATCTCTTTTGTACATGTACTTGTAATGATATCCATTCTTGCGAAACGACGAGATGCGCTTCTATCCATGTCGAGGCTCTCATGCCAAAATAAGGATAGGATTGCATCTTGGGCGTTATAAGTTGGTATCAGAGCCTGTACCAACCTAGGAGCCCCCTTGATTGATCGAACATTGGGCGAGTCGAGTCTAGTGTAAAACTATTTTGAGTCTAGTTATATATCGTAGAGTAGGTTTCTTTTGTTCCTCTTCTATACTCTGGTGAGGTTTTCGACTTAGGAATTTTAATTCTACTCCTATTCTCTTTTTTACTCAAAAAAAATTTTAGGATCACGCGAGTATTTTTGGGATCGTTCTGATATCTTAGTGATGAGAACATTGGTCTTGGTGCCTCGCGACATTTAGGGGTTGTGGCAGTGTCCCGGGGACATGAGCTCCGAGGTATTGTCGTCACATTTGTATTGTTGCAGTTCCGGAATACCAGAGGTCACCGACATCGAAAACGCTTCTATGCTCTGTGTGGTGAGAGTAGTTGATGCCACCCAATACTAGGGAGAGTGATCAGACATATTGCCATAGCTAGTATATCGAATGTTATTCGAAGGTCTAAGGTACATGATTTCTGCGGTTTTCTTGGTTATGTGTTGATGGATGGATACAGTTGGAGTGTAGGGCTTGTTAGTTGTGTGAGATATTTTGCCTCCTTGTATCCCCAACACCCGATTGCATAACCGGAAGATTTCGGGAGTTCTTATGTGGGAATTCAAGTAGTTACCTAGGCTATCTTCCAATAGATCATGATGTGAGGTTGGGGTTCGACATCTAGTGGTTTGTTTGTTCATGGTTTTTTTACAAAGGACAGTCTCGGTATGCTTCGTCAAGCCTTGTAGTTCGCTATGCCTAGGGAGCATATTCGAGCGTCATTTCAATATGACAATCCAATGTACGATCGAGCCCGTGCGAATTTGACCACCGAAATATCAGGCGGGATCTCTATTATGTATTTGTTTTCGACTTGTTTCGTAAGCCTCATCCTTTGTTTTGTTTTTGAATATGGTAATTCGAGTTGCTTCGATGTCAAGTGGTAAGACCAACAACACTTTCAGTCTGTGCCGAAAGTATGTTTTATGACGAAGAAACAGAGTTAAGAAGAAATATGTGGTCAGCTGAAGAAACAATGTTTTGGCACTGTTGAAACAATGTTATGCACGAGTTTGGATAACCCAACTTGCAAAAGGTTTCCAGAACTCGAATTTGCTACTTAACGAAACACCATTCGACTCAAGTAAAGAGTGTTTGGTTGGGAACCACCAACCACTTCCAACTAGAGATTTCCAGAAGCTACCTCATTAAGTCACAAGCCACTTACTCAAACCAAAGGTGGTTTTGTTTCACACCTAAAGTGGTTCCCAAAGCTAGCTGCTTGCACACCTATCCAGGGGGTTGTCCCTAATATAAATAGGCTAGATCTTCCCTTCTTCCGGGACTTTTGCCATTTCTATCAAGGACCAAAGACATAGACTCCTCCTGAGATTGGAGAGCTCTTGTTATCCTTATTCTCGTGCTTCCTTGAGAAATTGCTCCTAATTCGTGCTCCATGAATAGACCGTGTTATGTGGGTTAGAGTTTGTGGTTTCCTTGCGGATTGCACTTATCCCATGCTCCACGACTTGAGCGTGGTTGTGTGGGGTAGTATTGCGGGTTGTGGATCGACGAATGTTCGGGTTGTAGGCTTCGGTGAGCATCCTCCTCGTCGGGTCATAATCTCTTCTTTTCTGTTTTTTGGCTACTTGTAGCTAGTTATCCCCATCCTCTTATCGATCCTACACCGTGAAGATCGTACCTCCCCTCGTACACCCTTTGCTCCGTATACGGTGCCATATCAAATAGACTTCAAGAAATGCATATGGACAAATCCTTGAAGTGAAATTAAAAGCAGTCATTAGTCCATAGGGCTTGTCATTAATTACCAAAACCAAACATGGTGAAATATGCTCTAACAAACGGGTCATAAGGCCCGATCATCTAAAAACCTTTCCTACCCTCCCTATCTATTTTATTTATCCTTCTACCATACTCTTTTTATCTCTTTTCGGCTCGGATCTATGAATAATAAAACATACCTCTTTTCGGTCGTTGCACATCTTTTCACGCTGTTTTCTATCTCATGAATCGCCCGAGGTGGTTTTCGCCCACAAACAAGTAGAGTTCGGCTTTGGACCAGGGACTCGGATTTATAGACGACCCTGTGTTTAAGGCCGATGTGTGTTCGGTGTCTAGGATATTGCATTATGCACATGTTCCAAATTATGACTTTGGTCAAGGATTGGGTTGCCCGGCTCGTGTGCTTACTTCTTACGTTCTGCTTTATTTGGCTAAGAGTGTAAAGGGGCCACCACTGTGATTGTGCTTCCAGCTTGGATGGCTAACTGCCTCAGTGGATAAAGCTAAAAATCGACCGTCATGATAAGCGTAAACAAGTCAAGCTATCTGAAGACAGTGTTAAACTACTACACAATTAGCGGTGAAACCATGATAAACGATGGGTCCTTCCTATAAGGACCATGATGCAGTGTAGGATAGGGATCCTCGGCTTGCCGATCACCACTACACCGGGGGCTAGCTCAACTACCCCACAACATAGAGCTCTTATGACTAAGTGAAAAGGATAAAGCCATTATGGTATGATTGCCTCGTCCATCTCTGCACACAAATCGCCAGTATGGTCTAGCTATGTTGTCTAAGGATTTGTGTGTGCTAAGATGACACCCCACGTAGTCAGTACAAGGGGGCAGAAGCCGACGATCGGAAACTTTCATGTCAATAAACAGTACAAAAGGAGGTGCATATCGAACACATCAGATACTAATACTTCCATTTTGCATCATGATTTCCTATCAATATTTATAGTATTCTTGTACATTATTAAACTTTATGGTGCAGTTCTTATGCCTTCTCTCCCTGAATTTACAAGGTATGTCACAAAGAGGGAAATTGGTAGGAGCTGAAATTCTCGACCTGAAAGCCAAGAAAAAAGGTGAAAATTCACTCGACTCCAAATGACCTGTCACTTCAAGAGAATTTTTGTGGAATATATGAGAACTATTGGACCAAAAATATACCCGAGGTGGGGCACCTGTTAGCCACAAGCCAACAGGGAGCGCCCACCCTCCTGGGTGCGTTGTGGCTACATGACATGGAAAAACCAGTTCATCACTGTTTTGTGTGTTCAATCATTCCATTGATTGTAATCATCTCAGTTTACTCACCCTTTTTTACTTCTTCCCTTTAGGTAGATCATGGACCACTAGCAGTATTCTGTGCCTGCACATGATTAGCGAAAATATAAGAATTTTAATCGATGGGGTGTAAGTTAACTTAAGAATTCAAGTGGATGGGGTGGTGTCATCTACTTTGTTTTTCTATGTTGCGAGCAAGGCATCTTGATGCTCGGTGTGATTAATACATGGGGGAGTAGTAAGCGAGTTGTTCGCTTGCTTGCGGCGAAGGGGAGCTATCGCTGGCCCGTCCTATAGAAGTAGATGTTCTATTGCTTGCACTTGTAAATAGTATTTGTTGTTGTGTTGCAGGACATGGCATTTCTCTATGTTTGATATAAACAAGTCACATTTTGGAATTGAACGACACATTTTATTATGCAGTGTTGGAAATATGCCCTAGAGGCAATATATAAAGTGTTTAATATTATATTTCCTTGTTCATGATAATCGTTTATTATCCATGCTATAATTGTAGTGATCGGAAACACACTGCATGTGTGGGTGAATAGACAACAATGTGTCCCTAGTATGCCTCTAGTGAACTAGCTCGTTGTTCAAAGATGGTTAGGGTTTCCTAGCCATAGACATGTGATGTCATTTGATAATGGGATCACATCATTAGGAGAATGATGTGATGGACAAGACCCAAACTACAAACGTAGCATATGATCGTGTCAGTTTATTGCTACTATTTTCTGCATGTCAAAGTATATGTTCCTATGACCATGCGATCATGCAACTCACGGATATCGAAGGAGTGCCTTGTGTGTATCAAACGTCGCAACGTAACTGGGTGACTATAAAGGTGCTCTACAGGTATCTCCGATGGTGTCTGTTGAGTTGGCATGGATCGAGACTGGGATTTGTTACTCCGTGTGACGGAGAGGTATCTCGGGGCCCACTCGGTAATGCAGCATCACAATAAGCCTTGCAAGAAATATGACTAATTGTTAGTTGTGGGATCTTGTATTACGGAACGAGTAAAGAGACTTGCCAGTAACGAGATTGAACTAGGTATGGAGATATCGACGATCGAATCTCGGGCAAGTAACATACCGAAGAACAAAGGGAACGTTATACGGGATTAACTGAATCCTTGACATAGAGGTTCGACCGATAGATCTTTGTAGAATATGTAGGAACCAATGTGGACGTCCAGGTCCCGCCATTGGTTCTTGGTCGTAGAGGTGTCTCGGTCATGTCTACATAGTTCTCGAACCCGCAGGGCTGCACACTTAAGGTTTGGTGACGTTTCGGTAGTATAGAGTTATGTATGGTGGTGACCGAAGGATGTTCGGAGTCTTGGATACGATCCCGGACATGACGAGGATCTCCGGAAGAGTGTGGAGATAAAGATTGATATATGTGATAATAGTGTTTTGATCTCTGGAAGAGTTCCGGAATTAACCGGAAGGGGTTCCGGATGTTTACCGAAGTGTTCGGGTATAGCAACACTTTATATGGACCAATGGGGTAAAACCCACGAGGTATTGGAAAGGGCAAAAGGAAGTTTTGCTGTTGCCTTAAGCAGTAGGGCAGTACTACCGCTTGTGAAGGGGTACTACCACTCAAGCGGTACTACCGCTTGTGCGCGGGACTGCAGGGATCCGAGTTGGACTCTTTCCTTGCGGGCCAAACCGACCTTGTGCGGGCAAAACCGACCTTGTAGAGGTTTTTGCTCCAAGATTAGACCTCAGGGCTCAACATATAAATAGAGGGGCAGGGCTAGCACACGGGATACAACTTATGGCCACGTGTTACCCGTTTCACCGGTGCTCCTCTAGATCAGATTTTTGCAGCGCTTAGGCGAAGCCCTGCTGGAATTGCTCCACCGCCAACATCACCGGAGCGCCGTCACGCTGCCAGTGAACTCTCTCTCCTCTCCACCTCCTCTTGCTGGATCAAGGCGGTGGAGATCTTCATCAAGCTGCACGTGTGCTGAACGCGGAGGTGCCGTCCGTTCGGTACTAGATCGGAAGGATCGTGATCAAGGCCACGAGACGTTCGTGATTGGATCGCGGGACGGATCGTGACGAGATCGCGGGACGGTTCGTGATTGGATCGCGGGACAGTTCGCGATTGGTTCGCGGGACGGTTCGTGATTGGATCGCGGGACGCTCGGCGATTTGGATCGCGAAGAAGTTCGACTACACCAACCGCGTTTCTTAACGCTTCCCGCTTAGCGATCTACAAGGGTAAGTAGATCCACTCTCCCTCTCGTAGATGCTCATCACCATGGATAGGTTTGCGTGTGCGTAGGAAAAATTTTGTTTCCCATGCGACGTTCCTCAACATGCAGCTCATGCTAATAGTTCATATATTTAAGTATTTGAAGGAAACTGTGAATCCAAACATTATTTTAGAACCATTCCCCCCTATTATGTTGTTTGGAAATTGGTTCATTGATTTGAATCAAATTAATTAACCAAATGTAAAAATGTCAACATATCACTGGGAACTAAGCAAAAACTCTATTATGTTGAAGCAAGTACCTAATTAAATATGGAAGCTTGTGCCTTGGTGCATTAATGTGACGGATATACATGAGATTTTGTATGTGTGTGAGCTACATGAATTCACCTTAGATCTGAAAGAAGATTTCATGCATGTGACAGCAAGGTGCGCATTGATCATATGAACAAAATGGAAAATGTCTCTGTGTAACCGTGTAAATTTACAAAGATAAATGACTATACAAACATGTTGCAGTAAGCCTCCTCAATGGCACAATAGCATACTACATTGTACTTCCAAGAACGCAAATTTAGACATAATAGCAACACATTACCACATTTCAAGAAATGAGAGAAATTCCCAATGTGACCAATTCGACAAACAAGAAATTGTGACAGGAAAAAATTGCACACCTACCTATTCCACAACCATGACAATGATACTACTGTTTTGAGACCTGAAATCACAAAGCTCAGTCTTAGGCATGGGCATACCTACATATTCCACCTACATATTCTCTGTTCAAAGTAGACCAACCACCCAAAACTATGAACTCCTCCTGCTCACATAATCATCGAAGAGCTTGCACAGAAATATTAGCTGCATGTTTTCATAACTTATGCTATTATAGGCCCCAACATACAACCGTTTAATATAGGGCGTCCTTGTATTATCACATATCAAGTACAAATTCAAATTAATGTTCAATATAAAAGTTAAGTAGCAGCAGCAAATCCCGTCTAAACCTTTTATTGATTTAGTTATCAACATTAAAATCACAATGCAAAATTAAAAATCAAGACAATTCTTTAGTAGATGGAGCCTTCTTTTAGTTATGCCTTGAACTTGTCAGTTAAGTGTACTAGCATCATTCTTTCCATGATAGTTCAATGTTGACATGTTCTAATTGTTGAGTATATGCCGATATAGCTTGTTTATGTTGAATAAAACATAGGTAGGAGAACTTACAGTGCAAAACAGATGGTGTTGGGACCGATGGTCGTCGTCGGGCCGTGGGTTCTCTAGCACAAGAGGTGGCGAAGAAAGCCCACACATGTCGGAAAGAAATCTTTGAAAGCGGGCAAGGGAATTTGTGCGGCTGGCAAGGAAATGGGCGGCGGCGGCCATGGCGGGGCCGAGGAAGAGGTGCACGCCGCATAGGTAAGAGCGAAAGGGTAGGTTTCATCGACATGCGATCCAAGGGGAGGACTAAGATTGCGAACGCACCCTATCCGTTTGGAAACAATATGGCTCAAATTTGGGTCAAAGATAGGTTGAGAGCGGACAAAAAATAGACGCTTGTCCTTTCGTGGTGACTGGGCATGTTCTTAGAGAAATAGAGTTGAAAGATGATGGTAGAAATATCGCGGACTGGGTCCGTGATCTGAGGATTGTCCTCATTGCTGCACAGAAGGCTTATGTCCTTAATGCACCACTCGATGCGCCACCCCCTCTAGCGTCGTCTGTAGATGTTCTGAACATATGACAGGCACGTTTCGATGACTACTTGATAGTTTAGTGCGTCATGCTTTACGGCTTAGAATTGAGGCTCCAAAACGTTTTGAACGTCACGGAACATATGAGATGTTCTAAGAGCTGAAATTGGGATCTCAGGCTTGTGCCCGTGTTGTGAGATATGAGATCTCCAACAAGATTCTTTGCCTGCAAGATGAAGGAGAATAGCTCAATCGTTGAGCATGTGCTCAGATTGTCTGGGTGCTACAATCACTTGAATCGAGTTGGAGTTGATCTTCCGGATAAGATAGTGATTGATATAGTTCTCCAAGTCACTATCACTAAGCTGCTAGAGCTTCGTGATGAACTATAAAATGCCAGTGATAGAAATGATGATCCTTGAGCTGTTCGCAATGTTTGACACCGCGAAGGTAGAAATCAAGAAGGAGCATCAAGTGTTGATGGTTAGTAAAACCACTAGTTTCGAGAAGGGCAAGTGCAAGGAGGGAAACTTCATGGATAGAAAGTTAGTTGTTGTTCCAGTGAAGCAACCCAAAAATTTAACCCAAACCTAAGACTAAGTGCTTCTATTATGAGGAGAGCGGTCGTTGAAGCAGAACAACCCTAGATAGTTGGTAGATAAGAAGGCTGGCAACATTGACAGAAGTATATTTTGATATACATGTTATTGATGTGTATCTTGCTAGTACTCCTAGTAGCACCTGGGTATAGGATACCGGTTCGGTTGCTAAATGTTAGTAACTCGAAATAAAAGCTACGGAATAAACGGCGACTAGCTGAGTGTGAGGTGATGATGTATGTTGGAAATGTTTCCAAGGTTGATGTGATCAACATCGCATGCTCTCTCTACCTTCGGGATTAGTGACAAACCTAAATAAATGTTATTTGGTGTTTGCACTGAGAATGAACGTGATTAGATCGTGTTTATCGCAATACGGTTATTTATTTAAGTCAGAGAATAATGGTTATTCTGTTTACATGAATAATACCTTCAATGGTCATGCACCAAATGAATGGTTTGTTGAATCTTGATCGTAGTAGTACACATATTCATAACTTAGATGCCAAAAGATACAAAGTTAATAATGATAGTACCACATACTTGTGGCACTGCCGCTAAATGTCATATTGGTGTAAAGCACATGAAGAAACTCCATGCCGATGGATATTTGGACTCATTCGATTTCGAATCGGTTGAGACATGCGCACCATGCCTCTTGGGCAAGATGGCTATAGACCCTGTTTTCAGTATGATGGAGCGGGCTAGTAACTTATGGGAAATAATATATATTGATGTATATGGTCCAATGAGTGTTGTAGCGTGCGGTGGATATCGTTATTTTATTACCTTCACTAATGATTTGAGTAGGTATAGTGTATATTTACTTAATGAAACACAAGTATGAAATGTTTGAGACGTTCAAAGCAAATTCAGAGTGAAGTTTAAGATCATCGTGACAAGAAGATATAAATGTCTATGATATGATCGTAGAGGTGAATATCTGAGTTGCGAGTTTGGTATACAAGTTAAGACAATGTGAAAGTTGTTTCACAACTCACGCCACCTGGAACACCATAGTGTGATGGTGTGTCTGAACGTCATGGTCATGCTCTATTGGATATGGTGCGAATTATGATGTCTCTTATCGTTTTACCACTATCATTTTGGGTTATGCATTAGAGACAACTACATTCACTTTAAATAGGGCACCATCTAAATCCGTTGAGATGACACCATATGGTTTGGCAGAAACCTAAGCTGTCATTTCTTAATGTTTGGGGCTACAACGCTTATGTGAAAAGGGTTTTCACCTAATGAGCTCAAACCCAAAGAGGACAAATGCATCTTCATAGAATACCCTAAGAAAAGTTGGGTCTACCTTCTATCTCAGATCCGAAGGCAAAGTGTTTGTCGCTAAGAAAGGAACATTTCTTGAGAAAGAGTTTCTCTCGAAAGAATTGAGTGGGAGGAAGATGGAACTTGATGAGGTTTTTGAACTTTTTGTTTCAACCAGAGAGTAGCGCAGCGCAGAAAGATGTTTCTGTGGAGCCTACGTTAGTTGAAAAGAAGTTAATGATGATGGTCATGAAACTTCGAATCAAGTTACTATCGAACCTCGTAGGTCAACAAGGACGCGTACTACTCCTGAGTGGTATGGCAACCCTATCTTAGAGGTCATGTTGTTGGACAACGATGAACCTACGAACTATGAAGAAGCGATGATGGGCCCGGATTCCGACAAATGGTTAGAGGCCATGAAATCCAAGAAAGAATCCATGTATGAAAACCAAGTATAGACTTTGGTAGACTTGTTTGTTGGACGATAGGTCATTCAGTACAAATGGATCTTTAAAATGAAGATAGACGCTGATGGTAAATGTCACCATTTGTAAAGCTCGACTTGTTGCAAAGAAGTTTATGACAAGTTCAAGGAGTTGACTGCGATGAGACTTTCTCACTCGTAGCTGCTAAAGTCTATTGAAATTATGTCAGCAATTGCTGCATTTTTCAATTATGGAATCTCGCAGATGGATGACAAAATATCATTTCCTTATCAATTTACTTGAGGAAAGGTTGTATGTGATACAACCAGATGGTTTTGTCAGTCCTAAGGATGCTAAAGGGTGTGCGAGCTCCAGCAATCCTTCTATGGTCTAGAGCAAGCATCTCGGAGTTGGAATATACGCTTTGATGAGGTAATCAAAGTTTTTGAGTCTATACAAAGTTTATGAGAAACTTGTACTTACAATAAAGTGAGTGGGAGCACTATAGAATTTCTGATAAGCATATGTGGACGACATATGGTTGATCGAAAATGATGTAGAATTTCTAGAAAGCATAAAGGGTTGTTTGAATAGAGTTTTTCAAAGGAAGACCTGGATAAAGCTACTTAATTGTTGGGTATCGAGATCTATAGAGATAGATCAAGACGTCTGATAAAACTTTCAATGAGTACATACCTAGAGAAGATTTTGAAAGAGTTCAAAATGGATCAGTCAAAGAAAGAGTTCTTGCCTGATTTGTGAGGTGTAGAGTTGAGTGAGACTCAAAGCTCGACCACGGCAAAAGAAAGAGAAAGGACGAATGTCATCCCCTATGCCTTAGCCATAGGCTCTGTATAGTATGACATGCTGTGTACCGCACCTGTGTGTGCCTTGCCATGAGTCCGTCAAGGGGTACAAGAGTGATCCAAGAGTGGATCACTAGACAACGGTCAAGATTATCCTTAGTAACTAAAAGACTAAGGAAATTTTTCTTGATTATGGAGGTGATAAAGAGTTCGTCGTAAAGAGTTACGTCGATGCAAGCTTTAACACCAATCCGGATGACTCTTAGTAGCAATCCAGATACGTATAGTGGAGCAGCCATTTGGAATAGCTCCAAGTGGAGTGTGGTAGCAGTGTCTACAGTAAGACATAGAGATTTGCAAAGTACACATGGATCTTAATATCACAGACCCATTGACTAAAAGACCTCTCTCACATGCAAAGCATGATCGAGCCCCAGAACTCATTAGGTGTTAGATTCATAACAATGTGAATCACATGGTGATGTGAACTAGATTATTGACTCTAGTGCAAGTGGGAGACTGTTGGAAATATGCCCTAGAGGCAATAATAAATTGGTTATTATCATATTTCCTTGTTCATGATAATTGTTTATTATCCATGCTATAATTGTATTGATTGGAAAAACATTACATGTGTGGATAAATAGACAACTCTTTATCCCTAGTATGCCTCTAGTGAACTAGCTCATTGATCAAAGATGGTCAAGGTTTCCTAGCCATTAACATGTGATGTCATTTGATAATAGGGTCACATCATTAGGAGAATGATGTGATGGACAAGACCCTAACTACAAATGTAGCATATGATCTTGTCAGTTTGTTGCTATTGTTTTCTGCATGTCAAGTATATGTTCCTATGACCATGAGATCATGCAACTCACTGACACTGGAGGAGTACCTTGTGTGTATCAAACGTCGCAACATAACTGGGTGACTATAAAGGTGCTCTATAGGTATCTCCGAGGGTGTCTGTTGGGTTGGTATGGATCAAGACTGGGATTTGTTACTCCGTGTGACGGAGAGGTATCTCAGGGCCCACTCGGTAATACAACATCACAATAAGCCTTGCAAGCAATGTGACAAAGTGTTGGTCACGGGATCTTGTATTACGGAACGAGTAAAGAGACTTGCCGGTAACGATGTTGAACTAGGTATGGAGATACCGACGATCAAATCTCGGGCAAGTAACATACCGAAGAACAAAGGGAACATCATACGAGATTAACTGAATCCTTGACATAGAGGTTCGACTGATAAAGATCTTCATAGAATATATAGGAACCAATATGGGCATCCAGGTCCCGCTATTGGTTATTGATCATAGAGGTGTCTCGGTCATGTCTACATAGTTCTCGAACCCGCAGGGTCTGCGTTTGGTGACGTTTCGGTAGTATAAAGTTATGCATGGTGGTGACCGAAGGTTGTTCGGAGTCCCGGATGAGATCCCGGACGTCACGAGGAGCTTCGGAATGGTTTGGAGGTAAAGATTCATATATAGGAAGTCCTATTTTGGTCATCGAAAAAGTTTCGGGCTCATCAATAGTGTACCGGGAGTGTCGGTAGTGTACCGGGGATCCATCGAGAGGGGTATTTCGACCCAAGAGGCTCCATGGGACGTGGGAGGATTATACCAGCCCTTAGTGGGCTGTTGGAAGTCCCACAAAGGCCCATGCGGCTGGGAAAGAAAAGCCCAAAGAGAAAAGGTGGAAAAAAGGCAAAAAAGGCAAAAAAGGAAGGAATCCTAGTCCTACTAGGATTGGAGGAGGAATCCTCCTCTCCTCCTTGGTTCAACCGAAGCTAGGGCTGGCCCCTTAAGGGCCAAGCCTCCTCCTCTATTCCGCTTATATATACTAGAGGTTTAGGGTTTTTTGCACTAGTTTTCCTGCCACGTGCAACCGTACCCTCTAGTGCATAGTTTCTTCTCTAGATCGGTTTTCTATAGTGCTTAGGCGAAGCCCTGCCGGAATAGCTCCACCACCATCACCGCAGCACCGTCGCACTGCCGGAGAACTCATCTACCTCTCTGCTCCCTCTTGCTAGATCAAGAAGGCGGAGATCATCATCAAGCTACACGTGTGCTGAACGCGGAGGTGTCGTCCGTTCGGCGCTAGATCGGAAGGACCACGATCAAGATCACGAGACGATTCGTGATTGGATCGCGGGATGGATCGTGATGAGATTGCGGGATGGATCGTGATTGGATCGTGGGACGGATCATGATGAGGTCGCGGGACGGATCGTAATGAGATCGTGGGATGGATCATGATGGGATCGCGGGACGCTCGGCGATTTGGATCGCGAAGACGTTCAAGTACATCAACCGCGTTTCGTAATGCTTCCCGCTTAGCGATCTACAAGGGTATGTAGATCCACTCTCCCTCTCGTAGATGCTCATCACCATGGATAGATCTTGCGTGTGCGTAGGAATTTTTTTTGTTTCCCATGCAACGTTCCCCTTCACAACATTCCATTTAGTTTTGGCAGCAGCTGTGTTCAAGAAAAGGAGTCTCGGTGGCAGCCCCACCTATCCCGATTGACTCCCAGAGCACGCTTTACCCGCTGGCTACTGGTGTGGTTCGCTAGGGCGGATGACGATGAAAAGGAGGCTATGCTGCAAACGACATACGGCCTCTGATTAGCTAGGAATGAGGCCAGAGATGGTAAAAGGATTGCCCCTCCACATGAGATTGTGGAAGCAGTCCATGCTCATATCCAGGAATGGCGAAGTACTCATATACCTGAGTCGAGGCCGGCAAAGGACATGTTGGTGCAGATATGGAAGCCACCTAAAGAGGGGTGGATCAAGGTCAATTCCAACGGAGCTCTTTCTAAAAACAGAAAGCTGGGAGGGGGTGGAGTTGTCCTGCGGGATCATAGGGGTGCTTTCGTGGCCGACGCCACCCATGTTTTCTGGAACCAGGCAGACCCGCAGATGGTCCAAATTATGGCCTGCAGAAGAGAACTTGAAGTTGCTGCTCAGAGAGGAGTGCACAGAATTCATGTGGAGTTGGACAACATATTTGTGGTGCAGATGCTGAATGATCCGAACATGAATCTGGCAGCTGTAGGGCCTTTGATCCCGGAGTTGAAGGTGATCCTTAACAACTTTGTAAGCTCCAAGATTGAATGGGTAAGATGATCTGCGAATGTTGCTGCACATACTTTTTCTAAGGTAGGTGTAGGTGAAGAACTATGTAATATTTGGGTGGGTATGCCACCAGACTTTGCTTTGGTTGTAATCTCGGATGATATCCCTAGCCTTCATGGTTAAATAAAGCAGCAACATTAACCCTAAATAAAACAACTTTCATTAGTGCTCTTTACAACCATCTGTCTACTATCTACTATCTATCTACTACTCCTATAAAAGGAAGAGAGGGCTAATCCAACTTCAAATCTGGACCATCTAATTGCATAATCAAGGGTTTAAAATTTTTGTTAATGAAACCTTCGTTAACACATCCGAGTGGCTACGCAATTACTCGCTAAACCGCTCCCCACTTCATCATCCCACATGTCCTCCGTCAAGCGTCAACTGACCCTGCACCCGCTCCCGCTCCACCGTGCCCGTACATCGCAACCTCTCCCTGCCACCGCGCATGCCCCCCGCTCGGCACACCCGCATTCGCCCCCCGCGGCCTCCATGCCAGCCGCTTCGCCCCGCCGTACATCCCGCCGCTCAGCCCGCGTCGGCCGCCCCGTCGCTCTGCCCCCGCTGGATGCTGCCCACCCCTCCTGCTGCTCTGCTCTGTCGTCCCTGTCACACCCCTCCTGTCGCTCCGCTCGCATCGCAGAAGGAGGGTGCATGAAGACGAGGTGTGGTGTGTACGCTACCATGAGATGCACCAGCGGAAGAGGTGGAGGATGGCAATGGATGGACCGTCGCTGGTGGCGGGGCGCGCTGGCGTCGGAGACATGTTTGAGGACCTGTTGCATGATCTTTTGGTGTTTATACTTTGCAGAAGTGGTCGTGTCCGCCCGGTCGCCGACCGACCTTGCCGACACCATCATCACGTACATGCCTTATGAATGCAAATCGTCTCTTGGATGCGTTAGAGTTCTCACGAAAAGTTGTTCAGATGTGTGTGCAGGTGCAAGAGGTTCATGGAGTTTGGTGAGTAGGAGGAAGGTTGTTCTTGCCAAGGTGTCACCGGGGTGCCTAGGTCCAAGAGGTTCAGGGAGTTTGGTGAGTCGAAGCAAGGTTCTTCTTGCCAAGGTGTCATCGGGGTGCCTCGGCGTCGGTGCGCTGGTCGGACTCTGCCGATCGTTTCCTTCAGCGTCGGTAACCTCGACGCATGCTGCCTCATACAAAATCAACCGCGTTCCCGATCTTTATTTTGTGCTTACCGATCTATCTACTACTATCTATCGTTAGTGCTCTTCACAACCATCTATCTACTATCTACTATCTATCTACTACTCCTATAAAAGGAAGAGAAGGCTAATCCAACTTCAAATATGGACCATCTAATTGCATAATCAAGGGTTTTAAATCTTCGTTAAAGAAACCTTCGTTAACACATCCGAGCGGCTACGCAATTCCCTGCTAAACCGCTCCCCACTTCATCATCCCACATGTCCTCCGTCAAGCGTCAACTGACCCCGCACCCACTCCCGCTCCATCGCTCCCGTACACCACAACCTCTCCCTGCCACCACGCCCGCCCCCTGCTCAGCACACCCGCATCCGCCCCCGGCGGCCTCCCCGTCGGCTGTTTCGCCCCTGCCGGACGTCCCGCCGCTCAGCCCCCGTCGGCCGCCCTGTCGCTCCGCCCCCGCCGGGCCGCCCCGTCTAGATGCTGCCCCACCCCTCCCACTGCTCCATTCTACCATCCCTGCCACACCCCTCTTGTTGCTCCACTCGCATCGCAGAAGGAGGGTGCATGAAGACGAGGTGCGGTGTGTACGCTACCATGATATGAACCGGCGGAAGAGGTGGAGGACGGCAATGGATGGACCATTGCTGGTGGCGGGGTGTGCTGGCGTCAGAGACATGTTTGAGGACCTGCTGCGTGATCTTTTGGTGTTTATACTTTGCAGAAGTGGTCGTGTCCACCCGGTCGCCGACCGACCTTGCCGACACCATCATCACGTACATGCCTTACGAATGCAAATCGTCTCTTGGATGGGTCAGAGTTCTCATGAAAAGTTGTTTAGATATGTGTGCAGGTGCAAGAGGTTTAGGGAGTTTGGTGAGTCGGAGCAATGTTGTTCTTGCCAAGGTGTCACCAGGGTGCCTAGTGTTGGGGAACGTTGCATGGGAAACAAAAAATTTCCTACGCACACGTAAGATCTATCCATGGTGATGAGCATCTACGAGAGGGAGAGTAGATCTACATACCCATGTAGATTGCTAAGCGGGAAGCATTAAGAAACGCGGTTGATGTAGTCAAACGTCTTCGCGATCCAAATCGCCGAGTGTCCCGCGATCCAATCACGATCTGTCCCGATCAAGTATCGAACGGATATAGCACCTCCGCGTTCAGCACATGTGCAGCCTGATGACGATCTCCGCCTTCTTGATCCAGCAAGAGGGAGCGGAGAGGTAGGCGAGGTCTCTCGCAGCATGACGGTGCTGCGGCGATGGTGGTGGAGCTATTCCGGCAGTGCTTCGCCTAAGCACTTCAGAAAACCGATCTAGAGGAGAAACTAGTACAAAAACTAGTACAAAAACCCTAAAACCTCTAGTATATATAAGAGGAAGAGAGGAGGAGGCTTGGCCCTCAAGGGGCCAGCCCTAGCTTCGGCCGAACCAAGGAGGAGAGGAGGATTCCTCCTCCAATCCTAGTAGGACTAGGCCTCCTTCCTTTTTTGCCTTTTTTCCACCTTTTCCCTTTGGGATTTTCTTTACCAGCCGCATGGGCCTTTGTGGGACTTCCAACAGCCCACTAAGGGCTGGTATAATCCTCCCACGGCCCATGGAGTCTCTTGGGTCGAAATACCCCTCCCGATGGATCCCCGGTACACTACCGACACTCCCGGTACACTACTGATGAGCCCGAAACTTTTTCGATGACCAAAACAGGACTTCCTATAAATGAATCTTTACCTCTAGACCATTCCGGAGCTCCTCGTGACGTCCGGGATCTCATCTAGGACTCCGAACAACCTTCGGTCACCACCATGCATAACTCTATACTACCGAAACGTCACCAAACGGAGACCCTGCGGGTTTGAGAACTATGTAGACATGACCGAGACACATCTACGGTCAATAACCAATAGCAGGACCTAGATGCCCATATTGGTTCCTATATATTCTATGAAGATCTTTATCGGTCGAGCCTCTATGTCAAGGATTTAGTTAATCCCGTATGATGTTCCCTTTGTTCTTCGGTATGTTACTTGCCCGAGATTCGATCGTCGGTATCTCCATACCTAGTTCAACCTCGTTACCGGCAAGTCTCTTTACTCGTTCCGTAATACAAGATCCTGTGACCAACACTTAGTCACATTGCTTCCAAAGCTTATTGTGATGTTGTATTACCAAGTGGGCCCTGAGATACCTCTCCGTCACACGGAGTAACAAATTCCAGTCTTGATCCATACCAACCCAACAGACACCCTTGGAGATACCCGTAGAGAACCTTTATAGTCACCCAGTTATGTTGCGACATTTGATACACACAAGGTACTCCTCCGGTGTCAATGAGTTGCACGATCTCATGGTCATAGGAACATATACTTGACATGTATAAAACAATAGCAACAAACTGACAAGATCATATGCTACGTTTGTAGTTTGGGTCTTGTCCATCACATCATTCTCCTGATGATGTGACCCCGTTATCAAATGACATCACATGTCAATGCCTAGGAAACCTTGACCATCTTTGATCAATGAGCTGTTCACTCGAGGCATACTAGGGACAAACAGTTGTCTATTTATCCACACATGTAATGTGTTTCCAATCAATACAATTATAGCATGGATAATAAAGAATTATCATGAACAAGGAAATATAATAATAAATACTTTATTTATTGCTTCTAGGGCATATTTCCAACAGTCTCCCTCTTGCACTAGAGTCAATAATTTAGTTCACATCACTATGTGATTTACATTGTAATGAATCGAACACCCATGCAGTTCTGGTGTTGATCATGTTTAGCCCTTGGAAGAGGTTTAGTTAACGGGTCTGCAACATTCAAATCCGGGTGCACTCTGCAAATATTTACGTCCTTGTCCTCAATGTAATAGTGGATGGAATTGAAGCGTCGCTTTATGTGTCTGGTCCTCTTGTGAAACCTTGGTTCCTTGGCTAGAGCAATGGCACCAGTGTTGTCACAGAGCAGAGTCATTAGATTCAGTGCACTGGGCACTACTCCAAGATCTGTCATGAACTGCTTCATCCAGACACCTTCCTTCGCCGCCTCCGAGGCTGCGATGTACTCCATTTCGCATGTAGAATTGGCTACCACACTTTGCTTGGAACTACACCAGCTTACCGCTCCCCCGTTGAGAATAAATACGTATCCGGTTTGCGACTTAGAGTCATCCGGATCACTGTCAAAGCTTGCATCGACGTAACCCTTTACGACGAGCTCTTCATCACCTCCATAAACGAGAAACATTTCCTTAGTCCTTTTCAGGTACTTAAGGATACTCTTGACCCTTGTCCAGTGCTCCATTCCAGGATCAATTTGAAACCTTCCGGCCATACTTATGGCAAGGCTGACATCGGGTCTTGTGCACAGCATTGCATACATGATAGAGCCTACGGCTGAAGCATAGGGGATGACACTCATCTTCTCTCTATCTTCTGCAGTCATTGAGCATTGAGTATTACTCAACTTCACACCTTGTAACACATGCAAGAACACCTTCTTAGACTGATCCATTTTGAACTTCTTCAAAACTTTATCAAGGTATGTGCTCTGTGAAAGTGCTATTAAGCGTCTCGATCTATCTCTATAGATCTTAATGCCTAATATGAAAGCAACTTCTCCTAGGTCCTTCATTGAAAAACTCTTCTTCAAATATTCCTTCACGCTTTCCAGCATTTCTATATTGTTTCCAATCAGCAATATGTCATCCACATATAATATTAGAAACGCTACAGAGCTCCCACTAACTTTCTTGTAAATACAAGCTTCTCCATAAACTTGTATAAACCCAAACGCTTTGGTCACCTCATCAAAGCGCTTATTCCAACTCCGAGATGGTTGCACCAGCCCATAAATGGATCGCTGGAGTTTGCAAAATTTTGTTAGAATTCTTTGGATCGACAAAACCTTCTGGTTGCATCATATACAACTCTTCCTCAAGGAAACCATTGAGGAACACTGTTTTGACTTCCATCTGCCAAATTTCATAGTCGAAATAAGCAACTATTGCTAACATGATTCTGACAGACTTAAGCATCACTACGGGTGAGAAGGTCTCATCGTAGTCAACTCCTTGAACTTGTGAAAAACCCTTTGCCACAAGTCGAGATTTATAGACGGTGACATTATCGTCCGCGTCCGTCTTCTTCTTAAAGATCCATTTGTTCTGAATGGCCTTTCGCCCTTCAGGTAATACTTCCAAAGTCCATACATGGATTCCATCTCGGATTTCATGGCCTCTAACCATTTCTCGGAACCCAGGCCCATCACCGCTCCTTCATAGCTCGTAGGTTCATTGTTGTCCAACAACATGACTTCTAAGACAGGGTTGCCGTACCACTCAGGAGCAGTACGCGCCCTTGTCGACCTACGAGGTTCAGTAGTGACTTGATCTGAAGCTTCATGATCATCATCATTAACTTCCTCTTCAACCGTCGTAGGTTCCACAGAAACATCTTTCTGCCCTGCGCTACTCTCTGGTTGAAGTAAAAGTTCAACAACCTCATCAAGCTCTATTTTCCTCCCACTCAATTCTTTCGAGAGAAACTTTTTCTCAAGAAATGTTCCATTCTTAGCGACAAACACTTTGCCTTCGGATCTGAGATAGAAGGTATACTCGACTGTCTCTTTAGGGTATCCTATGAAGACGCATTTCTCTGCTTTGGGTTCCAACTTTTTAGGTTGAAGCTTTTTGACATAAGCATCACATCCCCAAACTTTAAGAAACGGCAAATTTGGCCTCTTGCCAAACCACAGTTCATATGGCGTCATCTCAACGGATTTTGATGGTGCCCTATTTAAAGTGAATGCAGTTGTCTCTAATGCATAACCCCAAAACGATAGTGGCAAATCAGCAAGAGACATCATAGAACGCACCATATATAATAAGGTTCAATTACGACGTTCGTACACACCATTACGCTATGGTGTTCCAGGCGGTGTCAACTGTGAAACAATTCCACATTGTCATAAGTGACTGCCAAACTCATAACTCAAATATTCGCCTCCTCGATCAGATCGTAGGAATTTAATCTTCTTGTTACGATGATTCTCAACTTCACTCTGAAATTGCTTGAACTTTTCAAACGTTTCAGACTTGTGTTTCATTAAGTAAATATACCCATATCTACTAAAGTCATCAGTGAAGGTGAGAAAATAACGATATCCACAGCGTGCTGTAACATTCATTGGACCGCACACATCAGTATGCATGATTTCCAATAAGTCACTTGCCCGTTCCATTGTTCCGGAGAACGGCGTTTTAGTCATCTTGCCCATGAGGCATGGTTCACATGTGTCAAGTGATTCAAAATCAAGTGACTCCACAAGTCCATCAGCATGGAGCTTCCTCGTGCGTTTTACACCAATATGGCCTAAACGGCAGTGCCACAAGAAAGTGGTCCTATCATTATCAACTCTACATCTTTTGGCAACACTGTTATGAACATGTGTATCATCACTATCAAGATTCAATATGAATAAACCCCTCACATTGGGTGCATGACCATAAAAGATATTACTCATATAAATAGAACAACCATTATTCTCTGATTTAAATGAGTAACTGTCTCGCAATAAACAAGATCCAGATATAATGTTCATGCTTAACGTAGGCACTAAATAACAATTATTCAGGTTCATCACTAATCTCGATGGTAATCGAAGAGAGAGCGTGCCGATGGCAATCACATCAACCTTGGAACCATTTCCCATGTGCATCGTCACCTCGTCCTTTGCCATCCTTCATCTATTCCATATTTCTTGTTTTGAGTTCCAAATGTGAGCAACCAAACTGGTATCAAATACCCAGGCACTACAATGAGACCTAGTAAGGTACACATCAATAACATGTATATCATATATACCTTGTTTATCGTTGGCCGCCTTCTTGTCAGCCATGTACTTGTGACAGTTCCGCTTCCAGTAACCAGTTCCCTTGCAATGAAAGCACTCAGTTTCTGGCTTAGGTCCAGCCTTGGGCTTCTTTACATGAGTAGCAATTGCTTTGCCATCCTTCTTGATTTTACCCTTCTTGCCCTTTCCCTTGCCATTCTTTTTGAAACTTGTGGTTTTATTGACCATCAACACTTGATGTTCTTTCTGGATTTCAGACTCAGCGACTTTTAGCATCTCAAACAGCTCGGTGACTGACTTGTTCATCCCGTGCATGTGATAGTTCATCACAAAGCTCTTGTAGCTAGGTGGAAGTGATTGAAGAACTCTGTCAGTGATCGCCTCTGACGGAAGGGAAATTCCCAACTCCACCAGACGAGTCGAATGCCCAGACATTCTGAGTATATGTTCACTAATAGACCCATTCTCCTCCACTTTGCAAGCATAGAACTTATCGGAGGTCTCATACCTCTCGATCCGGGCATTCTTCTGAAAGATAAACTTCAACTCCTAGAACATCTCATATGCTCCATGACGTTCAAAATGTCTTTGAAGTCCCGGTTCTAAGCCATACAATATTGCACACTGAACTATTGAGTAATCTCCAGAACGTGCCTCCCAAGCGTTCTTAACGTCTTCGGATGACATGTCTTCAGGTTGGTCACCAAGCGGTGCATCAAGGACATATGATTTCTGGGAAGCCATGAGGATAACCCTCAGATTACGGTCCCAGTCAACAAAGTTACTTCCATCATCTTTCAACTTATCTTTCTCTAGGAACGCATTAAAATTCAGGGTTGCTACTACGCGAGCCATTGATCTACAACATAAATATGCAAAGGTTACTTAGACTATTGTTCAAGATAATGAGTTTACTTAATCAAATTACTAAAGCTCCCACTCAAATTGACATCCCTCGGGTCATCTGAGTGTCACATGATCCAAATTCACCAACTCAAGTCCGATCATCACGTGAGTTGAGGTGGTTTCAATGGTGAACATCATCATGTTGATCATATCTACTATATGACTCATGTTCGACCTTTCGGTCTCTTGTGTTCTAAGGCCATGTATGTACATACTAGGATCGTCAAGTTTAACCCGAGTGTTTTGCATGTGCAACACTGGCTTGCACCCGTTGTATGTGAACGTAGATTCTATCACACCCGATCATCATGTGGTGTCTCGACATGACAAACTTTCGCAATGATGCACACTCGGGGAGAACACAATTCATCTTGAAATTTAAGTGAGGGATCACCTTATAATGCTACCGTCGTCCTAAGCAAAACAAGGTGCATAAAAGGATTAACATCACATGAAAATCATAAGTGACATGATATGGCCATGAACTTGTGCTTTTGATCTCCATCTTGAAAGCACCGGCATGATCTTCATCGTCACCGACACGACACCATGATCTCCATCATCTTTCTCTCCACCAACATGTCGCCATCGGGGTTATCGCGTCCACCATGCTTCTACTACAATTGTGTAACATCCCAAACTTTGGAATCTTATAATAACTATTAGAATGATTGTTTCTTTGTTTGAGTGATTGAAAGTGAGTGAAATTTGAAACTTTTTGAAACTTTTGATGAGAGGGAATGAAATGACTTACCCAAAACTTTCACTCTGCATTTTGATCACCAGGAATTCAAATTCATTTCATCACAAAACCCCAGAGTGAAGATGACATGACTTCTTCCATTTAAAGAAATGAAAAGGGATTTGAAAACGGTTTGAATTCCCATTTGGAAAATATTTCAAATTCAAAAAAACTTTATGCAACTCAATGATTTTCATGAGAGAGGATAATATGACTTCTTCAAATATATGAAATATGAGTTGGGAGTTTAAAAGAATTTGAAAGTGCCTCTGAATTATTTTGGAATCCATTTCATATTTGGCTCCTATTCAAGTTTTCAAAGTATTCAAACCCTTGTCAAAAATTTGAGAGGAGTAAATATGACACTCCAAAACCAGGGGGTATTTTGTGAAGTTTTGAATCATAAAACCCAAGGGGTGATATGAAAAATAATTTGCAAAAATAAATAAAGCCAATTAGGCAATTTTCCGAAATATATATTTTTTTAAAGTACTTAATTTGACAGAATAAAAATGTCTATTAAATGGCATTTATTCTGCTGATAATTTTGCTGTAAAAATTTTATTTTTTGGCAAGTATTTAGGGACCTTTATTACTTTTTGATTCTCTGGCATTTATAAAAAAGAAAAAATTTAAAAGCTTTTAAAGCCCGCCGGCCCACTTACCTATTTAGCCTCCCCGAAAACGCTCTGCACCGGTCGCACGCTCTTGTTTTCTTTCTCTCTCTCTCTCTCTCATTGGCAACCGGGCCCCACCCGACCGATCCGGAGATCTCGCCGGTCACCTCCCTCCTCCTTCTCCCCGACGACCTCGCCGGAATCTCCTCGCCGCGCCTCTCCCTCCCCTGCCATTTCGGACACCCCGAGCCGTCCCTATAAAGCCCGAGCCTCCCTCCCTCCATTCCCCTGCTTTTCCCTCTCTCCCACCACCTCTCCTCGCCGGAATCCGTCGCCAGAGTCCGAAGCCGCCGCCACGCCATTTCCTTGCTGCTGCTCCACCCCGGCCACCTCTACACCACCCGAGCCCTCCAACGACTTCCCCTCGCTCTCCCGCACACCCCAGTGCCCTCCCCGAGCTCCACACCCCACCGGAGCTCTCCTCCCCCTCGACCTCGCCGGAGTCCGAACCGCCCCGAAGCTCGAGCAGCTCCTGCCCGTCGCCTCCATCACCCCGAGACCCCACCGACGCCACCGTCGTGCTCGCCGTCCTCGCCGTCGTCGATTGGTGTCGTCGCCATCGCCGGGGGATCACCGGAACGCAGTCCCCGTCAACATCGCCGTTTCGGACCTCGCCAGAAGTTCGCCGGAGACCCACCCCGCTGTGAGCTCTCCTCCACCCCCTCTCCACGGTAGGATCTAGATGGACGATCCAGATTAGAAGTTTTAAAACAACCGAACCGTTTCTTTATGTTTTGGCCGCCCGCTCTATTGTCACCGCAGGACACCCCCACTAGCCAGTAGGAAGCTGCCACGTGTACCCCTATCCGTTCGAAGCAATTTTTTTCTTTTTGTCTTAATTTCTGTTTCCAGAATAGTTTCAGATTGTTTTGCTTATATCTTTTATGTTTTTAACTATTTTAAATTGACTTTTTGCATTAAGTCACAATTTTTATCTAGTTTCTGTAGATACCAAATTTGACCATGTTTGAACATTTAAATTTGAATTTAAACAGATTTGATTTAAATTTTGTTTTCTGAATATCTTCAGTTTTAAAATGTATTTTGATTTATTCTTTTTGCTAATGGTCACTAGTGATCTTAGTTATCATTAGGTACAGTTTGAGAATTTTTAGAATAAATTTGATTAGGGTTTTAACTAGAAACAGATTCTGCCTATTAGTTAGTATAGTTTTATTTATTTAGTTTTTAGTTAATATCAATTAGATTTAGTTTTATTTTGTTTAGTAGGTTCTGTTAGTTAAACTTTAGGTGTTTTACTACTGTTAATAAAAATATAAAATTTGCTTAGTTTATTTCTTTATGGTTATAGGAATCTCAACTCCTTTTCAAATAGGTTTAATTTGTTATAGAACAAACTAGTTAGTAATAGTTTATTCCAACAAAGTTTTATATAATTAGATTCCGTTTTCAAATAAAGTTTTTAGTAATATTTTCTGATAAGAAATGTTTTGTCAATAAAAATAATTTAGTTTTACTCTATTATAGGAAACTACATTCTTCATCATTAGGTAATGTTTGATAAAACAACTTAGTTTTAGTGGAGATTATTTTCACAAAAGTTTTAAATGATTTAATTCTGTTTTAAAATAAGTATTTTTACTAATTGTTTTTTGTTAACTATTAGTTTGGTTACAAAAACAATAGTTTGGTTTTAGTAATGGTTTAGCCACCTAAAACTTAGAGTCCATTGCTTTGCTTTGTTATGTTTTCACATGTTGCTCTAGTAATGCTAGTTGGTTCTTATTCACAAATATTTAAAATAATTGTTTTATAAGTTTTATTTTCTGTTAACTTAGTTGTTTCATAATTTGTTTTCTCTTAGTTTATGGTTGTGCTTGTAGTTAAGTTCATCAGGCAAACACTTATGTTGTTTAGGATAATGTTTTCATAGTTTTACTTGTTCTTCAAAAGTAATTCTTTTTGCTAGTAGAATATTTAGTAAAATACTTTAGTTGTATTTTATTTTGTTATTGTTTTGTTACTATTGGAAAATATTTGTCTGTAGGGGAAAACTACTTTAGTTGCCTTTATGAAAACTTTCTTGATTTTAACTTTTGTCTTAAGTATTTACTTCATCAACCTTGTTGTTTTGTTTCTTGTGTTACCTTGTGATTGTTAGAATTGATTGCTAGTATGATTGCTTATATGTATGCCATGTTTGTTATATAGATTTTCATCGGAGAGTGAAGAAGAGTCTATCAAGTTATTTTCTGAGAGCAATCTTTATCTTCATCAACAGTACAGGCAAGTTCACTTTGACCATCTATTTCATACCTATGTTTTTATTGCATGTAGTGACATCACTCAACAAATCCCTCCCGTAGTGTTATTGAAATTCTTGGAGTTGAGTAGAATGCATGAGGTAGGAACCCACCACTTGTTACTAAAGCCCCCGGAACGTTAGTTACTTTTATGCTATGCTAAAGTAGACGGGGATTGGTATGAGTGTTCGTGAGTGGTGTGAAGAAGGACTCTACGTCAAGACGACAACATCATGAAGACATCCTCAAGTCCTGCATCTTCAAGACCTCAAGACTTCGAGACTCGAGAAGACAAGTTTTTATTACACACTACTGGTTGAGGGATGGTTGGAACGGCACCCTGGAGAAACCAGTGGATTGCCTAGGTGTTGCTGGAGAAGTGCCAGTATTCACGCGGAAAGCCTCACCCAGACTCAAAGAGAAGGATGAATACTTCATGCCCGGAAGCTTACCTATGTAGCCACAAGTCATTATGGGCTCTGGCTTGGTTGATCTTTGTTGTGACTCTTCTGGGCAGTGCTACGAGATGTAGTCGACGTTAGGATTGGGTGGGCACTGTCGGACAGTCAGGGAAGCACTCTGAAAGACCATGTTTCTTTCATCCTGTTCTCAAACACCAGGCAGTGCAAGGACTTACCAGCAGGGAAAGAATCTTGTGGGTAAAGTACACAACACTCTACAGAGTTAAAACCTAATCGATTAGCCGTGTCCACGGTTACGGACAGTTTGAGCCTCTGGACTTGGATATATCTCTGAACTCTCAACACTGGACTGATAACTTAATTGTGGGCAACTTAAGATACTTGAGGGTACTGAGACATTGGTTGGCAGAACCATGTCATGATAGGTAATTCTGTAGTGATATTCCTGATAATCCTTTTGTTGTAGGAAAATAAAATCAGCTTTTACGCAAAAACTTAGATACAGAGCCACAAAGCCTTTGCATATAGAATAGTCTTTATTCTTCTGTTCTACTATGGTGATCTTGCGAGTACATTCAATGTACTGACCTATATGGCGGCAACATATCATGTTGCAGATACTCTTCTACGACGGGTAAGAGTACGATTCAGGGTTACAGTCTGCACTCAACTTGTCGTTGGTGTTATTGGGACTCCACTCCCGTTGACTGTATCTGCTGTTGTTTTAAGGTATATATCACTTTTTACGTTTACATGTGATTGCACTTTGATATATACATTGATGTACTGTGTGTGCCAGCATACTGATCCAGGGATGGCACAGAACACACAGAGGCTTGACTCGTTTTGAGTCGGGTCGCTACAGAAAATGGTATCAGAGCACATGTTGACTGTAGGACGTGACCCTAGAAACTGGAAAGCCCTTAGGAAATGATTTCTCGAAAACTTTGTTTTCAAAAGATCTTATACTTCTCATACTTTCTTAGTTTTATCAAATAGTTAGACAATACCCCTTCCCTTTTGACCATACGAAGGATCAACTAAGACCTCTTCAAGAAGGACAAGATATCGAAACAAAGGATGGCCACTTCCAAGTAAAGAATATTTCACCATACATTAGAAGAATTGAAGCTACACAAGTTGAAGACTATACAGATCTAAAGAAATTGAAGACCATGAAGAATTCCCAAGATATTATGCCCTAGAAGACCAAACCCTTTATGTATAATTACGTTAGATACGACGATTATTGAGCTGTCATTTGTGTGTAAGTTTTATTTTCGACTGCCACAACAAAAATCTATTTTCAAAACCATTGTTTGTATTGTGTGTTTTCCCCTCCCTTCTCTCTCTCGTATCTCATCCCAAAACCTTGACCCCAATAGATGACGAATGAAGCTGGACTTGTGTATTCTGGATCGATGACTCGGTTAGAGACAGAAGAATGGATTCAGAACATGGAGGATCACCTAAGGAGTAACCTTGTTGCAAGGAATGAGATGGTCCAGTATGCTCTACGGTACTTTGCAGAAGGTGCTGCAAATTGGTGCAAGATGCATAGGCAAGAATCAATCACTTGGGAAGAATTCAAGATGACTTTGCAAGGATCCCATGTTGTTACCAACACCCAGAAGCCCCGTTGCAAAGTTGTGAAGAAGGTTTGTGCCTGCAAGATATGTGGAGAGATAGGACACACCCAAGAAGAACACAAGGAAGGATGCCCTTACTGTGAAGAGAAACACCCTGCAGAGGAATGCCCAACTGGGCAAGTAACCTGTTTCTTGTGTGAAGGAACCAATCATTACCCGGCTCAATGCCAAGTGTACCCCAAGGTACAAGAAGACATCAAACAACAGAAGGAAGCCATGAAGGAAGCCTTCAGAGAAAAATTTGGAGAACTTGTGAAGAAGGAAGATGATGAAGACCCTAATGGAGAAGGATTAACCAAATTTTACTCAAATACCTGCTATACATGTGGAGAAGAAGGACATTTCTCACAGGACTGTACGAAGGAAAGAAAAGAGTATCTGGGAAACTTCCCGGTAGAAGAAGTGGAGTTTGATCCACAGGAAATTGAAACTTTGATCGGAACAAAGAAGCTCGGAAAGAGACAAGCCCCTGAACAGAGGGACCTGAGTCATATTAGACGTTTCAAGTGTAAGGATATGGGCCACTATGCCAATAAGTGCCCAAGAAAGGAACAAGAACTCCCAGGAGCAAAAACCAACATCAAGAAGCCCCGAGATATGTCAGAAATCATCTGTTTTCAGTGTAATAAGACAGGACACTACTCCTATACCTGTCCAGAGAAGAATGGCTAAACATGAGTAGTCTGAGTTTTGGATTTTTGGATGTAATAAATGTAATAGGTAGCACTCTTACCATTTTGAAGTTATGTAATGGAAGTCTCAGAGTTTGTAATAAAGTCATGAGTCAATGGAAATTTATGGTGTCATGATTTATCTTATGTTGTATTACATGACCCAAGAACTCCGACCATTTTCGAGGATATGAGAAAATATGGTCTATGCATACATGAGTGCATTTCATTTTAAATGTGGTAGTAACCACAGGTACCTTTTCCTGATTAAGGAGTTTGGATAAGTGAATACAGGTGAAGAGAATGTGGAACCACCTCAAACTGTGTGGATGATAAACTTAGTGACAAAGTGCTTTCGAAGCTGGAACGTTGAGAAAAAGAATGATTGTGGTGAAACCATACCCAAGGTTAAACAGACCAATGGAAAGGAAAATTGGATTCCGCTGAGTGGAATCTAAACAAGAATAAGTCTGTGATTTGTTACCTCAAGGGTATGATGTATTGAACTGAAGGAAATGCTGGTATTTGGAATGATAGTAACCCCAAGAGTGAGTTAAAGCTATCCAAGTATTCAAGTGAAACCACAAGTCACTGACCTCAGGATTTATAAGGATCAAGCCCCACCTTTGTGAAGGAAGAAACTTGGAAGAAGCTACGACTGATCAGCAAACGTTTTCTTAGGAGTATACGATAACCTAAGAGTGGTGAAGAAATGACAGATGTTTTTTCTTAACTTGCAGAATCAATGGATTTATCCGAACTTTGTTCGTTGACAAGAGAAATTTCTGCAATGCTTGTGACGAAGCCCAAGCGTTAGAATACGAGATTCACTAGACCTTATACAAGTTAATGATTTCAGTGCGACATGGTTTGGCCACCGTGACGACTTACTCTAATCATTCTTTTGCTATACGGAATGGTAAATCTGAGTGACATACCCATAGTAAAGAGACGACGTTCTTTGAAGCTTTTGTTTAAGCCTTAGAACGGTATGATGAAATCCCTTGTACATGACAGTTTCTGTCACACGTAGGAATTCTACGGTGAGGAATGAAGCCAAGACCCATTTCACTGCAGGATAACCCCTAATGGTAGACCCCAATGAGATCATCGCTAAGTTATTTAGAATGAACGCGAGACCCGTCAGTTAAGAAGATTCAGTATTGGAGGAAATACATTTTTGATGAATTAAAGATTTTGATATAATGGAAGAGCAGCACCGAAGAGCTATCGTGAAGAATGTGAATAGGCAGCTACACCCACAGGATTACCATGATTTTGAGGGACCAGTAACTCTCATTTTAAGTGTGGTAGACTGTAACATCCCAAAATTTCATTTTGGAATGTTATGATATAGCTATGCATCTATCATCATCATTGTTTGATTTTATGAAATAGTTGAAATGCCTCTTCTGAAATTCAGAAAGCCCTTTCTATTTTTCCCTATGTTGCTTTCACCTATTTGAAATTTTGGTTAAAAGTTCAAATAAGAGAGGAGGAACATGACACTCCACACCAGGGACTAACTGGTGATATATTTGAACAATAATAACCAGGGGTTATTTTGAAAATATTTGCAAAAAGGGTTTAAAAACAATTAGGCAATTTCTGAAAATATTATTTTTTCAAAGTGTTCAAATGACAGAATAGAAATGTTCACTAAATAGCATTTATTATTCTATTAATTTTGATATATAATACTCCTATATTTAGAGACGATTTGAATGCTTTAAATGTATTTGAATGTCTCTGGAAAATTATTAAAAAGAAACGGTAACCGTTTCCGGTATTAAACGGGCCGGCCCACGGCAGTTATTCGCGCATTTACTACCGACCGGCCGACCGCGCGTAACGATCACGCGCTCCTCTCACTGACGCTGGACCCCACCCGACCGACCGTTACTACCGAACGATCGTCTCCCTCCTTCCCCGCACGCGCCGATGCCGACGCCGGCCGTTTCTTCCCCTCGCCGGATCTCTCTCTCCATTACTCCCCCGCACCCCTCGAGCGCTCTATAAGTAGCCGGCCATTCCCCGCATCCGTTCACCCCGAGTCCCCTTTCTCTCCCTCGCCGAGACGTTGTCAATTGCTCGCCGGAGCTACTCCTCCACCGGAGCTCGCCGTCGACCGTAGCCACCACCTCCGACCACCGTTCGCTCCACCGTCGCCACCAATCGACTCCGGAGACCCGTCGCCGTCGCCCGGACCACTTCCCCGTCTCCCTCGACCACCGGAGTACCTCGCCGTCATAGTCGCCGCTTCCGGACTCGCCGGAGACCCCCTCGCCGGCGACGTCTTAACCATGTGAGCACTCCCACCCCTCGGATCTAAGATCCACGGCTGAGATTAGATCGTATTATAACCGAATCGTTTTCCTTTAGGAAACGGTCACCCGCCCGGAACCCTCGAGCGCACACCCCCCTTAGCCAATCCGACAGCGCCACGTAGCCCCCTGACCGTCGCAGATCATTTTTTTCTTTTCCAGTTTTGTTTTAATTAACAGAATGTTTTCAAATTTTGTTTTGCTTATATCTTTTAATCTATTTAGTGTTTTGAGTTGAATCTTTTTGCAATAGCTCACATTTTTCATGTAGTTTCACCCTGTACTTTTAAATTTCAAATATGAACTATAAAATTTGATTTTAATCAAATTTGCTCAAAATCTTCAAATCTGAATAACTAGAGTTTGAAAATAGATTTTGATATGAATCTTTTTGCTACTGTTTGGTATTAGTTAGGACTACCTTCATGCTTAGTTTGAGGATTTTTAGGATATATTTGATTTGGGTTTCAGTTAAAAACAAAATCTGTCTAGTATTATAATATAGTTTTATAAACTCAATTTTAATTAGTTTGATTTAGAATTGGTTTTATTTGTTTATTAGGTTCTGTTAGTAAACATTTAGTGTTTTCACTCACTGTTAATAAAAATATAAATTTGCTTAGTTTAATTTCATTTAACATAGGAATCACAATTTCTTTTCAAATAGGCTTAATTTGACTAAAACAACTAACTAGTAATAGTTTTGTTTTCAAACAAAGTTTTGTATATTTAATTTTGTTTTCTAAAACAAGTTTATTTGTAAATTTCTTTTCTGTTAAGAACATGTTTTTCTATTAAGTAATGAGTTTAGATTTCATTTCTTTTGTTAGTACAACTACAGTTGATTCATATAGAGTTTATCAAAAACTTTTATAAACTTTACTAAAGTTTTCCCAACAAACTTAAATTGATTTTTGTTTTGTTTAATAGTAAAATATTCTATTGTTGACTTGCTGTCAACAATTGTCCTGTTATTTCAAAATAGTTTTATTATGTACTAGTGTTTTCATCATCTCCTTTGGAAAACAAAACTTTGTGTGTTTTACTTGCTAGAGACTTTTGTGCATTGTTTGCCTTGATTGTTTAGTACTTCTTTGCTGAATGTTATGAGTACTTATTTTGGTTGTATGCTTATTTGAGTGCATTGTTTGTTTCGTTAAATTATCCGGAGTGCTAAGCTTGTTACTTAGAGTCACTCATGTACGAAGATCATCAATCAGGCAAGTCACCTTGATCATGTTTTACCCATGTTTTATATGCATTAGTTCTACCATCTCCCCAGTTGCATGCAAGATAAGTTAGTTGGAAACTTGGTTACATTGTAGTAGTATCATGTGGTAGGTACTCCCTCTCAAACCCCTTTGACAACATTGGCCCCGGGAAACGTTGTTTTTACTTTTGCTATGCTATTAGTAGACGGGGTTGGTCGTGTGAATCATGGGAGTTGAGAGACTTAATAATTTCAATACCTGCATAATGATCAAGATTTTCAAGACTCCAAGTTTTCAACATACCTCTGGGTGGATGATGGTTGAACGGCGCCCTGGAGAAACCAGTGGTTAGCCTAGGTGATGCTGGAGATGGCCAGTATTCACGCGGAAAGGTCCACCCAGGCACAAAGAGATGGATGGATGCTTTAAGACCCAAGGCTTACCTGCACAGCCACAAGTCATTATGGGCTCTGGCTTGGTTGGATATCGTGGTGACCCTGGACAGGCGGTGCTACGAGAGGTAGAAGAACGGTAGGAAAGGATGGGCACCGTCAGAGTCGCAGGGAAACCCTTTTGAAGACCATGTTTTGGTCATCCGTTTCTCAAACACCCTGAAGTGCGAGAAATCAAACGGAGGCGACCAAATCTTGTGGGGAACGTGTGCAAAACTCTGCAGAGTACTTAAACCTAATCGATTAGCCGTGTCCACGGTCATGGACGACTTGAGCCAAAGGAATTGGAACTTCCGGAACTCTCAACACAATTTAATATGATGATGTGGGTAATTAATAATTTTGGGTATGAGAATTGGTTGGTGGAACCATCTCATTAATCAACCAACTTAGTAATATTTTGCTTAGCCCCTCTCTTGATGTAGGAAAAACTTGGCTTTATGCAAAAACTTACCACCCACCTGCCATATTTGCATATAGACTAGATGATTATCTTTTCACCCTTCTCTTGTGACTTTGCCGGCATATTCCATATGCTGACCTACACGGCTGCAATGTATCATGTTGCAGAGTACTTTTCCGACCAGGAGTGAGGACACGTTCTATGCTCAGTGAGATGCCCTTGGAGTCAGATGGACTCACCTACCTTCGACGCTTCCGCAAGACTTAGTTATTCTCATGAGTTGGCCTTTGGCCACTTTATTGTAATCTTTATTGTAATAAAGGACTCGATATGAGATTTCGATTAATATAATGCTGTGTGATTTCCCTTTGATATATACATTGATGTACCGTGTGTGTACCAGCATGATCTTGGGGTGGTACGGAAACACCGGAGACTTGACCTTTCAGGTTGGGTCGCTACAGAAATGGTATCAGAGCACACGCTGACCGTAGGACGTAACCTCTAGGATTGGAAAGCCTTAGGATTGTTTCTCTTTGTCTTTAAAATTCTTACACTCTCATCTATTCGTTCTGACTCCTCTCCGATTATTTCAAAATTTATAGATGGCCACCTTCATCCCAGTGTTGATCACGGAGTTTTGCCAGCCTGACGCAACGATGCCCTTTGGTAAGGAGCTGATGAGGCTCGTCAAGGACGTAAGGATTGCTTTGCCGAGCATCACCGGGATTCCTATCATGTCATTTCCCCAAGATGGACGCTACAGGATCGAGGTGCATATTCCAAGGAAGACTTTTGGGAATCGGAAGGAACCCATCGATCTCAAGTTCGTGGCACCCAGTTGGATACTTGGAAGAGACATGGCCATTCATCGTGCCCTTGGACGTATTCAGGAGGAATACACAGGTGGAACCATTTCACCAGGACTCAGTGTGGTTTGTCGTAGGGATGTCCATGGAAACATCATAACTCGTCCCACTGCAGACACCACTATCTCCTATATCCAGACCCTGGAGACTCACATCAGGACTCTGGAGCTTCGAGTTCGTGCTGATACGAAGACAATCAAGAATCTGATGAACCGTGAGATAGACCTTGAAGGTGATCTGCGAGAGGCCAACCATGAACACGAGCATGAAGTGAAGGACTTCCTAGAGAGGATTGATGAGCAGAATGCACGCATCGCAACTCTGGAGGAGCAGCTAGACATGGGGGAAAACCTTCACCCCGAAGGAGACATGGCACCCTTCATCAGCGACGATGAAGACTATGAGGAAAGCACCACCGGAGGACCTACGACTATGCATTTTTGAGGAGAACCTTAGTTATGCCCTCCAATGTATCTTTTATTCGTTAAAGCGTAGGACGATGTTTAGTTTGTCTGAGATTGTATTCTCGATGTTTGACATTGATTGAATAAATGAATGAGTGTTTGGTGTGATATGTGTGTGCATTGCATATGGGTAGTGAATTTCTTCTAGACCCTTGTTCTATTCTAATCCTCATCCCTCTGAAAACAGCAAGATGCCTCCACGACGTGAGACCGACTTCACTTTCCCACCAGAACTCACTCAACTCCTTCAGCAATAGAATGCACTGATGCAGTTATTGATTCAAAATCAGACCAACAATCAGAACAACAACCACAATCACCATCCACCCCAGACTGACAATCTCACCCGTTTTCTAAGGTTGAACCCTCCAACTTTCTCCAGCAGCACTGAGCCCATTGTGGCAGATGACTGGCTCCGTAAGATGGAGAGAGAACTCGTCACCGCTGGATGTATTGATGCTGAGAAAGTGCGATTTGCCGCACATCAACTGGAAGGACCAGCAGCTTCATGGTGGGAGAATTACATCACCACCTATCCTATTGCTGATGTAACTTGGGAGCAATTCAAGCTTGCTTTCCGCACCGCTCATGTATCAGCTGGAGCCATGAGTCTAAAGAAGCGCGAGTTTCGCAACTTGCACCAGGGTAATCGCTCTGTGGCCCAATACGTTGACGATTTCAACACATTGGCACGTTATGCACCAGGAGATGTGGCCGATGATGCGGCCAAGCAAGAAAAGTTTCTGGAAGGACTCAATGACGAGTTGAGCATACAGCTGGTAGTGGCTACTTTCAACAACTACCAAGAGTTGGTGGACAAGGCCCTTATTCTGGAGGGTAAACAGCAGCAAATTGAGAACCGCAAGCGGAAGTACACTCAAGGGAAGTTTAACTCTGGAACTCATCAGAAGCCCCGCTACTCCCCGTACTCAGGGAATACCGGATCAGGAAACAGTAAGTTTGGAAAGCACACTCATGCTGTGCACAACCATGGAGGCCACCATCATGGAGGAAATGGGAACAACCGTTCCAACAATGGTAATTTCAAGAGTGACAATGGGAATGGGAACAACAACCAGCACCGTCACGCTCTTTCTCAGAAGGATCTGAGTCACATTACCTGTTTCAAGTGTTAGAAGACAGGGCACTATGCTACTGAGTGTCCCCAGAGCAAGCAAGGCAATGGAAACGGCAACAACAACGGCAATGCAGCAGTTAAGAATCCCAATCCGTTTCCCCGTGCTCAAGTGAATCACATCGACGTGGAAGAAGTCTATGATCAACCCGAGACTGTGGTTGGTAAGTTTTTATTGCATTCACGTCCTGTTACAGTACTTTTTGATTCCGGCGCAACTCATTCATTCATATCAAGGGTAGTTGTGGATAAGTATGGTTTGCCCACCAAAACCCTTAGTCAGCCCATTAAGGTCAGTTCCCCAGGAGGTATGATGATGGCAGGGATAGGATGCCATGCCTTGAAACTCAATATAGGAAATCATGTTTTTCCCACCGACCTCATCGTCTTAGAGTCACAAGGATTGGATGTAATCCTAGGCATGGATTGGATGACCAAGTATGAAGGAAATCTTGATTGCCCTAGCAAGTCTGTTTCACTCACCACCCCGGAGAACAAGAGGATTAAGTATGTATCCCGACGCACACGTATGAGTGCTAGGTTAAATGCCCTCACGGGAGTTGTTCAGGAGGAAGTACCTGTGGTAAAAGACTTTCCAGATGTATTTCCGGAAGAATTACCAGGAATGCCACCAGATAGGGAGATTGAGTTCTTAATAGAGCTACAGCCAGGGACAGCCCCAATTTCCAAGAGACCCTATCGGATGCCCGCAAATGATCTGTTGGAAATCAAGAAGCAAATTAAGGAGTTATTGGACAAAGGGTATATTCGCCCAAGTTCTTCACCTTGGGGAGCCCCAGTACTTTTGGTGGAGAAGGATAAAACCTTGAGAATGGTAGTCGATTATCGTGCCTTGAACGAGGTGACTATCAAGAACAAGTACCCTCTGTCGATGATTAATGATTTGTTTGATCAGCTCGTAGGAGCCAAAGTATTCTCCAAGATCGATCTTCGATCAGGGTATCATCAACTTAAGATTCGTGAACAGGATATACCCAAAACAGCTTTCACCACGAGGTATGGCTTGTATGAGTATACGGTCATGTCCTTTGGTTTGACTAATGCTCCTGCCTACTTCATGAATTTGATGAACAAAGTATTCATGGAATACCTAGACAAGTTTGTTGTGGTGTTCATCGATGACATTCTGATATTCTCCAAGAACGAGGAAGAGCATAAGCAACATCTGCGTCTAGTTCTGGAGAAGCTAAGAGAGCATCAGTTATATGCCAAGTTCAGCAAATGTGAATTTTGGCTGACGGAAGTCGGATTCCTTGGACATGTTATTTCCGGAGATGGAATAGCAGTGAACCCTGCTAAGGTTGAAGCCGTCACCGAGTGGAAGTCCCCTACCTCAGTTAAGGAGATCCGCAGTTTCCTCGGACTTGTCGGATATTACCGGAGGTTCATTGAGAATTTCTCAAAGATTGCCAAGCCCATGACAGAGTTGTTGAAGAAAGAATCCAAGTATGTTTGGGCTGTGGAATGTGAAGCCAGTTTCCAGGAGTTGAAGGAACATTTGGTCACAGCCCCAGTATTGATCTTGCCCGATATTCGGAAGGATTTCCAAGTTTATTGTGATGCCTCACGTCAAGGACTTGGAGGAGTACTTATGCAGGATGGAAAAGTTGTAGCCTATGCATCCAGACAGCTACGACCTCATGAGTTAAATTATGCCACTCATGACTTGGAACTAGCAGCCGTAGTGCACGCACTCAAGACCTGGAGACATTTCATTATCGGAAATAGTTGTGATGTTTACACCGACCATAAGAGCCTGAAGTATATCTTCACGCAGAAAGAGTTGAACCTCAGACAGAGGAGATGGTTAGAGTTAATCAAGGACTATGACATGAGATTACACTACCATCCAGGTAAGGCTAATGTTGTAGCCGATGCCCTGAGTCGTAAAACTTATGTGAACACACTCACAGCTGGAGGATTACCCCAAGAGTTAGCCGATGATCTCAGAGAGCTCACGCTAGAGATAGTCCCCAGAGGATATGTTGCCACATTGGAAATTCAGTCCACCTTGACCGAAAGAATTCGTGAAGCTCAGAAATCGGACAAGGAAATAGTTTTGGTATAAAACTTTTATTTTTTGGCAAGTATTTAGGGACCTTTATTACTTTTTGATTCTCTGGTATTTATAAAAAAGAAAAAATTTAAAAGCTTTTAAAGCCCGCCGGCCCACTTACCTATTTAGCCTCCCCGAAAACGCTCCGCACCGGTCGCCCGCTCCTGTTTCCTTTCTCTCTCTCTCACTGGCAACCGGGCCCCACCCGACCGATCCGGAGATCTCGCCGGTCACCTCCCTCCTCCTTCTCCCCGACGACCTCGCCGGAATCTCCTCGCCGCGCCTCTCGCTCCCCTGCCATTTCGGACGCCCCGAGCCGTCCCTATAAAGCCCGAGCCTCCCTCCCTCCATTCCCCCGCTTTGCCCTCTCTCCCACCACCTCTCCTCGCCGGAATCCGTCGCCAGAGTCCAAAGCCGCCGCCGCGCCATTTCCTTGTTGCTGCTCCACCCCGGCCACCTCTACACCACCCGAGCCCTCCAACGACTTCCCCTCGCTCTCCCGCACACCCCAGTGCCCTCCCCGAGCCCCACACCCCACCGGAGCTCTCCTCCCCCTCGACCTCGCTGGAGTCCGAACCGCCCGAAGCTCGAGGAGCTCCTGCCCGTCGCCTCCATCACCCCGAGACCCCACCGACGCCACTGTCATGCTCGCCGTCCTCGCCGCCGTCGATTGGTGCCGTCGCCATCGCCGGGGGATCACCGGAACGCAGTCCCCGTCGACCTCGCCTTTTCGTACCTCGTCGGAAGTTCGCCGGAGACCCACCCCCACTTTGAGCTCTCCTCCAACCCCTCTCCACCGTAGGATCTAGATGGACAATCCAGATTAGAAGTTTTAAAACAACCGAACCGTTTTCTTTATGTTTCGGCCGCCCGCTCTATTGTCACCACAGGACACCCCCACTAGCCAGTAGAAAGCTGCCACGTGTACCCCTATCCGTTCGAAGCAATTTTTTTCTTTTTGTTTTAATTTCTATTTCCAGAATAGTTTCAGATTGTTTTGCTTATATCTTTTATGTTTTTAACTATTTTAAATTGATTTTTTTTGCATTAAGTCACAATTTTTATCTAGTTTCTGTAGATATCAAATTTGACCATGTTTGAACATTTAAATTTGAATTTAAACAGATTTGATGTAAATTTTGTTTTCTAAATATCTTGAGTTTTAAAATGTATTTTTGATTGATTCTTTTTGCTAATGGTCACTAGTGATCTTAGTTATCATTAGGTACAATTTGAGAATTTTTATAATAAATTTGATTAGGGTTTTAACTAGAAACAAATTCTGCCTATTAGTTAGTATAGTTTTATTTATTTAGTTTTTAGTTAATATCAATTAGATTTAGTTTTATTTTGTTTAGTAGGTTCTGTTAGTTAAAATTTAGGTGTTTTACTAATGTTAATAAAAATATAAAATTTGCTTAGTTTATTTCTTTATCGTTATAGGAATCTCAACTCCTTTTCAAATAGGTTTAATTTGTTATAAAACAAACTAGTTAGTAATAGTTTATTCCAACAAAGTTTTATATAATTATATTCTTTTTTCAAATAAAGTTTTTAGTAATATTTTCTGTTAATAAATGTTTGGTTAATAAAAATAATTTAGTTTTACTCTATTATAGGAAACTACATTCTTCATCATTAGGTAATGTTTGATAAAACAACTTAGTTTTAGTGGAGATTATTTTCACAAAAGTTTTAAATGATTTAATTCTGTTTTAAAATAAATATTTTTACTAATTATTTTCTGTTAACTATTAGTTTGGTTACAAAAACAATAGTTTGGTTTTAGTAATGGTTTAGCCACCTAAAACTTAGAGTCCATGGCTTTGCTTTGTTATGTTTTGACATGTTGCTCTAGTAATGCTAGTTGGTTCTTATTCACAAATATTTAAAATAATTGTTTTATAAGTTTTATTTTCTGTTAACTTAGTTGTTTCATAATTTGTTTTCTCTTAGTTTATGGTTGTGCTTGTAGTTAAGGTCATCAGGCAAACACTTATGTTGTTTAGGATAACGTTTTCATAGTTTTACTTGTTCTTCAAAAGTAATTCTTTTTGCTAGTAAAACATTTAATAAAATACTTTAGTTATATTTGATTTTTTTATTGTTTTGTTACTATTGGAAAATAGTTGTTTGTAGGGTAAAACTACTTTAGTTGCCTTTATGAAAACTTTCTTGATTTTAATTTTTGTCTTAAGTATTTACTTCATCAACCTTGTTGTTTTGTTTCTTGTGTTACCTTGTGATTGTTAGAATTGATTGCTAGTATGATTGCTTATATGTATGCCATGTTTGTTATATAGATTTTCATCGGAGAGTGACAAATAGTCTATCAAGTTATTTTTTCAGAGCAATCTTTATCTTCATCAACAGTACAGGCAAGTTCACTTTGACCATCTATTTCATACCTATGTTTTTATTGCATGTAGTGACATCATTCAACAAATCCCTCCCGTAGTTTTATTGAAATTCTTGTAGTTGAGTAGAATGCATGAGGTAGGAACCCACCACTTGTTACTAAAGCCCCCGGAACGTTAGTTACTTTTATGCTATGCTAAAGTAGACGGGGATTGGTATGAGTGTTCGTGAGTGGTGTGAAGAAGGACTCTACGTCAAGACGACAACTTCATGAAGACATCTTCAAGTCCTGCATCTTCAAGACCTCAAGACTTCGAGACTCGAGAAGACAAATTTTCAATACACACTACTGGGTGAGGGATGGTTGGAACGGCACCCTGGAGAAACCAGTGGATTTGCCTAGGTGTTGCTGGAGAAGTGCCAGTATTCACGCGGAAAGCCTCACCCAGACTCAAAGAGAAGGATGAATACTTCATGCCCGGAAGCTTACCTGTGTAGCCACAAGTCATTATGGGCTCTAGCTTGGTTGATCTTTGTTGTGACTCTTCTGGGCAGTGCTACGAGATGTAGTCGACGTTAGGATTGGATGGGCACTGTCGGACAGTCAGGGAAGCACTCTGAAAGACCATGTTTCTTTCATCCCGTTTTCAAACACCAGGCAGTGCGAGGACTTACCAGGAGGGAAAGAATCTTGTGGGTAAAGTACACAACACTCTACAGAGTTAAAACCTAATCGATTAGCCGTGTCCACGGTTACGGACAATTTGAGCCTCTGGACTTGGATCTATCTCTGAACTCTCAACATTGGACTGATAACTTAATTGTGGGCAACTTAAGATACTTGAGGGTATTAAGACATTGGTTGGCGGAACCATGTCATGATAGGTAATTCCATAGTGATATTCCTGATAATCCTTTTGTTGTAGGAAAATAAAATCAGCTTTTACGCAAAAACTTAGATACAGAGCTACAAAGCCTTTGCATATAGAATAGTCTTTATTCTTCTGTTCTACTATGGTGATCTTGCCAGTACATTCAATGTACTGACCTATATGGCGGCAACGTATCATGTTGCAGATACTCTTCTATGACGGATAAGAGTACGATTCAGGGTTACGGTCTGCACTCAACTTGTCGTTAGTGTTATTGGGACTCCACTCCCGTTGACTGTATCCGCTGCTGTTTTAAGGTATATATCAGTTTTTACGTTTACATGTGATTGCACTTTGATATATACATTGATGTATTGTGTGTGCCAGCATACTGATCCAGGGATGGCACAGAACACACAGAGGCTTGACTCGTTTTGAGTCGGGTCGCTACAAATTGCTACCGTTTAGTGATAAAGTAAAGCATTACATAGCGCTTAATGATTGACACGTAGGTCATACAATAATTAAAGACAACCCTATGGCTCCTGCCGGTTGTCGTACTCATCGACATGCAAGTCGTGATATTCTATACAACACATGATCATCTCATACATCACATATATCTCATCACGTAATTGGCCATATCACATCACAACATACCCTACAAAAACAAGTTAGACGTCCTCTAATTGTTGTTGCATGTTTTACGTGGCTGCTACGGATATGTAGCAAGAACAATTCTCACCTACGCATAAACCACAATTGTGATACATAAGTTGATTTTTAACCTTCTCAAGGACCGCCTTTGTCGAATCCGATCCAACTAACATAGGAGAAACAAACACCCGCCAACCATCTTTTGCAACAAGTTGCAGTTGAGGGAACCGGTCTCTCGTAAGCGTACGAGTAATGTTGGTTCGGGCCGCTTCATTTCACAATACCGCTGAACCAAAACACGACCAAGGGAGGAAGCAATCTAAGAATCAACGACCACAAACTCTTTCTGTTCTACTCAAGATCTCATCTACACATAGACCTAGCTCTGATACCACTGTTGGGGAATGTTGCATGGGAAACAAAAAAATTCCTACGCACACGTAAGATCTATTCATAGTGATGAGCATCTATGAGAGGGAGAGTGGATCTACATACCCTTGTAGATCGCTAAGCGGGAAGTGTTAAGAAACACGATTCATGTAGTCGAACGTCTTCGCGATCCAAATCGCCGAGAGTCTCGCGATCCAATCACGATCCGTCCCGATCAAGTACCGAACGGACGGCACCTCCGCGTTCAGCACACGTACAGCTTGATGACGATCTCCGCCTTCTTGATCCAGCAAGAGGGAGCGGAGAGGGAGACGAGTTCTTCGATAGCGTGACGGTGCTGCGGTGATGATGGTGGAGCTATTCCGGCATGGCTTCGCCTAAGCACTGTAGAAACTATGCACTAGAGGGTAGGGTTGCACGTGGCAGAAAAACTAGTGCAAAAACCCTAAAACCTCTAGTATATGTAAGAGGAAGAGAGGAGGAGGCTTGGCCCTCAAGGGGCCAGCCCTAGCTTCGGCCGAACCAAGGAGGAGAGGAGGATTCCTCAATCCTAGTAGGACTAGGACTCCTTCCTTTTTTGCCTTTTCCCACCTTTTCTCTTTGGGCTTTTCTTTCCTAGCCGCATGGGCCTTTGTGAGACTTCCACCAGCCCACTAAGGGCTGGTATTCATCCTCCCACAGCCCATTGAGCCTCTTGTGTCAAAATACCCCTCCTGATGGTCCCCCGGTACACTATCGGCACTCTTGGTACACTACCGATGAGTCCGAAACTTTTCCGGTGACCAAAATAGGACTTCCTATATATGAATCTTTACCTTCAGACCATTTCGGAGCTCCTCGTGACGTCCGGGATCTCATCTAGGTTTCCAAACAACCTTTGGTCACCATCATGCATAACTCTATACTACCGAAACGTCACCAAACCTTAAATGTGCAAACCCTGCGGGTTCGAGAACTATGTAGACATGACCGAGACACCTCTATGGTCAATAACCAATAGCGGGACCTGAATACCCATATTGGTTCCTACATATTCTACGAAGATATTTATTGGTCGAGCATTTATGTCAAGGATTCAGTTAATCCTGTATGATGTTCCCTTTGTTCTTTGGTATGTTATTTGTTCGAGATTCGATCGTCGGTATCTCCATACCTAGTTCAACCTCATTACCGGCAAGTCTCTTTACTCGTTTCGTAATACAAGATCCCGTGACCAACACTTAGTCATATTTCTTGCAAGGCTTATTGTGATGTTGTATTACCGAGTGGGCCCTAAGATACCTCTCCGTCACACGGAGTAACAAATCTCAGTCTTGATCCATGGCAACCCAACAGACACTCTCGGAGATACCTGTAGAGCACCTTTATAGTCACTCAGTTACGTTGTGACGTTTGATACACACAAGGTACTCCTCCGGTGTCAGTGAGTTGCATGATCTCATGGTCATAGGAACATATACTTGACATGTAGAAAACAGTAGTAATAAACTGACACGATCATATGCTACGTTTGTAGTTTGGGTCTTGTCCATCACACCATTCTCCTAATGATGTGACCCCGTTATCAAATGACATCACATGTCAATGGATAGGAAACCTTGACCATCTTTAATCAACGAGCTAGTTTAATAGAGACATAGTAGGGACAAAGAGTTGTCTATTTATCCACACATGTAATGTGTTTTTAATGAATACAATTATAACATAAATAATAAACAATTATCATGAATAAAAATATATAATAATAAACACTTTATTTATTGCCTCTAGGGCATATTTCCAACACCTAGGTGCAAAAGGTTCAGCGAGTTTTGTGAGTCGGAGCAAGGTTGTTTTTGCCAAGGTGTCAACGGGGTGCCTCGGCATCGGTGCGCAGGTCGGACTCTGCCGATCGGTTCCTTCAGCGCCGGTAACCTCGACGCATGCTGCCCCATACAAAATCAACCGCGTTCCCGATCCTTCTTTTGTGCTTACCGATCGTAACTTCCTAACTAGTCGATCTTTCCATTGTTTTTGGTGTACTACAGATCCGGTTCTAGTGCCTAGGGAACCGGCCGGGGGTCGTGAGCAGGCGGCAGCGGCGGTGGGTAGCCACCGGGAGGCGCTCTACTCGCTGGCCATCTTCCAGCTCAACGATAGTGGTGGCACCAATGACAACCGTGACTTGTGAACTGACACCGCGTTGTGTGCGCGCGGGGCGTCGCTCGGTCACTGCCTTCGGGACGGCTACGACGTGTGCCGTTCCTTGCTCGATGGGCGGCATCGCCTCATCCAGGCGAACGTGTGGGAGCTCGCCTAGCTGCTTCGCGCAACAAGGCCTCGCGGAGCGCGTCGACAGCAAAGTCACCACGTCGGCCTCGCTGCTTCGCGCAGCCGGCAGCAGGGCCTCGTGGAGGCACTCGTGCTTGCTCAGCGACTTCGGGTGCCATGCCGCGACTTCCGGTGCTGCGTCACGGTCGCCGTGGCCGGCGAGGGGCATGCCGCTAACCCGTTCCTTGTCCAGTGGCTGCTGGGCGCAGAGTGCAGCCCAGCACCTGCGCCAGTGGAGGACGGCGGCGGCGAGGCCGGGGTGCCCCTGCCGGTACGGTGGCGCCCTCACCACCAACCAACAAAGTTTCATAAGGCTTTTCTTTACCTTAACTTTGAGCAGCCGGCCGTGTGTACGAAGCTAGCTCATGGGAGCAGCAAACAAATGAATCTCATAGACTCTGTACCAAGCATCAACTGGATGGACCATGAAGAAGTAGAGACATGTGGTTGTGTTGAGAGTGGGCTAATAATTCAACATATTCCAAAATTGCTGGTGCCCAGTATATGATCCTTGGACACAAGAAAAGTTGATGCTTCCGATTGCACATAATGTAGTTAAACTATTGAAACCAGAAACTTATGCTTCTGATTGCAAATTCGGTATATATATAAAAGGTGTGTCCTGTCTTCATGAATTGGCTCAGATTTTTTGAGTCTGAATTGCGCAGGACAACCAATCTCTTGATTGTATGTATGTTGACTTTCCCACTTTTCTTTTCAGAAGGCTACTTGAATTTTAGTGGAGCCGGCAGGACTCACAAGCATCGTTGTAGCATTCCTGAATCTCCCATACACAGGTAAGAAATATTCTCCCTCTCACGGAGTCATTTTTATGCACTTCCTTTCTACTCCCTCCATCTCATAATATAAGAGCGTTTTTAACATTAGTGTAGTGTAAAAAACGCTCTTATATTATGAGACGAGGGAGTAGTTGGTTGTTGCATTCTTTATAGCTAAGAGACATCGTTTTACTGGGTGTAGCTATCATTACCCTTACTAGAGCAGAGCAACATTTCACAGGAATTTCACCATAAACATCGTACCCACATACACTCAGAATACAACATTCTTGTAGTTGGATTGAGTTTCTGCATGTGTGTGCTATTCCCAGTTGACTATGCACAAATCACTTGACAAGATTTGTTGATTCAGTTTTTAGAAATATTTCACATGCAAGAGAGGTTTTGCTCTGCTCATTGGGCTCTAGATGTGCCAAGTTGTAAACCTATTTGCAAGAATATCGCCAACTTACATTCTGGTATTGACATAGGTTTAGATGAGGATTTTCTTCCAAATATATCAAGTAAAACAGATCTACTAGAGCCATAGATTTTATTCATGGTGATTTGTCTCGAATGATATCTGAATAACAAATGAAAGTAGGTATGTTCGTCCATTCTGAGCGAAGAGTTTGTGTCCTTCAGAGAAGAGTCCGTTCTTCTAATTTAACTTTGTGCTGTGGTTGATCATGGAGAAGTCTGCACCATCATAGAATACTTGTGTTCTGCTATGTGTGTTTAATTCAAACACATGATTTCTTTTAAGCATCATGACTATTACGCACGGTATATTCCTTAAATCGATGTTGACTATGTAATGTGAACATAGAACATGCTATTTGTTATTATGCTTTCGTCACACATATGTGCACAATAAGAAAGTTTAATTGTTATATGGCAGTATATGAATGTTCAATTAAACAACTCTTTGTCCACTTTTTCGAAATAACTATATGCACTAAGAATTCTTTTTTGAGATCACAAGGTCAAGAATTCTTAGTATTTTCCCTTTCGCTTCCATGTTCTCTATCCATATACTTAATTATAGTCAGCGACTACCCATGATGATTATTTACTTAGTAATTATTTCGCCCCCTTTTATTGATAGCAGGGAGCATTGCCCTTACTTTGTATGATAAGTTAGAAGGACTTCAGACAATTTTGTGAGAGCAATGGAAACAACCTTGATCAAGAATTAAACCTTAGTCCTTTTTTATTTTTATACATGAAAGAACCATTGGTAATGCTTATCTTGCTACCATAGTAGTTTATGCAATAGCATCAAACCTAAGAGAAGATGACCGGAACAATTTGTTTATAACACGATTGCAGGCTGCACACGGGCCAGGAACAACGGCCGGCATGCAATCATCATCATGTAATTTCTAGGTGTTCCCCATGTGTTAAAAAATCTCTAGGCTTTCAAGTGGTGCATTTTTAAAATGTATGCTACAGTTGATGCTTATATCCCTGGTTGTATACTACTTATGTACAACCCCTGTCATTTTCTTTCATGTAAAGATTTTTTAACAATGTGAGTGGATGTTGAGTAATCGATATATGATATATCTGTAATAAAAGCAGCAAAATCTGCGACATTTGCAGAATCTACGAAGTTAAAAAGTTTTATTACATATATCGTTTTCAGATTTTTACACTAGTAGAAAACAAGGCTTTCGTCACAACTCGATCTACACATTAGTCCCGGTTGCATTACGAACCGGGACTAATGTGAGCATTAGTCCTGGTTCGAGCGGTTAGGGTGCCGGCCGGGCATCTGTTCCGGTTCAAATGGGACCTTTAGTCCCGGTTGGAGACACCAGCCGGAACTAAAGGGGCCGATACCCTTTAGTCCCGGTTCGTGTCTCCAACTGGAACTAAAGGTGGGGTTGGGGCTTTAGTCCCGGTTGGTGTTTCCAACTGGTACTAAAGGCAAGACCTTTAGTCCTGGTTGGAGATACAAACCGGGACTAAAGGGTTTTGAATTGCTTATATCTTTTAGGATATTTGATGTTTTTGAGTGATTCTTTTTGCATTAGATTCAAAATTTTGTCTAGTTTGTGTTTGTGCATTAGTTTTCAAATATGAATGGTTTAAATTTTAATTTGTTTAAATTTCCTTCAAACCCTAGATTGTGAATAACTTGAGTTTTAAAATGGTTTTTAATTTAATTTTTTTGCTCGTAGACACATGTTAGATGATGCATGTTGAACGCATAAAAAGTCTGGAGTTGAAATAAGTTTAAAAAATGAAATGCCTTTGTAACAGATGAGTTTTCGTTCGAAACCCACATACTTCAAAAAAGATTGTCTAGTTTGTACACAAAGTGTATCCAGCTTTTGTCGTAACCATCTTAACTTTTTAGCACATGCTATGTGGGTGAAATGATGATACCATGCCAAGTTTCAATATTTTCAGTGTTCATTTGCAGTGTTTTTCAATTTCGGGGTCATTTAACTAAAAAAATCAACAAATGCATGAAAAAAAGCAAATGCAGTGAGAAAGGGTTGAAAATTGATGATGTGGCTTTGAATGGTGCATGTTCAACGCACAAAAAGCGTGGAGTTTAAATAAGTTAAAAAAATGAAATGCCTTTATAACAGATGAGTTTTCGTTTGAAACCCAGATACTTCGAAAGATCTTGTCCAGTTTGTACACCAAGTGCATCCAGCTTTTGCCCTAACCATCTCACCTTTTTAGCACATGGGTGAAATGATGATACAATGACAAGTTTCAACCTTTTCAGTATTCATTTGTACTGTTTTTCAATTTCGGGGTCATTTAACTCATAAAAATCAATAAATGCATGAAAAATAGGGAATGAAGTGGGAAAAGGTTGAAAATTGATGATGTCGCTTTGAATAGTGCATGTTGAATGCACCAAAAGTCTGGAGTTTAAATAAGTTAAAAAATGAAATGCCTTTCTAACAGATGAGTTTTCGTTCGAAACACTGATACTTCAAAAGAGATTGTCTAGTTTGTAGACGAAGTGCATCTAGTTTTTAACGTAACCCTCTCAACTTCTTAGCACATGCTATGTGGGTGAAATGATGATACCATGTCAAGTTTCAACCTTTCCAGAGTTCATTTGTAGTGCTTTTAATTTCAGGGTCATTTAGCTAAAAAAAATGCATGAAAAATAGCGAATGAAGTGAGAAATGATTGAAGATCGATGATGTGGCTTTGGATGGTGCATGTTGAATGCACAAAAAGTCTGCAGTTGAAACAAGTTTTAAAAAAGTGTTATGAAAAAATAGAATGGTTATAACTTTTGCATAAGATGTCGAAAAAAGTGTTATAAAAAATTAATTTTATTTAAAAAAAATAAATGATGTCATATTTGGATTCCTCATATTTTTCTGATAATAATGGATATATTATTTTCGAATTTCGATTTACAGATTTAAAGATATTAATTATGCCATGTTAAATGAATAAATGGCAAAACATTAATAAAATAATATTATTACTTATTTTATTTTCATTGAAATTAAATATTATTATTAATCATTTATTGTTGTTTATTTTAATAATTGTTTGGATTTCAAAAAAATTAAATCATGTGACATCAAGACCTAAGGGTTAATAGGATTGATAGCTTACTATTGTTAGGAAAACAATAAGTGCAGACTTGGGAACAAGGGATGATACAACTTGAAAGTTAAGCGTGCTGGGGCTGGAGTAGTGAGAGGATGGGTGACCGGCCGGAAAGTTAGATGATTTGGAATGAGTATTGATTAGAGATTAAAGATTAAATTCTGAAGCAGTGAGGAGGGATGATTAGAGATTAAATTATCAAATAATTCAAAGATTTGAAAATCAGAAAAAAAAATTAAAAACAAATAAAAAAATGATTTTTTTTGATTTTTTCCTTTAGTCCCGGTTGGTGTTATGAACCGAGACTAATGGTGGAGCCTTTAGTCCCGGTTGGTAACACCAATCGGGACTAAAGGTTCTCCAGCCTATGCACAGAGAGCGGCCACGTGGAGGGCCTTTAGTCCCGGTTCGTAACACAACCGGGACTAAGGGGGGGGGGCTTAGTCCCGACCCTTTAGTCCCGATTCCGGAACCGGGACTAAAGGCTCTCTAGAACCGGGACTAAAGACCAGTTTTCTACTAGTGTTAGCACATGAGCTCACACTTTCCTTTTTCGGGAAATCAAAAGAATAAAGTGTTGAGTATATTCAAAAAAGAAGATATGGCATGTAGATACTAGAATGAATCATGTATAAACTTTTGATTTTAAACATTTTCATAAAACTTGAAAACTTGATATAATAATGAGTCCAACATCACTGGAGTCTTGTCAGATTCAGGGAAGAGAAATGTGTTACACATTTTTTTAATAACTTTTGAATATTCTTTGTTGATTCATTATGAGAAATACCCTCACCCAGATTTCAAAGCATGAGTTTCACAACTATGTTTTGTATTAATAGAATTTTGTTCACGGATGCCACCCTTACAACAATTATTTTAGCTGCTTACAACAATTATTTTTGATAGAATAAGAACCCAAATGGTGTCCGTTGGTTATGTCTTGTGTTGATATGTTAATATAGTATTAGATCTTTATTATTTTTTCCATATTAATGGGTTATTAACAATTTAAATATTTGCTTATTAACTAGGATCAAAGACAAATTTCTTTCTAAGGTTGTACGTGCGTTGCACGTGCACGTTTACTAGTTAGATTACTAATCAGATGGCTAACATATCTTGTTGGATTAGCCCTCTCGTCATTTTATAGGGGTAGTAGATTAGATTACTAATCAGACGGCTAACATATCTAGTTGGATTAGCCCTCTCGTCCTTTTATAGGGATAGTAGATAGATAGATTTTTTGTGAGCCGTAGATAGATAGATAGATAATAGTCATCTCTACGTGTATGTACTCTACGAGTTGCATATAAGACCACTGATCCATGACGTGCTATTATATGAAAGTAAATATGACACTCAATGCGACCACTGTTTTTTGTTTAGTTGGTTTGAGTCGTTCCTTGCATGTGAAGATGACTCATTGTGCTTCAAGCCTTCAAGTGGCATCAGCAAGGACAGGTTAGAGTTATTTGTGGGAGTCATTGACCAGTGAATATTGTTTATATTTCTTGAACTGTAACATCGAATATAGCTTTTGGTTTCTAGATTTCCAGAATGTCTATGCACCAGAGTTTCTAGCACCTGACTTGTATTTGAGAAACTTGTGTGGTCCTTCATTTCGTATTTACAACATTTTCAATTTCCAGCATATGGTTATGTTTCAGTGGTCCATGATCCATTTTAGATGGGACTCATTTTATCTTAGGGTTCTCTGGATCATGTTTGACCATTGCATGCCTTGTTTGGAACGTAATTTGAGATTAAACTTCCTTATTTCAGAAAAACGGAAGGATGGAATTGAAATTTGGGGCACCACGGAAAAGCGAGTTACTTGCCCTGGACAAATATAGCGTTAATGGTAAAGATGAATCAATTACAGTAAGAAATGAGTACCCAAGCCCCTTTGTCCCTTGTTTTGATGCTAAGGATTTTGATTTGAAAAAGGCCAAGGAGGTATGATAACTATCCATCTGTGTGATATTCCTCTCCCCTTGTTTTTTTTCCCAGTGCCGACTCTTGACATTCTCCCTTTCAGCTTATGCGAGAAAGGGCTGTTGAGATCGCCAAGTCCGTAGAAAATGACATAATTATCCCAGACCCTGCTCCCGAGGTTTGTGTTACCTTCATTTACATAATTTTATTGATGGGTCATTCCATTATGTTGGTTCTTATTTCGTTAACCCTGTAATATTATATGGTACTTGAGTCTCTACTGAAACAATATGTTTATTGTTGTCATATATGAACCTAGGATAGGAACATGTGGATTCACATGCCTGAACCGTGCTAGCTTCAGATCCTCTTACTTTCTCTTCCCTCACTGGTACCTCATGTTTGGTTATTTCTTTAGCATACACCAACTTGCTTGGGTTACAAGTTCTTGTTCTTTTCATTGTTGTTTTCATACATGCACCTCCATAGATCACAAGATAGTTAATTTTGTTGTGCTTTTAGTTGGATGACGACTGATGCCTTTCACCTTTTTCAATCCTTTTTCAATTGTGACGGATCCATCTAGTGGGTGTATGATACCTTCGTGGACAAATATGACGAATTGGAGCCCATCCTTGTAAACGATAGTGTCCAGTGCTTCCTCCCATTATTCGTGAACTATGCAGGCAAGGGCATGTCATGGGATCTTACCATCACCGCACAAACCTTAACCTTCATTGTCAGTTTCAATGCCCTGCAATGTGCAAAAGTTGTATTGAAGGGCATGGCACCTGAGCTCTATTGGATGCATGCCAATCCCAACTGCATAAACCAATATGGATACTTCGCGCTCCATGAAGCTGCTGAAAGGTTCTCTGTTGACATGATTAAGCTGCTTTTAAGCCATGGTGCATCAGCCAATGTGCACATAGTTGGCAATAATATCATTGAGGATCTACTCCCTCTCCACGTCGCAGTTGAGAATATTTTCCTGCATAAGTATCTGGAGGATAACCTGGAGGACAATCTTTCTCGCAGCCAGAATCCACTGGATTATATCTACAAGCTTATTCATCTGCTGTGTCTACCTGAAATGGTCTGTTTCACTTACCTCCCTATGCGGGTTACTACTTTTGCAGCATGACATAAAGAGTAACTGTGGTCATACCATAGACCCCTGATAGTTGTTATAATTAAATTATTGATACCAAGTACAGGGCCTCCTTTCATCTCAACTTGCCAGAAAGTAAAGTTTTCATCTGTTAATTCATTTTGTCTTACTTCATGTGTTGGTGCATGTTCTTATAGGAAAGGATAAGAAGTCATCAATAAAATATACAAAACTGTTGCTAGTAATTCATTTTATTTTATTTGCCTTGGAAGTGTCCCTAATCCATATTTGCTTTGATAGGATGAAACACAGCGAAACACAACAATACATAGAAATATTATTCAAGATTACTTGCTTGCATATGAATGCTAAATGCACTTAGATTTTTGTTCCTTGTTGTTTTACAGAAGATCTTCTTGGATACAACTAGATTACTTGCAGAAAAAACAAATTATTTACTTCAAGAGCTCTGGAATTACATTGAGGATGGAAAACTTATCCAGTCTGCAGTTCTACTACTGGCTGCTCAAGAGCAGATCCGTCGGGGCAGTTCTCCGAAGATAGATGATAGTAAGAAAAATGGGTTTGACATTATCAAGGACTGTATAGTGAGGCTTTCATATGCCTTGAGATTGGAGAAAGGTTCGCATGGAATGGCACAGGAGCTCCTGGAGGAAAGGAAGACACTTTTTGATTATACATGGCTGCTTGTTGATATAATTTTCCATGTCGGAGAAGATCTTTCTACATTCAAGCGCATTCTAAGGTAAGCATTTTTGGTATATTATGGCTGCGGTGCCTTAGATGCTTTTTACTTTTTTTTAGAAAAGGAGGAAGACCCCCGACCTCTGTATCTTAGCGATGCATGCAACCATTTTATTAATTATTCACCAAAGACCTTACAAAGTAATACATCAGTAAGACCGAAGTCACCGTCTAGGCAACATATGTCGCTACTTCTTTACAGTTGATGAAGGGATGCTGATAGTCTGGGCCTAATACCAAACATACCTCACAACCAAACCTAACAACTAAGACCTGAGGCCCCAACCAAGCCACCTGCCGAGTATGGGGCACCCACTGGTCCGGCGCACACTCAGAGGTCGCCGCCGCCAACTGCCACCAATCTATCTTCAAAACTGCACTAACGTATCCACCTTGCCTGGTCCAGCTGCCACCACGACGCCAGACAGCGTCGCCCTCCTACGCGAGTCCATCATCGCACATCAGATGCCAAATCACCAGGGCGGCACGCCATCGAGATCCATCGCCTTCAATGTGTAGGATGAAACACCGCTCCACCGAAGAAAACATCCACTGGTCCCTCGAGCCCACGTACACCTCCAAGAATGACGCCACCAAGGGGGAGACGACACAAGCGCGTCGCCGTCTTCTGATCTGTCGATCTAGGGTTTCCCCCAAAGGTAGCAGATAGTGGTCTAGAACGTCTCCTCGGCGATGCCTTCAAGAAGGGAATGACGCCGTAGAGTGTCGCCATCGCCAGCCGTGGCATCTAACCAGGAGTAGGTTTTCATCCAGATCTGTTCGGAGAACTCCATCCAGCTTCTTGTGCACGGGTCACCGCCTTCTCTACCGGAGACTAGATCAAAGGATCCAGCCGCCTCCTCTTACCCATCCCAACCAGCAGCTGCTCCAAAACGATACTAGCGACCCTGAAAGAGTTGTCATCGTCCGATTTGGGAGACCCAGATCTAGGGTTTCCCCCGAAACATCTCGATCTTGGTGACACGACCTGCATTGACGATGCCTCGAGAAGGAAACGACGTCGGAGACGCCGCCATCGTCCGCCAAGGCCGCAACCAGCGCGGTTTTCACCGGAAGCCGCATCGCCCAGATGTCGCCGCTGGATGGATCCGCGAGCACTCTCGCCTCGAGGACGAACTGCGCCGACGGCAAGCCGGTAGAGGACCACCGCTCCTCACACCGGCCTCATCTCGCGCCCCGGCCAGCCGAAGCCAAGCCCGGACAGATCTAGCCGAGATGCCAGGATCCACGGCCCCCGCCGCCACATCGCAGCTGATGATCGCCGCCGCACGGCCAGGTAGCCACCCTGGCCGTCGTGCACGACGCTCGCCCAAGGTGCCCCAGTCACGCCCGGTGGTAGCCGCCACATCCTCCTGCCCTAGCGCCTTTGACGCCGGGCGCTGCCGCCACCGCGGCCAAGGCCAGCGGCAATGGCGGCAATCTTCACCGGCCGAGAGGGAAGGGTTGGATGTGCCGGGATTGATTCCCCCCGGCGTCGCCCTGGGGTGGCGGCGCGAGGGGGTCGGGGCAGATGCCTTTTACTTGATATTTGTATTTTTACTCTGTTAGTGGCTTAGTGCTATTGTTTACAAAAATACATGCCCTAATCTTAGCAGCAAAAATGTTAATAATTCTCACCTCAACTGATAATAATGGTACGTTATACTTGCTCCGTCTGGGTTTACTGGGCCTGGGGGCCCAAAATGCTAGGACCAAATATCTGGCGCTCCGCATCCGATTAAAGCACTTGGATGTTTTGCCTCCTGTCATTAACAGCAGCAGTTAATGCAAGAGTTGCTCCTGGACGTACATGCTGCGCATGCATGGGCTGCATGCTCCTGATATTTATGCGATGGATTCCTCTTCTAATTATCCAGCCAGCATATCTGCGCCTTTAATGCAGACTTAATTACGTGGCCTAACAGGAACAGACGGGCCTAAGCTGCTCGCTGGCCTAAAAAGCGTGGACAGTGGTAGTATTTGACAACTTCGTAATAAGTGTTCATTCTGTTTAACAAATTTATACAGAGATGAACTTAGTAAAATCTAAACTTTCTCAAGATAATTGGTTGTTTCACAAAATGCCGAGTCTGGTTGCATCGAGTGGCTATAGCACAGCCAACATATCTTCGTTCTGTTTAGTGGAGTGTCAACTTCACATTAAAAACATCACAAGATTATGCTTCCCCAAAAGTGTTGTGGATTCTCAGTAGAAAAGAGAGCTTAAGAGCCCCATTGTGTTGATAAGCTAGATGCCTTCTTACCTAGTGCTTGTTCCATGGGCTTAGCCCATAGCAGGAGTGCTCATACCTTCTTAGGTTTGCTCCAATAACAGTCCTGATCCTTGAGATATATCAGATATAATCTTGTCTCAGTTGATCTGAGATACGGTTGGATTAGTTATGTGAGTAGATACTATCTATTAGGGGCTAGCTGGGAAGAAAGATTCCGGGGGAAACTCAACCTTCACAAAGAATGCCCTCATCCTCAAGATAGATTAGATATAATCTTGTCCGGTTGATCTTAGATAGGGTTGGATTAGTTATGTGATTAGATGCTATCTATTAGGTGCTAGTGGGGAATAAAGATTCCAGGGGAAACTCAACCTTCACAAAGAATGCCCTAGGTAATTGATAACGCTTATGTACTGATACTAGTTTCAGTATCTGAATTCCAGAGTTGGTATATTCTACCTGAAAGCCAAGTTTCAAGCAATAATAAGATTGAAGCACATTTATATTATGCAGCATGTATGAGGTTTTCTCTGGCGTAATTTGAAGGATGGAACTGTTATATATCGTTGAACCTTGCATTTGATTCTACGCCAATTTTGTTTTCTCCTTTTGCTGCAATGTTTTAGAGTTGTCTTGCTTAAATCAATGAACTTCTCTTGCAGCAATTATCTATCCCCAAATCAGCACTGAACTACTTCCTTTTTCTAACCCTTATCCCAGATTTGTACTTATTGTGCAAATGTTATCATAAAACTGCACATCTTACCAGCTGGACAACTATGAACCACATGTCAATTGTCATGCACATGTGGCTCTGCTGACCTCAGAGTGGTTTACATGTTGGCCTAACGTTGAGCTCATGCTAAAAAATAGGTGTAGTTTCCTGATAATATGTGTGGACGATGCGTAGTTTGTGAATATTTTTTCAAGAAGCGTATTTCATTTTTCTTGACTGATGCTACAGATCGATTTAACATGTTCTCTAATATTTTTCTCACTAAATTATGTTCTTGTTAATTGAAAGAATCTCAAACCAGATGTTACTTAGATTCAGAGAGTTCCCATCCACTTCACATCGGTTTGTTGCTTGTATAGCTGATTCTTGCTCTAATATTTAGCCTGTCATATAATGTAATGAGATACAAACTCCTCCTATCTCTAAAACACTTGGGAAAAGGTGATGGCAGAGATAATGAAACAAGAGAAATTATTGGTGGGGGTAAAGCCGTTGTAATAATTGTTCTAATGAAATGTTCTATGTCAAAAAGTATTAGTAACAACCAGTCTGTTATTAGTTATCAATATACTAATCTACATCAGATCCCCTGTCTGGCTAATTCTTTCCTTTTATCTTCATCATCGAACAGACAAACAAACTGTAAGAACACCTGTTGAGCTTCATCTTCTAAGACATTGCTTGATATTGTTACATTGCGAAGGAGATTGCTATACGAGTTCATGATAGATACAGTATTGATGATTTCTGCATTGAAGTCAACTAAACAAATGCTAGTTCCTTCTCTGGTACCATTTGCATTTTTGTCATGGAAATGCGAATCTTACAATGAATACTTAATGCATGCGTTAATAGTGAAAACATTGGTGACAGAAACATTTGATCTCCATATTAATATTATCTGACATGAGTACAGTGTGAAATGCCAATTTTGTTTGTTCTTAGCTTCACTTGTATCTATTTTCTGGTTTTGTCATTGCCTTGTATTGTTTCTAGCAGTAAAATTGCCCATATCAACATGCGCTTTTGTCATTTCTCTTTGTTTATTTTCTGGACGCATGGCAGATAAATTTACAAAAATGAGCACTTGCATATTTTTATGCTGGCAGCTGTTCGGTAGGACCCCAGCTCCAAAATTCTAGGTGCTGGAGCTGGGGGTATATTAGGGTTTTTGACATGAGCCGTTTTTCTTAACGTTAGACCGAAAACTTATGTTTAAGGTACTTTATTTAGCCTACAAACTTCAGGTCCTGCAAGAAACATGGAGTAGGAGCTCATTAGCTAAACTTCTTTGTGGCCCTAGAGGACAGTTCAATTTAGTTCAACAAGCACTAGGTGTATGCAATTCATGACTAACCTCTTTAAGTTTGTCTGAACTTATTTGGATGATATAGCCTGAAGAAATTGTCACCTTTCTCTTTTGGAAACCCAAACAAACAATTAATGTGATTTCAAATAGTCAAAGTTTTCTTTTCCAAACAGTCCTTTCCACCATCTCGCTGCTTATGATTGGTTATATAACTGCTATGCTGTATACACAGTAGATCTATGTTAGCGATATATTGCCTTATACAACAGCTTGTATGTCATGTAGGCGCCTCATGCGGAGGTCTTTCAACATGTTTCATCTATCCTCAAGGAGTATGGATTTTGCCCTTCTGGAGATTCCATGGACACTCTAATACTGTACTACTCTTTGTATTGCTTCACACAATAATTTTCTCTGTGAACAAACGGTTATTTTGCTGATTATTTTATTTTGTATTCCACGTCAGCCAGCCTTATGACTGCAGAAAGTCAAAAGGAGAGTCATGCAAAGGTGTGTCAGGCTCGAGTGATTCTTTTTACATTTAACAAACTGAGTCCTATTCTCTCCCCTTCTTTCTAAAATGGATAATTGGGCTTGTAGATGCAAACATGGCAGTTACGGAAGCGGCCAATCTGGATGCTGCAGAGGAAAAGGTAAAGATACTCAAATCTGGGGTTGGTCTAGTTTTGGATAGGCCGATGGTGTTCGGGAATGTGTAATGACATTGTGGCAGCAAAAAGAAAAAAAAATCTATTGAAACATCTGCCCTTTCCTTGTTCTATTTTCTGTTTTGTTTTACATCAACTCTGATGAGGAACACTAGATGAAAAATAATAATAGTCATATGTCAGATTTGTGTGGTTACTTCTAGATGCTTTCACACTAGTGTAGTATTCCTTTTCTTACCTACTGTTTTCTAGAGTCCTTTAGTTGTGAGTAGCTATGAGTAAAATGGTGAATTTTAGGTAATGTTTTCTAGAGTGTTCTAGCCATAAGTAGAAGTATGTGAAGGCTTCCCAAAGCCTTATAAATAGAGGTCCTCACCTCTAGTTTGTAACCAGACTATGTACCACTACCTATAATAGAACTTGTTGTTCCTATTTAAGATCTTGGACTAGATCTTGTACTCTAGGAGTTTTGGATTGAACTTCTATTGGCATATCAGCCCTACCTCCGCCTCTAGAGCGATATCTAGCGCAGCATGTTGAAGTAGTTCCTTCGACACTTGTGATGTACACATTGTAGCAGCAAGGTGGAGTTGCTCCTCCACAACATTGTGCTGTTTCAAACTCTTTTTAAAAATATGCAAGGAAGTGCGAATTCCCTAGATTGACAAATCTCATGAACGCTTCCAAATACACAATAGAATCTTTGTTTTTAGGGCGTGTTTTCTTGACTTCTAACTGCACGCATCTTGCCCTAATCTCGAGTCCAGGTCACAACTGTTGGAGATGACAGCCTTTCCCTTACGGCACGACAGCACACTACAGAAACACCGCTAGCCCATTATGCCTTAATACTGAGTTTGGTGCAGCAGCACCAAGCAGCTTTGCCTACACCTTATGGCAGCACGACTGGGCCAGCTTTATAGTAACATATTCAGCCATATTTAGAGAGTGCAAGTATTTGTGTTCTATTGGACTTTGTCTACTGAACCTGGACAGGTTCAAGCTGAGGTACAAAATATCTAAATTCTAGCCAGTGTGTGTTCACACACACGTATACAAACTGAATTTTGCTACTAGAACAACCAAGCAAAAAAAAAGTGATCAAGACTTGTCTTTACAGATGGGAACTCTATTTATCTAGGCAATTGTTCGCATCTGCCGCACTCGACTGCCACCATGATTGGTTTGCCTTCCTCCTTTGAAGCAGAAAGAAATAGCTAGTTTGCCACTGCTTTGAGTTGCCTCCAAATACATAGCACCTATTGCAATGCCATGACATTACACTATGGTTCATCTCTGCCATCCTAATGTGTTTCCCATCAGGTTCTTTACCAAGGAAAGGGGGGGGGGGGTAAATGCAATAAAAAGTAGGCATAATTAGCTTAATAACATAGCTGGACTGTGTAGATTCCAAGTAACATCCACATTGTGACTTCACCAAGGGGGGTAAATGCAATAAAAAGTAGGCATAATTAGCTTAATAACATAGCTGAAATGTGTAGATTCCATGTAACATCCACATTGTGACTTCACCAAGGAGGCTTGTACATTATTGTTGTTTCCAACACCTTAGTGTTCTTGAATGATCTGTTGCATCTTAAATTTATTTGATGCCTGGGAGGAAGATTCTGATAGAAGAAGAGGCAATAACAAAAGCATGTTTCAGGTGCAATGTTTGCCATGCATTGTGCTAGTTCAACAGTTTTTTCTGTTGCTTAAGCATGCTACTTGAGTACTATACTGCAGTAACATCATTCATATCTAATGAAACACCAATGTTGTGTATTGATCACCATAATACATCTCAGGCGAGAGGTGCTGGCTAGAAGTATGATTTTTCTGTTTTTTATGCCTTACCTCTATTGAAATGTGTGACAGGCTGTGATAAAGGAAGTAGGCGGAGGATGGGATCCCACATATACAAAGAGAAGATATTTCCCATATTGGAGATCAGTGTTAGAAGCCCGGTATCCTATGAAGGTGTATCCAGCCTATGCAAGCTCAGATCCTAGGTCTGGTCTTAATCATGGACATCTCCGTGTTTCTCTGAGTAAGAACCTAATGGCCAATGGATCTACTCCAACCCAAAATTATAGACCTACTCCAGTGCCAAGAATCTCACCACTTACAAGCAATAATCAACCCAGAAGGTGCTTTATCACTGCTGCTACTGGTGCATTCAGGCTCTTGAAGGTGCTAAAGTGAAGTAGAAAGGTATGCCAGGAGTTTCGTCACCCTGTCCCAAGTTTTCTGAACATGCCCCACATACACATATGGGAAGAAAGAATTTCTGTCATGAACCTTTAACTAGCAAGATTATTCGTTGATCGTTCCTTAAGGATTGGTGATTTGCTAGGTAGGGTCAGGTATTCTATTGTTGTGTCTTTTTCTCTGCTGTTTTAAGTTTGTAGTCTCCAGGTTTTTCTACTTCAAGGGCTACGCCAAGTTTGGGTATGTTTGCTTGCTTAGCAATGAGCAGCCATGCTGCTAACTACCTCCAATAGGAATTTGCAGCCCTGGGAAATATACAACACATTTGATCCTATGGATTGGATAGTACGTACTAGTGGTTCGGGCGCCACCTCGTGGCACCTCTTGAGGCGTGATGGTGCGGTGCTTGGTTTGCTACCGCCCATTCAGCTGGCTTGTCTGGTCCATCGTGTACATGAGCATTTCTAGGAGGCTTAATAGATACTTCCCCTGTAAAGAAATATAAGAGCGTTTAGATCACTAAATATAAGAGTGTTTAGATCACTAAAGTAGTTCGAAGTAAAGGCTATTCATATCCATCTGTAAGTCACATGCTAGTTGATGTTCATTATAGATTGATATTTGGATTTTGGTTTAACCATGATGTAAATGCCAAAGCTATTGGTATGCTAGTGTACAGATCTAAGCATGGTAGAGAATCAAAGAAAAATTATAAGTTCAGATCAACATGAACTGATTGTAGAGACAATGAGGACCACAAATTACAGCTGGTCCAAAGGTAGTGTAGAAAACATGTTTGTATTTCTAGCACAGCAAAGAAGACATACAGAGATACCACCTGATGGCATGGAAAATGCATTACAGATAACTCTGATTACTGTCACCGCCCTCCACTACCCCCACTGAGCCGATGCTCGCCTTCATCATCGCCTGCTCGAGCAGCTGCTCGTCGGCTCGCCATCGTAGTAATCGACGCAGACCACACCCTTCTTGTGGGCGTCACAGAAGAAGTAGTGGTCATTGACATAACGCAGGCCTTGGCAATGACCTGACGCTACGCTCCGTAGCAAAGTAGGCAAGGAGGATGTCATCAGCGAGAAGACGTTCGTCGAGCCCTTGGAACTGCATCAATCAGGGGAGCAGTGAAGACAAACAAGATTAGATGGAGTTTCTCAATAAGATCTATAAAAATAGAGGACCACTAAGTTTTGGATTAATGTAAAAGAAATAGCAAGGACAGACCTGTGGAAGTGCCAATCTTTCGAGGTTACTCAAAGTTGTCCTCCACAACGGACATGCTGCAATAAAGATGCATGTGAGAAACCAACACCCAAGCATATGAGAGAGAGAGAGAAGATGAACCATATTTCAGCACTAACCCCATGTTGTGGAAATTCTTCTTCAACACATGAGTTTATAGCAGCTCTATTCAATGGTTTAATTGACTGAAGGCTGATCACCTGTTAACAGATATAGTGGATAATATGAAAATACTGATGGATGTAGTTAAAGGAGACTTGTTGAGAAGGACTTAACCTGTTGACATAGCTAATTAATCAATTAACATATTAAACAGGACAAGCATCTGCTAGGGTTAAAGTAAGCAGAACAAAAGCTTCACATTATTTACTTGAATATACTTATAGTACTAGCACGGAGATTTAGTAGTTCTATTTGAGTCATTTTAGCATCTTCTTCATTTTCTTCTGCTCTTTCTTCTAATAAATTATCAAAATCAGAACCATTACTTTCAATGGATTTAACATTGTCATTACTCATTAACGATAATCTCTTGATAAGTTCCATTGATGATTGCAATTGCAAGGGTATTTGTCACATTGTTGTTGTCCAAGTTTGTTCTTGTGAATTTAGTTGCATGCCATTCCTGAGTGTTTAATTACTTCGGCTATTATAAATTGGTCATCAGAACTTATTTGACATTTTAATCTCCTTCCTTTAGCCCCATAAATGCCACTATGGAGCATGTCCACCTTGCAAACTGACATGCATGGAAGAACTTTCTTGTGGCCAGAAGAGTAAAGAAATGTTAAACATTTAATTAATACGCTGAGCGTGTTATTGCAGTAATATACCACGATCTACAGTGTCCTCTGATGTCTAACAATCTGAACACTACCCAGGTGTCATGGCTCTATTCCCCCACCGAACCTTGACTTAACATTCAAATCAATGAAGAAGTAAACGGAAAAGCATATAGAATGTATGCCTGGAACACCATGCCCACGATGCCAAGAAGTACTTTTGGTGCCATGTTTTGGAGAGCATCTACGCCAAGAACCAATAGGTTTTGAACCACATGGCAATCTTTTGGTCAATTTACCCCCCTCCTTCCCTCCCTCTCCTGCACACTTGAGCATGCCACACATGTGCTTGCTTGTACACCTGATTATATGAAGCATACAATTTCATTTTCGTGTTTTTGCAGATACCTTGCTCCAAAAGTAGGCAATTTATTTTGAAAAAGAGAACATGTATCTCTTTATTGATCTATTCAACAAATACAAACTAAATATGGATGATCTTCAACTAAATCATGTTTTATTTGCATTTGTGAAGGAAAAAAGTTTATTTGGCAAGGGAGAGGTAAAATGAGCAGCAACCGAAATTAGAGATGGGCGTACTTTGTAACATTTGCAGCTCCTGATGAGGTTTTAGCTTACAAGAAGCACAATAAGAGTTTACATAAACTATACGCAGAAGAATAACACATACTGCCATACGTGACTCTAATGCCACATTAGTCAAATATAGTACCTTATTAATTTTCACTGGCAAAAGTGGCAAGGATTTAACTTTGACAAAACATGACGCAATGAATTTGAGACATGTACCACTCGTTCCCAACTCCATGAATTAGACATGCAAAAAAGGGCTTTCCAATGGAAATGTTATTGGTGTGTTGCACCATTAGCAATGCATATTTAGGCTAATGAAAAATTAGGAAAATTGAAGCCATGTTTGAAGATGAATTAACATTCTTCTGCCCCTCTTTTTTTTGAAACAAGGCAAAAGATTTATCATTCCATTAATTAAGAAAAGAGTTTTGTTACAAGCGCTGTCTTAGCGGTACAACAAAAGGGACTACTCTCGCGGCATGACATTACTTAAATGCTTGCCCCTGCACAGACCCAAAGCGACACCTCCTCTTGAATAGTCCTGAACACCACCGCCACCGTCGACGCTTTACTTTTGAAAACCTGGACATTTCTTTCCTTCCAAATTTCCCAGACCACAAGCTGAATCAGGGAGGAGCAAGCCTTCTTTTGATGGGCTAGAGAAATCACCCCTTCCAACCATTCTCGGACAGTTTGGAAGCTATTCCAGGCCGCCATGTTGGCATTGAGATCCAGCCAAGCGAACACACCGTTCCAAACTCTCGTAGAGAAGCGACACTTGAAAAGGATGTGGGCTGTTGTTTCCTGCACTTGGTTGCAAAGGGGGCATCGATCACAGTTGGGCCACCCTCGACGTTGCAATCTGTCTGACGTCCAAATTCTGTTCTGGGAGACAATCCAGGAAAAGAATTTGCATTTTGGGGGTGACCAAACCTTCCAAACTAAGTCCTTTAAGTTTGGGCGCATAAGCCCGACAAACTGGGGTTTGTAAGCTGATGATGCACTGTATTGCCCTCCATTCGTGAGCTTCCACAAAATAGTATCTGGAATCCCTATTTGCAAGGTGACATTGGCCAGCTTACCCCAGAGAATGGCGAATTGTTGAATGTGCTCTACTGTCATCCCTTGTTGGGTGTTGATGTTATTAACCCAAGCATTGTCCTCCATCGCCTTGCTAACTGTCGCTCCTTTTTTTTCCAGAAATCTCGAAGATTCTTGGCGCTATGTCCTTGGGCCTTATTCCTTCCAACCACAAGGATTCCCAGAATTTTGCAACTGTGCCATATCCTATTGTGACCTTAGTAGTCGCCGCAAAAATATTGCGGTCATGTTTGTTGCACGACGTCCCCAACCCAAACCAAGCTCGCGAGGGGGTATCCCATTCCATCCATAGCCATCTCAACCGGAGAGCCGATGCGAACTTCTCGAGATTTAAAATTCCCAAGCCTCTGAATTCCTTAGGCCGACATACTTTCTCCCAATTTATCTTGCACTTCCCACCGGTCACTGTGTCTGAGCTAGCCAAAAGATAGGCACGCCGCAAATGATCGATTTTTCTAAGCACCTTTGCCAGGAGGTCAAGTGGCGTAAGATGATAAATGGCCACCACCGTGAGGACCGCCTTGACTCTGCCCCACTTATCAATAGCCAGAGAGCGACCCGTGGGAGATGGTGGCCACCGTGACCTGTAGAGGGACTGACATGGTTATTACCCCTGGGTAGGCCAAAGCTAAGGGGTTCTCCCCCCGTTTCAAGAAAAACCATGCCGCCGGCTGGCTCGCGGCCGACCGGTCAAGGAGCCGGCCGTCTGACCTACTGCTGGCTCTTCCGCTGACCTTCGGACGGACAAGCTCCTATCCCTTCCCTCTGAGTGCAAGTATGGTGACAAGACAAGACTCCCACGACGGACCCCAGCGTGGCCACAGTGACTGCTGACATGCGGGTGCGCATGGCTACAGTCCAACCGGTCGTGCCCCCGACCTTGGCTGACCACGACCAGGCAGGGCAATAGTGCCGGCACGCCTCAACCTACTCCATTACATGCCCCCGCGTGGCTACAGTGCTGCCGGCCATACCGGGGACCTCAGACGGCTGGCGCAAGGCGACACCACTTGAGGCAGCCCGTGCCGCGGCAAGTGGGCGCGGGCCAATCGCGGAGCCGACTGGCGGGCCCTAGGAGGCGATGGGACCGCGCAGCCAGCAGGCCCTACAGGCAATGAGACAGCTTAGTGGGCGGTCCCCCTCGCCAGTCGGAGAGGCTGCCAGCCGGGTCCCCCACCCAATACTTTAGAGATATTGTTAGCCGGGGGGTTGGCCTATAAAACCCCCCGAGCCCCCCATGCATAGACAAGCATACACGCACGAAGGAACACTTCTCCCCACACTCACTCACGTATCAAAGGAAGAGGAGCCGGCTGCTCCTTCTTCCACCTCTAGACAACAGCTCAAGGAGCACCATTGTAACCTCATCCACCAATCAACCTAGACCAAGCAGGACTAGGGGTGTTACCTCCCACGGAGGGCCCCGAACCTGGGTACATCGTGTGTCCACCACCGCTTGTGCCTAATCCTGCTCCCGGAGCCTGTCGGCGTCCTCCGGCCCCAACCACCTTCGATAAGCCTACCCATGGTATCTGCCGTGAGAAAATGACAACAGTTGGCGCCCATCGTGGGGCCGTACGCGGCGCCGGCCAGAGTCACGCTCCTGGCGGGACCCTTCACCACCTCCCTCATCCGCCCCGCTTCCGGGCGAAACTGCATGCTCGTGGGGCTTGCTCCGACAGGCCTTGCAGGCAACGCTGTCGGCCTCTTCGATGAGTGCCTCGGCAGCAACCCCGCGCTCGACGTCGCCATGCTCACCGAGCGCTTCGGCAAGCTGAGTCTCGTCGATGAGCCAGTGGCCGACGAGTACCCTAGCCAGGTACTCAACTGCACCGATCCGCCCTCGTCCGTGGGTGCACTCGCCACGGGCGAGGCCTACGGCTCCCGCGTCCGCATGGGAGTGATGGTCACCGTCTCCTCCACCTCATTTGGCCGAGCGCAAGCCGAGGCCAACGTGGCCGCTGCACGCGCCAGTACCTCTGACCCGCTTGGCGCCGCCCTCCAGGGTCTGAGCACCCCGATCGCTTCGACGACGAATCTGGAGGTCGCCGCAACCGAACTAGAGGCAGCCCGCCGCCTGATTACCCACAAGTATAGGGGATCTATCGTAGTCCTTTCGATAAGTAAGAGTGTCGAACCCAATGAGGAGCAGAAGGAAGTGACAAGCGGTTTCCAATAAGGTATTCTCTGCAAGCACTAAAGTTATTGGTAACAGATAGTTTTGTGATAAGATAATTTGTAACGAGTAACAAGTAACAAGCGTAGCAAAGGTGCAGCAAGGTTGTGACACCCTGGGTTTATGCTACAGTGGTCATTGTAATTAAGCTACAGTAATGGCATGGTCAGCAACTAATTGTTTTGCTAAGTGGAATATGATCAAGATGGAGTTTCAAATTCCAATTCATAATTCCATTCAAATGCTCTATAGTTTCAAGTGACAAATTTAAATCCTCAAACATCAAAGATAAAATGTTGCACACTTGTGAAATATTTCAAAATAAACAATGATAAGGAAAACAACATCACCAAGACTCTGGTGTGGCCCCCATCATTAATAACAGAAGCTAAAAGTATTTCTCGGGGCATTTAAATTTAAATTTAAATGTTCAAACAATTTGAAAAAGGCTCAAACTTGGTGTGTCCATTCTAAATAATGCATCTTATTTTAGGGCCCTGTCGCATATTTTTGCTAAGACAATTTGTGGCTAGAAATAATAGGAAAAGAAATCGGAAAAAGGAAAACAAAAACAGAAAAGAAAGAAAAGGGAAAAGGGCCCGTGGCACTGGGCCCAATCCACGGTGCGGCCCAGGCCCTCTCCCCCCGTCGTTTCCCTCCTCTATAGCGACCAGAGCGGTCGCTAGGGAGGAGCGACCCGCCCATCGCCGTCGGACCACCTCGCCGGCCGTCACTGCAGTGCCACTGGGTGGATAAGACCACCCCGGCCTCCCTCTTGCCCCCCCGAAACCCTAGCCCCCTCCAGATCCCCTTTTCGCGCTCCCCTGTTCATTCCCCCTACGACCGAGCGCAACCATGGCACGGCCGCCGTAGATCTCGCGGCCACAGCCACCCCCAAGCCCCGCTGAGACGCCCGCGAGCTCTGCCACGACCTCGCCGACCTCCTCGACCATGAACCCGAGCTCCAGAGCCCCTGGAGCGCCTCCACGCCATCGTCTTCCTCCTCAGATCGCCGCCGCTCGTCATCGATGTTTCCGGCTACTCTGAGCCCTCCCCGAGCTCGCTTGAACGGCTACGCATCACTGTGAGCCTCCGCTTCCTCCCCTCTCGCTCTCGCCGCCGTTAGCTGCCTCTAGGGCCATCCCTGACGAGCAACCGGAGCCAGCGCCGCGGAGCTCGTCGCCGGGGAGCCTCTGGTGACCAAATGGTCACGGCCGTGTGTCTGTTAGTCTTATCGCGCCGCGTAGAGTCGGCCTAGCCCATCCGCTCGCGCCCTTGCATGCCATAGCGCCATCCCCGTCATGCTCCCGTAGTCGCCGCCGCCTGCCGTCATCGCCGGTGCCGTTTCCGGCCAGGTCCGGCGACGCTACCACCCGGGATCAATGCAGCATGCAAAGCCCGTCCGAACGTGCCCAACCGCATGCGATTTGGCCCCCTATGGCCAAATCCCGAGCCCCTCTCATGCCTCTGCCGTGAATTTTGGTCACCGGCGGCGAGTCGCGGGCCGCCGCCTACGTGGCCAGGTCGGGGCCACCGCCAGGGTCACTGGCAGTAGGGCCCCACAGTCGAGGTTGACCCATTGACCATGGTCAACTGCTGACTGGGCTGGCCCTAGCCACTGACATATGGGGCCCAACACCCCCGTGTCAATGACAGGTGGGTCCCCCCTTGTCAGCTGGCTAATTAGCTAACTAAGTTAATTAAAAATAATTATTTTAGATTAAACAGTCACTGAGATATGGTCCCCACTCCTTAATTAACTCTATTTAGATTAATTTAAAAATCTGAATTAACCCCGAGTCTATGACAAGAGGGCCCCACCTGTCGGTTTGGCCAGTCTGTTGAGACTGTTGACTGGTGATGCAGTGTTGATGTCAGCATGATGTCATAAAGGATTTTCGAATAAATAATAATCTGTTAATTCTATAAATTAATAAAAACTTTAGAAAATCATATCTTTTAAACCGTAACTCGGATGAAAATAATTTATACATGAAAGTTGACCAAAAAAATCCCATGAATCCAATTATGCCATCCATTCATCTGTCACATGACCCTAACTATCTGAACATGCAACTTTTTGCCTGTTTCGGATAGGTGAATAGTGCATGACTTTAATAAAATAATTTCAAATGAATTTCTAAATTAACCATCGCACCTAGATAGGCCGTTAACACCCCTAGCCCTACATATTGCCATATCATGCATCATGTTGCATCCGTGTGGTTTATATTTATTGTTTCTTCCCCCTCTTCTCTTCGGTAGACCCCGAGGCTGACACTGCTGCCGTGATCGACTACACCGCCGACGACCAGCCTTTTGCAACAAGCAGCAAGGCAAGCAACCCCCCTTGAGCATTCTGATATCGCCTATTCCTTTCCCTCTTATTCTTGCATTAGATTTTGCTACTGTATTAGTTAGCTCCTATTCTGATGCATAGCCTGTTTTTGATAAACTGGTACTATACCTGCAATCATAACAACTGTTTAGTATAGGTTGATATAGGAAACCCCAGTGACCCCTTAGTCCCAGTTGCCCCTGCTTCTTCGTCGATGACCCGACGGCTCGAAGACTCGATCAACCGACCGACAAGCCAGGCCCCTCACATCACCGCACGCCCCTTAGTTGAGCGACTCTGCAGTGCTACTATCGACTACCGAGCGTGACACCTCATGAAGTACTCATGATGCTAGTCCTATAGTGCAGCTAGTCAGTCATGGTTATCGAGGGTGATTCCTCCTTCACCATTCCCGAAGATGTCTCTATCGCGCAACCCCTCAAGTGTGGGACCCTCGAGGGTGATTCCTCTAAAGTTCCACCTGGACGGTTACATCGAGCGGGGACCATTGAGGGTGATTCCTCAGTTCCCGCCTTGATGTTTTATACACATAGTTACTCCAACTTGCCCGTGTTTACAAGTGAAAGACGGGTCACCCCCAAGGGTGCCTGCGAGATAAAGATTTGGTGGGATGCGCCGTAAGGCATTCATGAGTATTTGTGAGGTGTGCCAGTAAGGCACCCGAGGGTTATTGGCGAGGTGACAGACTGCCTTATGGTTCACGCTTGCCCCGCATTAATAAAATTCTAATGGGTTGGGTACTTGACCTGAGTTAGGTCTTTGGCCTTAATTACGCACTAACCTTCACGTGGGAGGAGTTATGGGTACTCAGCATCATTGTATTAGCCAAAGCTCTTCGGATGTCAGCAGTGGAGTGGCGCGCGTTGGAATTGTATGGAACGCAGGGACCTTGACGAAAGGCGTGCTAGGACTATTTCTGGCCGCGTGCGCATCGTGCAGGAGTGCAAGGGAAAGTGGGCCACAAACCTGCGTGCTTAGGATTTAGACCGGCGGCTGACCTCTTCGTTGAGCCTAGGTGGGTCGACAACGTTTTGATATCCCGAGGCGGGGCATGACCCAGAGAAGTGTGTCCAACCGGAGGTGATTCAAGCGTGTTGGGGAATATGTTGTGCACCCCTGCAGGGAAGAACTTATCTATTCGAATAGCCGTGTCCACGATAATAGGACGACTTGGAGTTGTACCTTGACCTTATACAACTATAATTGTGACCTTAAATTGAAATGAATTGTGGCTCTGGGAGTGCTTCCTCACCGGGAGTCGAGGAAGAATCTCTGAGCGTGGTTACTTAATAAATTTTTGTTAGAATAATATGACTATATGTGAGTTACCAGTCTACTCTCTTCTAATGCTCCAAGATGTTGAGGATGGTAGTCTCGATAGGACTAGGCATTCTCCCTATTCTTGCTTTCTGCAGTCAGCTCAGATATAACCCCACCCCTTGATAATGATCCATACTTAGCATAGTTCTGATGTCAGTCTTGCGAGTACTTTAGATGAGTAATCAACGCTACTTTGCTTTCTCTTTCCCCCTCGATGCGATTGTACGTTCAGACGTTGGAGCCCAGGAGATGGAGTTCGTCGGAGACGACTACTACACCACCGCTGGAACCTACTACTACGTGGAGAGTGTTGACGGTCAGGAGTAGTTAGGAGGTTCCTAGGTAGGAGGCCTCGCCTCTTTCGATTCACTGCTTATGTTTGTGCTAGCCTTCTTAAGGCAGACTTGTCTAACTTATGTCTGTACTCAGATATTATATGTTTCCACTGACTCGTGTTTGTCGAGCTTTGTATTCGAGCCCACGAGGCCCCTGACTTGTAATATGAAGTTGTATGACTTTAATTTGTGTCTAGAGTTGTGTTGTGATATTGACTAGTGAGTCCCTGATCTTGATCGTATGCATTGTTGGGGAACGTTGCATGGGAAACAAAAAATTTCCTACACATACGCAAGATCTATCCACGGTGATGAGCATCTACGAGAGGGAGAGTGGATCTACATACCCTTGTAGACCGCTAAGAGGGAAGCGTTAAGAAACGCGGTTGGTGTAGTCAAACGTCTTCGCGATCCAAATCGCCGAGCGTCCCCCGATCTCATCACAATCCGTCCCGCGATCCAATCACGATCCGTCTCGCGAACTCATCACGATCCATCCCACGATCTCATCACAATCTGTCTCGCGATCTTGATCATGGTCCTTCCGATCTAGCGCCGAACGAATGGCACCTCCACGGTTAGCACACATACAGCTCGATGATGATCTCCGCCTTCTTGATCCAGTATGTCGGGACCCCGATCCTAAGTCATATGAATCCAGACTGTAACATATCACATCACTTTGCCGCCTCACGCATGGTAAGCTCCACGGCTGCAGCCTTACCTTAGTCGGGACCATTTGCGTCTTTTGGCACACGTATGTGAACATGTCGCTGGCAATCAAACGACAGAGAACCCGGGCCGACATGACTAGTCATAGAACCCAAGTGGTACATCCGTACGAAAATAGGCATACGTCACCCAGCAATGCAGGTGTCGATCTCAAGCGTGTGTAGACAAGTCATAGCAAGCTACAAGGACTCCATTACGCCGTGTGACATGAATGCCAACACCGCACGTAGACGAGTCGTAGCAGGCTACAGGGACTCCATTACACCGCGAGTCATTTCCCTGAAAGGACAGACACAACAGTAAACAAGGATACATGCCGGTCAACCAATGTGTCCGGAGCAGTAGCAAGCTACCAGGGCTCGATGGAAGCACAAAGGGGCAGTTTCCCGTAAAGAGTACTGCTAAAAGCACATGACTAGGTGTTAGATCCCATACATACCGTTGCATGTCACACGTACGCATGACATGCTCGATATACATAGATACAACTATGGCATCACAACATAACCATACATTAACACAACTTTTATTTAAGAGACTCAAAAGAGTCTTGCATAATATGTTCTTACAGGTAGGGGTCACATGACCCAACACTCAAGTCATACAAACATGTTCATACAAGCCAGCGGAAACTTATAGCTGTCTGGGTACAGACAGTGAAACATAAAAGGGGCACACAGCCTCACTAAACACAGCCCACCACACGGGCAAAGATCGTAGCTGGGACACCAGCTACTAGGCGTCATCAACGTCTAGAAAGAAACCACCTGAGGGTTCCTGGGTTTCGTGTGCAACATTAATTAAGCAAACATGAGTACAAATGTACCCAACAAGTCTTTAAAACAGACCTAGTCTATTTATTCTCATGTATCATCATGGGGAGGTGGTGGAGTTTTTGCACCAAGCCAGCTTTGACTCATGGCTAACCTACACTACTCAATTTTAACTATTCGTTAACATTTTAGTTATCGCACGTGAGTCCACTAACTACGCAACAATACACCACCATGGATTCACTTCCGTCTCCTACGAGAGTGCCATCCATGGTACTCACACTTGTCTTGATATTTTATGAGTACCCATTTGATTATCTATGAATAGTATAAGATCTCCAAGTAGTCCATATCCGAGGACGCGGCTATTCGAATAGTTTCATACCCTATAGGGGTGTACTTCTTCACACACGCTCTCGCCACTTATCACTGTGTGCTCATAAAATCATGCACCTTGGCAACCTTCAAGCAGAAGCCCAGCGAGGGAATCGGCCATGACCGTCAATCACATAAGACCTCTAGTCCAGGCTATCGCCTATTTGAGATTGAAACCGCACGGAAGTCCGACCAAAGTTTCCACTACGGCCCCAAATGATGTGCGCAGGGTTCCCAAGACCACCATTCGGGTGACCCTTGGTACACCGTGCCACTGCCTACCGCGTCGTAACCCACCCCTAGGGTCAGCGTTACGCATGGCCTCCATCATGCTATAAACACCAGAAACTACTTGCAATACCTGTACCGAGGACTAAGCGAATGATAAGTCGAGCGGGGTCATATTTCAGGGCCCAGCATGTGGTAGTAGCTAGTCTTGGATCACAAACACGAAACTCAGTTCCTATGAACGGTCCCAATGAGACAACCCGCTATATACTCCTACATAGCCTCTCATCGCTACCTTTTACCAAATAGAGTTCATCTTGATCATATCACATTAGGGCAACATTGTTTCACTCGAGTTCATCATCCAGATGAAACAGACCCGACAAAACTCTAAGCATAGCAGACAAGGTAAGCTAAGCACATCATGGCACAAGCATCTACCAGGTATGCTAGGTTGCAAGGTTTAACTATTTACTATGACAAGGTCAGGTCATGCAGAATAATAGGTTCATCTACCGTGTATGACTGATATGTGAACAATGTCCTAATGCATTAAACAAGAGCAGGAGCGAAAGAGTGGGATAATATCGGAATAATCTAAGGGGTTGCTTGCCTTGCTGAGAAGCAGAGGGGTTCTCTCCTTCGTCGGGATACTTAGGGGTATCCTTCGAAGTAGGGCCTACCGCAATGCAGATAAACAATACTCAATACACGCAAGTTCAACAATATGATGCATGATCATGGCATGGTAGCATGTATGGATGAGCTAATGCAGCTAGTGTTCAAGTTAATTTGAAATGAGTTTGAATATAGGTTCAAAGTTGTTCTTCATTTCAAATTCCATATATTAACCTATTAGTAAATGTTAATGTTTACCTACATTTGCTCTAACATGCATGATAATAGCACCATTGGGTTCATTGGATTTTTCTGATCAATTTTCATATATAAATTATTTTCATCTGATTTACAGATTAATTTATATGAATTTTCAAAGTTTTAAACAATTTCTGGAATTATGTTTAACTGGAAAATGAGATACGACATCAGCCTGACATCATCATGACATCAGCTGGTCGGCTGACCAGGCTAGAGTCAAACCTGACATGTGGGGACCACCTGTCAGTGACTCAATCACTTAACTAAGGAATTAAAACTATTCCTAATTAATTAATATCACTAGGCCCACTGGTCAGTGTCTAATTAGATTAATTAAATTATTAAAATTAAACTTAATCAGGTTTAATTAACAGGGGCCCGACCCCACTTGCCAGTGGCCCAGGGGTCAAACCCCTGTGGTCAACTCCGGCGAGACCCACCGGCGTTGAGCCGCCGGTGGCTCTAGAAGCGGCGGAGGGGTCGGAATCTCTCCTCCGGCGACCAAAAGGACGGCGGAGGGCACCAGACGGACCTACGCTCACTCGCGCGTTCATTGCGACACCTCCCAGGGGCTGAGATGGTCGGGATCGACGCCGGTGACGAGCTTGGCGGCTGCCGGAGCTCGGGCGAGCACGGGCTCGTTGAACCAAGGCGCAAAACGACCTCTACTTGGCACCTACGGCATCTACACAGCCTCACAAACACGACGGTGGCCCCTGATGGACCAGCTGGTCACCGGAACATGGCCGGCGTCGAGCTCGAGCGGCAGGGCACTTCGGACCTCGATGAAATCCGGCACTAGAGCATGAAAACAAAGGGGGAAAAGATCCAGGGGCTCATGGCGGTTGCAGAGACGTCGAGAGCGGGCTCGGGGAAGGTCTGCAACAGCGACGGGCTTCACTTCCTCGCCGGTGGCCGAAGATTGAAGACGACGGTGATGCGGCGATGGAGAGCTCTCGATGACGCACGGCTCGGCGAGAAGGAAGAGGGGACCTAGGCAGAGCTTTTGGCGGCCTTAGAAGGGCACGGGGGCAGCTAGAACGACAGCGCTACGGCGGCGAGCAGCTCGTCCATGGCAGAGCAGAGGAGGAGAGAAAGAGAGATGGGCGAGAGCAAGCGAGAGAGAGAGAGCACGATGGGGACGGCTCTCTGAGCTTATCCCCGTCGTGCTGGCGAGGGGGAAGCAGGCAGGCAGCTACCAGCTTGGAGGCACGGCAGCGCGCGCATGCCGGCCACACGCCCGTCCTCCTGTCCGCCAAGAGGACGACGACCTCCCTGGGCCAGGTAGGCCGGACTGGCCTGTTCTTCTTCTTCTTTTCTTTTATATTTCTCTATGTTTTCTATTTCTGACATTTGTTTTAATTCTTTTTCAGGTACAAATGCTTTTACAAAATATCCCAAATATTTTATATTTTCAAGTTTGAATATTTCAAACTTTTCTGAAAAGTTTCAGAATATTTGGAGAACTTAAATAATGATAATGCTTTATTTGATATTTTCAGGAGCTTTATCAATTATTTTTGAATTACATTAAAGATTCAAATATTTAAAATGGCCCCTGTTATAATCATGTCTAAGATTATCAGATAGGGGGAACATTTCTAAAGGGCATTTTGGATTTGTTGAATTTTCACCAACTTTGAATAGTTTTAATTCAATGTGAGCTTGGGGTTTCTTTAAGTCCCCATTTCATGTTGATGCAAAATTGAAACATGATGCAACACACATGCTTATCCTATGACATCTAACTAGGGTTGTGACACAGCAAGAGGGAGCGGGGAGGTAGAAGAGTTCTCCGGCAGGGCGACAACGTTGCGGCGATGGTGGTGGATCAATTATGGCAGGGCTTCGCCTAAGCATTGTAGAAAACCGATATAGAGGAGAAACTATGCACTAGAGGGTAGGGTTGCATGTGGCAGAAAAAAACGTGCAAAAACCCTAAAAACTCTAATATATATAAGAGGAAGAGAGGAGGAGGCTTGGCCAAAGGGCTAGCCCTAGGAGGCTTCGGCCGAACCAAGGAGGAGAGGAGGAATCCTCCTCCAATCCTAGTAGGACTAGGACTCCTTCCTTTTTTGCCTTTTCCCACCTTTTCTCTTTGGGATTTTCTTTCCCAGCCGCATGGGCCTTGTGTGGGACTTCCACAAGCCCACAAAGGGCTGGTATTCACTCTCCCACAGCCCATGTAGCCTCTTGGGTCGAAATAACCCTCCCGATGGTCTCCCGGTACACTACCAGCACTCCCGGTACACTACCGATGAGCCCGAAACTTTTCCGGCGACCAAAACAGGACTTCCTATATATCAATCTTTACCTCCAGACCATTCCGGAGCTCCTCGTGACGTCAGGGATCTCATCCGGGACTCCAAACAACCTTCGGTCACCACCATGCATAACTCTATACTACCGAAACGTCATCGAACCTTAAGTGTGGAGACCCTTCGGGTTCGAGAACTATGTAGACATGACTGAGACACATCTACGGTCAATAACCAAAACCTGGATGCCCATATTGGTTCCTACGTATTCTACGAAGATCTTTATCGGTCGAACCTCTATGTCAATGATTCAGTTAATCCCGTATGATGTTCCCTTTGTTCTTCGGTATATTACTTGCCCGAGATTCGATCGGCCGTATCTCCAAAACTAGTTCAACCTCATTACCTACAAGTCTATTTACTCGTTCCATAATACAAGATCCTGTGACTAACACTTAGTCACATTGCTTGCAAGGCTTATTGTGATGTTGTATTACCGAGTGGGCCCTGAGATACCTCTCCGTCACACGGAGTAACAAATCCCATTCTTGATCCATGCCAATCCAACAGACACCCTCGGAGATACCTATAGAGCACCTTTATAGTCACCCAGTTACGTTGTGACGTTTGATACACACAAGGCACTCCTCCGGTGTCCGTGAATTGCATGATCTCATGGTTATAGGAACATATACTTGACCTGCAGAAAACAGTAACCATAAACTGACACGATCATATGCTCCGTTTGTAGTTTGGGTCTTGTCCATCACATCATTATCCTAATGACGTGATCCCATTATCAAATGACATCTCATGTCCATGACTAGGAAACCATAACCATCTTTGATCAACGAGCTAGTCTATTAGAGGCATACTAGGGACATGGTGTTGTCTATGTATCCACACATGTATCTGAGTTTCCGATCAATACAATTATAGCATGGATAATAAACGATTATCACGAACAAGGAAATATGATAATAACCAAATTGTTATTGCCTCTAGGGCATATTTCCAACAGTCTCCCACTTGCACTAGAGTCAATAATCTAGTTCACATCACCATGTGATTCGCATTGTTATGAATCTAACACCCAATGAGTTCTGGGCTCAATCATGCTATGCATGTGAGAGAGGTATTTTAGTCAACGGTTTGCGACATTCTACTTGTCTTACTGTAGACACTGCTACCACACTCTACTTGGAGCTATTTCAAATGGCTACTCCACTATACGTATCTTGATTGCTACTAAGAGTCATCCGGATTGGTGTTAATGCTTGCATCGACGTAACTCTTTATGAAGAATTCTTTACCACCTTCATAATCGAGAAATATTTCCTCAGTCCTCTAGTTACTAAGGATAATCTTGACCGCTGTCCAGTGATCCACTCCTGGATCACACTTGTACCCCTTGATAGACTCATGGCAAGGCACACAAAGGTGCGGTACACAACATGGCATACTGTATAGAGCCTATGGTTAAAACACAGGGGACGACCTTCGTCCTTTCTCTTTCTTCTGTCGTGGTCGAGCTTTGAGTCTCACTCAACTTCACACCTAACAAATCACGCAAGAACTCCTTCTTTGACTGATCCATTTTGAACTCTTTCAAAAACTTGTCTAGGTATGTACTCATTGAAAGTCTCATCAAACATCTTGATCTATCTCTATAGATCTTGATGCCCAACAATTAGGTAGCTTTATCTAGGTCTTCCTTTGAAAAACTCTTTTAAAACAACCCTTTATGCTTTCCAGAAATCTACATCAGTTCCGATCAACAATATGTCATCCACATATGCTTATTAGAAATTCTATAGTGCTCCCACTCACTTTATTGTAAATACAAGTTTCTCATAAACTTTGTATAGACTCAAAAACTTTGATCACCTCATCAAAGCGTATATTCCAACTCCGAGATGCTTGCTCCAGCCCATAGAAGGATTGTTGGAGCTTGCACACCTTTTAGCATCCTTAGGACTGACAAAACCTTCTGGTTGTATCACATACAACATTTCCTCAAGTAAACCGTTACGGAAACGATGTTTTGACATCCATCGCCAGATTTCATAATTGAAAAATGCAGCAATTGCTAACATATTCCAACAGACTTTAGCATCGCTACGAGTGAGAAAGTCTCATCGCAGTCAACTCCTTGAACTTGTCGGAAACTTCTTTGCGACAAGTCAAGCTTTATAAATGGTGACATTTACCATCAATGTCTATCTTCATTTTAAATGTCCATTTGTATTCGACAATCTATCGTCGAACGAGCAGGTCTACCAAAGTCTATACTTGGTTTTCATACATGGATCCTTTCTCGGATTTCATGGCCTCTAACCATTTGTCGGAATCCAGGCCCAACATCGCTTCTCCATAGCTTGTAGTTTCATCATTGTCCAACAACATGACCTCCAAGACAGGGTTGTCGTACCACTCAGGAGCAGTGCGCGTCCTTGTCGACCTACGAGGTTCGATATTAACTTGATCCGAAGCTTCATGATCATCATCAATAACTTCCTCTTCAACTAACGTAGGCTCCACAGAAACAACTTTATGTGTTGCGCTACTCTCTGGTTGAAACAAAGGTTCAACAACCTCATCAAGTTCTATCTTCCTCCCACGCAATTCTTTCGAGACAAACTCTTTCTCGAGAAAGGACCTGCTTTTTGCAACAAACACTTTGCACTCGGATCTGATATAGAAGGTATACCCAACTATTCTTAGGGTATTCCATGAAGATGCATTTGTCCGCTTTGGGTTCGAGCTCATTAGGTGAAAACCTTTTTCACATAAGCGTCGCAGCCCCAAACATTAAGAAATGATAGCTTAGGTTTCTATCAAACCATAATTCATATGGTGTCATCTCAACGGATTTAGATGGTGACCTATTTAAAGTGAATGTAGTTATCTCTAATGCATAACCCCAAAACGAAAGTGGCAAAACGATAACAGACATCATAGTAAGCACCATATCCAATGTAGCACGACTATGACGTACAGACACACCATCACACTATGGTGTTCCAGGTGGCAGGAGTTGTGAAACAACTTTCATATTGTCTTAAGTTGCATACCAAACTCGTAACTCAGATATTCACCTCAACGATCATATCGTAGACATTTTATCTTCTCGTCACGATGATCTCAAACTTCACTCTGATTCTGCTTGAACTTTTCAAACACTTCAGACTTGTGTTTCATTAAGTAAATATACACTATATATACTCAAATCATCAGTGAAGGTAAGAAAATAACGATATCCACCGCACACTACAACACTCATTGGACCGTATACATCAATATGTATCATTTCCAATAAGTTACTAGCCCGCTCCATCATACTGAAAACGGGGTCTGTAGCCATCTTGCCCAAGAGGCATGGTCCACATGTCTCAACCGATTCGAAATCGAATGAGTCCAAAGATCCATCAGCATGGAGTTTCTTCATGCGATTTGCACCAATATGACATTTAGCGGCGGTGCCACAAGTATGTGGTACTATCATTATTAACTTTGTATCTTTTGGCATCTATGTTATGAACATGTGTACTACTACGATCAAGATTCAACAAACCATTCTCACTGGGTGCATGACCATTGAAGGTATTATTCATGTGAACAGAATAACCATTATTCTCTAACTTAGATGAATAACCGTGTTGCAATAAACACGACCCAATCATATTCATCCTTAACGCAAACACCAAATAACATTTATTTAGGTTTGTCACTAATCCCGAAGGTAGAGAGAGCGTGCGATGTTGATCACATCAACCTTGGAAACATTTCCAATATACATCGTCACCTCACACTTAGCTAGTCTCCGTTTATTCCATAGCTTTTATTTCGAGTTACAAACATTTAGCAACCGAACCGGTATCCTATACCCAGGTGCTACTAGGAGTACTAGCAAGGTACACATCAATAACGCGTATATCAAAATATACTTCTGTCGATGTTGCCAGCCTTCTTATCTACCAAGTATCTAGGGTTGTTCCCCTTCAGTGACCGGTCTCCTCATAATAGAAGCACTTAGTCTCGGGTTTGAGTTCAACTTTGGGTTGCTTCACTAGAGCAGCATCTGACTTGCCATCCATGAAGTTTCCCTCCTTGCCCTTGCCCTTCTCGAAACTAGTGGTTTTACTAACCATCAATACTTGATGCTCCTTCTTGATTTCTACCTTCGCGGTGTCAAACATAACGAACAGCTCAGGGATCATCATTTCCATCCCTGGCATAATTGTAGTTTATCACGAAGTTCTAATAGCTTAGTGATAGTGACTCAGAGAACTATATCAATCACTATCTTATCTGGAAGATCAACTCCCACTCGATTCAAGCGACTGTAGCACCCATACAATCTAAGCACATGCTCAACGATTGAGCTATTCTCCTTCATCTTGTAGGCAAAGAATCTTGTTGGAGATCTCATATCTCACAACACGGGCACGAGCCTGAGATCCCAATTTCAGCTCTTAGAACATCTCATATGTTCCATGACGTTCAAAACATTTTTGGAGCCTTAATTCTAAGCCGTAAAGCATGACGCACTAAACTATCAAGTAGTCATCGGAACGTGCCTATCAGATGTTTACAACATCTATAGACGATGCTAGAGGGGGTGGCGCACCGAGCGGTGCATTAAGGACATAATCCTTCTGTGTAGCAATGAGGACAATCCTTAGATCATGGACCCAGTCCGCAATATTGCTACCATCATCTTTCAACTCTATTTCTCTAGGAACATATAAAAATCGAGGGAGCTACAGCGTGAGCTACAACATAATTTGCAAGGACACTACTGACTATGTTCATGTTAACGAGTTCAATTAATCATATTACTTAAGAACTCCCACTCAAATTGACATACCTCCGGTCATTCGAGTGACACATGATCCAAATTCACCAACTCAAGTCCGATCATCACGTGAGTTGAGGTGGTTTCAATGGTGAACATCATCATGTTGATCATATCTACTATATGACTCATGTTTGACCTTTCGGTCTCTTGTGTTCCGTGGCCATGTCTGTACATGCTAGGCTCGTCAAGTTTAACCCGAGTGTTCTGCATGTGCAGCACTGGCTTGCACCCGTAGTATGTGAATGTAGAGTCTGTCACACCCGATCATCACGTGGTGTCTCGACACGACGAACTTTCGCAACGGTGCACACTCGGGGAGAACACAATTCATCTTGAAATTTAAGTGAGGGATCACCTTATAATGCTACCGTCGTCCTAAGAAAAACAAGGTGCATAAAAGGATTAACATCACATGGAAATCATAAGTGACATGATATGGCCATGAACATGTTCTTTTGATCTCTATCTTGATAGCACTGGCATGATCTCCATCGTCACCGTCACGACACTATGATCTCCATCATCTTGATCTCCATCAACGTGTCGCCATCGGGGTTGTCGCGCCCACCATGCTTCTACTACTATTGCTACCATTTAGCGATAAAGTAAAGCATTAGATAGCGCTTTAAGATTGACACGCAGGTCATACAATAATTAAAGACAACCCTATGGCTCCTATCGGTTGCCGTACTCATCGACATTCAAGTCGTGATATTCTATACAACACATGATCATCTCATACATCACATATATCTCATCATGTAATTGGCCATATCACATCACAACATACCCTACAAAAACAAGTTAGATGTCCTCTAATTGTTGTTGCATCTTTTATGTGGCTGCTACGGGTATCTAGCAAGAACAATTCTCAGCTACGCAAAAACCACAACGGTGATACATAAATTGCTTTTCAACCTTCTCAAGGACCGTCTTTGTCGAATTCGATCCAACTAAAGTAGGAGAAACGGGCACCCGCCAGCCATCTTTTTGCAACAAGTTGTAGTTGAGGGAACCGGTCTCTCGTAAGCGTACGAGTAATGTTGGTCCGGGCCGCTTCATCCCACAATACCACTGAACCAAATGACGACCAAGGGAGGAAGCAATCTAAGCATCAACACCCACAAACTCTTTGTGTTCTACTCGAGATCTCATCTACACATAGACCTAGCTCATGATGCCACTATTGGGGAACATTGCATGGGAAATAAATTTTTTCCTACGCACATGCAAGATCTATCAATGGTGATGAGCATCTATGAGAGGGAGAGTGGATCTACATACCCTTGTAGATTGCTAAGCAGGAAGCGTTAAGAAGCGCGGTTGGTGTAGTCGAACATCTTGGCAATCCAAATCGCCGAGCGTCCCCTGATCTCATCACGATCCGTCCTGCGATCCAATCACGATCCATCCCGCGAACTCATCACGATCTGTCCCGCGATCTCATCACGATGCGTCTCGCGATCTTGATCACGGTCCTTCCGATCTAGCGCCGAACGAACGACACCTCCGCGTCCAGCACACGTACAGCTCGATGACGATCTCCGCCTTCTTGATCCAGCAAGAGGGAGTGGAGAGGTAGAAGAGATCTCTGGCAGTGCGATGGCGTTGCGGCGATGGTGGTGGAGCAATTCCGGCAGGGCTTCGCCTGAGCACTACAGAAAACCGATCTAGAGGAGAAACTATGCACTAGAGAGTAGGGTTGCACGTGGCAGAAAAAAACGTGCAAAAACCCTAAAACCTGTAATATATATAAGAGGAAGAGAGGAGGAGGCTTGGCCAAAGGGCCAGCCCTAGGAGGCTTCATCCGAACCAAGGAGGAGAGGAGGAATCCTCCTCCAATCCTTGTAGGACTAGGACTCCTTCCTTTTTTGCCTTTTTTGCTATTTTTCCACCTTTTCTCTTTGGGCTTTTCTTTCCCAGCTGCATGCGACTTGTGTGGGACTTCCACCAGCCCACAAAGGGCTTGTATTCACTCTCCCACAACCCATGTGGCCTCTTGGGTCGAAATACCCCTCCCGATGGTCTGTCGGTACACTACCGGCACTCCCGGTACACTATCGATGAGCTCGAAACTTTTCCGGCGACCAAAACAGGACTTCCTATATATCAATATTTACCTCTGGACCATTCCGTAGCTGCTCGTGACGTCCAGGATCTCATCCGGGACTCTGAACAACCTTCGGTCACCATCATACATAACTCTATACTACCGAAACATCACCGAACGTGTGCAGACCTTGCGTGTTCGAGAACTATGTAGACCTTTCATGTTTGAGAACTATGTAGACATCACTGAGACACCTCTACGGTCAATAACTAATAGTGGGACCTAGATGCTCATATTGGTTCCTACATATTCTATGAAGATCTTTATTGGTCAAACGTCTATGTCAAGGATTCAGTTAATCCCGTTGATGTTCCCTTTGTTCTTCGGTATGTTACTTGCTCGAGATTTGATCGTCGGTATCTCCATACCTAGTTCAACCTCGTTACTGGCAAGTCTCTTTACTCATTCCATAATACAAGATCCCGTGACTAATACTTAGTCACATTGCTTTCAAGGCTTATTGTGATGTTGTATTACCGAGTGGGCCTTGAGATACCTCTCCGTCACACAGTGTAACAAATCCCAGTCTTGATCCATGCCAATCCAACAACACCCTCAAAGATACCTGTAGAGCACCTTTATAGTCACCCAGTTACGTTGTGACATTTGATACACACAGAGCACTCCTCTGGTGTCCGTGAATTGCATGATCTCATGGTCATAGGAACATATACTTGACATGCAGAAAATAGTAGCAATAAACTGACATGATCATATGCTATGTTTGTAGTTTGGGTCTTGTCCATCACATCATTATCCTAATGATGTGATCCCGTTATCAAATGACATCTCGTGTCCATGACTAGGAAACCATAGCCATCTTTGATCAACGAGCTAGTCTATTAGAGGCATACTAGGGACATGGTGTTGTCTATGTATCCACACATGTATATGAGTTTCCGATCAATACAATTATAGCATGGATAATAAACGATTATCATGAACAAGGAAATATGATAATAACCAATTTATTATTGCCTATAGGGCATATTTCCAATATGCATTGCATGTATGATTAGCGTACGATCAAAATTGGGGGCGTCACAAAGGTAGCCCAATCCTTTTTGTAGCAAATGACAGGCTGGAACGAACTCTTATATAAAGCAAAGCGCTCCCGAGGACACATGGTATTGTCCGTTAAGCTAGTTTTCATCATGATCATTTGATTCGCGTTCGTTACTTTGATAAATAGATATGTGGGTGGACCGGTGCTTGGGTGCTGCCCTTACTTGGACAAACCTCCCACTTATGATTAACCCCTCTCGCAAGAATCCGCAACTACGAAAGAAGAATTAAGGTAAACCTAAACATAGCATGAAACATATGGATCCAAATCAGCCCCTTACGAAGCAACACATAAACTAGGTTTAAGATTCTGTCACTCTAGGAACCATCATCTACTTATTAATTTCCAATGCCTTCCCCTAGGCCCAAATAATGGTGAAGTGTTATGTAGTCTATGTTCACATAACACCACTAGAGGAGAGACGACATACATCTCATCCAAATATTTAACGAATACCAAATTCACATGATTACTTATAACAAGACTTATCACATATCCTCAGGAACAAACATAACTACTCACAAAGCATGTTCATGTTCAAGATCAGAGAAGTATTGATTATTATAAAGGATATGAACATATGATTTTACACCAAGTAAACCAACTACCATAAACTACAAGGAGTAATCAACACTACTAGCAACCCATAGGTACCAATCTGAGGTTTGAGACAAAGATAGGATACAAGAGATGAAGTAGGGCTTGGAGCGGAGATGGTGCTGGTGAAGATGTTGATGGAGATTTACCCCCTCTCGATGAGAGGATTGTTGGTGATGGCAACGGCTTTGATTTCCCCCTCCGGGAGGGAAGTTTCGCTGGCAGAATAGCCCTGTCGGAGCTCTAGATTGGTTCTGTCCAAGTTATGCCTCGAGACGGTGGCGCTTCGTCCCGAAAGCTTCCTTATAATTTTTTCCAGGTCAAAACCCTCCATATAGTAGAAGATGGGTGTTGGGGACCTGCCAGGTGGGTCACAAGCCTACTAGGCGCGGCCAGGGTGGTGGTCGCACCTGGCAGGCTTGCCACCTCCTAGTGGCCCCCTCTGGTAATTGTTTTGCCTAGTATTTTTATATATTCCAAAATAACTCTACGTAAATTTTCAGGACTTTTGGAGTTGTGCAGAATAGGTATCTCAGATTTGCTCCTTTTCTAGCCCAGAATTCTAGCTCCCGGCATTCTCCCTCTTCATGTGCACCTTGTAAAATAAGAGAGAAAAGGCATAAGTATTGTACCATAATGTGTAATGACAACCCATAATGCAATAAATATCAACATAAAAGCATGATGCAAAATGGACGTATCAACTCCCCCAAGCTTAGACCTCGCTTGCCTTCAAGCAAAAGCCGAGATCGATAAATATGTCCACATGTTTAGAGATAGAGGTGTCGATAAAATAAAATACGGACATGAGGGCATCATGATAATCTTTAGAGCACCAATACTTATTGTTATATGATTTCTTATGCTAGAGTAACAATTCATTCACAAGATAAAGTATGAACGAAGAACTCTATTGACAACAAACAAACTATGCTCCTGGTCATTGAAGCAATTAGCAATTTATCATAACATCAGAAAGAGTCAATATAAGAGCTTGTAAAGCAAATCCACATACTCAATCATCTTTTATTCTTTCATAATTGCTCACACTCACGCGGTACTCATGAGATCATAATTTCAATCAGACACAGAGAAAGATAGGGGCTTATAGTTTTGCCTCCCAGCTATTCACCTCAAGGGTGATGTTAACGATAATAACTCGTGATCACCCACATCCGAGTGGATATATGAGTCCAGATAATTCCCCAACATATAATGCTTGCCAAGAGAGAAAGGCGAAAATATAGGAAGTGGTGAAGATCACCATGACTCTTGAATAAAGGTAAGTACTTAAAAGGTAAAAGTAACAGATAGGCCCTTAGCAGTGGGAAGCAGAGGTTTTCATGCGCTTTTTGTTTTGGATGCACAAACCCTTAATGCAAAGGAAGTCCGCGTTGTGTTTACCTTCGTGATAGCAACCTTTATTATGTAGTTCATCGCTTTTATTTCTGTACTATCACAAGTTCATACAATGCTTATTTCCCTTACAATTAAAGATCACACATATTTAAGAGCAATTCTTATTGCTTATTGCACCGATGACAACTTATTGTTACTCAATCCATATGTAGGTATGGTGGACTCCAATGGCAAAACTGGGTTGAGGTGTATGGATGCACAAGTAGTATCTCTACTTGGTGCGGAAGTTTTGGCTAATATGAGGTGGAAGCAAACACTACATGTTGGAGGATCTAAAACCATATAACTTCTATTCGGAGGTAAGCACACATAACACATTATGTTGTCTTCCTTGTCCAACATCAACTTCTTAGCATATAATATTTTAATGAGTGGTCACAATCATAAAAGATGTCCAAGATAATATATTTATATGTGAATCTCTCTTTCTTTATCACTTCCTTTTCAATTGCACCAATGACCAATCACTATGTTTGTTAACTCTCAACAAATTTCAATCAACATACGTATTATATGTGAAGCTATCACTCCCCATAGGATCATCATATATGCGCTTTGCTTATATTCTATTCTTTTCTCAAGATCATATCAAGCAAGCAAAGACCTCACATCAAAAATACTTTTTATTATATAACTCTCATACTTGCTTACATAAGGGGAGCAAAAGCAAAAACTCAAAGCTCAATCATACTAAAACATTATTCTACTAGATCAAGATAAAGCAAAAAGGATTGAACTAAGAAAAACAAGAAAAGGAAAAGGTGTGATGGTGATACGATACCGGGGCACCTCCCCCAAGCTTGGCACAAGCCAAGGGGAGTGCCCATACGCATGTGCTTAGTTGTCCTGGTTTGGAGGTGATGGTGGAGAAGGGTCTTTAAGCTTGTTCAATTTCTTCTTAAGCATAAATTTTTGTTCCCTAAGATCATCAACTTATTGCTCAAGATTCAATATCCTTTGTCATAATTCTTCCTTGCTCTCCTGCAAAAAACGAGAAGGGATAAATAGGACCTTGGGTTTTCTCCTTGTGTTTGGGCGGCTTGATTTCCTGAACTCCACATGCATATCTCCTAGTTTAGGCGGGGGGGGGGGGGTCTCTTCTTCATCCGAGCTTTCTTCTTCATACTTGCCTTCTTGTTCCTCCTCCGAGAATAATCCATAAGGATCTAGGTCCCCATATAGATTGGGATTGGCAAGATAATGTGCTATATAGCTCTCCCCATCGGACTCTTGGGAAGACATCTTTCTCTAAATCTGCTACAGAAACAACTCAAAACGAAAACAGGAGATATTGTCGTGATACAAAAGTGCAATCCTTTGGGAGAATATGTAAAGAAGTTTTACCGACCAGAAGGAGTGTCCAACAAGAAAACGAAGTCTGGAGGGTGCACGGGGTGGTGGGAAGCCCCTAGGCACGGTCAGGGGGGTGGTCGCGGCTAGCAGGCTTGTCACCTCCTCGTGCCTCTTTCAGACAACTTCCAATTTTCCTATTTTTTTAATATTCCAAAACTGAGTAAAATTGCTATTGGGAAAGTTTTGGAGTCGGTTTACTTACCGTACCACATACCTATTCCTTTTCGGAGTCTGAAACGTTCCGGTAGGTCTCCTTAATATAGTCCTCCGGAGTTATGGTAGTAATAATATTAGTTTCAACATTTATGGGAGTACCTAAGATATAATTTTTGATACTTCGCCCATTTACCACCTTTGGGTTTGTGCCTTCGGCGTTGCTGATCTTGATGGCACTAGAACGATATACTTCCTAGACAATGTAAGGCCCTTCCCATTTAGAGAGAAGTTTTCCTACAAAAAATCTTAAACGAGAATTGTATAGCAAGACATGGTCACCTATATTGAATTCATGATTTTGTATCCTTTTATCATGACATCTCTTAACTTTCTCATTAAACAACTTGCATTCTCATAGGCCTGGCTTCTCCATTCATCAATTGAGCTAATGTCAAATAACCTCTTCTCACCAGCAAGTTTGAAATCATAATTGAGCTCTTTGATTGCCCAATAAGCTCTATGCTCTAGCTCTAGAGGTAAGTGACATGCTTTACCATAAACCATTTTATACGGAGACATACCCATAGGATTCTTGTAAGCAGTTCTATAAGCCGATAATGCATCGTCAAGTTTCTTAGACCAATTCTTCCTAGATCTATTAACCGTCTTTTGCATGATCAATTTAATTTTTCTATTGCTTAATTCTACTTGACCACTAGACTAAGGATGATAAGGAGATGCAATTTTATGCTTAACGTCATACTCCCTCCGTCCCAAAATAAGTGTCTTAAGCTTAGTACAACTTTAAACTAGAGCTAGTACAAAGTTGAGACAGTTATTTTGGGACAGAGGGAGTACTTAGCAAGCAATTTACGGAAAGCACCATGAATAAAATGTGAACCACCATCAGTCATTAAATATCCGGGGACTCCAAATCTAGGGAAAATAACTTCTTTAAGCATCTTAATAGAGGTGTTATGATCAACACTACTAGTTGGAATAGCTTCTACCCACTTAGTAACATAATCAACAGCAACTAGAATATGAGTGTACCCGTTGGATGTTGGAAAAGGCCCCATATAATCAAAACCCCAAACATCAAATGGTTCAGTAACAATAGAGTAATTCATAGGCATTTCCTGACGTCTACTAATATTGCCAATTCTTTGACATTCATCACATGACAAGACAAACTTACGAGCATCCTTGAAGAGAGTAGGCCAATAAAAACCAGATTGTAATACCTTATGTGCAGTTCTATCTCTAGCGTAGTGTCCTCCGTGGGCCTCGGAATGACTTGTGTAGGATCTTTTCCTGTTCATGGTCAGGCACACACCATCTAATAACACCATATACTCCTTTATAAAGGTGTGGGTCATCCCAAAAGTAATGTCTTAAATCATAGAAGAACTTTTTCTTTTGCTGGTATGTGAAACTAGGCGGTATGAATTTAGTGACAATGTAATTAGCATAATCAGCATACCAAGGAGCATTATGCGAGGCATTTATGGCAGCTAATTGTTCATTAGGAAAGCTATCATGAATAGGCAGTGGGTTATCAAGAACATTCTCTAACCAAGACAATTTATTTGCTACAGGGTTATCAACACCCTTTCTATCAACAATACGCAAATCGAATTCTTGTAGCAGAAGAACCCATCTGATAAGTCTAGGTTTAGCATCTTTCTTTTCCATAAGATATTTAATAGCAGCATGATCAATGTGAACAGTTATTTTAGAATCAACAATATAGGGTCTAAACTTATCACAAGCGAACACAACTGCTAAAAATTCTTTTTGAGTGGTAGCATAGTTTCTTTGAGCACTGTCTAGAGTTTTACTAGCATAATGAATAACATTGAATTTCTTATCAACTTTTTGTCCTAGAACAACACTAACGTCATAATCACTAGCATCACACATAATTTCAAAGGGTAGGTTCCAATCAGGTGGTTGAACAACTGGTGCAGAAATCAAGGCATTCTTAAGAATTTCAAATGCTTCTACACAATCATCATAAAAAACGAAAGGAACATCTTTTTGCAGAAGATTAGTGAGAGGCCTAGAAACATTAGAGAAGTCTTTCATAAACCTCCTATAGAAACCAGCATGACCAAGGGAACTTCTTATACCTCTGATATCCATGGGACAAGGCATTTTTTCAATAGCATCAACTTTGGCTTTGTCAACTTCAATACCTCTTTCAGAGATTTTGTGTCCCAAGACAATACCTTCATTAACCATAAAGTGGCACTTCTCCCAATTGAAGACAAGATTAGTTTCTTTGCATCTCTGCAAAACTCGATCAAGGTTGCTTAAACAATCATCAAAAGAAGTTCTGTAAATGGAAAAACATCCATGAAAACCTCAACAATCTTTTCACAAAAAACAGAGAATATAGCAGTCATACATCTTTGAAAGGTAGCAGGTGCATTGCATAAACCAAAATGCATACGTCTATAAGCAAAGGTACCAAAAGGGCAGGTAAAGGTGGTCTTCTCTTGGTCCTCTTTTGACACAGGTATTTGAGAGAAACCAGAATAACCATCTAGAAATCAGAAATGTGTGTGTTTGGATAGTCTTTCTAGCATTTGATCAATAAAAGGTAGAGGGTAATGTTCTTTAGCTTTATTTAATTTCCTAAAATCAATTACCATTCTATACCCTGTAACAATTCTTTGCGGGATCAATTAATTTTTATCATTAGGAACTATGATGATACATCCTTTCTTAGGGACACAATGAACGGGACTAACCCATCTACTATCAGCAATAGGGTAAATGATACCTCCCTCCAGAAGCTTTAATATTTCATTTCTTACCACTTCCTTCATTTTAGGATTTAATCGTCGTTGGTGATCAACAAGTGGTTTAGCATCAGTCTCCATTTTAACTTTATGCTGACATAGAGTGGGACTAATGCCCTTAAGATCATCAAGAGTATATCCAATAGCAGCATGGTTCTTCCTCAGAGTTCTCCATAATCTCTGTTCTTCATGCTCTGAAAGGTTAGCACTAATAATAACGGGATATATCTTCTTTTCATCAAGATAAGCATATTTCAGAGTATCCGGTAATTGTTTAAGCTCAAAAACGGGATCACCCTTGGGTGGATGAGGATCCCCAAGTATTTCAACGAGCAAGTTGTTGGGGAACATTGCATGGGAAACAAAAAATTTCCTATGCTTCACCAAGATCAATCTAGGATATGAGCATCTATGAGAGGACAGATTGGACCTATGCACCCTTGTAGATCGCTAAGCGGAAGCTTTAAAGAACGCGGTTGATGTAGTGGTACGTCTCTGCGATGCAAATTGCAAGCCGTCCCACGAACTCCCGATCAAGTGCCGAACGGACGGCACCTCCGCGTTCAACACACGTGCAGCTCGATGAAGATCTCTGCCTTCTTGATCCAGCAAGAGGGAGCGGCGAGCTAGATGGGTTCGCTGGCAGCATGACGGCGTGGCGGCGGTGGTGGTGGAGCTGATCCGATAGAGATTCGCTAAGTGGTGCCGAATCAATCTACTAGAGGAGAGGCTATCAGAGAGGGAGGAAGGGCTGCGCCGTGGCTTAGGGTGCGGCTGCCCTCCTCCCTCTCACATATCTATAGGGGGAGGGGTGGTGCACCCAAACCCCTCGGGTTTCCTCCTTGGGGCGACGGCCAAGGGTGGAGGCGCCCTAGGGTGGCTTGCCACCCAAGCAAGGTGGCGCTAACCCTAGGGTTGGCCCTTCACCAACGCCCTTGCCGCATGGGCCTTACTGGGAGGGGATGCCAGCCCACCAGGGGCTCGTGTGCCCTCTTTCACAGCCCATGTAGGCCTTTGGGGCTGGTGGCCCCTTCCGGTGGACCCCCGGGACCCTCCCGGCACCCCCGATACGTTACCGGTGACGCCCGAACTTTTCTCGGTAACCAGCACGGAACTTCCTATGTATGAATCTTCACCTCCGGACCATTCCGAGGCTCCTCATCATGTCCGGGATATCATCCGGGACACCGAACAACCTTCGGTCACCAACACAACTAACTCATCTATACCAAAACGTCATCGAACCTTAAGTGTGCAGACACTGTGGGTTCGTGAACTATGCAGACATGACCGAGACACCTCTACGGTCAATAACCAACAGCGGGACCTGGATGCCCATGTTGGTTCCTACATCTTACACAAAGATCTTTATTGGTCGAACCTCTATGTCAAGGATTCAGACAATCCCGTATGTAGTTCCCTTTGTTCTTCGGTATGTTACTTGCCCGAGATTCGATTGTCGGTATCTCTATACCTAGTTCAATCTATTTACCAACAAGTCTCTTTACTCGTTCTGTAATACAAGATCCCGCGACTAACACTTAGTCACATTGCTTGCAAGTCTTGTTATGATGTTGTATTACCGAGTGGGCCTTGAGATACCTCTCCTTCACATGGAGTAACAAATCCCAGTATTGATACACACCAACTCAACAGACACCCTCGGAGATACCTGTAGAGCACCTTTATAGTCACCCAGTTACGTTGCAATGTTTGATACACACAAGGAAATCCTCCGGTGTCAGTGAGTTGCATGATCTCATGGTCATAGGAACAGATACTTGACACGCAGAAAACAGTAGCAATAAACTGACACGATCATATGCTATGTTCATAGTTTGGGTCTTGTCCATCACATCATTCTCCTAATGATGTGACCCCGATATCAAATGACATCTCATGTCCATGGCCAGGAAACCTTAACCATCTTTGATCAACGAGCTAGTCTGCTAGAGGCATACTAGGGACACAATGTTTGTCTATATGCCCACACATGTGTTTAGTTTCCAATCAACACAATTATAGCATGGACAATAAACGATTATCATAAACAAGGAAATATAATAACAAACACTTTATTTATTGCCTCTACGACATACTTCCAACACAAGTTGTGTTTCAGAATAGGATGTTGATCAAACAAAATCTTATCTATTTCATTCCTTTCATTCATATGCATATCATTTTCATGGTCTAGCAAATATTGTTCTAAAGGATCAGTAGGAGGCACAACAATAGAAGAAAGACCAATAATTTCATCCTTACTAGACAATTCTTTATCATGGGGTTGTCTATGAAATTTAGAGAAATTAAACTCATGAGATGTATCCCCAAAACATACGATAATAGTTTCCTTCTCACAATCTATCCTGGCAGTAATTGTATTCAGGAACGGTCTACCAAATATAATGGGACAAAAATCATCTTGTGGGGAACCAAGAACAAGAAAATTAGTAGGATACTTTATTTTCCCACACAAGACTTCAACATCTCTAATAATCCCAACTGGTGATACAGTATCTCTATTAGCAAGCTTAATTGTAACATCAATTTCCTCTAACTCAGCTGGTGCAATATCATTCATAATATCTTTATATAAGGTAAAGGGAATTGCACTCACAGTAGCACCCATATAACATAAGCCATGATAACAATGATCTCCTATTTTAACAGAAACAACATGCATGACAACAATGGGTCTATGTTTATCTTTAGCATCTGGTTTAGCAATTCTAGCGGCTTCATCACAAAATTGAATAACATGCCCATCAATATTATCAACCAAGAGATCTTTAACCATAGCAATACTAGGCTCAACTTTAATTTTCTAAGGGGGTGTAGGTGTTGTAGCACAGCTCTTATGAACCACAGTTGAAGCTTTAGCATGTTCCTTTATTCTAATGGGGAAAGGTGGATTCTAAATATAAGCAACAGGAATAACAGGATCAACATTATAAGTAATAGTTTCCTCTTCAGCTTTAATAGATTCAACTACTTTCACTTTAATGGGAGGATGCTATTTAAACCACTTCTCCTTAGGGAGATCAACATGAGCAGCAAAAGATCCACAAAAAGAAGCTACTATCTCAGAGTCAAGTCTATATTTAGTGCTAAATTCATGAAAAGCATCAGTGTCTATGAAGGATTTAACACAATCAAGCTTAAGGTTCATACCGGACTCCTTACGTTCGTCAAGTTCGCAATCTTCGTAGTTGCATTTAATTCTTTCCAATAAATCCCATTTGAAGTCAATATCCTTCTTCATATAGGAACCAACACAAGAAGTATCGAGCATGGATTGATCATTACGAGAAAGTCAAGCATAAAAATTCCGAATAATAATTTCTCTCGAGATCTCATGATTGGGGCATGAATATAACATCGACTTAAGCCTCCCCCAAGCTTGAGCGATTCTTTCTCCTTCACGAGGCCAAAAATTATAAATATAATTCTGATCATGATGAACTAGATGCATAGGATAGAACTTCTGATGAAATTCCATTTCCAATCAATTGTAGCTCCATGATAAAGGAAAGACCTTCTTCTTGACGTGATCCTCTGGCAGGCCTGCAAGCTTAAATAATCCACAAAATTCATCCACATAGATTAGATGCGAATCCGGATGTAGTTTTCCATCATGCATAAGGATGAGCCAGCAGTTTATCTATCATACCCGAAGGAATTTCATAATAAATATTTTCAGTAGGTTCAATAGGTTGAGGGACAACTCTTTGTGTTTCCGGTCGAGGTGAAGATGCCCCTAACAAGCCCCTCAAAGGATTACATTCCATAGTAACAAGTGACAATAAATTTCAGCACACTATATAAATTTTTCCTTACCAGATTCCACTTACCAAAGGCGCTTCACTCCCCGAAAACTGAGCTAGAAAAGAGTCTTGATGACCCACAAGTATAGGGGATCTATCATAGTCCTTTCTATAAGAGTGTCGAACCCAACGAGGAGCAAAAGGAAATGACAAGCGGTTTCCAATAAGGTATTCTCTACAAGCACTAAAATTATCGGTAACGGATAGTTTTGTGATATGATAATTTGTAACGAGTAACAAGTAACAAGCGTAGAAAAGGTGCAGCAAGGTAGCCTGATCCTTTTTGTAGCAAAGGACATGCTGGAACGAACTATTATATAAAGCAAAGCGCTCCCGAGGACACATGGGAATTTCCATCAAGCTAGTTTTCATCATGATCATTTGATTCACGTTCGTTACTTTGATAATTTGATATGTGGGTAGACCGGTGCTTGGTTGCTTCCCTTACTTGGAAAATCCTCCCACTTATGATTAACCCCTCTCGCAAGCATCCGCAACTACGAAAGAAGAATTAAGGTAAACCTAACCATAGCATGGATCCAAATCAGCCCCTTACGAAGCAACACATAAACTAGGGTTTAAGCTTCTGTTACTCTAGCAAACCATCATCTACTTATTAATTCCCTATGCCTTCCCGTAGGCCCAAATAATGGTGAAGTTTTATGTAGTCGACGTTCACATAAAACCACTAGAGAAGAGATAACATACATCTCATCAAAATATCGAACGAATACCAAATTCACATGATTACATATAACAAGACTTATCCCATGTCCTTAGGAACAAAAGTAACTACTCATAAAGCTTGTTCATGTTCAAGATTAGAGGAGTATTAGTTATCATAAAGGATCTGAACATATGATATTCCACCAAGTAAACCAACTAGCGTCAACTACAAGGATAATCAACACTACTAGCAACCCACAGGTACCAATCTGAGGTTTGATACAAAGATCGGATACAAGAGATGAACTAGGGCTTGGCGAGGAGATGTTGCTGGTGAAGATGTTGGTGGAGATTGAACCCCTCTCGATGAGAGGATCATTGGTGATGACGATGGCTTTGATTTCCCTCTCTGGGAGTGAAGTTTCCCCTACAGAACAGCCCTGCCGGAGCTCTAGATTGGTTTTGTCCAAGTTCCGCCTCAAGAAAGCGGCGCTTCGTCCCGGAAGCTTCCTTATGATTTTTTTGCAGGTCAAAACCCTCCATATAGCAAAACATGGGCGTCAGAGACCTGCCAAGTGGGTCACAAGCCTGCTAGGCATGGCCAGGGGGCGGCCGCGCCTAGTAGGCTTGCCACCTCCTAGTGGCCCCCCGCTAGTAATTGTTTCGCCCGCTATTTCTTATATATTCCAAAAAATTCTTCGTAAATTTTCAGGACTTTTGGAGTTGTGCAAAATAGGAATCTCAGATTTGCTCCTTTTCCAGCCCAGAATTCCAGTTACTGGCATTCTCCCTCTTCATGTGCACCTTGTAAAATAAGAGAGAAAAGGCATAAGTATTGTACCATAATGTGTAATAAAAGCCCATAATGCAATAAATATCAACATAAAAGCATGATGCAAAATGGACGTATCACCACCTGTTGTTCGAGGATGCCAGCGCCCTCGTGGCCGAGTGGCGCCGAATGAAGGCCGCTCAGCGGGAGTACATCTCCGCTTACGGTCTCACCCCAGCTGGCACCGAGTCCAGCCAGCGTGGGGCTGCGCGTGACCTCGGCTGCGTGGTCACGGAAATCCTCGAAGGCCACCTGCCCGTCTACGACACCCCCGTGGCCATCCTACGGGCCGCCAAGGTAGCCTACAAGGATCTAGGTACCTTGGAGGGCGAAGAGCGTGCCTCACGAGAGCGTCACCTCAAGGACCTCATCGACACCGCCAACGCCTGATCACCCCCGGTGGAGCCATCTCCGAAGTTCCCCGCCTCGAGGGGGAGGGCGCTGGGACTGCTGGTCGTTAGCCCTCTCAGCTCTCCTGCTCCCCTCGCGTCTCCGACCGGCGGGTCGAGGGAAGCAACGTTCGGTGTTCCTAGCTGCCCGGGAACGAGCAGCCGGATGTGAACAACCGATGCAGCAACAACCCGGATGGTAGCAACCACCGCAACAAGGCGCCAGCTGGCGCCAGCCGGCGCAGCTGCGGGCACACTCTGCCTCCGCGATAGGAGCCGACGCGGTCTATCCCATCGGCCGTCCGCCCTAATCTCGCGGCCCGGCTCGGGCCGCGGGTCCCCCACAGCAAGAACCACACACATCTCCGCATTGATCGGCTGGCGCAGTCTGCTCTCCTCGAGGAGAAGGGCTCGATTGGCCCGGTGTTCTTCGGCCCTCAGATCCGCAACGAGCCATTCCTGCCCGGCTTCACGCTTTCACGCGACACCCCGAAGTACAACAGGGCTGCCAAGCCCAAGGACTGGCCGATCGACTACACCACCATAGTCGGCATCGCCAGGGGGAACAAGCGCGTAGCCGTCCACTGCACCGCCCTCATGTTGATTGGTTTGGCCTGCACCTGGCTAAACAGCGTGGCGACCGACAGCAACAACACCTGGACGGACTTTGAAGAGGCGTTCGTCCGCAACTTCACCGGCACATACAAGCGGCCCGACCGCCCCCGCGAACTGGGCATGTGCGTTCAGGGTCCATACGAGCCCCTCTACGACTACCTCACCCGATGGACTGAGCTCCGCAAGTCCTGTGAAGGAGTGCAGGCCATCCAGTACTTCATCGAAGGTTGCCCCGACGACACCTACCTCGAGCATAAGCTCTTGTACTCCGAGCCGGCTATGCTAGCAGACCTCATGGCCAAGGCGGACAAGTACGCCATGGCCGACTCCACAATCCGGGTCAAGGTCAGCACGCCCACCAAGGCGGCTCTGCCACCGGCCACGTCACGACCGGCTGCTGAGAACTGGCAACGACAAAGCAACAAGTGCAAGGCCGACCAGCCCGACTCCCGCTACGGGAGTCGGCAGATCGACACCATCGAGGAAGAGCAGCCGGCTGCCCAGTCTTCTGGTCAGCGTCAACGCACCGGCAAGGTTGCCTGGCAGCCCAAGCTCACATTCGAGCAGATGCTCCACCTCCCCTGCAAGAACCAGTCCGAGGCCAAGCCCTCCACGCACACACTTCGGCAGTGCAACTTCTCATAGCGATTGGCCCCGGGGGACGGCCTTCCGGCTCCTCCCGCGCCACCTCTCCGCATGCCGGCACCGGCTCTGACTCCTGCGCCGGCTCCGGCTCCGTCCCAGAACGACGGTTGTCTACTCGACCAGTTTGCCAACCAAGGGGGTTCCTACGTCGTATTCAGCAGTGAAGAGGCGGACAAGCACGCTCAGTGCCGGCTCCACTGTGAAGTGAATGCCACCATGCCTGCGACTCGCCAGTTCATGCACTGGTCCGAGAAGCCGGTTACCTGGAGCCGGGCTGACCACCCAACCATGATGCCAAGCTTTGGCAGCTACGCCCTCGTCCTCGATCCCACCATCGCCTTCGAGAGGCGCACATGCCGCTTCTCACAGGTGTTGATCGATGGGGCCAGAAGCATCAACATCCTCTACCTCGATACGATGCTCAAACTGGGCTCAAGGCAGAAGATCTGTAGGCAAGCCGGACAGTCTTCCACGACATCGTGCTTGGAAAGTCCTGCACCCACATCGGCAAGATCAAGCTTGACGTCCTCTTCGACGTCCATAGCCACATCCACCGCAAACTGATATAGGTCGAGGTGGGGGCCTAGACAATCCCTACCATGCGCTGCTGGGCTGGCCGGCTCTCGTCAAGTTCTTAGCGGTCCCCCACTATGCCTACCTCAAGCTCAAGATGTCGGGTCCCAAGGGCATCATCACCATCGCTCGCGACTACAAGATGTCGATCACGTGCGCGCGAGACGGCAGCCGGCTATCCGAGTCCCTGGAGATAGCAGAGAAGAAGTGGTAGCTTGACCAGCTCGTGGCTCATGCCGCTAGCCAGCCGGCCATGCCGGTTCCTCCCTCACAGTCGATCGACAAGGCTTCGTTCGAGCCGTCCAAGGACACCAGGCAAGTGCCGCTCGACCCGGCCAACCCCAAGTAGTGCGTCACCGTCGGCTCCCGCCTCGACAACAAATAGGAAAGTGAGCTCATCGACTTCCTCCGTGAGAATCAGGAGATCTTTGCATGGTCTCTCAAGGACATGCCGGGTGTTCCGAGGTAGTTCACCGAGCACAAGCTTCACATGCGACCGGATACGAAGCCGGTCAAGCAACCCTTGCGCCGTTTCTCCGAGGAGAAGCGACGTACTATAGGAGAGGAGATCACCAACTGCTCGCAACCAACTTCATCATGGAGGTTTTCCACCCGGACTGGCTAGCCAACCTAGTCCTGGTGCTGAAGAAGAACAAGACCCGGCGCATGTGCATCGACTACCCAAGCCTGAAAAAGGCATGTCCCAAGGACCCGTTTGCCCTGCCGCGGATCGATGAAGTCATTGACTCCATGGACGGCTGCGACATGCTCTCTTTCCTGGACGCCTACTCCGGCTACCACCAGATCAAGCTAGACCCAGCCGACCAGCTGAAGACCTCCTTCATCACCCCTTTAGGGGCCTACTGCTACATCACCATGTCCTTCGGCCTGAAGAACGCAGGCGCTACTTTCCAGCGCTGCATGCAGAAGTGTCTCCTGCCTTAGATAGGCAGGAACGTCCAAGTCTACGTTGACGACATCGTCGTCAAGACCAAGAAGCACTTTAGCCTCCTCGACGATCTCCAGCAGACATTCGTGAACTTGCGCGAATACAAGATCAAGATCAATCCAAAGAAGTGCGTCTTCGATGTGCCAGCTGGCCAGCTCCTGGGTTTCTTCGTGTCCACTCGCGGCATCGAAGCTAACCGAGATAAGACCGAAGCCATCGAGCGCATGGAGAAGCCGGCCAAGCTCCACGACATCTAGAATTTTGCCGGTTGCCTCGCCTTACTTAGCAGGTTCGTCAGCTGGCTGGAGGAAAAGGCCCTGCCCCTCTACCAGCTCATGAGGAAGACAACCAAGTTCGAGTGGACTAACCAGGCAGATGAGGCATTCCGCGACCTCAAGCGGGCGCTCTCTAGCGCACCCATCCTGGCGGCACCCATGGAGAAGGAGCCCATACTTGCATACATCGCAGCCACCACCCACGTGATCAGCATCGTGCTGGTGGTGGAGCGGCCAGAGGAGGGCACAACATTGCCGGTCTAGCGCCCCATCTATTACCTTAGTGAGGTCCTCTCCGCCTCCAAGCAGAACTACCCCCACTACCAGAAGATGTGCTACAACATATACTTCGCTGCCAAGAAGGTCAAGCAGTACTTCCAGGAGCACACCATCACCATCGTGAGCACAGCCCCGCTCGGCAAGATCATGACCGGCCGGGACGCCACCGGCTGGATCGCCAAATGGGCCATCGCCCTTGCCGACCACAAGATCCAGTATGACCCACGCACCGCCATCAAGTCGCAGACGATGGCCGAATTCCTCATCGATAGGGCAGAAACCGAGTTTGTGCCGCCTCCCCCAGATTCCACACATTGGCGCATGCACTTCGATGCCTCGAAGATGAGGACTGGCCTGGGAGCCGACATCGTCCTCTCCTCCTTGAAGGGAGACCAGCTCAAGTATGCACTCCAAATCCACTTCACCGCCTCCAACAGCGTGTACGAGTACGAGGCACTCATCCACGGTCTCCGTCTCGCCAAGGAAATTGGGATCCAGCGCATCCTCTGCTTCGGCGACTCCGACCTCGTGGTGCAGCAAGTTTCTGGCGAATGGGACGCCAGGGACGCCAATATGGCCAGCTATCACTTCCTCGTCTAACAACTCACTGGATCCTTTGAGGGCTGTGAGTTCCACCACGTCCCTTGAGCGGACAACGAGGCAGCCGATACGCTGGCAAAGGCCGGCTCACTCGCCAGTCCATCCCAACCGGCGTCTCCCTCGAACAGGTGCTCAAGCCGCCGATCAGGCCCTCCCCCTAATCGGAGTCCATCTTCGTACCGGCTAATGCTGCCAGCCCATCGATAGATCCGGCTGCCTAGCCGGCATCATCAACGCTGGCTGTGCCACCGGCTCCATCAACTCCAGCTGCCCAACCGACACCATTAGCACCGCCTGCCCAGCCGGCACCACCAGCTCCAGCTGTCGAGCCGGCCGCGTCTGACGTGTCCGGCTCCAAAACCGCGGCCATCATGATGGCAATCGACGACCCTCCCACTGCCTTAGTCCTGGGGACTGGCGAGCCAGTCCTGGGAGCTGACGAGCCAGTCTCGGGGACTGAACACCTAGACCTAGGGGCTCCCGCCGCCTCCAACGCCCCACTTGAGCTCGAGCCAGCTCCCTTCTCGGCTCTCTCATGGGCCCAGCCCATCCTGGCATTCCTCTTACACGGCAAGATCCCTCCTGATGAGGCCACGACAAGGCAGATCCAATGCTGATCCACGGCCTACAACATCATCAACCACGAGCTGGTTCATCGCAGCAGCACCTGCGTTTTCCAATGCTGCGTCGAGCCGGAGAAAGGGCAAGAGATCCTCCTCGACATCCACCAGGGCGAGCGCGGGCACCACACCGCCTCCAGGACCCTAGAGGCCAAGGCATTCCGCCACCGTTTCTACTGGCCGACTGCCTTGGAGGAGGCCAAGCGGCTGGTTGACAAGTGCGAAGGATGCTAGCACTTCACCACGTAGAGCCACCTGCCGGCTACGACCCTCCGGACCATCACCCTCTTGTGGCCCTTTGCCATCTGGGGGATGGACATGGTCGAACCCTTCAAGACCGCACGAGGCGGCATGACACATTTTCGGGTAGCCGTCGACAAATTCACCAAGTGCATCGAGGCCAGGCCAATCAAGAAGCTGGACGGCCGCACGACCGTCCGGTTCAAAGAGGACATCACCGTCCGCTACGACGTACCCCATAGCATCATCACCGACAATGGCACGAACTTCGCCAAGGGCGCACTAGCGTGTTTCTGCGCCAAGCAAGGTATTCGGCTCGACTTGGCGTCCGTCGCCCATCCATAGTCAAACGACCAGGTTGAGAGGGCGAATGGCCTGATGCTGGCCGGCATCAAGCCCCGCCTCGTGGCACCACTTGTCAGGTCAGTCGGCTGCTGGATCAAAGAGTTGCCGGCTGTCCTTTGGAGCCTCAGGATCATGCCCAACCGGTCGACCGGCTACACCCCTTTCTTTCTCGTATATGGGTCCGAGGCAATCGTCCCCACCAACATCGAATTCGATTCGCCTCGGGTTGCCCCATATACGGAGAAGGACGCGAAGGAGGCAAGAGAAGACGGTGTCGACCTACTCGAAGAAGCACGCGAACTAGCTCTAAGCCAGACGGCCATCTACGAGCAGAAGCTTCGGCACTACCACAACAAGCGGATCCGGACACTCTTTTTCCGCAAAGGAGACTTGGTGCTCAGGCAGATCCAGCGAATAGCCGGCCAACACAAGTTGTCCTCCCCATGGGAGGGCCCGTTCATCGTCAGCAAGGCACTACACAGCAACGCGTACTACCTAATAGACGCCCAGAAGCCGAAGAAGCGCAAGAGGGATGCCTCCGACGAAGAGACGGAGCACCCATGGAACGCGGAGCTCCTCCGTCCGTTTCACTGCTAAGACCAGTATGTATGTATCCTTACCTTTTGGGCTTATGAATGCAATGGGGGCCCCAAGCCGGCACTTGGGGCACGCTCCGTTTTAATCCCTTCAAAGGTTCCTCATTATTTAAGCATGACACCCGGGTCCGGCTCCCTCGCCCGGGGGCTCGCCGACTCTTCTTTGAGGCAGACAAGTAATGTGAGAGAGCAACCCTTCGCTACCCCCCTAACCAGCCACAGACCGGCTCCCGACTGTCTGGTTGAAGGGACCGCGGGGTAGGAAGAAACTTATCACATGAAGGCCGACCAACGAGTGGCAGCCGGACAGGTCCAACTGGACCATGTTGTTTCGAGCAACCAACCACTGCCGGCCCAACCTAGCCCTAGCCGGACAACTCTAAAAGCCCGCTTGTTTTCCCAAGGATGATTCCCCATCCCTGTCCTAGACCGGCTCCCGGGTGGCTGGCAGGCGAGGCAGAAGCCGGAAGGAATACCAGCATGAAACGCGAGTCATAAAGCAAAAGGCAAAAGAAGAGCTGGCACGCATACATTTTTAATGGCACACAAGTTAAATGATAAAAGGCCACAGGCCAGAGGTTCATTACAATACAACCCTAGTGGGTGGAAATGCGTGTTAAACATAAGTTTTGTAGCAAAAGGAACAAGCAAAATGCATGCAGGGCCACTCAGGCTCCTGGCGCGTCGCCAACCGGCTCGAAGGTTCGCCCAGGAGAGGCTACGGCCTTCGGGTCCGCTTCCGTGGCCTCAGTGGCCTCGGTACCGCCGTCGGTGCTCTCGTCGGTGACCTCTTCGTCCTCCGAGCCTTGGGGGTTGCCGAAGGAGGCCTTGGCGACCAGCTCGCCATCCTCGCCAAGAGCCGGTAGAAGTTCGTCCGGGTCAACATACGAGGCCAGCTCGTTGGCCAGGCGGACAAGGGCACCTTCGCGGGCCACCCGTTCCGCCTACGGGATGTCACGCATCATGGCCAGCTGGTCCAAATTGATACTGGAATACCACGACGTGACGAACCGGAGGGCCATCAGCGCGTCGGCTCGAGCCGCCGACGCCTTCCAGACCTCGAGCCGGGCAATGACATTCTCCAGCCACAGCGCCACGCGGCTCTCCGGGGCCCCACGACCCGGCCACAGGGCGGCGATCACCTCTTTGCCGGTTGTCTTCAGCCGCTCCATGCTGCGCTGGAGGTGGATCAGCTGGTTTCCTATTACCAGCCCAAGCTCCGCCATGTGCTAGCCGGTGTTCTCCTCAACCTCACGCGTGTGCTGCCACAGACACTCCCGGTGGTCCGCCACGGACTGCTCTGCATGGAGCTGGGTTTACGGAAACCGCTCTAAGAAAAGAAACAAAGGGGATCGGAAATGATGTCGAGGGCAAGAAAAAGACAGCCCGCTGAGAAGAAAGTCAAGACTTACATTGGAAGGCATCGTCCATCTCGATGGCGAACTGCAGCGCCGCGTTCTTCTCCCTTCCTAGTGACGTCTCCGCTCGGGCAAGGGAGGCTCCGCGTGCCTGAAGTTCTTTCTCGAGGCAGGTCACCTCACCTTGAACGGTGCGGTTCGTTGGCCGGCGTTAGCCGCTTGCTTGACGACGTCTTCCTTGCCCGCCAAATCGCCGAGCGTCCCGCGATCCAATCACGAACCGTCCCGCAAAGCAATCACGAACGTCTCGTGGCCTTGATCACGATCCTTCCGATCTAGTACCGAACGGACGGCACCTCCGCGTTCAGCACACGTGCAGCTTGATGACAATCTCCACCGTCTTGATCCAGCAAGAGGAGGTGGAGAGGAAAGAGAGTTCACCGGCAGCGTGACAGCGCTCCGGTGATGTTGGTGGTGGAGCAATTCTAGCAGGGCTTCTCCTAAGCGCTGCAGAAATCCGATCTAGAGGAGCACCGGTGAAACGGGTGACACGTGGCCGTAAGTTGTATCCCGTGTGCTAGCCCTGCCCCTCTATTTATATGTTGATCCCTGGGGTCTAATGTTGGAGAAAAAACCTCTACAAGGTCGGTTTTGCCTGCACCAGGTCGGTTTGGCCCGCAAGGAAAGAGTCCAACTCAGATCCCTGCAGTTCCGCGCACAAGCGGTAGTACCGCTTCACGAGCGGTAGTACCGCTTGAGCGGTAGTACCGCTTCACAAGCGGTAGTACTGCCCTACTGCTTAAGGTAGCAGCAAAACTTCCTTTTGCCCTTTCCAATACCTCGTGAGTTTTACCCCATTGGTCCATATAAAGTGTTGCTATACCCGAACACTTCGGTAAACATCCGGAACCCCTTCCGGTTAATTCCGGAACTCTTCCAGAGATCAAAACACTATTATCACATATATCAATCTTTATCTCCAGACTCTTCCAGAGATCCTCGTCATGTCCGGGATCGTATCCGAGACTCCGAACATCCTTCGGTCACCACCATACATAACTCTATACTACCGAAACATCAGCAAACCTTAAGTGTGCAGACCCTGCGTGTTCTAGAACTATGTAGACATGACCAAGACACCTCTACGGCCAATAACCAATGGTGGAATCTAGACATCCACATTGGTTCCTACATATTCTACGAAGATCTATCGGTCGAACCTCTATGTCAAGGATTCAGTTAATCCCGTATAACGTTCCCTTTGTTCTTCGGTATGTTACTTGCCCGAGATTCGATCGTCGGTATCTCCATACCTAGTTCAATCTCGTTACCGGCAAGTCTCTTTACTCATTCCGTAATACAAGATCCCGCAACTAACAATTAGTCACATTGCTTGCAAGCCTTATTGTGATGTTGCATTACCGAGTGGGCCCCGAGATACCTCTCCGTCACACGGAGTAACAAATCCCAGTCTCGATCCATGCCAACTCAACAGACACCATCGGAGATACCTATAGAGCACCTTTATAGTCACCCAGTTATGTTGCAACGTTTGATACACACAAGGCACTCCTCCAATATCCGTGAGTTGCATGATCTCATGGTCATAGGAACATATACTTTGACATGCAGAAAACAGTAGCAATAAACTGACACGATCATATGCTACGTTTGTAGTTTGGGTCTTGTCCATCACATCATTCTCTTAATGATGTGATCCCGTTATCAAATGACATCACATGTCTATGGCCAGGAAACCCTGACCATCTTTGATCAACGAGCTAGTTCACTAGAGGCATACTAGGGACACATTGTTGTCTATTCACCCACACATGCAGTGTGTTTCCGATCACTACAATTATAGCATGGATAATAAACGATTATCATGAACAAGGAAATATAATAATAAACACTTTATATATTGCCTCTAGGGCATATTTCCAACAGTCTCCCACTTGCACTAGAGTCAATAATCTAGTTCACATCACTATGTGATACATGGTAATAAATCGAACACCCATACAGTTCTGGTGTTGATCATGTTTAGCCCTTGGTAGAGGTTCAGTCAACGGGTCTGCCACATTCAGATCCATGTGCACTTTGCTAATATTTATGTCCTTCTCCTCGATGTAGAACCGGATGGAGTTGAAGCGTCGCTTTATGTGTCTGGTCCTCTTGTGAAACCTTGGTTCCTTGGCTAGAGCAATGGCACCAGTGTTGTCACAGAACAGGTTAATTGGATTTAGTGCACTGGGCACTACTCCAAGATCTGTCATGAACAGCTTCATCAAGACACCTTCCTTCGCTGCCTCCGAGGCTGCGATGTACTCCGCTTCGCACGTAGAATCAACTACCACGCTTTGCTTGGAACTGCACCAGCTTACCGCTCCCCCGTTAAGAATAAATACGTATCCGGTTTGCGATTTAGAACCGTCCGGATCAGTGTCAAAGCTTGCATCGACGTAACCCTTTACGACGAGCTCTTCATCACCTCCATAAATGAGAAACATGTCCTTAGTCCTGTTAAGGTACTTAAGGATATTCTTGACTGCTTGCCAGTGCTTCATTCCAGGATCACATTGAAACCTTCCAGCCATACTTATGGCAAGGCTTATCCGAAGCTTGATCCGAAGCTTGATGATCATCATCATTAACTTCCTCTTCTACCACCGTAGGTTCCACAGAAACATCTTTCTGCACAGCGCTACTCTCTGGTTGAAGTAAAGGTTCAATAACCTCATCAAGCTCTATTTTCCTCCCACTCAATTCTTTCGAGAGAAACTATTTATCAAGAAATGTTCCGTTCTTAGTGACAAACACTTTTCCCTCGGATCTGAGATAGAAGGTATACCCGACTGTCTCTTTCGGGTATCCTATGAAGACGCATTTTTCCGCTTTGGGTTCCAGCTTTTTAGGCTGAAGCTTTTCGACATAAGCATCACATCCCCAAACTTTAAGAAACGACAACTTCGGCTTTTTGCCAAACCACAATTCATATGGCGTCGTCTCAACGGGTTTCGATGGTGCCCTATTTAAAGTGAATGCAGTTGTCTCTAATGCATAACCCCAAAACGATAGTGGCAAATCGGAAAGAGACATCATAGAACGCACCATATCTACTAAGGTCCGATTACGATGTTTAGACACACCATTACGCTGTGGTGTTCCGGGAGGTGTCAACTGTGAAACAATTCCACACTGTCTTAAGTGACTGCCAAACTCATAACTCAGATATTCACCTCCTCGATCAGATCGCAGAAATTTAATCTTCTTGTTACGATGATTCTCAACTTCACTCTGAAATTGCTTGAACTTTTCAAATGTTTCAGACTTGTGTTTCATCAAGTAAATATACCCATATCTACTCAAGTCATCAGTGAAGGTGAGAAAGTAACGATAACCACCGCGCGCTTCAACATTCATTGGACCGCACACATCAGTATGTATGATTTCCAACAAGTCACTCGCCCGTTCCATTGTTCCAGAGAACGGCGTTTTTGTCATCTTGCCCATCAGGCATGGTTCACATGTGTCAAGTGATTCAAAATCAAGTGACTCCAAAAGTCCATCAGCATGGAGCTTCCTCATGCATTTTACACCAATATGACCTAAACGGCAGTGCCACAAGAAAGTGGTACTATCATTAACAACCCTAAATCTTTTGGCATCAATGTTATGAACATGTGTGTCATCACTATCAAGATTCAAAATGAATAAACCCCTAACATTGGGTGCATGACCATAAAAGATATTACTCATATAAATAGAACAACCTTTATTCTCTGATTTAAATGAGTAACCGTCTCGCAATAAACAAGATCCAAATATAATGTTCATGCTTAACGCAGGCACTAAATAACAATTATTCAGGTTCATTACTAATCCCGATGGTAATCGAAGAGAGAGCATGCCGACGGCGATCACATCAACCTTGGAACCATTTCCCACGTGCATCGTCACTTCATCCTTTGCCAGTCTTCGTTTATTCCGTAGTTCCTGCTTTGAGTTGCAAATGTGAGCAACCGAACCAGTATCAAATACCCAGGCACTACTACGAGAACTAGTAAGGTACACATCAATAACATGTATATCATGTATACCTTGTTTGTCTATGGCCGCCTTCTTGTCAGCCAGGTACTTGGGGCAGTTCCGCTTCCAGTGACCAGTTCCCTTGCAATGAAAGCACTCAGTTTCAGGCTTAGGTCCATGCTTAGGCTTCTTTGTAGGAGTAGCAACTGCTTTGCCATCCTTCTTGGTTTTACCCTTCTTGCCCTTGCCCTTGCCATTTTTCTTGAAACTGGTGGTTTTATTGACCATCAACACTTGATGTTCTTTTTGGATTTCAGACTCAGCGACTTTCAGCATCACAAACAGCTCGGCTGATGACTTGTTCATCCCGTGCATGTTATAGTTCATCACAAAACTCTTGTAACTAGGTGGCAGTGATTGAAGAACTCTATGAATGACCGCCTCTTACGGAAGGGCAATTCCCAACTCAGCTAGACGGTTTGAGTACCCAGACATTCTGAGTATATGCTCACTGATAGACCCGTTCTCCTCCATCTTGCAAGCATAGAATTTATTGGAGGTCTCATACCTCTCGATCCGGGCATTCTTATGAAAGATAAACTTCAACTCCTGGAACATCTCATATGCTCCATGACGTTCAAAACGTCTTTGAAGTCCCGGTTCTAAGCCATATAATATTGCACACTGAACTATTGAGTAGTCTCCAGCACGAGCCTCCCAAGCGTTCTTAATGTCTTCGGAGGTCATGTCTTTTGGTTGGTCACCAAGCGGTGCATCAAGGACATATTGTTTCTGGGAAGCCGTAAGGATAATCCTCAGATTACGGGCCCAATCAACAAAGTTACTTCCGTCATCTTTCAACTTAGCTTTCTCTAGGAACGCATTAAAATTCAGGGGTGCTACTGCGCGAGCCATTGATCTACAACATAAATATGCAAAGGTTACTTAGACTATTGTTCATGATAATGAGTTTAGTTAATCAAATTACTAAAGCTCCCACTCAAATTGACATCCCTCAGGTCATCTGAGTGTCACATGATCCAAATTCACCAACTCAAGTCCGATCATCATGTGAGTTAAGTTGGCTTCAATGGTGAACATCACTATGTTGATCATATCTACTATATGACTCATGTTCGACCTTTCGGTCTCTTGTGTTCCGAGGCCATGTCTGTACATGCTAGGCTCGTCAAGTTTAACCCAAGTGTTCTGCACGTGCAAATCTGGCTTGCACCCGTTGTATGTGAACGTAGAGTCTATCACACCTGATCATCACGTGGTGTCTCAACACGACGAACTTTCGCAACAGTGCACACTCGAGGAGAACACAATTTTATCTTGAAATTTAAGTGAGGGATCACCTTATAATGCTACCGTCATACTAAGCAAAACAAGGTGCATAAAAGGATTAACATCACATGCAATTCATAAGTGACATGATATGGCCATGAACTTGTGTTTAAGATCTCCATCTTCGAAACACCGGCATGATCTTCATCGTCACCAGCACGACACCTTGATCTCCATCAACGTGTCGCCATCGGGGTTGTCGTGCCCAACATGCTTCTACTACTATTGCTACCGTAGCGATAAAGTAAAGCATTACATAGCGCTTAATGATTGACACGCAGGTCATACAATAATTAAACACAACCCTATGGCTCCTGCCGGTTGCCGTATTCATCGACATGCAAGTCGTGAAATTCTATACATCACATGATCATCTCATACATCACATATATCTCATCATGCAATAGGCCATATCACATCACAACATACCCTGCAAAAACAAGTTAGACGTCCTCTAATTGTTGTTGCATGTTTTACGTGGCTACTACGGGTATCTAGCAAGAACGATTCTCACCTACGCATAAACCACAACGGTCATACGTAGATTGCTTTTCAACCTTCTCAAGGACCGCCTTTGTCGGATCCGTTCTAGCTAAAGTGAGAGAAACTGTCACTCGCAAGCCATCTAAGCAACAAGTTGCGTCGAGGGAACCGGTCTCTCGTAAGCGTACGAGTAATGTTGGTCCGGGCCGCTTCATATCACAATCCCGCTGAACCAAAATCCGACCAAGGGAGGAAGCAATCTAAGCATCAACGCCCACAAACGTTTTGTCTTCTACTCGAGATCTCATCGAACCATCAACCTAGCTCTGATACCACTGTTGGGGAACGTCGCATGGGAAACAAAAAATTTCCTACGCACGTGCAAACCTATCCATGGTGATGAGCATCTACGAGAGGGAGAGTGGATCTACTTACCCTTGTAGATCGCTAAGCGGGAAGCGTTAAGAAACGCGGTTGGTGTAGTCGAACTTCTTCGCGATCCGAATCGCCGAGCGTCCCGCGATCCAATCACGAACCGTCCGGCGAACCAATCACGAACGTCTCGTGGCCTTGATCACGATCCTTCCGATCTAGTACCAAATGGACGGCACCTCTGCGTTCAGCACACGTGCAGCTTGATGACGATCTCCACCGTCTTGATCCAGCAAGACGAGGTGGAGAGAAGAGAGAGTTCACCGGCAGCGTGACGGCGCTCCGGTGATGTTGGTGGTGGAGCAATTCCAGTAGGGCTTCGCCTAAGCGCTACAGACATCCGATCTAGAGGAGCACTGGTGAAACGGGTAACACGTGGCCGTAAGTTGTATCCCGTGTGCTAGCCCTACCCCTCTATTTATATGTTGAGCCTTGGGGTCTAATCTTGGAGCAAAAACCTCTACAAGGTCGGTTTTGCCCGCACAAGGTCGGTTTGGCCCGCAAGGAAAGAGTCCAACTCGGATCCCTGTAGTCCCGCGCACAAGCGGTAGTACCGCTTCACAAGCGGTAGTACCGCTTCACAAGCGGTAGTACTGCCCTACTGCTTAAGGCAGCAGCAAAACTTCCTTTTTCCCTTTCCAATACCTCGTGGGTTTTACCCCATTGGTCCATATAAAGTGTTGCTATACCCGAACACTTCGGTAAACATCCGGAACCCCTTTCGGTTAATTCCGGAACTCTTCCAGAGATCAAAACACTATTATCACATATATCAATCTTAATCTCCAGACTCTTCCGGAGATCCTTGTCATGTCCGGGATCGTATCCGAGACTCCGAACATCCTTCGGTCACCACCATACATAACTCTATACTACCGAAATGTCACCAAACCTTAAGTGTGCAGACCCTGTGGGTTCGAGAACTATGTAGACATGACCGAGACACCTCTACGACCAATAACCAATGGCGGGAACTGGATGTCCACATTGGTTCCTACATATTCTATGAAGATCTATCGGTTGAACCTCTATGTCAAGGATTCAGTTAATCCCGTATAACGTTCCCTTTGTTCTTCGGAATGTTACTTGCCCGAGATTCGAACGTCGGTATCTCCATACCTAGTTCAATCTCGTTACCGGCAAGTCTCTTTACTCGTTCCGTAATACAAGATCCCGCAACTAACAATTAGTCACATTGCTTGCAAGGCTTATTGTGATGTTGCATTACCGAGTGGGCCCCGAGATACCTCTCCGTCACACGGAGTAACAAATCCCAGTCTCGATCCATGCCAACTCAACAGACACCATCGGAGATACCTGTAGAGCACCTTTATAGTCACCCAGTTACGTTGCGACGTTTGATACACACAAGGCACTCCTCCGATATCCGTGAGTTGCATGATCTCATGCTCATAGGAACATATACTTTGACATGCAAAAAACAGTAGCAATAAACTGACAGGATCATATGCTACGTTTGTAGTTTGGGTCTTGTCCATCACATCATTCTCCTAATGATGTGATCCCGTTATCAAATGACATCACATGTCTATGGCCAGGAAACCCTGACCATCTTTGATCAACGAGCTAGTTCACTAGAGGCATACTAGGGACACATTGGTGTCTATTCACCCACACATGCAGTGTGTTTCCGATCACTACAATTATAGCATGGATAATAAACGATTATCATGAACAAGGAAATATAATAATAAACACTTTATATATTGCCTCTAGGGCATATTTCCAACAGCAGCACCCGGTGCGCGATTAAGGTGGCCACCAGGTCAGAAGCGACCATCCCCTCTCCACTCCTCATGGTTTGGAGCCGGCCTAGCTCTCCAAGCACGGCCCCGGGCGGTCCAGTTCCCATCTAGTTCACTCCGGTGGATGGGGCGTTGACGAACGCCGGTAGCCGGATGTAATCCCGAGCGGGGCGGTGTTCTTCGCGTAGAAAAATGTCCAGTTCCACTTCTTGACGGAGTCGATGAGGGTGTTGCGGGGGAACTACGGGCCGTGGGAACACACTGCCACACCCCCGCAGGCATACAACTCATCGTCGTTATTCAGGGACTTGAGGAAGAAGAGCTTCCTAAAGAGCTCCACGAAGGGGAGCATCCCAAGGTAACCCTCGCACAAGGTCACGAAGCTCGCGAGGTAGAGAATGGCGTTGGGGAAGAGGTGGTGTGGCTGGAGATCGAAAGTGTCCATCAAAAGACGGAAGAAGTGGCTCACCGGCAAGCCGAAGCCGCGCGGGAAGTGCCAGGTGAAGATGACGTACTCCCCCTCCTGGGGCTCGGGCACCACCTCATCGCCCGGCGTGTGGGCGATAACGCGCTCCTCTGGCGACAACATACGGGCGCGGCGGAGCCACATGATGTCGTTCTCCGTGACGATGGAGCCACCCCAGTTGCCGGAGGGGCCATCGGCCATCGCGGCTGTGGGTCAGCATGGGGCGGTGAGCAAACAGAGTGACAACGCGAGACGAGTGGAGATGGCAAGAGGAAGAAGGCTAAGGGGGCAAGAGGAGCGCAACTGCCTCCGCCCCTCGCCCTCCCCTTTGAAATAAGGGGGAAACACCCGGGGAGGGTGGGGATTAACTGCGCCCACTCCCCTGGGAAATCCGCGAGATCATGGGTGCCTCGGGTCGCGACCACTGAGATCTGGGCACAGAGGATCTCGGCCTGCGGCCCGAGGCCTACTGGTCTATGCCCGCAGCCTAGCGGGCTAGGCCCAAGGCGACGTTCCATCTGCCCGCGAGCACGGGCCCCATGACATCATTGCGCCTTGCGTGGCGCACCGCAGGCCGGCACGAGACCCGGAGCGATGCTACGCGACCCGAGGCGTCGGTGGCGACCACCGGCTCGGCTGTTCGATTCGGCTTTGCGCGAAAGGGGTGCGCTGCCTAAAGAAGCAGCTAGCTCCCCCTCGTCAAAGAGACATGGGCCCCCGCCAGCTTTGGGGACTACTGGCGGGGTTATTACCCCTAGTAGGACAAAGCTAAGGGGTTATCCCCCCGTTTCCAGAAAAACCATATTGCCGGCTGGTCCGCAGCCGGCTGGCGGGCCACCGACTGCCTCAAGGCCTACTAGCAGTTAGCCGGCAGGCCCGCTGCCGGTTGGCTCGCGGCCGGCCGGTCAAAGGAGCTGGCCGTCTGACCTACGGCTAGCCTACGGTCGTCTGCCTCCAGGCCGACTCTTCCGCTGACCTTCGGACGAACAAGATCCTATCCCTTCCCTCTACGTGCAAGCACGGCAACAAGACAAGAACCCCACGACGGACCCCAGCGTGGCCAAAGTGACCATTGGCATGCGAGCGTGCATGGCTATAGTCCAGCCGGTCATACCGCTGACCTTGGCTGATCGCGACCGGGAGGAGCAATAGTACCGGCACGCCTCAACCTACTCCATTACCTGCCCTTGTGTGGCTACAGTGTTGTCGTCCATACCGGAGACCTCGGCCGGCTGGCGCAAGGCGACACCACTTGAGGCGGCCCGTGCCGCGGCAGCTGGGCGCGTGCCAATCGCGGAGCCGGATGGCGGGCCCCAGGAGGTGATGGGACCACACAGCCGGCAGACCCTACACGCAACGAGACGGCTCAGTGGGCGGTCCCCCTGGCCAGCCGTAGAGGCTGCCAGCCGGGTCCCCTACCCAGTACTTTAGAGATATTGTAAGCCCGGGGGTTGGCCTATAAAACCCCCGAGCTCCCCATGCATAGACAAGCATGCACGCACGAAGGAACACTTCTCCCCATGCTCACTCACGTAGCAAATCAAGAGGAGCCGGCTGCTCCTTCTTCCACCTCTAGACAACAGCTCAAGGAGCGCCATTGTAACCTCATCCACCAATCAACCTAGACCAAGCAAGACTAGCGGTGTTACCTCCCATAGAGGGCCACGAACCTGGGTACATCGTGTGTCCATCACCGCTTGTGCCTCATCGTGCTCCCGGAGCCCGTCGGCGTCGTCCAGCCTCAACCACCTTCGATAAGCCTACCCATGGCATCTGCCATAAAAAAACGACGACAGGGACAACCTCAACTAGTGAAAGGGGCGGGGCAAAAATCCCATTGCATCTGAAACATGGAAGGAATAACACCATTGACACCGAGCTTCTTGTAGTCTTTATCTCAAACATGAACAGTCAGGTTCAGTCCTTGGAATGTGAGTTCATACTCTTGACTTTAGGAAAAGCACAATGTACAGATAAAAAGATAGTAGTTCTGATAAGAAGTTTATACCCTCTTTAATCAACCACAAGATGTTCCTACAAAGTAAAAAAATGAAATATAATACATCAAAAAATGTTTTAAAACATAATAATTCAAGGGTTACCATGTAGCTCAACAACAATCCGGAATAGAATATGGACTGAATTACATCTGAACTATTGAATACAACATCAGCATTTTCAAGGCAAGGCTTGCATCTTCGTATTGCACAAGACCAGACGGAGGAACATTTCAACAAACATATGGCGGGCAAGAGTGTAGGGCAAACCCCGAGTGTACTCGGTCCGGTGCCTCGTAGTCGTACATGGCCTGGACAAACGCCATAGAAAAGAGGGTCGACGAGGCGCCAGATCTTGTGGCAGTAGACGTCGACGAAGAGGATCGCGTGCGGGGTGTCGACCACGAGCTTCTCGTAGAGGTGGGAGCAGATGAACCCACCGGCCCCGATCACGTAGATCGTGAGGGGCACCACGAGCCCCTCGCCTGGATCTAGTATGCCACCACTGGCGGGCATCAACGTCGGCAGTGACACGGTGCCCGATGATCCAGTCGAAGAGGAGTTTTTTTGGAGGGAGAGGGAAGAATAGGTTGCGTGCTCTACCTCAAAAAAAAGAGGTTGCGTGCTCAGGAGAGAGGGAGCATGGGGCTCGAGGTGAGTTTCCTCTCCTTCTTTCTTTCTTCTAAACGAAGGAAAGGAGAGCGAGCAGTGGTGGCCCAGGCTTGGTACGTGGCCAATTAACAACTTTCACTTCTCTCTCCATCGGTGAAATACTGTTTCTAATCCTACATGGATATGCCTAGCGATGACCCTACTGCTCGCTCTTGTTGGGTGTAATTAGTCAACCAAACACCAAACACTTGTTAATGCAGTAGGTAGTTAGGTAGCTAAACCATGTTAAAGGTGCACTCATAAGGAGCGGCTTCTATTGATGCTCGGACATTTTTTATGATCATTATTTTGACATGGAGTTGAGTAGCGTTGAAGTGCCTATTGTATCTCCTGCACGCATAGACATGCCTTTGTATTGAGATATTCATCTAACAACCCACCATCCTCGTCTGAATAGACATAGGTGAAGACCATGGTTGGTATGTGGGGTTCGTTCACGTTGCATCATAGTAGGTCACTGATAATTGGATGTGGAGATGCAATCCTACCTTGAGCTTGTATGTCCTATGCCATCCTCTTCAGTTTCTACTTCCAGTTGATTGCCAAAGGAAAGCTGGTGATCTCTATGTTGAGTGTGAAAAATGACTGCCTGAACTAAATTTCCGGCTTATGATGCCGAACAATGCGTCAATGTGCCTCAACCTACTTTAATGGGAGAATTTAATTTTCTTTTTGTCCACATCATTTTCATTTTCTACCAAAGAGGTTCTGATTTTGTTGATTTCCTTTCGTTTTGGTGAAATCTACAGGAGGCTCAACTTCTTTGCGATAACTGGGCAGATCTTCTGCATGGTGTCATTCGGTATCAATCTTGTCATCAGGGGGGTGGTCTAGGTTTTGGAGTGATGCCTGACTTGATAGCCGCTCTGACTGATGTGGTGTGTGATTTTGTTCTACTAATAAGACTGGATGGAGATGGTTTAGCTTTTGAGTCATCAAATAGTCAACTTAATGTTTTTAATGTGTTGTATGCATTTGTGTTTGGTTCCATCTTAAGCCTCCAGCGTGCCTCCGAAACTCAGAATAGAAGTTTGCTCTCTCTCGTAAAGGAGATACTACTTATTATATTTCAAAAGATATTGGTATCAGTTCAGTTAAGGGAGAGTATCATATGAAAACCAACATTTGTTAAAAACCATGTGAAAATAATGTTCTGAAGTTTAGAAAAAGGGAAATGATTGTAATCAGGCGGCAAATGTAGCAGGAGACGTCCGTCGCTCCCTTACTTGACACGTGTCCTGCTTGACCACGAACGTCTCTCTCCCTCATCTTTTCTTGCAACAACGATGTTGTTACAGAATGGTAGCAGTGTCTGATGACATCACGAGTGCGCGACGCGGCTGGGGATGTGTTGTAATTTTTGCAACATGCGCCTTGTTGTAGAAAATTAGGTGCGGTGGAGATGCTGCATTTTTTGTAACAAGGGTCTTATTGCAGAAAAATAGGAAAGAAGAGGTTGTGCAGCATGGGCCTTGCTGCAGGAGATTAGAGAAGAAAATGTTTTGTAACAAGGGCTTTGTTTGCAGAAAATTAGAGAATAAAACGTTTTGCAAGAGGAGCAGCGATTAGAATTATCCGGCTGATCATGACTATATTTGCGGCATGCATAGCCATCCGATACAAGTTTAATCGGACGACACGCATGCCTACATCACCGGACGTGTGCCTCTGCCATTTTTCTACAACATCATGTGGGTTGCAGAAGTCATCCCACAACAACGCCCATGTTACAAAAACATTAAGATGAGAAACAATAATCCTGCAACATCATCTGTGTTGCAGGAGTTCGTCCGCAATGACACTCATGTGTCAAAAGATTTAAGGCGGAAAAAAAATCTGTAACAAAATCTTTGTTGCAAAAGTTTCCGCAACAAGAGATATGTGTAAACGGTTCTGCAACACTGTCTTTGTTGTAAATGTGAGGAAAGAACCGAGTCGATGGATGCGTCAAAATCAAATGGCTTTGAAGGTGGTGGATCATTAAAAATAATCCGTCGGTGGACGCGTAGCGTCGCCCTTAGAAAAAATATCTAAAAAATACGGAATGTTGGCTTTCGTATATCATACGAGTACACACTGAGTTGCTCCCAGAACATCCAAATCCTTTTATGTGTAAGGTAGCGAAATCACTAGTTAATGGATACACCTTCCAACTATTAATTTCACCTCCCCAAGAAGCCTTTGAGGAAGAATGTCGACATAACCCCAAAAGGTAGCAACAAACCAATTATTTTTGCTGTCAAGTATGAGAAGCTGCCGAACTTCTGTTTTTGCTGTGGGTTGTTGGGACACACGACGGAGAAGTTCTGTAACATGCCTAAAGAGCTACAGATGGCGTCCTACTCCACCGGCATAAGGGCACCACTGTATTGGGCTCTATTCGAAGACACATCGATTTTGGAGAGGTGTCGGTTCCGGATGGTGTTATCACGAGGTGGCCACAACGGTCAAAAACCTCTCGATTTCTACTGCTGCCACGACTACAGCCTCGGCCTCGGAGGACGGAGTGGTGCCGACTGCCGCTGCCGCTTCCAACGCGCTGGTGCAGCGTGTTCTTGAGGATGGGGCACCAACAACTCCAACATGGGTGCTCCTATTCGGCTAGTTGCGCACAATGAAAAGCCTGGAGCTCTCTACATCACCAACTCTGGAGCTCCGGTTGGTCCAGTGCAGGAGCCGATGGACATGGGGCATGGGGAGCACTTCGTCACCAACTTGGGTGCTCCAAAGGCTGCTGCTGCTCGTGTGAGTGACGGGGATGCTGCTGCGATGGAGTTGCAAGATCAGGCCCAGGTGTCGGCAGATAATGCTCGATATGATCGTGTGGGGGTCGCTGCTGTAAACCTACAACGCGGTGCTCTAGCGACTGCAGGAGTCCAACCTTGGAAGATGGCTGGAGAGGCCACTCTCGTGGCCAGAACTGCTGCTATGAGGGCGGATGGAAGTGCCACCCACGGGGATGTAGCTTCTCCTGGTAGTGCCACTGCTGTTGACATGACGAAAGTTCAGCATGTGGTCTCCATCGCTTGGCCTGTGTTGGCGGGCCAGGCTCGATTAGTCCTTGGGGCTGCGGGATCTCCTGCAAGTTACAAGTACAACCCCATCAAGCTATCAAGTCACTTCGAAGCTTCGTCCAGTCGCTGGAAGCAGATGCACAAAGAAGAAAGGGAAGTCTTTGAAGCAATGAGGAGCACTGGAGTATCAAATCTTTCTTTCAATGCTCAAGCTAATCAGATCATTAATGGAGAGATGCCCAGCCCCAAAGGTGCTTTTGTTGCCTACAGGTAGTGACATAGTGTTCTGTTTTGAAAATAGTAATGCTGAAACTATGGGGTACACTAATGAGGAGATTAGTATCTTAGCGTGTGTGTATGGAATGGGTTGAAACTGTAATAGGTGTAGATGGCTTGATCAGGCATGTTACAGAAGAGGTGGAGGATAGTTCGGAGGAGTATATAGAGAAAAGGCATGAATCTGTTGGAGAGGAGAAAGGCGCAGGGGAAGGTCAGAACAAAATTATTACTGCTGAGGGCTCCTCGGCGGATTGAGGATCAGCATGCTCTATGTTGGAGCCTGTCCGGGGAAAATGCAAATCATCGGTTGGAACTGCCGTGGGATGTACTCTCCAGCAGCAGTTCGGTCGCTCTTGGACCTCCAAGAGCAAGTTAGGCCAGATATTTTGTTTTTGGCTGAGGCCCATCTCGATAAGAATAAAGCAGAGAGTCTCTGCTGTAAATTAGAACTTCAGTTTTTAGTAGTTCATGAAAGTACTGATGGTCGGTCTAGGGGTCTTGTTATGTTCTGGAATGATGATAGTAAAGCTGAGTTTGAATATGTGTCGCCCAACTGTGTAGATGTGTTTTTTGTGTCTACTAATAATGAGAAGTGGAGACTAACTAGTTTCTATGGTGAGCCAGCATGGGAGGACCGCCACCTATCTTGGTCTTGCTTAAGAGATCTTCACCGACAACATCAAATGGCTTGGGTAGTACTAGGTGATTTCAATGAGATTAAGTTGAATTCAGAAAAGGAGGGAGGGAATCCCCGACCCATGCACATGCTTAAGGCATTCAGAGATTTCCTCGATGACTGCGAACTCCAGGATATGGAATATATTGGGGATAAATACAAATGGAGACACGCTGATGTTCGTGAGCGACTAGACGGTGCCGTGTGTATTTCACAATGGTCTGCAGATTATCCCAATACGACAGTTATCAATGAGAAGCACTATAGGTCAGACCATAGACCCATTTTGGTTGACACGAAATTTTATAAAACTGGCCAGAGAAGACAGCGGTCCGGGAGTAAAAAATTTGAAGCAAGCTGACTATTTGAAGATACTGTATATGAAGTAGTTGCTCATGGGCAAAGGCAAATCTGAGGGGTTTGGGTCCTAGTTTGGCTTCACGAACCCAAGCGGTCCATAATGATCTTCATAGTTGGGATAAAGATATTCTGAAGGGTCAAAAAATCATATCAAGAAGTTGAATAAAGAACTAGAAAAAAATAGACATGGTGCCTTGTCAGTGGCTTCTTGGGCGAGACAAAAGGAACTACAATTGCTCATTGACAACTTATTGAAACAAGAGGAGATTCGTTGGGTTCAAAGAGGGTGTGCTAATTGGCTGTTACATGGTGACCGGAATACATCTTTCTTTCATAATGCTGCCACTGCTCGTAAAAAAGGAATATGATAAAAAGGCTCCTAGATGATACAGGGGCATGGGAGGAAGGAAATGATCTCCGGGGCCATATCATGTCTTATTTTGCTCAGTTGTTCATATTTGAACCAACCGAGATGCAAGAAAGTTTTCTGGAAAAGGTGCCCCATAAGGTTTCTAGAGTGATGAATGAAAAGTTAACTACAGCTTTTACGCACGAGGAGGTAAAAAGGCTCTTTTCACCATTGGTGATTTTAAGGCGCCCGGCCCTGATGGATTGCATGCGGTTTTTTACAAACATTTTTGGCATCTTTTGGGGATGATCTGATTGATGAAATTCTTACAACAGTGAATACGTACACAATACCTGAGGGTTGGAATGATACGATAATTATTATAATTGCAAAAACTAAATTGCCCGAGAAGGTAACTCAATTTCGCCCGATTAGCCTTTGTAATGTTGTGTACAAAGTTATCTAAAAAATGTTTGCTGCAAGATTGAAGAATTTTCTACCAGCAATTATTTCTTTCACTCGAAGTGCGATTGTCCCTGGGCGGTTAATCACGGATAATTTTTTGGTTGCGTATGAATGTTTTCACACTATTAGAAAAAGAGACAAGGGAAGACAAGATTATGCGCGGTGAAACTAGATATGCACAAGGAATATGACCGCGTAGAGTGGGATGTTTTGGAGAAGATCATGCTTAAGATGGGTTTCCATAGGAATTGGGTTCGGATGATCATGGTTTGTGTTTGGACCGTGAGATATCAGGTCAGATTTAATTCGGAGGAAAGTGAACAATTCATACCTATTTAATTCGGAGGAAAGTGAACAATTCATACCTACCAGGGGCTTGCGTCAGGGTCACCCCTTATCCCCTTACCTCTTTTTGTTATGCACCGAGGGTCTTGTCTCCTTGATGTCGCATGCGCAATGGAGTGGTGAACCTAATGGGGTACAAGTTTGTTGGGATGCGCCAGCAATATCTAACCTCCTATTTGCTGTTGACTCTTTGATCTTAATGCATGCTACGCCTGGCAATGCGAATTGCTTGAGAAATATTTTATCTGATTATTGTAAGGCATCAGGGCAATTAGTGAGCCAAGACAAGTCGAGTATTTTCTTTAGTCCGAGTACAGAGCCCGAGGTTAGAGAGGAAGTGTGTACAGTTCTAAATATAATGACCGAAGCTCTCACAGATAAATACCTCGGACTGCCAGCCATTGTTGGGGCCGATAGAAGTGATAACTTACAGTTGACAGAGTGTTAAAGAGACTATTTGGATGGAAAGAGAAATTTTTGTCCTCATGTGGCAAAGAAGTGCTTCTAAAAGCGATTGTGCAGCCGATACCATCATATGCGATGTCTGTTTTCAAAATCCCAAAACAAATCTGCAAAGCGATCACTGACGGTATGTCACAAATATTGGTGGGGCTATGATGCAGATGAAAGAAGGATGCATTGGCTAGCTTGGTGGAAAATGTGTATACCAAGAAATTCGGAGGAATGGGGTACAGGGATATCCATTGCTTTAAACTTGCCTTATTAGCTAAACAAGCATGGAGACTAATTGAGAATCCGATTCTCTCTGTGCTACGGTGCTGCGTGCAAGGTATTTTCCATCAGGAGATTTGTTAAACGTGGAGTTAAAAAAGGGAGCTCTTTTACGTGGCAGAGTATATGGGCTGGGATTAATACACTAAAAAGGGGTCATATATGGCGTGTGGGTGATGGAACTAATATTGATATATGGGAAGATGAATGGATCCCAAATAGTGCATCACGTAAAGTTATAACTAGAAGGAGCCAGAATATTCTGAATAGGGTGAGCGACCTTATTGACCCAAACACTAATTGTTGGGATGTGGATCTAGTGAGGCAGACTTTTGGCAAGTGGACGTTCAAAGGATTCTTGCAATACCTTTATCATCTTTCGACATGCAAGACTTTGTTGCTTGGAACCTAACTCGTACAAATACCTTCTCTGTGCGGTCAGCATATTATGCAGAATGCGAGGGCCAATATGGCCAAAAGTTAAACGCATGCCATCAAGCTTTTGGAGTCAAACCTCATCTTATTTGGGATAAATTATGGGGCCTCAATGTACCTGCGAAGGTCAAAATATTTCTCTGGAGAGCGATGCATAATACTATTAGGTGTCGGGTTGCCCTGGCAAACTTTCATATCAAAGTGAGTGGATAATGTCTAGTCTGTAAGATTGGAGCAGAAGACATTAAGCATCTCCTCTTCAGGTGTAGCCGACTTAGGCTATGGAAAGCTTTGGGAATATATGACTTAGTTGAGAAATCATTTCTTGTTCATCATCTATGACATTCTGTTCTGGAAGAACTGTTGTGCTCAAGCCCAGACCACTCAATGCTCTTGGGACAAGTCGAAGTGCCAGAGCTTGTTGCGGTGGCTTGTTGGTATTTATGGTGGGAAAGGAGGCAAATTAGCCGTGATATCCAGGTGCAGTCCCCATAAAGATCGGCGATGGCAATAAAAGTGTTATCCTCAAATTTCAAGTCTGCTCAAGCTTCTAACACAAGATTGAGGAAGGAGAGGTGGGCTCCACCAATAGGTGATTGTGTTAAGATAAACGTTGATGCTTCTTTTGATTCTGATAGTTTGAGGGGGACTACAGGTGTAACCATTCGGGATAAAAAAGGGAAGTTCGTCGCCGCATGCAATGCACGTTTGGATATGGTTGAAGTTGTTCTTTCGGCTGAGGCTCTCGCTCTCAAACATGGTTTGTTCTTAGCCGAATCAGTGGGTTGCAATAGAGTTGTTGTGAGTTCTGATAATAGTGAATTAATAGAAATTATGAGAAATGAGCGGCCTTCCACATGTGTTGCTGCAGCGATTATTCATGATTGTTTTCTAAGGAGCCATAGTTTGTTAGGGTTATGTATGAACATGCAAATAGGGAAACGAATTCTGTAGCTCATGAACTAGCCCGGTTGGCCAAGTTCTAGGCCAGTACAGTCTGGTTGGATGTTCCTCCCCCTCTATTGTACCTCCGTTGGTGAACGATGTAACATTATTATCTATTGAATAAAGAGGTCTTTTGAGGTAAATTTTTTTACTCCCACCGCCCCAGGTTGCGACAAGTGGCACACTTCATACATGCCACTTGTCGCAACGCGGGAGTTTTTCCTTTTTTCATAGATTCGTATTTTCAAAACATTTTATCTCCTAAACCGTGCATCCAAATCTTGAACCCTTTTCATCGTTGGCTTTTTCGCATCAAGATCTTCCAAACTAGATCCCATGTTGATTGGTTTTGACGAACTTTTTTTTCACAAAAAAACCAGATGAAAAAACCATGCCTCACGCGGTAGAGGAAAATAACAGAAAACATGTTTTTTTCCTTTCCGAGAGGCACGCATCGTGCCTCTCGCGAAGACAAAACCGTACCTCTCGCGGAAGCAAAACTGTGCCTCTCGCGGAAAAAACAATAGAGCAGAAAACGCATTTTTTCCCATTCGGGAAAGGCACGGCCGATAGCAAAACCGTGCCTCTCGCGGAAGCAAAACCGTGCCTCTCGCGGGAAAAAGAGAGAAGAGAGAGAGAGGGAGAGAGAGCAGAAAACATGTTTTTTCCCTTTCCGAGAGGCAAAGGTGTACCTTTCGCGAAGGGAAAACCGTGCCTTTCGCGGAAGCAAAATCACGCCTCTCGAAAAAAACAGAAAACACATTTTTTTCCTTTTCAAGAGGCATGACCGTGCCTCTCGCGAAGGCAAAACCGTGCCTCTCGCAAAAAAAATAGAAAACCCATTTTTTCATTTCCAAGAGGCATGGCCGTCCTCTCGCGAAGGCAAAACCGTGCCTCTCGTGGAAGCAAAATCATGCCTCTCGCAAAAAAATAGAAAACATGTCTCTTAGCAAAAAAAATTGAATTTTTATCGTCGAAAACTACGGTAGACCGGTGAAAAACCGGAACACCAAAAGAATCCGGAAAAAACCACTCTAAAAAGGCGAAAACACATGCGAAAAAAAGAAAATAAAAAACAAAATCCGAAAGGAATGCTCAGAGCGCGACATGTGGCGGCGACTGGGAAAGCGCCAAGTGGCGACGCGTGGGAGTGATCATTGGAACGTTTGTGAGGGAGTGCTCGCTAACTAGTTGCTCTCGTAAGGCAGCGGATAGACAGGGAAGCGGTTGCTACAGCCATCAATCATGGCCCATTGGTCCCTCTTCCCCAAAGCATCTTCAATGCCTCAAAGGGCAAAATGGGACCTCCTATGTGACGCGCGTTGTGTCCAACAGACGCGCGCCGCACGTGGGGTCGCCCGACTGGGTCGGCCTAGCTTTTCTTTTGTCACAAAAAGAATCTGATAATTTTTATTTATTTAATTATTCTGTTTCTTTTTTCCTTTCTGCTTATTTCCTTTTTTTCTTTCTTTGTTAGTTTTTCCTTTATTTTTTCCTTTTTTATGAAAATCAACAAATGTTGAATTTCCCAATCATTTTCTGAAAACATGAACATTTTTTAAAATGGAGAACAATTTTGAAAGCACGAATAATTTTTTAAAGCACGAGCTATTTTTAAATCTTGAGAAATGTTTTTAAAACCAAGAACAATTTTGAAAAATCCTGAACAAATTTGGAAGCATGAACATTTTTCTAAAGCACGAACATTTCTTGAACGTTGAGAACAAAATTCTGAAACGGAGAACAATTTTGACAACCCTCGAAGAAATTTGGAAGCGCGGACAATTTTTTAAAGCACAGAGATATTTTTAATCTTGAGAACAAATTTCGTAAATTCTTGAACAAATACATAAACACTAAAATTTTCTAAATCTTGACAACAAAATTTTAAAAGCATGAACTTTTTTGGAAAACAAGATTTTTTTTTTGAAAAACAACAACATTTTTTTGAAAATCCAGAACATTATTTGAGTTTATGAAAAATGTTTGAAAAACAATATTTTGTTGAAATTTAGAACATTTTGAAAATCAAGAACATTTTTAAAAATTTAAGAACAGTTTTCGAACATGAACGTAATTTTGGAAACTCAGCAAAATTTTGATATTGCGTACATTTTTTGAAAATACCGAACAAATTTTGGAAATATCCATCATTTTCTTAAAATAGCAAACATTTTTTAAAAATAACGAAAACTTTTGAAAATCCAATTTTTTTTCAAAGTTATGAATATTTTTTAAAAACGGTACCTATTTGAAATTGAGAACATCTTTTAAAAAGAAGAAAAATTAGAATTTAAAGAACAATTTTCGGACATGTTCTTATTTTAAAAAAGATAAAAAATATAGGAAAACAAGGGAAAAAAGAAACAAAAAAAGGAATATGAGAAAAAGAAAAAGAAACATAAAAATAGAAAAAGGAAAAACCGGATGAAAAACAAAAAAAATAGGGTTCAGGGAACTCTGGAAGGTTCCCAAAACCAGAATCGAAGCAAACAGTAATGGGCCAGCCCATATCGCTTCCCTTGATCCTGCTCCTTGTGCGAAACCTCGACATCTTGGTGCAGAAATCATCAAATAGGATTTTCTGGCCAAAACCATCCCTAAATGTTCTGGAAAAAGTTAGAGCGTGCAGTCTTAAACGACTAGACGGACGGATCGGGGAATCCTATTGTTGGGTGCGTAAGTTCGCAATCGGCCGTCTGCAGGGCGTGGCTATTTGGGCTCGATCGATTTTGCTTTCCACATTTTAATTTAAAACAAAAAAGAGCGCACACTGCAGGATTCAATCCAGCGACCTCCTCATCAGAGGTTGGCTGGTGTAAACATCCCGTCGACAAGCGCTGTTTTTTTGCGAGAAAAACTTCCAATCTATTCATCTTCAATCATGATAGTACAATAAAAACTACGTCCAGATCCGAAGACCACCTAGCGACGACTACAAGCACTGAAGCGAGCCGAAGGCGCGCCGCCGTCATCACCCCTCCCTCATCGGAGCCGGCCAAAACTTGTTGTAGTAGACAGTCGGGAAGTCATCGTGCTAAGGCCCCATAAGACCAGCGCACCAGAACAACAACTGCCACCGATGAAGAGTAACGTAGATCGAAAAGATCCAACCTAAAAACACACGAACGTAGACGAACGACAAACAGATCCGAGCAAATCCACCAAAGACAGATCTACCGGAGACACACCTCCACACGCCCACTGATGATGCAAGATGCACCATCGAAACGGGGGCTGGGCGGGGAGAACCTTATTCCATCTTCAAGGAGCCGCCACCGTCTTGTCTTCTTAAACAGCACACAAACCCTAACAAAACTCGATGAAAGATCTAAACACGAAGCCCTCCCACCGGCAAGGGCCGAGATCCACTGCGTCTCCATGGCCCTAGGGCCACCGGACGCGAGGCAGACCAGCGACGGCGCTGGTGGGAGGCGGTGGAGCCCTAGCTTTTTTGGGGCAGCGACTAGAGTTAGCTAGGTGATAACGCGTAGCTTGTCGACAAGCGCAATTGTTCTAGCCTTTGACCTATATTTATTTTATTCGTTTTTCTTTTTCCATTTTCACTTTTTGTTTTCTTTTTCTTTTTCTTCCTCGCCCGAATTGTCCGCAAATACATGAACTTTTCTTTTCAAATCGATGAACCTTTTCTGAATTTGTGAACTTTTTTAAAAAATCCATGAACTTTTTTTGAATTTCTATGTTTTTTTTCGAATTTAAGGAACTTTTCCCAAATTGGAATTTTTTCTCAATTTTGATGAACTATTTTCAAATCGATGAACTTTTCTCAAAATTGATGAACTTTTTCCAAAAGTCGATGAACCTTTTTTACATATATGATTTTTTTCTTCAAATGGATGAACTTTTTATTCAAATTTGTAAACCTTTTTTAATTTCACATTTTTATTTTGTAAGGAATAGATAATCTAGGCGGTCTTTTCCTACTGGATCAACAAAACAAAAAGAACTGCGACCAGCGACACTAGCGACCGAACTCAGCCCAATTGAGTTAGCATGCTAGTGGGCCGACCCATGCCAACGACACTACGAGCGTTGGGTCATTAACGGTAGCCTGCATCGCTGACTAGGAGCTTCTATCGGTCACTAACCAATCAAACAAACACGATGTCTGAGCTTGGGCTTTCTGACACCTGTCATATGTAACCTAAATGTAGGGCGAATATGAGGTGGCCCGAGTTCGTTAGTCTGGCCGATGCTGGCCTGCACCTGCCCTTACTGTTAAGATTAATTATAAATATGTAATTAGGGGAAATCTTCCGTGCCAATAACAACTGAACGGTTGCTCCCGCAACCGACGCCTCACCCCCTCAAGCTGGAACCAACGTCTCCTCTCAAAGCGTCGCGTCCGCCCCTTTGTATAAATTATTCTTTTCGTGGATGAATAGAGAAAGATTTTCAATTCAATCTCGAACATGTTGTCACTCACGCTAGAGCTACCAAGAGCAAAACCGACAGAGAAACGAGAGAAGGGAGGGGAGAGACTCGACGTTGAGATGCCTGACCTCGTTTCGTTTTTCCTCCGCCTGATCCGCGAGGACGGCCCTCACAGCCGGCACATTGCTCGGTAATTGGGTAACGCTATTTCATCAAGGAGAACATTACAAGTGGAGTGCTAAATGTCTCTCGGTCGATCATCCAGATTTCATTTCCTTGGTATAGCTAAGGTGAAATATGAGAAAGTATTTGTCTTCCTTTGCATCTGCATCCTCCATCTTTATTCATCATGGTAGTATGATGTGTTGCCAGGATCCTTGGCATGGATGTTGGTAAAACCCCGATGAATATGGAAATGATCAAGTTCTTGAGAGCACACTCAGACACTATGTTATATCCCCAGTATCAATTAGAATGCGCCTTTCGTTTGTTGAGTCGTCCTATAACTCTAGTTTCCTTCCAAGCTAAGTATACCAATCGCTCGAATTCCTTCCAACGATCATTTACGAATTGCCTTAGCCTGGTATGAAGAGTTTCAATGATCTTTGTATCAAAAGCAATTCTTTTTATCACTTAAGGGAATAATTCTACAAGTCACCTTCTCTAAGGTGTCCTGTTATGGTATGAAGGACAACTATTTCCCCGATACTTTGAAACTCAGTCCACATCTTTTAAAGGGTGGAATTGTTGCTTACCAAATTGAATCATAGTTTCTGCTTCTTTCAGTTTTCCTGATATGTGGTTGAGTCTCAACTCAGGAGATGTTTTTACGTCTCATTCTATGGGTTGATCATGAGTTGCTCGATCTTTCAGAAGACGAGTTCTCATAGGGTTCTCCTGTTCCTTTTGTCATTGTGTTGGACGAAGAACTTGGAGCAACATGTCAAGACTGACATGATGCCGTGAATCAACATATTCAATAAGGGCAACTGGATCATGAAGAATATGGTAGCTAGTGTCCTCTCTGTCCTCTTACCCTACGCTTGAATCGTCAGATGAGATTCTTGTTAGTGGGGTCGAGTTGTCATAGCCCTAGAATTTGTTTACGGTTAGTTGCATCCGCGTCCATGCATCATGTTAATTTTTTTGTGAATATGGTATGGGGATGATCAAACCCTAGCAATAAACTAATTCAAATAGGTTCAAATAAAATCTTTCTTAATGGATCCAAAAAGGACTTTAAAAAAGTTCATGATTTCTGGAATAGGTGAAAGCCTCTACCAAAATTGAGGCAAATATTTCTAGGACATTTATGGATTTTTTAAGTAAATCATTTTGTATTTAAATTGGGACATTTAATCTCCATAAATAAGTTATATGTTCCAATAGTTTTGATATCACTTAAGGGTCCATGGAATATTTCATATACTACCCACAAATTATTTTAGGAGTTTTAAAAACTGATTTAATATTTTTACTAAATCAAAACAAAGTGTAGAAAATAGAAAACACAAACAAAATAGGAAAAAAGAGAAATAGGATTTACCTGACACTTACTTACCCGGCCTTGCGAGTCATCTTCAACCTGTGCCTACTGGCAGAGGCAAGATAGGGGCACAACGCCTCGTGTGCCACGCACCATGCTGTGTGCGTGTACCCCGAGCCACGTCCACATTCGGGATAAGCCCGCATGAGACGTGCGATCAAGCTGACACCGTCATTCCTCCCCACAAGAGCATTGATCTGGCCCCACTAGCCAGCCTCAACAACTGACCCTATTACACTAACATGCGGGTCCCACTGGTCATGTTTGACCTGGACCAACCTGTTGACCTTATAACGTTACCCTGACGTGTTGTTGACGCAATAATGTTTTCTAGAAATTTAAATAAATTAGAAATGATTTATTCATTTCAGAAAATATCCAAAAATTTGAAAATTCATATAAAATAATCTGTAATTACCATGGAAAAGATTTAGATATGAAAATGATCAAGAAAAATGCAATCTATCCATTGGTACCATTTATCATGCATGCTTGACCAACTTATGTCCTTTGTTTACGAAAAATCATATAAATGCCATTTAAATAACCACGTATGGAGTTTGAGTTTGAATCCTTGGTTCAAACCAACTTTATTTAATCTTGTCACCAGATGCATTATCTAAATCAATAGCATGTTGCCATGTCATGTTCATGCGTCATAGTGTTGTTCGAAATATGCCATAGAGGCAACAAATAAAGTATTTATTTTTATATTTCCTTGTTCATGATCATCATTTATTGTCCATGCTATAATTGTGTTGATTGGAAACTAAATACATGTGCGGGCATATAGACAAACATTGTGTCCCTAGTGTGCCTCTAGTAGGCTAGCTCGTTGATCAAAGATGGTTAAGGTTTCCTGGACATGGACAAGAGATGTCATTTGATATCGGGATCACATCATTAGGAGAATGATGTGATGGACAAGACTATAATAACCCAAGTGATCCCCTTGCCGGTTTGATCATGTAACCTATGTGAACCCATGTTGTCATGTGGCTAGATGATATGATGTTGCTTATTGTCATTCCATCTCATGCATCATGCATCATGTCACCTCATCATCATGTCATGCCTAAAATGTGTTGTGGTGTGCTTCCTTGGTTTTTTTGTGAGTGTTGTCATGTGGGGTGTGATGTGGTTGTTGATGTGTGGTTGTTGGAGTGCTACTCTAGTTCCTCCCAATTCAAAACAACTCCTCCTACCCTCTTCCATTCAAATTTTGCTCATTGTGAAATATTTCTTGCTGGTTTTTCCTTGTTTTAAATGTTGGTAATCTTCTAAAAATTCCTCTAAGGATTCTAAATTAGTCCTATGTCATGGTTGGGATTTATTCCAATTATAAAATTTCTGTAAAAACCATGCTTAGTTAATTAACAAGTTAAATAATTGCTGGTTCTAAAAATATCCCAACTATTTTTATTAAATAGCATTCAATTTTGTGAGTCCAAAGATATTTTTTTCATGGGGATTCCCCCCTTCTTTTTCTGTTGGGAGATTTTCTTGTCTGGGCCTTTATTGAAAAGAAAACCCCCTTTCTTCTCTCTATGGTGTGAGCTGCCACTTGGGCTTTCCTTCCCTGCGTGGCCCAGCCCAGGTAGCCGACGCCCACATGCCCCGTTCCCTTCTCCATCAGTGAGAGAAGAGAGAGTAGAGAGAGTGCGCCCGCCATGCGTTCACGGATGCCAAGGAACACCCTCTGGCCCCTGCTATTTAGTCCCTCGGCGTGCGTGCCACTTCGCCTAGGGTTCCACATTGCCCTCCAGTCGCCGCCGCTCCCCTTCTTCCTCTTCTCCCCCCATCTCCTTCTTGTTCTGCCAGGTGAGTTTCAGAGAGGGTGAGGTTCAGAGAGGAGCAGAGCGGGTGTCGTCGTCGTCATCACCTCCGGTGGCCCGCTCGTCGCCGTCGGAGATGGCATGGAGCTCGCGAGTGACGTCTGCGTTCCGTTCCCGGTGCTAGGGGATGAGGAGCACCCCTGCAGCGCCGCCCCGTTATCATCGTTGTCGTCACTTGCAAGAAGCCCTGTCGCGGGCCATCTTTGATTCTTCTTCCTCTGCTTTGACTCCTCGTCGCCGTCGCCTTCCTCCTTGTCGTCGCCTTGCATGCCGATCCGTCGTCATCCCCCATAGGTGAGCTCCCCGTTGCCGTAGCTCCTTGCTGTCGCCGCCGGTCATTCAACGCGGGACCTTGAGGGCATTGTCTCCTTCCCCCTCGTCGCGAGATGAGAAGGGGAATGGATCCTTGTAGTTTCCCACTCCGCCTCAGCCAGTCCGCGTCGCCGTAGAGCTCGTGTGCGCCAGAATTCGTCTGTCATCGCCGTGCGTCGCCATGGATGAGCAGAGAGCTCTGCTCGAGCTCGAGGATCTCTCCTACCGGGGCCTCCTTCGTGTCTGAGTGCGGGAATGGGTTCCGCATAGTTCCCGCTTGCCTCGCGTAGAGCCAGTGCTCCGCCAGTTCCATAGATTGCCGGATTGATCGTTGTAGCTGTTCCCTGTCGCCGCTGTCAAGTGTGTTGTTTCGTCAGTTTCGTCAGTAATCGGTGGTCGCTGTTAGTACTAGTGGGCTCGATGCCCCCTTCTGATGAGAACCGATGCGCTAGCGCAGTGGTAGCACGCCTGGGAAGGGACCAACAGGTCCGGGGTTAAATTCCCCCCACGCCTTTTCTTTTTTGGGTGATTTGTGTGTGTGGGTGGCCGCAGGTGGGATCTCCTGTGGCCAGCAGGGATCCCGTGCGGCTGTGCACATGTGTGTGTGTTTGTGCAGTGTTTATGTGTATATGTATGTGTATGTTTATGTGTGTGCATGTGTGTGTGGTGATGTGTGTATGCCAAGTGGGCCTGGCCCCACTTGTCATCCACTAGGGGCCCTGGTGACAATGCCAGGTGGGCCCTCCCATAATTGTTTTCTTTTATTTTGTTTGTTTTTTGTTTTATTTTGATTTAAATGATTATTTCCTTTTCTGGTATTATAACTAAAATTGGATATATGCATTTATGAACATGAGCATTTTAGGCAAGTTTTCACTTATGAGAGAGTATGATTTGCTTTGAGCATGTTCTAGGGATTTCTACAAAAACTTACATAGGAGTATGATATATGAAATTGGGGTAGAATTTCTCAATGAGTCCATTGGTGCAACTTGTTTTGTCATTTGGGAAAGTTTGACAAAATGTCATTTTATCACAATATGCCATTTTGTCATTTTAGTTGTAATTAATTAAAGCATGCTATGATAATTGTGTCAACATGAAAGTGGTAGTTTTTCATTAGTAGGATTCCATGATATTTACTTTTGTCATGATAAACTTGCTCCTAAGAGGGAATCTTGCTGTTAAGTAGCTAACATAATGTTGCTGTTTTCAACATGCTAAATATTTCCAATTCTAAGAATCTGCTGTTATTTTCACGCCATGTTGAGTGGGTGCTACCAAGTGCTATGATGTGTTTTAGCTCAAGCTCAGTGCTAGTGTTTTGAAGTAGGGTTTGTCCTCTACCATCCTGTTAATTTTCATGCCATGTGGTGGTCACTATCAACATTAGTTTCTGCTGTCAACTTGCTATCAGCTTAACTCAAATTCCAGAAAACCGGGATTTTCACCAAGTCCCTAAAATCTGTTTCATCATGCCATCTTGTGAGCTTCATGCCTAGTGATCCATGCTTCCTTTCTAGTGGGTGTAGTTGGATGTTTTGATAAGCATGTCATGTAGTTTCTGTACATACTTTGCTTGTGGTGGTTAACCTCCTGCAGCTCTAGATATTGCTTGTGCAAGTTGCTATGTTGCTGATTTTGGTCAAATTGGTGTGTTAGTGTTTTGTGGCTTGTGAGAGATATGCTCCATGGAATTGCTTGATCTTTTTATCTATTGTGGTTGGTTTTCCATTGCCTAACCAGTGGCTACCTAGGTATACCAAGAAATAGCCGTTAGTCTCCCATGCCTTATGTTTTTCCTCCGTACCTTGCCATGAGCGTATCGTGAGAACCGTAACTCCGTTTCCTACATTCTTCATATGCATTTGCATCGATTTTGCATGAAGCATCCATATTTGCCATGATCATGCATGTTCTAAAAACTTATCATAAGGTTCTGTCCAGAATTGTAAACAAACTTATTAATGCATGGGAACATGACTAGCTTAGGATTGCCATGATAAATACATCAAATGAATCATGCATCATTTTGTTTGTGCATTGCACCTTGGTTGGTTGTTTATTATTGCTATTCTCTTGGGTAGACGTGAGTGTTGAACTTGAGTACGAGGATCAAGGAGAGAACAACTACGAGGACCCCGCTCTTTGTCCCTCTGAAGAACCAATAGGCAAGATGATCGTACCTGTATCCCGACACTATCTTTGCTTTGCTAGATGTCTCGTTCTTATCATTACCTTACGCTACCTAACACTTGAATGTCAAGCCTCCTACATTGCCATGACAGCCTCTAACCCTCCACATCCTAGCAAAACCTTGTTTGGCTAAGTTACCGTTGCTCAGCCCCTCTTATAGCGTTCTTAGATGGCAGATGCAGGTTGTTTCCATGTGATAACATGGATATCTTGAGATATCACAATATTTTTTGCTGTTTAATTAATGCACACCTATATATCTTGGTTTGGTGGAAGGCTTGGCATTTTGCTAGGTGTTTTGTTCCACTATTACCGCCATAGTTCCTGGTTACCGGTGTTATGTTTCCATATTTTGCGCTCCTAACATGCTCGGGGTTGTTATGGGGACCCCCTTGTTTTTTCGTTTGAGATTAAAACTTGTCTGGCAAGACCCAACATTGGTACTATTTGATTAAAAAACTTAATAAACTTGCATAGGGCTTTGCAACCCTGTGGATAATTAATCAACAACTCGGGCCAGTGCTCCTCATGAATGTTGGTCCAAACTAGACAACCGTGCGGGGCCAACCCGGGGCAACTGGGAAGATTTCTATCAGGCCACCATATGCTTGGCTTATTCGTCGTGTCCTGAGAATGAGATACACAACTCTTATCGGGTTCTTCGACATGTCGTGCGGTCTTGCTGGATTTGTTTTACCTTTCTCGAATGACTTGCATGAGGAATATCAATCTTCTTCGGGCTATCTTGAGGTGTAGGTCTCCCCTTGGAATTGCCTAGGAAGATCATGAGATCTGTGGTCAAGGTTGTTCCCGCGGAGTGTGGTTAATTTGTGATGGATTAGTTGGAGCACCCCTGCAGGGTTAAATCTTTTGGAAATCCGTGCCCGCGGTTATGTGGCAACATGGATATTTTTTAACACCCGGTTATAGTCAATTTGAAGTAAGCTCCATTAAAATTAACCAACTGTGTGCGTAACCGTGATCGTCTCTGCTCGTGAACATGAACCGAGAGAGAACATGGTGGGGTTATGTTTGACATAAGTAGGTGTTCAGGATCGCTTAGCGATCATGCTAGTTCTCGATCGATATTGTAGACCACATAGTTTTCATTCATGTTTTAATAAGTTATCCGCTATACAATGCTTAGTGCTTGCTGCAACCTCAACACATACCTTTCCAACCCATAAGCTTACATAGTTTCGATACCCGGGATTACGTGATGGCTGAGTCCTGGTGGCTCACAGATTACTACAACAATACAAGTACAAGTATAGATGAGTACGTGCCAGATGATGTGTCTCTGCTCCAGTTGGAGTACGATGAAGAACGTGGCAAGATGTATGTCACGTACCCCGATGAGTAGAGTGGCCCTGGTCGTGATCCGTGGGATGGCAAGGTGTTTTCATTGCTTCTTTTCTTCGTTTGATTTCATCCATAGTCGGACCCTGCCTTCTATATGATGATTGAACCTTTGAGTGAATATAATTTAGCTTGTGGCGAGTGTAAGCCAACTCATATACTCTCTTTCCATAAATGTATGCAATGAATTACTGCACTTGCTAAACAACGAGATGCGCCTCTATCCCTGTCAAGGCCCTCATGCCTTAATAAGGATCGGCGCGCATCTTGGGCATGACAAGTTGGTATCAGAGCCATACGACCATAGGAGACCTTTGCTTGATCGAACTTGACCAAGTCGAGTCTAGTAAAACTATTTTGAGTCTAGTTATATTGAAGAGTAGGTTTCTCTTTACTCCTCTTCTATACTCTGGTGAGGTATTCAACTTAGGAATTTTGGATTCTACTCCTCTTCTCGCTCAAATTTTTTTTAGGATCACGTGTGTATTTTGGATTCTATATGATATCGATGTGACGGAGTTCTGTCTTGGTGCCTCTTGTCTGACTTGATTTCTTCCGGGGAGTTGAGCTCCAGGGGATTTTGGCACATCGTTATCATTCAGTGTCCTTAGTATCTTAGGACGGAGGGTGTTCGAAGCTGCTTCAATACTTATCGTGGTGAGATAAGGTCAGAGTCACCCAGTACTGGGGAGGCGTCCGGGGTATCACCATATCTTGTGTCGTTGTGGGTTCGAGGATCCGATATAGATGGAGTTCTGAAGCCTCTAGTTATGTGTTGATGGATGGATACAGTTGGGGTGTAGGAATTGCTAGTTGTGTGAGGTATTTCCACCTTGTATCCCCTACACCGGATCGCATAACCAGAAAAGTTTCGAAAGTTCTTAGGTGGGAACTCATGTAGTTATCTAGGGTCATCTTCTTCAGATGTATGAGGGCTATACATTTGTTCCGAGCAACATTAGCTCAATACTTTTGTGTTATTGCAAAAGTGGCTTCTAATATCTGATGATGTTGACGCAAACCCGAAGAAGGCATTCTTACTAATTTTCAGTAGGAAGGCTATTTTTGTTATTCATTCAAATTCGTTCAAGTCATTGATTCAACTTATTGCAATCATATTTGTCAATGATGTGTTGATATTCTTGTCCATCTCCAGGATGGCTCCACCAACTCACGGGAATCCAGGTCGGGGTGAGGAGCAGTCTGATCCCCCACAAGCCCCACCACCACCTCCTCCTCCTCCAGAAGCTGGGCAAGCAGTGATGGTTGCAGCAAATGCGAATACTCAGATGTTTCTCAGGCTAATGCAAGAGAGAGAGGAAGGTCAGCAAGGTTTTCAACGGAACTTCCAGTTTTAGCCTCCGTTCGCGACTCTCAACTAGTTCCTTGCCAACCAACCCAAGTCCTTCACCTGTTGTGACCAGCCTTTGGATGCAGATTATTGGCTCCGTGACATGAGTAAGAATTTTGAGTACAGCAATGTAAGGCCAGAAGACTATGTCAGATTTGCGTCGTTTCAGCTCAAGGGTTAGGCAGCAGATTGGCGGCATCAATACAAGGATTCCAGGGCTGATCGAGTTGTCAGCTGGGATGAACTTTGTCGTGATTTCAGGGCCCATTACATTCTGACGAGCTTTGTCGAGGAGATGCATGAGAAGTTCAGGCACCTAAAGCAGGGAAGCAAGTCTATCTACCAATACAATGTCGAGTTTCAGAATCTAGCCCGCTATGCTAAGCTAGATGTTCCAGAAGATAAGTCCATGATTTATCAGTTCAGAGGTGGTGTCAAGGATGAGCTTCTTCCAGGTCTAAATTTGCAGGAGCCTCGTGAGTTTGATCAGTTTTACAACATGGCTTTGAAGGTCGAGGCAACTCAGCTCAAGTTGGAGAACTCAAGGAAGCGTTCCAGGGATTCTTATTCTTCTTCTTCCAGCTCTTAGATGGTCCCTAAGCAGCACAAATATTGGGTTCCTCCTCCTCCGATTCGTTCTCCTCAGCTGCAGAAGCAATTCGGTGGTCATGGTTCTTCCCACCCTCCCAACCTAGGTTTTTAGCAGAGACCCCAGGCTCCCAAGTCAGCTAATGTTCCTCCTTCAGGCAACTTTCGTCCGCTTTCAGAGGTCACTTGTCACAAGTGTGGTCAGAAGGGTCACTACTCAAACAAGTGCAACAATCAGCGGCGTCTTCCGCCTCCTCCTCCTGTCAGGCCAGGCAATGCAATGGTGAAGCATAATCCCAAGTTAGCAAGGGTGAACATGGTGAATGCAGCTGAAGCAGAGAAGTCTCATGATGTGATTATGGGTAATCTCTCAGTCAATTCTTTTCCTGCAAAAGTGTTGTTTGATTCTGGTGCATCGTATTGTTTCATGTCAAAGCCATTTTTCATAAAGCATGGTTTTCCTTCGGCATTATTGGATAGACCTTTGGTTATTGTTTCTCCGGGTTCTTCTATGAGGAAGAATTTAGTGGTTCCGGATGTTTCTATCGAGATGGGTAATTATTCCTTCTTGGCTTCTCCTTATTTTCTCGGCAATTCCGATATTGATCTCATTCTTGGCATGGATTTCCTCGGAAAGAACTAGGCTAAGATTGATTGTGCTGCAAAAGAAGTCAAGTTGACTCATCCTTCAGAAGACGTGATCATTTTCGCTGCTCGCGATGACATGATTTGTCTCTTTGCTCTTAATAAGAAGGGTGAGATCTCATCCATTTCTCAGATTCCTGTGGTTTGTGAGTATGAAGATGTCTTTCCAGAAGAATTGCCAGGGATGCCTCTGCACCAGCCAGTTGAGTTTGTGATTGATCTCGAACGAGGAACTGAACCGGTTTGCAAGCGTCCTTATAAACTTGGTCCCGAAGAGCTGAAAGAGTTGAAGAATCAGCTAGATGAACAAGAGCATCTGGGTTTGATCAGACCAAGTTCTTCTCCATGGGTTGTGGTGTGCTGTTTGTCAAGAAGAAGGATGGCATGGACCGACTGTGTCGATTACCGTCCATTGAATAAAAAGACAATCAGGAACAAGTACCCACTTCCCAACATCAATGAGTTGTTTGAACAACTAAAAGGTTCCAAGGTTTTCTCGAGGCTTGATCTTCGCATGGGCTATCATGAGACTCGCATTCATGAAGAAGATACTCCAAAGACTGCTTTCAGGACGAGTTTTGGCTCTTATGAGTACATTGTCATGTCTTTTGGTCTCGCCAATGCTCCTCCAACCTTCTCCAGGATGATGAACTTCATATTCTATCCTTTTAAGAATGAGTTCGTCTTGGCCTATTTGGATGATATTCCGGTGTTCTCGAAGACTGAAGAAGAACATGCAGAGCATCTCAGGCTTGTGCTTGACAAGTTAAGAGAGCATTGGTTCTATGCTAAGTTTTCCAAGTGTGAGTTTTGGCTCAATGAAGTTGTTAGGGATATAACCCCATGGTGAGACCCGCCATGATGGTCCGGGTCACACTGGGCGGCTCGTACGCCAGTTCAGGAATGGGCCGACAAGACTTGAGCCCAAGGCGCGCAGAGACTTGGGCCAGACGGGTTGAGCCCATGACCCGGATAAAGAAGACCCGGGCCCGTAAGTCACCCAGAGACAACGTAACCAGGAAGGCAAGAGAAAGTAAGAGATAGACTCGGACATGTATAAAGAGAGTCGGTTATTACTCGTGTAACCCGTGGTCTTGGTCTCTTATATAAAGGCGAGACCCGGGGCGACTTGGAGAGGTTATCAAAAACTAGGTCAAAGCAACAACTCCCTTGTAATCGATACATCAAGCAATACAAGATCAAGCAGGACGTAGGCTATTACCTCCACTTGAGGGGCCGAACCTGGGTAAACCCGTGTCCTTCGTCCCAACTAACCCCTTTCGGTCCATCATAGTAGTGATGGCCTCGAATCCAAGTCCGTTGACTCGGACAACTGCCGTGACAAATCCACAAAAGTTGGCGCCCACCGTGGGGCTAGCGCTTGGTGGTGTTGAGTTCTCAAAGGGCTCTCTTCTGGGGCTAAATGGATACGTTGTTGGAAGGATGACTAAGAGTCTCCGCGGCCGGCTCTACATCGACGATGCTGACTAGGAACTCGATGCCGACTCTATGGAGTATGGCTTCCGGGTTCCCTTCGGAGGAATCCATGTCTTCATCGGTAGGGTTGATGGATCTAAGCATGGGCCGGACATCTGCACCAGCATCATCGAGCCGGCCCGACGCGCTCAACCGTTCGAGTGCGTGTCACCTGCCCATGTAGATCCGGGCCAAAAGTACGTCTTCATAGGTTTCACTCAAGGTATGGATCTTGGAGTGGCCGAGTCATAGGAAACTCTCGTCTATTCTGAGAACGAATCATCAAGTGGAGAGACGGAATCGATTTACCAACTTCACAATGGCGGACTCGGCGGCTATGAGGCGCTTTACCCTGAGTCGGAGCGGTCTTAGTCGGAAGGGCCGCAGCCAGTTCATGCGGCCATGTTCATGGCGGGCTCAGCTCCGGGTGCAAGCAGTACGACTGCTGGAGCCACCAACATGGGAAGTGATCCACCGGTTTCGACTGAAGTCCTTTTGGATCTAATGAACGAGCTCGCAGGTGTGATGGCCCCTGAGGTTTCCTTTGAAAATCAAGCGGCTTAGAATTTGGAGATTGTGCGGCTCAAGGGCCATATGGCGGAGCAGCAGCAGAGGATAGCAGAGTTAAATCTTGAGATGGAGGCGGAGGCGGAGCGCCTTAAGACAGATGCTTTCCGCCTTGGTTTGGAGCACCAGTCGGCAGCGGCTGTACATCGGATGAGGCATCAATCCCGTTTGCCGGAGCAATACGATGCGAGGAACCTCTTCCATACGCCAGGGGCAAGGAGGACGGAAGATGTGCCTGGGAGCTGGCCAACGGCTCGGCCACAGCCGCACCCGTCTCGGCGAAATCAAGCTTCACCAATAGGTTTACCAACACTGGCGGGTCATTACTCTAACCCGGCGGAGAACTTGGAGCTGCGGCGATACGGCTCGAAACAATCCCCATCCCGGACGGAGCGCCTTTTGAGAATGAGGTGCGAGACGCCATTCGATATCTTCAGAGAGCGATGGCTCAATAGGAGAAATACACTTACAACCAGAGCCGTGTCCATTCGACCCCTCTCCCTAGCCGTAGCTATAGCCGGCGCTATGAGTCGCCAGCAATTTCCAGTAGTGGCCAACATAGGGGGCCCCTGGATGATAATAGGGCGGCTTTGGATGTTCAAGCTCTCGTGGACCGAGCTAGGAACCGACGGGAGGCAGCGGCTGCAGCGGTTCATCAAGAGCCGACGCCCTCCGTTTCGATGGGAGCCGGGGTGTCGGCTAGTGCCACAGCCGTAGGGGTGCCGTGTTTGACTCCGGCTCTGAGGAGTGAATGGTTGCCTAAGGACTTCAAAGGGCCTCGTAAGGTTCCGAATTACACAGCCGACTTAGCCCCGGAGGCCTAGGTCGAAAGCTATGAGCTTGCCATGGCGATGTTGGATGTTAGTGAGGCTATGTGTGCAAAATATTTCATCATGATGCTGGAAGGTCCGGCTCGCACATGGCTAAAAGGCTTGCCACCCATAACTATAAGTTCACGGGCCGAGTTAAGGGCGAAGTTCATCAAAAAATTTCAGGGGACTTGCAAGCAGCCTATGACGATCGTAGATCTTGATCATTGTGTGCAACAAGAGAACGAGTCGGCTCATCATTGGGTCCGACGGGTGTCGACTATCATTCACTCTTCCGAACAGATCACAGCGGCTCCAGCGGTGCTCATTCTCGAAAAGAACTGTCACTTTGTCCCGTTGAAGCAGAAAATTGCCCGACTCAAACGTACGTGCCGGGACATGGGAGAGCTCATGGCGGCTCTAATAAAGTATGCTGACTCGGACAACACGAAAGATCCAGGCTCTGATGAGGATAAGGCCGGGCAAGGCAAGAAAAACAATCAAGGTAAAAACTTTGCGTATGGCGGAAATCAGAACAAACGGAAGAACTCTAATGGCGGGTCTGAGCTAGTCGCCAATGCTAGCACCGGTCAGAAAGCTCCTAAGGGAAACGGAAGGTTCAAGCAATTTCCCAATAAGAATCGGCCCCCTTCAATTTAGAAGAGGCGCTTAAAAATCCTTGTCCGGAGCACAACATGCCTGGTAAGCCCTCAACGCACGCATGGGGTGATTGCTTTATCATGCATAGGTTCAAAAATCAGTATTCGCAAAAAAAAACCCAGGGTGGTGGCCCGCCTAGCGGCTCAGGACCCGGCAGGTCAGGCGCCGGGTTAGGATCCGGTGGCTCGAGCCCTCATGGCCAAGGAAATCAGAATAATCAAGGGGGACATCCACCACATTCTATAACAACAACTAACAACAACACAACCAGTCCGGGTATCAGAGTAACCCGAAACTACTCAGTTCGGGCCAATATCACGTCTTCACGACTAGCCTTAATAGGCGGGACCAGAAGCTCCATAAAAGGGTAGTTAATGCAGTTGCACCGGCCCTGCCATAGTATTTAAAGTGGTCGGAGTATAACATAACGTGGAGTCGGGAGGATCACCCGCCGCGTGTTGATGACCCGGGCCGGCTGGCTTTAGTTGTTGCCCCCCAAGTCAGAGGATACATGTTCAATAAGGTGCTTATCGATGAAGGCTGCAACGTTAACATCCTCTACTACGACACCTTTCGGCGGATGAAGCTGTTGGACAAGGATCTTAAGCCTTCTTCCACTGTTTTTCACGGAGTGGTGCCAGGCAAGTCAGCTTATCCAGTAGGCCGGATCTCCCTGGAAGTCGCCTTTGGTGATGAGCATAACTACAGAGTGGAGTCTTTCTGGTTTGAGGTGGTCAAGATCAAGAGTCCGTATCACGCATTGTTTGGACGCCCGGCTTATGCTAAGTTCATGGCTAGACCTTGCTATGTTTACTTACAACTCAAGATGCCCGGCTTAAATGGTACTATTACCGTTCATGGTGACCGGAATACATCCATTGAGTGTGAGGAGGGGGATGCGGCTTATGCAGAGACCAGCTGTGCCCAAGAGGAGCTTAAGTTTTACAAGGAGCGAGTCGACCCGGAGGACATGACGCCACTTATGAAGCCCACAATAGAGGTTGAGCCGCCTCTTAAGTTTTCAGCGGAGGACACTAAGGCTGTCGATTTTACTCCGAGTGACTCATCCAAACAATTGATCAGTGGGGCTAACATGGACCCCAAATAGGAAAGCGCACTCATCGAATTCATCCGTGAGAATCGGGACATCTTTGCATGGAAGCCTTCTGACATGCCGGGTGTGCCGAGAGAGTTCGCTGAGCACCAACATAATGTGGATCCTAAGTTCAAACCCATCAAGCAGTTTCTACGACGGTTCAATGAGGAACGACGCAAGGCCATTCGAGAGGAGGTCACCCGGATCTTAGCGGGGGGTTTCATTGTGGAGGTTTTTCACCCGGAGTGGCTTGCCAACCCGGTGTTGGTATTAAAAAAGAATGGCATGTGGCATATGTGTGTGGATTACATGGACCTTAACAAGGCTTGTCCGGCTGATCCTTTCGCTCTTCCTCGCATTGATCAGATCATTGATGCCACGGCAGGCTGTGAGGGCCTATGTTTTCTGGATGCTTACTCCGGGTATCATCAGATCCAGATGGCAGTGAAGGACCAAGAGAAGACGGCTTTTATCACATCTTTTGGAGCCTTCTGCTATGTTTCCATGCCCTTTGGGCTCAAGAGTGCCCAAGCGACTTATCAGCACTGTGTACAGAAGTGTCTTCATAGTCATATTGGGTGCAATGTTCATGCTTATGTGGATGACATCGTGATCATGTCAAGGAAGAAAGAGACCCTTTTGGACGACTTAGGGGAGACCTTTGATAATCTTCGGGTCTATAAGATGATGCTTAACCTGGCCCAATGTGTCTTTGATGTTCTAGCTGGTAAGCTCTTGGGGTTTTTGGTTTCTAAACGTGGCATTGAAGCTAACCCGGGTAATATCAAGGCTATCACCCCCCTGGCAGAGCCGAATTGTGTAAATGATGTTCAGCGCTTGGCGGGGCAGATCTCCGTGTTGAGCCGGTTTATAAGCCGCCTAGGTGAGAAAGCTATCCCCTTATATCATATTATGAAAAAGACGGACAACTTTGTGTGGAGCACGGCGGCTGGTGAAGCCTTTGAAGCGCTCAAGAAGCAGCTCGCTGAGCCGCCAGTGTTAGCCGCTCTGGCTAAAGGAGAGCCTTTGCTTCTGTATGTGGCAACGAACAACTGGGTTGTTAGCACTGCAATTGTGGTGGAACGCAAGGAAGATGGGAAGGAATATCCAGTTCAAAGGCCGATTTACTACATCAATGAGGTCCTAACAGAATCCAAGCAGAGGTATCCCCATTGGCAGAAGGTGGTGTATGGAGTCTTCATGGCTAATCGTAAGTTAAAACATTACTTCTTAGGGCACCACATCACTGTGGTCAGCTCTGCGCCACAGGTAGGATTGCTAAGTGGGCGTTGGAATTGGGGTCCCTTAACATGAGATATGCACCTCGCACAACGGTCAAGTCTTAGGCCCTTGTGGATTTCATCAATGATTGGACGGAGTGTCAAGCACTAGAGGAAAAGCCAGACGATACATACTGGACTATACATTTTGATGGGTCTGAATAGTTGGAAGGATCAGGGGCATGACTTGTATTGACATCTCCCAAAGGTGACAAGTTTTGTTATGTACTCCAGCTGATGTTCCCTTGCACTAATAATGTGGCTGAATATGAAGCCCTCCTCCATGGGCTCAGAGTGGCTAAGGAGATGAATCTAAGTCGGGTGAGGTGTTTGGGCGACTCGGATCTTGTGGCTCAACAAGTGTCAGGTACTTGGGATTCCAGAGACCCGCGGATGGTGCCTTACCGTCAGGCGGTGGATGTCATAGCCGGCCACTTCAAGGGTTATCAAGTAGATCACATTGATCGTCGCAAGAATGTGGCGGCTGACGCTTTATCACGTTTAGGCTCTCAGCGAAAGCCGGTGCCACCAAATGTTTTTCTTGATGTGTTACATCATTCAACTGTTAAGTTACCTTCAGAGGAAGATTTGGCTGTCCCTGACCCGGAAGGGCAGCTGGTGGCGGCTCTGCATGCTACTCCAGATTGGACAGTGCCTTATCTAGCTTATTTGACCCGGGGCGAGTTGCCTGATGATGAAAACTTGGCCAGACAAATCACCCGGCGATCTAAGTCTATGACAATAATTAAAGGTGAGTTGCACAAATGGAGTGTTACTCGGGTTTTTCAACGCTGTGTTTCGCCAGAGGAAGGTCAAGAAATATTAAGGGAGATTCATGCTAGAGATTGTGGACACCATGCCGACTCAAAGTCTCTTGCGTCCAAAGCTTTCCGGCATGGTTTTTTCTTGTTGACGGCTCACAAAGATGTAGAAGATTTGGTCCGCAAGTGCGACGACTATCAAAAATTTGGCCGGCGTGCTCATGTTCCGGCTTAGGAATTGAGGATGATACCAATTACTTGGCCATTTGTAGTCTAGGGGCTTGACATGGTGGGACCTTTCAAGAGATCCAAGGATAAGAAAACGCACCTCTTGGTGGCAGTTGATAAGTTCACCAAGTGGGTGGAAGCAGAGCCGATCAGCAAATGTGACGCGGCAACGGCGGTTCAATTTGTGAAGAAGTTGATTTACCGTTTCGGCTATCCCCACAGCATCATCACTGATAATGGCACAAATCTATACAAGGGTGCTATGGGAAATTTTTGTGCTAAAGAGCATATCCGGCTTGATGTTTCAGCTGTAGCACATCCACAATCTAATGGTTAGGCCGAGCGGGCCAATCAAGAAATTTTGAGGGGTATTAAGCCGCGGCTCATGGTTCCTTTGCAACGAACGCCCGGGTGTTGGGTTGAAGAGTTGCCCTTCGTCTTATGGAGCATCAGGACCACCCCTAACAGATCTATAGGTTATACACCTTTCTTCATGGTTTATGGTGCTGAGGCGGTATTACCAAGTCACATCCGACATAACTTGCCGAGGGTGGTGGCTTATGTTGAGACAGACAATGAGACGGCACAACAAGATGCGTTGGACGCTTTGGACGAAGCCCGGGAGCTGGCGGCTGCCCGGTCGGCAATTTACCAAAAAGACCTGCGCCGCTATCATAGCCGCAGGGTCAAGACCCGGACATTTCAAGAAGGCGACTTGGTACTCCAGTTGATTCAAGACCAAACCGATATGCATAAGTTATCTCCTCTATGGGAAGGGCATTTTGTGGTCAGCCGAAATCTTAACAATGGATCATATTATCTCATTGATGTCCGGGATGACTCAGACACGGCGGGTCAGGAGACCCGCCGGCCATGGAACATAGCGCACCTACGCCCTTATTACACCTAAAAGTGTTTAGACTCGCCATTGTACAATATCATTGTACATATCATATTCATATGAATAAATTTATCATCCCTGCAAGACGGGGCCTCTGCTGTTTTATACATCCTTGCTCATACAAGAAGAGTTCGTGAGTATCCCAATGGGAGTACCACCTGTGATTACTAAGGCGGCTTCTTACTTCTGAGTATCGCCTCTAATGCCTTATCAGTCAACTTTATGCCATATTCCGGCTCATATAATTAGCCATGGTTGTAGGGGGCTTCTTACCTTCGGGTATAACTTTTCTTACCCGAAACAACCGGCGTTTGCGCCATCTTGTTAAAAGGGGGCTTCTTACCTTCGGGTATAGCTATCTCAACCTATCAATTGGCTTTATGGCACTTCCGGTTTACTTGTTAAGCCGCGGCTGTCAAAGGGGGCTTCTTACAAACGGGTATAGCTTATCTCACCCTAATGGCCAGCTTTATGCCATTTCCGGTTACTTATTAACCGCGGTTGTCGAAGGGGGCTTCGTACCGACGGGTTCGCTTATCTCACCCTAACAACCAACGTTTACGCTAAATTCCAGTTGCTTATCAACTACGGTTGTCATAAGGAGGCTTCTTACCTTCGGGTATAGCTTAACTTATCCTAAAAACAACCGGCGTTCACGCCAAAGAATGTTGACAACTCAACATTGTCTTGGGGGCTTCTTACCTCCGAGTATAGCTATCTTACCCTAATAAGCCGGCTTATGCCATGACGGTTAAACTTGTTTAGCTGTAGTTCTTACAAGGGGGCTTCTTACCTCCGGGTATAGCTATCTTACCCTAGCAGCCGACTTCATGTCGCTCCGGTTGATGTTTTAGATGTAGATTATTCAAAACGGTATTTTACGTACACGTGTCAATCCTTTCTCTACAACAGCCGGAGATTCCCATTTTATGGGTCAAGGTTATTAAAGTGTTTCGGCCGGCTCTAAAAGCCAGTCAAAGGATTTTTTGAGAATACATTTTCGGGTTAAGCTGTTAAGCTGCCCTCATCACAGCGTAAAGAAGCAAACACACAAGTGAGAAGTTAATCAAGGATGAGCCGGCAAAACATAAGACGGACAAAGAAAGGCAGAAAATATATACATTTAAAGCCGGAATTTTCATATGTGCACGATGGGACAAATTCAAGAAGAGCAAGAGTTATTTCTAGACTATTACAAAGTGCTCTCATCAGGAGCCAAAATATGGTGAAGATTTTTACCGCATACGGCGGGTCATACATGAGCCGGTGCTAAGAAAGGTTTACAGATGTTTAGCTGGCTAGCGAGTCACCCTGCGTCGGCTCTCGAGCTGCTTGGATCTGGAGATGGTCCAAGTCCCAATTGCAGTGGGTTAAAGCTCCAAAAGACCCTTCTTCAAAGAAGGGGGACGCATCAAGATCAGCAGAGAAGAGAGTCTTATTGCGAGCCGGCGTTAAGTCCTTGTTTTCAAAGAGCGGGCCGTGAATCCTCTTCTCGTTAGGGCCATAAGCCACTTGATAGGTTGCCAAGTTGATTTCTTCCGCTAAGACGGAACCCAAGACCCGGGACCTCTTCACGCATTGGGCATAATCTGCATCGGTGAATTCTGAGCCGTCTTCTTTCTTCGAAGGGTATCCATCCATAATTTTAGCCGGCGTTAGCTGAGGGGCAAAACCTAACGCTCGGCTGATAGCAGCCATTGCCCCTTGGCGGGCGGCTGACTTCTTCAGTTTTCCGATCTGTTTTGGCATCGTGGAGAAAAGCTCCAAGATGCCCTTGAGAGTCGAAGGGATGTTTTCCTTGTATTGCACCACCTTGATGGTGCACATAGCTCTGCAGAACAGGTGCTCAGTGAAGGTGTATAAGGCCTTCAGCGGAAGCAGGCTGTTTGATGCTAGTTGTCGGCTCCTAGGACCTGCATAAGTCGAAAATTGGATTGTAAGTTGCAAAAATATCAAAAGGTGTTGTATTTACATCCAAACGAAAGCCGTACAGCACTCACCGAAGACAGCGGATGTCATCTTCATGATATGTCGTTTCAGCGACTGAAGCTCGTCAGAAACGATCATTAGCCGCTGGTCGGCGTCATCCACCCGCTTCGTCAAGTTGGCCTTCTCAACTTCTATGGTATCCTTCAAGGTGGCGAATTCCGCCTTAAGCTTTGTTAGTTCGTCCGCAAGGAGCTGACATCTTTCATCTGCCTCACTGCGGGCGGCTTGCTGGGCGGCTACATTGGTTTTTAAGCCGGCTGCCTCTAAGCCGGCTTTGTGCAGGGCTTCCTATAGGACATAACAAGACAAATAATGAGCCGGAATCAACAAGTTTCAAACGTATTGCAAGCAATATGTGTGACACTTGGGGGCTAATGTTTATTTTAGGCTATTCCGGGTCATCTTACTTCACGTAAGTCGGCAGTTCTAAATTGCAGTGTTAAGAAACTCAGGATTGCAGTCTCGACTCAATCTTTGACAAGATTAAGCCGGCCCTTGGGGGCTACTATTGGCTCCTACTGACAATTGCAGTCTCGACTCAATATTTTACAAGATTAAGCCGGCCCTTGGGGGCTACTATTGGTTCACATTGACATTTATAGTCCCGACTCAATCTTTGACAAGATTAAGCCGACCCTTGAGGGCTACTATTGGCTCAGTTAACTATTTCCTCTAAAGTCTTGGTTCTAAAAACCTAGTTGGAGAGTCAGGTCTTGGGGGCTAATGACAACGGATTAAGACAATAGCAGTTTGCAAATGAAAGAATTTCTACTTCTACAATGGTTCAAGAGCCGGATCATTATCTATCGATATTCACCCGGCTCTTGAGGGGCTGCATAAGGATACAAGGAAAGTTTAAAGACATACCTCGTACTTGACCTTCGTGGAGGTTACAAGCTGAAGTTCCAAGTCACGGCTAGTGAATAGCCGGCTTGCATAGCTAGCATGGAGCTCCTCGGCGGTCAACTTCTCCAGAGTAGAGGATTCAGACTCTAACTTCTTGGACGCTTTAGCCGACTCATGATGCTTGGTTAGCATACGTGCCGGGGGAGAGTGCAGACCGGTGGTTTCTTCAGCCGCCTGGGCAGGGCTCGGTGGGACGGATGAATTTCTTGGTGGGCTATGTACAATAGCGTCTTCAGCAGCCAGCTCTTCAAAAGTCGTCGGGAGGTCTTCAGCTGGTTGAGGCTCATCTAGCTTAGAATGAGCCGGCTCTTGAGCAGTGGGGCTGGGGGAGGACTTGTTGGTCTTCCTACGCTTGGCTTGACCACTTCAAAGGATGAATATGAGAATCCAAGAGATTATGACTATTAAAAGACATGAATGAAAAGGTCAGAGGAGAAACTTACAGCGGATTGATCTCAAGAGGCGGAAGAGCGGTCGTTGTAGAGTCGCCAGATGAAGGCGATCCCTGAAAGACAGATCAGGCAATGTAAGGCGGGGTTGATAACAAGATGGAAGAGGCGGCAAAATCAAGAAGAGATACGTACCTTGGCAGGGCGTTTTTTAGACGGGGACTTTGGTAAGCCCGACATCAGTTCAGTCGAGCCGGCGCTCTGGGTCTGACGATGCTTGGCCTGTCATTGCTTCTTGAAAAGAAATTCGGGATCGAGATAAGCAAGGGGATGAGAAAGAGGAACCTTTTGAACAACTCGATGGGTCTTCCGGATGACGTAATATTCTGAGTCGGACGAAGCATAAGTTACCTCGGGGGCGTCGACGTGGCTGGTGTCTACTTCTTCCTGTGAAAGAGTGTTGTTAGTAAAGCGAAGAAATAAATGAAGAAAATAGGCAAATGGCACCTCAGATCTGGACGACTTTGGTCGACCAAATCACTCCTCTGGAGTGGCAGCTTTCTTGGATTTCTTGGCTGGGGTCTTCTTTGGAGGCGGGACGTATTTCTTGGACCAGAATTCAGAAGCGGCCTGAAAGGATGAACCGGAATACAAGAATAAATAAACAGAGATATGACTTAACAGAGAAAGGAGCAAAAAGAAATGGTCTTACAACCGGGGCCGGGTTGGTGGCGCAGAAAGGCGCCAAGCCAATGGCACCACAAGCTCCGGATGTCTCATGAACAAGACTCCGAATGACCATGGAGATGTCATCCTCAGTCAGCATCATCTGGCTAAAGCAGAGGGTAGCATCGTATTCACCCGGATACTCGCACATAAGGGGGCTTCTCCGGCTCAGCGGCATAATTCGCCAAGTGCCCCAGCAGCGGATCAGATCTAGGCCCGTCAGTTCGTTGGCCATGAGGGCTTTGATTTTGGCGTGAGTTGGCTCGTGCCTTGCGCGTTCGGAAGGAGACAACTGGCCGGGAAGCTCTGCAGTCGTCTTGAGCCGGGAAGGGCGATAACCTGGCAGCGGGTGTTCATTGTCAGGAGAAGTGTCTTTATAGTAGAACCAGGTCTTGTTCCAGTCTTTGGGGTGACATGGCATTGGGACAGCTGGAAAAACAATGTCGCTGCGTCTTTGAATGGAAATTCTGTCAAGTTCCAAACTCGGGCCGGCTTTCACCTCCGTCTGCTAGTTGGCATAGTAGAACTCAGGGAAGAGGCCCACTAACGACTCAGTTTGTAAGTAAACCTCGCAGAGCACTTGGAAATTGCAGATGTTGGAAATGGAATTGGGGGCGAGGTTAAGGGTGCAGCTTGTAGCAGTGGAGAACATCCCGAAAGAATTTAGAGCCGGGAGGCACAAACCCACGCTCTATATGGTCTGAAAACACGACCACCTCGCCTTCTTGAGGTATGGGTTTTGACTCGTTACCAGGGACCCACCAATGGATGACTTCCTTTGTAGGAATGGTGCCCGCCTCTTCAAAGTCGGTCAAGAACTCCTCCGTGATGTAGGAGCCTACCCAATTGCAAGAGTTGGACGCGCGAGACATCGTGCGGAGTTTTGAAAACTGGGCAGATTAAAAAGGATTAGTTAAAAGAAAGTAAGCATTTATGGCGGCTTACAGGTTTAAGACGCTACATTAAAAGGGCCATGACCCGGCTGAGGAGAGCCGGAATGACACGGCGGGTCAGCATGGCAAGGAAAGGGAAGAAATTTCGGCTAAGTCCTACAAACAGAGCCCACAACATACCGCTAAAAATATGGATCTACAAAATCGATAAAATGGTTCTATTTATCGTCCTAGAGATGAACTAGCCAAGTAAATGAAACGCGGTGAACGGAACCACGACAGATGCAAGCGGAGCCGGTATCAGTTCTTCATCTAGCGGCACCGTCGTAGGCCTCGGGTGAACGCCCGTAAGTGGAACAGAGAGATGCGGAAGAAGCATTACACGTTCTAAAAATGGCGGCGGCGGAGCTTTTTTCGCAAACCCTATCAAAGCCGTTACGTATCCAGGGGACGAAGGGACTCACCGGTTGCGGAGAGGCGTGCGCGGGGAAGGTTCTGGACTGCGTCAGGTTGATGCAGCGGCCACGATGGTGACGAGCGGGAGACGGCGCCAGAGCGGGAGCGTCGGAAGCGGAGAAGTCGAATGGAGGGAGAAGACGAGGCGAGCGGGAAAGAAAAAACTACCGCCCTAGCGGGCCTATTTAAGAAGGATAAGTGGAAAGGGGCGCGAGAATCTAGGCGTCGAATGACGTTTCGACCGGGGCGGACGCCTCGATTTTCGGTCTAACCCATTTAATAACAAAGATCCGTTGTGGGTGTCAGGAAATCTTTTTGCAGATCCAGCATGACGTCACGCCGGCTCATCAGCGGGCGACTCATCGAGAAGAAAAGAAGAAGGCTGACATGAGCGAGCTCAAATCATCCTGGGGCCTAATGTTGGGGATATAACCCCACGGTGAGACCCGCGATGATGGTCCGGGTCACACCGGGCGGCTCGTACGCCCGTTCAGGAATGGTCCGACAAGACTTGAGCCGAAGGCGCGCAGAGACTTCGGCCATACGGGTTGAGCCCATGACCCGGATAAAGAAGACCCGGGCACGAAAGTCGCCTGGAGACAACGTAACCAGGAAGGCAAGAGAAATTAAGAGATAGGCTTGGACATTTATAAAGAGAGTCGGTCAAGACTCATGTAACCCGTGGTCTTGGCCTCTCACCCCGGGGCGACTTGGAGAGGTTATCGAAAACTAGGTCAAAGCAACAACTCCCTTGTAATTGATACATCAAGCAATACAAGCTCAAGTAGGACGTAGGATATTACCTCAACTTGAGGGGCTGAACCTGGGTAAACCCGTGTCCTTCGTCCCAACTAACCCCTTTGGGTCCATCATAGTAGCGATGGCCTCGAATCCAAGTCCGTTGGCTCGGACATCTACCGTGAAAAATCCACGACAGAAGTGGTGTACCTTCGGCATGTGATCTCTGCCGAGGGCATTAAAGTGCACCCTGAGAAAATTGAGGCAATCTTGAGGTCGGAGCCCCTCAGAATGTGAAGCAGCTTCATAGCTTCCTCGGGCTTGCTAGTTATTGCAGAAGATTCGTGGAGAACTTCTCTCAAATTGCTAAGCCTCTCTCCAATCTCCTCCAGAAGAATGTCAAGTATGTTTGGTCTCCTGAGTGTGATGTGGCATTCAGAACGCTCAAGCATAAATTGACCTCAGCTCCAGTTCTTGTTCCTCCCGAGCAATCAAAGCCTTTCCAAGTGATCTATGATACTTATCTCCAAGGTCTTGGTGGTGTTCTCATGCAAGATAAGAAGATAGTTTCATATACCTCGCGTCAGTTGAAGCCTGCAGAGAAGAACTACCCCACTCATGATCTCGAGTTGGCGGCAGTTGTGCATGCTCTGATGACTTGGAGGCATTTGTTGTTGGGTAGACCAGTTGAGGTGTACACTGATCACAAGAGCTTGAAGTATATTTTCACTCAACCAAATCTCAATCTTCGGCAGTCTTGTTGGGTGGAAATGCTTGAGGACTTCAACCCAAGCATCGAGTATACTCCTGGTAAAGCAAATGTCATTGCAGACGCGTTCAGCCGAAAAGCATACTGCAACAGTCTTATCCTGAAGCCTCTTCAACCCGAGCTTTGTGAAGCCTTATGCAAGCTCAACCTTCAGATGATTCCGCAAGGATTTCTTGCCAATCTTCAAGTCTCTCCGACTCTAGAAGATCAGGTTCACCAGGTTCAACTTCTTGACACTAAGGTGAATAAAGTGAAGAAAGGTGTGGCCAAGGTGTCACGACACGACTCAAAAACGAGTCAAGCCTCTGTGTGTTCTGTGCCATCCCTGGATCAGTATGCTGGCACACACAGTACATCAATGTATATATCAAAGTGCAATCACATGTAAACGTAAAACTGATATATACCTTAAAAATAGCAGCGGATACAGTCAATGGGAGTGGAGTCCCAATAACACCAACGGCAAGTTGAGTGCGGACCGTAACCCTGAATCGTACTCTTACCCGTCGTAGAAGAGAATCTGCAACATAATACGTTGCAACCATATTGGTCAGTACATTGAATGTACTGGCAAGATCACCATAGTAGAACAGAAGAATAAAGACTATTCTATATGCAGAGGCTTTTTGGCTCTGTGTCTAAGTTTTTGCGTAAAAGCTGATTTTATTTTCCTACAACAAAGGAATATCAGGAATTTCACTATGGAATTACCTATCATGACATGGTTCCGCCAACCAATGTCTCAATACCCACAAGTATCTTAAGTTGCCCACAATTAGTTATCAGTCCAGTGTTGAGAGTTCAGAGATAGATCCAAGTCTAGAAGCTCAAATTGTCCGTAACCGGGGACACGGCTAATCGATTAGGTTTAACTCTGCAGAGTGTTGTGTACTTTACCCACAAGATTCTTTCCCTCCTGGTAAGTCCTCGCACTGCCTGGTGTTTGAGAACAGGATGAAAGAAACATGGTCTTTCAGAGTGCTTCCCTGACTGTCCGACAGTGCCCATCCCAATCCTAACGTCGACTACATCTCATAGCACTGCCCAGCAGAGTCACAACAAAGATCAACCAAGCCAGAGCCCATAATGACTTGTGGCTACACAGGTAAGCTTCCGGGCATGAAGTATTCATCCTTCTCTTTGAGTCTGGGTGAGGCTTTCCGCAAGATGTCATGGCGCTTCTCCATGCATCCCGGCCATCCACTGGTTTTTCCAGGGATGCCCAATCAACCATCCCTCACCCAGTAGTATGTATTAAAAAACTTGTCTTCTCGAGTCAGGAAGTCTTGAGGTCTTGAAGATGCAGGACTTGAAGATGTCTTCATGAAGTCGTCGTTTTGACGTGGAGTCCTTCTTCACATCACTCACGAACACTCATACCAAACCCCGTCTACTTTAGCATAGCATTGCACTAAGTAGCGTTCCCGGGGCTTTAGTAACAAGTGGTGGGTTCCTACCTCATGCATTCTACTCAACTACAAGAATTTCAATAACACTACGGGAGGGATTTGTTGAATGATGTCACTACATGCAATAAAACATAGGTATGAAAAGATGGTCAAAGTGAACTTGCCTGTACTGTTGATGAGGATAAAGATTGTTCTCAGAAATAACTTGATAGACTATACATCACTCTCCGATGAAAATCTATATAAACAAGTATTGCATTCATAAGAAATCATACTAGAAATCAATTCTAACAATCACAAGGTAACACAAGAAAACAAGAGCAACAAGGTTGATAAAAGAAATACTTAAGACAAAGTTGAACACCAAAACTCCAACAAATTCAAAAGTAACACAAAACCCAAAACAAAGTAAAATATAATAAAAGGATTTTAGTAAATATTTTTCTAGCAAAATGAATTACTTTTGAAAAACAACTAAAACTATGAAAACAACATTCTAAACAACATAAGTGTTTGTCTACAAGCATAACCATAAACTAAGGGAAAACAAATTATGAAACAACTAAGTTAACAGAAAGTAATTAAATAAAATCTTTATTATAAAACACAATTAAGTCATCTAAAACTTTTGTGAAAGAATTACTATTAAAACTAAATTGTTTTATAAAACATTACCTAATGAAGAAAAATATAGTTTCCTATAATAATAGGGTAAAACTAAACTATTTTTGTTTAAAACATTTATTTACAGAAAAGAATTAGTAAAACTTTATTTGAAAACAGAATCTAAATACTTAAAACTTTAGTTAAAAGAATTGTTACTAACAAATTTGCTTTTAAAACAACTATACCTATTTGAAAGAGGGTATAGATCCCTACAACAAAATTTATAAACTAAACAAATTAACTTTTCTTAACAGCCAGCAAATTACTAAGGTTTGGAACAACAAAACTAAATGAAATCTGAAACTCAGTATAAATCAGATTCAGATTTTCAAAATAAAACAAAGTAAATCAATATAAATAAACTAATATGAAACTAAACAGATTCTGTTTGGTTTTGAAAACACTATTTAGAATCATTATAAAAATTGTCAAACTCTACCAAATGATAGCTCTGGTCACTAGTGACAAGTAGGAAAAAGAATCATTCAAAAATTCATTATAGAACTCAAGATATTCAGAAAACAAAATTTAAATCAAATCTGTTCAAATTCAAATTTAAATGTTCAAACATGGTCAAATTTTGTATTCACAGAAACTAGATGAAATTTTTGATCTAATACAAAAGAAATCAATGAAAAAAATTAATTAGTTTAAAAGATATAAAGAAAATAAAATCAGAACTTATTCTGGAAACAGAAATTAAAACAGAAAAAAAAAATCGTTTCTAACGGACAGGGGGCTACGTGGCATGCTCTGGTTGGTCCAGGTGTGCGTGTGCTAGGGGGTTTTGGGCGGTCGACCGGTGCTTTAGAAGAAAACGGTTCGCGTTTAATAGGTTCTAATCTGGATCATCAGATCCAGATCGGACGGGGGAGAGGGGTGGTGGAGCTCACCGCGGTGGTGGGTCGCCGGCGAGGGCTTGTCCGGCGAGGCCGAGGCGAAGTGGTCGATGTGGGAGGCGCTCCGGTGGTCTTCCGGCGGCGGCGAGGGCACTAATTGACGGCGGCGAGTACGGCGAGCACGTCGGTGGCTTCAGTGAGGCTCGGGGGCATCGGAGTCGACGGGCAGGAGCTCCTCCAGCTTCGGGTGGGGAGGTTACTCCGGCCAGGGTGACGGTGAGGCGGGTCTGGGGTCTCTGGGGCTCGGGAAGGGGATGGGGTGGTGCGCACGGGCGAGAGGAGCTCGATGGTGCACTCGGGAGAGGTCGGGGAGGTCGGAGACGGGCGCTAGGAGGGGAGAGGCAAGGCGGCGACCTAGTACTCCGGCGAGCGATTCCGGCGTCGGGAGGGCACGGGAGGAGGGGGAAACAAGGGGAATGGGCAGAGGAGGAGCAGGGCTTCTTATAGGGGCTCAGAGGGGTCGAGGGAGTAAGGAGGGAGGGGGTCCGCGGCGAGGGAAACCGGCGACGGCGTCGGGTGCGGGAGGAGGAAGGGATGACCGAGCGAGGCTAACGGTCGGTCGGGTGGGACCCGGTGGCAGTGAGAGGGAGGGCGAGGTTTCCGCGTCGGTCGGCCGGCGCATATTGAATTCGCGAATTAAAGCCTGTGGGCCGGCCCGTTTTAATTCTAAAACCGTTACCGTTTTGCTATGTATGATTTTACCAGAGCCATAAAACTGCTTCAATGCATTCGAATAAACTCCAAATATAGTTAAATTTTATATCGTAATTAACAGGATAATAAATGCCATTTAATGGACATTTTTATTCTGGCATTTGAATAATTTATAAAAAACATTTTTTTCAGAAAATGCCTTAATTGGCTTTATTTACTTTTGCAAGTATTTTTCAAATAACTTTTTGGGTTTGATGATTCAAAAATTTCACAAATTACCCCCTGTCTTGGAGTGTCATGTTACTCCTCTCAAATTTTTGTCAGGGGTTTGAATACTTTGAAAATTTTGAATAGGGACCAATATGAAATGAATTTTTAAAATAATCCAGAGGTTTTCAAAAGCTCTTTCAATTCCTTCTTTTAAACTTCCAACTCATATTTCTTGAAATTTGAGGAAGTCATATTATCCTCTCTCATGAAAATCATTGAGTTGCATAAAGTTTTCTGAATTTGAAATATTTTCAAAATGGAAATTCAAATCATTTTCAAATCCCTTGTCATTTCTTTAAATGGAAGAAGTCATGTCATCTTCACTAGGGTTTTGTGATGAAATGAATTTGAATTCCTGGTGATCAAAATGCAGATTGAAAGTTTTGGGAAAGTCATTTCATTCCCTCTCAATAAACTTTCAATTTTTTTCAAAAGTTTCAAATTTCACTCACTTTCAATCACTCAAGCAAACAAACAATCATTCTAAATATTTATTATAACATTCCAAAGTTTGGGATGTTACAAATCTACCACACTTAAAATGAATCTCGTCCTCGAGATTCGGAAGGGCTAGAAAGAAAAAGGTTAGGGTTTGGGGTCTTCTAACAAATCCATTGACCAAGAAATGTGGGTCTACCACACTTAAAATGAGAGTTACTGGTCCTTCAAAATCTTGGCAGTCCTTTGGGTGCTTCTGTCTGTTCACAACCTTCACAGTAACTTCCTGGGTGACGATCTTCTGTTATATCAAAATCTTGTGTCCTCATAACAACATGTATTTCCTCCGATACTGGGTCTTCTTAACTGACAGGTCTCGTGATCATTCTAAATAACTTATCGAAGATCTCATGGTGGTCTACCATTTGTGGTTATCCTGCAGTGAAATGGGTCTTGGCTTCATTCCTCACCGTAAAATTCCTACGTGTGACAGCAACTGTCATGTACAAGGGTTTTACATCATACCATTCTAAGGCTTCAACAAAAGCTTTCAAAGAACGTCGTCTCTTTACTATGGGTAAGTCACTCAGATTTACCATTCCGAATAGCAAGAGAATGATAAGAGTAAGTCGTCATGGTGGCCAAGCCATGTCGCACTGAAATCATTACCTTGTATAAGGTTTAGTAATCTCGTATTCTAGCACTTGGGCTTCCTCACAAGCATTGCAAAAAATTTCTCTTGTCAACGAACAAAGTTCGGATAAATCCTTTGATTTCTGCAAGCTGAACAAAAACATCTATCGTTAGTTCACCACTCTCAGGTTATCGTATACTCCTAGGAAAACGTTTGCTGATCAGTCGTAGCTTCTTCCAAGTTTCTTCCTTCACCAAGGTGGGGCTTGATCCTTATCAATCGTGATGGTCAGTGAGTTGTAGTTTCACTTGAATCCTTGAAAGCTTCATCTCACCCGTGGGGTGACTATCGATCCATATTCCAGCATTACCTTCAGTTCACTCCATTATACCCTTGAGGTAACAAACCACAGACTTATTATTGTCTGGATTCCACTCCACGGAATTCATTTTCCTTTCCATTGGTTTGTTTAACCCTGGGTATGGTTTCATCACAATCATTCCTTTTCTCAATATTCCAACTTCGAAAGCACTTTGTCTCAAAGGTTATTATCCGGATAGTTTGCGGTGGTTCCACATTCTCTTCACCTGTATTCACTTATGCAAACTCCTTAACCGAAAAGATACCTGTGGTTACTACCACACTTAAAATGAAATGCACTTATGTTTGCATAGACCATATTTTCTCATATCCTCGAAAATGGTCGGAGACCTTGGGTCATAGAGTAACAACTCATGAAATGCAACATAAGGTAAATCATGACACCATAAATTCCATTGACTCATGAATTTATTACAAACTCTGGGACTTCCGTTACAAGATAATCTCATGAAATCAAAAGTGCTTCATGATACAGGTATTTCCATCTTCAAAACTATCCCATTCTTCTCATATTCAATCCTTGGTTACATTCTCAAGCACTTCTTAGAACTCCTAGAAAGTACTTTATTACAAATGCTGCCATCCTCATAGTTTGGTATGGTCTAGCATCAACTCCCAACTTTATTCATTCATCTCCCCTTGGAAATATTCTAGTACCACTGAAAATTTGCAAGGTGCTCCTTGAAATTCTCCATTCTAGCTTTCTTCTTCTTGGGACAATCATTAGCATAATGTCCTGCTTCCTTGCAATGAAAATAGATGATTTCTGACAAGTCTCGAGGCTTCTTGATGTTGGTGTTTGCTCCTTGGGTTCTTCGTTCTTTTCTTGGGCACTTACTGGCATAGTGGCCCATATCCTTACACTTGAAACATCTAACATGACTCAAGTCCTTCTGTTCTGGGCTTGTCTCTTCCTGAGGTTCTTTGTTCCGATCAAAACTTCAATTTCCTGTGGATGAAACTCCACTTCTTCTGTCGAGAAGGGTCCCAGATACTCTTTTCTTTCCTTCGTACAGTCTTGTGAGAAATGTCCTTCTTCTCCACATGTATAGCAGACATTTGAGTAAAATCTGGTTAATCCTTCTCCATCAGGGTCTTCAATATCTTTCTTCATCACAAATTTTCCAAATTCTCCTCTGAAGGCTTCCTTCATGGCTTCCTTCTGTTGCTTGATGACTTCCTGTACCTTGGGGTACATTTGGCATTGAGCCGGGTAGTGGTTGGTTCCTTCACACAAGAAACATGTCACCTGCCTAGTTGGGCATTCCTCAGTAGGGTGTTTCTCTTCACAATAAGGACATCCTTCCTTGTGTTCTTCCTGTGTGTGTCCTATCTCTCTGCAGATTTTGCATGCTCGGGTCTTCTTCATCGGAATAACACAATGCTTCTAAATGAGACGGGATCTTAACAGAGTCTTCTTGAGTTCTTCCCAATTCTTTGCTCCATTAAATCCTTGTATGGCATGATGCATTTCCCACCAAGTTGCGGCACTTTGGGTAAAGTGCTGGAGAGCATATTGAACCTCATACTTCTGTGCTATCGAGTTGCTCCTGAAGTGATTCTCCATGTTGTGAATCCATACTTCTGCCTCTAGCTGGGTCATTGGTCCAGAAAGTACAAGTCCAGCTTCACATGCCATCTATTGGGTTCAAGGTTTTGGGATGAGATGGTAGAGAGAAAGGAGGAGAAAACACACAATACAAACAATGGTTTTGAAAATAGATTTTTGTGGTGGCTATCGAAAATAAAACTTACACACAAATGACAGCGCACAAATCACCGTATCTAACGTAAATATACCGCAGGGATTTGGTCTTCTAGGGGCATAATATCTTGGAAAATTCTTCATGGTCTTCAATTTCTTCAGATCAGTATAATCTTCAATCCTTTTTGTAGCTCTTTCCATAATGGAATACATCTTTGTTGGAGTTGGTCACCAGTTGTCCGATATCTTGTCCTTCTTGGAGGGCTTCAGTTGATCCTTCGTGTGGTCAAGGGGAAAAGGGTATTTTCTAACTCTTGATAAAACTCAGAAGGGATGAGAAGTAGAAGGTCTTTTGAAAACAAAGTTTTTTAGAAATCATTTCCTAAGGGCTTTCCAGTTTCTAGGGTCACGTCCTACAGTCAACATGTGCTCTGATACCATTTCTGTAGCGACCTGACTCAAAAACGAGTCAAGCCTCTATGTGTTCTGTGCCATCCCTGGATCAGTATGTTGGCACACACAGTACATCAATGTATATATCAAAGTGCAATCACATGTAAACGTAAAACTGATATATACCTTAAAAATAGCAGCGGATACAGTCAACGGGAGTGGAGTCCCAATAACACCAACAGCAAGTTGAGTGCGGACCGTAAACCTGAATCGTACTCTTACCCGTCGTAGAAGAGAATCTGCAACATAATACGTTGCAGCCATATAGGTCAGTACATTGAATGTACTGGCAAGATCACCATAGTAGAACAGAAGAATAAAGACTATTCTATATGCAAAGGCTTTTTGGCTCTGTGTCTCAGTTTTTGCGTAAGAGCTGATTTTATTTTCCTACAACAAAGGAATATCAGGAATTTCACTATGGAATTACCTATCATGACATGGTTCCGCCAACCAATGTCTCAATACCCACAAGTATCTTAAGTTGCCCACAATTAGTTATCAGTCCAGTGTTGAGAGTTCAGAGATAGATCCAAGTCTAGAAGCTCAAATTGTCCGTAACCGGGGACACGGCTAATCGATTAGGTTTAACTCTGCAGAGTGTTGTGTACTTTACCCACAAGATTCTTTCCCTCCTGGTAAGTCCTCGCACTGCCTGGTGTTTGAGAACAGGATGAAAGAAACATGGTCTTTCAGAGTGCTTCCCTGACTGTCCGACAGTGCCCATCCCAATCCTAACGTCGACTACATCTCGTAGCACTGCCCAGCAGAGTCACAACAAAGATAAACCAAGCCAGAGCCCATAATGACTTGTGGCTACACAGGTAAGCTTCCGGGCATGAAGTATTCATCCTTCTCTTTGAGTCTGGGTGAGGCTTTCCGCAAGATGTCATGGGGCTTCTCCATGCATCCCGGCCATTCACTGGTTTTTCCAGGGATGCCCAATCAACCATCCCTCACCCAGTAGTATGTATTGAAAAACTTGTCTTCTCGAGTCTGGAAGTCTTGAGGTCTTGAAGATGCAGGACTTGAAGATGTCTTCATGAAGTCGTCGTTTTGACGTGGAGTCCTTCTTCACATCACTCACGAACACTCATACCAAACCCCGTCTACTTTAGCATAGCATTGCACTAAGTAGCGTTCCCGGGGCTTTAGTAACAAGTGGTGGGTTCCTACCTCATGCATTCTACTCAACTACAAGAATTTCAATAACACTACGGGAGGGATTTTTTGAATGATGTCACTACATGCAATAAAACATAGGTATGAAAAGATGGTCAAAGTGAACTTGCCTGTACTGTTGATGAGGATAAAGATTGTTCTCAGAAATAACTTGATAGACTATACGTCACTCTCCGATGAAAATCTATATAAACAAGTATTGCATTCATAAGAAATCATACTAGAAATCAATTCTAACAATCACAAGGTAACACAAGAAAACAAGAGCAACAAGGTTGATAAAAGAAATACTTAAGACAAAGTTGAACACCAAAACTCCAAGAAATTCAAAAGTAACACAAAACCCAAAGCAAAGTAAAATATAATAAAAGGATTTTAGTAAATATTTTTCTAGCAAAATGAATTACTTTTGAAAAACAACTAAAACTATGAAAACAACATTTTAAACAACATAAGTGTTTGTCTACAAGCATAACCATAAACTAAGGGAAAACAAATTATGAAACAACTAAGTTAACAGAAAGTAATTAAATAAAATCTTTATTATAAAACACAATTAAGTCATCTAAAACTTTTGTGAAAGAATTACTATTAAAACTAAATTGTTTTATAAAACATTACCTAATGAAGAAAAATATAGTTTCCTATAATAATAGGGTAAAACTAAACTATTTTTGTTTAAAACATTTATTTACAGAAAAGAATTAGTAAAACTTTATTTGAAAACAGAATCTAAATACTTAAAACTTTAGTTAAAAGAATTGTTACTAACAAATTTGCTTTTAAAACAACTATACCTATTTGAAAGAGGGTATAGATCCCTACAACAAAATTTATAAACTAAACAAATTAACTTTTCTTAACAGCAAGCAAATTACTAAGGTTTGGAACAACAAAACTAAATGAAATCTGAAACTCAATATAAATCAGATTCAGATTTTCAAAATAAAACAAAGTAAATCAGTATAAATAAACTAATATGAAACTAAACAGATTCTGTTTGGTTTTGAAAACACTATTGAAAATCATTATAAAAATTCTCAAACTCTACCAAATTATAGCTCTGGTCACTAGTAACAAGTAGGAAAAAGAATCATTCAAAAATTCATTTCAGAACTCAAGATATTCAGAAAACAAAATTTAAATCAAATCTGTTCAAATTCAAATTTAAATGTTCAAACATGGTCAAATTTGGTATTCACAGAAACTATATGAAATTTTTGATCTAATGCAAAAGAAATCATTTAAAAACATTAATTAGTTTAAAAGATATAAAGAAAATAAAATCAGAACTTATTCTGGAAACACAAATTAAAACAGAAAAAAAATCGTTTCTAACGGACAGGGGGCTACGTGGCATGCTCTGGTTGGTCCAGGTGTGCGTGTGCTAGGGGGTTTTGGGCGGTCGACCGGTGCTTTAGAAGAAAACGGTTCGCGTTTAATAGGTTCTAATCTGGATCGTCAGATCCAGATCGGATGGGGGAGAGGGGTGGTGGAGCTCACCGCGGTGGTGGGTCGCCGGCGAGGGCTTCTCCGGCGAGGCCGAGGCGAAGTGGTCGACGTGGGAGGCGCTCCGGTGGTCTTCCGGCGACGGCAAGGGCACTAATCGACGGCGGCGAGTACGGCGAGCACGTCGGTGGCTTCAGTGAGGCTCGGGGGCGTTGGAGTCGACGGGCAGGAGCTCCTCCAGCTTCGGGTGGGGAGGTTACTCCGGCCAGGGTGATGGTGAGGCGGGTCTGGGGTCTCTGGGGCTCGAGAAGGGGATGGGGTGGTGCGCAGGGGCGAGAGGAGCTCGATGGTGCACTCGGGAGAGGTCAGGGAGGTCGGAGACGAGCGCTAGGAGGGGAGAGGCGCGGCGGCGACCGAGTACTCCTGCGAGCAATTCCGGCGTCGGGAGGGCACAGGAGGAGGGGGAAACAAGGGGAATGGGCAGAGGAGGAGCAGGGCTTCTTATAGGGGCTCAGAGGGGTCGGGGGAGTAAGGAGGGAGGGGGTCCGCGGCGAGGGAAACCGGCGACGGCGTCGGGTGCGGGAGGAGGAAGGGATGACCGAGCGAGGCTAACGGTCGGTCGGGTGGGACCCGGTGGCAGCGAGAGGGAGGGCGAGGTTTCCGCGTCGGTCGGCCGACGCATATTGAATTCGCGAATTAAAGCCTGTGGGCCGGCCAGTTTTAATTCGAAAACCGTTACCGTTTTGCTATGTATGATTTTACCAGAGCCATAAAACTGCTTCAATGCATTCGAATAAATTCCAAATATAGTCAAATTTTATATCAAAATTAACAGAATAATAAATACCATTTAATGGACAGTTTTATTCTGGCATTTGAATACTTTTAAAAAACATTTTTTACCTGAAAATGCCTTAATTGGCTTTATTTACTTTTGCAAGTATTTTTCAAATAACTTTTTGGGTTTGATGATTCAAAATTTTCACAAATTACCCCTTGTCTTGGAGTGTCATGTTACTCCTCTCAAATTTTTGTCAGGGGTTTGAATACTTTGAAAATTTTGAATAGGGACCAATATGAAATGAATTTTTAAAATAATCCAGAGGTTTTCAAAAGCTCTTTCAATTCCTTCTTTTAAACTTCCAACTCATATTTCTTGAAATTTGAGGAAGTCATATTATCCTCTCTGATGAAAATCATTGAGTTGCATAAAGTTTTCTGAATTTGAAATATTTTCAAAATGGAAATTCAAATCATTTTCAAATCCCTTATTATTTCTTTAAATGGAAGAAGTCATGTCATCTTCACTCTAGGGTTTTGTGATGAAATGAATTTGAATTCCTGGTGATCAAAATGCAGATTGAAAGTTTTGGGAAAGTCATCATTCCGTCTCAATAAACTTTCAAATTTGTTCAAAAGTTTCAAATTTCACTCACTTTCAATCACTCAAGCAAACAAACAATCATTCTAAATATTTATTATAACATTCCAAAGTTTGGGATGTTACACAAGGGGATTCCGAAGTATAAGAGCTTCCGTGTAGATGACAAAGACACCTTGCACTTTGAGGACCGTCTGGCAGTTCCGAAAGGTGATCTTAGAAAAGTTATCATGGACAAGGCGCACAATTCTCTTCTATCAATTCATCGAGGTAGTTCCAAAATGTATCAAGACCTCAAGCAAACCCTCTGGTGGACTCACATGAAACGTGAAATTGCTCAGTTCGTGAACAAGTGTGATGTTTATCGTAGAGTGAAGGCGGAACATCAACATCTAGCAGGTCTCCTTCAGCCTTTGCCTATCCCAGAGTGGAAATTCGATCATGTGGAGATGGATTTTGTAACTGGGTTTCCTAAGTCCAGGAGGGGCAACGACGCCATCTTTCTGGTTATCGACAAGCTGACCAAAGTTGCTCATTTCCTTCCGGTCAAAGAATCTATCTCGGCAGCTCAGCTAGCAGAGTTGTATACGTCAAGGATAGTTTCTTTGCACGGTATTCCTCAGCTCATCTCATCTGATAGTGGTAGCCTTTTCACTTCCAAGTTTTGGGAATCCTTCCAGACTGCTATGGGTACAAAGATCCATTTCAGCACGGCATTTCACCCGAAGACAAGTGGTCAAGTTGAGAGAGTCAATCAAATCCTTGAAGATATGCTCAGAGCCTATGTGATTTCTTTCGGCATGAAGTGGGAAGAATACCTTCCATACGCTGAATTTTCATTCAACAACATCTTTCAAGCTAGCTCAGGCTAGACCCCTTTCGAGATTCTCTACGGCAGGAAGTGTCGTACCCCGCTCAATTGGTCTGAAACCAGTGAGCGTCAAATTTTGGGCAATGACATGATCTCTAAAGCAGAAGAAATGTTCCGTGTCATTCGTGAGAACCTCAAAGCAGCTCAATCCTGACAGAAGAGTTATTACGATAACAAACATTGGGATGTCTCCTTTCAAATTGATGATTTGGTCTATCTCAAAGTTTCTCCTATGAAGGGCACTCAACAGTTTGGAATCAAAGGGAAGCTAGCTCCTCGCTTTGTGGGTCCTTTCAGAGTTATGGGCAAGAGAGGTGATCTTGCTTATCAACTAGAGCTTCCTCCAAACTTCACAAATGTGCATGATGTGTTCCATGTCTCTCATCTCCGGAGGTGCTTCACGACTCCGGAGCATGCCATTGACCTCCAAGATATTGATCTTCAAGAAGACCTTTATTGTCGTGAGCATCAGTTTCTATTCTAGAAGAAACTGAGCGTAAGACTCCCAACAAGTCAATCAAGTTTCTCAAGGTGAAGTGGTCTCATCATTCCAACAAATAAGCTACTTGGGAATGTGAGGATCTTCTCCGTTCCGAATATCTAGAGTTCTTTCGTTCCTAGATCTGGGTTCGAGATCCTCTTGTAGTGTGGGAGAGTTGTAACAGCCCAAGTGCTCCCCTTGCCATTTTGGTCATGTAACCTATGTGAACCCATGTTGTCATGTGGCTAGATGATATGATGTTGCTTATTGCCATTCCATCTCATGCATCATGCATCATGTCACCTCATCATCATGTCATGCCTAATATGTGTTGTGGTGTGCTTCCTTGGTTGTTTTGTGAGTGTTGTCATGTGGGGTGTGATGTTTTTGTTGATGTATGCTTGTTGGAGTGCTACTCTAGTTCCTCCCAATTCAAAACAACTCCTCCTCCCCTCTTCCATTCAAATTTTGCTCATTGTGAAATATTTCTTGCTGATTTTTCCTTGTTTTAAATGTTGGTCATTTTCTAAAAATTCCTCTAAGAATTCTAAATTAGTTCTATGTCATGTTTAGGATTTATTCCAATTATAATAATTTTGTAAAAACCATGCTTAGTTAATTAACAAGTTAAATAATTGCTGGTCCTAAAAATACCCCAACTATTTTTATTAAATAGCACGCAATTTTGTGAGTCCAAAGATATTTTTGTCATGGGGATTCCCCCCTTATTTTTCTGTTGAGAGATTTTCTTGTTTGGGCCTTTATTTAAAAGAAAATCCCCCTTTCTTCTCTATGTGGTGTGAGCTGCCACTTGGCTTTCCTTCCCTGCGGCCCAGCCCAGGTAGCCGACGCCCAACTGCCCCGTTCCCTTCTCCTTCAGTGAGAGCTGAGAGAGCAGAGAGAGCTGAGAGAGCATGCCCGCAGTGCATTCACGGACGCCGAGGAACGCTGTCTGGCCCCTCCTATTTAGTCCCTCGTCGTACGTGCCCCTTCGCCTAGGGTTCCACATTCCCCTCCTGCTGCCGCCGCTCCCCTTCTCCCTCTTCTCCCCCTTCTCCTTCTTCTTTTGTCAGGTGAGTTTCAGAGAGGGTGAGGTTTAGAGAGGAGCAAAGCAGGTGTCATCATTGTCGCCTCAGGTGGCCTGCTTGTGGCCGTCGGAGATGGCGTGGAGCTCGCGAGTGACGTCCGCGTTTCGTTCCCGGTGCTAGGGGGTGAGGAGCACCCCTACGGCGACAAGGAGCATCCCTGTCGCCAGCCGTCTTTGATTCTTCTTCCTCTGCTTCGACTCCTTGTCACCGTCGCCTTCCTCCTCGCCTCGCGTGCCGATCCGTTGTCATCCCCCCAAGGTGAGCTCCTTGTCGTCGTAGCTCTTCTCTTTTGCCGCTGATCGTTCAAAGAGGGGCCTTGAGGGCCTCGTCTCCTTCACCTCGTCGCGAGACGGGTAGGGGAACGGATCCTCGTAGCTTCCCGCTCCGGCTCAGCCAGTCCGCGTCACCGTAGAGCTAGTGTGCACCGGAATTCGTCTGTCGTCGCCGTGCGTCGTCATGGATGAGCATGTTGGAAATATGCCCTAGAGGCAATAAAAAATTATTTATTATCATATTTCCTTCCTCATGATAATCGTTTATTATCCATGCTATAATTGTATTGATAGGAAACTCAAATACATGTGTGGATACATAGACAAAACCATGTCCCTAGTATGCCTTTAATAGACTAGCTCATTGATCAAAGATGGCTATGGTTTCCTAGTCATGGACATGATTGGTCATTTGATAACGGGATCACATAAATTGGAGAATGATGTGATGGACAAGACCCAAACTACAAACGTAGCATATGATCGTGTCAGTTTATTGCTACTGTTTTCTTCATGTCAAGTATATGTTCCTATGACCATGAGATCATGCAACTCACTGACACCGGAGGAGTACCTTGTGTGTATCAAACGTCGCAATGTAACTGGGTGACTATAAAGGTGCTCTCCAGGTATCTCCGAGGGTGTATGTTGGGTTGGCATGGATCAAGACTGGGATTTGTTACTTCGTGTGACGGAGAGGTATCTCAGGGCCCACTCGGTAATACAACATCACAACAAGCCTTGCAAGCAATGTGACTAAGTGTTAGCCACAGGATCTTGTATTATGGAATGAGTAAAGAGACTTGTCGGTAACGAGGTTGAACTAGGTATGGAGATACCGACGATCGAATCTCGGGCAAGTAACATACCGAAGAACAAAGGGAACATTATACGGGATTAACTGAATCCTTGACATAAGAGGTTCGACCGATAAAGATCTTCGTAGAATATGTAGGAACCAATTTGGACATCCAGGTCCCGCTATTGGTTATTGACCGTAAAGGTGTCTCGGTCATGTCTACTTAGTTCTCGAACCCGCAGGGTCTGCACACTTAAGGTTTGGTGATGTTTCGGTAGTATAGAGTTATGTATGGTGGTGACCGAAGGTTGTTCGGCGTCCCGTATGAGATCCCGGGTGTCACGAGGAGCTCCGGATGGTCCGGAGGTAAAGATTCATATATAGTAAGTCCTATTTTGGTCGCCAGAAAAGTTTCGGGCTAATCGGTAGTGTACCGGGAGTGTCGGTAGTGTGTACCGAGGGACCAACAGGAGAGGTATTTCGACCCAAGAGGCTACATGGGCTGTGGGAGGATGAATACCAGCCCTTAGTGGGCTGGTGGAAGTCCCACAAAGGCCCATGCGGCTGAAGTGGAAGAAAAAAGGAAAAAGGCCAAGGTCGAAAGAGTTTCCAAGTGGGAAAAGAAGGAATCCTAGTCCTACTAGGATTGGAGGAGGATTCCTTCTCTCCTCCTTAGCGCAAGAGGCAAGAGGGCTGGCCCTTGTGCGCCAGACCCTCCTCCTCTCTTAGTCTTATATATACTAGAGGTTTTAGGGTTTTTGCACCTGATTTTCAGGCACGTGCTACCCGTTCCTCTAGTGCATAGTTTCTCCTCTAGATCGGATTTCTGTAGTGCTTAGGTGAAACCCTACCGGAATAGCTTCACCACCATCGCTGGAGCGCCGTCACGCTGCCGGAGAACTCTTCTACCTCTCCGCTCCCTCTTGCTGGATCGAGAAGGCGGAGATAATCATCGAGCTGTACGTGTGCTGAACGCGGAGGTGCCATCCGTTCGGCACTAGATCGGAAGGACCGTGATCAAGATTGCGAGACGGATCATTATGAGTTCGCGGGACGGATCGTGATGAGTTCGCGGGACGGATCGTGATGAGATCGCGGGATGGATCGTGATGTGTTCGCAAGACGGATCGTGATTGGATCACGGGACGGATCATGATGAGATCGTAGGACGCTCGGCGATTTGTATCGCGAAGACGTTCGACTACACCAACCGCGTTTCTTAACATTTCCCTCTTAGCGATCTACAAGGGAACGTAGATCCACTCTCCCTCTCATAGATGCTCATCACCATGGATAGATCTGCGTGTGCGTAGGAATTTTTTTGTTTGCCATGCGACATTCTCCAATAGAGTAGAGAGCTCTCCCGCCTGTGCCTCCTTCGTGTCTAAGTGCGGGAGTGGGATCCGCGTAGTTCCCGCTTGCCTCGCGTAGAGCCAGTGCTCCGCTACTTCCGTAGATCGCAGGATTGATCGCTGTCATTGTTCCCTGTCGCCACTGTCAGGTGTGTTGTTTTGTCAGTTTCGTCAGTAACCGGTGGTCGCTGTTAGTACTAGTGGGCTTGATGCCCCCTTCTATTGAGAACCGATGCGCTAGCGTAGTGGTAATGCGCGTGGGAAGGGACCAGCAGGTCCGGGGTTCGATTCCCCCCATGCCTTTCGTTTTTTTGGGTGATTTGTGTGTGTGGGTGGCCGCAGGTGGGATCTCCTGTGGCCAGCAGGGATCCCGTGCGGCTGTGCACGTGTGTGTGTGTGTGTGGTGTGTATGTGTATGTGTAGGTGTAGGTGTAGATGTATGTGTATGTGTGTGCATGTGTATGTGTGGTGCTATGTGTTTGCCAAGTGGGCCTAACCCCACTTGTCATCCACTAGGGGCCCTGGTAAATATGCCAGGTGGGACCCTCCCATAATTGTTTTCTTTTATTTTGTTTGTTTTCTGTTTTATTGTGATTTAAATGAGTATTTCCTTTTCTAGTATTATAACTAAAACTGGATATATGCATTGATGAACATGAGCATTTTAGGCAAGTTTTCACTTATGAGAGAGTATGATTTGCTTTGAGCATGTTCTAGGGATTTCTACAAAAACTTACATAGGAGTATGATGTATGAAATTGGGGTAGAATTCCTCAATTAGTCCATTGGTGCAACTTGTTTTGTCATTTGGGCAAGTTTGACAGAATATCATTTTATCATAATATGCCATTTTGTCATTTTAGTTGTAATTAATTCAAGCATGCTATGATAATTGTGTCAACATGAAAGTGGTAGTTTTTCATTAGTAGGATGCCATGGTATTTACTTTTGTCATGATAAACTTGCTGCAAAGAGGGAATCTTGCTGTTAAGTAGCTAACATAATGTTGTTGTTTTCAACATGCCAAATATTTCGAAGTCTGAGAATCTGCTGTTATTTTCATGCCATGTTGAGTGGGTGCTACCAAGTGCTATGATGTGTTTTAGCTCAAGCTCAGTGCTAGTGTCTTGAAGTAGGGGTTGTCCTCTACCATCCTGTTAATTTTCATGCCATGAGGTGGTCATTATCAACATCAGTTTGTGCTGTCAACTTGTTATCAGCTTAACTCAGATTCCAGAAAACTGGGATTTTCACTAAGTCCCCAAAGTCTGTTTCATCATGCCATCTTGTGAGCTGCATGCCTAGTGATCCATGCTTGCTTACCAGTGGGTGTAGTTGGATGTTTTGATAAGCATGTCATGTAGTTTCTATACATAGTTTGCTTGTGGTGGTTAACCTCCTGCAGCTCTATATATTGCTTGTGCAAGTTACTATGTTGCTGATTTTGGACAGATTGGTGTGTTAGTCTTTTGTGGATTGTGAGAGCTATGCTACATGGAATTTCTTGATATTTGGCTCTATTGTGGTTAGTTTTTCATTGCCTAACCAGTGGCTACCTTGGAATACCAATAAATATCCCTTAGTCTCCCATGCCTTGTGTTTTCCCTTCGTACCTTGCCGTGAGCGTATCGTGAGAACCATAACTCCGTTTCCTACGTTCTTCATATGCATTTGCATCAATTTTGCATGAAGCATCCATATTTGCCATGATCATGCATGTTCTAACAACTTATCATAAGGTTCTGTCAAGAATTGTAAACCACCTTATTAATGCATGGGAACATGACTAGCTTAGGATTGCCATGATAAATACATCAAATGAACCATGCATCATTTTGTTTGTGCATTGCACCTTGGTTGGTGGTTTATTGTTGCTATTTATCTTGGGTAGACGCGAGTGTTGAACCTGAGTACGAGGATCCAGGAGAGAACAACTACGAGGACCCCGCTCTTTGTCCCTCTGAAGAACCAACAAGCAAGATGATCGTACCCGGATCACGGCACTATCTTTGCTTTGCTAGATGTCTCGATCTTATCATTACATTATGCTAACTACCTCTTGAATGTCAAGCCTCCTACATTTCCATGACAGCCTCTAACCCTCCACATCCTATCAAAACCTTGTTTGGCTAAGTTACCGCTGCTCAGTCCCTCTTATAGCGTTCTTAGATGCAGGTGCTGGTTGTTTCCATGTGATAACATGGATTTCTTGAGATATCACAATATTTATTGCTGTTTAATTAATGCACACCTATATATCTTGGTTTGGTGGAAGGCTTGGCCTTTTGCTAGGTGTTTTGTTCCACTATTACTGCCATAGTTCCTGGTTACCGGTGTTATGTTTCCATATTTTGTGCTCCTAACTTGCTCGGGGTTGTTATGGGGACCCCCTTGTTTATTCGTTTGAGATTATAACTTGTATGGCAATACCCAACATTGGTACTATTTTCTTAAACAACTTAATAAATTTGCATAGGGCTTTGCAACCCCATGGATAATTTATCAACAACCCAGGCCAGTGCTCCTCATATGTGTTGGTCCAAACTAGTGCACCGTGCGGGGCCAACCCGGGGCAACTCGGTAGATTTCTATCAGGACACCATATGCTTCGCTTATACGTCGTGTCCTGAGAATGAGATACGCGCCTCTTATCGGGTTCGTCGACACGTCGGGCGGTCTTGCTGGATTTGTTTTACCTTTCTTGAATGACTTGCCTGAGGAATTCCGATCTTCTTCGGGCTATCTTGAGGTGTCGGTCTCCCTTTGGAATTGCGTAGGAAGATCACGAGATCCCTGGTCAAGGTTTTTCCCGTAGAGTGTGGTTAATTTGTGATGGATTAGTTGGAGCACCCTTGCAGGGTTAAATCTTTCGGAAAGTCGTGCCCGCGGTTATGTGGCAACTTGGATATTTTGTTTAACACCCTGTTATAGTCAATTTGAAGTAAACTCCATTAAAATGAACCAACTGTGTGCGTAACCGTGATCGTCTCTCCTCGTGAACATGAACCAAGAGAGAACACGGTGGGGTTATGTTTGACGTAAGTAGGTGTTCAGGATCGCTTAGCGATCATGCTAGTTCCACATATTTTTCATTCATGTTCTTGTAAGTTATCCGCTATACAATGCTTAGTGCTTCCTGTGACCTCAACACATACCTTTCCAACCCATAAGCTTACATAGTTTCGGTACCCGGGATTACATGATTGCTGAGTCCTCGTGGCTAACAGATTACTACAACAATACATAAATAGGTATAGATGAATATGTGCCAGATGATGTGTCTCAGATCCAGTGGGAGTATGATGAAGAACGTGGCAGGATGTATGTCACGTACCCCGATGAGTAGAGTGGCCCTGGTCGTGATCCGTGGGATGGCAAGGCGTTTTTCATTGCTTCTTTTCTTCATTTGATTTCATCCGTAGTCGGACCTTGCCTTCTGTATGATGATTGAATCTTTCAGTGAATGTAATTTAGCTTGTGGCAAGTGTAAGCCAACTCATATACTCTCTTTTCATAAATTTATGCAATGAATTACTACACTTGCTAAAGTACGAGATGCGCCTCTATTCCCTGTCGAGGCCATCATACCTTAATAAGGATAGGCGCGCATCTTGGGAATGACAAGTTGGTATCAGAGCCATACGATAGCCTCTCCTCTAGTAGATTGATTCGGCACCGCTTAGCGAAGCTCTACCGGATCAACTCCACCACCACCGCCGCCATGCTGTCGTGCTGCCGGCGAATCCATCTACCTCTCCGCTCCCTCTTGCTGGATCAAGAAGGCGGAGATCTTCATCGAGCTGCATGTGTGCTGAATATGGAGGTGCCGTCCGTTCGACACTTGATCGGGAGTTCGTGGGACGGCTTGCGATTTGGATTGCGGAGACATATGACTACATCAACCGCATTCTTAAACGCTTCCGCTTAGCGGTCTACAAGGGTACATAGATCCAATATATCCTCTCATAGATGCTCATCTCCTAGAGTGATCTTGATGAAGCGTAGGAATTTTTTTTGTTTCCCATGCAACGTTCCCCAATAGTGGCATCATGAGCTAGGTCTATGTGTAGATGAGATCTTGAGTAGAACACAAAGAGTTTGTGGGCATTGATATTCAGATTGCTTCCTTCCTTAGTATTTTCTTGGTTCAACGGTATTGTGGGATGAAGCGGCTCAAACCGACTTCACTCGTACGCTTACGAGAGACCGTGTTCCATCGACTGACATGTGACTTTGTCGCATAAAGATGGCTGGCGGGTGTCTGTCTCTCCCACTTTAGTTCGATAGGATTTGATTAAGGCAGTCCTTGTAGAAGGTTGAAAAGCAATCTTCATATCATTGTTGTGGTTTTGCGTAGGTAAGAATCGTTCTTGCTAGATACCCATAGCAGCCACGTAAAACATGCAACAACTATTACAGGACGTCTAACTTATTTTTGTAGGGTATGTTGTTATGTGATATGGCCAATTACATGATGTGATATATGTGATGTATGAGATGATAATGTTTTTGTATAGAATATCACGACTTGCATGTCGATGAGTACGGCAACTGGCAGGAGCCATAGGGTTGTCCTTGATTATTGTATGACCTGCGTGTCCATCTTTAAATGCTATGTAATGCTTTACTTTATCGCTAAGCGGTAGCAATAGTAGTATGAGCATGGTGGGCGCGACAACCCCGATGACGACACAATGATGGAGATCATGATGATGGAGAGCATGGTGTTATGCCGGTGACGATGGAGATCATGATCATGCTTTGGAGATGGAGATCAAAATCACAAGTTCATGGCCATATCATGTCACTTATGATTTGCATGTGATGTTAATCTTTTTATGCACCTTGTTTTGATTAGGACGAAGGTAGCATTATAAGGTGATCCCTCACTTAAATTTAAAGATGAATTGTGTTCTCCCCGAGTGTGCACCATTACGAAAGTTCGTCGTGTGGAGACACCACGTGATGATCGGGTGTGATAGAATCTACGTTCGCATACAACAGGTGCAAGCTAGTGTTGCACATGCGGAACACTCGGGTAAACTTCACAAGCCTAGCATGTATATACATGGCCTCAGAACACAAGAGACCGAAAGGTCGAGCATGAGTCATATAGTAGATATGATCAACATGATGATGTTCACCATTCAAATCACCTTAAATCACGTGATGATCGGACTTGAGTTGGCGAATATGGATCATTTATCACTCAGATGACCTGAGGGATGTCAATTTGAGTGGGAGTTTTAGTGATTTGATTAAACTCATTATCTTGAACAATAGTCTTAGTAACATTTGCTTATTTATGTTGTAGATCAATGGCTCGTGCAGTAGCACCCCTGAATTTTAATGCGTTCCTAGAGAAAGCTAAGTTGAAAGATGATGGAAGTAAATTTGTTGACTGGGCCCTTAATCTGAGGATTATCCTCACGGTTTCCAAGAAGGCTTATGTCCTTGATGCACCACTTGGTGACCCACCCGCTCCCGTGTCATCCGAAGACGTTAAGAACGCTTGGGAGGCACGTTCTGGAGATTACTCAATAGTTCAATGTGTAATGTTGTATGGCTTAGAACTGGGACGTCGAAGAAGTTTTGAACATCATAGATCATATGAGATGTTCCAAGAGTTGGAGTTTATCTTTAAGAAGAATGCCCGAATCGAGAGGTATGAGACCTCCGATAAGTTCTATGCTTGCAAGATGGAGGACAACGGGTGTATCAGTGAAGGTATACTCAGAATGTCTTGGTATTCGACCCTTATGGCGAAGTTAGGGATGCCCCTTCTGCCGGATGCGATCACTTATAGAGTTCTTTAATCATTGCCACCTAGATACAAGAGCTTCATGTTGAACTATAACATGCACGGGATGAACAAGTCAGTCGCCGAGCTGTTTGCGATGCTGAAAGTCGCTGAGTCTGAAATCCAGAAAGAACATCAAGTGTTGATGGTCAATAAAACAACTAGTTTCAAGAAGCTTGGCAAGGGCAAGAAGGGTAACTCCAAGAAGGGTGGCAAAGCAGTTGCTCCTCCCATGAAGAAACCCAAGGCTAGACCCAAGCCCGAAACTGAGTTCTTTCATTGCAAGGGAAGTGGTCACTGGAAGCGGAACTTCCCCAAGTATCTGGCCGACAAGAAGGCGGCCAACAGCAAACAAGGTATATGTGATATACATGTTATTGATTTGTACCTTACTAGCTCTCGTTGTAGTGCTTGGGTATTTGATACCGGTTCGGTTGCTCACATTTGCAACTCAAGGCAGGACGTACGGAATAGATGGAGCCTGGCTAAGGATGAAGTGACGATGCGCATGGGAAATGGTTCCAAGGTTGATTTGATCGCCGTCGGCACGCTCGCTCTTCGACTACCATCGGGATTAGTGATGAACCTAAATAATTATTATTTATTGCCTGTGTTAAGCATGAACATTATATCTGGATCTTGTTTATTGCGAGACGATTACTCATTTAAATAAGAGAATAATGGTTGTTCTACTTATATGAGTAATATCTTTTATGGTCATGCACCCAATGTGAGGGGTTTATTTTTAATCAATCTCGATAGTGATGATACACATGTTCATAGCATTGATGCCAAAAGATGTCGAGTTGGTAATGGTAGTACCATTTTCTTGTGGCACTGCTGTTTGGGTCATATTGGTGTAAAACGCATGAGGAAGCTCCATGCAAATGGACTTTTGGAGTCACTTGATTTTGAATCACTTCACACATGTGAACCATGCCTCATGGGCAAGATGACTAGAACGCCGTTCTCTCGAACAATGGAATGGGCGAGTGATTTGTTGGAAATCATACATACTGATGTGTGCGGTCCGTTGAACATTGAGGCGCACGGTGGATATCGTTATTTTCTCACCTTCACTGATGACTTAAGTAGATATGGATATATTTACTTAATGAAACACAAGTCTGAAACGTTTGAAAAGTTCAAGAAATTTCAGAGTGAAGTTGAGAATCATCATAACAAGAAGATTAAATTCCTGTGATCTGATCGAGGAGGAGAATATTTGAGTTATGCGTTTGGCAGTCACTTAAGACAGTGTGGAATTGTTTCACAATTGACACCGCCTAGAACACCACAACGTAATGGTGTGTCCGAACGTCGTAATAAAACCTTATAAGATATGGTGCGTTCAATGATGTCTCTTGCCGATTTGCCACTATCATTTTGGGGTTATGCATTAGAGACAGCTGCATTCACATTAAATAGGGCACCATCGAAATCCATTGAGACGACACCATACGAATTATGGTTTGTCAAGAAGCAAAAGTTGTCGTTTCTTAAAGTTTGGGGATGTGATGCTTATGTCAAAAAGATTCAGCCTGAAAAGCTGGAATGCAAAGCGGAGAAATGTGTCTTCATAGGATACCCGAAGGAGAAAGTTGGGTATACCTTCTATCTCAGATCTGAAGGCAAAGTGTTTGTCGCTAAGAACAGAACATTTTTTGAGAAAGAGTTTCTCTCGAATGAATTGAGTGGGAGGAAAGTAGAACTTGATGAGGTTATTGAACCTTCACTTCAACCAGAGAGTAGCGCAACACAGAAAGATGTTTATGTGGAGCCAACGACGGTTGAAGAGGAAGTTAATGATGATGACCATGAAACTTCGGATCAAGTTGCTATTGAACCTCGTAGGTCGACAAGGGCGCATACTGCTCCTGAGTAGTACGGCAACCCTGTCTTGGAGGTCATGTTGTTAGACAACAATGAACCTACGAGCTATGGAGGAGCAATGATGGGCATAGATTCCGAGAAATGGTTAGAGGCCATGAAATCCGAGATGGGATCCATGTATGAAAACAAAGTATGCACTTTGGAAGTATTACCTGAAGGGCGAAAGGCCATTCAGAATAAATGGATCTTTAAGAAGAAGACGGATGCAAACGATAATGTCACCGTCTATAAAGCTTGACTTGTGGAAAAGGGTTTTTCACAAGTTCAAGGAGTTGACTATGATGAGACCTTCTCACCCGTAGCGATGCTTAAGTCCGTCAGAATCATGTTAGCAATAGCTGCATATTTCGACTATGAAGTTTGGCACATGGATGTCAAAACAACATTCCTTAATGGTTTCCTTGAGGAAGAGTTGTATATGATGCAACCAAAAGTTTTTGTCGATCCAAAGAATGCTGACAAAGTTTGCAAACTCCAGTGATCCATTTATGGACTAGTGCAAGCATCTCGGAGTTGGAATAAGCGCTTTGATGAGGTGATCAAAGCGTTCGGATTTATACAAGTTTACGGAGAAGCTTGTATTTAAAATAAAGTGAGTGGGAGCTCTGTAGCATTTCTAATATTATATGTGGATGACATATTGCTGAGTGGAAACAATATAGAAATGTTGGAAAGCGTGAAGGAATATTTGAACAAGAGTTTTTCAATGAAGGTCCTAGGAGAAGCTGCTTTCATATTAGGCATTAAGATCTATAGAGAGAGATCGAGACGCTTGATAGGACTTTCACAAAGCACATACCTTGATATAGTTTTTAAGAAGTTAAAAATGGATTAGTCTAAGAAAGGGTTCTTACCTGTGTTACAAGGTGTGAAGTTGAGTAAGACTCAATGCCCAGTGTCTGCAGAAGATAGAGAAAAGATGAGTGTCATCCTCTATGCTTCAGCCTTAGGCTCTATCATGTATGTGATGCTGTGCACTAGACTCAATGTTAGCCTTGCCATAAGTATGGCAGGGAGGTTTGAAAGTGATCCAAGAATGGAGCACTGGACGGCGGTCAAGAATAACCTTAAGTACCTGAAAAGGACTAAGGAAATATTTATTTTTTATGGAGGTGATCAAGAGCTCGTCGTAAAGGGTTACGTCAATGCAAGCTTTGACACTGATCCGGATGACTCCAAGTCGCAAACCAGATGCGTATTTATTCTCAATGGTGGAGCGGTAAGTTGGTGCAGTTCCAAGCAAAGCATGGTAGCCGATTCTACATGCGAAGCGGAGTACATCGCAGCCTCGGAGGTAGCGAAGGAAGGTGTCTGGATGAAGCAGTTCATGACAGATCTTGGAGTAGTGCCCAGTGCACTGAATACAATGGATCTGTTCTGTGATAACATTGGTGCCATTGCTCTGGCCAAGGAACCAAGGTTTCACAAGAGGACTAGACACATAAAGCGACGCTTCAATTCCATTCGCGATTACGTCCAGGAGAAAGACATAAATATTAGCAAAGTGCACACGGATCTGAATGTTACAGACCTGTTGACTAAACTTCTTCCAACGGCTAAACATGATCAACGCCAGAACTGCATGGGTGTTTCATTCATTACAATGTAAATCACATAGTGATGTGAACTAGATTATTGACTCTAGTGCAAGTGGGAGACTGTTGGAAATATGCCCTAGAGGCAATAAATAAAGTGTTTATTATTATATTTCCTTGTTCATGATAATCGTTTATTGTCCATGCTATAATTGTGTTGATTGGAAACTAAACACATGTGTGGGCATATAGACAAACATTGTGTCCCTAGTGTGCCTCTAGCAGGCTAGCTCGTTGATCAAAGATGCTTAAGGTTTCCTGGCCATGGACATGAGATGTCATCTGATATCGGGATCACATCATTAGGATAATGATGTGATGGACAAGACCCAATCTATGAACGTAGCATATGATCGTGTCAGTTTATTGCTACTGTTTTCTGCATGTCAAGTATCTGTTCCTATGACCATGAGATCATGCAACTTACTGACACCGGAGGAGTGCCTTGTGTGTATCAAAAGTCGCAATGTAACTGGATGACTATAAAGGTGCTCTACAAGTATCTCCGAGGGTGTCTGTTGAGTTGGCATGGATCAATCTTGGGATTTGATACTCTGTGTGACGGAGAGGTATCTCAGGGCCCACTCGGTAATACAACATCAAAACAAGCCTTGCAAGCAATTTGACTAAGTGTTAGTCGCGGGATCTTGTATTATGGAACGAGTAAAGAGACTTGTTGGTAACGAGATTGAACTAGGTATAGAGATACCGACGATCGACTCTCGGGCAAGTAACATACCGAAGAACAAAGGGAACGACATACGAGATTGTGTGAATCCTTGACATAGAGGTTCAACCGATAAAGATCTTCGTAAAACATGTAGGAACAAACATGGGCATCCAGGTCCCACTATTGGTTATTGACCGTAGAGGTCTCTCGGCCATGTCTACATAGTTCACGAACCCGCAGGGTCTGCACACTTGACGTTCGGTGATGTTTTGGTATAGATGAGTTATGTGTGTTGGTTACCGAAGGTTGTTCAGAGTCCCGGATGAGATCCCGGACATGACGAGGAGCTCCGGAATGGTCTGTACTTGAAGATTCATATAGGAAGCTCCACGTTGGTTACCGGGAAAAGTTTGGGCATCACCAGTAACGTACCGGAGGTGCCAGGATGGTCCCAAGGGTCCATCGGAAGGGGCCACCATCCCCAAAGGCCTACATGGGCTCTGAGAGAGGGCACACCAGCCCTTGGTGGGTTGGCCGCCCCTCCCGCAAAGGCCCGTGCGACAAGGGGGTTGGTGGGAGGGCCAACCCTAGGGTTGGCGCCACCTTGATTGGGTGGCAAGCCATCCTAGGGCGCCTCCACCCTTGGACGCCACCCCAAGGGGGAAACCCTAGGGGTTTGGGTGCACCACCCCTCCCCCTATATATATGTGAGAGGGAGGAGGGAGGCAACACCCTAAGCCATGGCACAACCCTTCCTCCCTCCTTGACAGCCTCTCCTCTAGTAGATTGATTCGGCGCCGCTTAGCGAAGCTCTGCCAGATCAGCTCCACCACCATCGCCACAACGCTGTCGTCCTGCCGGCGAACCCATCTACTTCTTCGCTCCCTCTTGCTGGATCAAGAAGGCAAAGATCTTCATCGAGCTGCACGTGTGTTGAACGCGAAGGTGCCGTCCGTTTGGCATTTGATCGGGATTTTGTGGGACGGCTTGCGATTTGGATCGCGGAGACGTACGACTACATCAACCACATTCTTTACTGCTCCCGCTTAGCGATCTACAAGGGTACGTAGATCCAATCTCTCCTCTCATAGATGCTCATCTCCTAGATTGATCTTGGTGAAGCGTAGGAAATTTTTTGTTTCCCATGCAACGTTCCCCAACAAGTGTTGCATTTTGGCGAGTTAAATGTTATTCTTTTCTGTTTGCCCCTGTTGTTCCCCCTCGGTAGACATTCTTCCGTCGATGAGATCAATGTAACTAATCAAGACACAATGCTCTCTTCAGAAGTGCTAGGAAAGCAACGCCCCCCCTTGACCATTCTGATACAATCCCACTCTCTCGCTCCAGCTCTCTTTATTGCATTAGGACAACAACAGTTCAATGGTTACATGTTTAGATAGTTAAACCCATTCCTCTGCATGACATATCTTTGTCATAGTAAATAGTTGAAATCTCATAGCATAAGTAGCAACTGCTTGAGCCTTGTTGTGATTACTCATCCATGCATGCTTTATTGCTATGCTTGCTATGCCTAGAGTCGTGTTGGGTCTGATTCATGTGGGCGTTGATTCAGAATGGTGATGTTTATATCCTACCGTGTGACAAGTAAGTGTGCGAATACGATTTGGTAAAGGTATAGATAAGAGGCCATGTTGGAGTACATGGTGGGTTGTCTCATTAGGACCATCCTTAAGAACCGAGTTATGTGTATCTTATCCAAGAAGGGATACTACCACACATTAGGCTTCGAGTACTCCAAGCTCTCCCGACTTATTAATTGCCTCCATATCTTTAAAACGAGTTCCTGGTGTTTGTAGTATGTACTGGCGTCCGTGCTTAGCGCTGATCGGAGGGGTAGGCTATGTCGTGGTAGATGCACCTATGGCCTAGTGTACCAAGCGTAGTTCCATCCATCGACGTGGGCTTGGAAACCCTGCGCACATCATTTAAGGCCATGATGGAAACTTCCGGACTTTTGTCATGGGTTCAGATCTCAAATAGGCAATAAACCTCGACTAGAGACTTGCATGGTTAACGGTTGTGCCTGGCATCTTCACGAGGCTTTCGCTTGAAGGTTGTTGAGTACATGACGTGTATATGGTGGTAAGTGGTGGGAGCGTGTGTGTCGTGGATTTGACACGGTAGATGTCCGGGTGAATGGACTTAGGTTCGGGGCAGAAGTGCAACTATGTGGAGGCTTGAAGGGGTTGGTCGGAATTGAGAGACACGGAGTTTACCCAGGTTCGGCCCCTCCAATGGAGGTAAAAGCCTACGTCCTGCTTGTCTGGTATTGATGATGAAGAAGATCTCTCGGTTACAAGGGTGCTCTTTTGCTACCTCTCATCACGAGAGTCTCTAATCTCTTTTCTATCTAAGACATGTCTATTGAGACGTCTAAAAACTCCCCCCCTCTCGGGGTGACCCGCCCCTCCTTATATAATTCGAAGGGGCGGTTTACATGTAGAGTCCTACTCCTAGTAGGACTAGGACTAGTCTTTTATGAATCCTAACCTAGGTCTTGTTTCCTTTGTGAGGGAATCCTCTCTCCTTTGGGCCTTCTCTTGTGAGCCGCCTGGCACCGGCTTACACACCGGGTCTTGGGCCTGGTCGTCCCGTGACTCACCTACCGGGTCATCAATAAAACGTCATGTCTTTACTGGATCTCCCGTGAGTCGCTAGGCCGGGTCATACCGCGGGGTATATCCCCGTCATTAGCCCCCAGGTTAGCTTGAATTTATTCATGGTAACCTCCTAAAATAGGAATAGTAAATATAAGTGACCGGCTCACTCCACTGGCCGGTTTAATGAAGTGGCTCCTTAAAAATCCGGTTTCATATGAATGAGTTGTCTTGAAAATCATCTTTCTTGTTAGTGTCATTTGAAAAATATTGGGAATAGAATACCCATATGCCATTGAGTCGACTTCCAATACTTTGGCTTGATAAAAATATTTGAGATAAGAAAACCTTGTGAAGTTGAACTGACTACATTGTTGTGAAGTCATGCGGCTTATATAAACTCTAGCAGGTTATGATCTTTTGACAACACCGGGTCATGATTGTTGGTGACGCCTGGTCTAACAACTAAACTCCATCTGACTTGAAAATGTTCCTCAAAGTTTTTGATATGTCCATATTACCTATAGCCCCCAAGCTCCGAGATTATCCATGATAACTTGGTGCTTTGCAATAATATTTTGGACTGTGTAGCCCTCAAGTGCCGGGTTGTCTTGCCTGAAGCAGCCTGGGACTTGTATTTGTCTTATACCTTATAAAGCTTTCCCCGGGTGTATCCCCCAAGGGCCGGCTCATCAGTATGTGATGGGACGGGTCTTTCAATTTAAACGTCATAATATGTTTGAACAACTGAATACTGTAGCCCCCAAGTGCCGGGTCGCATGCCTGTAGCGACTTGGGACTTCAGAAAATTTGAGCTGAGCGGTGTAGCCCCCAAGTGTAGGGTCAGTAAGAATTACTGGGCTGGGACTTAGAAAAATTTAGAAACGCCGGCTCATCTATTTGAGATAATAGGGTCTTGCCAACAATGTAATGATTTGAGAACCGGCTTGCATTATCCCCCAAGTGACGTGGTGCATGCTTGGAGCGACATGGGACATGCATATATAAACTGTACTTGAATAATGTAGCCCCCAAGTGTCAGGTCGTCTGCGTGCGGCGACATGGGACTATGTAAGAATAATATGACTCACCACAATTTGTTGAATGAATCCTTGACCATGGTTGTAATATAACCCGGAATGAATATCCTGGAATAATTCCTTTGCCTTTGACATGAAATCCCTTCTCGTGGTTGCGGTGCAACCGGGAAAATATATGTTTGAGAAATCCGTAAGTGTTGTAGATTACCATAGGGCATAATTGAAGAAATCCGAGAGCCGATCAATTAGATGACACAACATTATATCTGATAGGTGGCTCTTGAAAAGTAATGAATTTTCCGAGGTGATTTGAAAACCCCAATCATTTAGTACTGGTTATGAGATAAACCATGAAGATCTAGCCAAGTTGGCTATTAAAGATCCATTTGCTCATTGCAGAAGTTTTTCACCATACTTAATGGCGGCTCATCTTAAGAGATAAGACCTGCAAAAATAAACAAGACAAAATATATTCTGCATTGTTGTAAGGGTAGCTTGAAAAGGCACAACCTAGAGAAGTTATATCTTTCCTGATTTGTTTTTCCATAATAGCTCATGTGCCAGTTCTACTGGGTTGAATCGCCACTTTAAAACTCCTTAGCAGTACAGGGTCTGTCTAGAGATTGGCCGTTAATTTATTTGAGAGGCTCAGGGTCTCTAAGCGAGATTAACTGAAAGGAAGTGTGACATCCGAGAAGAGACACGACAGGGCACCAACTGTCGTGGAGTAAGCCGGCTCTATGACCCGCCATGAGTGGTGTAAAAACTTTGAATCACTTTTGAGCTCTACAAAGAGCGTCTGTAATAGGCTTGTGGTAACCTTTGCCATTGCCTAAACTGTGCCATCTTGCAAATACTAAATTGTCCGGCTTAACATATGACATCTTTCTTGCACTTTCATATAGGATGTTCTGCCGACTTTTATCGGTTTAACCAACCTGCAAAAATAGATGTACTTCCACATTGTTAGGAGGGTGGCTCAGAATAGCGTAACCCAAAGATGTTGTATCTTTCCTAACTTGTTTTTCATAATAGCTCATGTGCCGGTTCTACTGGGTTGACTCACCACTTAAAACTCCTTAGCAGTACAGGGTCTCTGTGGAGATTGGCCGTCAATTTCATTGAAACAGTTCAGGGTCTCTAGGCGAGATTAACTGGTAAGAGTTCGACGGGTCACCTAGCGGGGTAACATCAGCTTACAGGCAGGTTTAACCCTGTTTGGCTTAAGAGCTGGTGGGTGGGAAGCCCCCAACTGACCTTTGTTGATGGAATCAACTGTTTGGCTTAAGAGCCGACCGATAGGGTTTGATAAGCTACACCCGGTGGGTGGGAAGCTCCCTAGACGATCATGTTGATGGAGTCAACTATTTGGCTTGAGAGCCGACCGATAGGGTGTGATAAGCTTGACCCGGTGGGTGGGAAGCCCCCCGGGCCGATCATGTTGACAGAGTCAACTTTTTTGCATCATCTTGTAAGTCGCCATCTTGTAATGAAGAAAACGGCAGAAGCCTCCAAGTGACTTTATGATGATCCAATGAATCCGGGCACCCGTGTTTGAATGGTATATCTCGACGGTTCGTCCTCTTGGAAACTTTTAATTCTTCCGCCAATAATGTAATAACGCCAAGGATTGGGTTTTCTCTTGCAAAGACCCGAGGTTCTCGTTGAAAACGACCAAATGAGTTTCATCATGTCTGTAGCCCCCGAGTCTTAAGTTGACTTGAAAAGGCGGCTTGAGAATCTCCACTGAAAGTTGAGGTTGACCATGGCGGGTTATAGATGATCCCGTATGATTTGTTTCAAAAATCCGGTCGATGGTTCGTCCTGGCTGGTTGTTGAAGTCTAACCAAACTGCAGTGGCGGCGACTTGTGCGCTTATCCGTCAGGCGGCTCGTACAGGCGAACACCCCCCTGATATGTCAATGTAGATTGGACCGCAGGGCGGCAATTCAGATCCGTTCGTTGGGCGGCTCATACTGGTGTATGTGGGCCTTGACGTGTTGATATAGACATAGAAGTCATCCGCGGTGTTTGAAGATGGCACGGTCGCGAGAGACGGCCACGGCGTCGTTGGCCGGCGCAATTGGTGAGTCGCTCACGGCGTTGGAAACCAGCATGGACGGTAAGTCACCGTGGCATTGTTAAGACGGCGTGGATGGGGAGTCGCCCATGGTATTCATAAGCTGATGCTGACGCACGAGTCCTTTCCGGCAGTTTGATGTAGATCAGACTACAGGCGGTGTCTTGCGTGCGTCCGTTGGACAATATGGCATGAACAGATCCAGGTGTGCGATAACATTGGCTCGAGCTCCATATCCACAATATTATATGACCTTTGTAGTGAATACCTTGTCCTGGTATTTTTTTTCATGGATGATCGTCAGAAAGCTTCTGGCATATTTGATATAGACCAAGCCGCGGGGGCGGCGGCTTGCGCACGCGTACGTCGAGCAGTGCAGCATGAACGAACGCTGGCATAAGATGATGTTGGCGTGAGCTACGTTGAGTAATGAGACACGTACAAGCACCAATGCAGAATGAAGCTGGTGCACGCTCTTCCTCCGCGTTTTACTGCCAATTGTCCTGCATGCAAATACTATAGGAAAAGTAATTTTCTTGGAAGAATTTTAATATGTACTATAAAATAGATATGATGGGTATCACCTGGATTTTGTTTCACAGTGGATATGTAGCCTGGCCAATGTGATAAGTGTTACCATGACCTGATCCTCTAATGAGGAAGGAATCTAATTTTTTTTACAGATCCGGACTTCTAGGTTTTTTCCGTGTCCCAATCATACAGCCAACGGGACGACGGACATATCCGTAGACAAAACAACACCATAGTCCTTTTCAGTCTCAAACATATTTGCCATATTGTTCCTCTCGCGATGTTTGTATTCGATCCATTGGTCACCATTGTAAATGATTGCTATTTCCTTGAAGTTTGTTCCAAGCACGTACTTGTACTTTGCAAAGTAGCAGTATCCTGGCAACAAAAGATGCATGTCTCCACTGATTTGGAGTATTTGTGGGCGACCAAATGCAATATCTTGATCCTTCTCTCTCCTCTTTTATAAGCCAACCTTACTTCTAATCATGGCAGCACATGCACGGGGGGCTTGGCCGTATGGCGCATGTGGCGGGCTGATGGCTTGGCCCTTAATGTTGCCTTTTCTCTTTCCTTGCTAACCCACGTATAGAGCATATTTTTTTTCTCGGTATCCTTCTTCTAGACAATAGATGTACTTTCTTTTCCTCACCTCGATCTTGTGACAAAGTATTGCACTCCAGACCGATTGCTCCTGCTACTGCGTTTCTTCGTTTTTGTCACCGCCACCGCCCGCAATCAAGATGTTTTTCTTTAGATTCGATATACTGCTTGATACCACTTACTAAATGTAGCGCCGAATTCTTTTCTTGGTTTTGATCTTAAATTAGATCAAAGTGGTCGGTGATGAAGATACTTCTGTGGCCCTTCTTTCTCATCTGGCCGATCGCAAGCCTCTTGATCCCTGTGAAAGCCCCTTCAAGAACACAATTTCATTGTGCGCTGGACCCATGGTGGGCGCCAACTGTCGTGGATTTGTAATGGCAGATGTCCTGGTGAAAGGACTTAGGTTTGGGGTAGAAGCGCAACTATGTGGCGGCTTGAAGGGGTTGGTCGGAATCGAGATACGCGAAGTTTACCCAGGTTCGGCCCCTCCGATGGAGGTAAAAGCCTACGTCCTGCTTGTCTGGTATTGATGATGAAGAAGATCTCTTGGTTACAGTGGTGCTGTTTTGCTACCTCTCATCACGAGAGTCTCTAATCTCTTGTCGATCTAAGACCAGTCTATTGAGACGTCTAAAAACTTCCCCCCCTCTCGGGGTGACCCGCCCCTCCTTATATAATTTGAAGGGGCGATTTACATGTAGAGTCCTACTCTAAGTAGGACTAGGACTAGTCTTTCATGAATCCTAATCTGGGTCTTGTTTCCTTTGTGAGGGAATCCTCTCTCCTTTGGGCCTTCTCTGGTGAGCCGCCTGGCGCCGGCTTACACATCGGGTCTTGGGCCTAGTCGTCCTGTGACTCGCCTACCGAGTCATCAATAAAATGTCATGTCTTTACCGGATCTCCTGTGAGTCGCCAGGCCGGGTCATACCGCGGGGTATATCCCCGACAGTGTGTGAAGAAGTATACCCCTGTAGGGTAAATGATCTATTCGAATAGTCGCATCTGCGGATATGGACTACTTGGAGACTTGCATTGTTCACAGATAACTTTAAATGGATACTATAAAATGCACAAGATAAGTGTGAGTGCTATGGATGGCCTTCTCATAGGAAGACAGGAGATGATCCACGATGTTGTATTGATGTGTTGAATATGTGTACTCATGTGAGATCTCTCACCTCAAAGAATGTACTTGTAGTCATAGTACAGGTTAGCCAAGAGTCAAAGTTGGCTTACTGCAATAAACTCCACAACCCCCTTCATGATATTGCCGCGTATGTAGATATTCCTAATGTAGTCTTGCTGAGTACCTTTGTACTCATGTTTGCTTAATTTATATTTTTGCAAAGAAGTCATTAGTGAGCCGAAAGACGTAAACGGTCTTGGCCAAGGTAATGTGGAAGTCGTGGCATATACCATGCGTCAGGCTGCAAAGTGATATGATGTGTTAGATGCTAGATTCATATGGCTTAGGATCGGGGTCCCGACAGCCGAGGACCACCCTAATAGCACAATGCAGTTGGGTGCTTGCTACTGTTGGTTTCACCAGAATACACAACCTCAAGGTGACGAAAATGCTGGTTGACGGCGAGGCCGATTTGAACTTGATCTCTCCAGAAGTGATCAAGAGGTTGCAAATCCCCGACAATGATCTTACATAGACGGGTACCTTCCAAGGAATCAACCTAGGGAGGAGCCATCCCAAGGGAAAATTCACCTTGCCTCTAACGTTTGATAACCCACAAGTATAGGGGATCGCGACAGCCTTCGCGGGTAGTATTTCACCCTAAATTATTCATTCAACACAAGGGGAGACAAAGAATATTTATTAGCCATAGACAGTTGAGTTGTCAATTAAACCACACCGAGGATATCTCTCTACAGCAAAGGTTTAGTATCATGGAAAATAGCAGTAGCAAAAGTAACAGTAGTAGTGACAATAGCAGTTTTGTAGCAGGTGTGACAGTAGCAATAGCAATAGTAACTTGGCAAGATTTAGTATATGTAACGCGTCGGAACATGGATCGGTGATGGATAATGATTTATATGACATCGATCATATAACAACTACAAACTAGGGCGACACAGAACTAGCTCCAATTCATTAATGTAATGTAGGCATGTATTTCGTATATAGTCAGACGTGCTTGCAATAAGAACTTGCATGGCATCTCTTGTCCTACCCTCCTGTGGTAGTGGGGTCTTATTGGAAACTAAGGGATATTAAGACCTCCTTTTAATAGAGAGCTAGAACAATGCATTAGCACATGGTGAATACATGAACTCCTCAAACTACGACAATCATCGGCAAGAATCCCAATTATTGTCATCTTGGGGTATGCGGATCATGAAATGTAATAGGTACATATAACTTGCAAGGTAGGATCCAAATCACTCTTATATTCATGAAAACATAATAGTTTCACATGTAAAATCATCGCACTCGGGCCCTAGTGACAAGCATTAAGCATAGCAAAGTCATAGTAACATCAATCTCAAAACATAGTGGATACTAGGGATCAAGCCCTATCAAACTTAACTCGATTATATGATCAATTCCATCCAATCCCACTGCTGTCTAGCAAGCCTACAAAGGAATTACTCACTCCCGGTGGTGAGCATCATGGCGGTGTTGATGGAGAAGGGTTTGTGATGACGACGACGATAATTTCCCCTCTCCGGAGCCCAAAAGAGGCTCCAGATCAGCCCTCCGGAGGAAGAACGGGAGGTGGCGGCTCTGTCTCATGAAATGCGATGAAATCTTCTCTCTGATCTTTGTCTCTGCGGATGTGAATTTATGGAGTTGGAATTAGGGTCGAAGGGGCCACGAGGGCCCCACAAGCCATTTGGCTGGCCCCTAGGGGGGGACCGATTGCGTGGTGGCCTTCTGGTCCACCCCCTCTAACAGTTCTTTGCTCCAAAATTCCTTATATATTCCAGAAAAATCTACAAAAAGTTTCTTCCAATTCCAATAACTTCTATTTCTGCACAAAAATAACACCAAGGTAGTTCTGCTGAAAACAACATCAGCCCGGGTTAGTTTCATTCAAATCATGCAAATTAGAGGACAAAACGAGAGCAAGAGTGTTTGGAAAATTAGATACCTTTGAGACGTATCAACTCCCCCAAGCTTAACTCATTGCTTTTCCTCAAACAATTTAGTTGATAAACTGAAAGTGATAAAGAAAACTTCTACAAACTCTTTTGTTCTCATTATTATACACATGCTTAGCTAGTGCTCTAGTTTTCTGCATAAATCATAGATAGACACATCCATGACAACAAATAGATATTATGTTAACTCATGGCAAAACATAACCATCTAGAAAGCAACAATAAAACATCTCCCATGTCAACAATTTGTCAAAACACTCATAATACAATATGGTGACATGGTATTTCGCTACCTCTTTCTAAGACCGCAAAACATAAATGCAGAGCACCTCTCAGATCCAAGCAGCGACTAAACATTATAATTCAGGGTAGAAAAGATCCAATCATGCTCATATCGAACATTAACTAAATTGAATGCATAAGAATGACAAAAGTGCTGTCGGGTCTGGTGCATTTAGTAAGATGGTAATGACTCAACATAAATGTAAATACATAGGCCCTTCACAGAGGGAAGCATTGTTTTGCAAAGGTGACAGAGCTCAAAGCTTAAAACAAGGGTGAAAGTATAATTTTTGAGTGGTGCACTTTTCTTGTCAACGTTACGGCAAAGGTTTTCAACATTTTCCATGATAAACTCATCATTGGAGGTCCCAAATATAATAGTAAAGTTTACTCCTATCCACCATCCAAACACATTCCATGGCTGGCTGAATCCCTGGTTTCCCTCCAAACAATCAACTGTCCGCCGGAGTTGGTGTAATTTATAAACTCCCAACAAACAACGGAAATCTTTTCGAGTTATATTTTTGGTACTAAAGCTAAAGAAATGAGGAAAAAAAGAAGTGAAAAATATTTTTGGATTTTCAAAGTTTTTCAAACACACGAGAAGAAAGGTAGAAATAAAGCTAACATGGATATACAAAGAAAAAGGATAAACACCGACAATTTATATGAAGTGTGAGAACATGAATGTAATGTCGGTGAGAAATATATACCCCCCAAGCTTAGGAGTTTGCCTAGATTGGTAATCACCACCGATAGTAGCCGTCAGGTCCGAGAAAGTTCTTCTGCCGAGGTACCGGAGTGTCCCATGCCTGGTCCTCGGCCTCTGTAGTAGCAAGGTTGTTCCGCTAAGAAATGATTTCCTCTGGCATTATTCTGTATCCATTCCTGGTATGATAGTTAAACAAAGAAGGTGCAGACGAAGGGGTTGTTGTGATTCAGGTTTCCAAATAAACTAGTATTCTACCATAGATAGATGGTCAAGGTGCACCCCAGGAAACAAATAATCAGTAGGATGTATAGCCACCTTGAGGCACTTGGCATAAATACCACCATGGATCTTGCCTTTAGTTTGGTTAAGATGTAAATGACGCACAACAATAGCTCCTAAATTGTAAGTATTATCACCATAAAGTGCGCAACATGAAATGGCAAGGGTGGGGGCACTGAGGCAAACACTATGCTCCATAGCAGTTATGCATTTCCCTATGAATAGAGAAAAATAGTGCACAAACGGAAAATGCATACTAGTGGCTCTAGCATGTGATATCCCGCTGTTTCTCCCACGGTTAAGATTTGGAGGACGTCCTCGAACTCCTTAGGCTTAGGTTCACGCACTCCCCCATCAGAGGGAAGCAAACATATTTCACATAATTCATGTAGAGGCAACTCATAGCTTGTGGCATAAAGAGCAAAGCGCTCCATGGGAGCATCAGGCGTATTTATGAAGTAAAAGTTATTCATGAAGGAATTAGTAAGGAGATAGTGTTGGTCACACTTATCTATGATGAAGTTGGTTAGCCCGACATTTGCAAAAAATTGCATGAACTCTTCATATAAACCCGCTTCACTCATGAAAGGTATATGTGTCCATTCAAAGGGCCTATCTTCTGCACTACGAGGGAGGTTGATATCGCCATCCTGAAGCCTCCTTGAAACTTCTTTGGGGCAACGGCTTCAAGAAGATTTCCTTAGAAAGTTCATTCTCCTAAGATTTTTTTTTGAAATTTTTGGGCCACAAAATTATGTCAATAAAACTTTGCAAGAACGATACAACTACTCATATGGATGCCTAGAGGACATATCTAGAATTCCCACTACTTGGAACTCAAAGAATTAGACATGCAAGATTATTTTTTGTAGCACCAAATGCATCAACTAATGCAAAATATAAACCACTAGAACAAAAACTAATTGGAGGAATGGAAGAGTCACATACCAAGGAACAATTCCTCAAAACAGTTTCGGAAACGGAGTTCCGAGCAAAGAGATCAAAAATTTCACTTTCTGGGTGAAGAACACAGGAGAGACATGGCTAGAGAATTTTTTTTCAGTGGTGGGAGAAGGAGTGGGAGGAAGAGATAAGGCAGGGGCCCCCGTGGGCCCCACAAGCCGACCGGCCGCCCCCTAGGGGGGGCCTGGTTGCGTGGTGGCCCACTGGTATGCCCCCTGTAGTAAGTTTTACACCAATTTTATTTATTTATTTTAGAAAAATTCATGTTAAATTTTCGTGGAAATCTGAAACTTTTTATTTTTGAGGTATTTTTCATGCACGGGGAAAACAGAAAACAAGAATTTCATGGAATTTTATTTTTACTTTTACTAAGAAAACATAATATAACTTGTGATACAGAGAGTTGTGTATATTCAATTCATCAATCTCATGTCTCTCGAAAAGAATTAATTAATTAGGATGATCAAGTCTTATTCATAAACATTTCAGATTAACATGAAACCGAAGAATCTTCATATGTCACTAGGTTACCTCAATTGGGATTTTTATCTCCCCAACAATAAGATTGTAATATTTATTCTTCTTTTTGGAAGTTGGGAGAGGGATTGTAATATCTCCAATGATACTAGTGGGAATATGATCAATGACATTAATATTATTAGCCAAAGTTTGCTTCCTCCGAAAAAACATGATATGTTGCTTGCCATTGATATGACAGGCGACCTTGCTTTTATTGCAATCTATAACAGCCCCTGTAGTATTTAGAAAAGGTCTACCAAGGATGATCAACATATTGTCATCCTCCGGCATATCAAGAATAACAAAGTCTGTTTAGATAGTAACATTTGCAACCACGATGGGAATGTCCTCGTAAATTCCCATAGGTAAAGCAGTGGATTTATCGGCCATTTGTAAAGATATCTCAGTAAGTGTGAGTTTACTAAATTCAAGTCTTTTATCAAGGGAGAAAGGCATAACACTAACAATGGCCCCCTAGATCACATAAAGCAGTTTTAACATAATTCCTTTTAATAGAGCAAGGTATTGTTGGTATACACGGATCCCCCAACTTCTTAGGTACTCCATAATCAAAAGAATAATTAGCAAGCATGGTGGAAATTTCAGTTTTAGGTATCTTTCTTTTATAAGTGATAATATCTTTCATATACTTAGCATATGGAGGCATTTTCAATATATCAGTCAAGCAAGTGCCTAAATGGACAGGCCTAATCATTTCAGCAAAGTGCTCACAATCTTCCCTGTCTTTACTTTTAGTGGCTTTACGAGCGAATGCCATAGGTTTTTGAACCCATGGCTCTCTTTCCCTTCCATGTTTCCGAATAAAAAAATTCTCCCTTATCATATCATTTGTTTTTAGAAGGTGGGTTATCAAGATCCTCATTAGGTTTTATTTCCACATCATTACCATTTTCTTTGTTATTGTCTGGTTGAGCATCTACATGAGCATCATCATGATTATTATCATTTTTATTATCACTAAGTCTCAACATTGCAAACAGAAATTTCATTGGTTTTCTCAACGGATTTTTCTATAACAGGTTCACTAGAAGCATGCAAGTTCCTATCATGTTTCTTTTTCCTCTTCTTCTTAGATGAACTAGGTGCATCTTCATTATTTTTTGAGAATCTTGTTCAATTATTTAGGATGACCTTCAATATAAAGAGGTTCTTGGGTCATTCTACCTCCTCTTGTCACTACTCTAATAGCATGATCATTTATATTATTCATTTTAGCAAGCAAACCATTTTGTGATTTAGCGACTTGGTCTAGTTGAGTGTGGACCATAGAAGCATGTTTGCCTAAACCTTGCACAACATTTGCAATTCTAAGCACCAAGTCACTTAAGCAATCTATCATCATAGCATCACGTTGCAATTGATTCTTAACATAATTGTTGAAGTGCTCTTGCTTAAAAACGTAATTATCAAATTCATCAAGCATTGTTTAGGAGTCTTATTGTAAGGTATATCACTTTTATTTAAGGAATGAAAATAGTTTACCTTTACTACCTGTGTCGGGGTATCAAGTCCATGTATTTCTTCAATAGGTGGTAATTTCTTCAATAGGTTGTTTTGAATAGGCTCCAAAGGTGGTTCAGGGAGTGTCCAATCATCGAATTTTTTCATTATATTATTCAATAATTCTTTGCCTTGTTCAACAGTTTTTTCCCTGAAAACATAACTAGCACAACTGTCTAGGAAATCCTTGGAAGCATCCGTTAGTCCATTATAAAAATATCAAGTATTTCATTCCTCTCAAGTGGACAATCAGGAAAGGATCATAATAATTGGAGAAGCCTCCACCAAGCTTGAGGGAGATTCTCTTCTTCAATTTGAGCAAAGTTAAATATTTCATGTAAGGCAACTTGTTTCTTATGAGCAGGAAAATATTTTGCAGAAAAGTGTCGAAGCATATACTGGGGACTACGTATGCAACCAGGAGTGAATGATAAAAACCATTCCTTGGTCTCGCCTTTTAGCGAGAAAGGAAAAAGATTAAGGATATAATAGTAGCGAATCTTTTCTTCATTGGTAAACATAGTAGCAATATCATTCAGTTTCATAAGATATTCGGCAATAGTTTCATTTTCATAAGCATGGAAAGGATCAGACTCTACTTTTGGAATTAACACAGGGCCTACAAAGAAGTCATAATCCCTATTAGTAACAAATATAAGAGAAGTAGCAAATTTAGGATCACGTTTAATTTTCCCCATCGTTGATTTTTCTTTTAGTATGCATAATAGTTTCTTCACATCATTTCTATTTTCACAAGAAAGAATGTCCCTAACTACCTGGCATGTTTCCAATGTATCTACAATTTTTGCTTGTTCCATGTTGTTATATTATCAATCTTGGATGTTTTACAATCTTCTATAGCAACTTTATATCATTTTTTGGGTACTAACGTATTGACATAGTGTCAAAGTTTCCGTTGTTGTTTTTGCTTGTTTTTTACTTCGCAGAAAATCAGTACCAAACGAAGCCCAAAGACCGTGAATCTTTTTGGAGATTTTTTGGGCCAGAAGACAACGAGTGGACCAGAGAAGTGCCAGAGGGGAGGGACAAGGGCGCCACAACCCACCAGGGTGCGCCCGAGGCCCCTAGTGCGGCCTGGTGGGTTATGCCCTCCTCATGACTATCGTATCTATAAATACCCAAATATTCAGAAAACCCTAGGGGAGTCGACGAAACACAATTCCAGCTGCTGCAATTTCCAGAACCTCGAGATCCGATCTAACACCATCAAGGAGGGGTGCATCGTCTTCATGGGTGCCTCTCCAATGAGGCGTGAGTAGTCTACCATAGACCTAAGGGTCCTTAGGAAGTAGCTAGATGGATTCCTCTCTCTCTTTTGATTCTCAATACAATGGTCTCTTGGAGATCTATTTGATGTAATGACTTTTGCGGTGTGTTTGTTGGGATTAGATGAATTTTGAGTTCATGATCAGTTTCTATCCATGAATATGATTTGAGTCTTCTTTGACCTCTTATTTGCATGATTATCTATAGCCTCGTAGTTATTCTTTGAATCTTTGTATTAGTTAGGCCAAATAGATCAATTTTTCTTGCCATGGGAAGAGGTGGTTTCTGATGGGTTCGATCTTGCGGTGTCCTTTCCCAGTGACAGAAGGGGCAGCAAGGCACACATGTATCGTTGCTATTAAGGATAACTAGATGGAGTCTATTCCTACATGAATATATCTTGTCTAAATCATGTCATTGTTCTTATTGCATTACTCCATTTTTCCATGAACTTAATACACCAGGTGCATGTTGGATAGCGGTCGATGTGTGGAGTAATAGAAGTAGATGCAGAATCGTTTCGGTCTACTTATGTTGGACGTGATGCCTATATAATAATCATTGCCTTGGATATAATCATGACTATTTGATCTTTTATCAATTGCCAAACAGTAATTTGTTCACCCGCCGTGTGCTATACTCATGAGAGAAGCCACTAGTGAAACTTACGACCCCCGGGTCTAGTTTTCCAACATATTGCTTTCCAATCTATTTTTTTGCCATGTTTATTTTCAGATCTATTAATCCAAAATCAAAAAAATACCTTGTTGCAATTTTTTTCCTAATTTATTTTGTGTTCTTGCAAGATCTATTTGCCCAAACTATGACAACCTAATCTATCTTATTCTCGTTGAGAGCTTCAAAACCTCTCTTACCTGTCGGGTTGCAAGTATTTGTTATTTGTGTGCAGGTGTTGTTTACACAGGTGCTTGATCTTCCTCTATGGATTGCTAACTTTGTTTCTTAACTGAGGGAAATACTTACCGTCGCTATGGTACATCATCCCTTCCACTTTGGGGAAATATTGACTCAGTCTCAAGCCACATCAAAGGAATTTCTGGCGCGTTGCCGGGGAGGAAGAGGTCTCTCTAGCGTGCCAATCTTGGGCGCCAGAGATACACCATCAACATCTATCAGGTTCCTAATCACAAATATCATCTCCTTGCAATTTACATTATTTTCCATTTTCCTCTTGCTTTGCTCTCCCCCATTTCAAAATTTTGACGTTTTATTCACCTTCTTTTTCGTTTGCCCTTTTTGTCGTCAGATCTATTGTTCGTCTACCTTTTCATTATGGCTAGTTCCTTCATTTTTGCGTGTACACCCGAGAATGAGTTTCTTATATTTAAAAAAAGGGGATGGGAGAATCTTAAATATGCTTGGTATAGGATTTGTGATGGTCATAATAGATCTATTCGTAAGGAATCTATCATTGTTCTTCTTCGCAGTTTTTATGTGGGCATACCACTCGGTATAGATTCATCCTTGATACGATTACCAGTGGGAATTTCTTGATGTTCCCCACTTTGGATGCTTTCAATTCTATGGGAAATTTAGTGGGTTCACCACCTATTACTATCAATGAAATGATTCTAACTCTTGAGACTGTTATGCAAAAGTTACATGCTATTGAAAATAAAATGCTCACCGAAGAAAATACAGAGAAATTAAATTAGAGGATGCATAATTATGCTACTAAAATTGGGACAAAAGCGGGTGATGTTCTTAAAATATTAAAGGAAAAAGAACCCTAAGTAAACAGAAAAATGGAAGAGAGCCCTGGTAGAATTAATAAGTTGGAAGAAATCTTTATAACTTAAGTTCAGATTTTTCTACTATTAAGGTTATTGAAAAACTCATATTAGTAATGATTTCAAGACTACACATGCTCCTAAGAATAAGGTTACCAATCCTAGTAGAAATAATGAAGATCTTAAGATGATTAGTATTCACCCCAATTTTGTTGAAGTGGTAAACAACTTTAATGTCAAGAACAAAATTTTCAATCCTATTCCTAGAAGTATTGTGATTGAAAATATTAATACTAGATCCTTGAAAAATTCTCGTTGTGTGCTTAAGGAGTTGGAAACTAAAGATGGCAATACTTGAATCCTTGCGTTATGCTTAGCTAGGGGCATTAAACGGTAGCGCTTGTTGGGAGGCAACCCAATGAATAAAATTTATATTATATTTTCCTTTATGTTTTTGAGTGTTTTAACAATTATCCCTATGTTATTATGGTGTTTTTATGTTTTATTTAATGTTTGTGCCAAGTAGAACCTTTAGGATGATTCATAAGATGAGTAGAAACAATGCTGAGTATGAAACAGAAACATTGTCTCCAGAGCATGAATTTTCATTTTTTACTGGTGCTTGTAATGAGATAAAATTTTAACACTGTATTTCTATACATATTATTTATGTTTTACTAATGTTTCAGAATTTTTAGAGTTACAAAAGTATGGGTAGAGTACAGATTACTATAGACTGTTCTGTTTGAGACAGATTCTGTTTTGGTTGCTTATTTTGATGAATCTATGGCTAGTATTGGAGGGTATAAGTCATGGTAAAGTTAAAATACGGTATATACAATGTAATAATAAAATATGAATGGGTTTACAACAATACTTTTATTGGTAATTTGCTTTATTATAATAACATATATCACGAAGATTTTCTGTGTGATTGAAGTTTTCAAGTTTTGGTGAGATCACGATGGATGAAGGAATAAGGAGTAAGAAGAGCCTAATATTGGGGATGCCCATGGCACCCCAAGATAATATCCAAAGAGTAACAAGCAACTAACCTTGGGGATGCCCTAGTGGCATCCCCTCTTTCTTTTAACAACCATTGGTATTTTACTTCGAGCTATATTTTTATTCGTCACATATCATGAGTTTTGTTTGAAGCGTCTTGTATCATTTGGGAATTTGCTTGATTTGCTTTTTATCATTTCTGGAAACACCTATTTTAGAGAGCCAAAATTATGCTATGATTTGTTTTAATTTCTCTATATGTTTCACTTAATTTTTTTGAGCTATGGAATTGCTCTAGTGCTTCACTTATATCTTTTTGAGCACGACGTCATCTTACTTGTTTGAGGAAATTCTCTCATGCTTCACTTATATTAATTTGAGAGTTACTAAATTTCCAAGAAATCCTCTCATTCTTCACTTATATTATCTTGAGATATGAAACTTTTATGCTCATGATCTTCACTTATATCTATGTGAGCTTGTCAAAAGCAATGGCAATATATGAAACTAGTCCCAAAGTGATAGATATTCAAGAGGGATATAATAAAAACTTTCATGAAAATCATTGGAAAAATTAAACTTGATTCTTTTTAATATTTTTGAGACATGATGATAGTAATATGTGAGTTATGTTAGTGAGTAATTATGCTTAGTAAGAATATTGGTGTTAAGGTTTGTGATTCCCCATGTAAGCACAAAAGTAAATAGTTGTGCTATGAAATTACATCCAACTTAAGGTATATTATTTGGTGTTAGTTATACTTATTGCTCGTTCATGTGATTTTTCGTTTCTTGGTTGGATGCTTCTCAATCTATTTGGTAGCCTTCACTTTATACTAAGTAGAAATAGTACTTGGGCATCCAAAATCCCTAAACCCGGTTTTGCCATATGAGTCCACCATACCTACCTATATATTGTATTTCCATGCCATTGCAAGAAAATTTCTTTGTGCCATCTCTAATTTTCAAAATAAAATTTCCTTTTTGTGTGCTCGTACCACTCGTGAAGCAGAAGGGGTGACTGATATTTTTCCATGCTAGATGTGTTATTCTCAAGATGAGTGTTTATTCACTTGTCATTACACGAGAGTATGGAGGTAATTGGGATGCCCAGTCCCGAAATGAAAAAAGAAATAAAATTACTTTATGTTGTCAAATAATAAATTCCTTCGAATGTGTTGGTATGGAAGGCAACCGTGGATTCGTCTAGCCATGGAAAGTGATAGAATGGTGGAAAAAGGAATAAACTTTATTTTCTATTTGGGAACCACCTATTATGTATCAAGCATGGAAAGGTATTGAAATCTCACGGTCATTTTCGTTAACAGGAAAGGCATGCCACCCAAAATATTTTTCTCTATCAATTTAAACCTTGAGCTCTGGCTCCTCTAACAATCCCTACTCCCCTCTCCCAAGGGCCTATCTATTTACTTTATGCAATTTTTATTTTTACTTGAGTTGCCATCTTCTGTTATAAAGTACCAACTAGGGGGCACTATGATCATACTTGAGCATTAGGTGTAGCTAATATTTGAGTGTGTTTCATGAATGGATCAATGATTGAGCATGATGGGCTAGGGATAACTTGCTTTAGTGTTGATATTTTGAAAGACATGGTTGCTTGTTGATATGCTTCAGTATTAAAGTCTCTATGTCAAAACTAGACTACATCTTTGAACCATCTAAAAGTCCAAATGTCCATGTTACAAAAGAAAACAATATGTGATGAACATGTTAGGCAGCATTCCACTTCAAAAATTCTATTTTTATCATTTACCTCCTCGAGGATGTGCAGGAATTATGCTTGGGGATGCTGATATGTCTTCAACGTATCTATAATTTTTGCTTGTTCCATGCTGTCAATCTTGGACGTTTTACAATCATTTTATAGTAACTTTATATCATTTTTTTGGGACTAACCTATTGACATAGTGACAAAGTGCAAGTTGTTGTTTTTGCTTGTTTATTACGTCGCAGAACATCTGTACGAAATGAAGCCCAAACACCATGAAACTTTTTGGATATTTTTTTGGGCCAGAAGACATCCAGTGGACCAGAGAAGTGCTAGAGGGGAGGGCCGAGGAGGCCATAACCCACTAGGGTTCGCCAGAGGCCCCTAGCGCGGCCTGGTGGGTTATGCCCTCCTCGGATGCCTCTCCACCGACTATCGCCTCTATAAATACCCGAATATTTGGAAAACTCTAGGGGAGTCGACGAAACACAATTCTTGCCATTGTAAGCTCTAGAACCTCGAGATCCAATCAAACACCATCATGGAGGGGTGCATCGTCTTCATGGGTGCCTCTCCGATGATGCATGAGTAGTTCACCATAGACCTACGGGTCCATAGGCAGTAGCTAGATGGCTTCCTCTCTCTCTTTTGATTCTCAATACAATGGTCTCTTGGAGATCTAGTTCATGTAATGACTTTTGTGGAGTGTTTGTTGAGATCCGATGAATTTTGAGTTCGAGATCAGTTTCTATCCATGAAAATAATTTGAGTCTTCTTTGTTCTCTTATTCGCATGATTACTTATAGCCTCGTATTTCTTGTTCGAATCTTTTGTTTAGTTAGGCCAACTAGATTGATTTTTCTTTCCATGGAAAGAGGTGCTTTGTGCTGGGTTCGATCTTGCGGTGTTCTTTCCCAGTGACAGAAGGGACAACATGGCACACATGTATCATTGCTATTAAGGATAACAAGATGGGGTCTATTCCTACATGAATTGATCTTGTCTACATCATGTCACCGTTCTTATTGCATTACTCCGTTTTCCCACAAACTTAATACACTAGATGCTTGCTGGTTAGCGGTCGTTGTGTGGAATAATAGAAGTAGATGCAGAGTCATTTCGGTCTACTTAGCATGGACGTGATTCCTACATAATTATCATTTCCCGGGATATCGTCATGACTATTCGATCTTCTATCAACTGCCCAATAGTCATTTGTTCACCCACCGTGTGCTATGCTCATAAGTAGGGCTGCATGGAAAGCTCGAGATTCATCAGCCGCTCGAGATTGACTCGTTTTTTAGCTCGACTTGAGTTTGACTTGAAAATAAACGAGCCGAGTTTGAACACTTTGTGCAGCTCGACCAAGAAATGAACTGATCTTGAGTCAATACTAGCTCGCTCGATTTTAACTCGATAGATCGACATAATATCATCATGTTAAATTATCATGCCATATATTACAAGCAAAAAAGATAAATTTGTTACCATATATGTTGTGCATGATTTTTCTCCATTTTTTTACAAGCAAACATGGAAGCTTAATTAAGTGCAGAGAAGACTTAGGCCTTATTATGGTCGTTGGCCAATAATTTGTTTTCCTTATTATATGTATATCGTGAGTCATTATCTTATTTTGATACTAAACTTTTGGTTATGAGAGAATAAGTCAAATTACTTTGAAGAAATTTATATTATCATTGTCTTGACTGGAATATTATATTTTTATTGTTTTCTTATGTCGTGTTGAGCCTTTTCTAGTTGCATAATCACCATAGAGTTATAAGTTTTACCATCTTAGTAAGCTTGAAAGTAGCTTGATATCGACTCGAGATCGTTAAGTGTTGAGCATGAGTCACATTCTATAGATCGATCTTGAGACTCACTCAGTCCAAGCTCACTCAACTTTTAATACGAGTTGAGAACCAATTTCAACTCATTCAAATTCGACTCGTTTGCAGCCCTACTCATGAGAGAAGCCACTAGTGAAACCTACGGCCCCCAGGTCTAGTTTTCCAACATATTGATTTCCAGTCTATCTTTTGGCCGTGTTTGTTTTCAAATCTATTAATCCAACAACCCAAAAATACCTTGTTGCAGTTTTTGTTTACTTATATTATTTGTGTTCTTGCGAGACCTATTTGCCCAAACTATCACAACCTAATCTATCTTAGTATCTTTGAGAGATTGACAACCTCTCTTATGTGTCGGGTTGCAAGTATTTGTTATATGTGTGCGGGTGTTGTTTACATATGTGCTTGATCTTCCTCTATAGATTGATACCTTGGTTTCTTAACTTAGGGAAATACTTATCGTTCTTATGTTGCATCATCCCATCCTCTTTGGGGAAATACCGACGCGGTCTCAAGCAATGTCACTACCTCATCATCCATAACATAACCTTTAGGTACAAAAGGAAATTCATATCTATTAGGTGAGCGAGGGGTAATAGGTGATTCAAAGTCTTCCTCAATTTCAGCATTCTCAAGTTCTCTAGCTTTAGCAATATGAGCATCCAGAAATTCATTTAGTGGCACATGTTTAGTTTCAACATGTGTAGCAATAGTTTCATCTTTAATTTCAGAAGAAGTAGCATCATCAAGTTCATGTGACATATCAGGACGATCAATAGGTGGTGGTGTAAAAAGTTGATCCAAAACAGTAGGTGAATCTAAAGCAGAGAAAGATGGCAGTTCCTTACCTCCTCTCGTGCGAGAGGGAATGATCTTAGTTTGGTTGTCTTTCAGATTTCTCATAGTAGAAATTTGATATCCTTCAGTTAACACAATGAATAGAGCTATGCTCCCCGACAACGGCACCAGAAAAAGGTCTTGATAACCCACAAGTATAGGCCATCGTGACAGTCTTCACGGGTAGTATTTTACCCTAATTTCTTGATTCGACACAAGGGGAGCCAAAGAATATTTATTGGCCTTGACAGTTGAGTTGTCAATTCAACCACACCGAGGATATCTCTCTGCAACAAATATTTAGTAGCACAAGGAATAGTGGTAGCAAAAGTAACAGTAGTAGTGACAGTAGCAGTTTTGTAGCAGGTGTGACAGTAGCAATAGCAATAGTAACTTGGCAAGATTCAGTATATGTAATGTGTAGGCACGTGGATCGGTGATGGATAATGATTTATATGACATTGATCATATAACAGTTACACACTAGGGAGACACAGAACTAGGTTCAGTTGATCAATGTAATATTGGCATGTATTCTGTATATAGTCATACGTGCTTGCAATAAGAACTTGCATGACATCTTTTGTCCTACCCTCCCGTGGCAGCGGGGTCCTATTTGAAACTAATGGATATTAAGGCTTCCTTTTAAGAGAGAACCAGAACAAAGCATTCACACATGATGAATACATGAACTCCTCAAACAATGACAATCACCGGAAAGAATCCCAATTATTTTCACCTTGGGGTATGCGGATCATGACACGTAATAGGTACATATAACATGCAAGATAGGATCCAAATCACTCTTCTATTCATGAGAGGTTCAGATCCGAAATCATGGCACTTGGGCCCTAGTGACATTAAGCATAGCAAAGTCATAGTAACATCAATCTTAGAACATTGTGGATACCAGGGATCAAGCCCTATCAAACTTAACTTGATTAAATGATCATTTCCTTCCGATCACACCACCGTCCAGCAAGCCTACAAAGGAATTACTCACTCCCGGTGGAGAGCATCATGGAGGTGTTGATGGAGAAAGGTTAGTGATGACGATGGCAATGATTTTCTCTCTCCAGAGCCCAAAACAGGCTCCAGATAAGCCCTTCAGACGAAGGACACGAGGCCGCGATGGCTCCATCTCGTGAAACGCAATGAGATCTTCTCTCTGATATTTTTGTCCTCGGATGTGAATTTGTGGAGTTGCAATTAGGGTCGGAGGGGCCACGAGGGCCCCACAAGCCATCTGACAGCCCCCTATGGGGTCAGCCGGTTGTGTGGTGGCCTTTTGGTCCACCCCCTCCGTCAGTTCTTCACTCCAAAATTCCTTATATATTCCATAAAAAATCCACAAAAAGTTTTGTCCAATTCGGAGAACTTTTATTTTTGCACAAAAATAACACCAAGGTAGTTCTGCTGTAAACAACGCTAGTCCGGGTTAGTTTCATTCGAATCATGCCAATTAGAGGACAAAGCTAGAGCAAAAGTGTTTGGAAAAGTACATACGTTTGAGATGTATCAATGTTCAGCAACAAGCTCGACTTCAGGATGGAGAAGATCATCTTCGATGTCGTTAAGATATCATTGCCATACAACAAAATCCTTAGTCGACCGGCTCTAGCAAAATTCATAGCGGCATCCCACTACGCCTACAAATGTTGAAGATGCCAGGTCCGAGGAGAACCATCACCATTCACTCTAGAAAGAAGGACACAGTCCATCGAGAAGCTCTACCGAGAGCCAGTTGAGCATCTGCCGCAAGGCACTTCCTCCTACCGATAAAGCACCCGGGGGGGGGGGGATAACAACGAGACATCCGGCAAGGACTTTGGGAAGCGCACTTCAGAGTGCAGCACACCCGTTGAGGATGAACCAGGGAGCTCTACTGCTAGGAACAAAACGTCCAAGACTGTTGTGCCTACAACTAAGAAAGTGCCTACATGGGAGGATGGCAAGGGAGACACTTTCACCATAAGTGCCACCATTGACAACAAATAGGATGACATACTGGTCACCTTCTAGTGGGCGAATATTGATGTGTTTTCTAGACAACCATCTGACAACCTCAGTGTTCCGAGGGAGGTGATTGAGCACCACCTTGACATCTTTCCCCTTGCACGCCCCGTCAAGCAAAAGGTCAGAAAAAATGCTCCGGAGCGGCAAGAGTTTATTGCCAAAGAAATCAAGAAATTAAAAGCGACAAGCTTGATCAGAGGTGTAATCCACCAAACTTGGTTGGCGAATCTAGTTGTAGTGCAGAAGGTAAACATGAAGTGGAGGCTTTGTATCGACTTTACTGATTTAAATAAAGTTTGTGACAGCACAATATGCTCCCTTGGTGGTTTTATAATTCATGACAACATACATTGTCTCTTGGACTGATATTTCTACCTAGTGTATCTCAGGGGAAAGTCCATAGAGAGAGATGGGTTGGCAAGAAGGAGTGTGGAGAGTATCCCCAAGAAGAAGAAGGAGAAGGAATATCATTGGCAAAGCTTCAAGAAGAGTACTCTACATTTCACTTTGTGAGAAATCACTTTGAGTCCATAGGAAAGCCAATACTATTAAAACGGGGTAAGGTAATGTTGGTGAATAAGATGCTCAAACATGAACAAGTGATAGTCACCAAAAACACCCACAAACTCTCCACATATTCTGTCTAAGCCAAATATCCAAAATCAATGCAACCAACAATTCCCACTCGGCCCCACCAATTCCTAAACTCGGACAGACCCATGCCAAACCCTAGCACATTGGTGAAACCGATCCCACTTCGGTGCTATCGAGTTCAGGCTGCCAACTTTCGGTTGACTCGATTCATAAAATCAGAATTTCCGAGTTTTTGGATCGGTGTCATCGACATGCAGATTCTGAGCGTTGGACACCTGATTGGTACCACAGAGAATTATATATCGGTCTCATTGACATTCAAAATTTGCTACCTTTGTAGAAACTCGGTACCATCGAGATTCACACATTGGTGTCACCGAGTTGGTCACTTTAGGTGTAATGGTTGGATTTTTTTGAGATGCCTATATATACCCCTCCACCACCACTCACTCGTAAGAGAAGCACTCAAAACAGATCCCCACCTATCCTATCAGATTTTCCGAGAGAGAGTCACCTACTCATGTGTTGAGCTCATGACATTCGATCCAACCATATGGATCTTGATCTTTAGCCTCCCCAAGTTGCTTCTCACCCAATCAATCTTTTCCACCAAAGCCAAATCTGTGAGAGAGTGATTGAGTGTTGAGGAGTCTATCATCTTGAAGCACAAGAGCAAGGAGTTCATCAACATTATCGAGCCTATTACCTTTTGGAGGGTGGTGCCTCCTAGATTGATTAGGTGTCGCTTGGGAGCCTCGTACTTCATGTTGTGGAGTGAACCAAAAAGTTATTAAGGGCAAGGAGATCACCTACTTCGTGAAGATATACCCGAGTTAGGCTAGTCCTCCGTGGACATACGCCATCATTGTATAGTCAAGGTTGATACCTCGTGGACCCTTATGGGTGGATCCCTCCATGGACTTTCGTGGCCGTTACCTTCCGTGGGTTGAAGACTCCATAAACATGGACGTACGATAGCACCACCTATCAGAAACACGGGAAAAATATTCGTGTCCCTTAGGTGTTTGATCTCCCTATCTCAACTCTTTACTTCCATGTGCAATATCTCTACTTTTCGCTGCTATACTTGATGACTTGCATGTGTAGGGTGTGCTAGACTTGCTATTATAGCTAAAATCTGCCAACACTTAACTTTGGATATTGTGTAGGTTTTATTTTGTGCTAGTAGTCTATTAACCCCCTCTAGACATACTCTTCTAGTGATCCCACAATTGGTATCAGAGCAAGGTATCCATAACCTTGGTTTAATGACCTTTGAAGGAAGATGGATATGCCTAGTTTGGAGACTTTGAGTTGTAGAGTGCCCATTCTTGATGAAGAGTATTATAGTCAATAGGGATATGCTATATTGGTCTATTTGACAAATTCCATTTGAGATAGCATATTGAAAATCCCTATGTGTTCTGCATTGATGAATTGCATCCCACATACAAAGAGAAAATTGACATGATTGGTAACCTTAGAATTGTCAATCTTATTGTTAGAGGTTTAACAAGATTTGTGCTTAATCAATTGAAGAACTTTGCATGTGCTTATACTTTGTGGAATGATTTGGAGAAACGATATCCAAATTATTCATTAAGTAATTTTGATGAAATTATTCATAAAAATGTTGCCTTTCACAAAATGAAGCCTAGTGATCCAAACTTTGATAAATGCCTATTTGATCTTCATGATGTCATGCGTGCTAAAGGAGATGTCACAACTATCAACAACATTATTGTTGAAGCCATTAACATTCATAAGCTTGAACATTGTCATGGCTGCAATTCTAAAGAATCTCTTGGTTTCTATGATGAGGAGATTCTACCAAATGATGACAATGAAGAACATGGCTACTATGATGAAGATGAGTTGTCCGACACTGAGCATGAAAAGATCATAAAGAATCTAAATCTAATGGAAAACTTCAAGGATTACATGTCCGGAGGAAAAGAGTGGATTCTCGACAGTGGATGCACCGATCATATGACTGGTGATAAAGACATGTTCCAAGAGATCACACCTAATCAAGGACCTAGGAGGTACATGTCCTTTGGAGACAACTCTAAGGGTAAGGTACTTGGCCTTAGTAAGGTGGCCATATCTCATGATATCTCAATTCAAAATGTCATGCTTGTTTATTCCCTTGGCTACAATCTTCTTTCCATACCTATACTAGCGGAGTTAGGTTTCACAGTATTATTTACTAAATTAGATTGCCAAGTGTTTCGTCATGATAATCATAAAACTGTCTTTACCAGCATTCATAGAGGTGATCTATACATTATCGATTTCACTAAAAAGGGACAACCTCATACTTGTCTCATTGCAAAATCATCTAAAGGTTGGTTGTGGCATAGAAGGCTAGGACATGTAGGCATGCGCAATCTAGACAAGCTTATAAGGGGCGATCACATTCTTGGCATTAAAGATGTAATTTTTGACAAAGATAGGCTTTGTAGCGCTTGTCAAGCAGGAAATCAAGTAGGTGGAAGTTATCCGGTCAAGAACATTATGACCGGGAGGAGACCACCTGAGTTACTTCATATGGATGTTTTTGGTCCCATTGCTTGCAAGAGTCTCGGTGGAAACTCTTATGGTCTAGTTATAGTAGATGATTTTTCCAGATTTAGGTGGGTATTCTTTCTTAATGATAAGTCAGAGGTACAAAAGATCTTCAAGAACTTTGCACGCAAAGCACAAAATCAATTTGAAGTGAACATCGAGAAGGTTCGAAGCGATAACGGATCGGAGTTGAAGAACACCCATGTGGATACCTTTGTTGACGAAGAGGGTATTTAACCTGAGTTCTCGGCTACATACACGCCTCAACAAAATGGAGTTGTTGAGAGGAAGAACCGCACCCTCATTGAGATAGAAAGAACGATGTTTGATGAATACAAGACGCCAAGACACTTTTGGGCAGAAGCCGTGGAAACAACGCGTCATGCCACAAACCGACTCTACTTGCATACGCTTCTCCGTAAAATGCCATACGAGTTGCTCACCGGAAACAAACCCCAAGTTGGATACTTTGGGGTATTCGGCTCTAAGTGCTACATTCTTGATAAGCATCGTCGTGCTAAATTTGCTCCCAAATCTCATGAAGGTTTACTGTTGGAGATATGCCCTAGAGGCAATCATGTATTATGATATTTCCTATGTGTTTATGAATAAGGATAGTCTTTGGACATTGTCATTGATGTGTATTAACAAGTATGTGACTTGTTTGTGAGACCATGCATTGTATGATAACTGTCCTAAATGGTCCCTAGTTGAGAGGGTTGTGTGGACGCACAACTAATCAGACTAGCATATGACATGGTGGATGGTTCCGTCTCACTCACCATGTAGCATTGGATGCTAGCCAGATAATATGGAATCAGAAAGGTCTGGTCGGATTCGATGTAGTTGGATTCGAGTCGAGATAAGTTCTGAGTTGGACAAACCCAACTATGAGAAGCACCGATAGGTCATTTGTGAGTCTCTAATACAACATACGTTCTATGTCCTAAGACTTGAGCGGGCGCATGTACTCGGGATGGTGACAGACTTGCTTTGGTCCGACCAAACACTACTCCGTGACTAGGTAGTTACGAAGGTAGGTTTCGGGCTTGTCCAGACCCATGCTGCGAGACATGGTCGAGCAATATGGGATTTGCCCCTCCGATTAGGAGAGATATACTCTGGGCCCCTTGGGTGATCCGACCTGGATAAGCATGGCCATGCATTGAGGATTATGAGATAATCCGAATGTTGATCAGATTCATCGGAACGAGAAAGAGGTTGTGCATCAACAAGGATGACTATGTCGCCTTGTGCACGACAACATATATAGTGTGGCAAAGGGAACAGAAGCGTGAAGTACAGGTTCGCCTAACCAGCTTCATCAGACACTTGGAGTCGGCACGTCTTGCTAGAGGCCGCTACCACTCGTCGAATCGGATGTGATCTCACTCACGACCAAGTGAACGAGAACCTAAAGGGTCACATGCTTAGGGGAAGGAACACGTGGGCTTTAGGATCCGTGCGAGGCCGAAGAGTTGAGCCCTCATCGCATGCCTATATATAGTGGAGGTGTGGCACAACGATCCGATTTGATCGCTTCGGCATCGCCATTAGGGTTTGCATGTGTTGGGAATAGCCACCTCCACTCGCCACCGACTGTATGATCGGACCTAGTAGTTCGCAGCATGGTGTGTTCCTCTTGCACATGTGGATACTGTAAGAGGCGATGCACTTGTGCCGCTCCGGCGAACCTGTATGCAGGATCCAGTGGACCGACTATTCAAGGGAGATCGGACTGGCAACCGAGGGAGAACGGACGAGAAGGATACGGATCACGCGGACGCACTTCCCCAACCCTACTTCCGCTTCACGGCACTACGCGTCTAGTGGTAACGATCTATGATCCATCTTCATAGAATGTTCTTGGATGTTCTGCGTGTAGGAAAATTTTAATTCGCATGCGATGCACCTACGGTAGAACCCAACATTTCCTACTCGGTTACGGATCAAACTCTCACACCTACCATGTCTACAACAACTTCACTCGAAAATTTGAAGAAAGGGTAGATGTGAAGTTTGATGAATCTAATGGTTCGCAAGTCGAACAATTGCCAAATGATGTAGGTGATAAAGATCCTTTGGAAACTATCCAAGACTTGCCCATCGTCAAGATTCGTCCCAAGGAGGTGAAGGAAACTAATCCATCAACCCAAGTGGAAGCTCCTACTTGGGATAAAGGCTACCAACAAAACGACATGGAAGCATCCACAATTGGTACACGGCAAGATGAAGAGGAGGAAGTACATCATGAAGACCCACTACAACCTCCTTCACCATCATCTCAAGTAAATGACCACTTAGATAACAACAAATATGAAGGAGATGATGAAGAATAATCTGCACCATCAAACAAGCCAAAGCTACCTCGAGTTCGAGCACAAGTGACCAAGAACCATCCCCTAAACAAAATCTTTGGTGATATACAAATAGGGAGGATCACTCGCTCTAAAACTCGCTTAGCTAACTTTTGTGAGCATTGTTCTTTCATCTCTAGCATTGAACCCTTGAAGGTTGAGCAATCTCTTGAAGATGCGGATTGGGTGAACGCTATGCATGAAGAGCTTCACAACTTTGAGAGGAACAAAGTGTGGACACTCGTGGAGAAGCCCAAGGATGAGGAAAACATCATCAACACGAAATGGGTGTTTTGGAACAAGCAAGATGAAGACGGTCAAGTTGTATGCAACAAGGCTCATCTTGTAGCCCAAGGTTATACGCAATTCAAAGGTATGGACTACGGTGAGACCTACGCCCCCGTCGCTAGACTCGAAGCTATTCGAATTCTTCTTGCTTATGCCAATCACCATGACATCACTCTTTACCAAATGGATATTAAAAGTGCCTTTTTAAATGGATAAATAAATGAGGAAGTCTATGTTAAACAACCTCCCGTATTTGTCAATCTTAAGAAACCTAACCACCTTTACAAATCTCGCAAAGCTTTATCTGGTCTTAAGCCGGCTCATCGTGCTTGGTATAAATACCTAACGAAGTTTCTTATTGAAAAATGTTTTGAAATTGGTAAAATTGACGCAACCTTATTCACAAACAGATTTAATGGTGAATTATTTGTGTGCCAAATTTATGTGGATGATATTATCTTTGGATCTACTAACCCACAATTTAATGAGAAATTTTGAAGGTTGATCTCATAGAAGTATGAGATGTGTATGATGTGTGAGATGAAGTTCTTCCTTGGTCTACAAATCAAGCAAATGAGAGAAGGTACTTTCATCTCTCAAACAAATTACACCAATGACTTAATCAAGAAGTTTAACATGCAAGAGTGCAAAGGTATGAAAACTCCCATGCCCACTAGCAGACACGATGATCTAACTACGGAGGGTGAACCGGTCGATCAAAAGGTTTATCGACCAATGATTGGTTCATTGCTATATCTATGTGCCTCCTATACCGATATTATGCTTAGTGTGTGTGCATGTGTGCCCGATATTAAGCTGCACCTAAAGAATGTCATCTGAAGGCTGTGAAATGCATTGTGAGATACTTGATACATACACCAAACTTTGGCATTTGGTATCCCAAGGGATCTTCTTTTAATCTTGTTGGCTACTCCAACTCGGAATATGCCAGTGACAAGGTTGATAGAAAATCCACCGCGGGTACATGTCAATTTCTTGGTAGATCTCTTCTGTCTTGGTCCTCCAAGAAACAAAACTCGGTATCTCTATCTATCGCCGAAGCTGAGTATATTGCTGCCAGATCATGTTGTGCGCAATTATTATGGATGACACAAACACTTAAGGATTATGGAATCTATGTGAAAAATGTACCATTACTTTGTGACAATGAGAGTGCTATTAAGATTGGTCATAATCCTGTGCAACATTCTCGAACAAAGCATATTCAAGTTCAACATTATTTCATTCGTCATCATGTTGCCAAAGGAGATATTAATATTAAGCACATTCGTACCAACAAGCAATTGACCGATATCTTTACTAATCCACTTGATGAAAAAGTGTTGTTTCACTTGAGGAGTGAGTTGAACATCATTGATACTTCAAAATTGAGCTAAGCTCACTCAGATGCATGCAAGGGGATGAGCTTTCTTAACCATCCCATTCTATCTTTACCATGAACATCATGTATGTTGGAATTCTATGCTCCCTTGTCTTGCATCTAACACTTTTGTAGGTACTTGGAAGAACAACACTCCACAAGATTGCCATAAACTCATATCTTAAGCAATCTTATCATGACCAAGTATCCAAAACCTCTCTTTGATGATGAAAGGAAGAAGACAACAAAACATATCCTTGGCACATATTTCGCAATTGGTATCAACTCAAAATTGGTATCATGTCATTTGAATATATAGTGTTCTTCCTTGCACGACTAACCTATGTAGGTGAAGAGTGAACGAAAACAAAAAGGATTGCTCCCAACTCAAGATGAACTTGATCAACTTCGAGCATCCTCATCAAGTTCACCTACAAGCTATGTCATCAACATCACTCAAAGGTATGTACTCATATCCTTGATATAGCTTTACTCCAAGTCATGAGATAAACCAACTCAAGTGATATGAAGACATTAAAATTCTTAAATGAAAAATGGTAACGCCATTTTGAGCTTAACGATGAGTATGACCTATGATCAAATATTCTTGCTTGACTCCTTAAGTCAATATACTCTAATATAGGGGACCTAGTCACTGCCCATCATCTAGTCATATGAATTGAATGGAGAACCCTTCTTGTGTTACTCTTTGACAATTCCATTCAACTCTATCCTAGATGAAAATTCATTGCAAATCTTTCTAAAAATTCATTGCAAATCTTTCTAAAAATTCATTGCAAATCTTTCTAAAAATTCATTGCAAATCTTTGATACACGTTTGAGATATTCTGAAAAATTCCATCTGGCAAAGTTGCCAAGTTTCTTTTTTCCAGCTCGGAGCCTCTGATCAAAACTTCTCACTCTTACCGATATTGCAGTCCTACTGCAGAAACACATATCGGTACTACCGAATCTTTTGCCTCGGAGCCACCGACATCTATGCACTTTGTCTGCTCTGTTTTATGATAAATTCAATGATTCCAATGACGAATGGGGAGAAACTTCAAGAGGTATAATCTCAAAATTATCAAGGATCCCTACATCCAAGGAGGACAAATTCTTAAAGGTTTTTTAGATCTTAATGGGGAGAAAACTTGATTTCAAGGAACCCTTGTCTCAATTACTCTCAATGACCCTATATCTCTAGGATCCCTTCCCATTCAATGATTCCTTTTATCTGTCCCTTGTGTGACCTTTTTGGGAACTAATGCCAAAGGGGGAGAAATATCAAAGCTTCAAAGCTTATACTCATACCTAAGGGGGAGATATTCATACCAAAGGGGGAGATATATATCTAAAGGGAAGAATATCTAAGCATTCATGCTTTAGGGGGAGAGATGATCATGGAAAGAAGAAGTGTAACCTTATCTTATAAACGGGGAGAAAACTTATCAAGGATCCCTTGTCACACAAACACTTCTTAAGGAGAAGAGAGAAGAATGATTTTGAAATTTACTTCTCATATGCTTTAGATTTTTCGCAACCCTACATACTCTCAATATCTACATATTATGATTCAGGGAGAGAGGAAAACTTTCACAATGTTAGAAAACTCTAAACTTATTTGGAGACATATCATTCTCAAGAAATCATTTCTTATATGTCCTCCATATGTTGGTACTCTTGGTTCCATTTGCATTTGCACTATCAAATACACTTGTGTTTCCTAACATTGTTTTCTCAAGTGTGTTCCACTGTTAAATTCTCAAAGACCTGAAGGTAAGTATATGCATCATAGTCATGTTCATGATGATCTCTTGCTTCTCGCACATACTTTTTGCAAGAGTGAGTCTCGAACATGAATCCATTTCATTCACATACATTTGATGCATATTGCCAAGATATATATGACTTCTAATGTCCTTCCTATCATGTGTGTGTCCATGCATTCAAAAGCAACTATCCTTAAAATGGATTGCACACATCTAGGGGGAGCTTGTATTAGTCATGTATCCTTCAAAGTCTTCATATATTTTTGCATATATTAAATTGAAGCTTTCATTATATGTTGTCATAAATTACCAAAAAGGGGAGATTGAAAGCACAATATTCTCCCTTGGTGGTTTTGATAATTCATGACAACATACATTGTCTCTTGGACTGATATTCTACCTAGTGTATCTCAGGTGAATGTCCATACTTAGAGATGTGTTGGAAAAAAGGAGTGTGGAGAGTATCCCCAAGGAGAACAAGGAGAAGGAATAGCATTGGCAAAGCTTCAAGGAAGAGTACTCTACATTTCACTTTGAGAGAAATCACTTTGAGTCCATAGGAAAAGCAAATACTATTAAAAGCGGGTAAGGTACTGCTGGTGAACAAGATGCTCACCAATGCACATGTGATAGTCACCAAAAACACCCACAAAATCTCCACATATTCTGTCTAAGCCAAATATCCAAAATGGGTGCAACCAACAATTCCCACTCGGTCCCATCGATTCCTAAACTCAAATAGACCCATGCCAAACCCTAGCACATCGGTGCAACTGACCCCACATCGGTGCCACCGAGTTGAGGCTGCCAACTTTCGATTGCCTCGATTCATAAAATCGGAATTTTCGAGTTTTTGGATCGGTGTCCCCAGATGCGGATTTTGACCATTGGACACCTGATCAGTACCACCGAGAATTATATACCAGTCTCAGCGAGATTCAAAAGTTGCTACCTTTGGAGAAACTTGGTACCACTGAGATTCACACATCGGTGTCACTGAGTTTGTCACTTTAGGTGTAACTGTTGGATTTTTGAAGATGCCTATATATACTCCTCCACCACCACTTACTCGTAAGAGAAGCACTCAGAATAGATCCCCACCTATCCTATCAGATTTCTGAGAGAGAGCCACCTACTCATGTGTTGAGATCATGCCATTCCATTCCAACCATATGAATCTTGATCTCTAGCCTCCCCAAATTGCTTTCCACCCAATCAATCTCTTCCATTAAAGCCAAAAATCTGTGAGAGAGTGATTGAGTATTGAGGATTCTATTATCTTGAGGCACAAGAGCAAGGAGTTCATCGACATTATTGAGCTATTACCTTTTGGAGGGTGGTGCCTCCTAGATTGGTCAGGTGTCACTTGGGAGGCTCCTACTTCGTATTGTGGAGTGAACCAAGAAGTTTCTAAGGGCAAGGAGATCGCCTACTTCTTGAAGGTCTACCTCGAGTTAGGCTAGTCCTCTGTGGACGTAGGCCATCATGGTATAGTCAAGGTTGCTACTTCGTGGATCCTGATGGGTGGAGCCCTCCGTGGTCTCTCGTGACCGTTACCCTCCGTGTGTTGAAGACTCCATAAACGTGGATGTACGATAGCACCTCCTATTGGAACCACGGGACAAATCTTCGTGTCCCTCATGCATTTGATCTCCCTAGCTCAACTCTTTACTTCCATGTGCAATGTCTCTACTTTCCGCTTGTATACTTGATGACTTGCATGTGTAGGGTGTGTTAGACTTGCTATTATTGCTAAAATATGCCAACACTTAACTTTCGATATTGTGTAGGTTTTATTTTGTGCTAGTAGTCTATTCACCCCCCTCTAGACATATTGTTCTAGTGATCCAACAACTTCTCCAAAAGATCCATTCCCCTTGCCGCACATTGATCAGATAGTGAATTTCACTGCTGGCTGTGGCCTCCTCTCCTTCCTTATGCCTATTCTAGTTATCATCAAATCCTTATGGCCAAGGAAGACGAAAAAGCCCGCCTTTTTTACTCCATGAGGTGCATACTTCTTCAAGCGCATGCCTTTCAGACCAAAAAGCGTTGGTTCAACATTTGTGAGAGCCGTCCAAATTCATTTTGAGCTCCAGATGCACAGGAATGTGGAAGCATGTATGGATGATATAGTGGCCAAGACCAAGGATAGAGCTACATTGATCAAATAATTAGAAGAGGCATTTGCGAACTTGCACAAGATCGACCTGACGCTGAACCTTGAGAAGTGTGTGTTTGGCATTCCATCTGACAAGCTTCTCGGGTTCTTTACTTCTTAGTGTGGAACTGAAGCTATTACCGACAAGATCAAAGCCATTGAGCAGTTGGAGGCACCAAAGCATGGTAGAGATGTGCGCCATTTGGTTGGTTGTGTTGCCACTGTAAGTAGGTTAATTTCTAAGTCTGTGGAGCATGCCTTGCCGTTTTTCAAGACTTTGGAAAAGGAAGGACCAATGAAATGGACTCTAGAAGCGGTGGCAGCGCTGCAAGACTTGAAGAAATACATGTTTGTCGGTCTAGTGGAACTAGGGTACCACGACCCATCTACTTCGAGCCCAGTCGTCCACGCGAAGAAGTCCAAGTGCGGCAACTAGCCCACTGGAGGATTCTGGGGGCCACCCCGCGAGGCTCTCTCTCTTTCTCAAAGGGATCCACCAGACGGTCGTGTACCAGCATTCAGATGCCTCGTGAGGTCCCCCCCCTCGCGAGGCTGCTTCCTGCAAGTCTCTCATTTTGGAGGGGCCATTCAATGTTGTCCACACAACGGTCGACACTCCATATGGATGGCCTGAAGCGCCAGTAGAGGAGGCAAGGACAACGCTAGCGGGCGCTACAGAGGAATCTATCCCCTTTTGTGATAAAAGGATGGCAAATAGCTTCCCCCCTATAAGGCGATTTCCAACGCTTAGCCAACTGGTGCAAGGAGACCAATGTGACACAGGTCACCAGGGCGAACGTCACCGACGAGCCCACGAGCGTGTCATGGACGACACTTTTGACAGGATGAAGACCACCTTTGTCAGGAAAGATGGCTGTCTTGTCCCCCTTCGAATTGCTGCCCTATGGTCACCCTTTTCCCACCAATAGTTTTGGGAAGATAGGCCCATGGAAAGGATAAGAGGGACAGGAAACCACCATAGAGGAAGGGCTGATTCAGTTTCCATTTTCCCTATAGTGCTCTTCTTCTTCCTCGTAGCTTGTAACACCTGTGCAACCCAACAGAGAAAACACACAAAGTAGGAGTAGGGTTTTACACCGCAAGGTGCCCCGAACCTGGGAAACTCTGGTGCCCCCCTTGTGGTCTACGTTCGTGTCTTGGTCATAGTCGAGGCAAGGTTGTGGACGCATCCAGCTCCCCCGAGTTCGAACTGGGTTCTTGAGAGGTTTATCCGTAGGCACAAAACGAAACTCCGACAATGTCCTCAATTAAAATAATAGTTGTGCCTAAACCACAAGAACCATTGCTGCTATATTTAGTGGCAACAAATCAAGTGGTTAGTGTTGCGCTAGTGGTAGAGAGAGAAGCTGACGATGAAGATGCAACAACCTCTGAGCCGGCAAGGCAGACTCTCCTGTAGCCCAAGGTGCTGCCAACACATGTACAACGAAGGATTAGTCCACCAAGTTGTGCAGAATAAAAAGATGGTGCAGCGCCTAGTGTATTTTGTTAGCTCTCTCCTACAGAGGCTAGGTCAGGATACTCTCGTGTGTAAAAGTTGCTTTCTGCCCTCCTCATGGCCACCCAGAAGCTATGCCATTATATCCAAGCACACCACATTAGTGGAGCCACTCGATTTCCATTGCAACGCATCTTCAGATATCCAAAAGCCACCGGTAGGATAGTAGAATGTGCGTAGAGCTGGCCAGTTTTGATTTGAGTTTTGAAAGTACATCAATCATTCAAAGCAGGGCCTTGACGGAGTTAATTGCAGAATGGACGCCAGCGAAAGACGAAGAGATTAAAGAGACTTCTCTCCTCGGCAAGGAAACAAACTAGGAGTTGATAATGTACTTTGACAGAGCATTTTCACTGCAAGGCGCCAGCGTTGGAGTGCTACTCATTGCACACACCGGAGAGCACATCAAGTACGTAATCCAGATGCACTTCCCATGGGAGAAGGCCCCCAAGAATAGTGTTGAGTATGAAGGATTGCTTTCCTGTGTGCGTATTGTAGTGGATCTCGACACAAGAAAGCTAATCATCTGAGGCGACTCGTAGTTAATTGTGCAACAAGTAAACAAAGATTATCAGAGCCCATTAATGGCTGGCTCCTCCCTGGGTTGATTCCTTGGGAGGTACCCATTTGCTTAAGATCGTTGTCAGGGATTTACAGCCTCTTGATCACCTATGTTGAGATCAAGTCCAAGCCGGCCCCACCGTCAACCAGCATTTTGGTCACCTTGAGGTTGTGTATTGTTGGTGAAACCAACAACGACAAGCACCTGACCATAGTTGTGCGATCAGGTTGGTCCTCGATGTAGAAAATGATGGGCGTGTTGGACCACTTCAGTGGCTTGTGGGCCTCCATCGCTGTTTCCACAACATTGATATTACTAGCCCATTTCTTGAGCTGCCGGTGAAAGGAGTGCAAAGATGCACCTCCATTGATGCACATGGCATCGTTTGCCTTCTGTAATTCATCGTTGTGGGATTGTTCCTCGTCGTCATCATCATCTTCTTCACCTTCTTTCTTCTCTTTCCGCTCCTTGGCCTTGCTGCGGTGTCCACCACGGCCCCCGTGATTCTTCTTGTCAGATCCGTCGGCACCGCCCTGGCCCTTCTCCTTGTCGTGCTTCTTGTATTCTTGCTGTTGTTTTTGGCAAGTTGCTCAACTTGACGGCACTCCTAGAGGTCATGGCCCTTGGTGAAGTGGATCTTACAGTATGTCCCGTCGGTCTTACTGGTTTTCTTGCCAGCCGCGGCCTCATCATCACATGAGCATGCGACAGCTTCCTTACCGAACTTGTCCTTCTTGGCTTTCTTGCCGGTGTTGGGATTACGAGAGTCCTAAATGACCATCATTGCATTGTCTTTGTGCTTGCGGTTGCGCTTCCGACCTTTCTTCTTGGAGGTGGATGCATCTTCATTGTTGGAGTCGACCTCCGTGCTAGCATCGTCTCCTTGGAGCCTTCTCCCTTCTTCAGCACACATGCACTTGTCGTCCAGATCATAGAGCTCGGTGATGTCGCGAAACTTGTTGATACGCATCTCCTCAAGCATCTCTCGGTTGCACACATTTGTGTGGAACACGACAATGACATCAACAATATGATTGTCGGGGATGTTGTGTTGTACGCAGTTGAAGCGTTGTATACACTTGTGAAGAAACTCTTCGTCTCTCTAGGGGAGCATGTGTAAGTCGCTGAGCTGTCCAGGGAGCTTGTGGACCCCATGGAAGGTGCCAACCAACTGGTTGCGCAAGTCCGCCCATGAGGAGATGGAGCTCCCTCGACATGTTTATGAGCCAACTCCTCATGTTCGGCTTGAGTGCCAAAGGTAAGTAGTTGATGAGTACTTTCTCGTCGCGTCCCCGGGTAGCCTACACCGTGATGGTGTAGATGCCACAGAACTCTGACGGGCTGACTTTCCCATCATATTTGTCTGGCAGATCAGGCTTGAAGGTCTTAGTGGAGGGCCATTTGACCTGCCGCGACTCACGGGTGAACGTGGGGCAGCCCATCTCGTAATGTCACATCCCTAGTTTACCATTGCTTTGTGATAGGCTAGAGTGACGTATCATGTTTAAATTTTGCATCAAGATGAAATGGGGATCAACAGAAATCCTAGCACCTCATGTGAAACAAATAATTCAATTTCATGTGATTTTGAACGAATCCAAAATGCCCACCATGTTTGATAAATGTTGGGAACAACATATCAGGGGACATTTTATTTTTCACAATAGATATAACGTTTTAAAAATAACTAATAATGCTACTGAAATTGATAAAGAAAGCATTATAAATATTTAAGTGATTCAAAATTCCTGAAACATTTGTTGGAGGTTTGAAATATTCAAACTATGCTTTGTAAAATATTTCAAAATTTGGAAGGTTTTGGCCCAAATCAAATAAAACAAATGTCAGAAATAGCAAAACAGAAAGAAATGAAATAAAATAGAAAATAAGGAAAGAGAGAGAGAGCTACCTGAGGCCAGCCAGGCCGGACCATATGGCCCATCCGACATCGTCGTCTTCCTGGCGCCAGTCGGCCGAGTGCATAGCCGACGCGCGCGCACGACTGAGCTGCCACGCAGCTCCTCACCTGGCTGCATCCCCAGGCCAGCAAGGCGCCGGGGATAAGCATCACGCGGCCGCCTGGATCACCCCTCCTCCATTTGCCCCTCTGCTCTCTCCTCCCGCAGCTCTGCTCTGCCATGGACGCAAGGTCGCTGCCGTAGCGCCGTCCTTCCAGTCGCTCCGCCTCGCCTCTGAATAGCCCTCGAGCTCCACCTCCACGCCCCGATCCTCTCCGCCAAGCCAAGCCCCGCCGGAAGCCTCAAAGCGACGCCCTCGAGCTCATCTTCAAACTTCATACACGGACGATCGCCACCGTCGTTCGTTGCCATCAGGCCGTCCCTGAGCCCACTCTCATCGGCTACACCATTGTTATGAGCTTGCGGTCCCGTTCACTCCTTCCCCGCTGTCGATTGCTAGCAGTAAACATCGGATCGATTGATCCCAAGAGATCCTTGCTACCGGCGATGGTGCTGCCATAGCCACGGCCACACAAGCTTGATGTTGAGCATGTTGATGTGCTTAGTGGGTCACAAGGAGACCATAGGTGCCACCAGTTCCTCCCCTAGCCGCCTGTAGCGTCGGCTTCGAGCTCTAGGCCGTCTCATCCTCCGGGTTGTGGCCAGATCGAAGCGCGCGTGCGAGGCCGATCGTTTAATGCCTTCCGCCACTGAAATGGTCGCCGGAGGTGGGTTTCCGACCCCCTCCACCATCTCTGTGGTTGCCGGCGAGCACGACCTGTTTGACCACGGGGTTGACCCCGTTGGGTCACTTACAGGTGGGGCCCAATCCCTGGTTAACTGAGGGTTAATCAATAATTAATTAAATTAATTAGCTAGCTAATCAGTCACTGGCCAGTGGTCCCAGCCCACTAAATTAGCTAAAGTTTAATTTAAATTAATTAGTTAGTGAATGTGTCAATGACATGTGGACCCCACATGTCACTGACTCTAAATGGCCCTGGGTCATTGACTAGTGGACCCCACTGGTCAGGTTTGACCTGGCAGCGGCCAGTCGACGTGCTGACATCATGTTGATGCAGTGCTGACACAATAAAACTTTTCAGAATTAATTTAATTGTAGAAAATGCTAAAATCACAGAGAAATCATAAAAATTAATATGTAACTCAGATTGAAATAATTTATATATGAAAAATTATTAGAAGAATCCATAGAATCCATTGCTGCTATTATAATGCATGGTTGAGCAACCTAAATGGGAGAACATTAACTTTTTACATAAGGCAATGTATGTAATATCATATGGAGAACGATTTTGAACCTATATTCAAGTCTACTCCATTTAGATCTAATGATACATGCATTAGCTCATCCAATCATGTTGCCCTGTCATGATCATGCATCATATTGCTGCACTTTCCATGTATTGATTGTTACTTTATTTGTATCGCGGTAGGTCCTGCAGCCGAGGATACACGTGAGTATCCCACTGAAGGAGAGTACCTCTCCGCCAACCAGCAAGGCAAGCAACCTCATTGATCATTTCAATAACATCCCACTCCCTTGCTCTTGCTCGATTACATTAGGACCAACGTTTGAACTGTCTATCTTTTGCGGTAGTTGAATCCATTGCTCCGCATGAGCCGTCCTTGTCACAGTAAATAGCTAAACCAAGCAACCTAGGATACCTGATAGATGCTTGGCCTTGATGTGCCTTACCTGCTATGTTTGCTATGCTTAGAGTTGTGTCAGGTCTGATTCATTTAGGTGACGAACCAGAGTGAAACAATGTTTCCCTAATGTGATGAACGAAATGATGATCTGGATTTGGTGAAGGTAGCAATTCGAGGGTATGTAGGTGTACATAGCGGATTGTCTCATCGGGACCGTTCTTAGGAATTGAGTTCCATGTTTGTGATCCAACACTAGTGACTACCACACATTAGGTTCTGGTAACTCGACCCCTCTCGACTTATCAACCGCCTAGTCCTTGGTCTAGGAGCTGCAAGTAGTTTATGGTGTTTATAGCTATGCTGGAGGCCGTGTGTAGTGCTTACCCTAGGGGTGGACTAAGACGCGATAGGTAGTGGCACAGTGTACCAAGGGTCACCCGAACGGTGGGCTTGGGAACCCTACGCACATCGTTTGAGACCGTAGCCTAAACTTCGGCCGGACTTCCGTGCGGGTTCAGTCTCAAATAGGAGATAGACTGGACTAGAGGTCTTGTGTGATTGACAGTCGTGGCTGACTCCCTTGCTAGGATTCCGCTTGAAGGTTGCTGAGGTGCCTGTTTTATGTGCACACAACTATAAGTGGCGAGAGTGTGTGTGAAGAAGTGCACACCTATAGGGTAATGAATCTGTTCGAATAGCCGCGTCCTCGGATATGGACTAGTTGGAGAACTTATGTTGTTCATAGTTAATGATAATGGTTACTCATAAAATTATCAAGACAACTGTGAGTACCATGGATGGCACTCTCGTAGGTTACGAGAGTGAATCCATGGTGGTGTATTTATGTGAGGTTAGTGGACTCATGTGCGATATCTAAAACTTGAACAAAGAACTAATACTCGTACTACATGTTAGCCAAGAGTCAAAGGTGACATTGTTGCATAAACCCCACCACTCCCCTTGTTGATACATGAGCATGAATAGACTAGGTCAGCTTTAAAGACTTGCTGACTTCGTTTGTACTCATGTTTGCTTAATAAATGTTGCAGATGAGACCCAGGACCCATCTAGTGCGTTCTTCATAGACGTTGACGGCGACACTTAGCTGGTACCTCAGCTACGATATGATGCCCTGGGATGGGATGTAGATTGTCAGTCTTTATGCCTTTTACGTTTCATCTATCTGTACCCACACAGCTTTAAGCTTCCGCTTGTTTTGTATGAACTTGTTTGTATGACTTGAGTGTCAGGTCATGTGACCCCTACTTGTATGAACATATTATGCAAGGCTCTTCTAAGCCTTCTAAATAAAGGTTGTGTTATTGTATGGTTATGTTGTGAGGCCATAGTTGTATCTATGCGTATCGGGTATGTCGGGCGTACGTGTTACATGCAATGGTATGTATGGGATTCAACACCTAGTGGTGTGCCTTTAGTAGTACTCTTTACGGGGAAATGCCTCTTTATGCTTCCACCGAGCCTTGGTAGCTTGCTACTGCTCCAGACACATTGATTGACCGACATGTATCCTTCTTTGCTACTGTGTCTGTCCCTTAAGGGAAATGTCTCGCAGTGTAATGGAGTCCTTGTAGCCTGCTACGACTCGTCTACGTGCAGTGATGACATTTATGCCGCACAACATAATGGAGTCCTTGTAGCTTGCTATGACTCGTCAACACACGCTAGAGGCCGACACGTGCATTGATGGGTTATGTATGCCTGTCCCTGTACGGATGTGCCACTTATGTTCTACGACTAGTCATGTCGACCCGGGTTCTTTGACATTTCAATGCTACCGATATTCACATACGTGAGCCAAAAGAAGCAAACGGTCCCGGCCTAGTTCAGGTGGCCGCCGTGGGAACACCGTGCGTTAGGCCGCAAAGTGATGTGATGTGTTACATGCTAGATTCTTATGGCTTAGGATCGGGGCCCCGACAGCGTTGGTATCAGAGCCTGACTGACTGTAGGATTACCAAGCGAAACTGGTCGAAGTTGAGTCTAGAAATACCTTAGTTATGTAAGGGAATTGATTGTGAAAGGGAACGTAAGACTCTTTTTACTCCTCTTCCCAAGTCATTTTTTCTGACTCACCCTCTTCTTTCTACGGGGTTAAGAGCTATGCTTATTATCTATCTATCAGGATGACGAGTTACTAACCATGAACTAGTAGCTAGATTTCTTGGGAGTTAATTCCGGTATCCAAGTCTTGCTCCGTGTGATAATCAGTCGGATTAGAAACTTGAAGCAAGAAAGTTGAGTGGTTATGCTATCCAATCTTTTGCAGGTTATCTCAAAATCCTTTTTGAGCAATTATAGTTGTTATGCTGTCCGAATTCGGCTAGGATCTCTAATGCCTTTGCGTTATACTCTGTTTCAAATGCCTTCTCATCCTTCTCATCAGGTGGTCCGTTTGACCAGGTGCATTGATGTACCAGGTCACACAGCCATGTTAGTTAGAGTTTTGATGGAGACCGGTTACTGCAGGTACCCGGAGTACACAGTGCAGGAATAGTTCCGCGAGTTCAACCAGAGCCAGTATCTGTGTACTGTTAGGATTTATCCATCATACCCTGGACGGGCAAAGCCGCTCCATTGGACTGATGGATAAGGTGTTACCATAGATATGACAATTTAGGAGGCCGCCTACATGATGTTGACCATCATGAGAGCTCACCATGGACTGTCACATAACACTGAGTTCTGTTATGTTCCAACAACACTAGGAGGAGAGGATGAATATATTAGTGCAGCCTACTATGATCACTCCCATGAGGATCCTAGGCTCTTGGTTAATGCACAGTTGTTGGAGAGAAGGGATCATGATGTGTGTGCTCTTCACATGGAGCTTTATGCTACACTTGCACGTCTTTGGACAGCTTTGACGCAACTAGCACCTATCGTGTAGACAGGCTATGGAGATTTGGAGATGTTGAACCCATCACGGACTCATCTGCCAGCTCGCGTAGACTGGCCCGATGTTGGAGGCATCGCTCCTCTTTGAGGACCGCTGTTGCTTCCAGCTAGGGGACCTAAACCACATTTGTGTCCCTATGGTTCCTAGGGATCTCAGGCTAGGTTGTTTCCAGACCCTCAGGTTCATCTCCCAGGTCATGGGGGTAACCTGTATGAGATGTTCTATGGAGACGCTTGAGTGCGTGTATGTTAGCAGTAGTATTCTAGCGGTTGTATTGCCACAGTCCTGCGTGTCTTGTGGAATATAACCGAGGTGTGAGTTGAGTTCTAGAGGTGTAGATAGATAATGTATGGGAATCTTGTAATACCTCCGATGAGTTGTATCATCTTTCAGTAGGTTGTACTTCAACTTGGGTTGGTACTCAACTATGTCATGGTGTGTATGAATCATGGTGTATATATGGCAGTTTGCTTAGTTTGGGTGTTTACCTATGCATGCCATGTTGTCCAGTACATTCCGCATCTCTAATCTTCGGATTGATGTCTTCCTTGTCTAAGTTGTGGTTTTTTTTCCCCAGGATGGTGTCCATTAGGAACAACCCCGCACCTGCTTATGAGCAGGGCAAGGGCAGCCAAGCTATACAGGAGAACCTGCCTCACCCGCCCTCTCTGGTATAGGTGATGCTTGAGGCAAAAAGGAATAAAAGAGAGACCAAGAGGATACTAGAGCGTATTGAGCAGAATACAACACGCCCTCCCTCCAATGAGCGTAATGATGGAGTGTCCTCAATGACTTCGTGAAGTTTTACCCGCCACAATTCCATCACTCTGTTGATCCGCTCGATGTAGACGATTGGCATTTAAGCATGTCTTGCAAGATCCATGCCGCCAACGTAATTGAAGCTAACAAGGTGACTTTTGCCACCTACTTCCTTGAAGGCCTCGCCAATCTATGGTGGGAGAATTATGAGGTCCTGCGTCCTGCTGGCCCAGCAGCAACTTGGGCTGACTTCAGTGAAGCATTCCATACCCATCATATCCCAGAAGGTCTCATGAACCATAAGAGGGAGAAATTACGTGCCTTCACTCAGGGTAAGCTAACAGTGGATGCTTACAGCCGTGAGTTCGATAACCTCGCCCGCTATGCACTAGAGGAGGTGTCAAGTGACGCCAAGAAGAAATCTAGGTTCTGCAAGGGACTCAACCCTGAGCTCCGTCGTGATCTGTGCCTGCACGAGTGCACTACCTTCCAGGCTCTTGTCAACAAGGCTATCAATGCCGATACTAGATAGACCAACTAGAAGGCAACCAAGGAGCACACTCGTGACTCCATCTCCTCATCCGGCTCAGGCTCCAACAAGCATCGGGTGTGGGTGCCCAACACTACCCGGCCACCAAGGTATATCGCCAGGCTATCCTATGAGGCGCCTCGCCCAACTCAGGCCAACCCTCCAGCTAGGACATTTGGAGGTTCTGCTGCCAATGTTGCTCCCCGTTCCACCACTGTCATATGCTACAAGTGTGCAGAACCAGGGCACTACTCCCATGAGTGCCCCTAGAACAACGCCAAGCCTACTGGACGTGGGAAGCTGGGAAAATCTTTCTATGTGAAGCCAACTCCTGCTCGTGGACGTGTGAATCACGTCTCTGCTAAAGAAGCTCTGAGGAGCCTGATGTCATCCTAGGTATGCTCCTTGTCAATAGTCATCCAACATTTGTTATATTTGATACTTGAGCATCTTATTCCTTCATCTCAGAAAGTTACGCACAGTTGCATAACATGTCTTTGTGATACGCCTACTCCTTTAGTAGTTCAGACTCCTGGTTCAAAATGGAGAACTTATAGAGGGAGCCATGACAATGAACCCCTTGTGGATAGGCTAGTCTTCCTAGCTTCTTTGATAGACCTAAAGTCTTCGGACATCAATATCATCTTGGGTATGGACTGGATGAAAGCTCATCATGCCAAGATTGACACTCATACTAGGAATGTTCAACTTACACATCCATCGGGTGAGATAGTTAATCTCTCAACTCGAACTGTCAAGCGCCAACTCTATTCTCTAAATGCTAGCCCTCTCCCAGAGATAGAAGATATCCCGGTAGTCCGTGACTTCCCGGATGTTTTTCCAAAAGAACCACCAGGCATTCTACCTGTCAGGGATGTAGAGTTTGTGATAGAACTCATCCCAGGGACTGTCCCAATAGCCGGAAGACCCTATAAGATGGCACCCTTAGAACTAGCCGAGCTTAAGAAACAACTCGAAAAGTCTATGAAGAAATGTTTCATCCACCCTAGTTCTTCTCCTTGGGCTTGCCCCATCCTCTTCATCAAGAAGAAGGATCGATCGGAACGGATGGTTGTAGATTATCGGCTAGCAAACCTGGTCACCATAAATAACAAGTATCCGCTCCCCAGGATCAATGACTTGTATGATCAACTCGCTGGATCCTTAGTCTTTTCCGAAATGGATTTGAGGTTGGGATACCATCAAATCAGAATTAGAAACGGGGACATTCCAAACACTGCTTTTGTTACTCATTCTGGCAATATGAGTACACCATCATGTCCTTCGGTTTAACCAATGCCCCAACCACTTTCTCTTGCTTGACGAATTCAATCTTCGTGGAGTACTTGGACAAATTCATCATGGTTTACCTCAATGATATACTCATCTACTCGAAGAACGAATAGGAACATGTTGATCATCTAAGGCTGGTATTGATGAAACTTCAAGAGCATCGCCTGTATGCCAAATTCTCCAAGTGTGAATTTTGGTTACCAGAAGTGACCTACCTAGGCCACGTAATTTCTGGTAAGGGTATCGCTATCAATCTAGAGTGAGTTCAAGCCGTCCTTGATTGGACTCAACCGGAAACAGTTAAGCAAGTTTGGAGTTTCCTTCGCTTAGAGAGCTATTATCGCCGCTTTGTCGAGAACTTCTCCAAGGTCGCGAAGCCTTTGACTGAACTCCTAAAGAAAGATAAAAAGTTCGAGTGGAATCCACAATGCGAGCACAATTTTCAGGAACTAAAATTACGCCGGACCTCTGCTCCCGTATTGGTGCCACTAGATTTTTCTAAGGAGTTTGTTATCTATTGCGACGCCTCATGACAAGGATTAGGTTGCATTCTCATGCAAGATTGTCATGTGATTGCAAATGCATATCGACAGTTGCGTCCACATGAGGATAATTATCCAACACATGATTTTGAGCTTGGAGCCATAGTCCATGCACTAAAAACTTGGCGACATTACATTCTGGGTAATCGTTGCAAAATATACACTGATCACCAAAGTCTGAAATATTGTTTCAACCAGCCGTATTTGAATCTGAGGCAAAGACGATGGGTTGAGTTGATCGCAGATTACGACTTAGGAATAACTTACACCCCGGAGAAAGCCAATGTCATGGTTGGTGCACTAAGTCGTAAGTCTTATTGTAACAACCTGATGTTACAACAAAGTCAACCACTTCTCTATGAGGAATTTTGAAAGTTGAACCTTCACATTGTTCCTCAAGGATTCCTTTCCAACTTGGTGGCGAAGCCCAACCTTACGGACCAAATCATTGAGGCCCAGAAGCATGATACTGGGATTTCCCGGATCAAGAAGAACATTAAAGGGGTAATGCTAAATGCTTCTCGGTAGATGATCGAGGTGTTGTCTTCTTTGAGAATCACTTGGTGGTTCCGAAGAAGCAACATCTAAGGCAGCTGATCCTTAAGGAGGCTAACGATTCTCCTCTCATGATTCATCCGGGTAGTACCAAGATGTATCAGGACCTATGCCAGAGGTTCTGGTGGACTAGGATGTAGAGAGAGATTGCTCGGTTCATTGCGAACTGCGGTGTTTGTCGTCGTGTTAAAGCAGAACATCAGAGTCCTGCTGGCACCCTTTAACCCTTAGCTATTCCTAAATGGAAATGGGATAAGGTCGGTATGGATTTCATCACCGGGTTTCCCGGGACCAAGAGAGGGAATAATGTTATCTTTGTTGTCATTGACCGTCTTTCCAAGGTGGCTCATTTTCATCCTTTTCGGGAGAGTATAACTGCTAGCCAGCTAGCAGATTTATATGTTTCTCGAATAGTGTCTCTTCATGGTGTTCCTTTGGAGATTAAATCATTGCGTGGAAGTATCTTCACTTCCCGATTTAGGGAAAGCTTCCAGAATGATATTGGGACTCATCTATCCTTTAGCACTGCCTTCCATCCATAGTCAAGTGGTCAAGTAGAGCGAGTGAATCAAATTCTGGAAGAAATTCTCTGAGCTTGTGTTATATCTTTCAGCACGAATTCGGAGAAACATCTTTCGTTCATCAAATTTGCTTATGACAATAGTTATCATTCAAGCTTGGGCAAAGATCCTTTTGAAGTTCTCTATGGACAAAGGTGTCGAACACCTCTTAACTAGTCAGAAACAAGAGAGAGGCAACTCTTTGGCCCGGATATGATCCAGGATGCAGAGGAGCAAGTTCACATTATTCATGAAAAGTTGAAAACAACCCAATCTCGTCAAAAGATCCAATATGATCGCCATCATAAGGTTGTGACTTATGAAGTTGACGAGAAGGCTTACCTTCAGGTTACAGCTCTCAAGGGTACCCAACGATTTGGTATCAAGGGAAAGTTGGATCCTCGTTACATTGGTCCTTTTCGCATTCTTGCCAAACGATGAGAAGATGCCTACCAATTGGAACTCCCGCCGCATCTTTCCAAGGTTCATGATGTCTTCCACGTCTCTCAACTCAAGCATTGCTTCTCGGACCTTGTTCGTGAAGTAGACCACGAAACGCTTGATCTCCAAGATAACCTTCCATAACGAGAATACCCTATTTGTATTCTTGATCAAGCTGAGCGTACCACTCAACGTCGAAACATCAAGTGTCTCAAGGTTCAGTGGTCACATCCCTAGTTTACCATTGCTTTGTGATTGGCTAGCGTGATGCATCGTGTTTAAATTTTTCATCAAGATGAAATGGGGATCAACAGTAACCCTAGCACCTCACCTGAAACAACTAATTCAATTTCATGTGATTTTCAACGAATCCAAAATGCCCATAAAAAATGCCCACCATGTCTGATAAATGTTGGCAACAACATATCAGGCGACATTTTATTTTTCACAACAGATATAGCATTTTCAAAATAACTAATAATGCTACTAAAATTGATAAAAAAAGCATTATAAATATTTTAGTCATTCAAAATTGCTGAAACATTTTTTGGAGGTATGAAATATTCAAACTATGCTCTGTAAAATATTTCAGAATTTGGTGCTAAAGGTTTTGGCCCAAATCAAATAAAACAAATGTCAGAAATAGCAAAACAGAAAGAAATGAAATAAAAAAGAAAAAAAGAAAAAGAGAGAGAGAGCTACCTGAGGCCCAAGCAGGCCGACCCATCTGGACGAGCCTACGACGTTGTCCTCCTGGCGCCAGTCGGCTGAGTGCGTGCCCGACGCACGAGCACAACCGAGCTCCCACACAACTCCTCGCCCGGCTGCATCCCTAGGCTAGCAAGGCACCGGGGATAAGCAACCCGCGGCCGCCTCGATCGCCCCTCTCCCCTCTACTCCCGCAGCTCTGCTCCGCCATGGCCGCAAGGTCTCCGCCATAGTGCCGTCCCTCCGGCCGCTCCCCCTCGCCTCTAAATGGCCCCCGAGCTCCACCTCGATGCCCCGATCCTCTCCGCCAAGACAAACCCTGTTGGAAGCTTCGAAGAGACACCCTTGAGCTCGTGTTGAACCTTCAGACATGGACGATCACCACCACTGTTCGTCGCTATCAGGCCGTCCTCGAGCCCGCTCTCATTGGCTACGTCATCGCCATGAGCTTGTGGCCTCGTTCCCTCTTTCCCCACCGTCGATCGCTAGCGGTCAACATTGAATTGACCGAGCCCGAGAGCTCCTCGCCGCCGGTGATGGTGCTGCCGTAGCCACGGCCGTGCATCTCGAAGCTGAGCACGGTGATGTGCTTAGTGGGTCACTAGGAGCCTGTAGGTGCCACTAGTTCCTCCCCTAGCCGCCTGTAGCATCGGCTTTGAGCTCGCTCGAGCTCTAGCGTCCACCTAGGTCGTCGCCTATGTCGCTTCGGGCCATCTCAGCCTCCACATTGTGGCCAGATCGAAACGAGCGTGCGAGGCCAATCGTTTCATGCTTTCCGCCACTGAAATGGTTACCGGAGGTGGGTTTCCGACCACCTCCGCCGTCTCGATTGTCGCCGGCGGCTCAACGCCAGCGAGCAGGACCTGTTTAACCATGGGGTTGACCCCCCAGGTCACTTATAGGTGGGGCCGAGCCCCTGGTTAACTTAGGGTTAATCGATAATTAATTAAATTAATTAGTTGGCTAATAAGTCACTAACTAGTGGGCCCAACCCACTAAATTAGCTTAAGTTTAATTCAAATTAATTAGTTAGTGAATGAGTCAATGGCCCTGGGTCACTGATCCATGGACCCCACTGGTCAGATTTGACCTGGCAACAGCCAGTTGACCTGCTGGCATCATGCTGACGCAATAAAGTTTTCTGAATTAATTTAATTCTAGAAAATGCTAAAATCTTAAAAAAAATCATAGAAATTAATCTGTAACTCAGATTGGAATAATTAATATATAAAAAATTATCAGAAAACTCCAAAGAATCCATTGGTGCTATTATCATGCCTGGTAGAGCAACCTAAATAGGAGAACATTGACCTTTTGCATAAGGCAATGTATGGAATATCACATGAAGAACAATTTTGAACCTATATTCAAGTCTACTCCATTTAACTCTAACGATAGATGCATTAGCTCATCCAATCATGTTGCCATGGCATGATCATGCATCATATTGTTGCAGTTGTCGTGTAATTATTGTTACTTTGTCTGTATCGCTATAGATCCTGCTCCCGAGGATACACATGAGTATCCCACTGAAGGAGAGCACCTCTCCACCAACCAGCAAGGCAAGAAACCTCAGTGATCATTTTGATAACATACCACTCTCCCGCTCTTTCTCTCGTTTATTACATTAGGACAAACGTTTCAACTGTCTATCTGTTGTGGTAGTTGAACCCATTCCTCTGCATGACCTATCCTTGTCACAGTAAATAAATAAACCAAGCAACCTAACATACCTGGTAGATGCTTGAGCCTTGATGTGAATTACCTGCTATGTTTGCTATGCTTGCTATGCTTAGAGTTGTGTCAGGTCTGATTCATCTGGGTAATGAACCAGAGTGAAACAATGTTGCTCTAATGTGACGAACGAAATGATGAAGTTCATTTGGTGAACGTAGCGATGAGAGGCTGTGTAGGAGTACATAGCGGATTGTAACATTGGGGACGTTCTTAGGAACTGAGTTACGTGTTTGTTATCCAATACTAGTTACTACCACACTGTGTTCCGGTAACTCGACCCCTCTCGACTTATCAACCGCCTAGTCCTTGGTCCAGGAGTTGCAAGTAGTTTATGGTATTTATAGCTATGCTGGAGGCCGTGGGTAGTGCTGACCCTAGGGGTGGACTAAGACATGGTAGGCAGTGGCACGATGTACCAAGGGTCTCCTGAACGGTGGGCTTGGGAACCCTGCGCACATTGTTTCAGGACGTAGCAGAAACTTCGGCCGGACTTCTGTGCGGGTTCAGTCTCAAATAGGCGATAGCCTGGACTAGAGGTCTTGTGTGATTGACGGTTGTGGATGACTCCCTTGTTGGGATTCCGCTTGAAGGTTGCCGAGGTGCAGGTTTTATGTGCATACACAACAACAAGTGGTGAGAGCGTGTGTGAAGAAGTGCACCCCTGCAGGGTAATGAATCTGTTCGAATTGCCACGTCCTCGTATATGGACTACTTGTCAAACTTATGTTGTTCATAGTCAATGATAATGGTTAATCATAAAAGTCTAAAGACAAGTGTGAGTACCATGGATGGCACTCTCGTAGGTGACGGAAGTGAATCCATGGTGGCGTTAGTGGACTCGTGTGCGATATCTAAAACTTGAACAAAGAACGAATACTCGTAGTACATGTTAGCCAAGAGTCAAAGCTGGCATTGCTGGATAAACCCCACCACTCCCTGTGGTGATACATGAGCATGAATAGACTAGGTCTGCTTTAAAGAGTTGTTGAGTACATTTGTACTCATGTTTTCTTAATAAATGTTGCAGATGAGACCCAGGACCCATCTGGTGGGTTTTTCATACACATCGACGATGAAGCTTAGCTGGTACCTCAGAGACGATCTGATGCCCTGGGATGGGTTGTAGATAGTCAGGCTTTATTCCTCTACTCAGACATCTTTAAGCTTCCGCTTGGTTTGTATGACTTGAGTGTCGGGTCATGTTACCCCTACCTGTATGAACGTATTATGCAAGGCTCTGTTGAGCCTTCTAAATAAATGTTGTGTTGTTGTATGGTTATGTTGTGAGGCCATAGTTGTATCTATGCATATCGGGCATGTCATGTTTATGCGTGACGTGCAATGGTATGTATGGGATTCGACACCTAGTCATGTGCCTTTAGCAGTACTCTTTATGGGGAAATGCCTCTTTGTGCTTCCACCGAGCCTTGGTAGCTTGCTACTGCTCCAGACACATTGATTGATCGACATGTATCCTTCTTTGCTGCTATGTGTGTCGCCCCGGTGGGCTTGCTCTACTGTCGCATAGGTGATTGCACCGTAGGCGCCCCACCAACGCTGTACTCGTTGGCTGTCTTTGTAGGCACAATGGGATGCGCCCGCAAAGTTCCCACCTGCTCCGGCTTGTCATGGTTGGAGAAGCTAAGAAGGCTTTGGATGGTAGCTCTCCATTCCTCCATCTTCTCTAGAGATGGAGGAAAGTCCAACATCATATGGGCTTGCACCAAGATTCCTGCCGATGTTGTCGTCATGCCATGGCGCAAAGCGTGGGTGACGCATCTACTCCCAACTAAGATAGAAGGACACCCATCCTGTGCGCTCCTAGGTTGTTTCGAGTCCACTCAGCAACCAAGGTAGCTACATTGATAACGACAAGGTGATCTTGCCATCGGCGGCATTTCCAACAAGTTTCTAAGGAACCGTTCTTAAAGCACTCGCGGTAAGGATGTGTGCACTAGCAAGTGTTTCTGACAAGCATAGGGTTTAGAGCCATACAACTACAGAATCAAGTATAAGGAAATATAGACATTCATTCAAAACAATCAAAATATATTACATCCATAAACAAAAGTGCAGTGCTAATTTAAGATAATTGTCTTTAATACATGCATGACACTAGCTACAAGGACGAAGCGAGAGGTGTTCACTTCTTCAAGTTTATAGAACCAATCCTCTCCGAGATAAGAGCGACTAGGACTTCGACAGCACTGACGTCATCATTCTTCAGAAACTTGGAGAAGGCCTTGGATAAGTCAATTCCTGGGCTATGGAAGACAACCTTCATCAGTATCTTTTGAAAACATCACGGAGGAGCTCACGGGATCCCTTGAGGAAGTTGCCGGCACGGTCCTCCTCCTACTTCTCTAGCGCCCCAATAAGCCCTTCGAAGAAGATGGACAGCCTTGTGCTCACCATCCCCATTGCATTCACTAGGGAACCTCCAATCCTCCAAGCCCATGGCCGCAAGATTAGTGGAGAGCTTGCTAGCAATGTTCACAAGTTGCTCCATCCATAGCTCCAAGTTTTGCATTAATTCGTTGAAGGCATATGGGCAGCAGAGCCAAGCAGTTCCTTCTCCTTCTGGAGGTCTTCAAGCAGAGCCCACTCCTTGGTCCTGGTAACCTCAAGGCTTTCCTCGAAGGTGCTCAGCTTCACCTTCAGACCAAAAGTGATATTGGCAGCACCGGAGAGCTCTTTGGTCTTGTCGGAGATTGTCAACTGCAGCTCTCCGAGCAAGCGAGTTGCCTTCTGAGCGTCCTCCTTCAGCTTTGAGATTTCCTTACTAGAAGCTACAGGGTCCAACTCTAGTTGCGACACCTTGCCCTTCAACTCGGTCTTGGCGGCTTCAGCGACTACAGCAGCCTTGGCAGCCTCCCAGAGATTGCAGGCGTATTCTGTGGCTTGCGTCTCGATGGAGTCCTTGTGCCTCTACTCAAACTCCTGCATTTGCTTTGCCATCTGGGTCTCGAGTTTGGCATCGATGGAGTCCTCCCAAGCGGAGAGGTTCTTGTCATGAGAATCGAGCTAACCCATGCGTTGGATGAGATCCGCGTCAGTAGCAGCGATCCTTTGACCATCCTCCTCCCACGCCACCTCTGCCTCAGCCCTTTCGGACACAAATTGTCGGGACCCCGATCCTAAGCCATACAAGTCTAGCATGTAACACATCATATCACATTGACGCCTGATGCATGGTAATCCCCATGGCTGCCACCTTACCTTGGTCGGGACCGTTTGCAGCTTTTGGCTCATGTATATGAATATGTCGCTAGCACTCATATGTCAAAGAACCCGGGTCGACATGACTAGTTATAAACCTAAGTGACATAACCGTACAAGGACAAGCATATATAACCCAACAGTGAAGGTGTCGATCATCAACGTGTGTAGACGAGTCATAGCAAGCTACATGGACTCCATTACACCGTGTGACATTTCCCCGAAGGAACAGACACAACAACAAAGAAGGAAACATGCCGGTCAATCAATGTGTCCGGAGCAGTAGCAAGCTACCGAGGCTCAATGGAAGCACAAAGAGGCATTTCCTTGCAAAGAGGGATACCATACGCAATGAGTAGGTGTCGAATCCCACACATACCAATGCATTTCAAACATACACGCAATATGCATGATATTTATAGATACAACATGGCATCACAACATAACTCTATGACTCAAGTATTTATTAAAGACTCATAAGAGCCAACATAGTGTGGTATTACAAACAGGGGTCACATGACCCAACACTCAAGTCATACAAGCAACAAGTGGGAGCAAAACATGTTTGGGTACATAAATCTACTAGAAGTGGCTGGAGGAGTCTGAAAAGCTACAATGACCCTACCAAAGGGGGTTGTGGAGTTTATTGCAGGAAGCCAGCTTTGACTCTTGGCTAACATGTACTATGACTACGAGTATTTTCTTTGAGGTGGGATAGCGCACATGAGTCCACATATTCACCAGGTAAATACACTACTATGGATCCACTCCCGTCTCCCTACAACAAGGCCATCCATAGCACTCACACTTATCTTGCGTATTTTATAGTATCCGTCTCACTTGTCTATGAACCACATAAGTTTTCCATGTAGTATATATCTGAGGACGCGGCTATATTAATAGATTGATAAACCCTCACTCACAGGAACCAACGACCTCGTTCCATCAGCACTGTTCCCTCCTGGAATACGTATCTGCGTCCAATCCGGCCCATGTGCCATGTCGTGTGCCACGACGGGCCAAACGCGATGTGGGCCATGGTGAGCCACATGCCCATGCAACTGGCCCGCACATATCCATATAACCTCAAGGTGGGCCCTGATAAGCACAAAACCCAGTTCCTATGAGCCATATCACAACGCAATCCACCATGTTCTCCAACATGGCCTCTCATCACTGTCTTGACCAGAATGGGTCAAGACACTTAAGTCTCACCATTAGGACATGATCATTCCAATCCATCACCAAGATGGATCAGCCCAACTCAACCCTAAGCATAGTAAGCGACTCCTAGGTATGCTAGGATGGTTTAGCTATTTGGCAACAATGACCGGTCATGCAAAGGACTGGGTTCAACTATCGAGAACAAGTAACAATTGAAAAGTTTTGTGCTAATGCAGTAAAAGGGGGCAAGGGAGAGAGAGTATGTTTGTATCTAAATGCCCATAGGGGGTTTGCTTGCCTGACAATTCAGAAGGTATTACTTCTCTTCATTAGTGTCAAAGATCATAACGTTAGAACCATCATCTACCAACAGGGAACAACACCGAGAAATACAAAGAAGGAACACAATCAATGTGATGCAATGCTATGGCATGTTAAGGTTCTGAATTCAACTAGTACAACATTTATCCGTATTAATTGAAGTGGAATTCAAATAGGCATCAAGTTCCAACTCCAAACTATTTAAAAAATTTGTCCTAATCATGAAATGTCCTAGTTGGTGGTATTAAATTACTCAAACATGCATCAACATGGCATAAACAGATTCATTGGATTTTTCTAATCATTTTTAATATATAAATTATTTTCATCTGACTTATAGGTTAATTTATATGAATTTTCTATGTTTTTAGCAATTTCTGGAAATATTTAAACCCAGAAATGCAATTATTGCATCAGCCTAACATCACAATGATGTTAGCAGGTCAAAGGCACCAGCACATGTCAAACCTGGGGTCTGGACCCCACCTGTCACTGACTCATCCAACTAATAGGGTATTAGAATAAACTAACTAACAACTTAACAGGGCCGGGCCCACACATCAATGACCGAGGGGCTTAACTAATTGTTGTTTAGTCTTAAGCTAATCACCTGACGACGGGGCTCAACCTGCCAGTAGATCAGGCGACGGGCTCGTCACCGGTGACCAGGCCAGACGACGGAGTCCACGCTACCGGCCACGGGAGCAGTGGATGGAGCCACTAGGGCATAGCCCGTGCTCGGATGCATCTACTAGAACATGCGAGGAGGCGAGGGGTGGCTTGAGCTGACGGTGTCAAGCTCGCTCACAACATTTGGAGCTCAGCTTGGGCGGTCGTGATGCTATGGCCTACGGGAGGAGAAGCTAGAGGCGGCTACGACTTCCTGGGAGCACAGCAAACGCGGTGGGGCTAGAGCAGCAAGTGAAGGAGCTCAGAATTTGGGAGCTCGACGGCCATGGTGGTGGACGGAGCTCGAGCTTGCGGACAATGACACCAGGGAACAAACAACATAGGGAACAAAGGGGAAAAGGAAGGAGAGCTCACAGCGCATCAGACGGCGGGCTTGGCGGGCTCGGGGAAGCGCCGGAGGCGGTGAAGCAACCATGGAGATCCATGGGGCCGGAGGTTGAAGACAATGGCATCGGGGCGATGGATGGTGTCCGGGATTGCATGGATCGAAGGAGAGGTCGACGGCATCGTGGCAAACCAATGGAGCACGATGGCGGGCTCGGATGGGCCCGGAGCTATGCTAACGGCGGCGGCCGTCGAACGGCTGCTCTCGGATGGAGCTCGGGGCGGAGTTAGAGAGAAGGGGGAGCGATCCAGAGCGAGGGGAAAGAGAGAGGCCTGGTCCTGGGGCTCATCCTAGCTAGCGGATTGGGATGAGGGGAGCAACTCCGTGGCAAGCAAGAGTTGTCCACCAGTGCACACGCTGGCGCCACACAGTTGCTCCTACTCACGTGAGGTAGGAGAAAGCACGGTTGGCCCGGTGGGCCGGGCCTTAGGTGAGCGTCAGGTAAGCGCTTTCCTTTTTTTATTTCATTTATTTTATGTTTTCTATTTTCTGCAATTTGTTAGAATTCTGAAATAATTAACAAACTATTTTATAAATTCCTAGAGATTTTTATGTGGAGTTGTATAATATATTTAGAGCCACTTACAACCTTTTAGAATTTTTGGATCTATAAAATTATTTATGGTATTTATAGATATAATGCAAATACTTATTGGATTAACTCAAATGCCCAAAATATATATTTCTATGATTCCAAAAATATTGGTTTAAGTTTTTACTCTTGCCAATATTTTCACAAAACAATAGGAACATTTTCCTGGAGTTGTTTGAGGCAATTTTATCTTGGTCATTTTTGTGAAAAGGCTTTTTGAGGTTTACTAGATCCTCATTTCAATTTCAATTGAATTTAAAAATGCATGCATGATTATGCAATTACAAGCAAGGTAAACTTGGGCTGTGACAACTCACCCCCACTAACCAAGAATCTCGTCCCGAGATTCAAGCGTAGGGAAAGAGGAAGAGGGGACACTAACTAACACAATCTTCATGATCCAGTTGCCCTTTTGAAGATGTTGATTCATTGCATCATGTTGATCTTGACATCTTTGCTTTTGAGATCTTCATCCAATGTGACGACAATGGGAATAAGAAAATTGTACAAGATTCGATCTTCTCGAAGATCGAGCAACTCATGATCAACTCATGGAATGAGATGTGATAACATCTCTCAAGATGAGATTCAAAACACACATTGAGGTTGATGGAATGAGGCAGATGACCGAGGTTTAATTGGTAGGCAAAAATTCCACGCTTAGCTAGGATGGAGCATGGTTTCAAAGTAGTGAGGAGTTAGTTTCCGTTCATACCATAACGGGTACCTTAGGAAAGGTGACTCATAGGATTATCCCTTAGGTGGTAAAAAGAATTACTTTTGATGCAAACATCATTGGAACTCTTCATGCCAGCCTAAGGCAATTGACCATAACCATTTGAAGGAATTTGGAAGAATGGCATACTAAGATCCGATAGGGAGGTAGAGTTATAGAACAACTTGGCGACGGAAGGAACATTCCAATTGATACTGAGGATATAACCCCGTGTCTGAGCATGCTCTCAAGAACTTGAGCATTTCCATATTCATCAGGGTTTTACCAACATCTGTGGCAATGATCCTGGCAGCACATCATACTACCATGATGAATAAAACTAGACGATGTAGATGCAAAGGAAGACAACACTTTCTTAGATATCACCTTAGCTATGCAAAGGGAATGAAATCTGGATGATTGACCGAGAGACATTTAGCACTCCACTTCGAATGTTCTCCTTGATGTACTAGTTTAACCCAATATTTAAGGTATTGCTTGGTATCTAGAACATCAAGTAAAGGTCGTACTTCGGGGTCTCAAAGGATACCATGAGGAATAACTTTTATAATAAATTGTACAAAGTCCTAATGGCAAAGTGGCTAAGTTGCTAAATGAACAAACTATAATAATAGGTCTTTCGGCTAGGTGCCTTGACCACAACATCCACTTTACCGGGTTACAAGAGACCAATATTATAATTATTGGGTAACATTCGAACCATTATATCTGCCCGAGATTCAGATATGGTTAGTGTTATGATATTCCAAACTCAGCATATCTAAAAAGATAGTTTGCAACACGAATCGAGGAGATGACATTGCGAGATTCTCAGGGAATGAACTGCTGAAGTCGGCTCTAAAACATGAGCTGGATTGCAGGGAACATGTGAACACGATGACCAATACAAGCATGACCACATAGTCTTACAACAAAACACTACCGAGTTCTTGTTAGGAACCATCATTTGAGGTAACGAAGTATTGTGCCTGTCCGTCAGGGGACTTCAGGAGTAACACTTAACTTCTTTCCTTGAAGAACTCAATCGGTGGCCTTGTGTGCTGGGAATACATATGGAATGGAGGTAGAGAACCTATCAAACCATAAAGTACATGTGCATGACTGAGTTGTAATGATTCCAAAGGAAGCAAAACAAACTTTCTCAAGTTCGCGACGGCAACTTGCATCAAATGCACTTGAACTGAGAGGGAGTCACTTCTTACCCCTAACATATATCTCATGTAGCTAACTCAAAGATATTGCCTTCAAAGTTTCCAACGCTAGCTTTATGTTCATCATGAATCATGGAACACATGAAAAATCTTGCCGATGGGTTGAAAAATTCATCGAGACATCCATATGGATGGAATTCCACAACTATGAGAACAAGGTGATAGCATTGGTCAGACCAAAAGATATAATGGTGTACACTCGAGGATACATCCACGTGTAGAAACAACATTATGAATATCTTTGGTTATAATTTTGATTTGACGATAGCCCACACTCAAATCAAAGATTGGATAAGACGATATATGCAGCAATTGATCACAAGGATCAATCGATGAAGATATCGCCTTTCTTCAACACACACAACTAGAAAATAAGATATCCCCTTGGAATGAACTAAGTCAGGAGAAGCATTTATCTTCCAACTCTCCAAGTTGTTGTTTAGCTTAACGAACCTGGTGATACTTCCAAGAAGATATTCGGAAAAATCATGAACCACCAATATGTTATTAAGCTTGGGAACAATCTCGCTTTTCAAGGCGAGATGATATGATCAATAGAGCGAAGGATTCACACCATCATAACTCGTTGACCGAAGAGTGCACCATGGAATATGGACTAGGTAGCATGATAAATCTTGGAATGTTGATTCAATAAACAACGCACCGAGAATAGAATTATTGTCCATTAACTACCATGAAACAGAGTTGGTAGGAGTATTGATTTCACGCATCATGGTTCACTTATCGATATTCCGGTTACAACCAACTCAGGTACTGAGGAATGAACAATGATGGCGAGGAGTATCACTACATCAAGAGTCCATAAGAGGGAGTGCAATTCTCATGACAATCTTGACATGAAGATGGTAATACTTCAAGGTAGAAAAAACCAAAAGTTGGATTGGCATTTTGATCTGCGGAACACAACTGCTTTGACCCAATCCTAGAAATGGATAAGGTACTGGAGTTTGTTTCTCCTAGTCATTCTTGAATAGAATGACTTGACAAAACACAAGAATAATAGGCATGGATAAACACGAATGCACCACTACTATTGACTATCCACTGATAGATGAAGGTCATGATACAATTGAAGAGGGGCAACCCAAGAGCACATGATTTTTTTGAGTTGTAGATGCATAGGTTAGCACGTCGAACAAGTTCAACATAGTTCTTCCGGATAACCCATGTAGAAAGCTAGGATTGGCAGAGTCACAATTAGGACGAAGAACTCATCGAGCACTCTTACGGTGATCATTTAGTTCACGAGGAACTTCTACCATGATAGTTCATGGTATTGGAAGAATGATATATCACAGATCTCGAGACTAGAACAAGGTTACTAATATCCTATAGGAACGAGCAAATACTATTAACGAGAGTGAGTTGAATGAATGATGGGTTCAAGAACCCAGAAATAGAGTACCTATTGACTAAGTAGAATCACAACATGCTTTTGATAACGATGGCCCGAATTATCACACTGGGAACAAAAGACAAAAACAGACTGTTGGGTGGTTCACCTGAATAACATTCCTAAACACCTTTAGCATATACATCGAGGTACTAGAGTACCTCAACACAAAAATTAGTGTGCTTTGTCTAGTCAAAAAGACATTAACTCGGGGTGAAAGGATCTGCAATTGCATCAGATAATTTAGAAACCTTGGACCACTCGGACATCATAATGGCTGTACGGGCATGAAACATGAGGCAGCCTGCACAAGAAAATTGACACCATAGCATTATGGAGACACCGATCTAGGGAGACAACAACTTTCTTATAGGTCTCTAGCATAGTAGCTCGACATCCTGATAGATTGATGAGAAAGCCTTGTTCTTAATCACCATAGAAAAGAAGAGGGTGACTTAGAATTAGAATGACACAAGGAAAGGAGTAAAAAGAATCTTACGTTCCCTTCCACAATCAATTCTCTTATATTACTAAAGCAATTCTAGACTCAACATTGACCAGTTTGGCTTGGTAATCCTACAGCCAGTCAAGCTCTGGTACCAACGCTGTCAGGACCCCGATCCTAAGCCATACAAGTCTAGCACGTAACACATCATATCACTTTGCGTCCTCACGCACGGTAATCCCCACGACTGCCACCTTACCTTGGCCGGAATCGTTTGCGCCTTTCGGCTCACGTATATGAATATGTTGCTAGCAATCATATGTTAAAGAACCCGGGTCGACATGACTAGTTGTAAACCCAAGTGACACAACCGTACAGGAACAGACATACATAACCCAACAGTGTAGGTATCGGTCATTAACATGTGTAGACGAGTCATAGAAATCTACATGGACTCCATTACACCACGTGACATTTCCTCGAAGGGACAAACACAACAGCAAAGAAGGATACATTCTGGTCAATCAATGTGTCCGGAGTAGTAGCAAGTGACGAGGGCTCAACGGAAGCACAAAGAGGCATTTCCCTATAAAGAGGGCTACCATCGGCATATGACTAGGTGTCGAATCCCACACACACCAATGCATTTCAAAGATACATGCAATAAGCACGATATGCATAGATACAACATGGCATCACAACATAACTCTATGACTCAAGTGTTTATTAAAGACTCATAAGAGCCAACATAGTGTGGTACTACAAATAGGGGTCACATGACCCAACATTCAAGTCATACAAGCAACAAGCGGAAGAAAAACATGTTTGGGTACATAAATCTACTAAAAGTGGCTGGAGGAGACTAAAAAGCTACAATGACCCTACCAAAGGGGGTTGTGGAGTTTATTGCAGGAAGCCAGCTTTGACTCTTGGCTAACATGTATTACGACTACGAGTATTGTCTTTGAGGTGGGATAGCGCACACGAGTCCACATATTCACCAAGTCAATACACTACTATGGATCCACACCCGTCTCCCTATGACAAGGCCGTCCATAGCAAAACATGTCTGGGTACAGACATCTACTAAAAGTGGCTGGAGGAGCTGGAAAAGCTACAATGACCCTACCAAAGGAACCAAGCTTCTGTCTAGGATTCCCAAGATAATTTGGTCAACATCGAACTTCGCGCAGTAAGAATCACTAACGAGACTGATGTCTCCTCTGCAAAAGCATAAATTAAGAAACTGTGAGTACAAAGCTACTCAGAAAGACATACATGAGAACTATCTACATATGCCTCAGTATCAATGAAGGGGTTGTGGAATTTAGTGAACCAAGCCAGCTTTGACTCTTGGATAACATGTACTAAGACTACATGTATTGTCTTTGTGGTGGGATTACGCACATGAGTCCACACATTCACCAAGTCAATAAACTACTATGGATCCACTCCCATCTCCATATGAGAAGGCCATCCATAGAACTCACACTTATCATGCGTATTTTATAATATCCATTTCACTTGTGTAGAACCACGTAAGTTTTCCAAGTAGTCCATATTCAAGGACGCGTCCATTCGAACAGATTGATAAACCCTCACTTAGATGTACCGACGACCTCATGCCATCAGCAACGTTCCCTCCTGGAACACGTATGTGCATCCATTCCAGCCCATGTGCCATGCCATGTTCCATGACGGGACACACATGCCATGTGCCACGATGGGCTACATGCGCTGTGTGCCACGACGAGCCACACATGCCATGCGCCACATGCCTATGCAACTGACCCGCACATGTCCATGTAACATCAAGGTAGGCACATGGTCACGGGCCCGATGATGCCATGGACATTTCGTCTTGTTTGTCGCCCCAATGGGCTTGCTCTACTGTCGCATAGGTGATTGCACCGTAGGCGCCCCACCAATGTTGTGCTCATTGGCTATCTTTGTAGGCACAATGGGATGCGCCCGCTAAGTTCCCACCTGCTCCGGCTTGTCATGCTTGGAGAAGCTAAGCAGGCTTTGGATGGTAGCTCTCCATTCCTCCATTTTCTCTAGCGTTGGAGGAAAGTCCAACATTAGATGGGCTTGCGCCAAGATTTCTGCCGATGTTTTCATCATGCCATGGCGCGAAGCGTGGGTGATGCTTCTACTCCCGACTGAGATAAAATGACCCTCATCCTATGTGCTCCTAGGTTGTTTCCAGTCCGCTCAGCAACCAAGGTAGCTACGTTGATAACGACAAGGTGATCTGGCCATCGGCGGCATTTGCGACAGGATGGTAAGGAACCGTTCTTAAAGCACTCGCGGTAAGAATGTCTGCACTAGCAAGTGTTTCTAACAAGCATAGGGTTCAGAGACATACAAGTACAGAATCAAGTAAAATGAAATATAGACATTCATTCAAGACAATCAAAATAAATTACATCCATAAACAAAAGTGCAGTGCTAATTTAAGATAATTGTCTTTAATACATGCATGACACTAGCTACAAGGATGAAGCAAGAGGTGTTCACTTCTTCAAGTTTATAGAACCAATCCTCTCCAAGATAAGAGCGACTAGGACTTCGACAGCACTGACGTAATCATTCTTCAGAAACTTGGAGAAGGCCTTGATCAAGTCAGTTCTAGGGCTGTGGAAGACAACCTTCATCAGTATCTTCTGAAGAACATCACGGAGGAGCTCATGGGATCCCTTGAGGAAGTTGTTGGCACGGTCCTCCTCCTACTTCTCCAGCGCCCCAATAAACCCTTCGAAGAAGATGGACAGCCTTGTGCTCGCCATCCCCCTTCCTTCGCTAGGGAACCTCCAATCCTCCAAGCCCATGGCGGAAAGATGAGTGGACAACTTGCTAGCGATGTTCACAAGTTGCTCCATCCATAGCTCCAAGTTTTGCATTAATTCGTTGAAGTCATATGGACAGCGGAGCCAAGCAGTTCCTTCTCCTTCTGGAGGTCTTCAAGCAGGGCCTACTCCTTGGTCCTGGCAACCTCAAGGCTTTCCTCAAAGGTGCTCAGCTTCACATTGAGATCAAAAGTTATATTGGCAGCACCGGAGAGCTCTTTGTTCATGTCGGAGATTGTCAACTGCAGCTCTCCGAGCAAGCGAGTTGCCTTCTGAGCGTCCTCCTTCAGCTTTGAGATTTCCTTACTAGAAGCTACAAGTTCCAACTCTAGTTGCGACACCTTGCCCTTCAACTCAGTCTTGGCGGCTTCAGCGACTACAGTAGCCTTGGCAGCCTCCTAGAGCTTGCAGGCGTATTCTATGGCTTGCGTCTCGATGGAGTCCTTGTGCCTCTACTCAAACTCCTGCATTTGCTTTGCCATCTGGGTCTCGAGTTTGGCATCGATGGCGTCCTCCCAAGCGGAGAGGTTCTTGTCATGAGAATCGAGCTAACCCATGCGTTGGATGAGATCTGCATCAGTAGCACCGATCCTTTGACCATCCTCCTCCCACACCACCTCTGCCTCAGCCCTTTCGGACACAAATTGTCGGGACCCCGATCCTAAGCCATACAAGTCTAGCATGTAACACATCATATCACATTGAAGCCTCACGCATGGTAATCCCCATGGCTGCCACCTTACCTTGGTCGGGACCGTTTGCACCTTTTGGCTCATGTATATGAATATGTCGCTAGCACTCATATGTCAAAGAACCCGGGTCGACATGACTAGTTATAAACCTAAGTGACATAACCATACAGGGACAACCATATATAACCCAACAGTGCAGGTCTCGATCATCAATGTGTGTAGATGAGTCATAGCAAGCTACATGGACTTCATTATACCGTGTGACATTTCCCCGAAGGTACAGACACAACAACAAAGAAGGAAACATGCCGGTCAATCAATGTGTCTGGAGCAGTAGCAAGCTATCTTGGCTCAATGGAAGCACAAAGAGGCATTTCCTTGCAAATAGGGCTACCATAGGCAATGAGTAGGTGTCGAATCCCACACATACCAATGCATTTTAAACATACACGCAATATGCATGATATTTATAGATACAACATGGCATCACAACATAACTCTATGACTCAAATATTTATTAAAGACTCATAAGAGCCAACATAGTGTGGTATTACAAACAGGGGTCACATGACCGAACACTCAAGTCATACAAGCAACAAGCGGAAGCAAAACATGTCTGGGTACATAAATCTACTAAAAGTGGTTGGAGGAGCCTGAAAAGCTACAATGACCCTACCAAAGGGGGTTGTGGAGTTTATTGCAGCAAGCCAACTTTGACTCTTGGCTAACATGTACTACGACGACGAGTATTGTCTTTGAGGTGGGATAGCGCACACGAGTCCACATATTCACCAAGTCAATACCCTACTATGGATCCACTCCCGTATCCCTACGATAAGGCCATCCATAGCACTCACACTTATCTTGCGTATTTTATAGTACTTGTTTCACTTGTCTATGAACCACATAAGTTTTCCATATAGTATATATCTGAGGACGCGGCTATACGAATAGATTGATAAACCCTCACTCAGAGGAACCAACGACCTCGTGCCATCAGCAACGTTCCCTCTTGGAACACGTATCTGCGTCCAGTCCGGCCCATGTGCCATGTCATGTGCCACCACGGGCCAAACGCGATGTGGGCCACGACGAGCCACATGCTCCATGGGCCACATGCCCATGCAACTAGCCTACACATATCCATATAACCGCAAGGTAGGCCCTGATAAGCACAAAACTCAGTTCCTATGAGCCGTATCACAACGCAATCCACCATGTTCTCCAACATGGCCTCTCATCACTGTCTTGACCAGAATGGGTCAAGACACTTAAGTCTCACCATTAGTACATGATCATTCCAATCCATCACCCAGATGGATCAGACCAACTCAACCCTAAGCATAGTAAGCGAGCATGACTGAGTAGTCACAACATAGCTCAAGCAACTCCTAGGTATGCTAGGATGGTTTAGCTATTTGGCGACAATGACCGGTCATGCAAAGGACTGGGTTCAACTATCGAGAACAAGTAACAATTGAAAAGTTTTGTCCTAATGCAGTAAAAGGGAGCAAGGGAAAGGGAGTAGGTTTGTATCGAAATGCCCGTAGGGGGTTCGCTTGCCTCACAATTCTAAAGGTATTACTTCTCTTCATTAGTGTCAATGATCATAACGTCGGAACCATAATCCACCGACAAGGAACAACACCGAGAAACAAAAACAAGGAACACAATCAATGTGATCCAACAAGCATGATGAATGCTATGGCATGTTAAGGTTATAAATTCACCAAGTACAAGATTTAGCCATATTAATTGAAGTGGAATTCAAAAGGCATCAAATTCCAACTCCAAACTATTTAACAAATTTGTCCTAATCATGAAATGTCCTAGTTGGTGGTGTTAACTTGCTCAAACATGCATTAACAAGGCATAAACAGATTCATTGGATTTTTCTAATCATTTGTCATATATAAATTATTTTCATATGACTTACATATTAATTTATATGAATTTTGTAAGTTTTTAGCAATTTCTAGAACTATTTAAACCCAGAATGCAATTGTTGTATCAGCCCGACTTCATAGTGATGTTAGTAGGTCAAACACGCCAGCACAGGTCAAAGCTGGGGTCTAGGCCCCACCTGTCACTGACTCATCCAACTAACAGGGTTTTAAAATAAACTAACTAACAACTTAACATGACCAGGCCCACACGTCAGTGACCCAGGGGCTTAACTAATTGGTGTTTAGCCTTAAGATAATCACGTGACGATGGCCCCCCACCTGCCGGTGGCTCAGGTGACGGGCACGTCGCCAGCGACCAGGCTAGATGGCGGAGTCCACACTATTGGCCATGTGCACAGTGGCTAGAGCCACTGGGGTGTAGCCCGTGCTCGACTGCATCTACTGGAACACGCGGGGCGGCTGGAGCTGACGGTGGCGAGGTCGCTTGCGGTGTCCGGATCTTGGCTTAGGCAGCCGTGGTGCTACGGCCTACGGGAGGAGGAGCTGGAGGCGGCTACGACTTCCTGGGAGTGCGGCAACGCAGCGGGGCTAGAGCAGCAACCGACGGAGCTCAGGAACTAGGAGCTCGACGGTCATGGCGGTGGCCGTAGCTCGAGCTTGTGGGCAATGACGCCAGGGAACGAACAGCATAGGGGAACCAAGGGAAAAGGAAGGAGGCTCATAGCATGTCGGACGGCGGGCTTGGCGGGCTCGGGGAGGCACCGGAGGAGGTGAAGCAACAGTAGCGATCCACGAGGCCGGAGGTTGAAGACGATGTCGTCGTGGCGATGAAGGGCGTTCGGGCTCGCCTGGCTCGAAGGAGGGGTTGACGGTGTTGCGGCGAACCATTGGAGCACGACAACAGGCTTGGAGAGGGCTGGGGCTACGCTTACGCTAGTGGCCGTCCAACGTCTACTGTTGGATGGAGCTCGGGGTGGAGCTAGAGAGAAGGGGAGCAATCCGGAGTGAGGGGAAAGCGAGAGGCGTGGTCCGAGGGCTCATCCTGGCTAGCAAATTGGTACGAGGGGAGCAGCTCCGTGGCAAGCAGGAGTTGTCCACCAGTGCACACGCTGGCGCCACGCACTTGCTCCTACTAGCGTGAGGTAGGAGAAGGCACAGCTAGCCTGGTGAGTTTGGGCGTCACGTGAGCGTCAAATAAGTGCTTTCTTTTTTTATTTCCTTTGTTCTGTGTTTTCTATTTTTGCAATTTGTTACGGTTTTGAAATAATTATCAAACTATTTTATAAATTCCTTCAAGTATTTATGTGGCTTTTTATAATATATTTAGAGCAACTTACAACCTTTCAGAATTTTTGGATCTATAAAATTATTTATAGATCCAATGCAAATACTTATTGGATTAACTCAAATGCCTAAAATATATATTTATGTAATTCCAAAAATATTGGTTTAAGTTTTTACTCTTGCCAATATTTTCACAGAAAAACAGGAGCATTTTCTTGGAGTTGTTTGACGCAACTTTATCTTGGTCATTTTTGTGAAAAATGCTTTTTGAGGCTTACTAGATCCTCAATTCAATTTCAATTGAATTTAAAAATGCATGCATGAATATGCAATGACAAGCGAGGTAAACTTGGGCTGTGACACAAATTCCCCTAAGGCTTCGGTGAGATCAACTTGTCGGTTGGTGAGGTCTTGGTGGCTCTTCGCGAGCCAAGTCCACGTCTCGTCAAGGTGTTCGCGGAACCTAGCCTCTGCCTCAGAAAGGATAGCTTCTTGGTGGTCCAACGTCTTGGAGCGGCAACCATAGTGAGTTTGGAGCTGCTTGAAGCTATTGCTGGTGGAGGAGAGGATGGTGTGCTCTTTTTCTTTGTCGCTGCCGCCAAAGGATTGACAGTGACCGCCCCACCAGGTGTGGCAACAACACTATCAAGGGTCTCCTCCTTAGAGAAAGCTTGGAAGACCACCTCACAGGGAATGCTGGAAAATTGCAGGTCACTGGCCTTGAGGTACTTGCTGAGGGGAGGTGCTTCAGATCTCGAAGGTCCGGCGGCAGCCTTGCCGGTTGCCTCTGCCTCAATGAGCATTCCCTTGCAGGGTGCTCCTGAGAGAAAAGTGTCTTGAGTATCCGCGACCACCTCAGGCAACGTCTCCTCGACAGCCTTCCTGCCAACTTCGTCCATAGTCTTACTGGCTTCCTCATCTATCGTTATCCGGCTGGCCTCTGCGTCCGCATCCTTGGTAACCTCCATGATGCTAGCGACCACATTCATGTCATCGGTCGGGGACAGATCTACAGAATCAGAAGAAGAAAAATATTGAACTCATAAGAAGTTCAAGAAGACAAATGTTGGATCTTGGGCTCCAAAAGACCCAAGGTAGGTCAAACATAGGGGCATGTGCGAAGATCTCCAATGGCCTAACCCCACCTTGCTCACAACCCTATGGTTTAGATGATGAACTCACACGATGACGAGGAAGAGGACTACACACGATGATTTACCCAGGTTCCGGCCACTACGAAGCGTAAAACCCTACTCCTGCTTCAGTGGACTGCCTCATGAGGAGGTTTGTGGATGAACTTGTACAATGGTCAGTTGCCTCGCGAGGTTGTTCCGGTTGTCTTGCCTCTCTTCTCTCGCCCTCCGTCCTTCCTCCCCCTTTACGGTGCAGCCTAGCCTCTATTTATATTGGCCCGGGTACTCTTCCCTTATCGCCATGGCAGGAAGGGATCCCACAATGGCCAAATTCAAAGGGAGACAAGGGGTACATCTTTATCCTAACGAAAGGTGCTCTTCGCGTGCAAACTAGCTTTTGATGATGCAGAGGTGGGATGGGCGATGACATCCATCCTGTAGGGCTCATCGTCGTGGTATCGTTGCACTGGAATGGAAACCTTTCGCGGGTGCTTTGGGAACCCACGTACGTCCTTGCCCCCTTCGCAACAAAGGGGAAATTGTACCTCCTAGCACACTGGCGCCCGCCTGTCGTGCCTTACGTCATCCTTGGCCTCCCGAGTCCAAGCACCGCATAGAGATCTCCACCGCTCCAGAGGGGACCCGGGGAGTCCTACTCGTCGCAGTTCTTGGTGCCGCTTCCCTCGTGAGCACAGGGCTCCTCACAAGACCTTGTCTTGAATGAGGCCGTGTTGGGCCGCCTCTTGCCGTCAAAGTGGGCTGCACCCTGGGCCACTGGTCCGTAGGTCTGGGTACCCCCATTCCTAGAACACCGAGAGTAACCCCCGGGCCCAAGGCGTGCTTGAGTTGGCTTCTAGGCGAATGACGGGGTTATTACCCCTAGGTAGGCCATGACTAGGGGGTTCTCCCCCCCATTTGAGGAAAAAACATGCGGCCGGCTGGTCCGTGGCCGGCTGGCATGTCGCCGGCGAACCCATGGCCGGCTGGCCCAAGGTCGGCCAACAGATGGCCGGTAGGCTCGCTGCTGGCTGGAGCGCGGCCGGGTGATCAAGGAGCTGGCCGCTCGACCCCTAGCCAGCCTGCGGCTGGCTGCCCCGTGGCCGGCTCTTCTGCTAACCTTCGAATGGACGAGCACCTATCCCTTCTCACTGTGATCAAGTACAACAACAAGACAAGAGCCCCATGATGGACCCCGGCATGGCTACAACGATCACTAACGCACGGGTGTGCATGGCTACAATCGGCTAGTCGTACCGCTGACCAGGGATGACCGCGACCGGACATGGCAATAGTGCCAGCACACTGCATCCCACTCCATTACCTGCCCCGTGTGGCTACAGCGCTACCGGCCATACCGAAGACTTCATCCGACTGGCGCAAGACAATACCACTTGGGCGGTCCTTGTCCCGGCAGGTAAGCACGGGCCAATCAAGGAGCCGTTTGGCGGGCCCCAATGGGCGATGGGACCATGCGGCCGGCGGGCCCCAATGGGCAATGGGACTGTGCGGCTGGCGGGTGCTACAAATGACAAGAAGGCACTACGGGCGGCCCCCTGGCCAGCCGGAGAGGCTGCCAGCCGGGTCCCCCCTCTTAGCACTTTAAGGATATTGTAAGCCGGGGGGTTGACCTATAAATCCCCTCGAGCCCCCCATGCATCGGATAGGCAGGCACGCATGAAAGAACTCTCCCCTCTCACACTCTTACGTAGCAAAGGAAGAGGAAGCGGATACTCCTTATTCCACCTCCAAACAATAGCTCAAGGAGCTCCATTGTGACGTCATCCACCATCTAAAACTAGACCAGCAGGACTAGGGGTGTTACCTCCCACGGAGGGCCCCGAACCTAGGTACATCGCGTGTCCTTCACCGCTTGTGCCTAATCCCGTTCCCGGAGCCCGTCGGCATCCTTCGGCCCCAACCACTCTCGATAAGCATACCCATGGCATCTGCCTTGAGAAAACAACGACAGTTGGTGCCCACCGTGTGGATGTCTGTGGCACCGGCTCGAGTCACGCTATAACAGCCCGGGACCAACGCTCCAGAAGATTCCCCTTTTATTTCCATTCTCGTCTATGTTCCATTTGGTTGTTGCATTCATCATCGCATCATTCCCATCATCTGCATGGCATCCTTATTCATTTTCGAAACTTGCATCCGTTCGTAGTTGTCGATTCTCTCCGTTCTCCTCGCTGACCGTTTCGAGACCAACCGCACACGCACGCGCCCGTGACATCGTTTAAAAAAACCATTTAAAAAGCGCGAGAAAGATATTCTCGGATTGGGTTGAACGTTGGTGTGCCTGCCAAATTTTCTCGGATTGTGATATCGTAGGTAGACCGCCTGCCAAATTTCGTCACAATCAGAGTTCATTTGAAACCCGAACGGTCGCCCGTAGTGGCACCATCATCAGTTTATTTGTCGAACGATTTCGGTTTGTAAAACTTTGTTGCCAGGCCGCAAACCTCCCTCTCATCTCCAGCTAGCCCATCTACATAGCCACTACAACCTAACCTAGCCCCCCCCTCCGCTTCTGTGCCATCTGATCGAGATCGAACGGTCCAAAAACAGACAAAAACTATTAACCCTAGCCCCAAAACTATGAATAAACCCCCACCCCTTCCTTATTTGGCCTAACCCTAATTCCCCTCGATCCCCGCGTGTAGCCAACCAGCAGGCGCCAGCTCCACCCCTCCCAGCGCCGCGGCCCTGCCAGCCCAGATCGGGGCCCGTCGAAGCCCATCCGGACCCAACCTCGCGCTGCCGCCTCCCTGCGCAAGGAGCCGATCTCCCGCACCTCCGTTTACGGCCTGCAGCCTCGCGTTAGCCCCTCCACCCTTGCGCGACCGGCCCTGCTCGCCGGAGTCGGAGCCATGGCACCACCGTCTCCCTCCGCACCGGCCATGAGCTCCACCGGCGCTTGGATTCGTCCCGCCGCCGCACCAAGTGTGTGCCATGGCCACGAAGCTCCGCCGCCGGCCCTCGTCCGCTCGCCGGCACCCAGATTCGGCCGGGGATCGCCAGATCTGGCCAGGGATCGCCAGATCCGGCCGCCCCCAGCCCATTTTCGGCCAGCTCTGCCGCCTCAGCCCGCTGGAGCTCCGCCCCGACAACCGGTGCTGCCCTGCCTCCCGTTCGTGCATCGCACACGAGGAGAACGATGGCTCGCTCGCTCGCACGAGAGCCAGCCTCGTGTGGGCCAGATCTGCACCGTGGCCCAGGCCCAGTCGCGTCTCCCCGCTGGCCGATCCGCCCCATCGACCAGCCCACAAGGCCCTAGGTCAGCCCCCACAGTTTCCCATTATATCGCACCTTGTGTGCTTGGTAGCCATCCATCACCCATGCCACCATTGGCGCAACTTGTAGATTCGGCCCGTTACCTTTTTTTCTGTTAACGAATTTGTCAATTAACCAGTGAATAATAAACTTGCAGAAAACCCCCGTTCTCCATGCATTAATAACTTTTTAACCGTGCATCATATGTAAAAACTTTATATATGTAAAATGACGAGAATTCCATGCAGATTCACAATATCCATCTCTCACATGTGTTTGAGATGTTTAACTAACTATTTTCATGCAATTTGCACAAATGCCATGTCAAAATGAATTGTTTAATAACTTTTAAACCGTGACTCCGATGCAAATGTTCTATATATCTAACTTGACTAGAAAAATGTGTAGAATCTCATGACACACTTTATTTCCATGTTTAATAAATATAAAATTGTGTTAGGACAGATCTGGTCCAAATTCATAATTTCCATATTGGGACGTTTCTGATATGCTATATGTTGCTTCCGGGCCCATTTAAAATGCCTAGATGATATATTTGTTCATGCTTCACCTCTTGCCATGTCTAACAACATTTACCATTGATGTGTACCTAAATGTGAATGAACTAAGTAATTTAAACATGGAGTTTCATCAATATGCAACTCGTTGCATATTGAACTTCACTTAATGTGTAGTAGTTGTTTGTTGTTCTTGCCATGCCATGCATTGCATAATTAAATGGGCAAGCATCATATTGGTTTGTGCATCATATCATGCATATGTTGTGGTGCACCGTGTGTTGATTGTCGTTTCCGGATTGCTTCTTCTCGATAGAGTTCCGAAAGCGTTCAGAGTGTGAGGGTTTGTTCGACTACATTGGCTCGTCTTCTCCATGGACTCGTTCTTCTTCTGAACGGGATCTCAGGCAAGATGACACATTTCCCTGGATACCACTACTATCATTGCTATGCTAGTTTTCCCACTTTTATTGTTATGTATCGCTACCTACCACTTGTTTGTCAAGCCTCCCAACATTGCTAGGAAAATCCTCTAAACCCCACCTTTCCAGCAAACCTTTGTTTGGCTATGTTACCGCTTGCTCAGCCCTTCTTATAGCATTTCTAGCTGCATGTGCAATTGCTTCCATGTGTCAACATGGACATTCTTTTGTTATCACAATATTATTGCTATTTAATTTAATGCACCTATATACTTGGTAAAAGGTGGAAGGCTTGGCTTTTTGCTTGGTGTTTTATTCCACTTTTGCCGCCCCTAGTTACTTGTGAACCAGTGTTATGTTCCATATTGAGAGTTCCTAACATGCTAGGGGTTGTTATGGGGACCCTTTGATTTTACTTTTAGGATAAAGCTTGTATGGCAAGCCCCAACATTTGTACTACATTTGCCTAATAACTAATAAAATTGCATAGGGACTTTCTGGACCCCGAGGATCTTTAACTAACAACTCGGGCCAGTGCTCCTCATGAGTGTTGGTCCAAAATGGGCCGCATGCGGGGCCGCCTCGAGGAAACTCAGGGATTGGTTTTCCCTGTATCTAATCCTGAGAACGAGATATGTGACTCTTATCGGGTTCGTTGACATGTCGGGCGGTCTTGCTGGAGTTGTTTTACCATTCTCAAATGTCTTGCGTGAGGAACTTTGATCTTGTTCGCGCTATCTCGAGGTGTCGCATTTCCTTTGGAATTTCCTAGGATGATCACGAGATCCGTGGTCGAAGTTATTCCCGTGACGTGTGGTTAATTTGTGATGGATGAGTTGGAGCACCACTTTTGGAAAGCCGTGCCCACGGTTATGTGGCAAATTTCGAAACTTTGTTTAACACCCGGTCATAGTAAACTTGAAGTAAACTCAAACAAAATACACCAACTGTGTGCGTAACCGTGACTGTCTCTTCTCATGAGTCCTTATCCGAGAGAGAACATGGTGGGGTTATGATTGATGTAAGTAGGTGTTCAGGATCAGTTACTGATCATTACTAGTTCACGTCCGTTATGAGTTGACCACCATACTTTACTTTTAGTATTCGTATGTTAGCCACTCAAATAAATGCTTAGCCGCTTGTTGCAGCCTCACCACTTACCCATACTTCACCCATTAAGCTTTAATAGTCTTGATACCCTTGGAAATGAGATTGCTGAGCCCCAGTGGCTCACAGATTACTACAACAATAGTTGTAGGTATAGGTAATGCGATGTTTTGATGTGAGCACGATGCTTGTTTGATTTGGAGTTCTTCTTCTTCTTCTTCTTCTTCATCAATCTAGGATGGGTTCCAGGTGGTAGCCTGGGATAGCAAGGATGGATGTCATTTTATTGTTTGATTTCATCCGAAGTCGGGCCCTGCTCTTATGTACGATTTTCGAGTATGTTGTTGTATTGATGTGATCTTGATGTAGCTTGTGGCGAGTGTAAGCCAATTCCATATACTCATCTCTTCTGTAAATGTACTATGGGGGCCCCGACTCATAAGTCGAGATCATCGAATGCACGTATACAGTGATCCCAGAGGTCAATGCTCACTGAACACACAGAAGCTGAATAACAAGAGTCTTACATCCATAATTAACGTCTTACACAAATAGTGCCCCTAAAGGTCTTAGTCTTACACAGATAGGGCCTCACGGGCCAAACACTTAGGTAGAAACAAGCAGCGGAAATCTGGATCGAAAGCGTGAATCCATGCCAGCTGCATTAACCTACGGGCATTTTGACTGGGAAGCGTCCTAGTTCACATGTTCGTCTCCAACGAAATCTTTAACATACTCCTGTTCTTCCATGCCTGGCCAATTAAATAACCAGTGGCAAGCCAATGAGTACTTTGAATGCACTCGCAAGCAACCCAAGTTGTGGAGCAAGGTACAGAGATGCATGATATAGCAGAAGTAGGTAATTTGCAGAAAGCTAATTTTGTATGGAAGTGTCATGATCAAGTATTTAGAGAGCATGCATCAACAACTTAGCAAGTACCCATGTGAACAATCTTTCAGGTTCCATTATAAGTATTAGTTGAACATCTCATGTTCATGCTAAGTCATTGGACTTAGTTCATTTCTCGTGCTAAGTCATCGGACTTAGTTCTCGTGACCTCTTGTCACCATCATATCCATACCCACACTGTGTTTCACGAAAACATCTGGACGTGGCATAAGCAGAACCACTCAACATTCCTTGAACATGGAAACGGCTATTCGAATAGTTTTACACTCTACAGAGGTTGCACACTTTACCCACAAGACTCAGGGAACTTCCATGTCATCCACGACTCGCGGTATATGACATACCCGAGGTAAGCACCCGAACAATGCCTTTCCCCTGGCGATACTAAACAAAGAGTCCACTCGATTGGTACACAACCCCCATGATGAACATCACACAAGCCTCGCTCTGATCGTGCCATCCCTGGAGGGACCAACAGTGTGCCCGGTGCCTGTGAAAACAGCGCATGATCGTACACCGATACGACACCGTATCGAGAGTGACCACGCCACTCCCGCCACTAGTAATGCGGGCTCCTTGCCAGTAACCACCAAGGTAATCAACAAAGCCCCATCCCATGAGGGGTATCATGGTTGTGCATGTAAGGTTGGGACGATCGACAAATCTTAAACCCTCCATTTTCCAAAACACATGCTCATCTCATTCCGACACACCACTTCTTTCTCAATTGGTCACCCATCTCATTGTCATCAACCTCGGGAATTAGTGGCACCCGAAGGGGTTTTCGTAAGGTTCTCGAAATCATTTCTTTCCATCACCATGCATAAGTCCCATCCCTTTAGCGTAGCATCTACTAGCAGCCTAACTACTCCCACCCGCGCAACCCTCATAAAGTGGTAGGGTCATGCATGATGCAAGTATCAACGGAAAGTACCGGAGGTATCCCACCGAAGTCTTCGGGTCCAACTTGTTCGTCAATGGCGCAATCTATCGTCGCAAAAATAAATGATAATAAATAAAGAAACACACAAATAGAGCACTCAAACTATTTAACAAAAATGTTCACCTACTCTGATAAACACCTAGAGTCATACTAAAAATATCTACAAAAAGTTTTGCTGTGAAAACCATTTTAGAAACAAAATAACAGAGGCTAAAAAGATGCCTTTAATAGGTTTTAAAATAAAACAGTAATAAAAACTATTGCAAACATTTTTACAAATGACACTATTAAATTCTAAAGATTATTCTAGGAATTAAGGTGGAGAAAATATTTGTATTGGGAAAATAATTAATTCTATGGGATTTTTGCAAATCCCACAAAAATTAGAAAAAGAAAAGGGCTCTGGATTCCTGTGCTAGGGGTGGCTAGGGGTTGGCCGGCCCATCTGGCCAGCCAGCCGGCCGCGCGCGCGGTCAGGTCAACAAAGCCCTCTCCTAGCGGAACAGGGGAGAGGAGAGAGAGCGCGGGCGGGGAGAGAAGAGGCCGACAGGTGCGGGCCACTTGTCTCCCACCTCCGGCTAGAGGGAGGCGGAGCTCACCGGCGAGGCAAATGGTGACGACGAGGGGAGGTGAGCACGTGAATGGGCTCATGGCGTCGCTGCCTCTCGGGTGGAGGTGGAAGGAAACGTCAGAGAGCAAGGGGTCCTCGGTGACGAGGTCCCGCGGCGGAGATGTCTTTGGGAGAGGTCACCGGAGTCATTTCGCGCTGCAAAAAGAAAGGGAGAAAGAGGGGAAGGCATCAGCGCGACGAGGGTGGACCGAAGGGAGAGGAACGGGGGCCGGAGGGGCTCTGTACCCGAAGATCGAGGTGAGGTCGCCGCGGCGGTCCTCGGCCCGATTCCGAGCTTAGAGGGAGGGAGAGGGGCTCGGGCTCCGTAGGCGGTCTATGGGAGTCGAGAGAGAGGTGACCGAAGGGAAAAAGGAGGTTCGGGGGGCCTTATATAGGCGGCCGCCGGTCCACCGAAGGCGCCGTGTGCCGGTGAGCACGGGGTGCTCACCTCAGGCTACGGAAGGGAGAGGGAGTGTCCCTAGGGAGTTCCTGGGACTAATCCAGGTCAGGGGGAGAGAGAGAGAGAAGGCGAGGCGCGTCCGTGCGATCCGGCACGTTGGCCGACTCGGGCAGCGTCGGGCGCGTGGGAGGGAGGGCGGAGGAAGGAGAGAGAGGAGGGGGCCGGTAGCTTGGTGTGTCGCGGACGCCGAGGGGCCTCGACTGGTGCAAGGGGAGGGCCCGAGATTGTCGGGGCCAGCCATTGGGTGGTGGCTATAGTGCATGTCGGCACTATAGCGCACTCCAGAGCGCTGCCGTTGCATGCCATGGCATGGCCTCAGTGCCTTCTGCGTGCCCACCCACGTCCAGAGGATTCCAGGGTAAGAATAAGAGGTCTACGCCTTAGGGGGGCATCTGGAGAAGCCTTAGGGGAGAAGGAAATGGGGAGGAGAGGTAAAAATGGGGCTGTCCAGAGAGGTAATTGGTGGTTTTCACCATTTTACACTTGGGCTGTGGCCATGCAAACTTTAATTGAGGTAATGTGAACCTAGGTGAGTCTGTGGTAAAAATATAAGGCCAAGGGTAAAAGAGAGAGAGACGTGAAAATGATGGTTTTAGAAATTCACCAGAAGGTGTTTGATGCTGTTTTGGGCAAGCAAATGGATTTAGAATGCCATGAGATTTGACAGGATCAAGGGGTGATGGAAACTAAGCCTGACCACAAAGTTTGAGAAGGTTTGAAGAAAGTTCACAATGGGACTTTGTGAAAACCTAGAAATTGGCAGAATCTCGTTTCAAGATATCCAATGATGCTAGGCTTTAACCCTTGATGCACCACTTAGTGTATCATCACTATATGGCCATTAGAGCATGCCCACAAAGTTTGAGGCCAAGGGGAGACACTTCACAATGTGAAGTTGCTCAAATTTGATTCTGGACAGAAATGGGTTTGGGTTGACTTGATGAATAAAACCAACTTGGATAGAGATGAAACTTTGCAATATCATCACCCATGAGAGTGGTGACTTTCTAGAATTTTTGTTTGAATTTATTGAGAATTTTTTTTATAGAAACATCCCAAAAGTTTGATCTGAACAAAAAGGGTTTTGAGGGGTTTTTCCCATGATATGATCAAGCCCTTGTGTTGAAACTCATATATATGGAAAATATATGTCCACTGAGCTTCTATAAATTTTCTCAAATATTTTTGAAACATTTAAAAAAAATTTCCTTAGGAAAAACCATTTCTAGCCTTAAGAAAAATCCTTTAAGTAAAATATAAAATAAACTTTAAAAATAATATTTGGTGGTTATGAGAAGTCATTTATATAGTGGATCTTAAATAAGGCATTTGGGGAGAAAGGATCCACCCAATTTGAGGACTTGTAATACAAACCTCAATTCAGGGGTTTTAGTAAGCTTAAATGGAATAAATCCTTTTTGGTGAAAATAAATTGTGATAAAAATAGTTTTGAGCTCTATTCACATGGCATGATCATTGGGCAAGGAATTTGGATCAAGGAAGATGAAGGTGGAGAGGAGTAGAACGTAATAGTGCCAAGCATGATCATCCAAGCAATCAAACAAACATTAAATCAAACAAGCATGCACTCCAAACTGTTTTAATTGGTTCCAAATTTTATAAAACCAACATAACAATGTGATACAAACACAGGGTGTGACAGTCCTTTCTCCCTTAAAAGAATCTCGTCCCCGAGATTCCTAGGCTAGGCGCTAAAAAGATAAGGGAACTCTGATGTAAGATAATCTTCATGCTCCCAGGTTGCTTTAGCTTTGGTGTGGTTGCTCCACTGGACCTTGAAGTACTTGATGGTGCGGCTTCAGGTGTAGCACTCGGCTTCATCCAAGATGTGAACTGGCTTCTCACGATAAGTGAGATCTGGCTGAAGATCGATGGCTTGATGGTCGATGTCCTTGTAGAGGTCGGGGTGGTTGGGAACTTGCAGACACTTCCGGAGCTGTGAAACATGCAAGACGTTATGCAGATCCGACATCTCGGGAGGTAACTCTAGCTGATATGCGACTTCTCCACGCGTGGCGGTGATCTCAAAGGGGCCGATGTATCTTGGCGCGAGCTTTCCTTTGACGTGGAAGCGCTTGGTACCCTTGAGAGGCGTGACATGGAGGTAGACATGGTCATTGACACAGAAGTTCACATCTCAGCGGTGAGAGTCGGCGTGGCTCTTCTGTCTTGACTTGGAGGTCTCGAGGCGTTCTCGGACGAGTCGGACTTGCTCTTTAGCTTCACGGAGGATATCTGAGCCAAACACTAATCCTTCTCCGGTCTCCGACCAGTTGAGGGGGGTACGACACTTGCGTCCATACAACACCTCAAATGGTGCCATCTGAAGGCTCGACTGATAGCTGTTGTTGTAGGAGAACTCGGCGAAGGGTAGGCAATCTTCCCACTTGGCTCCATGTGCCAAAACACAAGCACGGAGCATATCTTCGAGTATCTGATTTACTCATTCCATTTGCCCACTAGTTTGAGGGTGAAAAGCAGTGCTGAAGGAGATCTTGGTTCCCATAGCTTCTTGAAATTTCTTCCAGAACCTTGAGGTGAACTGGGTTCCTAGATCTGACACGATCTCCCTTGGAACTCCATGAATACTCACAATACGGTTGATGTAGAGGTTCGCGAGTTGGCTTCCTGTTAGGGAACGTTGCATGGGAAACAAAAAAAATCCTGCACGCACGCAAACCTATCCATGGTGATGAGCATCTACGAGAGGGGGAGTTGATCTACGTACCCTTGTAGATCGCTAAGCGGGAAGCGTTAAGAAACGCGGTTGGTGTAGTCAAACATCTTCGCGATTCAAATCGCCGAGCGTCTCGCGATCCAATCACAATCTGTCTCGCGATCTCGTCACGATCCGTCCTGCAATCTCGTCATGATCCGTCCCGCGAACCAATGACGATCCGTCCCGTGGCCTTGATCACGATCCTTCCGATCTAGTACCGAACGGACGACACCTCCGCGTTTAGCACACGTGCAGCTTGATGACGATCTCCACCGTCTTGATCAAGCAAGAAGAAGTGGAGAGGAGGAAGAGTTCACCGGCAGCATAACGGCGCTCCGACGATGGTGGTGGAGCAATTCCGACAGGGCTTTACCTAAGCACTGCGGAAATACAATCTAGAGGAGAAACTATGCACCGGTGGAACGGGTAGCACGTGGTCGGAATATCAGTGCAAAACCCTAGCAATCCACTAGTATATATAGGAGAGATGGAGGAGGAGAGGCAGCCTTGCCTCCAAGCCAAGGAGGCTTCAGCCGAAGCAAAGGGGGAGGAGTCCTACTCCTCCTCCAATCCTAGTAGGAGTAGGACTCTCCCTTTTTGCCCTTTTTCCATCTTTTTCCCTTGGGATTATTTCTCCCAGCCGCATGGGCCTCTTGTGGCTTTCCCACCAGCCCACTAAGGGCTGGTTAATACTCTCCCACAGCCCATGAAGCCTCTTGGGGCGAAATATCCCTCCTGGAGGTCTCCCGGTACACTCCCGGCACTCCCGGTACACTACCGATGAGCCCGAAACTTTTCCGGCGACCAAACTGGGACTTCCTATAGATGAATATTTACCTCTAGACCATTCTGGAGCTCCTCGTGACGTCCGGGATCTCATCCGGGACTCTAAACAACCTTAGGTCACCACCATACATAACTCTACACTACCGAAACGTTACCAAACTTTAAGTGTGCAGACCCTACAGGTTCGAGAACTATGTAGACATGACGGAGACACCTCTACGGTCAATAACCAATGGAGGGACCTGGACGTCCAGATTGGTTCCTACATATTCTACGAAGATCTTTCTCAGTCGAACCTCTATGTCAAGGATTCAGTTAATCCCGTATAATGTTCCCTTTGTTCTTCGGTATGTTTCTTGCCCGAGATTCGATCGTCGATATCCCAATACCTAGTTCAACCTCGTTACCAGCAAATCTCTTTACTCGTTCTGTAATGCAAGATCCCGTGGCTGACATATTAGTCACATTGCTTGCAAGGCTTGTTGTGATGTTGCATTACCGAGTGGGCCCTAAGATACCTCTCCGTCACACGGAGTAACAAATCCCAGTCTTGATCCATGCCAACCCAACAGACACCTTTGGAGATACCTGTAGAGTACCTTTATAGTCACCCATTTACGTTGTGACGTTTGATACACACAAAGCATTCCTCCGGTGTCATTGAGTTGCATGATCTCATGGTCATAGGAACATATACTTGACATGCGGAAAACAATAGCAATAAACTAACATGATCATATGCTACGTTTCTAGTTTGGGTCTTGTCCATCACATCATTCTCCTAATGATGTTATCCCGTTATCAAATGACATCTCATGTCTATGGCCAGGAAACCTTAACCATCTTTGATCAACGAGCTAGTTCACTAGAGGCATACTAGGGACACGGTGTTGTCTATATATCCACACATGTATCTATGTTTCCATTCAATACAATTATATCATGGATAATAAACGATTATCATGAACAAGGAAATATAATAATAAACACTTTATTTATTGCCCCTAGGGCATATTTCCAACAGTCTTCCACTTGCACTAGAGTCAATAATCTAGTTCACATCTCTATGTGATTTACATTGTAATGAATCGAACGCCCATGCAGTTTTGGTGTTGTTCATGTTTAGCCCTTGGAAGAGGTGTAGTCAATGGGTCTAGAACATTCAGATCCGTGTGCACTTTGCAAATATTTATGTCCTTCTCCTCGATGTAATATCGGATGGAGTTGGAGCGTCACTTTATATGTCTGGTCCTCTTGTGAAACCTTGGTTCCTTGGCCAGAGCAATGGCACCAGTATTATCGCAGAACAGACTCATTGGATTCAGTGCACTGGGCACTACTCTGAGATCTGTCATGAACTGCTTCATCCAAACACCTTCATTTGCTGCCTTCGAGGCTACGATGTACTCCGCTTCGCATGTAGAATCAGCTACCACGCTTTGCTTGGAACTGCACCAGCTTACCGCTCCCCCGTTAAGAATAAATACGTATCCGGTTTGCGACTTAGAGTCGTCCGGATCAGTGTCAAAGCTTGCATCGACGTAACACTTTACGACGAGCTCTTCATCACCTGCATAAACGAGAAACATGTCCTTAGTCCTGTTAAGGTACTTAATGGTATTCTTGACCGCTTGCAAGTGCTCCATTCCAGTATCACTTTGAAACCTTCTAGCCATACTTGTGGCAAGGCTGACATCGGGTCTTGTGCACAACATTTGTCACAGCCCTAAAATTGATTGGTATTTGTGCATCATGTCATCATGCTAGAATTAAAATGAAACTTGAAATGGGGATGACAAAACCCTAGCACCTCCTCAAATGAATGAAATTCCAACAATTGAATTTTCAATAATTTCAAACCGCTCTTAAAAAATGTTCACTATTTCTAATAAATGTTGGCAACAACATATTAGGGGACATATTAATTTTCAAAACAAACATAGCATTTTAAAATTCACATTAATGCTCCTGAAATCAATTAATAAAGTTTTATAAATATGTCAGTTGCCTAAAAATGCCCAAATCTTTTGTGTAAATTTGAAATAATCAGACTATGTTTAATAAAATATTAGGTAATTTTTTACTATCTAGTTTGGCCTTACATAAATAAAAGAAGAATGTCGGAATAAAGAAAACAGGAAATAAAATAGAGAAGGAGGGGCTTACCTGGCTTACCTGGCCCAGGAAGGAGATGGCCCAACCCACCAGGGGCCAAGAGGTCATCTTCAACCTCTGCCAGTAGGCTGAGGCGAAGTGACGCACGCGCGCGCATGGAGGCCGCCACCTCCTGCTTCGCCGTGGCACTCCCCGGCCACCTAAGACACGACGAGGACGCCCAGAGACCTGCTCTCGACCATTCCTCCCCCTGCTGCTCTCTCTCTCTCCCTCTACCCGCTCTTCCTTCCGGACCCGAGCGCCATGGTCGCCGCCGCTCGCAACCACCACGGCCACCGGCCTCCCGTTGCCTCTCCAGCCAGTCTTGCTACTCCACCCTGACCTGCTGCCCCTCCCCGCCGAAGGAATCGAGGCCAGCAACCCCGAGGCATCATCCCCATCACAGTTTTCATCTTCGGGCGCCGAAGATCGCCGGCGACCCTACGCTCGTGTCGCCGCCTTCGACGCCAGCGAGCTCCCTGTGAGCCTCCCCGTCCTTCTCTCCCTCTCCCCGTGGCTCTCCTCGCCCTCTAGATGCCATCCCCGTCGTTGCCGAGCTCCGGCCTCCGCTCAAGCTGTCGTCACCGTCGATTTAGGCCTCCCTAGCTGTTATCGTTTGCTGCGTTGGACATGCGCGAGCCTGAGCATCCCGTAGGTGGTCTCCGTCGCTCAAATGGTCGCCGGAGGGCCATTTCCGGCGACCTCCACCGCCTCGGCTCGCCGCCGGCCGCCTCCCTCCGGCGAGTGCGAGCATGGCTCGGTGATTAGCCGCTAATTCCCCCCCCTAGCCACTGACCAGCGGGCCCCGTAGCTGGTCAAAGCCCAGTCAGCCCCTATTTTGACCGGGGATTAGCCCCGGGTTAATGACAGGTGGGGCCCAGCACTAATTAATCTTGGATTAGATTTAAAATAACTAATTTGTTTAATTAAAATAATTAGACACTGACTGGTGGGCCCTGTGATGCTAATTAGTATTAAGAAATAAAATAAAACCCTATTAGTGCCTGTGTCACTGACTAGTGGGTCCCACTGGTCAGGTTTGACCTAGACCGGGTCCAATTGACTGTTGATGCAGGCATGACCTCAGCATGACGCAATAATCATTTTCTATAATAAAATAATTCCAGAAAATGCTCTAAACTTCTAAAAATCATAGAAATTAATCTGTAAGTCAGATGAAAATAATTTATATATGAAAAGTGATCAGAAAAAATCCAATGAATCTGTTTATGCCATGATCATGCATGTTTGAACAAGTTAACATCACCAAACAGGACATTATATGATTAGGCCAATATTGAAATATCATTTGGAGTTGGAAATTCAATCTTGTTTAGTTAAGTACCTCTAGGTTAGTTAAGTACCTCAATATGCCATGTCATACATCATGATTGTTGCATTGCATTGAATATATTGTTTCTTTTTGTTTGCCGGTGGTTATTCCCTCTCGGTAGACGATGATTCTGACGATGTGAACGTTGACACTAATGAAGAGAAGTATATCTTCAGGATTGTCAGTCAAGCAAAATCCCCTTGAGCATACTCATATCAACCCACTCTCTCTCTCCTGCTCTCTTTTACTGCATTAGGACAACAGCGATTCAACTGTTACATGTCAACGGTAGTTGAACCCATTCCTTTGCATGACATGTCCTTGCCACAGTAAATAGTTGAAACCACTTAGCATGAGTAGCAACTGTTTGAGTCTTGTTGTGCTTACTCATACATGCATGCTTAATTACTGCACCTGCTATGCTTAGAGTCGTGTCGTATCGGGTCTGATACATTTGGGTGATGGATCGGAATGGCAGTGTTCATGTCCTACAGTGTGAGAGCTAAGTGTGTGAACACGATTTGGTAAAGGTAGCAATGAGAGGTCATGTAGGAGTACATTGAGGATTGTCTCATTGGGACCGACCTTAAGAACTGAGTTCTGTGTATGTTATCCAAGACAAGATACTACCGCACATTGGGATACTTAATTGACCCTCTCGACTTATTAATCGCCTAGATCTCTGTCCAGGAGTTGCAACTAGTTTTTGGCGTTTGTAGGGAAAGTGTTGGCGGCCATGCATAGTGCTGCCCGACGGGGTGGACTATGATGCGGTACTGACACAGTGGCACGGTGTACCAAGTGGCACCCGAACGGTGGGCTTGGGAACCCTGCGCACATCGTTTGAGGCCATAGAGGAAACTTCGGCCGGACTTCCGTGCGGGTTCAACCTCGGATAGGCGATAAACCTGGACTAGGGTCTTGTGTGGTTGACGGTCGTGGCCGACGCCCACGCCAGTGCTTCCGCTTGAAGGTTGCCGAGATGCATGACGTGCATATGGTGCTAAGTGGCGAGAGCATCTGTGAAGAAGTATACCCCTGCAGGGTGAAATAATCTGTTCGAATAGCCGCATCCTCGGATATGGACTACTTGGAGAACCTATGTGGTTCATAGACAACTTGAAGTGGATACCCTAAAATGCGCCAGATAAGCGTGAGAGCTATGGATGGCCTTCTCGTAGGGAGACGGAAGTGGATCCATAGTGGTGTATTGAGTGGTGAATATGTGGACACGTGTGCGCTATCCCACCCCAAAGAAAGCACCTGTAGTCCTAGTATAGATTAGACAAGAGTCAAAGCTGGCTTGCTGCAATAAACCCCACTACCCCCTTCATTGATACTTGTGCATATGTAGTTAGTTCTGATGTATGTCTTGCTGAGTACTCTTGTACTCCCGTTTGCTTAAATTATGTTTTTGCAAAGGAGACGTTAGTCTCATTAGTGATCGTTTCAATGTAAAGTTCGATGTTTACCGGGTTAGCTTGGGAATCCCAGACAGAGGTCTGGTTCCTCTGGTAGGGTCGGTATAGCTTTTCAGGCTCCTGTAGCCACTTTTGTAGATGTCTATACCTAGACATGTTTAACTTCCGCTTGCTTGTTTGAATGCTCTGAATGTTGGGTCTTGTGACCCCTGTTTGTAACATCTATTGTAATGGATCTTCTGAGCCTTCTAAATAAATGTTGTAATGTTGTATGGTTATGTTGTGATGCCATAGTTGTATCTATGCATATCGGGCATGTCGTGCGTACATGTGACGTGCAACGGTATGTATGGGTTCCGACACCTAGTTGTGTGCCTTTAGTAGTACTCTTTACGGGGAACTGCCTCTTTGTGCTTCCACCGAGCCATCGTAGCTTGCTACTGCTCCGGACACAATGATTGACCGGCATGTATCCTTGTTTGCTGTTGTGTCTATCCCTTCGGGGAAATGTCTTGCAGTGTAATGGAGTCCCTGTAGCCTGCTATGACTCGTCTACGTGCAGTGATGACATTTATGTCCCACGGCGTAATGGAGTCCTTGTAGCTTGCTATGACTCGCCTACACACGCTAGAGATCGACACCTGCATTGCTGGGTTACGTATGCCTGTCCCTGTATGGATGTGCCACTTGGGTTCTACGAATAGTCATGTCGGCCCGGGTTCTTTGACATTTGAATGCTAGCGACATTTTCACATACGTGAGTCAAAAGACGCAAATGATCCCGGCCCAGGTAAGGTGGCAGCCGTGGAGATAACTGTGCATGAGCCCACAAAGTTATGTGATGTGTTACAAGCTAGATTCTTATGGCTTAGGATCGGGGTCCCGACAGCTTTGGTATTAGAGCTTGATTGCGTGTAGGATTACCAAGCCAAACTGGTCGATGTTAAGTCTAGAACTACTTTAGTTATATAAGGGAATTGATTGTGGAAGGGAACATAAGGCTCTTTTAACTCCTTTCCTTGTGTCATTCTAATTCTGAGTCACCCTCATCTTTATTCTATGGGGATTAATAACTAGGACTTCTCATCTAACTATTAGGAGGACAAGTTACTATGCTGGAGACCTACGGGTAAAGATGTTGTCTTCTGGATCGATGTGTCTGTAAGAAATTCAATGTCATGTTGTCTGTTGTTTGCAGGTTGCCTCATATTTCATGCCTGTACAGTCGTTATGCTGTCCGAGTTATCCAAAAATTCTAAATTATTTGATGCAATTGCAAAAACTATTTCCTCTCGAGTCAATGTCTTTCAGGCCAGGCAAAGCACACTAAATTTCGAGCTCAGGTACTATATTACCTCAACGTGTTTGATGAAGGTGTTTAGGAAACCATGTCGTTTTAGTGAACCACCCTATAGACTAGTGGTGTCTTATGTTTCAAGTGTGATAATTCTGGCCATCATTATCAAAAGCATGTTGTGATGCTACTTAGTCAATAGGTATTCTGTATCCGGGTTCTTGAACCCAAGGACCATTCTGCTCATTCCCGTTGATAGTATTTGCTCGTTCCTTTAGGATATTAGTAACCTTGTTATAGTCCTCAAGAATTGTGGTATATAATTCTTCCACTACCATGAATCAGTTATGGCAAAAGTTCTTTGTGAACGGAAGATCACGACATGAGTGCTCTTGATGAGTTCTCCATTCCCTAGTTGTGACTCTGCCAATCCTTCATTTCTGCATGGACTATCTGGAAGAAACATGTTGAACTATGTTCGACATATCCAATCTATGCATCTATAACTCAAGAAAAATCATGTGCTCTTGAGTTACCCCTCTTTAATTGTATTCTGACCTTCAGCTATCAGTGGATAGTCACGGGTATGTCATGCATTGATTTATCGATGTCGACTATTCCTGTGGTCTGCCAAGCCATTCTATTCTAGAATGACTAGGAGAAGCAAACTCCCGTACCTCATCCATCTCTTGGATTGGGTCAAAACAGTTGTGTTCCGCAGATCAAAATGCTAATTCAGCTTTTGTTCTGTTCTACCTTGAGGTATTACCCTCTTCATGTCAATATTATCATGCGAACTGCACCCCTTCCTATGAAATCTTGATGTAGTAATACTCCTCGCTATCATCATTCATTCCCCGGTCTCTGTGTTGTTAGTAACCAGGATACCGACAAGGGAATCGTGATGTGTGCAATCAGTACTCCTAGCAACTTTGTTGCTTGGTAGTTAACGGACAATAATCTCACTCTTGATGTGATGATCATTGAATTGTCATACTAAGATTGATCGTGCCACCTAGTCCATTTTCCATGGTGCACTTTTTGATCAATGAGCTATAGGATTGTATCAATCTTTCGCTCTGTTGATCATATCATCTTGCCATGAAAAGCAAGATTGTTCTCGAGCTTGATAACATATCGGTTGATCGTGATTTTCCTATTATCTTCTCGGAAGTATCACCAAGGTGTTCCTTGACCGTTATGCTGAGTTTGTGATCAAGGTGGTTTTTCTATAAACCATCCCATCTTCAAGAATCCGTGTTGGACATCCCAGAACTAGTTGGTTAAGCTAAACAATAACTTGGAGAGTTGGAAGATAGAAGCTTGATCTAACTTAGCTCATGATAAAGGGATATCTTCATTGATAGATCCTCGTGATCAATTGATGCACCTATCATCTTGTACAACCATTGATTTGAGTTTGGGCTATCGTCAAATTAAAATCAGAACCAAAGATTTCTTTAATGTTGTTTTACTCGCGGGTTTATCCTCGAGCATACACCATTATATCTTTCGGTCTGACCAATGCCATCAACTTGCTCTCATAGTTGTGGAATTCCATCCATATGGATATCCCGATGAATTGTTGTTAAGCCCATTGACAACATTTTCATCTCTTCCATGACTCAAGATGAACATGAGGCTAGTGTTGGAAACTTGTAAGCATATATTCGTGTCTTGTACATGAATCTTATGCATGGTGTAAGAAGTGACTTACTCTTGATTCATGTGCTTATGGTGCAAGTTGCTGCCATGAACTCGAGAAAGGTTGTTTTGTTTTCATTGGAATCATCCCAAGTCAATCATGCACGTGCGAAGTATTCTATGGTTTGGTAGACTGATCATCTCCATTCCACATGCAATCCCTAGCACACAAAGCCACTGACTGATTTGTTCAAGGAAAAGAAGTTAAGTGCTACTCTTGAAGGTACAAGACGGACTTGCACCCGACTTCGTTATCCGCCATGATGGTTCCTAAACCGAACTCGGTAGTGTTTTGTTGTAAGACCATGTAGTCATGCTTGTCCTGGACATCGTGTTCACATGTGTCTTGCAATCCAGCTCAAGTTTTGGAGTTGGCTTCCGTAGTTCATCTCCTGAGAATCTCGCAACGTCCTCTCTTTGATTTGTGTTGCAACCTTTCACCTTCAGACATGCTGAGTCTGGAATATCGTGACACCAACCATAGCTGAATCTTAGGCAGATATGATGGTTGGAATATCTTTTCCAAGGATTATAATACTGGTCTCCCTGTAAACCGACAAAGGGATGTCGTGGCTAACATACCAACCCGGAAGGCCTACTATTATAAAATTTTGAATCAGAAACCGTAGCCACTTCTCCATGATATTCTCATATGACTTTTCAAAAGTTGTTTCTCATGGACCCTTTGAGATCCCGAAGTCCGACCTTTACTTGATGTCCTAGATAGTAAACCTAACCTATGATTGGGGTTATGCTAGTACATCAAGGAGAACATTAGAAGCGGAGTGCTAAATGTCTCTCGGTCGATTATCCAGATTTCACTCCCCTGGCATAGCTAAGGTGAAATCTGAGAAAGTGTTGTCTTCCTTTGCATCTGCATCCTCCGTCATTATTCATCGTTGTAGTAAGAAGTGTTGCCAGGATCCTTGGCATGGATGTTGGTAAAATTCTGATGAATATGGAGATGCTCAAGTTCTTGAGAGCACGCTCAGACACTGGGTTATACTCTCGGTATTACTTGGAATGTGCCTTCCATCACCGAGTTGTTTTATAGCTCTAGCTTCCATTCCGTTCTAAGTGTGCCATTCTTTGAATTCCTCCAAATGATCGTGGTGAATTGCCTTAGGATGGTATGAATAGTTTCAATGATCTCTGGATCAAAAGTAATTCTTTTTGCCGCCTAAGGGATAATCCTACGAGTCACCTTTCCTTAGGTGTCCGTAATGGTATTATGGCAGCTAACTCCTCGCTACTTTCACAACCTCCTCACCATCTGTTTTAGCGTGGAATTGTTGCCTACCAATTGAACCTCTATCATCTGTTTCACAACCTCGCCACCTCCCCGAGCCGCCTTCGACGCTAGCGAGCTCCCTGTGAGCCTCCCCATCCTTCTCTCCCTCTCCCCGTGGCTCTCCTCGCCCTCTAGCTGCCATCCCCGTCGTTGCCGAGCTCCGGCCGCAGCTCAAGCTGTCGCCACCGTCGATTTAGGCCTCCCTAGCTGCTGTTGTTTGCTGTGTTGGACGTGCGCGAGCCTGAGCATCCCGTAGGTGGTCTCCGCCGCTCAAATGGTCGCCGGAAGGCCATTTCCAGCGACCTCCACCGCCTCGGCTCGCCGCCGGCGGCCTCCCTCCGGCGAGTGCCAGCGTGGCTCAGTGATTAGCCGCTAATTCCCTCCCCCCTAGCCACTGACCAGCGGGCCCCGCAGCTAGTCAAAGCCCAGTCAGCCCCTATTTTGACCGGGGATTAGCCTCGGGTCAATGACAGGTGGCCCAGCCCTAATTAATCCTGGATTAGATTTAAAATAACTAATTTATTTAATTAAACTAATTAGACACTGACTGGTGGGCCCTGTGATGCTAATTAGTATTAAGAAATAAAATAAAACCCTATTAGTGCCTGTATCACTGACCAGTGGGTCCCACTGGTCAGGTTTGACCTGGACCGGGTCCAATTGACTGCTGATGCAGGCATGACCTCAGCATGACGCAATAATCATTTTCTGTAATAAAATAATTCGAGAAAATGCTCTAAACTTCTAAAAATCATAGAAATTAATCTGTAAGTCAGACGAAAATAATTTATATATGAAAAATGATCAGAAAAATCCAATGAATCTGTTTATGCCATGATCATGCATGTTTCAACAAGTTAAAATCACCAAACAGGACATTTTATGATTAGGCCAATATTGAAATATCATTTGGAGTTGGAAATTCAAACTTGTTTGAATTCCACTTCAACCAATTTGACTAACCACTCCTCTAGGTTAGTTAAGTACCTCAATATGCCATGTCATACATCATGATTGTTGCATTGCATTGAATATATTCTATCTTTCTGTTTGCCGGTGGTTATTCCCTCTCGGTACACGATGATTCCGACGATGTGAACGTTGACACTAATGAAGAGAAGTATATCTTTAGGATTGTCATGCAAGCAGAATCCCCTTGAGCATACTGATATCAACCCACTCTCTCGCTCCTGCTCTCTTTTACTGCATTAGGACAACAACGATTCAACTGTTACATGTCAGTGGTAGTTGAACCCATTCCTTTGCATGACCTGTCCTTGCCACAGTAAATAGTTGAAACCACTTAGCATGAGTAGCAACTGTTTGAGTCTTGTTGTGCTTACTCATACATGCATGCTTAATTACTGCACCTGCTATGCTTAGAGTCGTGTTGTATCGGGTCTGATACATCTGGGTGATGGATCGGAATGGCAGTGTTCATGTCCTACAGTGTGAGAGCTAAGTGTGTGAACACGATTTGGTAAAGGTAGAGATGAGAGGTCATGTAGGAGTATATGGCGGATTGTCTCATTGGGACCGACCTTAAGAACTGAGTTCTGTGTATGTTATCCAAGACAAGATACTACCGCACATTGGGATACTTAATTGACCCTCTCGACTTATTAATCGCCTAGATCTCTGTCCAGGAGTTGCAACTAGTTTCTGGCGTTTGTAGGGAAAGTGTTGGCGGCCATGCATAGTGCTGCCCGACGGGGTGGACTATGATGCGGTACAGACACAGTGGCATGGTGTACCAAGTGGCACCCGAACGGTGGGCTTGGGAACCCTGCGCACATCGTTTGAGGCCGTAGCGGAAACTTCGGTCGGACTTCCGTGCGGGTTCAACCTCGGATAGGCGATAAACCTGGACTAGGTTCTTGTGTGGTTGACGGTCGTGGCCGACGCCCACGCCAGTGCTTCCGCTTGAAGGTTGCCGAGATGCATGACGTGCATATGGTGCTAAGTGGCGAGAGCATGTGTGAAGAAGTATACCCCTGCAAGGTGAAATAATCTGTTTGAATAGCCGCATCCTCGGATATGGACTACTTGGAGAACTTATGTGGTTCATAGAAAACTTGAAGTGGATACCCTAAAATGCGCCAGATAAGCGTGAGTGCTATGGATGGCCTTCTCGTAGGGAGACGGAAGTGGATCCATAGTGGTGTATTGAGTGGTGAATATGTGGACTCATGTCCGCTATCCCACCCCAAAGAAAGCACTTGTAGTCGTAGTATAGATTAGCCAAGAGTCAAAGCTGGCTTGCTGCAATAAACTCCACTACCCCCTTCATTGATACTTGTGTATATGTAGTTAGTTCTGATGTAATTCTTGCTGAGTACTCTCGTACTCACGTTTGCTTAAATTATGTTTTTGCAGAGGAGACGTTAGTATCATTAGTGATCGTTTCAATGTAAAGTTTGATGTTGACCGGGTTAGCTTGGGAATCCCAGACAGAGGTCTGGTTCCTCTGGTAGGGTCGGTATAGCTTTTCAGGCTCCTCTAGCCACTTTTGTAGATGTCGGTACCTAGACATGTTTAACTTCCGCTTGCTTGTTTGAATGCTCTGAATGTTGGGTCTTGTGACCCCTGTTTGTAACATCTATTGTAATGGCTCTTTTGAGCCTTCTAAATAAATGTTGTAATGTTTTATGCTTATATTGTGATGCCATAGTTGTATCTATGCATATCGGGCATGTCGTGCATACGTGTGACGTGCAATGCTATGTATGGGATCCGACACCTAGTTGTGTGCCTTTAGTAGTACTCTTTATGGGGAACTGCCTCTTTGTGCTTGCACCGAGCCTTGGTAGCTTGCTACTGCTCCGGACACAATGATTGACCGGCATGTATCCTTCTTTGCTGCTGTGTATGTCCCTTCGGGGAAATGTCTCGCAGTGTCATGGAGTCCCTGTGGCCTGCTACGACTCGTCTACATGCAGTGATGACATTTATGTCCCACGGCGTAATGGAGTCCTTGTAGCTTGCTATGACTCGCCTACACACGCTAGAGATCGACACCTTCATTGCTGGGTTACGTATGCCTGTCCCTGTACGGATGTGCCACTTGGGTTGTACCACTAGTCGTGTCGGCCCGGGTTCTTTGACATTTGAATGCTAGTGACATTTTCACATACGTGAGTCAAAAGACGCAAACGGTCCCGGCCCAGGTAAGGTGGCAGCCGTGGAGATAACCGTGCGTGAGACCACAAAGTGATGTGATGTGTTACAAGCTGGATTCTTATGGCTTAGGATCAGGGTCCCGACAGCATTGCATGCATGAGAGAGACTATGGCTGAAGCATAGGGGATGGTACTCATCTTTTCTTTATCTTCTGCAGCCACTGGGCATTGAGTCTTACTCAACTTCACACCTTGTAACACAGGCAAGAACCCCTTCTTGGACTGTTCCGTTTTGAATTTCTTCAAAACTGTATCAAGGTATGTGCTTTTTGAAAGTGCTATTAAGCGTCTCTATCTATCTCTATAGATCTTAATGCCTAATATGTAAGCAGCTTCTCCTAGGTCCTTCATTGAAAAACTTTTGTTCACATATTCCTTCACGCTTTCCAGCATTTCTATACTGTTTCCAATCAGCAATATGTCATCCACATATAATATTAGAAACGCTATAGAGCTCCCACTCACTTTCTTGTAAATACAAGCTTCTCCATAAACTTGTATAAACCCAAACGCTTTTATCACCTCATCGAAGCGCTTATTCCAACTCCGAGATGCTTGCACCTGCCCATAAATGGATCGCTAGAGTTTGCAAACTTTGTCAGCATTTTCTGGATTGACAAAACCTTCTGGTTGTATCATATACAACTCTTCCTCAAAGAAACCGTTGAGGAACGCTATTTTGACATCCATCTGCCAAATTTCATAGTCGAAATAAGCAGCTATTGCCAACATGATTCTGACAGACTTAACCATCGCTACTGGTGAGAAGGTCTCATCGTAGTCAACTCCTTGAACTTGTGAAAAACCCTTTGCCACAAGTCGAGCTTTAAAGATGGTGACATTACCGTCCGCGTCTGTCTTCTTCATAAAGATCCATTTGTTCTGAGTGGCCTTTCGCCCTTCAGGTAATACTTCCAAAGTCCATACTTTTTTTTCATACATGGATCCCATCTCGGATTTCATGGCCTCTAACCATTTCTCGGAATCCGGGACCATCACCACTCCTTCATAGTTCGTAGGTTTATTGTTGTCTAACAACATGACCTCTAAGACAGGATTGCCGTACCACTCAGGAGTAGTACACGTCCTTGTCGACCTACAAGGCTCATTAGTAACTTGATCCGAAGCTTCATGATCATTATCATTAACTTCTTCTTCAACCATCATAGGCTCTACAGAAACATCTTTCTGCACTGCGCTACTTTCCGGTAGAACCAAAGGTTCAACAACCTCATCAAGCTCTATTTTCCTCCCACTCAATTCTTTCGAGAGAAACTCTTTCTCAAGAAATGTTCCGTTCTTAGTGACAAACACTTCGCCTTCAGATCTGAGATAGAGGGTATACCCGACTGTCTCTTTCGGGTATCCTATGAAGACGCATTTCTCCGCTTTGGGTTCCAGCTTTTCAGGCTGAAGCTTTTTGACATAAGCATCACATCCCCAAACTTTAAGAAACGACAACTTTGGCCTCTTGCCAAACCACAGTTCATATGGCGTTGTCTTAACGGATTTCGATGGTGCCCTATTTAAAGTGAATGCAACTGTCTCTAATGCAAAACCCCAAAACGATAGTGGCAAATCAGCAAGAGACATCATAGAACGCACCATATCTAATAAGGTTCGATTACGATGTTTGGACACACTGTTACGCTGTGGTGTTCCGGGCGGTGTCAATTGTGAAACAATTCCACATTGTCTTAAGTGATTACCAAACTTTTAACTCAGATATTCACCTCCTCGATCGGATCTCAAGAATTTAATCTTCTTGTCACGATGATTTTCAACTTCACTCTGAAATTGCTTGAACTTTTCAAACGGTTCAGACTTGTGTTTCATTAAGTAAATATACCCATATCTACTTAAGTCATTAGTGAAGGTGAGAAAATAACGACATCCACCATGCGCTGCAACATTCATTGGACCGCACACATCAGTATGTATGATTTCCAATAAGTCGCTTGCCTGTTCCATTATTCCAGAGAACGGCGTTTTAGTCATCTTGCCCATGAGGCATGGTTCACATGTGTCAAGTGATTCAAAATCAAGTGACTCCAAAAGTCCATCGGCATGGAGCTTCCTCATGCGTTTTACACCAATATGACCTAAATGGTAGTGCCACAAGAAAGTGGTAGTATCATTATCAACTCCACATCTTTTGGCATCAATGTTATGAACATGTGTGTCATCACTATCAAGATAATGAGTTTAGTTAATCAAATTTCTAAAGCTCCCACTCAAATTGACATCCCTCAGGACATCTGAGTGTCACATGATCCAAATTCACCAACTGAATTCTGTTCATCACGTGAGTTAAGGTGGCTTCATTGGTGAACATCATTATGTTGATCATATCTACTATATGACTCATGCTCGAACTTTCGGTCTCTTATGTTCCGAGGCCATGTCTGTACATGCTAGGCTCGTCAAGTTTGACCCGAGTGTTCTGCGTGTGCAAATCTGTCTTGCACCCATTGTATGTGAACGTAGAGTCTGTTACACCCGATCATCACGTGGTGTCTCGACACGACGAACTGTCGCAACGGTGCACACTCGGGGAGAACTCAATTTATCTTGAAATTTAAGTGAGGGATCACCTTATAATGCTACCGTCGTACTAAGCAAAACAAGGTGCATAAAATGATTAACATCACATGCAATTCATAAGTGACATGATATGGCCATGAACTTGTGCTTAATATCTCCATCTTCAAAGCACCGACATGATATCCATCGTCACCAGCATGACACCATGATCTCCATCATCTTGATCTCCATCAACGTGTCGCCATCGGGGTTGTGGCGCCAGCCCTGCTTCTACTTCTATTGCTACCGTTTAGCGATAAAGTAAAGCATTACATAGCGCTTAATGATTGACATGCAGGTCATACAATAATTAAATACAACCCTATGGCTCCTGCCAGTTGCCGTACTCATCGACATGCAAGTCGTGAAAATCTATACATCACATGATCATCTCATACATCACATATATCACATCATGCCATTGGCCATATCACATCACAACATAGCCTTAAAAAACAAGTTAGACGTCCTCTAATTGTTGTTGCATGTTTTACGTGGCTGCTACGGGTATCTAGCAAGATCGAATCTCACCTATGCAAAAACCACAACGGTGATACATAAGTTGCTTTTCAACCTTCTCAAGGAACGCCTTTGTCAGATCCGATCCAACTAAAGTGAGAGAAATTGTCACCCGCAAGCCATCTAAGCATACGAGTAATGTTGGTCCGGGCCGCTTCATCTCACAATACCGCTGAACCAAAATACGACCAAGGGAGGAAACAATCTAAGCATCAACGCCCACAAACCCTTTGTGTTCTACTCGAGATCTCATCGAACCATCAACCTAGCTCATGATGCCACTGTTGGGGAACGTTGCATGGGAAACAAAAAATTTCCTATGTGCACGCAAACCTATCCATGGTGATGAGCATCTACGAGAGGGGGAGTTGATCTACGTACCCTTGTAGATCGCTAAGCGGGAAGCGTTAAGAAACGCGGTTGGTGTAGTCGAACGTCTTCGCGATTCAAATCACCGAGCGTCCCACGATCCAATCACGATCCGTCCTGCGATCTCGTCATGATCCGTCCTGCGATCTCGTCACGATCCGTCCCGCAAACCAATCATGATCCGTCCCGTGGCCTTGATCACGATTCTTCCGATCTAGTACCGAACGAACGGCACCTCCGCGTTCAGCACATGTGTAGCTTGATGACAATCTCCAACGTCTTGATCCAGCAAGCAGAAGTGGAGAGGAGGAAGAGTTCACCGGCAGCATAATGGCGCTCCGGCGATGGTGGTGGAGCAATTCCGGCAGGGCTTCGCCTAAGCACTGTAGAAATACGATCTAGAGGAGAAACTATGCACCGGTGGAACGGGTAGCACGTGGCCGGAAAATCTGTGCAAAACCCTAGCAATCCACTAGTATATAAAGGAGGGAGGGAGGAGGTGAGGCAGCCTTGCCTCCAAGCCAAGGAGGCTTCGGCCGAAGCAAAGGGGGAGGAGTCCTACTCCTCCTCCAATCCTAGTAGGAGTAGGACTCTCCCTTTTTGCCCTTTTTCCACCTTTTTCCCTTGGGATTCTTTCTCCCAGCTGCATGGGCCTCTTGTGGATTTTCCACCAGCCCACTAAGGGCTGGTTAATACTCTTCCACAGCCCATGAAGCCTCTTGGGTCGAAATACCCCTCACGGAGGTCTCCCGGTACACTACCGGCACTCCCGATACACTACCGATGAGCCCGAAGCTTTTTCGGCGACCAAACTGGGACTTCCTATATATGAATCTTTACCTCCGGACCATTCCGGAGCTCCTCATGACATCCGGGATCTCATTCGGGACTCCAAACAACCTTCGGTCACCACCAAACATAACTCTACACTACCGAAACGTCACCAAACCTTAAGCGTGCAGACCCTGCGGGTTCGAGAACTATCTAGACATGATCGAGACACCTCTACGGTCAATAACCAATGGTGGGACCTGGACGTCCACATTGGTTCCTACATATTCTACGAAGATCTCTATCGGTCGAACCTCTATGTCAAGGATTCAGTTAATCCCGTATAATGTTCCCTTTGTTCTTCGGTATGTTACTTGCCCGGGATTCGATCGTCGGTATCCCAATACCTAGTTCAACCTCGTTACCAGAAAGTCTCTTTACTCATTCCGTAATGCAAGATCACGTGTCTAACATATTAGTCACATTGCTTGCAAGGCTTGTTGTGATGTTGCATTACCGAGTGGGCCCTGAGATACCTCTCCGTCACATGGAGTAACAAATCCCAGTCTTGATCCATGCCAACCCAACAGACATCTTCGGAGATACCTGTAGAGTACCTTTATAGTCACCCAGTGATGTTGTGACGTTTGATACACAAAAAACATTCCTCCGGAGTCAGTGAGTTGCATGATCTCATGGTCATAGGAACATATACTTGACATGCGGAAAACAGTAGCAATAAACTAACACGATCATATTCTATGTTTGTAGTTTGTCCATCACATCATGCTCCTAATGATGTGATCCCGTTATCAAATGACATCTCATGTCTATGGCCAGGAAACCTTAACCATCTTTGATCAACGAGCTAGTTCACTAGAGGCATACTAGGGACACGGTGTTGTCTATGTATCCACACATGTATCTATGTTTCCATTCAATACAATTATAGCATGGATAATAAACGATTATAATGAACAAGGAAATGTAATAATAAAAACTTTATTTATTGCCTCTAGGGCATATTTCCAACACTTCCATCATAGGTGGTCTTGACGGGGATGAAGTGAGCTACCTTGGTCAGGTGATCAACAATGACCGAGATGGAATCATGTCCTTTGCTTGACCTTGGTAAACCGGTGATGAAGTCCATCCCGACTTTATCCCACTTCCATTCAGGCTCTTTGAGGGGCTGCAGAAGTCCAGCGGGTCGCTGATGCTCAGCCTTGACCCTCTGGCATACATCACACTTAGCCACGAACGTGCCTATTTCCCGTTTCATGCCGTGCCACCAGAATCTTGCCTTGAGGTCTTGATACATCTTGGTTCCTCCAGGATGGATGGAGTATGGAGTGTCATGAGCTTCTTGCAAGATCAGGTTCTTGAGTTCTTCTTTGTTGGGTAGGCAAATGTGATTCCCGAACCATACGACTCCTTGTTCATCCACTGAGAATCCTGGGGCCTTGCCTGCCTTGATCTTCCTCTTCATGCCTTCAATGCTCTCATGTCCCTTCTGGGCTTTTTTAATATCATCCATCAAGGTAGGCTTTGCTTTGAGGTTGGCAAGGAATCCTGGTGCAACTAGTTCCAAGCCAAAGCTCTTAAGTTCTTCATATAGGGCGGGTAGCCTTTCCTTAATCGTAGCATTCAAGGAGCAAGCCTTTCTACTTAAGGCATCAGCTACCACATTGGCCTTTCCGAGGTGGTATTGAATACGAAGGTCGCAATCCTTGATCAACTCCAACCATCTTTGTTGCCTCATGTTCAACTCCCTTTGAGTGAAGGTATACTTCAAACTCTTGTGGTCTGTGAATATCTCACATCGCTTCCCCAGGATATAATGTCGCCATGTCTTCAAGGCATGAACCACGGCTGCTAACGCGAGATCATGAGTTGTGTAGTTCTCTTCATGAGGACGTAGCTGTCTGGATAGATATGCTACGACTCTGCCTTCTTGCATCAGAACACCTCCAAGTCTGGTTCTTGATGCATCACAATAAATCACAAACGCCTTGTGAATATCAGGGGTAGCCAAAACAGGGGTAGTCGTCAATCTCTTCTTGAGCTCTTGGAAGCTTTCCTCGCACTTAGCGGTCCATTCAAACTTCTTGTCCTTCTTCAAAAGCTGGGTCAGGGATCGGGTAATGCTTGAGAACCCTTCCACGAACTTGCGGTAATAACCCGCGAGTCCGAGGAAGCTTCTGACTTCCTTCACGGTGGTTGGGGTCTGCCATTCAGTCACGACTTCAATCTTGGTAGGATCCACTGCTAATCCTTCCGCAGTCAACACATGACCCAAGAATCCAACTTCATGCAGCCAGAATTCACACTTACTGAACTTGGGATAAAGCTGGTGCTCTCGAAGCTGTTCTAGGACCAATCTCAAGTGCTCCTCATGTTCTTCTTCTAACTTGGAGAAGACGAGTATGTCATCAATGAAGACAACAACGAACTTGTCCAAGTATTCCATGAAGACTTTATTCATGAGGTACATGAAGTAGGCAGGGGCAATAGTTAACCCAAATGACATGACCGTGTAATCATACATGCCATACCGAGTTACAAAGGCCGTCTTCGGGATGTCTTGGGGCCTAATCTTCAGCTGATAGTACCCAGACCTGAGGTCAATCTTGGAGAACACCTTGGCTCCATTCAACTGATCAAACAGGTCTTCAATCTTGGGGAGTGGGTACTTGTTCTTTATCATGACCTCATTGAGAGAATGGTAATCGACACAAATTCTGATAGTTTCGTCCCTCTTTGGCACAAATAGAAGAGGTGATCCCCAAGGAGAGGCACTAGGGCGGATAAATCCTTTCCTGAGCTGCTCTGCCAGTTGCTTCTTCAACTCAGCCAACTCCTCGGATCCCATCATGTAGGCCTTCTTATAGATGGGCCTTGATCGGGGCATAAGCTCAATAATGAACTCTATGTCGCAATCAGGAGGCATTCCGGGCAGCTCATCAGGAAACACGTCCGGGTATTCACATACAACTAGCACTTGATCCAACTCAACTCCTGACAGGCAGTTATCCTAAGGGGCTTGAGTGGAGGCAGGGTTGGGGATATACTTGACTTCCACTCCTTGGGTATTGGTCATGGTGACAATTCTCTTGGCGCAGTCTAACAAGCCTTGGTGCTTAGTCAACCAATCCATGCCTAGAATCACATCCAAGCCTTCTGACTTCAGGATGATAAGGTTGGCTAGGAAGTCTACACCATTGATGACAATCTTCACTCCCTTACACCCTATCCCAGACTTCATAACTGATACGGGGATTTGTATCAACATACGACTACACAGGGGTGTAGGTTCCATGCCACTCTCTAGATCAAACTTTTGGGTGACAACAGAATGCGAAGCTCCACAATCAAACAATACTGTTGTTGGGGTTCAGTTGACAAGGAACGTACCCAGTATGACGTCCGGGTCTTCTTGGGATTCCTCTATGGTGACGTGATTCACACCTCCCTTGCCATTGTTTGGTTGGTTGCGGGGTGCTGGGTTCCTTGGCGGTGCTCCACAGGCTTGACCTTGAGCTAGCGCATTGGGGTGCGGTGTAGCTGGCAGGCTGTTGGGACACAGCCTAGAGACGTATCCAGGCTATCCACATCCAAAACAAGCGACTTGCCCAGGGTTGTTGTTGAAGTTTCTACCACCATTGTTGTTATTGGCGTTGCTATTGTAAGCTGGCCTGGGATTGGCATACTGCTAAGGTTGGTAGCTCAGACGAGGTGCAGGAGGTCTAGCCTGCTGCGGCTGGTAGGTTGGCTTGGTTGGGGCCGGCTGCCATGGGCGAGGCATCTGGTTGCTTGAACTTCCCATGATGATCATCTTGCGCTTGCGGATGTCGTCGATGGCACGACGCTTGTCTTCTAGCATGAGGGCCTTGTTCACTAAGTCAAGGAAGGTGCAGCAATCACAGATGATGAGCTGATACTGCAAGACTTTCTGAAGTCCTTCCATGAAGTGCTCCTTCTTGGCATCCTCACTGCTGACGTCTTCCGGTGCATACCTCGACAGCAGGTTGAACTTCTATAGATACTCCTTGACAGAGCCACTTCCTTGCTTCAGCGCTCGGAATTCCCTCTTCTTGATAGCCATAATCCCGGAAGGAATATGGGCAGTGCGAAACCCTTGCTTGAAGTCATTCCACGTGATCACATGCTCTCCTTCCATGACCTTGAATCCATCCCACCAAGCTCGGGCGGTACCTCCGAGGCAGTGAGAGGCATAGAGCACCTTCTCACGATCCTCATTTTAGTTGACCAGTGCAAGGAGGTCCTCGATGGTGCAGATCCAGTCATCAGCATCCAACGGTTCAGCAATCTCGGTGAAGGTCGGGGGAGAGTTCCTCATAAACTCAAACAGCGTGGAGCGGCCATTGCCGTTCCTACCTTGCTGCTGGTTGTTCACGAGAGCTTGGGGCACGTGCTGGATAGCAGCATTGTTGGCCTGGTGCTCCTCCCGGAGAACCTGGAGAAACTGAGCTATGGTCATGTTCTCCGGTCTAGGTGGTGGCGGGGGAACGTCGCCTTGTGTCTGCTCCTAGTGTTCTCCTGCATGAGCAGTCCCACCAGCTCCATGCTGCTGGCTTGAGCCGCCGGCTTCGGGGTTGGTGAAGGTGTTGTTGCGGGTAGCAGTCACCATCCTATTTGGAGCAGCCAAGTCAAAAAACGGGGGTCGACAAGAGGATAAGCAAAACGACAAAGCGCGCCTAAGGGGGTTGGTCAAGTGCAAGTGTGTTGAATCAAAGGTCAAAAGACCAACAACATATATTAGGATAAGCGATGCAGTCGCTTACATGTTGCCTAAGGCAAAAGCGCGACTTGCATCGGAACATAAACAGCCAAAACCAACAACAAACACTCATGGTTTCATATGAACCATTACACGGTCTCGAATGCGCATGAGGGATATATGACTGATCCTACCCTAGGGGTTGAAGGACTCAGGTGGTGGAGTGCTCGGTCTCTTAGTCACGCTCCTCTGGGTCTTTCTCTGGTTCATTATCTGAATGAGCATCGTTCCCGATCAAAGGGGTTGGGGAACGAGGAGGCCCATCCTGACAACGCTTTGCAGGTGGGTCCATGAAGAGATCACGGTACTCCTTCGCACTCATGTGACGACTACGCGTAGGTGCTTCACTAAGCGGGGGTACTCCTCAATATCCAACAGCTGGTCGTCCCTCGGGGGCTCCATCCTTCTTGATCTTGTCTGGCTTTGTCTTGGCTCGTCAAAGTAGCTCTCGGGTGTGGTGAAGTTCCTAATGGAGCTTCACGGACTCCTTCATCAAGTTGTGAACCAGACTATCGACGGAGAGGCTGAAGTAGGTATGGAACCTGAGGGGTGCGCCATCTTCCTTGGTCGGAATCAGTGTCCAACTCTCGCCAAAGTCATCCTTTCGAAAGGGAAGGTACCGAGTAGCTGGCTCGTCAGCCATCTTTGGAATGATATCTTGAAGGTGCAGGAGTGCCTTGCGTGCAGCTATCTCGACCGCGAGTATCATGGTCTCCATATGTGGTCCTTCAAAGAACCAACTAGTCGGGGAGTCGTTCGCCTTCACGACCACATCCACGTGATACTCCTTCGTGACGGCATCGACCTAGTGTTCGTGGTAGAGGAAAATGGGTGGTTGGCGAAACTGGCACTTCTCCAAGCTATCCCCAAGGAGTAAGGGAAAGCCGGATGCCAGGAAGGCTTCGGGTACGACGGCCATCTACAAATGTTTGAAAGGAGGAGAGTCAGCAAGGTGTTGTGTGAAGCATAGGAGAGGTAAATAGTGCAGAATTCCAAAGTTCCAATGCTAGGTGTAGCTTTTTGAAAACTACTTTTATCCTGCCTAACGTCCATGCTAACTAAGGGCTTCCTACAGTCAGGATGGCTCTGATACCAGCTCTGTGGGGCCCCTGATTCATAAGTCGAGATCACCGAATGCACGTGTACAGTGATCCCAGAGATCAATGCTCACTGAACACACAGAAGCTGAATAACAAGAGTCTTACATCCATAATTAACGTCTTACATAAATAGTGACCCTGAAGGTCTTAGTCTCACAGAGATAGGGCCTCACGGGCCAAACACTTAGGTAGAAACAAGTAGTGGAAATCTTGATCGAAAGCGTAAACCCATGCCATCTGCCTGAACCTACAGGCATTTTAGCTGGGAAGCGTCCTAGTTCGCATGTTCGTCTCCAACGAACTCTTCAACATACTCCTGCTCTTCCATGCCTTGCCAATTAAATAACCAGTGGCAAGCCAATGAGTACTTTGAATGTACTCGCAAGCAACCCAAGTTGTGGAGCAAGGTACAGAGATGCATGACATAGAATCTAGACATGGCATAAGCAGCACCACCCAACTATCCTTGACTGTGGACATGGTTATTCGAATAGTTTTACACTCTGCAGAGGTTGCACACTTTACCACAAGACTCGGGGAACTTTCATGTCGTCCACGACTCGCAGAATATGACATACCCGACGTAAGCACCCAAACAATGCCTTTCCCCCGGCGATACTAAACAAAGAGTCCACTCGATTGGTACACAGCCCCCATGATGTACATCACACGAGCCTCGCTCTGATCGTACCATCCATGGAGGGACCAACGGTGTGCCTGGTGCCTCTAAAAACAATGCATGATTGTACACCGATAAGACCCCATATCGAGAGTGACCACGCCACTCCCGCCACTAGTAATGCGGGCTCCTTGCCAGTACCCACCAAGGTATTCAACAAAGCCCCGTCCCATAAGGGGTATCGTGGTTGTGCATGTAAGGTTGGGATGGTCGACAAATCTTAAACCCTCCTTTTTCGAAAACACATGCTCATCTCATTCCGGCACACCACTTCTTTGTCAAGTGGTCACCCATCTCATTGTCATCACCCTCGGGCATTAGTGGCACCCGACGGGTTTCTCAAAAGGTTCTCAAAATCATTTCTTTCCATCACCATGCATAAGTCCCATCCCTTTAGCGTAGCATCTACTAGCGACCTAACTACTCCCACCCGCAAAACCCTCATAAAGTGGTAGGGTCATGCATGATGCAAGTATCAACGGAAAGTACCGGAGGTATCCCACCGAAGGGGAATACCACAACATATGATCAATGCAATGAAAGTAAAGTGCTATACGACATGCGATAAAAAGGGTTTTGTATCATTGTCAAAGGGCTTCTTACCTGGCTCAGCAAAGTCTCTGGAGTCTTCGAAGTCTTCGAGTCAAACTTCTTCGTCAATGGCGCAATCTATCGTCGCGAAAATGAACGATAATAAATAAACAAGCACACAAACAGAGCACTCAAACTAGTTAAAAAAAATGTTCACCTACTCTGATAAACACCTAGAGTCATACTAAAAATATCTACAAAAAGTTTTGATGTGAAAACCATTTTAGAAACAAAATAACAGAGGCTAAAAAGATGCCTTTAATAGGTTTTAAAAGAAAACAGTAATAAAAACTATTGCAAACATTTTTACGAATAACACTATTAATTTCTACAGATTATTCCAGGAATTAAGGTGGAGAAAATATTTGCATTGGGCAAATAATTAATCCCGTGGGATTTTTGCAAATCCCACCAAAATTAGAAAAAGAAAAGGGCTCTGGATTCCTGTGCCAGGGGCGGCCAGGGGCTGGGCTGGCCCATCTGGCCAGTAAGCCGGCCGCACGCGCGGTCAGGTTCAAACCTGACACGCGGGGCCCGGCTACCAGCGCAACAGGGGAGAGGAGAGAGAGCGCAGGCGGGGAGAGAAGAGGCCGACAGGTGGGGGCCACTTGTCGGGTTTGTCTCCCACCTCCGACCAGAGGGAGGCGGAGCTCACCGGCATGGCAAACGGCGAGGGGAGGTGAGCACGAGAATGGGCTCAGGGCATCGCCGTCTGTCTGGTGGAGGTGGAAGGAAATGTCATAGAGCAAGGGGCCGTCGGCGACGAGGTCCCGCAGCAGAGATGGCTTCGGGAGAGGTCACCGGAGTCGTTTCGTGCTGCAAAAAGAACGGGAGAAAGTGGGGAAGGAGTCAGCGCGGCAAGGGAGGACCGAAGGGAGAGGAACGGGGGCCGGAGGGGCTCTGTACCCGGAGATCGACGGTGAGGTCGCCGTGGCGGTCCTCGGCCCGATTCTGAGCTTAGAGGGAGGGAGAGGGGCTCGGGCTCCGTAGGCGGTCTATGGGGGTTGAGAGAGAGGCGGCCGAAGGGAAAAAGGAGGTCCGGGGGGCCTTATATAGGCGGCCGCCGGTCCACCGAAGGCGCCATGCGCCGGTGAGCACGTGGTGCTCACCTCAGGCTACGGGAGGGAGAGGGAGTGTCCCTGGGGAGTTCTTGGGACTAGTCCAGGTCACGGGGGAGAGAGAGAGAAGGGGAGGCGTGCGCATGCGAGCCCGTGCGTTGGCCGACTAGGGTGGCGCCGGGCGCATGCGAGGTAGGGCAGAGAAAGGAGACAGAGGAGGGGGCCGGCAGCTTGGCGTGTCGCGGACGCCGAGGGGCCTCGACTGGCGCAAGGGGAGGCCTGAGATGGTCGGGGCCAGCCATTGGGTGGCGGCTACAGTGCCTATCGGCACTGTAGCACGCTCCAGAGCGCGGTCGTTGCTTGCCATGGCATGGCCTCGGTGCCTTCTGCGCGCCCACCCACGTCCAGAGGATTCCAAGGTAAGAATAAGAGGTCTAGGCCTTAGGGGGGCATCTGGAGAAGCCTTAGAGGAGAAGGAAATGGGGAGGAGAGGTAAAAATGGGGCTGTCCAGAGAGGTAATTGGGGTTTTTCACCATTTTACACTTGGGCTATGGCCATGCAAACTTTACTGGACGTAATGTGAACCTAGGTGAGTCTGTGGTAAAAAGATAAGGCCAAGGGTAAAAGAGAGAGAGGTGAAAATGATGGTTTTAGAAATTCACGAGAAGGTGTTTGATGCTGTTTTGGGCAAGCAAATGGATTTAGATTGCCATGATATTTGACAGGATCAAGGGGTGATGGAAAATAAGCCTGACCACAAAGTTTGAGAAGGTTTGAAGAAAGTTCACAATGGGACTTTGTGAAAATCTAGAAATTGGCAAAATCTGGTTTCAAGAGATCCAATGATGCTAGGCTTTAACCCTTGATGCACCACTTAGTGTGTCATCACTATATGGCCGTTAGAGCATGCCCACAATGTTTGAGGCCAAGGGGAGACACTTCACAATGTGAAGTTGCTCAAATTTGATTGTTGACATAAATGGGTTTGGGTTGACTTGATGAACAAAACCAACATGGATTGAGATGAAACTTTGCACGATCATCACCCATGATAGTGGTGACTTGCTAGAATTTTCTTCGAATTTATTGAGAATATTTCTTATAGAAACATCCCAAAAGTTTGATCTGAACAGAAAGGGTTTTGAGGGGTTTTGCCCATGATATGATTAGGCCCTTGTGTTGAAACTCATATATATGGAAAATATATGTCCACTGAGCTTCTCTAAATTTTCTTGAAACATTTAAATAATTTTTTCTTAGGAAAATCCATTTCTAGCTTTAAGAAAAAGCCTTTAAGTAAAATATGAAAATAACCTTTAAAAATAATATTTGGTGGTTATGAGAAGTCATGTATATAGAAGATCTCAAATAAAGCATTTGGGGAGAAAGGATCCACCTAGTTTGAGGACTTGTACAAACCTCAATTCAGGGCTTTTAGTAAGCTTAAATGGAATAAATCCTTTTTAGTGAAAATAAATTGTAAAAATAGTTTTGAGCTCTATTCACATGGCATGATCATTGGGCAAGGTATTTGGATCAAGGAATACGAAGGTGGAGAGGAGTAGAACCTAATAGTGCCAAACATGATCATCCAAGCAATCAAACAAACATTAAATCACACAAGCATGCACTGCAAAAAGTTTTAACTGGTTCCAAACTTTATAAAACCAACATAACAATGTGCTAGAAACACAGGGTGTGACATGTACTTGTAATGATATCCATTCTTGCAACACGACAAGATGCGCTTCTATCCCTGTCGAGGCCCTCGTGCCAAAAATAATGATAGGATCGCATCTTGGGTGTGACTAGTTGGTATCAGAGCCTGTACCGACCTAGGATCCCCCTTGATTGATCGAACTTGTCCGAGTCAAGTCTAGTGCAAAAACTATTTTGATTGTAGTTATATCGGAGAGTAGGATTCTTTTTTACTTCTCTTCTATACTCTGGTGAGGAATTACGAGGTAGGAATTTTGATTCTACCCTCTTCTCACTCAATTTTTTTAGGATCACGTGGGTATTTGGTATATATGATGCCGATGTGACGGAGTTCTGTCTTGGTGCCTCCTGTCTGAGATGATTTCTTCCGAGGAGTGGATCTCTAGGGGATTAGTGGCACATTGTTATCATTCAGTTTCCTTAGTATCTCAAGGATGTTCGAAATTGCTTCAATACTTCTTGTAGCGAGGAAAGGTCGGAGTCACCTAGTGCTGGGAGGCGTCCGGGGTACTACCATGTTTGGTATCGTCGTGTTTTCGAGGGTCCGAGATAGATAGAGTTCCGAAGCCTCTGGTTATGTGTTGACGGATGGATATAGTTGGAGTTAAGGGCTTGGTAGTTGTGTAAGATATTTTGCCTCCAACACCAGATTGCATAACCAGAAGATTTCGGGAATTCTTAGGTGGGAATTCATGTAGTTGCCTAGGTTATCTTCCAACAGATCATGATGTGAGGTTGGGGTATGACATCTAGTAGTGTCCTAGATGAGTTGTTCTGTCCCTATACCCTAAAACCCTTCGGCTTATATAGGTACTGAGGAGGCCTAGGGTTTACACATGGTCGGTTATATGCCAAAGAGATAACATGCATGTTTACTACATCAAACGTGGAGCGCAAGACGTGCTTCAAATCATCCAGTGTTCGGCAAGTAGCCCATATAGTCCGGCCCATAAAAAATAGGTCGGCTATCCGAGGACCCCCTAATACAGGACTCCCTCAGTAGCCCCCGAACTTGTCTCTTACACCAAGGGTCTTCAGCTCCAATTGCTTCGCGAACAGAGTCTTCGGCTTGCAAGGTGAGTTTCTTCCGCCGAACCATAGCTCGGCCTTCGATGACAAATAGTTTTCCGCATTGTGGCATGTCTGAATTATGTGGGGCAAGTTGGCTTTTGACGGCAAAATGTCAGGGGGAAGGTAATATTTCCCGACGACCTTTCTGATGAAAGGTCACAGCCCACCCCGGCCGATAGGCCAGTTACAGGCACTCGATGCACGGTTCGAGGACGTTTCATCCACACGATCTACCCAGATGTCGATTGTGTCCCGTTTTATACAAGATATACTTGTTCAAGGACCCACAACGGCTCGCTCGTCTCGGGAAGGGGAGGGATTCACGGCGCGGCAAGGGGATCTCGAATCGACAAACCTCATAAAAGGAGAAAGAAAAGCCAAAAGGCCCTTGATGCTCTCCATTCAACTTCTCCGCCTCCTATTCCCCTGCGCCCCCAGAGCACACATCTAGACTTCTCCTCCCCCGCTTCCGAGCTCAGCAATGGAGGGTTCAAATGGGTAGTGGGAAGTTTCCACGGTCACCAACCAAGACATACTCAACCTCAAGAAGGCCGGCTACCTCCCCACCAACATTCCTCATAGCGCGGCGGAGAAGGGACAAGTGATCCTCACCCCCAAGCCAGGCGAGCGGGTGGCATTCATCCCCCACTTCATCAGGGAGTTGGGCTTTCCTCTTCACCCCTTCGTTAGGGGGTTAATGTTCTTCTACGACCTCGATTTCCATGACCTCTTGCCGAAGTCCATCATGCACCTCTCTGCCTTCATCCTCGTTTGCGAGGCATTCCTGTACATTGAGCCGCACTTCAGGCTCTGGCTGCAGGCCTTCAACACCAAGCCAAAGTGTGTCGATAGCAAGCATGCCGACTACGGTGGGGCCGTCATCAGCAAAAACACCCGCGTCGGGTGGCCGTCGGGCACCCTCACCGACACCATCAAGGGGTGGCAAAAGGAGTGGTTCTACATCACCGAACCAGAAGAACAAGGCCAGCACCCCACCGCCGCATTCAGATCCGGTCCCCCATCAAGACTAGCTTCATGGCTTGAAAATGTCCTCACCTGGGGGTCGAGCAAGGAGGTAACCAATTTGCAAAAGCGGATCCGCTCCTTGGTCGATAATGGAACAAAGCTGTCCGATGTGGTTCAGGTAATGCTTGAAGACGCATCCCCCCTGCCAGCGCCGGGACACTCCTCTGTGGGCTCGGGAACTCAATGCCAACCCATAGTACGGAACCTCTTCCACACTACGCGAGAGAAGGTGTTCTTCAAATCAATGAAGAGCTGTCCAGCCAAGGAGGAGGACAAGGACCTACATGTCGCCAAGCTAGACTTTGAGGTATGATACATCCTAGCCTAATCTGTTTATGTAGAGATGGCTGAAGAAAGCCATCAACATCAGCAGTCTGCCTCCTCAGCCCGAAGACGAGAGGACCAGGTTGTTAGCCAGGATGCTCGTGGAGAAGCCTTATGAGGCTCCCACGAAGAAGAAGAAGAAGAAGAAACCAAGTCAGGCTGGCCTTCGCATCAAGAATCAGCTTGATGCTACTTCCGAAGACACCTCCGCCTCCTCGAATTAGGAGGAGGGTTAAGAGGAGGAAGAAGATGAGGAGGAGGTCGAGAGTGAGGGGCGAGGCGATCTCCCTCGCGCCAAGAAGAGACCAACGTCTTCGGACGCCCTGGGGCAGGGAGCTTCTCCTGCCCCGAAGAGGGTGCGACCAGTGCGGATGATCCTGTCTGATGACACCTCGGACTTGAGCTCCACGTCCAAATATGCTAAGGAGGTTCCACGAAGGAGCCTCAGGGTCAAGCCCCCTCCATACATATTAGGATCCAAAGACCCTTCTCCCAGTCGTTAGTAGATTTAGAGATTGCTAACATTCATGTTGTTTGTCCAATAGCCCCCACACGTTATCCCCACTGAGGTAATATTGGATGGGGAGACCCCGCCTGCCGAACTGTCGGAGAGCAGGGATGCTTCACACCCCCCACTCCAGGCGCCATGAAGGACTTCCTGGAGGTGTCGTCTTAGCCTGCCCCAATGGAGGCGGATACAGGGGGCGAGGGGGAAAGCGTTGTGGCGGAGGCTAACACTTCGGCCGCCGAAGACCAGGGGCAATGCCCCGTCCGGGCACCAAGGAAGGAGGACGGACGGATGACCCATCCCCGCCGAGGACATCTCCGGAGCGCAATGTGCCTCCGGAGGCATCAGTCCAATTCTCGGTGGGTGATATGGAAATCCGATCATCCCCGGCTCTGCCGGCCAACAGGTGGTCGGCCATGGAGGAGGCTCTTTTGAGTGCCCCCATCCCTGAGGATCACCGTACCCTTATGGGTGCGGTACTACAAAGCATCTAGTCTGTTAACAATGGACTGAAGGAGGCCTTCAAAGGTCTCCTTGCAACCTTTCAAGTAAGTCACCCATTGTTTTTGCTAATATTTTATTTAGTCGTACTGTATATATATGGCATCCCCCGATCCCTAGGTGAGGTGAACAAACTTGCCTAGGGATCATTTCTATAGTTCGGGAAGTAAGTCCCGATGCGATGTTTGGTGTAGGCCTCATCATCGGTGGCGTCCAAAAACGGCGCCGAGCTAGACAAGCTACATCGGAAGCTCAAGCGCTCCAAGGATGAGGTGAAAGCCCTCAACAAGAGATTCGAGAGGCATAGGGTAAGTTCGAATTTAAATCTTAATGTTTCCCCTGAATTCTGTCAATGCAGATTCCTTTTATATAAGGTTTTATCATGTTGCAGAATCGTCGAAAGAGATCAAAAAGCTCAAGGCCGAACTTTAGCGTGCCAAAGATGAGGCGGCCGTGGAGAAGGCGGAGACCAAAGAAGCGGCCACCACACTCTCCGCCCTACGAACCACCAGTGATAAGCACAAGACATGTGTGGCGGAGATACAAGATGAGCTGAAGGATGCTAGAGACAAGTGCGAGGCCTTGGAGCAAAATAATAAGGCGATCTTGGCCAAACTGTCCACCATGAAGTCCGATTTCTAGAAGGAGCGGGTGGACAGACGGTTCTTTGAGGAACAAGTTCGCCAAGCTAAGGAGATAGACGATGGTAAGCCATACTCCCTAAAGTGCGTATTCGGGGATAGCAGATTTGAATTGCTGACCCGGCTGTGGCGATCCGCAAGCGCATCCATCGATCTCCAGAAGAGCGTGGCGGACGCCAATCATCTATTCGCATCGCGGGGAGAGGAAGACGAAGCTCGAACGTTCTGGGCACAGTTTGGAGCCCCTGAGCGTCCTCCTCTATTGGTGGAGTAGCTGAAAAAAAGCTGATGGAGCTGCATCAGATGGCGGAGCCGTCCATGAAGGACCTTTGCATAGGCTTATGGCCCGTCGAGCCACTCCCAGGCACCTACTTCGGCCTGGTGTAGAGACAGATTGCTGCCACACCCCGCCTCGACGCCGTCAAGCACTCCTCCTGCATCGAAGGAGTCTGTATGGCCCTTGCCAAGGCCAAAGTGCAGTGGCTGAGGCTCAAGCCGATGAAGGTCGCCACCGACCCGCCGCCACTCGGGAAGGAGCACCGACGCCCCGATCTATACCTCGATGGAGTGATGGAGAGCGCGCGGGTGATAGCGCTGCAGTGTTCGGGTGAAAATTTATTTGCATGAGCTTGTAACGTGTCCGAAGACTCGTGATAACTTTTAATAATATTAGTATCCAGTATTATATGGTTGTGTTGCTTTATAACTCCTATTTGGTCGTTTAATACTGAAAGATGCGAGTCGTCGGCTTCATCCCCCATGTAGATACTACATGGGGTGTTTATGCCAATGCACTGTGTCCCTTAGCCGTATTATCGTAACCCGAAGGTGGTATAGAGCGGCAGACTAGGCAATCAGACTAGAGTGCTTTATTTCTTTCACTTAACCAAAGGGGCGCGAAAAGGACTACGGGAAGCGTACGATTAGCCACCGAAGTGTTGATGTTCGGACGAACCGTGGGTGAAGCCAACATCATAGTTTTTGCATGAAAAGTAGGTTCCTCATATATTATGGAATAACCGCGTGCGAGGGTTGAAGTATAACACTTTCAGCTCGGGGTTCATAGATCGGATCGCACATACTATGATAGTCTGTTTTTGGCTTTCTCCCCCAAGGTGCTTGACCAGATTATCCAGAAGCACAATCGCAGGGGTGCTCCCTTTGCCCGTTTAGCAAAATGAGAGGAATGTAAAGGGGCAAGCACAGGAGCTGGGCAACCCAACTTATTGACCAAAGACATAATTCGGAACTGATGCATATAAAGCAAAACGCCAAGACGCCGAACACATAATTACTAGGGCGTTGTTTGTGTTTGAGCATGAGCCCGTGGTCTATTAGCCGGTGACCCCACGTCATACTAAAGAGATTCAGGAGAAGAGGTAGAAAGGAAAAATATGCACCGAAAACAGGAGAAATGAGGCAAACTTGCAGCACACAATCTTTGCCTTTTCTCAACAACTCTTATAACTCGGATTGTCGAAGCATCTGTGTACAGGTATGTGAAAAACAATGAGAAATAAAATCGGACAGGAGTTGCTATACCAGGGGTCCTTAATTGGTAACCCAATGTCCTCGATATGCCCTGTTGCTAGTTGACTCCCACTTTTAACTGTACCTTGATGGGTGATAGTGTTCGGTGAACGGACCTTGCCAATGAGGTATTGAGAAGTCACTGATTTTGTGCTTGAGCTTTATGCTCTGAGGAGGCCCTCTTAGCGGCAGCTGTGTTTTGTACGGAGACGAGTTGAGGGTAGAAGTTCGGGCCAGTCCAACACCAGTCTTATATTTCCCCAACGCTACCATGGAATTTTAAGTGCGAAGTTGTGCCTTCTTGGCACGTACTTTTCTGGTCCTAGGATTGTGCAGTGGGGGCGAGTCCCTATTGAGGGGCGGGGGAAGGATCCAAGGTTTCGGTCTGAATCGAAACTCGCTTCCTAGCCTTTCGCATCTTTATGGCAGGTGCCGAAACCTGTCGGTAATCTTTGTAAGTGAATTTGGCCGCCAGTGACGGTGCATGTTCCTCAGTTCTAAGGGAACACTCTGTATTGCCATTAACAGTAATGACCCCCTTGGGGCCCGGCATTTTGAGCTTGAGGTATGCGTAATGCGGGACTGCGTTGAAATGAGCGAACATCGTTCGCCCAAGCAGCGCATGATTGCCGCTGCGGAAGGGCACGATATCGAAGATCAAGTCTTTGCTGTGGAAATTATCGGGCGAACCGAACACAACTTCTAGGATTATAGAACCCGTACATCGGGCCTCAACGCTTGGGATCACTCCTTTAAAGGTAGTGCAACTGGGTTTGATCCCTGATGGATCTATGCCCATCTTTTTCACCATGTCTGAGTAAATCTGATTCAGGCTACTTCCTCCATCCATTAGGACTTTAGTGAGGTGATACCCATCTATAATGGGGTCTAGGACGAGGGCAACCGAGCCCCCATGACGGATACTGGTCGGGTGGTCGCACCGATCAAAGGTGATCGGGCATGCTGACCATGGGTTATACTTCGGAGCTGCAAGCTCCACATCATAGACCTCCCAAAGGGCCCTCTTCCTCTCCTTCTTAAGTATGTGGGTGGAGTATACCATATTCACCATTTTGACTTCGGGAGGGAATTTCTTTTGTCCGCCACCGATTGGACCCCGAGGTTCGTCGTCATCCACGCTGCGAGAGCCCTTGCCTTGGTCCTCGGGCGGTATCTTACTGGCCTACTTAAACACCCAACAACTGCAGTGTGTGATTGGTGGGCTTTTCCGGAGTCCCATGGATCTGGCAAGGCCTTTCCATAATCTTCTCTAGCTGAGTGGGTCTGTCACGATTGCCTTTAGGGGGCTTCTTCCGCTGCCCAGGTCAGGAATTGGAGAATTCGACATTAACCGTAGTGTCACCGGCATCATTACTATTGTGTCGGCGCTTATTCTTATTCCGCTTTGGCTTTGAGTTGCCATCCTGGGCTTCAGGTGCCACGGGATCATCACAGTTGTGGCTGCATCTAGCCAGCCAATTATCTTTGCCTGCGCAAAAGCGGGTCATGAGGGAAGTAAGGGCGGACATGGTTCGAGGCTTGTCCTGGCCTAGCTGGCGGGCCAGCCATTCATCCCGAATATTGTGTCGGAAGGAGGCTATGGCCTCAACATCCAGACAGTCGACGATTTGGTTCTTCTTAGTCAAAAACCGATTCTATTACTGCCCGGCAGATTCGCCGGGCTTCTGAACGACGTTGCTGAGATCGGAAGAGTCCGGTGGGCGGACATAGGTCCCTTGGAAGTTAGAGCGGAACGCGTCTTCTAGGTCTTCCGACCATCCTATGGAGTTTTTGGGGAGGCTGTTTAGCCAGTCTTGAGCTGTCCCCTTAAGCTTAAGAGGTAGGTATTTGATGGCATGGAGATCATCTCTTCGTGCCATATGGATATAGAGGAGGAAGTCCTTGATCCATACAGTTGGGTCAGTGGTCCCGTCGTATTGTTCTATATTGACGGGTTTAAACCCTTTGGGGAACTGATGCCACATTACTTCATCTGTGAAGCACAATGGGTGAGCGGCGCCTCTGACCCGAGCTATGTCCGTCTATACTGAGCGTCTATATGGAGCCTTCTGTGTTTCCGGGTTCTGTGATTTTGGTCGAACCATGGTCTATAGTCTCCCAGTCTATCTGGTGAGTAATCTCTAGATCCGTTGATGGATCTTGTACGGCTTGCTCTGTGATCTAAGTCATCGCGTAGGTCAAACCTGTCGTTGGGTTCGAATGGCTCCTTTCCCCGTCTTCGGGGCATTGCTGGTACATAACCAGTGTTATTGGACGCTCTGTCGTGCCCACGAGGAGGGCGATCCAGTTTATCATATGGGGAATGATGTGGAGCCGGAGTGTCAGTGAGCTCGTCGTCGAATTGTGGCAGCAGTCTTCTTTGAGGGTAGCTTTTGGGCTGGTTTGATAGACCAATGTCATATACTTCCTCTGCTGAGAGGACTTTCGTCCATCGATGATTGAGGTCAGCCTCTTCGGCTTTGAGTTGCCGCTCTTTGGCCTTTAGGTTGTGAGCCATTGCAATTAGTCGTTGCCTGATTTCTTCCTGATCTTCGAGGTTATCATGGATGTACAAGTCATCAGCTGCCGGTATATCTTCTTCCTTGATAGGGGAAAGTGATCGTCGCCTTCGAGGTCATTGGCGGTATCGGGGTCGCCTCCTAGGACGAGCTCCTGGGTCGCTAGTTGTACCTCTCCTTCGGGAGGATGTCAAAGTTTTTGGGAAGAACTGTTCGAGCCGCGTCTTTGATGTACAAGCATTCTGAGGTCCACACATCGGATTTCTTTGGCGTGCCCACCGATATCCTGTCCCCGATATGCGGCACAATTCGGCTCCGTCGACCTCCAATATTGCCTTGTCTCGAGTTTGGGGGATGAGGCAGAAGTCTTTCCTCCACAAATCAAAATGTGCTTCGCATCCTAAGACCATCTCGTAGAGGGCAACAAATCCTGAGATGTGCAAGATTGACTGTGGAGTGAGGTGGTGGAGCTAGATCCCGTAGAAATCCAACATCCACCTCTGGAATGGGTAGATTGGGAACCAGAGGCCCCGTAGAAGGTAGGGGATGAATCATACTCGCTCCCCCTTGTCAGGATTGGGGAAGCGCTCGTAGAAGACCTCATCATCATAAGTAAGCAGAACCGGGAGGTGATCGTCGCCTTCGAGGTCATTGGCGGTATCGTGGCCATCACCACCTAATACAGGACTCCCTCACTAGGTACTCGACTGTGCCGGTGCACCCTCCTCTGTGGGTGCTCTCACTTTGGGCGAGGTCGACGGCTCTCATGTCCGGGCAGGGGTGATGGCCACCACCTCCTCCACCTCTTTTGGCCCAGCGCGGGCCGAGGCCGATGCGTCCATTGCCCGCGCTAGAACCTAGGACCCGCTCGGCGCTACCATTCGGGGTCTGAGCATCCCCATCGCTCCTACGATGAACCCGGACACCTTCACAACAAAGATGGAGGCAGCCCGCCGTCAGCTATTCAAGGACGCGAGCGCCCTCGCGACCGAGCGACGCCGGATGGAAGCCGCACAGTGGGAGTACATATCCGCTTATGGTGTCACCCCTGCTAGAGCCGAGCCCAGCCGTCGGGGGGCTGTGCGTGACCGCGGCTGCGTGGTCACGGAGATCCTCGATGGTAATCTGCCAGTCTATGACACCCCCGCGGCCAACCGATGCGCCACCAAGGTAGCCTACGAGGACCTGGATACCTTGGAGGGAGAGGAGCGCGCTTCGTGCGAGCGGCACATCAAGGACCTCATCGACACCGCCAACGTGCAGCAAGCTGGGCTGGCCCAAGGTGGTGCCGTCTCCGAGGCTCCCCATCCCAAGAGCGAGGGCACTAGGGCTGCTGGCCATCAGCTGGCTCAAAACTCCAGCTCCCCTTGCGCCTCCGGCTAGTGGGCCGAGGGAGGCAACGTTCGGCATTCCCAGCTGCGCGAGAATGAGCAACCGGTGGTGAACAATCAGCACAATGACATCCTGGCCGGCAGGAACCACCACAACAAGGTGTCGGCTGGCGGTAGCCGGCGCAGCAGTGGACACTCCCTACTGCCATGACGGAACCCAGCGCGGTTCGTCCCGCCGACCGTTTGCGCCGATCTTGCGACCCGGCTCGGACCACGGGTCCCCCTCGACTGGCTGGCACAGTCGGCCCATCAAGAGGAGGAGGGCTCAATCATCCCGGCGTGCTTCGGCCCCTGGATCCGCAACAAGTCATTCCTGACCGGCTTCATGCTCCCCCATGACACCCCGATGTACAACGAGGCCGCCAAGCCCGAGGACTGGCTGATTGATTACACTACTGCAGCCGGCATAGCCAAGGGGAATAAGCGCGTAGCCATCGGCTACGCACCCTCATGCTGATCGACTCAGCCCGCACTTGGCTAAACAGCCTGGTGGCCAGCAGCATCAACACATGCACGGACTTTGAGGAGCCATTCTTCCACAACTTCACCGACACCTACGAGAAGCCCGACCACCTCCGCGAACTAGCCATGTGCATTTAGGGCCCTCCGCGACTACCCCACCTGATGGAATGAGCTCTGCAACTCCTGCAAAGGAGTGCACGAGGTACAGGCCATCCAGGACTTCATCAAGGGTTGCTGCAACGACACCTACCTCAGGCACAAGCTGTTGTGCTCCAAGCTAGCAACACTGGCAAACCTCATGGCCAAGGCAGACAAGTACACCACGGTCGACTCTGCAATCCGGGTCAAGGTCAGCACGCCCGGCAAGGCAGCTCTGCCGCCGGCTGCGTCACGACCAGCTTCAGACAACCGATAGCCACAGAACAACAAGCACAAGACCGACCAGGCGGACTCCCACTACGGGATTCGGCAGGTCGCCACCATCAAGGAAGAGCAGCCGGCTGCCAAGGCTTCCGGCCAGCATCAGCGCACTGGCAAGGCCGCTTGGTAGACCAAGCTCACCTTCGAGCAGATGCTCGACCTCCCCTGACAGCATCATTTAGGGGCCAAGCCGTCCACGCACATGCTCCGGCACTGCAGCTTTTCGCAGCGGTTGGCCCAGGGGGAAGGCCTTCCGTCTCCTCCCGCAGCGCCTCTCCGCGCACCAGCATCGGCTCCAGCTCCCGCTCCGATGCCAGCTCCGGCTCCGCCCCCGCACGACGGTCGCCTCCCCGACCAGTTCCCCAACCAGGACGGTTCCTACATCATCTTCACTAGTGAAGAGACGGACAAGCACACCCAGCACCGGCTCAATCGTGAGGTGAACGCCACCATGCCTTCCACCCCCGATTTCATGCACTGGTCCAAGAAGCAGGTTATTTGGAGTCGGGCTGACCAGTCGGCCGTAATGCCGAGCCCTAGCATCTAGGCCCTCATCCTCGATCCCACCATTGTCTCCGAGAGACGCACCTGCCGCTTCTCTCGGGTGTTGATCGTCGGGGGCAGCAGCATCAACATCCTCTACAGCGACACAATGCTCAAGCTGGGGCTCAAGGAGGAGGACCTCCGAGCGAGCTGAACGGTTTTCCACGGCACTATGCCAAGAAAATCCTGCACTCCCATAGGCAAGATCGAGCTCGACGTTCTCTTCGGTGGCCAAAGCCATTTCCGCCATGAATCGATATGGTTCGAGGTGCTGGACCTCGACAGTGCCTACCACGCACTGTTGGGCCGGCCGGCTCTCGTTAAGTTCATGGCGGTCTCCCATTATGCCTTCCTCAAGCTCAAGATGCTGGGTCCCAAGGGCATTATCACCATTGTAAGGGACTAAAAGATGTCTCTCACGTGCATGCGCGACGGCAGCCGACTGGCCGAAGCTCTCGAGATAGCGGAGGAGAAGCGGCAGCTCGACCGGCTCATGGCCCACACCTCTTGCCAGGCGGCGAAGCCTCGTTCGAGCTGTCCAAGGACACCAGACAGGTGCCACTCGACCCGGCCAACCCAGAGCAGTGCATCACCATCGACGCCCGACTCGACAACAAATAGGAAGGCGAGCTCATCAACTTCCTCTGTGAGAATCGAGACATCTTTGCATGGTCTCCTAAGGACATGTTGGGTGTTCCGAGGATGCTTTCCGAGCACAAGCTTTACATACGGCCGGATCTGAAGCCGGTCAAGCAACCCCTGAGCCGTTTCTCCGAGGAGAAGTGGCATACTATAGGAGAAGAGATGGCGTAGCTGCTCGCAGCCGGCTTCATCATGGAAGTGTTCCAACCAGACTGGCTAGCCAACCCAGTCCTGGTGCTGAAGAAGAACAAGACTTGGCATGTCCAAAGGACCCGTTCGCCCTGCCGTAGATCGATCAAGTCATTGACTCCATGGTCGGCTGCGACATGTTGTCCTTCTTGGATGCCTACTCAGGCTACCACCAGATCAAGTTGGATCCAGCCGATCGGCTGAAGACCTCCTCCATCACCCCTTTCGGGGCCTACTGCTACATCACCATGTCCTTCGGCCCGAAGATCGCAGGCGCTACCTTCCAGCGCTGCATGCAAAAGTGCATCCTGCCCCAGATAGGGAGGAACGTCCACGTCTACATTGACGACATCCTCGTCAAGACCAAGAAGCACTTCAGCCTCCTCGACAAGCTCCGGGAGACATTCGCCAACTTATGGGAATACAAGATCAAGCTCAATCCGGAGAAATGTGTCTTCAGCGTGCCAGCCGTCCAGTTCTTGCGTTTCTTCGTGTCCGCTCGTGGCATCGAAACTAACCCAGAAAAAATGAAAGCTATCGAGCGCATGCAGAATCTGACCAAGCTCCACGACAGAAGTTCGCCAGCTTCCTTGACTCGCTCAGTTGGTTCATCAATTGGCTGGGGGAGAGGGCCCTGCCCCTTTACCAGCTCATGAGGAAGATGACCAAGTTCGAGTGGGCCGACCAGGCAGACGAGATGTTCCGCGACCTCAAGCGCACGCTCTCTAGCGCTCCCGTCCTGGCGGCTCCCACCAAGAAGGAGCCGATGCTCGCATACATAGCTGCAACCACCCATGTGATCAGCGTCATGCTGGTGGTGGAGCGACTGGAGGAGGGGAAAATGCTACCGGTCCAGCGCCCCATCTACTACCTTAGCAAGGTCCTCTCTGCCTCCAAGCAGAACTACCCCCTGCTCGGGGAGATCATGAGTGGCCAACACGGCACTGGCCGGATCGCCAAGTGGTCCATCGCCCTTGCCAACCACGAGATTCATTATGAGCCGCACACCACCAGCAATACAGAGACGATGGCAGACTTCCTCGCCGATTGAGCCAAAATCGAGTTCGTGTCGCCTCCTCTGGACTCCACACATTGGCACATGCACTTCGACGGCTCGAAGATACAGACCGGCCTGGGAGCCAGCATCGTCCTGTCATCCCCGAAGGGGGACCAGCTCAAGTATGCGTTCTGGATCCTCTTCACCGCCTCCAACAACGTGGATGTCGATGTTAAAACCGGCATATCTCGTAGTAGGTTTCCTAAGCTAGGCATCTCAGAGCGATGGTAACATGGACATAGGATTTTACCCAGGTTCGGGCTCTCTCGAGGAGATAATACCCTATGCCCTGCTTTTGATTGTATTGATATGGGGATAGTACAGAGTACATCTATCTACCACGAGATTATGAGATGTCATATATTGATTTATTGACTAGCCTGGCCTCAGTTTATATATGCACCGTAGGCCTAGCATTTAGAGGAGTCCTTGTCTTGTGCGCCAAGTCTTGTGGAATCCTCCTTGTATTCGGCATGGGCTGCCCAAAGTGGCCCATTAGTGAATCATCACGGGGGTCCTCGGCCCGACCTACTAGTCGGGAGACGACGTGGTGAGTACCCCCTAGTCCAGGACACTATCAGTAGCCCCCTGAACTGGTCTTCAAGATGGGGACACTCCTCGGTTCTTCCGAATAGTTCTTTGTATTCGGTCGTCGGCCTTGGAAACTGGTACAACACATCTTCCCATCTTTGATCTTGAGGATTGTCGAGTTGAATCCAAAGAGTTCACACGTCGAGCATCTGAGGATTATCAATTCCTTATTATTTTCTACACCACACCTCTAGTTTGAAGTGTTTCCCATGTGGCGGTGGCCTCTTGCATCCGTGCTCCAATGCCGAACTACATCTGAGGTGTCTTTCTGTAGTCAAGCCCCAACGCCGGACTTTGTCCGAGCTCCAACGCCGGACTATGTTCGAGGTGTACATTTAGCCGAGCTCCAAAATTGGTCGGCAGCCGAGGTGTCGTAGACTACCTCGGTCATGAAAAGTTTGGAGGAGTTCAACCGAACATAATGTCGGAAAAGCCCTCTAGGGAGACAACCATCGGTGTCCGAGCTTGATGCCGAACTGCGTCCGAGCTTAATGTTAGAAATACTCTCTATGGAGCCAGCCACTTGCACCCGAGCTTTATACCGGACTGCTTCCGAGGTGTTGCACCACTCCGACCATGGGCTGATTTTTTGTGGATATTTTTGATTGGTGCAATTTATTTTCTGCCTAGACATATAGCCAGTAGCCCTCAAGGTGTGTGTCGGTCTAAAACCCGAGATGCACTTGAAGAATGACATAAAACCGTTGACCCTAGTAGCCCCTGAGACTCAGGCCGATTCATAAAATCAGCCTGACGATCAACTCCTAACTCGGTAGCACACTTCGGAGCAAAAAACGGTGTGCACAGACCTCGAGACTCAGGTTGGGTGCGGCCGACCAACCCACGGATCATAATCTCCTCAGAAACTGTATTGCACTGGAATTTTCTACATTGAATTGTCAATGTAGTAGCCCTCGAGACTTGGGTTGGGCAATATGGCCGACCCTAGGATCATATCTCCTTGGGGACTAGTTCAACCGTCATGTACGTTTTGACAACGCCGAGGTGGAGTTCGGCAGGAAAGATGCCGAACCGTAGTTCGGAAAAGAGTTTCTGGGCAAGACCATCACGCCGAACACCTCAACCAAGAGGATGACCCTCTTCCTGAAAGGAAAACATAAAATAGGTGAAAGATGTTATAAGCTCAAAATACCAAAAACTTGCTTACAAAACTTTACATCTAGATTGAATCAAGTTATTTGGTGCCAATATGAAATTGGTCTTAAAATTGTGCTTTCGTCGTGCTTTGACATGACACATCCGATCTTTAGACTTCAAGTGGGTCAGCCTTCGGCTTCAACCTCCCTATCCCGAAGGCGGAGTGTTTCTCAGGCCAGTTTAGCAAACTAAACGCGAGTGGCTTTAGAGAGAAACTAGGCTACCTGGCTACTGATCATAGACTTGAGTCAAGAAAGGAGTGTGTCGAGACCCCGATCCTAAGTCATATGAATCCAGACTGTAACATATCACATCACTTTGCGGCCTCACGCACGGTAAACTCCACGGCTGCAGCCTTACCTTAGTCGGAACTGTTTGCATCTTTTGGCTCACGTATGTGAACATGTCGTTGGCAATCAAACGACAGAGAACCCGGGCCGACATGACAAGTCATAGAACCCAAGTGGTACATCCGTACGGAAACAGGCATACGTAACCCAGCAATGCAGGTGTCGATCTCAAGCGTGTGTAGACGAGTCATAGCAAGCTACAAGGACTCCATTACACCGTGTGACATAAATGCCAACAGCGCACGTAGACGAGTCATAGCAGGCTACCAGGACTCCATTACACCGCGAGACATTTCCTCGAAGGGACAGACACAGCAGCAAAGAAGGATACATGCCGGTCAACCAATGTGTCTGAAGCAGTAGCAAGCTACCAAGGCTCGATGGAAGCACAAAGGGGTAGTTTCTCGTAAAGAGTACTACTAAAAGCACATGACTAGGTGTCATATCCCATACATACCGTTGCTCGTCACACGTACGCACGACATGCCCGATATGCATAGATACAACTATGGCATCACAACATAAACATACAACATTACAACATTTATGTAGAAGGCTCGGGAGAGCCATTACATTAAGATGTTACAAACAGGGGTCTCAAGACCCAACGTTCAGAGCATTCAAACAAGTAGGCGGAAGTTAAACATGTTTGGGTACTAACATCTATAAAAGTGGGTGGAGGAGCCTAAAAAGCAACAACAACCCTACTAAAGGAACCAGACCTCTGTCTGGAATTCCCAAGCTAATCCGGTCAACATCGAACTTCACGTCGTAAACACCGCTACTAAGACTGACGTCTCCTCTACAAAACATAAATTAAGCAAACATGAGTACAAAGGTACTCAGCAAGACTTACATCGGAACTAACTACACATGCGTCAGTATCAATGAAGGGGGTTGTGGAGTTTATTGCAGCAAGCGAGCTTTGACTCTTGGCTAACCTGTACTACGACTACAAGTGCTTTCTTGAGGTGGGATAGCGCACACGAGTCCACATATTCACCAATCAGTACACCACTATGGATCCACTTCCGTCTCCCTGCGAGAAGGCCATCCATAGCACTCACGCTTATCTTGCATATTTTAGAGTATCCACTTCCACTTGTCTATGAACCACATAAGTTCTCCAAGTAGTCCATATCCGAGGACGCTGCTATTCGAATAGTTTATTTAACCCTTCAGGGGTATACTTATTCACACGTGCTCCCGCCACTTATCACCATGTGCACGGAAAAGGCACCTTGGCAACCTTCAAGCGGAAGCCTAGTGAGGGAGTCGGCCATGACCGTCAATCAGACAAGACCCTAGTCTAGGTTTATTGCCTATTTGAGACTGAACCCGCACGGAAGTCTGGCCGAAGTTTCCGTTATGGTCTTCAACAATGTGCGCAGGGTTCCCAAGCCCACCGTTCGGGTGCCACTTGGTACACCGTGCCACTGTGCCTATACCGCATCATAGTCCACCCCGTCAGGCAGCGCTATGCATGGCCGCCAACACTTTTCCAACAAACACTAGAAACTAGTTGCAACTCCGGGATAGAGGTCTAGGTGATTAATAAGTCGAGCGGGTCATATTACAGGGCCCAACATGTGTTAGTAACTATCTTGGATCATAAACACAAAACTCAGTTCTTAAGGACGGTCCCAATGAGACAATCCGCCATGTAATCCTACATGACCTCTCATCGCTACCTTTACCAAATCATATTCACACACTTAGCTCTCCCATAGTAGGACATGAACACTGCCATTCCGATACATCACCCTGATGGATCAAACCCGACACAACATGACTCTAAGCATAGCAGGCACAGTAAACAAACAAGCATGAATGAGTAAGAACAACATGGCTCAAGCAGTTGCTACTCATGCTAAGTGGTGTCAACTATTTACTATGGCAAAGACAAGTCATGCAAAGGAATGGTTTCAACTAATGATGACATGAAATATTTGAATCGTTGTTGTCCTAATGCAGTAAGAGAGAGCAGGAGCGAGAGAGTGGGTTCGTATAAGTATGCCCAAGGGGGTTTTGCTTGCCTGACAGTCCTGAATATATACTTCTCTTCATTAGTGTCAATGTTCACATCGTCAGAACGATCGTCTACTGAGAGGGAACAACCATCGGCAAACAAGAAGAACCAACATTCAACTTATGCAATGCACAATCATGATGCATGATATTACAAGTTAAGGTATTTAATTAACCTAGAGGAGTGGTTAGCCAAGTTTGTTGAAGTTGAATTCAAACAAGTTTGAATTCCAACTCCAAATGATATTACATATATTGACCTAATCATAAAATGTCCTATTTGATGGTGATAACTAGCTCAAACATGTACGATCATGGCACAAACGGATTCATTGGATTTTTCTGATCATTTTTCATATATAAATTCTTTTCATACGACTTATAGATTATTTTCTATGATTTTTAGAAGTTTTAAATATTTTCTGAAAATACTAAACCATTTTCTAACTTGTTTTAATTCCAGAAATGGATACTGCATCATCATGACATCAGCATTACCTCAGTAGTCAATAGGGCCGTCCAGGGTCAAATCTCACCAGTGGGGCCCATTGGTCGATGACCCATTTATTAAACAAGGGTTATGTTTTTCCTAAATAATAATTTCTGTCTAATTAAACTAGTGGGGCCCATTGTCAGCGTCGGGGGGGGGGTTAATTAGAGGCTACTAATTAGGCCATGATGGCTGGCCAGGATTTGGTCTCTGGCGACCTCTGGCCACGGCGGAGGCACGCCGGAATTCCTCCTGCGGCGACCTAACGCCGCACAGAGAGGTCCTATGGGAAGCTGGACGTGTGCCACGTCGACTGGTCCTAAGGTTGGTTGTGGGGACGCTGGAGTCGACGCCAGCAACAAGGTGAGCAGCACCGGGGCACGGGCTTGCGTGACTACGGGGTTGCGGGGCATGAGCGAGCAAGGCGAATAGCTAGGCGGCTTCACAGGAGCTCCAGGAGCTCATTAAGATGCTCGGGCGCAAGCCGTGGTGGCTGTAGCCACGGCCATGCCATTGCTCGCGGCGAGCAGCTCGGCCACTATGGCACAATGAACTAGAGGGTGCGGGAGGGACCGGAAAGAGGAGGAGGAGCATCGGGGGCTCACAGGGGTTGCGCTCGTGGGGTTGGAGTGCTCGGGGAGGCGACGACGGCAACGAATCGACGGCTAGAAGCTTTGCTCCAGCACGATAGAGGGAGCAAGGGAGAGGGGGAGAGCAGCAGGGAAAGGAATGGCTTGGGGGGAAGAGTGAGGAAGCTCCACGGGCCTCCGTGGCGCAGGAAAAGCGAGGGGAGCAGCTCCATGGCGAGCAGGAGGTTGAGGCCGGTGCGCGCACGGCCGACACCTCGGCTGCCTACTGGCCGAAGGTGGGAGATGACCTCCCCACCCCTCGTGGGCTAGGATGGGCTTCCCACATGGGCCAGGTGAGATCGTTTCTTCTTTTTTCTTCAAATTTGTTTTATGTTTTCTATTAATTCAATATATTTTGGTTTGGAGAAAAATACCATACCATTTTATAAAAACCTTAAATTATTTATGTGGACGAAGTGGAATTAACCGATGCCACACATAAAGTTTCAGATTCATTGGACTTATATTTTATATAAATATAATATAAATCCAATTCAAATGATTGGTGGTTTAACTCAAATGCCCAAATTAAATATTTTTGTGATTCCTAAAATATTGGACTGGATTTTTACCTCATGCCAATATTTTCCTAGGATAACAAGAATATTTTATTTGACTTATTTGAGATCATTTTTATATTGCTCTTTTGACAAAATTTCTCTGAGGTTTGTTTCATTCCTCATTTCAAATTCATTTGAATTTAACATGATGCATGGATGCTCACTGATGCATCTAATGAAATTAATTGCAAAAAATTCTAGGGCTGTGACAACTCATCCCCACTAAATAAGAATCTCGTCCCGAGATTCAGGCGTAGGGTATGAAAACAAAGGGGACATAACTACCAGAATCTTCACGGATCTCCTGGCCATGATGGTGGCGCGCCGGGTGCAAGCGCTGCAGCGCCAGCCACACCTCATCTGCGAGATGGGAGGACGCCACGACCCCTGCCGGCTCTCCACCAAGGAGTTGAAGTCGGTTCTCGTGGCAAGGACGGTGAAGGCCATAACGACGACGAAGATGGACGAGGGTGGATGGCAATAGGGGAAAATCCCGTACAGCCGGAGCCGCCCGGCTCCGCGGGTAAGTGACCAGCCGCCTCCCGGCCCCCATCTTCATTTTTTGTAAGCAGCATCCCACCCCTTTAGCCTGATAGCGTGCCGCCCGGCCCGCCAGCAGCTCTTCCCGCTGTTGCAGAACTACGAGGAGCCGGCCCCCGACATGGCAGAGTCGGACCCCGAGGAGGTTGAGGATGCCGACGACATGGAGCCGGTGGACTTCGAGCGAGCCAGTGGGTCCGAAGCCGTTGACGTGCAGATGGACGCGGAGGAGGCCGACAGGGCCGAATCGACGGGTGAGTCTCCTCCCCAGACGCACATGAGAGATTGGACTGACGATGATGCTGAGGCGGAGGAGTCGCGTGCTGCAGAGGTTCTGGAGGAGCCTGAGGCCTCGGAGGGCGAGGTCACGGCACCATGGAGGCGCCAATCACGAGCCAGTGGTGGCCCCAGCCGGGGAGCGCCAGACGCGGACGACAAGGGGAAGCGGTTGGCAACCGCCAAGCCGACGCCCAAGCATGCTGCGACCGTGCAGTAGGGCGGCAGCCGCGGAGGCGGCAGGAAGAAACCGATGGTCGCCCAGACGGGACCCATGAGAAGGGCGGTCCCCATCTTTGCCGGGTAAGTTCCTCTCCCCTCCACCTTGGTTAATTTCTTCCCTCCCCCAATCCCTCATTTCTTCGCCACCAGGGAGGCGCGTGCCCTGGGGAGGACCTCCGGCGGTGGGCCGGAGAAGACAGCGCTGCCGATAGTAGCCGAGGAGAGGGAGCGCCAGGCATGGTGCAACCTCGAGGCGACCGAGCAGGAGCCGCGCATCGAGGAGCTTCGCCCCTAGGAGGAGGCGACGGTGAAGCTAGGAGGCACTAGCGGAGGGGCCGCGGGCGGCACGTGGGAGCCGTTCCCCCCCGTCCGGGAGAGGAGGCCGAAGGACTACCGCAGTCCTAGGCGGTAGGCGGAGGCGGAGGAGAAGGCCATGGAAGACGTGGTGGTGGTGGACATGATGCCGCCCCGCTGCGAGGGGAGGACGTGCCGCCGGGGGCGGACGATGTGCCGTCGGGGGCGGAGGAGCAAGCCCCGGGAGCACCGGCTCCGGAGGCGCCGGCCCCAGGAGCGTCAGCAATCGAGGCGAGCCGGGCAAGAGCCGCCGGCGGTGGGACGCTGGAGGCAGGGGCCGTGAAGGCTGGAGGAATGGCCGCCGCAGGCGCGATGATGGCGGCGCCCAGTGCAACGGCGACCAGAAGGTCCGGCCCCATCATGGTCTCCAACAAGGGAGGACCTGCGATCGGGGGCCGGCCACAGCAGACCTGGGCGGCGGCCGGGAACCCGGCCCCCGGCGAGCCGTCGAGTGTCCTTGGGGTGGTGGTGGCCGCTACGGTGGATGCGTTCGCCGCCTGCCGAGCCCAGACATCGCACGACGCCCGGGCCACCCATGACCGGCTTGTGAACTTGGAGCAGGCAGTCGTGGTAAGTTCTCCTTCCTTGTTCTTCTCTTTCCGTTTTTTCCATATTATCCTGTGGGAGCGCGCCAGCGCAGCCACTCGGTGTAGCCCCCGAGGCGCAAGCCGGCTGGGCCGCAGGTGGGTCGGGCCTAATCGCTTCTGTTTACTTTGCAGGCGGTGCATGATCGCCGTGTGGCCGTGTACAACACCCTGCTGGGGTTGTACTAAGGTGCCGAGAACCGGCTCACCATCGTGTCTGGGGACCTACGAGGTACGTGCCTTTACTGTCTTCAAGTGGGGGCGCGCGAGCGCACCAAGTGGGTGTAGCCCCCGGGAATCATGCCGGCTGCCTCGGAGGCGGGCTGATTCCCCTTCTTGTATTATTTCTGACAGCAGCGACCCTTGCTCGTGAAGCAACCCACGCCGAGACGGTCAGCCTCCGGCGCCAGGTGGTGCGCCTTTATTAGGAGCGAGAGCTCCTGACGATGGAGCGCGACAGGGGCACCGGGGGAGACGGACCAGGCGAAGGCGGAGCGGGACGAGCGCGAGGCAGCCCACCGCCAGACGCTGGCAGACTAGGAGGCGGCCCTCCGTTGGGAGGCGGACGAGCGGGAGAGGGTTCTCCACGAGGAGTTGGCGGACAAAAACGCCGTGCTAGCCAAGGCGGCCGAGGATGCACAGGCGGCCTGGGGTGATCACGAGCACCAGCGCTAGGAGTGGTCGACCCAGGAGGTGCGGCTGCAGGAGCAGGGGCACGCGGTGGACCAAATGCTATGCAGTAAGTCTCGTTTGTTTGTTCTTTTGGGCCTTCCTTCTGGATTTTCTCGCCCTTCTCACCCCTTGTCTTCTTCTAAGGGCTTCTCCCAGCCACGCAGGATGTCGCAAAGGCGGCCATGGAGGCCGAGCGTGAGGCCCGGTGGGCGCGAGAAGCCGTTGGGCAGCTTGCCCCCTGGACCTTGGACGAGGTGGGGATCGCCGCGGAGGTACGCCAGTCAGAGATGGTCCGCGCCCTGAGGCGGCTCCAAGCGGCCGCCCTGGCGCTGGTCCAGACCATTTGGCCTAGGGTGCTAGATCTGGGCTCCCTGAACCGGCTGTCGCGGTGGCTAGAGTTCGGGGTGGCGCGGGTGAACGCCTGGAGGGCCTCCGCGGCACGCGCCGGCGCGAACATGGCGCGCGCCATCGCCAGGTCGTGGTACCCGGAGCTGAACCTGGGTCTGCTCATGGCCCAGCGCGCCGGTGCAGATGCGGACTTGGAGGCGGTGGCGGAGGAGCTGTTGCGAGGGCGAGCGACCTCGTGTCCTTTGCCCCGTGGGACGAGTACATGCCGGAGCGCGGGGCAGACGGCGTGGTGGTCCCGGAGGACTAGTACGGCCTCGCCCTGGAAGACCTGGAGGGGAGCGCCGCTGAGACGGACGATGAGGAGTCCGACACCGACGACTACACCGAGTCCGAGCCGACTCCGACCGTGGAGGTGGGGGCATCTACTGCAGCCGCTCCAGAGGTGTTGTCCTCGAAAGCACCAGCACCGTCGGCTCCAGAGGCGTGAGCCTCGCCGGTTCCAGAGACGTCGCCACTTAGTAGCTTCTCTTTTTGCATGATGCTTTTAGGATGGAATTCCACCCATTAGGGGTGTATCTGTAATGAACTTGTGGCCATGGGCCTTTTATTGTTTATAACTTATGTTGCTATTACCAAAGCACGTGGTGGCTCTTCTTTCGCCTTTTGCCTTTTGACTTGTGTTTGCGCGCTAGGATTCCTTCCGGCTTCCGCCCCGCCTGCCGGCCAGCCGGAAGCCGGTCTGGGAAAGGGACGGGGCTTCACCCTTGGGGAAAAACAGCGAGCACTTAGAGTCAACCGGCTAGGAATAGGTTGAGCCGGCAGAGGCCGGTTACTAGGAGTAACATAGCTCGGCTGGACTAGACCGGCTGCTGCGCGTCGATGGACCTTTGTGTGAGAAGTTCGTTCATACCCCGTGATCCCTTCAGCCGGACAGTAGGGAGCTGGTCTGTAGCTGGTTAGGGAGGGGAGGCGAAGGACCGCTCGCTCACACCGTTCGTCCGCCTCGGAGGGGAGTTGGGCGAGCCCCCGGACCCGTGAGCCGGGCCCGTGCCTTGTATAGTAGGAAAACTTTGGAGGAGAGGAAAAGGGGCATGCCCCAAGCGTTGGCTTGGGGCCCCCGTTGCATTCATAAGCTCGAAGGGGCGGAGGAGCGTCGCATTCCACGGGCGCTCCGTCTCTTCGCCGGAGGCGTCTCTCTTGCGCTTCTGCGGCTTCTGGGCGTCTATGAGGTAGTACGCGTTGTTGTGCAGCGCCCGGATAATGATAAATGGGCCCTCCCATGGGGAGGACAGCTTGTGCTGCCCGGCAGTCCTCTGGATCCGCTTGAGCACCAGGTCTCCTTCACGGAAGGAGAGAGGCCGGATCCGCTTTCTGTGGTAGTGCCGAAGCTTCTGTTGGTAAATGGCCGTCCGGCACAAGGCCAGCTCACGAGCTTCCTCGAGGAGGTCAACGCCGTCTTCTCTTGCCTCCCACGTGTCGTTCTCGGTATACAAGGCAACCCGAGGCGAATCGAACTCGATGTCTGTGGGGATGATCACCTCGGACCTGTAAATGAGAAAGATTGGAGTGTAGCCGGTCAACCGGTTGGGTGTGGTCCGGAGGCTCCAAAGGACAGCCGGCAGCTCCTCGGCCCAGCAGTCGGCCGACCAGGCCAGTGGCATCACGAGCCGAGGTTTGATGGCGGATAGGAGCAGGCCGTTTGCCCTCTCGACCTGGCCATTGGACTGCGGGTGGGCGACGGATGCCAGGTCAAGCCGGATGCCCTGTCTTGAGCAGAAACACGCTAGCCTGCCCTTAGCGAACCATGATGTCTTCGCTGAACCGGACGGTCATGGGGCCATCCAATTTCTTGATGGGCTGGGCCTCGATCCACTTTGTGAACTTGTCGACGGCTACCAGCAGATGTGTCATGCTACCTCGTGTGGTCTTGAAAGGTCCTACCATGTCCAGCCCCCAGACAGCGAAAGGCCATGAAAGGGGGATGGTCTGGAGAGCTGTAGCCGGAAGATGGCTCTGTGCGCTAAAGCATAGGTAGCCTTTGCACTTGTCGACCAATTTTTTGGCCGCCTCCAGAGCAGTCGGCCAGTAGAAACCCTGGCGGAATGCTTTGGCCACCAGGGATCTGGAGGCGGCGTGGTGCCCGCACTCACCCTGGTGGATGTCGAGGAGGATTTCCTGCCCTTTCTCCAGCTTGACGCAGCGTTGGAAGACGCCGGTGGTGCTACGGTGGACCAACTCGCGGTTGATGATGCTGTAGGCCGAGGTCCGGCGCTGAATTTGCCTTGCAGCGTCCTCGCCGGAGGGGAGCTCGCCGCATTGGAGGAACATCAGGATAGGCTCGGCCCAAGAGGGAGCCGAGACGGGAGCTGGCTCGGGCCCGAACGAGACGTTGGAGGCGGCTGTCTCCGGATCTGGGGGATCAGCCCCCGGGAACGGCACGTCAGCCCATGGGTCCGGCTCGCAGCCCCCGGGAGTGAGGCGACGACCGCTGTCATGACAGCATCGAGTCTAGGGCCGGCAAGCGCAGATGAGGCCGGCTTGATTGGTGTGGTGGATGGCGTCGGCTCAGCCGCCGGAGGTGCCGGAGCCGGTGATGCTGCCACAGCCGGCGGGGCCGGTGGACCGGCCAGCCTCGCTGAGGAGTCGGCCGCGCCAGCCGGCATGAAGATGGACTCCGATTCAGGAGATGGTTTGATCGAGGGCTTCAACAGCCACTCGAGGGAGACGCCGGGCGGAGCCAATCTTGGCCAGCGCGTCGGCCGCCTTGTTGTCTGCTCGGGGGACGTGGTGGAACTCGTAGCCCTCGACGGAGCTGGTGAGCTGCCGGACGAGGAAGCGGTAGCTGGCCATGTTGGCGTCCCTGGAGTCCCATTCGCCGGAGACTTGCTGCACCACGAGGTCGGAGTCGCCGAAACATGTGATGCGCTGGATGCCGTGGACGAGGGCCTCGTACTCGGCCATGTTGTTGGAGGCGACGAAGTGGATTTGGAGGGCATACCTGAGCTGATCACCTTTTGGGGACGAGAGGACTATGCCGGCACCCAGGCTGGTCCTCATTTTCGAGCCGTCAAAATAGATGTGCCAGTGCGTGGAGTCGGGCGGAGGCGGGATGAACTGGGTTTCGGCCCACTCGGTGAGGAAGTCGGCCATCGCTTGAGATTTGATGGCGGTGTGTGGCTCGTATTGTATTTCGTAGTTGGCCATGGCAATGGCCCAGTTGGCGATCCGGCCGGTGGAGTCCCAGCTGGCCATGATGGTGATGACATGCTCCTAGAAGTATTGCTTGAGCTTCTGGGAGGCGAAGTATATACCGTAGCACATCTTCTGGTAGTGGGGGTAGTTTTGTTTGGAAGTGGAGAGGACCTCGCTGAGGTAGTAGACGGGGCGCTGCGTCGGCAGCGCCTTGCCTTCCTCCGGCCGCTCCACCACCAGGACGATGCTGACGACGCGTGTGGTCGCCGCAATGTAGGCGAGCAAGGGCTCCTTCTTTGTCGGCGCGGCCAAGATGGGCGCACTGGTGAGAGACCGCTTGAGGCCGCAGAATGCAGCGTCCGCCTCGTTGGACCAATCGAACAGGAGCGGCTTCTTCGAGAGGTCCCAACCCGGCTTGACCAGGGCCGACTTGCGTAGAAGCCCGTAGAGGGCCAAGGCCTTCTTGCCTAGCCGGCTGATGAACTGGCTGAGGGAGGCAAGGCAGCCGATGAACTTCTGTACGTCGCGGAGCCGGGACGGCTTGGGCATGCGCTCGATCGCCCAAATCTTCTCGGGGTTAGCTTCGATGCCGCGGGCGGACGCAAAGAAACCCAGGAGCTGGCCGGCTGGGACACCGAAGATGCATTTCTCCGGGTTGAGCTTGATCTTGTATTCACGCAGGTTGGCGAACGTCTCTCGGAGGTCATCGAGGAGGCTGAAGTGCCTTTTTGGATTTGACGAAGATGTTGTCCACGTAGACGTGGACCTTCCTGCCTATCTGAGGCAGGAGGCACTTCTGCATGCAATGCTGGAAGGTTGCGCCTGCATTCTTCAGGCCAAAGGATATGGTGATGTAGAAGTAGGCCCCAAAGGGGGTGATGAAGGAGGTCTTGAGTCGGTCGGCCGGGTCTAGCTTGATCTGGTGGTAGCCGGAGTAAGCGTCCAAGAAGGATAGTAGGTCGCAGCTAGCCGTGGAGTCGATGACTTGATTGATCCGTGGCAGGGCGAATGGGTCTTTGGGGCACGCCTTGTTCAGGCTCGTGTAGTCGATACACATGCGCCAGGTCTTGTTTTTCTTCAGCACCAAGACTGGGTTGGCCAGCCAGTCCGGGTTGAACACTTCAATGATGAATCCAGCTACGAGCAGCCGGGCAATCTCTTCTCCTATGGTATGTCGCTTCTCCTTGGAGAAACAACGCAGGGGTTGCTTGACCGGCTTCGCATCTGGCCGTACATGCAGCTTGTGCTCGGCGAACTTCCTCGGAACACCCGGCATGACCTTGGGGGACCATGCAAAGATGTCCCAATTCTCACGAAGGAAGTTGACGATCTCGCTTTCCTATTTGCTGTCGAGGCGGGAGCCGATGGTCACGCACTGGGTGGGGTTGGCCGGATCGAGCGGCACCTGTCGGGTATCCTTCGACGGCTGGAACGAACCTTCGCCGACCGACTGGGAGGGAGGAGCCGGTACGACCGGCTGGGCAGAGGTGAGGGCCACCAGCCGTTCGAGTTGCCGCTTCTCTTTCATGATCTCTAGGGCCTCGGCCAGCCGGCTGCCGTCTCACACGCATGCCATCGATATCTGGTACACGCCGGCGACGGTGATGATGCCCTTGGGGCCTGACATTTTGAGCTTGAGGTAGGCATAGTGGGGGACCGCCATGAACTTGACAAGGGCAGGCCGGCCCAGCAACGCGTGGTAGGGACTGCTGAGGTCCACTACCTCGAACAAGATCGGCTTGCGGCAGAGGTGGCTGGCATCGCTGAAGAGGACGTCGAGCTTGATCTTGCCAATAGGGGTGCAGGACTTCCCTGGCACGATGCCGTGGAAGACGGTCCGACTGGCCTTCAGGTCCTCCACCTTGAGCCCCAGCTTGAGCAGGGTGTCAAGGTAGAGGATGTTGATGCTATTGCCGCCATCGACCAACACCCGTGAGAAGCGGCACGAGCGCCTCTCGGAGGCGATGGTGGGATCGAGGACGAGGGCGTAGCTGCCGGGATCCGGCATCACGACCGGGTGGTCTGCTCGGCTCTAGGTGACCGGCTTCTCGGACTAGTGCATGAACTGGGGAGTCGCGGGCATGGTGGCGTTCACCTCACGGTGGAGCCGGCGCTGGGTGTGCTTGTCCGTCTCTTCACTGGTGAAGACGGTGTAGCAACCATCATGTTCGGTGTACTGGTCCAGCGGCCGACCGTCGTTCCGAGCCGGGTCCGGGTCCGCCCAGGCCGGAACGAGAGAGGGAGCCAGAGCCGGGGCTGGCACCGGGGCGCAGGCTGGCTGCGCGGGGAGAGCCGGGAGGCCGTCCCCCCGGACCAATCATTGCGAGAATCTGCACTGCCGGAGCATCTGCGTGGCCGGCTTGGCACTTGAGTGGTTCTTGCAGGGGAGGTCAAGCATCTACTTGAAAGTCAGCTTGGGCTGCCAGGCAGCCTTGCCGGTCCACTGGTGCTGACCGGGGGCCTCGCCAGCTGGCTGCTCCTCCTCTATGGAGGCGACCAGCCGGTTCCCGTAGCGGGAGTCAGGCTGGTCGTTCTTGCGTTTGCCGTTTTGCTATTGCCGGTTGTCGGCTGCCGCCCGTGGCGCGGCGGGGGGCCTAGCCAGCTTGGCTAATGCCTTGACCTTCATCCTCATCGAGGAATCGGCCGTGGCGTATTTGTCCGCTTTGGATATCAGGTCCGCTAGGGAGGTTGGCTCGGAGCACAAGAGCTTGTTCTTAAGGGGGGTGTCATCGCGACAGCCTTCGATGAAGTACTGGATGGCCTGCACCTCGTGCAATCCCTCATAGGAGTTGCGGAGCTCGGTCCAGCGCGTGAGGTAGTCGCGGAGGGGCTCCTCCAGCCCCTGGATGCACATGGCCATCTCACGGGGCCGGCCAGGCCGTTTGTAGGTGCCGGTGGAGTTACGGACGAAGCCTTCTTCGATGTCCGTACAGGTGTTGATGCTTCCGGTAGCCAGGTTGTTCAGCCAGGTGCGGGCAGAGCCGATCAACATGAGGGGGACGTAGCGGACGGATACGTGCTTGTTCCCCCTGGCGATGCCAACGGCAGTGGCATCAGCCAGTCCTCCGGCTTGGTGGCCCCGGTGTAGTTCGGGGTGTCATGGGGAAGCATGAAGCCTGGTGGAAAAGGCTCATTGCGGATCCGCGGACCGATGCAGGCCGGGCCAATCGAGCCCTCCTCCTCGAGGAGGGCCGACTGCACCAACCGGTCGAGGCGGAGGTGGGCGTCGTTGTCGCTATGGGAAACACGCGGCCCGAGCCGAGCCGCAAGCTCAGGACGGACCACCGGCGGGACGGACCACGCCGGTTCATGTCATGGAGGGGGAGTGCGCTCGCAGCTACGCCGGCTTCCGCCAGCCGGTGCCTCGTCATGGTGGTGGCTGCTGGCTGGGTTGTTACTGCGCCGGTTGTTCACAACCGGCTGCTCATTTCAGCGCGACAGGGGATGCTGAGCGTTGCTCCCCCGGGTGTTCCGGCCGGGTGGACGGGGGGTACTGGAGTGCTGAGCCGGTTGGCGGTCAGCAGCCCCGGAGCCCTCGCCCTCAGGACGGGGAAACTCGGAGATGGCCCCACCAGGAGTGAGGGCGACCTGTTGCGCGTTGGCGGTGTCTATGAGGTCCTTGATGTGCCGCTCGCGCGCGGCCCACTCCTCGCCCACCAAGGTTGCCAAATCCTCGTATGCCACCTTGGCGGTGCGCAGGTTGGCTGCGGGGTTGTCGTAGACGGGGAGGCGGCCGTTGAGGATTTCCGCGACCACGCGGCCGCGCTTCCACACGGCCCCACGCCAGCTGGGCTCGGGGCCAGCCGGGGTGAGACCGCACGCGGAGTTGTATTCTCGTGTCACGGCCTCCATCCAGTGCCGCTCATCAACGAGGGTGCTGGCGTCTTTGAACTGCTAGTGGCGGGCCGCCTCCAGCTTGGCTCTGGCGGCAGCCGGGTCCGCTGTCATAGTAATAGTGGTGCCCGAACCTCGAAGGGTAGCGGCGAGAGGGTCGGAGGTGCCGGTGCGAGCGACGGTCGCGTCGGCCTCGTCCGCTTGCACATGGCCCGAAGTGGTGGAGGAGGCGGTGACCATCACTCCCACGCGGGTGTGAGAGCCGGTGGCCTCGCCCGTGGCGAGCACGCCTATGGACGAGGGAGGGCCGGTGCAGTCGAGCACCCACCTAGGGTACACGTCGGCCGCTGGTGCGTTGGCGAGGCTCAGCTTGCTGAGCTGCTCGGTGAGCGCAGCGACATCGAGAGCAAGCCCCACGAGCATGCAATTCTGCCCGAACGCAAGATGGTCAGGGGTGGCGGTGAAGGGCCCCGCCCGGAGCGTGATTCCGGCCGGCACCGTGGCCGGCCCCACGGTGGGCGCCAACTGTCGTGGTTTTATCATGGCAGATGCCATGGGTAGGCTTATCGAGAGGGGCCGAAAGTACACCAGTGGACTCTAGGAATGGGGTTAAGCTCAAACGGCGGTAGACACGCAATGTACCCAGGTTCAGGGCCCTTCGTGGGACGTAATACCCCTACTCCTGCTCGGTCCCGTTGAGGCAATGGTCTAGATATAGCGGTGCTCCTTGAGCCGTATGGATCAAGGAGGAAGAAGGATCTAGCCATCTCTTCTACCTCTCTACGGGTGTGTGTGTGGAGTGTACGTGGGGGTGGGAAAGTGATCGATCGACCGGGCCCCTGCATGGGGAAGGCCCGGGTTTTTTTTAGTCCAACCCCCTGGATTACAATACGAATGGAAGCTTTTGGGGTCCCCAGCCGACAGCCTCTCCGGCCGGCTGCGGGGGCCACCGGTTGTGGAGTCTTGTCACTGGTAGGCCCCGCCGGCCGAGGGGTCCCACCGGGAGGGTCTCGTCATAGCACGGGCCGCCACTTGAGGCGTCGTCTTGTGGTGACTGGCAGGGTCAACGGCGTGGCCCGACACCCTGTAGCCATGCGGAGGCAGGTAATGGAGTGGTTGAGGCGTGCCGGCACTGTTGGTAGCTCGGTCGCCGTCCGCCAGGGTCAGAGGCCCATGACACCTGCACTGTGGAATCGCGGGCGCTGACCCATGATGGGACGGGGGCCATTGTGGCCACGCACGGCCTGTCGGCGGTATCCAATGCCCGGCCGGCTAGAGAGCCGGCCGGCCATTCCCCTAGCTAGTCAGCACGTCGCAGCCGGCAGGCCCTAGCCGGAGTGCCGCTGCCGGTAGGGCACAGCCTGATCGCTAGGGGAGGCGGCCCGCCCTTTAGTTGCGCTGGAAAGCAGGAGCAGGGGGGTTGAGGCTACCTCGGGGTCATCCCCCCATCATCTGCCTACTGGCCGGAGGTGGGAGATGACCTCCCCACCTGTTGGGGATATGACCCCACGGTGAGACCCGCCATGAAAGGTCCGGGTCACACTAGGCGGCTCGCACACCTGTTCAGGAATGGGCCGACGGACTGGAGCTCAAGTAATGCGGAGACTTGGGCCGGAAGGATCAGGCCCATGACCCAGATAAGGAAGACCCGGGTTCGTAAGTTGCCCGGAGACAACACACTCAAGAAATCAAGGGAAAGTAAGAGATAGACTCGAACATCACAGAGAGAGTCGGTTATGACTCGTGTAACCCGTGGTCTAGACCTCTTATATAAAGGCAAGACCCGGGGCGGCTTAGACAGGTTATCGAAAACTAGGTCAACCAATCGCTCCCCTGTAATCGGTATATCAAGTAATATCAGCTCAAAGCAGGACGTAGGCTATTACCTCGACAGGAGGGGCCAAACCTGGGTAACCGTGTCCTTTGTCCCCACCAACCCCTTTGGGTCCATCACAGTAGCGATGGCCTCGAATCCAAGTCCGTTGATCCGGACATATGCCGTGACAAATCCACGACAGTTGGCGCCCACCGTGGGGCTAGCACTTGGTGTTGTTGAGTTCTCAAAGGGCTCTCTTCTGAGGCTCAAAGGATACCTGATCGGAAGGATGAGCAAGAGTCGCTGCAGCCAGCTCTACATAGACGATGCCGGCTAGGGGATCAATGCCGACTCTGTTGAGTATGGCTTCCAGGTTCCTTCCGGGGGGATCCATGTCTTCATTGGTAGGATTGATGGATCTAAGCCTGGGCCGGACATCTGCACCAACATCATCGAGCCGGCCCGGCGCGTCCAGCCCGTAAGGCCTGCCGGAGCAAGCCCCACGAGCATGCAGTTCTGCCTGGATGCGAGATGGTCGGGGGAGGCGGTGAAGGGCCCCGCCCGGAGCGTGATTCCGGCCAGCGCCGCGGACGGCCCCACGGTGGGCACCAGCTGTCATGGTTTTATCATGGCAGATGCCATGGGTAGGCTTATCGAGAGGGGCCTAAAGGACACTGGTGGACTCCGAGAACGGGGTTAAGCTCAAACGACGGTAGACACGCGATGTACCCAGGTTCGGGGCCCTCCGTGGGAGGTAATACCCCTACTCCTGCTTGGTCCCGTTGAGGCAATGGTGAAGATACAGTGGTGCTCCTTGAGCTGTATGGATCGAGGAGGAACAAGGAGCTAGCCGACTCTTCTACCTCTCTGCGGGTGTGTGTGGAGTGTACGTGGGGGTGGGAAAGTGATCGATCGACCGGCCGCCCTGCATGGGGGAGGCCCGGGTTTTTTTATAGTCCAACCCCTCGGATTACAATACGAATGGAAGCTTTTGGGGGCCCCAGCCGACAGCCTCTCTTGCCGGTTGCGGGGGCCACCGGTTGTGGGGTCTTGTCGCTGGTAGGCCCCGTCGGCCGAGGGGTCCCATCGGGAGGGTCCCGTCGTAGCACGGGCCGCCACTTGAGGCGTCGTCTTGTGGTGACTAGCCAGGGTTAGCGGCGTGGCCGGACACCCTGTAGCCATGCTGAGGCAGGTAATGGAGTGGTTGAGGCATGCCGGCAATGTTGGAAGCTCGGTCGTCGTCCGCCAGGGTAAGAGGGCCATGACACCTGCACTGTGGCCTCGTGGGTGCTGACCCTCGATGGGACGGGGGCCACTGGGGCCACGCATGGCCTGTTAGCGCTATCCAATGCCCAGCTGGCTAGGGAGCCGGCCGGCCATGCCCCTAGCCGGTCAGCACGTCGTAGCTGGCAGGTCCTAGCCGGAGGGCCGCTGCCGGTAGGGCACAGCCGGATCGCTAGGGGAGGTGGCCTGCCCTTTAGTTGCACTGGAAAGCAGGAGCAGGGGGGCTTGAGGCTACCCCGGGGTCATCCCCCCGTCAGCTGCCTACTAGGCAGAGGTGGGAGATGACCTCCCCACCTATTGGGGACATGACCCCATGGTGAGACCCGCCATGAAAGGTCCGGGTTACACTGGGCGGCTCGCACGCCTGTTCAGGAATGGGCCGACGGACTGGAGCTCAAGACATGCGGAGACTTGGGCCGGAAGGATTAGGCCCATGACCCGGATAAGGAAGACCCGGGTGTGTAAGTCGCCCGAAGACAATGCACTCAAGAAGGAAAGGGAAAGTAAGAGATAGACTCGAACATTACAGAGAGAGTCGGTTATGACTCGTGTAACCCATGGTCTAGAACTCTTATATAAAGGCCAGACCCGGGGCGGCTTAGACAGGTTATCGAAAACTAGGTCAAGCAATCGCTCCCGTGTAATCGGTATATCAAGTAATATCAGCTCAAAGCAGGACATAGGCTATTATCTCGACTGGAGGGGTCGAACCTGGGTAAACCATGTCCTTTGTCCCCGCCAACCCCTTTTGGTCCATCACAATAGTGATGGCCTCAACTCCAAGTCCGTTGATCCATACATCTGCTGTGACAAATCCACGACAGTTGGCGCCCACCATGGGGCTAGCGCTTGGTGGTGTTGAGTTCTCAAAGGGCTTTTTTCCGGGGCTCAAAGGATACATGATCGGAAGGATGACCAAGAGTCGCTGCGGCCAGCTCTACATAGACGATGCCGGCTAGGGGACCGATGCTGACTGTGTTGAGTATGGCTTCCGAGTTCCTTTCGGGGGAATCCATGTCTTCATTGGTAGGATTGATGGATCTAAGCCTGGGTCGGACATCTGCACCAACATCATCAAGCCAGCCCAGCACGTCCAGCCTGTCCAGCGCGTATCACCCTCCCGTGTAGAGCCGGGTTGGGAGCGCGTTTTCGTAGGCTTCACTCAAGGTATGGATCTTGGATCGGTCGGGTCATAGGAGACACTCATCTGCTCTGAGGATGGATTGTCAAGTGGAGAAACAAAATCAATTTACCAACTTCACAATGGCGGACTCAGCGGCTGTGAGGCGCTTTACCCTGAGTCGGAGAGGTCTGAGTCGGAAGGGCCGGAGCCGGTTCATGCGGCTGTATTCATGGCAGGATCGTCCCCGGGGGAAGGCAACACGGTGGCGGGAGCCACCAACGCGGGAAGCGATCCGCCATCCCCGACTCAAGTCCTTTTGGATCTAATGAATAAGCTCGCAGGTGTAATGGCCACCAAAGTTACCTTTGAAAATCAAGCGGCTCAGAATTTGGAGATTGCGTGGCTCAAGGACCAGATGGCGGAGCAGCAGCAGAGGATAGCAGAGTTAAAGCTTCAGATGGAAGCAGAGGCGGAGCGCCTTAATATGGATGCCTTCCGCCTTGGTTTGGAGCAGCAGTCAGCAGCAGCTGTGCATCGGATGAGGCATCAATCCCGTTTGCCAGACCAGTACGAGGCGAGGAACCTCTTCCATACGCTAGGGGCCAGGAGGACGGAAGGTGAGCCTGGGAGCCAGCCAACGGCTCGGCCACAGCTGCGCCCGTCTTTGCGAAATCAGATTTCACCAACAATTTTATTGACGCCGGCGGGTCATTACTCTAACCCGGTAGAGAACTTGGTAGCAGCAGTGACCCGGCTTGAAATGATCCCCATCCCGGATGAAGCGCCTTTTGTGAATGAAGTGTGAGATGCAATCGGATATCTTAAGATGGCAATGGCCCAGCAGGAGAAATATACTTACAGCCAGAGCCGTGTCCATTCGACGCGTCTTCTTAGCCGCAGCTATAGTCAGCGTTATGAGTCACCATCGATTTCTAGCAGTGACAAACACAAGGGGCCCCCAGATGAAAATCGGGCAGCTCTGGATGCTCAAACTCTCGTGGACCGAGCTAGGAACCAACGGGAAGCAGCGGCTATGGCGATTCATCAAGAGCCAGCGCCCTTTATCTCGATGGGAGCCGAGGTGTCGGCCAGTGCTAGAGCCATGGGGGTGTCGTGCCTGATTCCGGCGCTAAGGAGTGAACGGTTGCCTACGGATTTCAAAGGGCCTCGTAAGGTTATGAATTACACGGCCGACTTACCCCCGGAGGCTTGGGTCGAAAGCTATGAGCTTGCTATGGAGATGTTGGATGTTAGCGAGGCCGTGTGTGCAAAATATTTCATAATGATGTTGGAAGGCCCGACTCGCTTGGCTGAAAGGTTTGCCGCCTAACACCATAAGATCATGGGGCAAGTTAAGGGCGAAGTTCACCAAAAAGATTCAGGGAACTGTCAAGCAGCCTATGATGATCATAGATCTCGATCATTGTGTACAACAAGAGAGCGAGTCGTCTCATCATTGGGTCCGACGGGTGTCGACTATCATTCACTCTTCTGAACAGATCACAGCGGCTCAAGCGGTGCTCATTCTAGAAAAGAACTGTCACTTTATCCCGTTGAAGCTGAAACTCGGCCGGCTCAAACGTACGTGCCGAGACATGAGGGAGCTCATGGCGTCTCTAACTAAGTATGTTGACTCGGACAACACAAAGGATCCAGGCTCTGATGAGGATAAAGCCGGATCAGGCAAGAAAAACAATCAGGGTAAAAACTTTGTGAATGGAGGAAATCAGACCAAGCGGAAGAGCTCTGATGGAGGGTCAGAGCTAGTTTCCAATGCTAGTGCCGGTCAGAATGCTCCTAGGGGAAACGGGAGGTTCAAGAAATTTACCAATAAGAACCGGGCCCCTTTCAACTTAGAAGAGGCGCTTAGGAAGCCCTCTCCAGAGCACAGCATGCCTGGTAAGCCCTCAACGCACGCATGGGTTGATTGCTTCATCATGCATAGGTTCAGAAAATCAGTATTCGCAAGAAAACAACAATCAGGGTGGTGGCCGCCTCGTGGCTCAGGACCCGGCGGGTCAGGCGCCGGATTAGTCCCTAGCGGCCGAGGCCCTCATGGCCAAGGTAATCAGAATAGTCAGAGAGGACTCCCGCCACATTCTCGAAATGGCCACCAACAGCAGCGCAACTAGTCCGGGTATCAAAGCAACCCGAAACAACTCAGTTCTAGTTAGTATCACGTCTTTACATCCAGCCTTAATAGGAGGGATCAGAAGCTTCGCCAGAGGGCGGTTAACGCGGTTGCGCCGGCCCTGCCATAATATTTCAAGTGGTCAGAGTATGACATAAAGTGGAGTCGGGCATATCAATCGCCGCGTGTTGATGACCCAGGACGGCTGGCTTTAGTTGTTGCCCCTCCATTCGAAGGATACATGTTAAACAAGGTACTTATGGACGGAGGCATCAGCATCAACATCCTCTATTATGACACCTCTCGGCGGATGAAGCTGTTGGACAAGGACCTTAAGCCTTCTTCCACCGTCTTCCATGGAGTGGTGCCAGGCAAGTCGGCTTATCCGGTAGGCCAGGTCTCCTTGGAAGTCGCCTTTGGTGACGAGTATAATTATAGAGTGGAGTCTTTGTGCTTTGAGGTGGTTAAAATCAAGAGTCCATATCATGCATTCTTTGGACGCCCGACTTATGCTAAGTTCATGGCTAGGCCTTGCTATGTCTACTTGCAGCTAAAGATGCCCGTCTTAAACGGCGCTATACCGTTCACGGTGACCGGAATGTAGCCATTGAGTGCGAAGAAGGAGACGCAGCTTACGCAGAGGCCAGCTGCGCCCAAGACGAACTTAAATTCTACAAGGAACGAGTTGATCTAGAAGACATGAGACCACTTAAGAAGCCTACAACGGAGGTTGAGCCGCCTCTTAAGTTTTCGGTGGATGACACTAATGCTATTGACTTTACTCCGGGTGATTCATCTAAATAGTTCATCATCGGGGCTAACATGGAACCCAAATAGGAAAGCGCGCTCATCGAATTCATCCGTGAGAATCGGGACATCTTTGCATGGAAACCTTCTAACATGCAGGGTGTACCGAGAGAGTTCGCTGAGCACCAACTCAATGTGGATCCTAAGTTCAAACCTATCAAGCAATTCCTATGGCGGTTCAATGAGGAAAGGTGCAAGGCCATTGGAGAAGAGGTCACCCAGCTCCTGGCGGCGGGTTTCATCGTTGAGGTTTTTCACCCGAAGTGGCTCGCCAACCCGGTGTTGGTAATAAAGAAGAATGGCACATGGCGTATGTGTGTGGATTACATGGATCTTAACAAGGCTTGTCCGGCTGATCCTTTTGCTCTTCCTCGCATTGATCAGATTATTGATGCCACAGCCGGCTGCGAAAGCTTATATTTTCTGGATGCCTACTCTGGGTATCATCAGATTAAGATGGCAGTGAAGGACCAAGAGAAGATGGCTTTTATCACACCTTTTGGGGCCTTCTGCTATGTTTCCATGCCTTTTGGGCTCAAGAGTGCCCTGGGGACTTATCAGCACTGTGTGCAGAATTGCCTTCACAGTCAGATTGGGCGCAATTTTCATGCTTATGTGGATGACATCGTGATCAAGTCAAGGAAGAAAGAGACCCTTCTGGACGACTTAAGGCAGACCTTTGATAATCTCTAGGTCTATAAGATGATGCTTAACCTGGCCAAATGTGTTTTTGGTGTTCCGATTGGTAAGTTCTTGGTTTTTTTTTGTTTCTGAGCATGGTATCGAAGCTAACACGGATAAAATCAAGGCTATTACCTCCCTGGCAGAGCCGACTTGTGTTAATGATGCTCAGCGCTTGGCGGGGCGGATCTCCGCATTGAGCCGGTTCATAAGCCGCCTGGGTGAGAAAGCTATCCCTTTGTATCAGATGATGAAAAAGACATACAAATTTGTATGGAGCACGACGGCTGGTGAAGCCTTTGAAGCACTTAAGAAGCAGCTCACTAAGCCACCTGTGTTGGTTGCTCCGGCTGAAGGAGAGCCTTTGCTTCTGTATATAGCAGCCAACAACCAGGCTGTTAGCACTGCAATCATGGTTGAACGCAAGGAAGTTGGGAAGGAATATCCGGTTCAAAGGCCAGTTTACTACATTAGTGAGGTCTTAACAGAATCGAAGCAGAGCTATCCGCACTGGCAGAAGCTGGTGTATGGAGTTTTCATGGCTAATCGTAAGTTGAAAAATTACTTCTTATAACACCACATCACAGTGGTCAGGTCTACTCCATTGGGGGATATGATGCAAAACAGGGAAGCCACTGGTAGAATTGCCAAGTGAGCATTGGAATTAGGGTCCCTTAACATGAGACATCTACCTCGCATAGTGGTTAAGTCTCAGGCCCTTGTGGATTTCATCAATGATTGGACAGAGAGTCAAGCACCCGAGGAAATGCCAGATGATATACACTGGACTATACATTTTGATGGATCTAAGCAGTTGGACGGATCAGGGGCAGGAGTTGTGTTGACATCTCCCAAAGGTGACAAGTTTTGTTATGTACTCCAGCTGATGTTCCCTTGCACTAATAATGCGGTTGAATATGAGGACCTCCTCCATGGGCTTAGAGTGTCCAAGGAGATGAATCTAAGCCGGGTGAGGTGTTTGGGAGACTCAGATCTTGTGGCTCAACAGGTGTCAGGTACTTGGGATTCTAGAGACCCACGGATGGCGGCTTACTGTCACGCGGTGCATGTCATAGCCGGCCACTTCAAGGGTTACCAGGTAGATCCCATTGATCATTGCAAAAATGAGGCGGCTGATGCTTTGTCACGCTTAGGTTCTCAGTGTAAGCCGGTGCCGCCAAATGTTTTCCTTGACGTATTACATCACCCGACTGTTAAGTTGCCTTCAGAGGAAGATTTGACTGTCCCTGACCCGGAAGGGCAGCTGGTGGCGGCTCTGCATGCTACTCCAGATTGGACGGTGCCTTATCTGGCTTATTTGACCCGGGGAGAGTTGCCAGATGATGAAAATTTGGCCAGAGAGATCACCCGGCGTTCTAAGTCTATGACAATAATCAGAGGTGAGTTGCATAAATGCAATGTTATAGTGGTTTTTCAACGTTGTGTTGCACCTGAGGAAAGTGAGGAAATTTTAAGGGAGATTCATGATGGATATTGTGGGCACCACGCCGACTCAAAATCTCTTGTGTCCAAGGCTTTCCGGCATGGTTTCTTCTAGTTGACGGCTCACAAAGATGCAGAGGATTTGGTCTGCAAGTGCGAAGGCTATCAAAAGTTTGGCCAGCGCACTCATATTCCAGCTCAAGAGTTGAGGATGATACCAATTACTTGGCCTTTTGCAGTCTGGGGGTTGATATGGTGGGACCTTTCAAGAGATCCAAGGATAAGAAAATGCACCTCTTGGCGGTGGTTGATAAGTTCACCAAATGGGTGGAAGCACAGCCGGTTAGTAAATGTGACGCGGCAATGGCGGTTCAATTTGTGAAAAGGTTGATCTACCATTTTGGTTATCCCCACAGCATCATCATTGACAATGGCACAAATCTATACAAAGGTGCTATGGAAACTTTTTGTGCTGAAGAGCATATCCGGCTTGATGTCTCAGCGGTAGCACATCCGCAATCCAATGGTCAGGCCGAGCGGGCCAATCAACAAAGTTTAGGGGTATCAAGCCGTGGCTCATGGTTCCTTTCCAATGAACACCTGGGTGTTGGTTGGAAGAGTTGCCTTCCGTCTTATGGAGCATCCGGAACACCCCTCACAAATCTACAGGTTATACACCTTTCTTCATGGTATACGGTGCTGAGGCAGTAATACCAAGTGACATCCGACATGACTCGCCGCGGGTGGCGACTTATGTTGAGACGTACAATGAGACGGCATGACATGACGCATTGGACGCTTTGGATGAAGCTCAGGAGCTGGCGGCTGCCCGGTCAGCGATTTACCAACAAGACCTGCGCCGCTATCATAGCCGTAGGGTCAAGACCCGGACATTTGAAGAGGGTGACTTAGTACTCCGGTTGATTCAAGTCCAGATGGATATGCATAAGTTGTCTCCTCCATGGGAAGGGACTTTTGTGGTGAGCCAGAATCTTAACAATGGATCGTATTGTCTCATTGATGTCCGGGATGAATCAGACACGGCAGGTCAGGAGACCCACCAGCCATGGAACATAGCGCACCTACGCCCTTATTACACCTAAAAGTGCTGAGACTCGCCATTGTACACTATCATTGTACATATCATAGTCATATGAATAAATTTAGCATCCCTGCAAGACAGGGCATCTGCTCTTTTATACATCTTTGTTCATACAAGAGTTCGTGAGTATCCCAATAGGAGTGTCAACTGTGATTGATAAGGCAGTTTTTTACTTCTGAGTATCGCCTCTAACGCCTTATCAACTGGCTTTATGCCATCTTCCGGCTCATGTAATTAGCCGTGGTTGTAGGGGGCTTCTTACCTCCGGGTATAGCTTTTCTTACTCGAAACAACCGACGCTCGCGCCATCTTGTTAAAAGGGGGGCTTCATACCTTCGGGTATAGCTTATCTCACCCTAACAATTGGCTTTATGCCACTTCCGGCTTACTTGTTAATCCACGGTTGTCAAAGGGGGCTACTTACCTATAGCTTATCTCACCCTAACAGTCGGCTTTATGCCATCTCCAGTTACTTATTAACCGTGGCTGTCGAAGGGGGCTTCTTACCGACGGGTTCGCTTATCTCACCCTAAATTCCAATTGCTTATCATCCGCGGTTGTCATAAGGAGGCTTCTTACCTTCGGGTATAGCTTATTCTTACCCTTTAAACAACCATCGTTCACGCCAAAGAGTGTTGACAATTCAACATTGGCTTGGGGTCTTCTTACCTACGGGTATAGCTATCTTACCCTAATAAGTCGGCTTATGCCATGACATTTAAACTTGTTTAGCCAGAGTTTTTACAAGGGGGCTTCTTACTTCTAGGTATAGCTACCTCACCCTCAACAACCGACTTCATGTCGTTCCAGATGTTGTTCTTAGTCGGAAATTATGTAAACAAAGGTGTTCAACCTAACGGTGTCAATATTTCCTCTACAACAGTCAGAGATTTCCCCCTTATGGATCAAGAGTGCTAAAGAGATTCGGCCGGTTCTAAGTACTCAGTCAAAAGATTTTTGCGAAAACATTTTCGGGTTGAAGCTGCTAAGTGCCTTCATCACGATACAAAGGTCAAAACATACAAGTGAAAAATAGTCAAGGATGAGCCGACGGCAAACAAGCAAAGAAAAGCAGAAGATATATACATCATAAGTCGACACAAGTTCAAGAGCTGTTCTTAGACTATTACAAAATACTCTCAGCAGGAGCCAACATATAGTAAAGTGTTTACCGCATACGGCGGGTCATACATAAGCTGGTGCCATGAGAAGGTTATAAGTGTTTCAAGTTGCTGGCGAGTCACCCTGCGCCGGCTCTCCAGTTGCTTGGATCTAAAGACGGTCCAAGTCCCAGTTGCAGTGAGTTAAAGCTTCAACGGACCCTTCTTCAAATAAGGGGCACATCAAGATCAGCCGAGAAAAGGGTCTTACTGCGAGCCGGCGTTAAATCCTTGTGCTCAAAGAGGGAGCCGTGGATCCTCTTCATGTGCGGGCCGTACGCCGCTTGATAGACCGCGAGGTTGACTTCCTTTGCTAATACGGAACCCAAGACCCGGGACCTCTTCATGCATTGGGCGTAGTCGGCGTCGGTGAAGTCTGAGCCGTCTTCTTTCTTGGAGGGGTAGCCGTCCATCATCTCAGCCAACGTTAGCTCATGAGAGAAAGCTAACGCCTTGCTAACACCTGCCATTGCCCCTTGACGGGCGGCTGATTTCTTCAACTCTCCAATCATCTGGGGCAGGATGGAGAAGAGCTCCAAGACACCCTTCAGAGTCGGAGGGATGATTTCTTTAAACTGCACCGCCTTGATGGTGCATATCACTCCACAGAATAGTTGTTCCATGAAGGTGTACAAAGCCTTCAGCGGAAGTAGGCTGTCTGAAGCCAGCTGCTGGCTCCTAGAACCTGCATAAGTCGAACATTGGATCGTAAGTCGGAACAATATCAAAGGTATCATCAAATGAAAAATGTGCAGTACTTGCCGAAAACGACGTCTGTCATCTTCATAATATGGCGTTTCAGCGACTGAAGCTCGTCGGAAACGATCATCAGCCACTGGTCGGCATCATTCGTCCGCTTTGTTAAGTTAGTTTTCGCGGCTTCGGCGCTTTCCTTCAAAGCGGTAAAATCCGCCTTCAACTTGGTTAACTCATCCGACAGCAGACGACATATTTCTTAAGCCGGTCGTTTCCAAGCCAACTTTATGCAGAGCCTCCTAAAAAACATGACAAGGCAAGCAATAAGCCGGGGACGACAAGTTTCAAATAGATTGCAAGCAATATGTGTGACACTTGGGGGCTAATGTTCATTTCAGGCTATGTCAGGGCATCTACTTCTACAGTCCTGAATCAATCTTTGACAAGATTAAGCCGGCCCTTGGGGGCTACTATCGGCTCTTACTGACTTCTACAGCACCAGCTCAATCTTTGACAAGATTAAGCCGACCCATGGGGGCTACTATCGGCTTTTACTGACTTCTACAGTCCCGACTCAATCTTTGACAAGATTAAGTAGGCCCTTGTGGGCTACTACTTGCTCGAGTAATCTACTTCCTCTAAAAGTTCAACGTGCAAAAAGCTAAATTGATGTGACGGTTCTTGGGGGCTAATGATAACAGATTAAAACAATGATACTTTGCATATGGGAGAATTTCTACTTCTACAATGGTCCAAGAGACGGATCATTATCTATTGATATTCACCCGGCTCTTGCGGGGCTGCGTAAGGATACAAGGCAAGTTTAAAGACGTACCTCGTACTTGACCTTCGTAGAGGTCACAAGTTTAAGCTCCAGGTCACGGCTGGTGAACAGTCGGCTTGCATAGCTGGTGTGGAGTTCGTCGGTTGTCATGTTCTCCAAGTTAGAAGATTCGAAATCCAGCCTTGTTGAAGAGACTGCCGACACAGGATGCTTGGTCAGCACACAAGCCGGAGGAGAGGGCAAGATGGCGGTTCGTACAGTCACCTGAGAAGGGCTCGGCGAAGCAGATGTAGCCCTTGGCGGGCTATGGACAATAATGTCTTCAACAGCCGGCTCTGTAGAGGCGGCTGGGAGATCTTCGGTCGGCTGAGGCTCGACCGCCTTAGAAAGAGCCGGCTCCTGAGCAGTGGGACTGGGGGAGGACTTGTTAGTCTTCATGTGCTAGGCTTGACCACTACAAGGAGATGAATGTGAGAATCCAAGTGTTACGATTAGTAAAAAGACATGAGTGAAAATGTCTGAGGAAAAACTTACAGGCCAAAACTTCATTACAATACACCCCGAGTGGGTGGAAATGCGTCTTAAACAAACAAGTCTTGTAGCAAAAGGAAGGGGATACAAAGCATGCAAAGCCACACAGGCTGCCGTGCATCGCCGACTGGCTCCACGTCTCGCTCATGAGAGGTTGCGGTCTTCGGGTCCGCCTCCGGGGCCTCCATGCCTTCGGTGTTGCTGCCAGTACTAGAGGCGGTGCTCTCATCGGCGACCTCCTCGTCTGGAGGCCATTGGGGGTTGCCGAAGGAGTCCTCAGCAACCGGCTCACCGTCCTTGCCAAGCGCCGGCAGGAGCTCGTCCGGGTCGACGTACGAGGCTAGTTCGTTGGCTCGGCGGACAAGGTCACCTTCACAAGTGAACCGTTCTGCCTCTGGAACGTCATGCATCATGTCCACCCGATCCAGACTGACACCGGGGTACCACGATGTGACAAACCGGAGGGCCATCTGCGTGCCGCCTCGAGCCGCCGACGCCTTCCAAAACTCGAGCCGGGCCACCGCACTCTCCATCCACAGCACAACACGGTCCACCGGGGCCCCACGACCCGGCGAGAGGGCCGAGATCACTGTTGGAAATATGCCCTAGAGGCAATAATAAAATGGTTATTATTGTATTTCCTAGTTCATGATAATTGTCTATTATTCATGCTACAATTGTGTTAACCAGAAACCGTAATACATGTGTGAATACATAGACCATCACATGTCCCTAGTGAGCCTCTAGTTGGCTAGCTCGTTGATCAATAGATGGTCACGGTTTCATGACCATGGACATTGGATGTCGTTGATAACGGGATCACATCATTAGGAGAATGATGTGATGGACAAGACCCAATCCTAAGCATAGCACAAGATCGTGTAGTTCGTTTGCTAAAGCTTTTCAATGTCAAGTATCATTTCCTTAGACCATGAGATTGTGTAACTCCCGGATACCGTAGGAATGCTTTGGGTGTGCCAAACGTCACAACGTAACTGGGTGGCTATAAAGGTACGCTACGGGTATCTCCGAAAGTGTCTGTTGGGTTGACACGAATCAAGACTGGGATTTGTCACTCCGTCTGACGGAGAGGTATCTCTGGGCCCACTCGGTAAGACATCATCATAATGAGCTCAATGTGACTAAGGAGTTAGCCACGGGATGATGTGTTACGGAACGAGTAAAGAGACTTGCCGGTAACGAGATTGAACAAGGTATGGCGATACCGACGATCGAATCTCGGGCAAGTACCATACCGATAGACAAAGGGAATTGTATACGGGATTGATTGAATCCCTGACATCGTGGTTCATCCGATGAGATCATCGTGGAGTACGTGGGAGCCAACATGGGTATCCAGATCCCGCTGTTGGTTATTGGCCGGAGAGGTGTCTCGGTCATGTCTACGTGTCTCCCGAACCCGTAGGGTCTACACACTTAAGGTTCGATGACGCTAGGGTTATAGGGAAAAGGTATACGTGATTACCGAAGGTTGTTCGGAGTCCCGGATGAGATCCCGGACGTCACGAGGAGCTCCGGAATGGTCCGGAGGTAAAGATTGATATATAGGAAGTCCAGTTTTGGTCACCGGAAAGTTTTCGGGCTCATCGGTAGTGTACCGGGAGTGCCGGGAGGATGCCGGAGGACCCCCGGGAGGGGTGTGACGACCAAAGGACCACATGGGCTGTTAGATAAAGTGTGCCAGCCCTTATTGGGCTGGGCAAGACTTTTGCTAAAGGCCCATGCGGCTGGAGATAAGGAGATAAGGCAAAAAGGATTTAAAAGGAGGAGATCCACCTCCCTTGTGGGAGGTGGACTCTCCCTTTAATTCAGCCGGCCATCTCCTCTTTGGAGTAGAGGCCAAGCCAGCCCTCCACGTCCCTCCTCCTATATATACTTGAGGTTTTGGATGTTTTGAGACAGGATTTGATCTCTCTCTCTCACGGCGAAGCCCTACCTCTCTTCTTCCTCCTCCGCAGCGCTTAGGCGAAGCCCTGTCGGAATACCTTGCTACTCCACCACCACCACGCCGTCGTGCTGCTGTTGGAGCCCTTCCCCAACCTCTCCTTCCTCCTTGCTGGATCAAGGTGTTGGAGACGTCACCGGGCTGCACGTGTGTTGAACGCGGAGGTGCCGTCCGTTCGGCACTTGATCGGATCTACCGCGATCTGAATCGCTGCGAGTACGACTCCATCAACCGCGTTCTTGTAACGCTTCCGCTTAGCGATCTTCAAAGGTATGAAGATGCAATCTCTCCCCTCTCGTTGCTGGTTTCTCCATAGGTAGATCTTGGTGAACGTAGGAAAATTTTGATTTACTACTACGTCTCCCAACAGTGGCATCATGAGCTAGGTCTATGCGTAGAATCTATGCACGAGTAGAACACAAAGCAGTTGTGGGCGTCGAGTTTGTTAATTTGCTTGCCGCTACTAGTCTTATCTTGATTCGGCGGTATTGTGGGATGAAGCGGACCGGACCAACTTTACACGTACGCTTACGTGAGACCGGTTCCACCGCCTGACATGGACTAGATGCATAAGGTGGCTAGCGGGTGTCTGTCTCTCCTACCTTAGTCGGATCGGATTCGATGAAAAGGGTCCTTATGAAGGGTAAATAGCAATTGGCAAATCACGTTGTGGTGTTGACGTAGGTAAGAAACGTTCTTGCTAGTAACCTATAGCAGCCACGTAAAAACTTGCAACTACAAATTAGAGGACGTCTAACTTGTTTTTGCAGCATGTGCCTTGTGATGTGATATGGCCAAAGGATGTGATGTGATGCATTGTGATGTATGAATTGATCATGTTCTTGTAATAGGATTCACGACTTGCATGTCGATGATTATGACAACCGGCAGGAGCCATAGGAGTTGTCTTATTTATTGTATGACCTGCGTGTCAATCATAAACGCCATGTAATTACTTTACTTTATTGCTAAGCGTTAGCCATAGTAGTAGAAGTAATAGTTGGTGAGACAACTTCATGAAGACACAATGATGGAGATCATGATGATGGAGATCATGGTGTCGTGCCGGTGACAGTAATGATCATGGTGCCCCGAAGATGGAGATCATAGGAGCAAAATGATATTGGCCATATCATGTCACTATATTGATTGCATGTGATGTTTATCATGTTTACATCTTATTTGCTTAGAACGACGGTAGTAAATAAGATGATCTCTCAATAAAATTTCAAGAGAAGTGTTCACCCTAACTGTGCACCGTTGCTAAGGATCGTTGTTCCGAAGCACCACGTGATGATCGGGTGTGATAGGTTCTAACGTTCGCATACAACGGGTGTAAGCCAGATTTACACACGCGAAACACTTAGGTTGACTTGACGAGCCTAGCATGTACAGACATGGCCTCGGAACACGGAAGACCGAAAGGTCGAACATGAGTCGTATAGAAGATACGATCAACATGAAGATGTTCACCATGGATGACTAGTCCGTCTCACGTGATGATCGGACACGGGCTAGTTGACATGGATCATGTATCACTTGGAAGACTAGAGAGATGTCTGTCTAAGTGGGAGTTCATTAATTTGATTAAGTGAACTTAATTATCATGAACTTAGTCTAAAATTGTCTTTACAATCTATGATGTAGATCCAATGGCCAACGCGAATATCACCCTCAATTTCAACGCGTTCCTAGAGAAAACCAAGCTGAAAGATGATGGAAGCAACTATGCGGACTGGGTCCGTAGCTTGAGGATCATCCTCATAGCTTCCAAGAGATTGTATGTCCTAGATGCACCGCTAGGTGACGCACCCGTTCTCCCAGCGGAACAAGATGTTATGAACACTTGGCAATCACGCTGCGATGATTACTCCCTTGTTCAATGCGGCATGCTTTACAGTCTAGAACCGGGGCTCCAAAAGCGTTTTGAGCAACACGGAGCATATGAGATGTTCCAGGAGCTGAAACTGGTTTTTCAAGCTCATGCCCGGGTCGAGAGATATGATGTCTCCGACAAGTTCTTCAGCTGTAAGATGGAGGAGCATAGTTCTGTCAGTGAGCACATCCTCAAGATGTCTCGGCTACACAGCCGCTTGACTCAGCTGGGGGTTAATATCCCGGATGACTCGGTCATTGACAGAATCCTCCAGTCGCTTCCACCTAGCTTCAAGAGCTTTGTGATGAACTACAACATGCAAGGTATGGAGAAGTCCATTCCTGAGTTGTACTCGATGCTGAAATCAGCGGAGGTCGAGATCAAAAAGGAGCATCAAGTGTTGATGGTGAATAAGACCACTAGTTTCAAGAAAGGCAAGGGTAAGAAGAACTTCAAGAAGGACGGCAAAGCTGTTGCCGCGCCCGGTAAGCAAGTTGCCGGGAAGAAGAAGAAAGATGGACCCAAGCCTGAGACTGAGTGCTTTTATTGCAAGGGTACCGGTCACTGGAAGCGGAACTGCCCCAAGTATTTAGCGGATAAGAAGGACGGCAACATTAAAGGTATATGTGATATACTTGTTATTGATGTGTACTTGACCAGCGCTCGTAGTAGCTCCTGGGTATTTGATACCGGTGCAGTTGCTCACATTTGTAACTCCAAGCAGGAGCTGCGGAATAAGCGGAGGCTGGCCAAGGATGAGGTGACGATGCGTGTCGGGAATGGTTCCAAGGTCGATGTGATCGCCGTCGGCACGTTACCTCTACATCTACCTTCGGGATTAGTTTTAAACCTTAATAATTGTTATTTAGTACCAGCTTTGAGCATGAACATTGTATCTGGATCTCGCTTGATGCGAGATGGCTACTCATTTAAATCCGAGAATAATGGTTGTTCTATTTATATGAGAGAAATGTTTTATGCTCATGCCCCGTTGGTCAATGGTTTATTTTTGATGAATCTCGAACGTGATGTTACACATGTCCATAGTGTGAGTACCAAAAAGTGTAAAGTTGATAACGATAGTCCCACTTACATGTGGCACTGCCGTCTTGGCCATATTGGTGTCAAACGCATGAAGAAGCTCCATGCTGATGGAATTTTGGAGTCACTTGATTTCGAATCATTTGACACATGCGAACCATGCCTCATGGGCAAGATGACCAAGACTCCGTTCTCCGGAACAATGAAGCGAGCAACCGACTTGTTGGAAATAATACATACCGATGTATGCGGTCCAATGAGCGTCGAGGCTCGTGGTGGCTACCGTTATGTTCTCACCCTCACTGATGACTTGAGTAGATATGGTTATGTCTACTTAATGAAACACAAGTCTGAAACTTTTGAAACGTTCAAGGAATTTCAGAGTGAGGTCGAGAATCAACGTGACAGGAAAATAAAATGCCTACGATCTGATCGTGGCGAAGAATATTTAAGTCACGAGTTTGGCACGCACCTTAGGAAATGCGGAATTGTTTCACAACTCACGCCACCCGGCACACCCCAGCGAAATGGTGTGTCTGAACGTCGTAATCGCACTCTATTGGATATGGTGCGATCTATGATGTCTCTTACCGACTTACCGCTATCATTTTGGGGATATGCATTAGAGACTGCCGCATTCACTTTAAATAGGGCACCGTCTAAATCCATTGAGACGACACCGTATGAATTGTGGTTTGGAAAGAAACCTAAGCTGTCGTTTCTAAAAGTTTGGGGATGCGATGCTTATGTGAAGAAACTTCAACCTGAGAAGCTCGAACCCAAAGCGGAAAAGTGCGTCTTCATAGGATATCCCAAGGAGACTATTGGGTATACCTTCTACCTACGATTCGAAGGCAAAGTCTTTGTTGCCAAGAATGGATCCTTTCTCGAGAAAGAGTTTCTCTCGAAAGAAGTAAGTGGGAGGAAAATAGAACTTGATGAGGAAATTGTACCTCCACTCGAACCGGAGAGTAGCGCAGCACAGGAAGTTGTTTCTGTGGAGCCTACACCGGCTAGAGAGGAAGTTAATGATGATGATCATGAAACTTCAGATCAAGTTGCTATTCGAAGGTCCACCAGGACACGTTCCGCACCAGAGTGGTACGGCAATCCTGTCCTAGAGATCATGTTGTTGGACAACGGTGAACCTTCAAACTATGAAGAAGCGATGGCGGGCCCGGATTCCAACAAATGGCTTGAGGCCATGAAATCCGAGATAGGATCCATGTATGAGAACAAAGTATGGACTTTGGTGGACTTGCCTAATGATAAGCGAGCCATTGAAAACAAATGGATCTTTAAGAAGAAGACTGACGCGGACGGTAATGTCACCGCCTATAAAGCTCGGCTTGTCGCTAAGGGTTATCGACAAGTTCAAGGAGTTGACTACGATGAGACTTTCTCACCCGTAGCGATGCTAAAGTCAGTCCGAATCATGTTAGCAGTTGCCGCATTTTATGATTATGAGATCTGGCAAATGGACGTCAAAACGGCATTCCTTAATGGCTTCCTCAAGGAAGAACTGTATATGATGCAGCCGGAAGGTTTTGTCGATCCTAAAGATGCTAACAAGGTATGCAAGCTCCAGCGCTCCATCTATGGGCTGGTGCAAGCATCTCGGAGTTGGAACATTCGCTTTAATGAGGTGATTAAAGCGTTTGGGTTTGTACAGGTTTATGGAGAACCTTGTATTTACAAGAAAGTGAGTGGGAGCTCTATAGCATTTCTTATACTGTATGTGGATGACATGCTGATAATGGGAAATAATATAGAACTCTTGGAAAGTATCAAGGCCTACTTGAATAAGTGTTTTTCAATGAAGGACCTTGGAGAAGCTGCTTACATATTAGGTATTAAGATCTATAGAGATAGATCGAAACGCCTCATTGGTCTTTCACAAAGCACATACCTTGAAAAGATATTGAAGAAGTTCAATATGCATCAGTCCAAGAAGGGGTTCTTGCCTGTGTTGCAAGGTGTGAGATTGAGTACGACTCAATGCCCGACCACGGCAAAGGATAGAGAAGAGATGAGTGTCATCCCCTATGCTTCAGCCATAGGCTCTATCATGTATGCCATGCTGTGTACCAGACCTGATGTGAACCTTGCCATAAGTTTGGTAGGGAGGTACCAAAGTGATCCCGGAGCGGAACACTGGACAGCGGTCAAGAATATCCTGAAGTACCTGAAAAGGACAAAGGACATGTTTCTCATATATGGAGGTGCCGAAGAGCTCGTCGTAAAGGGTTACGTTGACGCTAGCTTCGACACAGTTCCGGACGACTCTAAGTCGCAAACCGGATACGTGTATATTTTGAATGGAGGGGCAGTCAGCTGGAGTAGCAGCAAGCAAAGCGTCGTGGCGGCATCTACATGTGAAGAGGAGTACATAGCTGCTTCGGAAGCAGCAAAGGAGGGAGTCTGGATGAAGGAGTTCATCACCGACCTAGGAGTGATTCCAAATGCGTCGGGCCCGATGACTCTACTCTGTGACAACACTGGAGCTATTGCCCTTGCGAAGGAGCCCAGGTTTCACAAGAAGACAAGACACATCAAGCGCCGCTTCAACTCCATCCGTGATTACATTCAGGAGGGAGACATAGATATTTGTAAAGTGCATACGGATCTGAATGTCGCAGATCCGTTGACTAAACCTCTCTCACGAGCAAAACATGATCAACACCAGAACGCTATGGGTGTTCGATTCATCACAATGTAACTAGATTATTGACTCTAGTGCAAGTGGGAGACTGTAGGAAATATGCCCTAGAGGCAATAATAAAATGGTTATTATTGTATTTCCTAGTTCATGATAATTGTCTATTATTCATGCTACAATTGTGTTAACCAGAAACCGTAATACATGTGTGAATACATAGACCATCACATGTCCCTAGTGAGCCTCTAGTTGGCTAGCTCGTTGATCAATAGATGGTCACGGTTTCATGACCATGGACATTGGATGTCGTTGATAACGGGATCACATCATTAGGAAAATGATGTGATGGACAAGACCCAATCCTAAGCATAGCACAAGATCGTGTAGTTCGTTTCCTAAAGCTTTTCAATGTCAAGTATCATTTCCTTAGACCATGAGATTGTGTAACTCCCGGATACCGTAGGAATGCTTTGGGTGTGCCAAACGTCACAACGTAACTGGGTGGCTATAAAGGTACGCTACGGGTATCTCCGAAAGTGTCTGTTGGGTTGACACGAATCAAGACTGGGATTTGTCACTCCGTGTGACGGAGAGGTATCTCTAGGCCCACTCGGTAAGACATCATCATAATGAGCTCAATGTGACTAAGGAGTTAGCCACGGGATGATGTGTTACGGAACAAGTAAAGATACTTGCCGGTAACGAGATTGAACAAGGTATGGCGATACCGACGATCGAATCTCGGGCAAGTACCATACCGATAGACAAAGGGAATTGTATACGGGATTGATTGAATCCCTGACATCGTGGTTCATCCGATGAGATCATCGTGGAGTACGTGGGAGCCAACATGGGTATCCAGATCCCGCTGTTGGTTATTGGCCGGAGAGGTGTCTCGGTCATGTCTACGTGTCTCCCGAACCCGTAGGGTCTACACACTTAAGGTTCGATGACGCTAGGGTTATAGGGAAAAGGTATACGTGATTACCGAAGGTTGCTCGGAGTCCCGGATGAGATCCCGGACGTCACGAGGAGCTCCGGAATGGTCCGGAGGTAAAGATTGATATATAGGAAGTCCAGTTTTGGTCACCGGAAAGTTTTCGGGCTCATCGGTAGTGTACCGGGAGTGCCGGGAGGGTGCCGGAGGACCCCCGGGAGGGGTGTGACGACCAAAGGACCACATGGGCTGTTAGATAAAGTGTGCCAGCCCTTACTGGGCTGGGCAAGACTTTTGCTAAAGGCCCATGCGGCTGGAGATAAGGAGATAAGGCAAAAAGGATTTAAAAGGAGGAGATCCACCTCCCTTGTGGGAGGTGGACTCTCCCTTTAATTCAGCCGGCCATCTCCTCTTTGGAGTAGAGGCCAAGCCAGCCCTCCACGTCCCTCCTCCTATATATACTTGAGGTTTTGGATGTTTTGAGACAGGATTTGATCTCTCTCTCTCACGGCGAAGCCCTACCTCTCTTCTTCCTCCTCCGGAGCGCTTAGGCGAAGCCCTGTCGGAATACCTTGCTACTCCACCACCACCACGCGTCGTGCTGCTGTTGGAGCCCTTCCCCAACCTCTCCTTCCTCCTTGCTGGATCAAGGTGTTGGAGACGTCACCGGGCTGCACGTGTGTTGAACGCGGAGGTGCCGTCCGTTCGGCACTTGATCGGATCTACCGCGATCTGAATCGCTGCGAGTACGACTCCATCAACCGCGTTCTTGTAACGCTTCCGCTTAGCGATCTTCAAAGGTATGAAGATGCAATCTCTCCCCTCTCGTTGCTGGTTTCTCCATAGATAGATCTTGGTGAACGTAGGAAAATTTTGATTTACTACTACGTCTCCCAAGAATCACCTCCTTGACGACTGTCTTGAGCCGGTCCTTGCAGCGCTAGATGTGGATCAGCTGGTTCTCCATGGCCAGACCAAGATCCGCCATGTCCCAGCCGGCATTCTCCTTAATCTCCTGCCCACGCTGTCGCAGGCACTCCCAGTGATCCGCCATGGCTTGCTCCACACGGCGCTCGGTTTTCGGGAACCTCTGAGAAAATAAAAAGAATCGGCATATAGGTCAAAAGCAAGATAAAAGCAGCCGGCGGAGGAAGAAGCTTCGGAAGTAAAACTTGCGATGGAAGGCGTCATCCATCTCGATGGCGAACTGCAGAGCCATGTTCTTCTTCCTCTCCAGCGTTGTCTCCACCTGGGCGAGGGCGGCTCTATGCCCCTCAAGCTCGCCCGCGAGGTGGGTCACCTCGCCTTGGAGGGTGCCGGCTCGCTGGGCGGCGTCCGCCGCTTGCTTGGTGGCGTCCTCCCAGGCCATCACCTCCCATTGCAACTCCATGCCTAGGACTCCTAAGCCGCCTACCCGTCCACAAGCAAGCCGGTCAGCCGGTCCAACTCCTCTTCCAACCGGTAGAAGTTGTGCTTGCCTTCGTTGTGGATGGCGACCGCCTCGTCAAAAAGTTCCTGTCGCCTGGCGCTACCCGCCTGCTCCAAGAGGCAGAAGTTAAGACAAGCTAAAGAAGATCCGGCCCGGCTGCCGCGCAGCCGGTCGGCCAGGCTGCATCTTGAGGGCTACACCCAGTGGGTGCGCTCGCGCTCCCCCACTGAAAATTCAACAAGGGTTGAAGAGACTTACCTCTGCATGCTGAAGGGCTCTGTCGACGGCCTCTGTGAACCTGGTCAGTCCTTCGCGGCACTGCGCTAGGACGCTACCTAGTTCCTTGGGTAAGGGGACTAGGCCACTGGCTGGCGGAGGCAGGACGGCTACGATATGAGCCAGTGACTCCCAATCTCAGATCATGTCCAACATTCTCCTCCTAGACCGACTCGTCTAGTAGCTCACTCCTGCATCCGCTGCGGTGCCGGCCGTAGGGGGACGGGTGATGACCACAAGGGCACGCGAGTCGACTCCCGGCTGTCCCATGTCCGACGTCGCCGCCTCCTCTTCCCTCCGTCTCGACATGACGGTCAAGGCAACCGGCACGTGTCCTCCCTTGGACGGCATCTCCGCACCGCCTTCGTCACCGCCGGGGCCTCTGGCACGTCACCGCGCCCGACAAGACGGTTGGCGATGGCACCACGAGCTCTGCCTGCTGGACCCTCTCCGGGGCCAGCTCGGGAGCTGCTCCCCCCAACCGGGACACTTCCACCCCGGGAGGAGACACAACCATCTCCACAGTAGGCTCTCACGGCTCGCTCGATGGAGGCCTCGACATCTGTGTCGATTCCGCCACCAAATCCAACGCACGTGCCGGATCTGCGAGCTACCTCCACCTCCCATCGCTCGAGGCCCCCGAGTGCAAGGGCCCGCCCTCCGCTCCTAACTTCAAGGCTCGCAACTCCGCGAGCCTCCTCTTCTCTTCACGTAGCGTGGCTGCGTGCTCCTGGGATTGCCGGCGAGTGGGCTCCACCGGGCCGGCTACCGACTCCGTATCGTGGAGCTCGATGGGGTCCCTGCAACAAGCAAACCCTCAGGCGCTTGCCGACACATAAACTTAAAAAGAAAAAACACCCACAAGAGCCATAATACTCACCCGTCGACGACGGGAAGGGCCCGCTTGGCCCATGCCGGGAGCTTCGTGGAGGCCGCTCGCTCCCGCTTGCGAGCCGTCAGCCCACCCCGGAGCCGACCTCTTCTCCCGACTAGATGCCTCGACCGTCTGGCCACGAGCCGGCTGCTCCTCGCTCCGCCCGCATGGCACCCGCTGAGCTGTGGGGGAGGCACGTCTAGGATCCAAACATCATCATCAACATCATCATCGTCAGTCCAATCTTTGATCGAGGGTCCGGAGAGGAACTCACCAGCCACTCTGGACCCGCCGGCTCCCGGGTCGCCCATCGCCTCGCCCGCCTCGACCTCTTCCGAGGAGTCAACCTCCTCCTCGACACCACCTCCCATCTCGAAGTCCTCTGGGTCGGAATCGAGGCGCTCCGCCTGGAATATCCGGGGATGCGGGCTGTCCAGCATGTTCTGTTTAACAAAGTGCTGCGGTCAGCATGGTGTGTGAGTTGGGAGGCCGACTGGAAAGACACGAAAGGAAAGAAAGCTACCAAGATGGGGCGTACCAGGGGCGCTGGATCGTGCCGGCTGTATGGCTCCTTGCCGTAGGTCCATGTTATCGGCGTCAGATTGAAGTTGGTGATGGCGTTCACCCGCTTCACCACCCGAGCCGGCGTCAGCTCGAAGGTGGACAACCGACAGGGGTCCCGCCGGCCTGACATATCACAGATCCGGTGCAGCCTCTGTTGGATGGGAAGCACCCAATGCTCGATGAGATGTGACCAGCCCTTCTCTGCTCCTCAGGGCCTGGAGACGGCCCAGCTCTCCACTACAGCTCCAGCCGGGCCGGTGCCCATCCAGTTCACTGTGGAGGACGGGGCATTGACGAAGGCTGGTAGCCGAATGTAGTCTCGCTGTGGGTCGACATTCTTCACATAGAAGAACATCCAATTCCACCTCTTGACGGAGTCAATGAGGTTCATGGAGGGGAACAACGAGCCGCGGACGCACACCGCCACGCCCCCGTAGGTGTACGGATTGTCACCGTTCCACATAGCCTTGAGCAAAAAGAACTTCTTCAACAACTCCACGAAGGGGAGGAGCCCGAGGTAGCCCTCGCACAGGGTCACGAAGCTCGCGAGATAGAGGATGGCATTGGGTCCGAGGTGGTGTGGCTGAAGATCGAACGTGTCCATTAGAAGGCGAAAGAACTGGCTCACCGGCAAGCCGAAGCCTCACGGGAAGTGCCAGACAAACACCATGAACTCTCCCTCCTTGGGCGTGGGCACCACCTTGTCACCCATCGGATAGGCGGCCAAGCGGTCTTTCGATGGCAGCACATAGGTGCAGTAGAGCCACGTGATGTCGTCCTCCGTGACAACGGAGTCGCTCTAGCTATCGGAAGGAGCGTCGGCCATCTCTGTAGGAGCTTGCGCGGTGGGGCATGTGTGCGGAGTAGCAACACGTGTCGAGCGGCAAAGTCGAGAGGAAGAAGAGGATGGGGTGGGAGGTGTGCCACTACCTCCGCCCCTCACCCACCCCTTTTAAATAAGGGGGTGACACCCGGGGGAGGTGGGGATTAACTGCACCAACTGCCCTGCGGAATCTGCAAGAACGTGGGCGTCTCGGGCTATCCTTCTTTAACTGCGCCCACCATGCCGTCATCAACTGCTACTTTGCAGATCAAGACCACCTTTGGACAGGGCGTGGGCGTACTCTTGTCCCTCTTCAAATTTGGCTATTGTGGGATCCCTTCCCACAATTGTGATAAGGGAAGTGGACCTAGGCCACTATTGTATATAGAGGCTAGGTCACACCATAGAGGCGATCTGATCCATGACTTAGCCACCCGACGAACCACCAGACAAGGCAGAGAGCCAAGAACACCACTCGAGCCCCCTCGCAAGGCTCGCGACTACTGTACTAGTTCATCCACCACACCTCACCGAGAGGCAATCCACCAAAGTAGTTGTAGGGTACTACAGTTCATAGCGGCCGGAACCTGGGTAAACTGCCATGGTAACCATTGAGTAGCGAGCTAGGTAGGGCAAGGCTGCAGGGGATCTTTGTACACACCCGTGTGTTCAAACCTTGAGGGTTTTGCAGAGTCCGAAATCTAACATTTCGTGCACCAGGTAAGGACCGTGTCGAAGCCTCCCCTCTCGCAGCGACAATCAAGCCTTGGTTTGATAACCCCATGCAGGGCAGGATCCTCGACACCAGCCAGCCCTTGGCGCGTGGTGGCGCCGGGGCGCGCAGGGCCGGCTCCACGGTCGCCTACATCCTAGGCGGGTCGCAGGCACCCTCCTCCAATCGCCAGGTCAAGCAGTTCCTCTACCACGTAGGAGCAGTTTGGTCGCATCCCAAGCTCATGCTGCCCCACGTGTTGCCGGAGATCGACATCACCTTTGGCCCCAGTGACCACCCCAAGACGACGACCGCCATCGGAGCACTCCCCATGTTGTGCACGTCCACCATAAGCGGCGTGGCCATTTCCAGGACCCTCATAGACAGTGGCGCTAACCTCAACGTCATATCCATGGATGCCTTCGACGTGCTTCAGCTACCCTTCAATCTACTCATGCCTTCAAGGCCCTATGCCGGGGTGATCAAGGGATCTGTCGTCCCCGTGGGGAGGGTGCGCTTCCCCATCACCTTTGGCACCCGCTCCAACTTCCGCACCGAGTAGGTCAACTTCGACATTGCCTACATCCACCTCCTGTACAACGTGATACTAGGCTACCCCACACTCACCCGGTTCATGGCGGCAACGCAGCCAGGCTACAATGTCGTCAAGATTCCCGGGAGCGGTGGCGTCCTCACCATCGTGGGAAATGTCAAGGACGCATCCCATGCACTCAAACTCACTTACAAGGTGGTGGCCGCGGCACGCACCAGTGTCGGGGACGCCGCACAGGCCACAGAGGAGTTCGGGGGTGTCCTCGACGTCGTGCCGGTAAAAAAGAGACAATTGTTCTCTTAGAGCCGGGCGGAGACGAAGCTGGTGCGTGTGGATGAAGGGAACCCTGGTCCTACCTTCACCATCGGCACTGACCTGCCCCAGGATCAAGGGGAGGCGTTGGTGGCTTTCCTCCATGCGAACAAGGACGCATTCTCCTGGAGTGCCTCTGACCTAGTGGGGGTCCCGAGGGAGGTGATCGAGCACCACCTCATGGTGTTCCCAAACGCGCAGCCGGTCAAGCAAAAGTGAGAAGGCAATCTCAGGAGAAGCAGGCATTCATCGCTCAGGAGGTTGGCAAGATGAAGAAGGTTGGGGTCATCCGGAAGGTGCACTACCCGGAATGGCTTGCCAACCCAGTGGTCATCCCGAAGAAGTGCAGGAAGGAGCGTATGTGCGTCGAGTTTAGGAGCAACAACAAGGCCTGCCCCTAAGACCCATTCCCACGGTCACGCATCGACCAGATCATAGACACGACCGCGGAGTGCGACCTCCTCTGCTTCCTGGACACCTACTCGGGCTACCATGAGATCAAAATGGCGGTGGAGGACATCGAGAAAATGGCATTCCTCACCTCATGTGGGGTGTTTTTCTACAAATGCATGCCTTTTGGGCTGCAAAACACCGGGGCAACCTTCTAGAGGCTGATGCACATTGCCATGGGGCTGCAGCTCGGGAGGAATGTAGAAGCCTACGTCGACGACATCGTGGTCAAGTCCAGAGTGGCCAGGACCCTGATCAAGGACCTGGAGGAGACGTTCGCCAACCTGAGGGAAGTAAACCTGAATCTCAACGCTGAGAAGTGCATCTTCAGGGTCCCTTCGGGCAAGCTGCTCGGTTTTCTTGGTGTCGCACCGGGGGATCGAGGCAAACCCGGAGAATATCAAGGCCATAAGCAAGATGAGCGCGCCCCGGGCACTCAAGGAAATGCAGAAATTGGCGGGTTACGTGACTTCCCTAATACGCTTCATCTCCAAGATTGGTGAACGGGCCCTACCATTCTTCAAGATCATGAAAAGAAAGGGGTCCTTCGAATGGACTCCGCAGGCAGACACCGCTTTCGAGGAGCTCAAGAAATACCTCACGAGCCTGCCGGTGATGATGGAGCCTCGCCCCTAGGAGCCACTGCTACTATACTTGGCTGCCACCCCAACTCCACTAGCAACGCATTGGTGGCGGTCAGGGAAGAGCGACCAAACACCCACGCGACATCGCGGAACATAGGCAGGCCCTCAAGCATGGAACAAGGGGACTCACAGGATCCCAAGAATCCCATTTCTCCTAAGTCGGAGATCCAGAGGCCCCTGCCGCTTTGACGACCCCCGAAGCACACAATCCTCATGAGACCCCAGCTGCTTCAACGGCCCCTGAGGAACTCAATCCTCACGAGGCCCCGACCGCTCCACGGCTCCCTAGGCCCCCAAGCCTCTTGAGCCGTCGTGGGACAGGACACCATGGGGGGCCTCACCCTCGTTGAGAACCCGGTCTACTACATCAGCATGGTGTTGCAGGATGCACACTCACATTACCCCATGCAACAAAACCTCCTCCTAGCGCTTCGTGTCGCTTCAAGGAAACTGCGCCACTACTTCCAGGGGCATCCCATCCAGGTCGTCTCCGCGTACCCCCTGGGGAAGGTCCTATGCAACCCCAACACGGAGGGAAGAGTCGCCGAATGGAACATCAATCTGCAAGCCTTCAACGAAGAGTTCAGCACGACTAGGGTCATCAAAGGGGCAGCCCTGGCGGACTTCATGAAGGAGTGGACAGATGCCCCTGGCCTGGGGCAGGACGGAAGCAAGTCCCTCACCCCAAGTGATGAGACACCTGAGGGATGGATCATGCATTTCGACGGGGCCTTCATGCGCAAGGGAGCAGGGGTTGGGGTCGTGCTCACTTCCCCAGCAGGAGACAAGCTCGGGTACGCTATGTAGCTTTGTTTCTAGCATGGAAAGAATGTCTCCCACAACATTGCAAAGTACGAGGGCCTCATCGCGGGGCTCAAGGCAGCGGCAACCTTGGGGGTTCGGTGCCTTGCCATCATGGGCGACCGCCAGCTCCTTGTTAACTTCTCCAACAAACATTATACACCCAAGGACAAGCATATGGATGCGTACTTGGAAGAGGTACGTAAGATCAAAAAATGATTTCAGGGCTTGGAATTGCAGCACGTCCCATGGGGCGCAAACAAGGAGGCCGATTGTCAGATTTCGGGCTCCGCAAAACCCTCAAGGTTCGAACACAGGGGCGTGTGCAAAGGTTCCTTGCAGCCTCACCCAACCTAGCTCGCTACTCGATGGTTACTGTGGCGAACTCGCTCGATGACGAGGAAGAAGACGAAAACAACAGTTTACCCAGGTTCGGGTCGCTGCAAAGCGTAATACCCTACTCCTACTTTGGTGGATTGCCTATCATGGAGGGTTTGGTGTATGAACTAGTACAGTGAGCTCGAGCCTCGCGAGGGGCTCAAGGAGTGTTCTTGGCTCTCTGCCTTGTGGTGGTATGTTGAGTGGCTAAGTGTCAGATCCCACCACTACGGCGTGACCTAGATCCTCTATATGCAGCGGCGGCCCGGGTCCTCTTCCCTTATCACAATGGCGAGAAGGGATCCCACAACGACCAAATTTGAAGGGGGACAGGAGTACATCCGCGCCCTGTCCAAAGGCGGTCTTCGCCTACAAAGTAGCTATTGGTGATGCAGTGGTGGGCTCGACGATGACATCCGTGCTATGGGGCTCATGGTCGTGGTCTTGTTGCACCAGAAGGGAATCCTTTGGGTGGCGCTTTGGGAACCCACGTACGTCCTTGCTTTGCACCGAAGAGGAAACTATGCCGCCTAGCACACTGGCGCCCGCCTGTCCTTCCTTGCATCACCCTTGACTGTTGAGGCCGGGCCTTGCATAGAGATAACCGCTTCTTAGGAGGGGGCCTAAGGAGGCCCATCCTTGTTAGCCTTGATGTTGTCCTTCCTCTCGAGCCTAGGGTCCTCACGAGGGCCTTGTCTTGAGTAGTTCCGCGCCAGGCCACACCCGACTGACGAAGTGGGCCATGCCTTGGGCCGCAGGTAGGCAGGACTGGGTACCCCAATTCCGAAAACGCCGATAGTAGTCTCCAAGCCCAAGGTGCGCTCGATCTAGCTTCAAAGTGAAGCTTTGAGGACTGCCCGAAGCGCCGCAAGCCCCAAGCGCCTGCACGCGAGGCTTTACTCATGTCGGCCACCCGTGCGGCGACGCCCCCGCTCCCCGAAGGCGTCAGGAACCGCCCAAGTCAATCAAATGTGACGCCTGCGTCAGTGCTGGCCATCATTACCTTTCCTTGAATGCTGTCGATTCCTTGGGCTTCCAGGTCTCTGGCCACGCGCATGTGACCCGACAGTGTTAGGCAAGGCGACATGAGGCAGAGTCGCGCACGAATCAAGCCGGCCCGTTCAGGGCCAGAGGGGCACATGTCGCCTGCTCTCGCATGACTGTTTGTGGCCTTGATCCGCCTATAAATCCGCCTCCTCCCAACAGAGCCTTCCCATCTCGAAGTGTCCGCCTGCTCTTGCGACTCCATAGAAAACCTTGTTCCTCTCCTTAGCTTCTCCATCCCATCATGGCATCCGGTGGAAGAGCCGCTGGTGTAGGGGGCGCACGAGGCCGTCAGCCTCCTTGCTTTCCTATGGAGGCGGCGGCGGGGGGCCCTCGGAGCCGGTGCAGACCCGCCAGTGCTGGACCATGGTGGGGGAGTGAGTGTTCCTCCGCCTCCCTCTTTCTTCACTAGACATGTCCAATGTATTGGGATTGACCGTCTCCTCTTTTCATGGTGCCAGCAGCCAAAAAACACAAGTGCACCGAGCTCCTGGAAGAAGTGGACGCACTGCGCCCCCAACTGGTCACCGCTGACACTGCCTTCTAGGCCGCCCTCAGGGGCGAGGCGAAGACGAGGGCGGAACTGACGGCTCTCCAAGCCCAGGTCCAAGAATCGGCTAACGCCGTGTAGGCCATGCAGGATGAGGCGGCCTATGCCAAGATGCTGGAGTCCCAGCAGGCCAAGCAGTACCTTAACATTGCTCGCCATGTGGCCGGCACGGTGGGACGGTTCGTCGGGGATGCCCCTACTATCCCCAACGTGTAGGGCAACGGGGGATACCTCGACTTCTTCCATTGGGTAATGGAGGCGCTGGAGACCAGTGTCTCCCGCGTGAATGCGGACAGTGAGGCCGACGCACAGGATCTCCTGGAGCTTGCGTCGACGCAAGTCTTCTCCAACTTGCGCCACCTCGTCCCGCAGCTCGACCTCCAGCGCATGGTGGAGCGGGTGACCGAGGGGCTCTTGAGCCCTCTCCGAGATGGGGTGCGCGTGCATGTGGACGCCCTAGTCGTGCAGTTCGTCTGGGCGCCCCCTCCCGAGGGAGAAGGCGGCCCCGGTGCCGTGGCGGTCGTCGACTCGGACAGCGATATTGACTCCTCTGCCTAGATCCCCACTACTTCTTCTTCCTGGTACCTGTAATACCTTAAGACAAACCTGGCTCCCGCGGGCGTTAACCTTTTGCGCATTACCTATGTTTTCGCTCCTTAGCCTTGATTCGCCACCGGTCGCTCGTAGTTATGCGATTTAGTTTCCCCGTGCTAGCTTGGCGCGGCTGTCGATACGACCTGATGACGGTGGCTAGTCAGGTTGCCGCGAAGTCCCCCCTCCTGTGGGACAGCCCACGGCCGCCAACCCCGGGATCATGGCCTAGAAGCCCTTCGCCATCGGGCCTCCGTCCTCATGTTTCCTTCCCTGCCGCTCCGAGCCCCTGAGGTGTCCGTAATCACGCACAACTGGCCCATCGTACCTGTGTCATCACATTAGCACGTACATACTTTGCCTACCCCTTGGGTCGCTATTAGATTAGGAAATTCATGCTTGATTCAGTAGTGTACTTAGCTTAACGGCTTTGGATGACCATGTGGCGTGGCTGGGTTGTCCGGGTACTCTGCTATCCTTCTTGGGATGCTTCTTCCTTGCTTATAGACGAGGCGCGCTAAGGACCTTTACCGCGGTCTGTGTTTGCAGGTCCTAGTCCCATGCATTTCACTACCGACGTAGTTTATGACTGGCCAAGGTCGCAACCACGAGGTGAGGCCTCGACACCCTCGATGTCGGCCGGATCACCAAGGACGGCATCTAGGATGCCGAGTGGCTTTACGACCGGTAAGGCTCCTGAGGCGTACTACTCAGGATCACCTTTCACACTCAAGCAGCTCTACGTCGACGAGTCTCAGTCCCGCACATTTCCCTACCGCCGTGGTATACGACCATATCACGAAGGACGCAACCACGAGGTGAGGCCCTGACACCCTCGATGCCGGCCAGATTACCAATGAGACATCGAGGCTGTCGAGTGGCTTTATGACCGGTAAGGCTCCTAAGGCGTACTGCTCAGGAGCCCCCCTTGATGCTCGAGCAGCCCCATTCTGCTCTATTGAGTTCTGCCTCAGGAGGATCCAAGCACTGGGCCCCCCTGCGAGTCCTTGATGTGATAGGGCCTCGCTATCCATGTGCAGGGTGCCCTGGAGAGGGCCGCAGTGGGTGGCCTCTTGCAAACACCGATCCAGAAGAAAGAGAAATCACAATTGGTAAAAAGAGAAATCAACAAGATAAAAGTCCCTGCCCCTTTTCTTTTAAATTTAGAGCTCTGAGCTCTATAAACTTCTATTCAAAAGTCGGCAAGTCGAACACAAAAAGAAAGCAAGAAAATGTTGCGTCTTCCCCAGCGCTGAGCGTAGGGCATCCACGTTGCATGGGCATAGTCATTGATGGGCATTCTTGACTTCTCCGCCAGCACGGAGTTGTGGCTGCTACATTGAGTGGGTGGGAACCCCTCCGCGTCCTCGAGGGGCTCTGGGCGTATACTTCCCGCTCATTATTACGTGAGAGTGTCACGGTCATAGATAGCTGGTGTCGTGGGAACGATTCTGACAGTAGAAGGTAGGGGTACGAAGGGAGAGGGCAGAGTCCTAGCTACGACGAGGGTGCACACACGAATGTATGAGTTCAGGCCCCTCTCGTGGAGGTAACAACCCTACGTCCCAATGCTCTGAAACTTTGTCGTGTGAAATATCAAGATTACTGTGGTTGCGAACCCTTGTGTCACAGGGGAGGGGCGGCTTATATAGAGTTCGCTGCCCCTCATAATTGCCCGGCATCTAAGGGTCCGATCGTGGGTTTAAAGACTGCCGTTACTGGTAACGTACATAATAAAAGCTACTAATGATGTAAAACCTAACGTATGCCCGTTAGCCTCCTGGAGGTGGCTTCTGGTCTTCTTGCATCGAGTGTAACTGAGGTCTTTCGAGTGACAGTCGACCATTGAGTGAAGGAAGAAGTCTCCGAGTGGATTATCTGTCTAGTGACTTGAGTGCCACCAGGAATCCAATCGGAATCTTGTTTGTGATCTTCAAGTCCTCCAATGTTATGTCCTTAGGTAGGGCATGTAGGTCATGCCTAGGACCCTAACCTAGGTACATATCCTCGTCATTAGCCCCCGAATGAATCAGGGTTCGAGTGGCGAATGGGTATATCGATGCCATTTCTGCATAAGGTATCAAATCTTCCGAATGATATCCGGGACTTCAAAGAAGCTTGCGTGGACAGAACTCTGCATCATTCGTCTGGATCCGTTCAGCCTTGGAAATGCCCGAGTGAATGTTCGATGTCAATTTTACTCCGAATGACCTGAAGGAATCTTCGGAGGAGGTGGGTCGATCTGTCAGACCCGGATCTCGCGGGATACGAAAATTTGGGAAGTGCACGCGTGCAACGATGATGCCACGATCAGAGCATGTGGGGGCACGATGCCTCGATTCTCGCGCCAGTCATTTAGCCATGTACCGGCCATAGACTGTGGTTGGCGTGTGCGATGATCTCGCGGGCCCAGCAGTCAGTGAGGCACTCGGCGGGATATAAATTTCGTAGCACCGCGGGTCGCACGGTATTCTTCCCCTGATCTTCCTTCTCTTCCTCCGCCTCCCCTGTCTCAAGTGCCTCATCTTGATCTCCTCCGACGAGAGAAGCCACCGTGATGAAGAATGGTGTGACGGAGAAACTGGAGCGTGCCAAGAAGGGAGCAGCGAAGAACAAGGGAAAGAAGCCCTCGACGGCCCGGTTCACTGCGCCAGCGGGATGGATGTAGGGGGATTTTCTCCCCTCCGACGGGCTCGTGACGGACGGTGCCTGGAGGCTGGCGGAGGGAGTGCGCAAGCCGGAGCCGCGCGACGGGGAGCGAGTCCTCCTCGTCTCCCACGTCGAAAGAGGTTTTTCTATGCATCCCCACCCATTCATTAGGGGTTTTTTGAACTTTTTTGGCGCTCAGCTCCACCACTTCCTACCGAATGCGATTTCCTATCTGTTTGCCTTTATCATCTTGTGCGAGTGTTTTCTAGGATGTCCTCCTCATTGGGGGCTGTTTAAGCACATCTTTATGGTCAGATCCCAGACTGTGAAGAAAGCTCTCCCCGCTGATGGGAAGACTCGTGTGCTTTAGCTGTGTGGAGGTTTAGCACTTCAGAAAAGAGCCCATAGTTCTTTCCCTGCTATGACTTTCCCTGAATCCGTTAGAGGCTGGCAGACGACTTGGTTCTGTTGCAAAGATATAGCATCCCCAACATGTCGAATGACCTTTCCCCCTATACAACTGACCGTCCAGCTGTCCCCAAGTTTGTGAGGGTGACCGAAGCAAAACACGTCCAAGTGGGAATATTGGTTGAAGCTATATTCCAACTGATTCGAGGTGGAGGGACTAGAATGGATCTACTGGAGATATTTCTCAATCGACGTATTCATCCACTCCAAGCTAGGGACCAGACCTTTAACATCCCAAAATTCCATTTTGGAATGTTAGGAATATAGCTATGCATCTATCACCATCATTGCTTGAATGTGTGGTATTGTTGAAATGCCCCTTTTCAAATTCTGAAAGCCCTTCCTATTTTTTTTCCATGTTGCTTTCACCTAATTGAAATCTTGGTAAAAAGTTCAAATAAGACAGGAGGAAGATGACACTCCACACAAGGACCAAATTGGTGATCTATTTGAACAATAATAACCAGGAGTTATTTTGAAAATATTTGCAAAAAAGGATTTAAAACAATTAGGCTAATTCTAAAAACAATATTTTTCTCAAAGTATTCAAATACCAGAATAAAAATGTTAATTAAATGGAATATTTTATTATGATAATTGTGATATATAATACTCCTATATTTGGAAATATATTATTTGCCATAAAAGCATTTTATTAACCTGTTTTATTAAAAAGGAAAGGAATTAAGAAACGATTCGGGCCGGCCCACCCCATTAATTGTCGAACCCCTTGATTTCCGGCGGACCAACACGCTGCCGACGCCTTTCCTCCCACTGACAGCCCGGACCCACCCGACTGCCAGAAACTTCCGCACCGGTCGTCCCCTTCCTCCCTCCGCGCCGCCGTCGTGATTCTCTCCATCGCCGGATCCGCGCCCTCCTTTCCTTTCCCCGACTCCTCTCCGGCCTATATAAGAACCCCAACTCCCCCACATCCATTTCCCCGCCCCCCCCCCCGAGCCCCCTCTCCCGTCGCCAGAACGCCACCGCAAACCCTCGCCGGAGCCCCTGCCACCACCGGAGCTCCCCATTGCTCGTGGCCATCGACTCCGACCTCCCCTCGCCTCTCCGACGCCACCATTCGACGCTGGATGTCAAGCGCCGCCGCCCGGACCACTCCGCTGCCTCCCTCGACCAACGGAGACACCTCCCCGACCTCCTCCGACCACCAGCCGTCGCCACCACTCGCCGGAGACCTCCTCCCGCTCCGGTAAGTCATCGGACCCATCCCCACCCCTCGGATCTAAATCCAACGGCCCTGATTAGATAACTTATTCCCCGAACCGTTTTTCTCTTAGCCTCGGCCGTCCGCCCGAACCACTCGCACGCACACGCTAGCTAGCCAATAGGGATCTGCCACGTCACCCCTGGCCGTCCGGTAGATTTTTTCCTTTTTTCTGTTTTGTTTTAGTTAACAGAAACTATTCGTAATTTGTTTTAGCTATAACTTTTAATCTATTTAATGTTTTGAGTTGATTCTTTTTGCAATAGCTCACATTTTTCATGTAGTTTCACCCTGTACCTTTAAATTTTAAATTTGAACTATAAAATTTGAATTGAATCAAATTTTCTCAAAACATTCAAATCTGAATAACTACAGTTTGAAAATAGATTTTGATATGAATCTTTTTGCTACTATTTGGTACTACTTAGGACTATCTTCATGCTTAGTTTGAGGATTTTTAGGATATTTTTTATTAGTGTTTTAGCTATAAACAAATTCTGCCTATTAGTTAGTATAGTTTTATTTATTTAGTTTTTAGTTGGTTTAAATTAGATTTGGTTTTGTTTGTTTAATAGGTTATGTTGCTTAAATATTTAGTGTTTTAATTACTATTAATAAAAATATAAAATTGTTTAGTTTATTTCTTTATTAATATAGGAATCATAACTCCTTTTCTAATAAGTTTAATTTGAACTAAAACAACTAGTTAGTAATAGCTTTCCTTCAACAAAGGTTTATATAATTTAATTCTGTTTTCTAAGAAAAGTTTTTAGTAATTTCCATTATGTTAAGATAATGTTTTGTAAATACAATAATAAGTTGAGTTTCATTCTTTTCTTAGTAAAACTATGGTTGCTTCATATAGTATTGGTTATCAAAACTTTACTAAAGTTTTTCTTACAAAACTTTAAATTGATTTTATTCTGTTTATTAATAAAATATGTATTGTTTACTTGTTGTCAACCATTGTTTTGTAAATACAAATAGTTTAGTTATGTTAGTAGTGATTTTTTTCCATCATCTTCTAGTGAACAAAACTTTGTGCGTTTTCTTGCTTGTGATATGTGCTTTGTTTTGTCTTGACTGTTTACTAGTTCATTGTTGATGTTGTGAGTGACATATTTTGTCGTATGCTTATTGGGTGCTTGTTTGCTTCGTTAGATTATCCGGAGTGCGAAGCTTGTTACCTAGAGTCACTCACGTACGAAGATCATCAATCAGGCAAGTCACCTTGATCATGTTTTTACCCATGTTTTATATGCATTAGTTCTACCATCTCCCCAATTGCATGCAAGATAGGTTAGTTGGAAACTTGGTTACATTGAAGTAGTATCATGTGGTAATTACCCCCTCAACCCCTTTGACAACTTTGGCCCTGGGAAACGTTAAATTTGTTTTGCTATGCTGTTAGTAGACGGGGTGGGTTGTGTGAATCATGAGGGTTGAGAGGTAATAACTTCAAGACCTATGATGATCAAGAATTCAAGACTTCAAGTTTTCAACATACCTCTAGGTGGATGATGGTTGAACGGCGCCCTGGAGAAACCAGTGGTTAGCCTAGGTGATGCTGGAGATGTGCCAGTATTCACGCGGAAAGTTCCACCCAGGCAAGAAGGGATGGAAGGATGCTTCAAGACCCAAGGCTTACCTGCACAGCCACAAGCCATTATGGGCTCTGGCTTGGTTGGATATTGTGGCGACACCGGACAGGCGGTGCTACGAGATGTAGAAGAACGGTAGGAAAGGATGGGCACCGACAGAGTCTCAGTGGGACCCCTTAGAAGACCATGTTTTGGTCATCCGTTCCTCAAACACTCTGAAGTGCAAGGAATCAAACGGAGGGGATCAAATCTTGTGGGGAACGTGTGCAAAGCTCTGTAGGGTAACCCAAACCTAATCGATTAGTCGTGTCCACGGTCATGGACGACTTGAGCCAAAGGAACTGAAACTTCCGGAATTCTCAACACAAATTAATATGATGATGTGGGTATTAATAATTTGGGTATGGGAATTTGTTGGCAGAACCATCTCATTAATCAACCAACTTAGTAATATTTTGCTTAGCCCCTCTTTTGATGTAGGAAAAACTTGGCTTTACGCAAAAAAAAACATACCACCCCACTTGTCATATATGCATGTAGACTAGCTGATTATTTTCACCCCCTCTCTTGTGACATTGCCGGCATATTCCATATGCTAACCTACACGGCTGCAACGTATCATGTTGCAGAGTACTTTTTTGACCCGGAGTGAGGACACGCTCTACGCTTGGCAAGATGCCCTTGGAGTCAGATGGACTCATCTACCATGATTCTTCCGCAAGACTTAGTTATTCTCATGAGTTGGTCTTCGACCACTTTATTGTAATGATTATTGTAATAAAGGACTCGATATGAGATTTCGTTAATAAAATTCTGTGTGATTTCCCTTTGATATATACATTGATGTACCGTGTGTGTAGCAGCATGATCTTGGATGGTACGGAAACACGGGAGACTTGACCTTTCAGGTCGGGTCGCTACAAAAATGGTATCAGAGCACACGCTGACCGTAGGACGTAACCTCTAGGATTGGAAAAGCCTTAGGATCATTCTATTCCTATGTTTTACAAATACTTATATTTTCTCCTCTGCTCATTCCTGATTTTTCCTCTCCGTTGTTTTCAACTTTTCTAGATGGCCACCTTCACCCCCGTTCGCTTCACGGAGTTCTGCCAGCCAGATGCCACCATGCCTTTTAGCAAGGAGCTAATCCAGATAGTCAAGGATGTGAAGATTGCTTTCCCGACCATCACCGGGTATGCGATCTTGTCTTTTCCACAGGATGCTCCCTACAGGATCGAATTTCATATCCCTGGGAGGACCTTTGGATTTATCACTGAGTCCATAGACTTCAAGTTTATGGCACCCAGCTGGATTCTCGGGAGAGACATGGCAATTCACCGTGCTCTCGGACATATTTGGGAGGAATACAGAGGTGGTCCCATATTGCGAGACCTCAGCATGGTTTGCCGCAGAGATGCCCATGGCAACATCATCACCAACCCCACTGGAGACTCCACCATGTCATATATCCAGACCCTGGAGACGCATGTTAGGACGCTGGAGCTTCGTGTGCGTGCTGACGCGAAGACTATCAAGAACCTGACGAACCATGAGTTGGACCTTGAAGCTGATCTGCGGGAGGCCAACTATGAAAATGAGCATGAAGTGAAGGACTTCCTAGAGAGGATCGATCAGCAGAATACTTGCATCACAACTCTGGAGGAGCAGCTAGACATTGGGGGAAATCTTCACCCCGAAGAACATATGGCACCCTTCATGAGCGACGATGAAGACTATGAGGAGAGCACCACCGGAAGACCAACGACTATGCACTTTTGACGAGAACTTTAGTCATGCCCTCCAATGTATCTTTTATTTTTCGACGTTAAATCGTAGGTCGATGTTTGGTTTGTTTGAGACTTGTACTTCCATTGTTTGAACTTGAGTTGAATTAATGAATGAGTGATTGATGTGATATGATTGTGCATTGCATATGGGTAGTGAATTTCTTTCTAGACCCTTGTTCTATTCTAATTCTCATCCCTCTGAAAACAGCAAGATGCCTCCACGCCGTGAGTCCGACTCCACCTTCCCGCCGGGACTCACGCAACTCCTCCAGCAGCAGAATGCATTGATGCAACTACTGATCCAGAATCAGACCAACAACCAGAACAACAACAACCACCATCCGCCTCAGGCTGACAACCTCACCCATTTTCTGAGGTTGAACCCTCCAACTTTCTCCAGCAGCACTGAGCCCATTGTGGCAGATGACTGGCTCCGCAAGATGGAGAGAACTCATCACCGCTGGATGCACTGATGCTGAGAAGGTGCGCTTTGCTGCACATCACTTGGAAGGACCAGCAGCTTTATTGTGGGAGAACTACACCACCACTTATCCCATTGCAGGTGTGACTTGGGAGCAGTTCAAGCTTGCTTTCCGCACAACTCATGTCTTAGCTGGAGCCATGAGTTTGAAGAAGCGCGAGTTTCGCAACTTGCGCCAAGGTAATTGCTCCGTGGCCCAATATGTGGAAGAGTTCAGCATGTTGGCCCGTTATGCCCCAGGAGATGTGGCCGATGATGCGGCCAAACAAGAAAAGTTTCTGGAAGGACTCAACGATGAGTTGAGTATACAACTGGTAGTGGCTACCTTCAACAACTACCAAGAGCTGGTGAACAAGGCCCTCATCTTGGAGGGTAAACAACAGCAAATTGAGAAGCTCAAGCGGAAGTACTCTCAGGGGAAGTTCAACTCTAGAGCTCATCAGAAGCTTCGTTACTACCCGTACTCAGGGAATACCGGATCAGGAACTGGTAAGTTTGGAAAGGACACTCATGCTGTGCACAACCATGGAGGCCACAACCATGGAGGAAGTGAGAACAACCGTCCCAACCATGGCAACTTCAAGAATGAAAATGGGAACGGCAACAACAACCATCACTGTCACGCTCCTACTCAGAAGGATCTGAGTCACATCACATGCTTCAAGTGTCACAAGACATGGCACTATGCTACTGAGTGTCCCCAGAGCAAGCAGAGCAATGGAAACGGCAACAGCAACAACAATGCAGCAGCTAAGAAGCCCAACCCGTTTCCTCGTGCTCAGGTGAACCACATTGATGTGGAAGAAGTCTATGATCAACCCGAGACTGTGGTTGGTAAGTTTTTATTGCATTCACGTCCTGTTATAGTACTTTTTGATTCTGGTGCAACTCATTCATTCATATCAAGGGTAGTTGTGGAAAAATATGGTTTGCCCACCAGAACCCTTAGTCAGCCCTTTAAGGTCAGTTCCCCAGGAGGTATGATGATGGCAGGGATAGGATGCCATGACTTGAAACTCAATATAGGAAAACATGTTTTTCCCACCGACCTCATCATCTTAGAGTCACAAGGATTGGATGTAATCCTAGGCATGGATTGGATGACCAAGTATGAAGGAAATCTTGACTGTACCAGCAAGTCTGTCTTGCTCACCACCCCGGAGAACAAGAGGATTAAGTATGTATCCCGACGCACACGGATGAGTGCTCGGTTAAATTCTCTCACGGGAGTTGTTCAGGAGGAAGTACCTGTGGTAAAAGACTTTCCGGATGTATTCCCGGAAGAATTACCAGGCATGCCACCAGATAGGGAAATTGAGTTTTTGATCGAGTTACTGCCAGGAACAGCTCCAATTTCCAAGAGACCCTATCGGATGCCCGCAAATGATCTTCTGGATATCAAGAAGCAAATCAAGGAGTTATTGTACAAGGGGTATATTCGCCCAAGTTCTTCACCTTGGGGAGCCCCAGTACTTTTGGTGGAGAAGAAGGATAAAACCTTGAGAATGGTAGTTGACTATCGTGCCTTGAACGAGGTGACTATCAAGAACAAGTATCCTCTGCCGATGATTAACGACTTGTTTGATCAGCTCGTAGGAGCCAAAGTATTCTCCAAGATCGATCTTCGATCAGGGTATCACCAGTTGAAAATTCGTGAACAGGATATACCCAAAACAGCTTTCACCACGAGGTATGGCTTGTATGAGTATACCGTCATGTCTTTTGGTTTGACAAATGCTCCTACTTAGCTCATGAGTTTGATGACCAAAATATTCATGGAATACCTGGACAAGTTTGTCGTGGTGTTCATCGATGACATTTTGATATTCTCCAAGAATGAGGAAGAACACAAGGAACATTTACGTTTAGTTCTGGAGAAGCTGAGAGAGCATCAATTATATGCAAAGTTCAGCAAATGTGAATTTTGGCTGACGGAAGTCGGATTCCTTGGACATGTTATTTCCGGAGATGGAATAGCAGTGGACCCTGCTAAGGTTGAAGCCGTCACCGAGTGGAAGTCACCCACCTCAGTTAAGGAGATCCGCAGTTTCCTCGAACTTGCCGGATATTACCGAAGGTTCATTGAGAACTTCTCAAAGATTGCCAAGCCCATGACAGAGTTGTTGAAGAAAGAATACAATTATGTTTGGACTGAGGAATGTGAAGCCAGTTTCCAGGAGTTAAAGAAACGTTTGGTCACAGCCCCAGTATTGATCTTTCCAAATATTCGGAAGGACTTCGAGGTCTACTGTGATGCCTCACGTCAAGGACTTGGAGGAGTACTCATGCAAGATGGAAAGGTTGTAGCCTATGCTTCCAGACAACTACGACCTCATGAGTTGAATTATGCCACCCATGACTTGGAGTTAGCAGCCGTAGTGCACGCACTCAAGACCTAGAGACATTTCCTTGTCGAAAGTAGTTGTGATGTTTACACTGATCATAAGAGCCTGAAGTATATCTTCACGCAGAAAGAGTTGAACCTCAGACAGAGGAGATGGTTAGAGTTAATCAAGGACTATGACATGAGATTACACTACCATCTATGTAAGGCTAATGTTGTAGCCGATGCCTTGAGTTGGAAAACTTATGTAAACACACTCACAACAGGAGGATTACCCCAAGAGTTAGCCGATGATCTCAGATAGCTCCGGCTAGAGATAGTTCCAAGAGGACATGTTGCTACACTGGAAATTCAGTCCACCTTGACCGAAAGAATTCGTGAAACCCAGAAGACGGACAAGGAAATAGCTGAGATTAAGAAAAGAATGAAAGATGGTAAAGCTAAAGGTTTTTGTGAGGATGAACACGGAACTCTGTGGTTTGAGAACCGCATCTATGTGCCCAATGACCCAGAGCTCAGGAAGTTGATACTTCAGGAAGCCCACGATTCACCTTACTCGATACACCCAGGCAATACTAAGATGTATCTGGACTTGAAAGAGAGTTATTGGTGGACAGGTATTAAGATGGATATTGCGGAACACGTTGCAGTATGCGATGTTTGTCAACAAGTAAAGGCGGAACATCAGAAACTAGCAGGGTTACTCCAACCTTTGCCGATACCCGAGTGGAAATGGGAAAAGCTGGGTATGGATTTCATCACAGGATTGCCCAGGACCCGTTCAGGTTTTGATTCCATCAGGGTAGTGGTTGATCGCTTGACCAAGGTAGCTCATTTCATCCCGGTGAAGACCACCTATACTAGTGCTAAGTTAGACAAGATATACATGACCAGGATCATGTGTCTGCATGGAGTTCCGAGGAGTATCGTGTCAGATAGGGGAACACAATTTACCTCAAAGTTTTGGCATCAACTACATGAAACTTTGGGTACGAGGCTGGAGTTTAGTACAGCCTTTCATCCGCAGACAGATGGCCAGACTGAGAGAGTCAATCAGATTCTGGAACACATGTTGAGAGCCTGTGCACTAGACTATGGGTCTAGTTGGGATGATAACTTGCCTTACGCAGAATTCTCATACAACAACAGTTATCAGACGAGTCTGAAGGTGGCCCCTTTCGAAGCTTTATATGGAAGAAGGTGTAGAACACCACTGACGTGGGATGGTGTTGGAGACCGAAAATTTTTTGGTCCCGACCTTATTCGAGATTCCGAAGATAAAGTCAAGTTGATTCGTGACAGACTCAAGATAGCTCAATCCCGGCAGAAGAGCTACGCTGACAACAAGCACAAGGAAGTAACGTATGAAGTGGGAGACCGAGCATATCTTCGTGTGTCCCTGCTTCGAGGAATCAAGAGGTTTGGTGTTAAAGGAAAGTTAGCACCCAGATTCATAGGCCCTACAAAATTCTTGAACATAGAGGTGAAGTTGCATACAAGCTAGAATTGCCGGAAGGACTGTCCGGAGTTCATGATGTGTTCCATGTGTCCCAGCTGAAGAAATGCCATGTTGAGATGGCTGACATCCCTTTGAGAGACACCGTGCCCCTAGAGGCCATACAGCTTGACAGTGATCTGACTTACGAGGAGAAGCCTCTTAGGATCATCAAGTTCTATAAAGTTCTGTTGAGTCACCACACCGAGGAAGAAGCCACCTGGGAACGCGAAGAAGATCTTCGTAGAGACCACCCGCACCTATTTTCTAGCCAACCCGAATATCGAGGGCGAGATTCATCTTAAGGGGACCAGACCTGTAACATCCCAAAATTCCATTTTGGAATGTTATGAATATAGCTATGCATCTATCACCATCATTGCTTGAATGTGTGGTATTGTTGAAATGCCCGTTTTCAAATTCTGAAAGCCTTCCTATTTTTTTCCCATGTTGCTTTCACCTAATTGAAATCTTGGTAAAAAGTTCAAACAAGAGAGGAGGAAGATGACACTCCACACCAGGACCAAATTGGTGATTTATTTGAACAATAATAACCAGGAGTTATTTTGAAAATATTTGCAAAAAAGGATTTAAAACAATTAGGCCAATTCTGAAAATAATATTTTTTTCAAAGTATTGAAATACCAGAACTAAAATGTTAATTAAATGGCATATTTTATTATGATAATTTTGATATATAATACTCCTATATTTGGAAATATATTATTTTCCATAAAACCATTTTATTACGCTGTTTTATTAAAAAGGAAAGGAATTAAGAAACGATTCGGGCCGACCCACCCCATTAATTGCCGAACCCCTTGATTTTCGGCCGACCGACGCGCTGCCGACGCCCTTCCTCCCACTGACAGCCCGGACCCACCCGACCGCCCGAAACTTCCGCACCGGTCGTCCCCTTCGTCCCTCCGCGCCACCGCTATGATTCTCTCCGTCGCTGGATCCGCGCCCTCCTTTCCTTTCCCCGACTCCTCTCCAGCCTATATAAGAGCCCCAACTCCCCCGCATCCATCCCCCCCCCTTGAGCCCCCTCTCCCGTCGCTAGAACACCGCCGCAAACCCTCGCCGGAGCCCCTCCCACCACCGGAGCTCCCCATTGCTCGTGGCCATCGACTCCGACCTCCCCTCGCCTCTCCGACGCCACCATTCGATGCCGGACATCAAGCGCTGCCGCCCAGACCACTCCACTACCTCCCTCGACCACCGGAGATGCCTCCCTAACCTCCTCCGACCATCGGCCGTCGCCACCCCTCGCCGGAGACCTCCTCCTGCTCCGGTAAGTCATCGGACCCATCCTCACCCCTCGGACCTAAATCCAACGGCCCTGATTAGATGACTTATTCCCCAAACCGTTTTTCTCTTAGCCTCGGCCGTCCGCTCGAACCACTCGCACGCACACGCTAGCTAGCCAATAGGGATCTGCCACGTCACCCCTGGCCGTCCGGTAGATTTTTTCCTTTTTTCTGTTTTGTTTTAGTTAACAAAAACTATTCTGAATTTGTTTTAGCTATAACTTTTAATCTATTTAATTTTTTGAGTTGATTATTTTTGCAATAGCTCACATTTTTCATGTAGTTTCACCCTCTACCTTTAAATTCCAAATTTGAACTATAAAATTTGAATTGAATCAAATTTTCTCAAAACATTCAAATCTGAATAACTAGAGTTTGAAAATAGATTTTGATATGAATTTTTTTTGCTACTGTTTGGTACTACTTAGAACTATCTTCATGATTAGTTTGAGCATTTTTTAGGATATTTTTATTAGTGTTTTAGCTATAAATAGATTCTGCCTATTAGTTAGTATAATTTTATTTATTTAGTTTTTAGTTGGTTTAAATTAGATTTATTTTTGTTTGTTTAATAGGTTCTATTGCTTAAACATTTAGTGTTTTACTTACTGTTAATAAAAATATAAAATTTTTTAGTTTATTTCTTTATTAATATAGGAATCACAACTTCTTTTCTAATAGGTTTAATTTGAACTAAAACAACTAGTTAGTAATAGTTTTCCTTCAACAAAGTTTTATATAATTTAATTATGTTTTTTAAGACAAGTTTTTAGTAATTTCCATTCTGTTAAGATAATGTTTTGTAAATAAACTAATAAGTTTAGTTTCATTCTTTTGTTAGTAAAACTATGGTTGCTTCATATAGTATTGGTTATCAAAACTTTTTTTTCTTACAAAACTTTAAATTGATTTTATTCTGTTTATTAATAAAATATTTATTGTTTACTTGCTGTCAACCATTTTTTTGTAAATACAAATAGTTTAGTTATGTAAGTAGTGATTTTTTTCCCATCATCTTCTAGTAAACAAAACTTTGTGTGTTTTCTTGCTTGTGATATGTGCTCTGTTTTGTCTTGATTGTTTACTAGTTCATTGTTGATGTTGTGAGTTACATATTTTGTCGTATGCTTATTGATTGCTTGTTTGCTTCGTTAGATTATCCGGAGTGTGAAGCTTGTTACCTAGAGTCACTCACGTACGAAGATCATCAATCAGGCATGTCACCTTGATCATGTTTTTACCCATGTTTTATATGCATTAGTTCTACCATCTCCCCAATTGCATGCAAGATAGGTTAGTTGGAAACTTGGTTACATTGAAGTAGTATCATGTGGTAAGTACCCCCTCAACCCCCTTGACAACTTTGGCCCCAGGAAACATTAAATTTGTTTTGCTATGCTGTAGTAGACGGGGTGGGGTGTGTGAATCATGAGGGTTGAGAGGTAATAACTTCAAGACCTATGATGATCAAGACTTCAAGACTTCAAGTTTTCAACATACCTCTGGGTGGATGATGGTTGAACGGCGCCCTAGAGAAACCAGTGGTTAGCCTAGGTGATGCTGGAGATGTGCCAGTATTCACGCGAAAAGGTCCACCCAGGCACGAAGGGATGGAAGGATGCTTCAAGACCCAAGGCTTACCTGCACAGCCACAAGCCATTATGGGCTCTGACTTGGTTGGATATTGTGCTGACACTGGACAGGCGGTGCTACGAGATGTAGAAGAATGGTAGGAAAGGATGGGCACCGACAGAGTCTCAATGGGACCCCTTAGAAGACCATGTTTTGGTCAGCCGTTCCTCAAACACTCTGAAGTGCGAGGAATCAAACGGAGGCAATCAAATCTTATGGGGAACGTGTGCAAAGCTCTGCAGAGTAACCCAAACCTAATCGATTAGCCGTGTCCACGGTCATTGACGACTTGAGCCAAAGGAACTGAAACTTACAGAATTCTCAACACAAATTAATATGATGATGTGGGTATTAAAAATTTGGGTATGAGAATTGGTTGGTGGAACCATCTCATTAATCAACCAACTTAGTAATATTTTTCTTAGCCCCTCTTTTGATGTAGGAAAAACTTGGCTTTACGCAAAAAAAAAACTTACCACCCCACTTGCCATATATGCATGTAGACTAGCTGATTATTTTCACCCCCTGTCTTGTGACTTTGCCGGCATATTCCATATGCTGACCTACACAGCTGCAATGTATCATGTTGCAGAGTACTTTTCCGACCCGGAGTGAGGACACTCTCTACGCTTTGCGAGATGCCCTTGGAGTCAGATGGACTCATCTACCATGACGCTTCCGCAAGACTTAGTTATTCTCATGAGTTGGCCTTCGGTCACTTTATTGTAATGATTATTGTAATAAAGGACTCAATATGATATTTCGTTAATAAAATGTTGTGTGATTTCCCTTTGATATATACATTGATGTACCGTGTGTGTACCACCATGATCTTGGGATGGTACGGAAACACCGGAGACTTGACCTTTCAGGTCGGGTCGCTACAAGACCATGTGGCATTACGTTGGCACTGAGGACTCGACCAGGGCGCACCCCAAAGAGGTTCCACAAAAAACAGTCGAGTAGTGGCTTCGTAGTATCACCGGGGCGTGCGACAACCCCTCGGGGGCCAAGAGGGTCCGAAAACCCGCCGAAGAATTTGGTAAGTTGCGCTGTCTCGACTGACGTACATGTACTATCGAATGATAAATTGATTTATGCACTGACTTCTTCATTTGAATCATGCAGGAGTGGACGTACATGCACTCGCCTGTTCCCAACGGGAACCAAACTGAAGATGGCGTTGTGAGCGAAGGTGGCAGCATGGATGACGACGGTTCTGAAGACTCCGAGGACGAGTACAAAACTCGGGCAAAAACAAGCCAGACGTCGAGTCACCTCCTCGCTCCAAACGCCGCTCCAAATCCCGCCAAGATCCTATGGCCGTTGAGGACATGGCTCCAGGCCCAAGCAAGAAGAACCCAAAGCGGAGCCACCCTTCGACTGTTGAGTCGAGCGAACGATCCATGAAGCAACCCAAAGTGACTGTGGCCAAACCTCGCAATGCCCTCCCATAGATGAAGATGGTCGTGCCTATTGTCTCCACGTGAGCATTTACTTTTGAATTTTCACTGTCGACTGTGGTTCAAAATCCTTATTGTCTGAATGTTCATCGATCCACCGGAGCTGCAACCTCAATGATGTTGCCTCAATGTGATGGAGGGGATGCCATGGATGTAGACACTGCCGATGTTGCCACTTCTCAAAGAGGTAATTGACTCTTCGATTGTGCTTATTGAGTATAATTTGTTGAATGCTAAAGTTGATTCTGTTGATTGATAGTTGCAGAAATCATCCCGCTGGACGATGACGAAGGACACTATGGGGATATAGGAGGTGCAATTGAAACCTTGAGCACCCCTCGCATTCGGACTGGAAGAGCTTCATCTGTGCATACGCCTCAGCGGTCAACCGCGGAGACTTCCCATGGGATGACTAATCCAACAGGGCCTCTGGCGAGTGCGCCTCCAACTGTTTCTACTATCGTGACGTCGACTCCGATAGGTCCTGCCCAGACTACCTCGACTGCTCCCACCATTATGCCGCTCGTGCCGATGACGACTTTTCCCCTGCATCGCGTTCCGAAAGATCAAACCGGAGCTCCAAAGGAAGCCATGATCCAGGCGGAGCAGGTGATGCTGCGTACCAAGGAGGCGTACGAGGCCAGCAAGTTCGCCTATGAAGCCAGCACAGCGCTTCGCACGAATGTCCGAGTAAGTTCGATTGTAAGTTCATTTCCGATTGAATTCCTGTTTTCTTTGACTTCACACCAAGTGGGTGTTTACTTTCCATTCGTAGAATGCTTTGGATCTCTCCACTCGAATAGATCAGGTCTTAGTCGAGTAGGTTTCGGCTCAGTCGGGGCACGCTAAGTGCACCCACTGGTTGTAGTCCCCAAGACCGTTGTCGAGTGCTTGACTTGGGAGGGGTCTTAGAGTTTGCTGTATGCGGGATACGGTTGACTTTAACTATGCTACTCTGCAGCTGCTTTGTAGGTTCCATGGGTATCAATGATGAACCACGATATGACACTACATAAGGATAGACTACACTTCACGAAGTGTAGGGGATACGTCACTCGACAAATCGAGTGACGGATATTCCATTGATGGATATTTTCTGCCACTCGACAGGTCGAGAATTGGCTGATCCAGTGGGGGCACGCTAAGTGCACCCACTGGGTGTTGTCCCCGAGACCGTTGTCGTGTGCTTGCACCAGCAGTGATCTTAGAGTTTGTCGTATGCAGGATACGTTTGCCTTCCGCCACAACACTCTGATGCTACCTTGTAGGTTTCATGGATATCATTGATCAACCATGATATGACGCTACATAAGGATAGACTGCACTTCACTGAATGGAGGGGAAGCATGTTACTCGACAGGTCAAGTGACGTAAGTTTGACAAGGCAGACCTTGTCGACCTTTATTTTTTTTTATATATACCAGTGGGGGCATGCTAAGTGCACCCACTGGGTGTAGTCCCAGAGGCTACTATTAATCACAGAAGATAAGCAGTAGTCTTGAAAACTCGAAATTGGAATTTCCAGTGTACGCGGAGTACGAGAACCACTCGACATGTCGAGTGTGTATATACTTTTTTTGAACATTCCGCTCCAAAGACGTTGCTTCAAAGGCAACGAACGGGGAAGATAGAACACTCGACGGATCGTGTGTTAACCGTTCCAGTGGGGGCACTCTGAGTGAACCCACTGGGAGTAGTCCCCAAGACCAGCGTCAAGTGCTTGCACTGGCGGGGGTCTTGAACTCGTTGGCAGTATGCACAGTACATGACCACTCGACATGTCGAGTGTACTTTTGGTTAAATTCTCCTCCCCCTGGATGTAGGTTTCATGGACATCATTGATTAATCGTGATATGACGCAATTCCAGGGTAGTTGGGCGGGGCGATGTGCGCTACCCAATCGACCATTTTGGCTCTTCTGCATTTCCGTGCTGGAATTTTTGTCGATTGAATTTCTTTGTTTGTTGATTTCAGAGGTCTTGTGAACTTGGAACACAGTACAAGGACCTTGAAGATGAAAAGAACCAGTTGCACGTGGACTTGGAAACCTCCAATAATGCTTTGGAGAGGATACGCGTAGAGCTGAAAACACTGGGAGGTAACTATCTTCGACTCGCTGCCTTCACATTTTCACTGTCCATGCTTTGAACCGAGTGCTTTCACTCGAACGAACGTACGCAATGAAAACCGTCGACTCCAAGCGCGACTCAACAATGTTATTTCTTTAGGTTCCATGAAGAAGACGCTGGAAGACAAGGATAAAGCGCTCGTCGATGCCCAGCGTGTGGCAAAGGAGAAGACTGAAGCTGCTAACAAGAGACTGGCTGTCGCGAAGAAAATGGAGGAAGAAATCTTGAAGGTGAAGCAAGAACGTATAGACCTCATCAAGAAGACTGAGCAATTAACCAAGAGGAGAAATGGCCTCGAGAGGCATCCGGGAGAGTTCTCGAGCAAGATGTATATTCAGCTCGACGGTGAGTTTTTTTGCCGACTGGACCGTATAGAATCTCTGATGACTGCATCCCACGAGTCCTTACCCCATTCTCTCACTCCTCTTTCCCAGAATTCTGCCAAGACTTTGAGAAAGAGATCGAAGAGTCGAGCCCAACTTGGATCCCACCAAGTCTTCTGTTGGAGGCGCGGTGGCCATGAACATGCTCAGACTCAACTTCAGGCTTCAGGGGGTCCAAGCATATGTCCTTCGATTGAAAACCGCAATGGAGAGGATCGACAAGGAGCTGTGGCCTGAGGATACTCTTTGGCTCGACCTCACAGATGTGATGACACGCCTGAACGACCTCCCCAGTCGAGTGCAAGCCTGCAAGAAATCAGCTGCTCGCTGCGGTACTAACGTGGCGCCCTCCCTTGTGAGGGTCCATTTCAAGGAAGTGAGGGAAGACAAGCCGAAGGAGCTCCGAGTGGTTAACACGAAGAAACTCCAGTTTAAGATTTCATGGAGACCTTCATTGACGCAGCCACCAAGATCGCGGACGATATCGACTTGGACACTTTCGTCGAGCCAGGAAGCCCGTCGGGCGCTTAAAAACATAATCTTTAGAAGAAGATTTTATTTGCCTCAGTATGCTGAGTGGAACTGTATTAGCCTTAAACCATCATCCAGGTCTTGTGCCTGAGCACTTTTGCTTTCTCACAAAATCTTTATCTACGATTAAACTTTTTGATTTTATCCATATTTGGCTTTCAATCATTTGTTCGACTGAGTTTGTTATTAGGCTTAAGTGAAAACATGTTTGCATCTAAGCCCCGAGTGTGAGGATCGCTCGACACTCGGTTTTTTTACCCTGAGCAAAGATTTTTTCGCGGCTAGGGCACCAAGTGGATGAATTATTATTCACTCGACAATGTTTTTAACTTAGGCGAAAGCATGTTCGCAGCTAAGTCCCCGAGTGTGAGGATTGCTCATCACCCGAAGTATTTTGACCCTAGGTGAAAACTTATTCGCGGCTAGGGCGCCGAGTGGATGAATTGCTATCCACTCGGCAAGGTTTTTAACTTAGGCGAAGACATGTTCGCAGCTAAGTCCCCGAGTACGAGGATTCCTCATCACTCGGAGTATTTTGTCCCTAGGCAAAAATTTATTGGCGGCTAGGGCCTCGAGTGGATAAATTACTATCCACTCGGCAAGGTTTTTAACTTAGGCGAAAACATGTTCGCAGCTAAGCCCCCGGGTGTGAGGGTTGTCTAATTACTCAGAGTATTTTGACTGTAGGTAAAAAGTTGTTCGCGACTAGGGCGTCGAGTCGATGAATTACTAACCACTCGACATTGTTTTTTACTTAGGCGAAGACGTGTTCGCAGCTAAGCCCCTGAGTGTGAGGGTTGCTCAATTACTTGGAGTATTTTTGAACCTACATGAAGACCGATTCGCAAATAGGTCGTCGAGTGAATGGACTGCTATCCACTCGACATGGTTTTTAACTTAGGCGAAAGCATATTCACAGCTAAGACCCCGAGTGTGAGCATTGGTCATCACTCGGAGTATTTTGACCCTAAGGGAAAAGTTATTCACGGCTAGGGCATGGAGTGGATGAATTACTATCCACTCGGCAAGGTGTTTAACTTAGGCGAAGACATGTTCGCAGCTAAGTCCCTGTGTGTGAGGATTGCTCATGACTCGGAGTATTTTGTCCCTAGGAGAAAATTTATTCGCGGCTAGGGCGCCGAGTGGATGAATTACTATCCACTCGGCAAGGTTGTTAACTTAGGTGAAGACATGTTCGCAGCTAAGCCCCCGAGTGTGAGGATTGCTCATCACTCGGAGTATTTTTTCCGAGGCGAAAATTTATTCGCAGCTAGAGTATCGAGTGAATGAATTACTATCCACTCGGCAAGGTTTTTAACTTAGGCGAAGACATGTTCGCAGCTAAGTCCCCGAGTGTGAGGATTGCTCATCACTCAGAGTATTTTGAACCTACGTGAAGACCGATTCGCACATAGGTCGTCGAGTGAATGGACAACTATCCACCCAATAGGGTTTTTAACTTAGGCGAAAGCATGTTCGTAGCTAAGCCCCCGAGTGTGAGGATTTCTCATCACTCGGAGTATTTTGACCCTAGGCAAAAAGCTATTTGCAGCTAGGGCGTCGAGTGGATGAATTGCTATCCACTCGGCAAGGTTTTTAACTTAGGCAAAGACATGTTCGCAGCTAAGTCCCCGAGTGTGAGGATTGCTCATCACTCAGAGTATTTTGTCCCTAGGAGAAAATTTATTTGCGGCTAGGGTGTCGAGTGGATGAATTACTATCCACTCGGCAAGGTTGTTAACTTAGGTGAAGACATGTTCACACCTAAGCCCCCGAGTGTGAGGATTGCTCATCACTCGGAGTAATTTGTCCCTAGGCAAATATTTATTCGCGGCTAGAGTATTGAGTTAATGAATTACTATCCACTCGGCAAGGTTTTTTACTTAGGTGAAGACAGGTTCACAGCTAAGTCCCCGAGTGTGAGGATTGCTCATCACTTGGAGTATTTTGAACCTACGCTAAGACTGATTCGCAAATAGGTCGTCAAGTGAATGGACTGCTATCCACTCGACAGGTTTTTTAACTTAGGCGAAAGCATATTCAGAGCTAAGCCCCCGAGTGTGAGCATTGCTCATCACTCAGAGTATTTTAACCCTAGGAGAAAAGTTATTCACGGCTAGGGCATGGAGTGGATGAATTACTATCCACTCGGCAAGGTGTGTAACTTAGGCGAAGACATGTTCGCAGCTAAGTCCCCGTGTGTGAGGATTGCTCATGACTGGGAGTATTTTTTCATTAGGAGAAAATTTATTTGCGGCTAGGGCGTCGAGTGGATGAATTACTATCCACTCGGCAAGGTTGTTAACTTAGCTGAAGACATGTTCGCAGCTAAGCCCCCGAGTGTGAGGATTGCTCATCACTCGGAGTATTTTTTCCAAGGCAAAAATTTATTCGCGGCCAGAGTGTCGAGTGAATGAATTACTATCCACTCGGCAAGGTTTTTAACTTAGGCAAAGACATGTTCGCAGCTAAGTCCCCGAGTGTGAGGATTGCTCATCACTCAAAGTATTTTAAACCTACGTGAAGACCGATTCGCACATAGGTCGTCGAGTGAATGGACTACTATCCACCAAATAGGGTTTTTAACTTAGGCGAAACCATGTTCGTAGCTAAGACCCCGAGTGTGAGGATTTCTTAGCACTCAGCGTATTTTGACCCTAGGCAAAAAGCTATTTGCAGCTAGGGCGTCAAGTGGATGAATTGCTATCCACTTGGCAAGGTTTTTAACTTAGGCGAAGACATGTTCGCAGCTAAGTCCCCGAGTGTGAGGATTCCTCATCACTCGGAGTATTTTGTCCCTAGGTGAAAATTTATTCACGGCTGGGGCGTAAAGTGGATAAATTACTGTCGACTCGGCAAGGTTTTTAACTTAGGCGAAGACATGTTCGCAGCTAAGCCACCGGGTGTGAGGGTTGCCTAATTACTCGGAGTATTTTGACCATAGGCAAAAAGTTGTTCGCGACTAGGGCGTCGAGTGGATGAATTACTATCCTCTCGGCAAGGTTTTTAACTTAGGCGAAGACATGTTCGCAGCTAAGCCCCCGAGTGTGAGGGTTGCTAAATTACTCGGAGTATTTTTGAACCTATGTGAAGCCGATTCGCAAATGGGTCGTCGAGTGAATGGACTGCTATCCACCCGACATGGTTTTTAACTTTGGCGAAAGCATGTTCACAGCTAAGCCCCCGAGTGTGAGGATTGCTCATCACTCGGAGTATTTTGAATCTAGGTGAAAAGTTATTCGCGGCTAGGGCGTCGAGTGGATGAAATACTATCCACTCAGCAAGGTTTTTAACTTAGGCGAAGACATGTTCGCAGCTAAGTCCCCGACTCTAAGGATTGCTCATCACTCGGAGTATTTTGTCACTAGGAGAAATTTTATTCACGGCTAGGGCGTCGAGTGGTAGAATTACTACCCACATAGCAAGGTTGTTAACTTAGGTGAAGACATGTTCGTAGCTAAGCCCCCGAGTGTGAGGATTGCTCATCACTCGGAGTATTTTGTCGCTAGGCGAAAATTTATTCGCGGCTAGAGTTTCGAGTGAATGAATTACTATCCACTCAGCAAGGTTGTTCACTTAGGCAAAGACATGTTCGTAGATAAGTCCCCGAGTGTGAGGATTGCTGATCACTCCGAGTATTTTGAACCTATGTGAAGACCGATTCGCAAATTGGTCGTCGAGTGAATGGACTACTATCCACCCGATATGGTTTTTAACTTTGGCGAAAGCATGTTCGCAGCTAAGCCCCTGAGTGTGAGGATTGCTCATCCCTCGAAGTATTTTGACCCTAGGCAAAAAGATATTTCCATCTAGGGCGTCGAGTGGATAAATTGCTATCCACTTGGCAAGGTTTTTAACTTATGCGAAGGCATGTTCGCAGCTAAGTCCCCGAGTGTGAGGATTCCTCATCACTCGGAGTATTTTGTCCCTAGGCGAAAATTTATTCACGGCTAGGGCGTCGAGTAGATAAATTACTGTCGACTCGGCAAGGTTTTTAACTTAGGGAAAGTCATGTTCGCAGCTAAGCCACCGGGTGTGAGGGTTGCCTAATTACTCGGAGTATTTTGACTGTAGGCAAAAAGTTGTTCGTGACTAGGGCGTCGAGTGGACGAATTACTATCCTCTCGGCAAGGTTTTTAACTTAGGTGAAGACATGTTCGCAGCTAAGCCCCCGAGTGTGAGGGTTGCTCAATTACTCGGAGTATTTTTGAACCTACGTGAAGATTGATTAGTAAATAGGTCTTCGAGTGAATGGACTGCTATCCACCCGACATGGTTTTTAACTTTGGCGAAAGCATGTTTATAGCTAAGCCCCCGAGTGTGAGGATTGCTCATCACTCGGAGTCTTTTGACCCTAGGTCAAAATTTATTCGCGTCTAGGGTGTCGAGTGGACGAAATACTATCCACTAAGCAAGGTTTTTAACTTAGGCGAAGACATGTTGGCAGCTAAGTCCCCGAGTATGAGGATTGCTCATCACTCGGAGTATTTTGTCCCTAGGAGAAATTTTATTCGCGGCTAGGGCGTCGAGTGGATGAATTACTACCCACACAACAAGGTTGTTAACTTAGGTGAAGACATGTTCGTAGCTAAGGCCCCGAGTGTGAGGATTGCTCATCACTCGGAGTATTTTGTCCCTAGGCGAAAATTTATTCGTGGCTAGAGTGTCGAGTGAATGAATTACTATCCACTCGGCAAGGTTTTTAACTTAGGGGAAGACATGTTCGCAGATATGTCCCAGAGTGTGAGGATTGTTGATCACTCCGAGTATTTTGAACCTACGTTAAGACCGATTCGCAAATAGGTCGTCGAGTGAATAGACTACTATGCACCCGACAGGGTTTTTAACTTAGGCGAAAGCATATTCGCAGCTAAGCCCCCAAGTGTGAGGATTGGTCATCACTCAGAGTATTTTGACCCTAGGCAAATAGCTATTCGTGGCTAGGGCGTCGAGTGGATGAATTGCTATCCACTCGGCAAAGTTTTTAGCTTAGGTGAAGACATTTTTGCAGCTAAGTCCCCGAGTGTGAGTTTTCCTCATGACTCGGAGTATTTTCTCCCTAGGCAAATATTTATTCGCGTCTGGGGCGTCGAGTGGATAAATTACTATCCAGTTGGCAAGGGTTTTAACTTAGGCGAAGACATGTTCGCAGCTAAGCCACCGGGTGTGAGGGTTGCCTAACTACTCAGAGTATTTTGTCCCTAGGCAAAAAGTTGTTCGCGGCTAGGGCGTCGAGTGGATGAATTACTATCCACTCGGCAAGGTTTTTAACTTAGGTGAAGACATGCTCGCAGCTAAGACCCCGAGTGTGAGGATTGCTCATCACTTGGAGTATTTTGACCCTAGGCGAAAAGTTATTCGTGGCTAGGGCGTCGAGTGGATGAAATACTATCCACTCGGCAAGGTTTTTAACTTAGGCGAAGACATGTTCGCAGCTAAGTCCCCGAGTGTGAGGATTGCTCATCACTCAGAGTATTTTTTCCCTAGGAGAAAATTTATTCGCGGCTAGGGCGTCGAGTGGATGAATTACTATCCACACAGCAAGGTTGTTTACTTAGGTGAAGACATGTTCGCAGCTAAGCCCCCGAGTGTAAGGATTGCTCATCACTCGGAGTATTTTGTCCCTAGGCAAAAAAATATTCGCGGCTAGAGTGTCAAGTGAATGAATTACTATCCACTCGGCAAGGTTTCTAGCTTAGGCAAATACATGTTCACAGCTAAGTCCGCGAGTATGAGGATTGCTCATCACTCCGAGTATTTTGAACCTACGTGAAGACCGATTCGCAAATAGGTCGTCGAGTGAATGGACTACTATCTACCCGATAGGGTTTGTAACTTAGACGAAAGCATGTTCGCAGCTAAGCGCCCAAGTGTGAGGATTGCTTATCACTCAGAGTATTTTGACCCTAGGCAAAAAGCTATTCGCGGCTAGGGCGTCGATTGGATGAATTTCTATCCACTCGACAAGGTTTTTAACTTAGGCGAAGACATGTTCGCAGCTAAGACCTCGAGTCTGTGGATTCCTCATCACTCGGAGTATTTTGTCCCTAGGCGAAAATTATTAGCGGCTGGGGCATCGAGTGGATAAATTACTATCCACTTGGCAAGGTTTTTAACTTAGGCGAAGACATCTTCGCAGCTAAGCCACCGGGTGTGAGGGTTGCCTAACTACTCGGAGTATTTTGACCGTAGGCAAAAAGTTGTTTGCGGCTAGGGCATCGAGTGGATGAATTACTATCCACTCGGCAAGGTTTTTAACTTAGGCGAAGACATGTTCGCAGCTAAGCCCCCGAGTGTGAGGGTTGCTCAATTACTCGGAGTATTTTTGAACCTACGTGAAGACCGATTCGCAAATAGGTCGTCGAGTGAATGGACTGCTATCCACCCAATAGGGTTTCTAACTTAGGTGAAAGCATGTTCGCGGCTAAGCCTTCGAGTGTGAGGATTGCTCGTCACTCGGAGTATTTTGACCCTAGGCAAAAAGCTATTCGCGGCTAGGGCGTCGAGTGGATGAATTGCTATCCACTCGGCAAGCTTTTTAACTTAGGCGAAGACATGTTCGCAGCTAAGTCCCCGAGTGTGAGGATTCCTCATCACTCGGAGTATTTTGTCCCTAGTTAAAAATTTATTCGCGGCTGGGGCGTCGAGTGGATAAAGTACTATCCACTCGGCATGGTTTTTAACTTAGGCGAAGACATCTTCGCAGCAAAGCCACCGGGTGTGAGGGTTGCCTAATTACTCGGAGTATTTTGACCGTAGGCAAAACGTTGTTCTTGGCTAGGGTGTCGAGTGGATGAATTACTATCCACTCGGCAAGGTTTTTAACTTAGGCGAAGACATGTTCGCAGCTAAGCCCCAGAGTGTGAGGGTTGCTCAATTACTCGGAGTATTTTTGAACCTACGTGAAGACTGATTCGCAAATAGATCTTCGAGTGAATGAACTGATATGCACCCAACAGGGTTTTGAACTTAGGTGAAAGCATGTTCGCAGCTCAGACCCCGAGCGTGAGGATTTCTTATCACTCGGAGTATTTTGACCCTAGGAGAAAAGTTATTCGCGGCTAGGGCGTCGAGTGGATAAATTACTATCCACTCGGCAAGGATTTTAACTTAGGCGAAGACATGTTCGCAGCTAAGCCCCCGGGTGTGAGGGTTGCCTAATTACTCAAAGTATTTTGACTGTAGGTAAAAACTTGTTCGTGGCTAGGGCGTCGAGTGGATGAATTACTAACCACTCAACATTGTTTTAAACTAAGGCAAAGACGTGTTCGCAGCTAAGCCCCCGAGTGTGAGGGTTGCTCAATTACTTGGAGTATTTTTGAACCTACATGAAGACCGATTCGCAAATAGGTCGTCGAGTGAATGGACTGCTATCCACTCGATAGGGTTTTTAACTTAGGCGAAAGCATATTCATAGCTAAGCCCCCGAGTGTGATCATTGCTCATCACTCGGAGTATTTTGACCCTAGGAGAAAAGTTATTTATGACTTGGGCATGGAGTGGATGAATTACTATCCACTCGGCAAGGTGTTTAACTTAGGAGAAGACTTGTTCGCAGCTAAGTCCCCGAGTGTGAGGATTGCTCAGCACTCGGAGTATTTTGTCCCTAGGAGAAAATTTATTTGCGGCTAGGGCGTCGAGTGGATGAATTACTATCCACTCGGCAAGGTTGTTAACTTAGGTGAAGACATGTTCGCAGCTAAGCCCCCGAGTGTGAGGATTGCTCATCACTCGGAGTATTTTTTCCAAGGCGAAAAATTATTCACGGCTAGATTGTCGAGTGAATGAATTACTATCCACTCGGCAAGGTTTTTACCTTAGGCGAAGACATGTTCGCAGCTAAGTCCCCGAGTGTGAGGATTGCTCATCACTCAGAGTATTTTGAACCTACGTGAAGACCGATTCGCACATAGGTCGTCAAGTGAATGGACTGCTATCCACCCAATAGGGTTTTTAACTTAGGCGAAAGCATGTTTGTAGCTAAGCCCCCGAGTGTGAGGATTTCTCATCACTCGGAGTATTTTGACCCTAGGCAAAAAGCTATTTGCAGCTAGGGCGTCGAGTGGATGAATTGCTATCCACTCAGCAAGGTTTTTAACTTAGGCGAAGACATGTTCGCAGCTAAGTCCCCATGTGAGGATTACTCATCACTCGGAGTATTTTATCCCTAGGAGAAAATTTATTTGCGGCTAGGACGTCGAGTGGATGAATTACTATCCACTCGGCAAGGTTGTTAACTTACCTGAAGACATATTCGCAGCTAAGCCCCCGAGTGTGAGGATTGCTCATCACTCGGAGTATTTTGTCCCTAGGTGAATATTTATTCGTGGCTAGAGTATCGAGTGAATGAATTACTATCCACTCGGGAAGGTTTTTAACTTAGGCGAAGACATGTTCACAGCTAAGTCCCCGAGTGTGAGGATTGCTCATCACTTGGAGTATTTTGAACCTACGCTAAGACTGATTCGAAAATAGGTCGTCGAGTGAATGGACTTCTATCCACTCGACAGGGTTTTTCACTTAGGCAAAAGCATGTTTGCTGCGAAGTCCCGGAGTGTGAGGATTGCTCGACACCCGGAGAATTCCCAAGTAAGATCGGAATCAATAATAAACTGTGGAAGTCTGACTTGCATAGATGAAGTATTTTTATTACAGCAAAGCCTCTTCATTTCTTAAGTATAAAAGTGTCGGAGCACATCTGCATTCCAGGGCCGTGGCTCGTCCATCTGTTTCTTGAGGTTGTATAGGTGATAGGCTCCATTGTTCAGCACTTTGATGACGAAGGGACCTTCCAACGCCGGGGCAAGCTTATGAGGCCATTGCTGATCCACTCGGAGAACCAAGTCTCCCTCATGAAACAACCGACTCTTGACATTCGAAATAGGAAACGTTGCAGATCTTGCTGATAAGTAGTAGTCCGGATTAGAGCCATTTCACGCTCTTCCTCCAGAAGATCGACACCACCCTTCCTGGCATGTTCAGCTTCAGCCTTATAATAAAGTTCCACCCGTAGTGTGACAACCCAAGTGTTGTCCCTTCCTTTTATGTCATATAACCCCATTTATGAGCCTAGTGCCATGAGCTATGATATGTTTTGCAAATTGCCATCCACGTGTTGTTTGCATTCATGCATCATATCATTCTTCTTGTCATGTTGGTTTTCATGTGTCTTAAAATGATGTGTTGGTTGTGAGTGTGGTTTGTGTGTGAGGTGTTTGAGTGTGGTGGAATTCATGTGTGCATCTCGTTCTCCCTTCCCTCTCTTTCTTTTGACCAAAACCCCATCATAAGCCTTTTTATTCCCATATGATTTTCATAGCAGATTTAAGTTGATATAAAAATTATGTTAAAATGTTCAAGAGGTAGTCCTGTTTATCCTATTAATTTAGGGTGTGATCCATTTGTTGTTTGGGGCTTGCTTGTTCTGTTTTTTTATTTAACAGGAGCTGCCCTCTTACTAAATTATTTAAATAGCTTGCTCATTAAATTAACTTGATAATTTTATCAACTAGTGCATATTATTTCCTCCACCAAAATATTTTGTTTGGCTATAAAAACCTTTCTACATGCTCTAGGGATTTAATGTTGAGTGGTTGTTTTGTTAAATAGGAAAACCCTTTTACTGATTCAATCTAGAGTGAGTGTGTGTGTGTGAGATGTGCCCTCCCGGCCCACTCAGCCCAGCAGGTAGACGATGGCTACCTGCTCCCGTCCTCCTTCATCAGTGCAGAGCGGGGAGAGCAGAGTGCAGTGAGAGAGAGAGCGCCGTCGCGTCGCTGTTGGAGGCTCACAGACATCGAGGCTGACCCCCTATTTAAGTGCATGGATCCCTAGGGTTCTTTCCTCCCTCGCCGCCGGCGCCGCTTCCCTCTCCACCTCCCTCTTTATTCTTCCTCCCCTTCTCTATCAGAGAGAGACCAGGTAAGAGCAGAGTTCGGTGAGAGAGAAGAGTCGCCGGGCCCATCGCCGTCGTCGCCTCCGGTGGTGTCCATCATCGTCAAGATGACGTGCACGTCCCCGGTGCCGTCCGCGTTCCATCCCGGGCGCTAAGGGGGTGAGGAGAACCACCCCACGGCGTTGCCTCGCCATCGTCGTGTCCGCAAGGGAGCAGGCCGTCGCCAGCTTCTTCTTCCCCTCGTCTCCGAGAAGCCGCTGTGGTCACCGGAACCGCTGCCATCGTTTGCTTGTCGCCGTGCCTCCGGTCACGTTTAGTTTCGTTAGAGTGAGTACCTGTGCGTGTGCGTGCATTAGAAGGCCAGAGCCCCCCCCCCCCTCTGTTAGCATTTTCTCACGTGGTGTAGTGGCAACAGGTTCAGGGGAAAGACCCCAGGTCTTGGGCTCGAGCCACGGCTCCCCCCCTTTTAGTTTTTGTTTTTTTTGTTATTTTCCTTTTAGTTTTAGTTCCTTTTACAAATGTATGTGTGTGTAGATGTGTTTTTTTCTGGTGTTGTCTTGTGGTGTTTCTACAGTTCGTGTGTGTATGTAATTGTGTAGGCATAGGCATGTGTAGTGGATGGATTGGTATTTGTTTGTGCCTTGTTGTTTCACATGGGAATATGAGTATGACCCATGGTATTGGTGTAGGAAGAGCCAATGAACTCATTGGGACTTTCAGATTTAGGTTTTGATCAAGTTCATTAATCTGTTATATTAGCTGAGATGCCATCTTGTCATTTTTGCATGAATTAATCCAAGCTTGCTTTGGGATATGTGTCAACTAGGAAGTGTTAGTGTTTTATGCCAACTATGGCATGGTATTTTTTTTAACATGAGAACCACCCATATAAGTGGGAAACAAGCTGTTAAGTTGCCTACTTGATGTTTCTATTTCAGCATGCTAAAAATTGCTTAGTCTGAGAAACATGCTATTATTTTTATGCCATATTGAGTGGGTGACATCTAGTTATGTGTTTGGAAATTGCTCCTCCTCAGTGCTAGTTATTTGAAATAGAAGATGTCTACCACAATCCTGTCAATTTTCATGCCAAAAGGAGCTGTTTAGCATATTTAAGTACTGCTGTCAGCTTGCTACTTTATAATTCCAGATTCCAGAAAACTTGAATTTTCGCTAAGTCCCAGAAATCTGTTTCATCATGCCAACTTGATAGCTTCATGCTTGTTGATGTGTGCCTCCTTTGTTGATTGTGTAGTTGGATAAGTTGGAGTGTATCTTGAGTAGATACTATCCATATCTTGTTTGTGGCTGTAGGGTTCCTGTAGCTCAAGTTGTGGCCTGTGCAAGTTGCTAAGTTGCTATTTTGTGGTAGATTGGGTGTTTTAGAGTTTTGTGACTTGTGGGAGTTATACTCCATGGAATTGATTGATTCTTGAGCCTAATGTGATTGGTTTTTCATCACATATCCAGTGGCTACCTTGGAATGCCAATAATTAGCACATTTCTTTGATGATCTTGTGTTTTGCCTTCGTACCTTGTCGTGAGCGTATCGTGAGAACCGCAACTCCGTTTCTAATGTTCTTTATATGCATTTTCATCAGTTTTGCATGACGCATCCATATTTGCCATGTGAATGCATGTCTAAATAACTTAACATGAGGTTCTGTCCAGGTTCATTAATAAACAAGCTTTGCATGTGAAACTTGACTAGTTTTTGATTGCCATGTTAAATTCTTCATAAATGAATCATGCATCATCCTTGTTGTGCATTGCACCTTGGTTGGATGTTTATTGTTGCTGTTTCCCGTGGGTAGACGCGAGTGTTGAAACTGAGTACGAGGATCCAAGAGAGTACCACTACGGGGATCCAACTACTTGTTTCACTGAAGAACCAACAGGTAAGAAGATCGTACCCGGATCCCATTACTATTTTTGCTTGCTAGTTTCCCGTTCTTATCGTTACAATTCGCTACCTACCACTTGTTAACAGCCTCCTATTTGGCATGAAAGCCTCTAACTTCCATGTCCCGGCAAACCTTTGATTGGCTAAGTTACCGCTGCTCAGCCCCCTCTTATACCGTTCTTAGTTGCAGGTGCAGGATGTTCCTTGTGATAACATGGATTTGGTTATCACAATTTTATCTGTTATTTAATTTAATGCACATATATATCTTGGTATTGGTGGAAGACTTGGACTTTTGCTAAGTGATTGTTCCGCTGTTACCGCCATAGTTTCTGGTTACCGGTGTTATGTTTCCATACTTTGCGCTCCTAACATGCTCGGGGTTGTTATGGGGACCCCCTTGTTTATTCGGTTGAGATTAAAAATTGTCTAGCGAGACCCAACATTGGTACTACATTTGCTTAATAACTTAATAAACTTGCATAGGGCTTTGCAACCCCGTGGATAATTAATCAACCCCCGGCCCATTGCTCATATGAGTGTTGGTCCAAACTAGAGCACTGTGCGGGGCCAACCCAGGGCAACTTGGGAGATTTCTATCAGGCCTCCGTACGCGTAGCTCATCTATCGTGTCCTGAGAACGAGATACACGACTCTTATCGGGTTCGTCGACACGTCGGGTGGTCTTGCTGGATTTGTTTTACCTTTATCAAATTTCTTGCGTGTGGACTGTGACTTTCTCCAGGTTTTCTCGAGATGTTCGAATTCCTTTGGAGTTACCTATGATGATCATGAGATCCGTGGTCGAGCCTACTCCTGAGGAGTGTGATTAATTTGTCATGGATTAGTTGGAGCACCCTTGTAGGGTTAAATCTTTCGGGAAGCCGTGCCTGTGGTTATGTGGAAAATTGGATTGTTGTTTAACACCCGGTTCTAGTTATCTTGAAGTAAACTCTAATAAAATGAACTAACTGTGTGAGTAACCGTGATTGTCTCTACTCGTGAACATGAACCGAGAGAGAACACGATGGAGTTATGATTGACGTAAGTAAGTGTTCAGGATCTCTTAGAGATTATGCTAGTTTTCGACCGTTCATCATAGGCCACTCATATTTAATTATTGTGCCTAAGTTAGCCACCATATATGCTTAGTTCTGCTGCAAACTAAACACATACCCCTTTCCTACCTTTAAGCTTGAATAGTCTCGGAACCCGGTTGTTTGATTGTTGAGTCCCTGTGGCTCACAGTTTACTAGAACACTACAGGTGCAGCTACAGATGACTATGTGACGAATGACCTTACCCAGCTACAATGGGAATATGATGAAGAGAGAGGCAAGATGTACGTGACGTATCCGGATGAGTAGAGGGCCTTGGTCGTGATCTTTGGGCTAGCTTGATAGTATCATTTGAAACTGTTTTTATCGTTTGTTTTCGACCGTAGTCGAACCCTGTCTTCAACTTGATGTCATCAATTGTGTGGTTTTGTAAGTTAGCATGTGGCGAGTGTAAGCCAATCTTGTATACTCATCTTTTCAGTATTGTATGTTGTGATGATACTACTCTTGCTGACGGCACGGGGCCCTCGTGCCTTAAAATGGATAGGCGCGCATCTTGGGCATGATAAGTTGGTATTCAGAGCCATACGACCATAGGACCCTTTGCTTGTTCGAACTTGGCCGAGTCGTGTCTAGTAAAACTATTTTGAGTCTAGTTATATCGGAGAGTAGGATTCTTTGTACTCCTCTTCTATGCTTTGGTGAGGTATCTGACTTAGGAATTTTGATTCTAGTCCCCTTCTCGCTCAAAAAAATATTTTTTTAGGATCACGCGGATATTTTGGAGTCTATATGATACCGATGTGACAGGGTTCTGTCTTGGTGCCTCCTGTCTGACTTGATTTCTTCCGGGGAGTCGAGCTCCATGGAATGTTGGCACATCATTATCATTCAACTTCCTTGATATCTCAGGACAGAGAGTGTTCGGAATTACTTCAGTACTTAACATGGTGAGATAAGGTCGGAGTCACCCAGTACTGGGGAGGCGTCCGGGGTACCACCATCGTGTAGTATCGTTGTGATTTCGAGGATTCGAGTTAGATGGATTTGCGAAAGCCTATGGTTATGTGTTGAAGGATGGATACAGTTGGGGTGTAGGATTGCTAGTTGTGTCAGATATTTCTTCCTTGTGTCCCCCACACCAGATTGCATAACCAGAAAGGTTTCGGAAGTTCATAGGTGGGCAATCTCGTAGTCTTCTAGGATCATCTTCGTCAGATGTATGTGGGCATATACATTTGTTTCGAGCGCTTAGCTCAATACTTTTGTGTTATTGCAAGTGGCTTCTTATATCTGTTGATGTTATCATGAACCGAAGAAGCATTCTTACTAATTTTCAGTAGGAAGGCTGTGTTGTTATTTGTTCAATTTCTTTCAAGTATTTGATTCAGCTTTGAATTCATCTTATCAATGAGGTGCTGATGCGTTTGGTCCATCTTCAAGATGGCTCCACCAACTCGCAACAATCCGAGTTGGGGTGAGGAGCAATCTGATGTTCCACCACCACCCCCGCCTCCGCCTCCTCCGCCTCCTCGTCCAGAAGCTTGGAAAGCTGTGATGGCCGTGACCAATGCGAACACTCAGATGTTGCTCAGGCTGTTGCATGAAAGGGAGCAGGGTCAGCAAGTTTTTCAAGGGAATTGTCAGAATCAGCCTCAGTTTGTGACACTCAATCAGTTCCTTGCCATCCAGCCCAAGTCTTTCACCTGTTGTGACTAGCCTCTCGATGCTGATGATTGGCTCCCTGATATGTCTAAGCATTTCGAGTGCAGCAATGTCAGGCTAGAGGTCTTTCTCAGATTTGCATCGTTCTAGCTCAAGGGTCAAGCAGCTGATTGGTGGCAGCAGTACAAGGATTCTAGGGGCGATCGTGTTGTTACTTGGGACGATTTCGGTCGTGACCTCAGGGCTCATTACAATCCGACAAGATTTGTCGAGGAGATGCGTGAGAAGTTTAGGCACCTGAAGCAGGGAAGAAAGTATGTCTACCAGTACAACGTCAAGTTCCAGAATCTAGCCCGTTATGCCAAGAAAGATGTTCCGGATGACAAGGCGATGATCTATCAGTTCAGGAGTGGTCTCAAGGATGATCTTCTGCAGGCCTATTTCTGCAAGAGCCTCGTGAGTTTGATTAGTTCTACAACATGGCTTTGAAGGTGGAAGCAACTTAGCTCAAGGTGGAGAACTCCAAGAAGCGCTCAAGGGATTCATATTATTATTCTTCCAGTTCTCAGATGGTTCCCAAGCAGCAGAAGTATTGGGTGCCAAATCCTCCTCCGTTTCGTCCGCAACAGCAGCTAAAGCAGATCGATGGTCGTGGTTTTTCCCACCCACCCAACCCAGGATTCCAACAGAGACCCCAGGCGTCCAAGGAAGTTCTTATTCCTCCTCCATGCAATGTTCGTCCGCTCTTTGAGGTGACTTGTCACAAGTGAGGCCAGAAGGGTCACTATGCAAACAAGTGCAGCCAGCAGCGTCTTCCGCCTCCTCCACCTGTCAAGCCTCCAGGCAATGCAATGGTGAAGCATAATCCGAAGACCGCAAAAGTGAACATGGTGAATGCAGCTGAAGCAAAGCAGTCCAATGATGTGATTATGGGTAATCTCTTAGTTAATGATTTTCCTGCAAATGTGTTATTTGATTCTGGTGCATCGCATTCATTCGTTTCTAAACCTTTTGCTTGGAAGCATGATTTGAATTCAGTAGTTCTTCCTAGTCCTTTTCAGGTTGTGTCCCCAGGCAAGTTGATGAGTTCAAATGTGGTTGTTCCGGATGTTTCTATCAAGATGGGCAATTATTCCTTTCTAGCTTCTCCAATTTTTCTCGGGAATTCCGATATTGATCTCATTTTGGGCATGGACTTTCTGGCTATGAATAAGGCTTACATTGATTGTCAAGCTAAAGAAGTCAAGCTGACTCATCCTTCAGAAGATGTGATTATTTTCGCAGCTCGCGATGACACAATCCGTCTCTTTGCTCTTAATGAGAAGGGTGAAATCTCGGCGATTTCTCAGATTCCGATGGTGAATGAGTATGAAGATATCTTTCCAGAAGAATTTCCAGGAATGCCTCCACACCGGCCAGTCAAGTTCGTGATTGATCTCGAGCCCGGAACCGTACCGGTTTGCAAGTGCCCTTATAAACTTGGCCCCGAAGAGCTGAAAGAGTTGAAGAAGCAGCTAGATGAGCAAGAATGTCTGGGTCCGATCAGACCAAGTTCTTCTCCATGGGGTTGTGGTGTTCTGTTTGTCAAGAGGAAAGATGGCACAAATCGTCTTTGTGTCGACTACCGTCCATTGAACAAGAAGACAATCAGGAACAAGTACCCACTTCCCAACATCAATGAGTTGTTTGAGCAACTGAAAGGTGCCAAGGTTTTCTCCAAGCTTGATCTTTGCATGGGTTATCTTCAGATTCACATTCACGAAGAAGACATTCCCACGACCGCTTTCAGGACGAGTTTTGGCTCTTATGAGTACACCGTCATGTCGTTTGGTCTTGCTAATGCTACTCCAACCTTCTCACGAATGATGAACTTCATTTTCTCTCCTTTCAAGAATGAGTTCGTCTTGGTCTATTTGGATGATATACTTTTGTTCTCGGAGTCAGAAGAAGAGCATGCTGAGCATCTCAGACTTCTGCTGGACAAGTTAAGAGAGCATCGTTTCTATGGCAAGTTTTCCATGTGTGAGTTCTAGATCAATGAAGTGGTGTACCTTGGGCATGTGATCTCTGTCGAGGGAATTAAAGTGCACCCTAAGAAAGTTGAGGCAATCTTGAAGTGGGAACCTCCTCAGAATGTGAAGCAGCTTCGGAGCTTCCTCAGGCTGGCTAGTTATTGCATAAGATTCGTGGAGAACTTCTCTCAAATTGCTAAGCCTCTGTCCAATCTCCTCCAGAAGAGTGTCAAGTATGTTTGCTCTCCTGAGTGTGATGTGGCCTTCAATATGCTCAAGTAGAGACTGACTTTAGCTCTAGTTCTTGTTCCTCTTGAGCAGTCCAAGCCTTTCCAGCTGTTCTGCGATGCTTCCCTCCAAGGCCTTGGTGGTGTTCTTATGCAAGATAAGAAGATGGTTGCTTATACCTCGCGTCAGTTGAAGCCTGCTGAGAAGAACTACCCCACTCATGATTTAGAGTTGGTGGCAGTTGTGCACGCTCTTATGACTTGGAGGCATTTGCTGTTGGGTAGACCAGTTGAGGTGTATACCGATCATGGGAGTTTGAAATATATTTTCACTCAACCCAATCTGAATCTTTGGCAATCTTGTTGGGTGGAAATGCTTGAGGACTTCAATCCAAGCATTGATTATACTCCTGGAAAAGCAAATGTCATTGCAGATGTGCTCAGCCATAAGGCGTACAACAATAGTCTCATTCTCAAGCCTCTTCAACCCGAGATTTGTGAAGCCTTCCGCAATCTCAACCTTCAGATGATTCCGCAAGGATTTCTTGCCAACCTTCAAGTTTCTCCGACTCTGGAAGATCAGGTTCACCAAGCGCAGCTTCTTGACGCTACAGTGAAGAAAGTGAAGAAAGGTGTCGCCAAGGCCATTCCGAAGTATAATTGCTTTCGAGTTGATGACAAGGACACCTTGTTCTTTGAGGACCATCTTGTGGTTCCAAAAGGTGATCTCAGAAAAGTTATCATGGACGAAGAGCACAATTCTCTTCTATCCATTCATCCAGGCAGTTCCAAGATGTATCAGGATCTCAAGCAAATCTTCTGGTGGACTCGCATGAAATGTGAAATTGAGCAGTTCGTGAACGAGTGTGATGTCTGTCGCAAAGTGAAGGCGGAGCATCAACGGCCAGCAGGTCTTCTTCAGCCTTTGCCTATCCCAGAGTGGAAATTCGATCATGTTGATATGGATTTCGTCACTGGGTTTCCCAAGTCCAAGAGAGGCAATGATGCCATCCTTGTGGTTATTGACAAGCTGTCAAAAGTGGCTCATTTTCTGCCAGTCAAAGAATCTATCTCGGCAGCTCAGCTTGCAGATTTGTATACGTCAAGGATAGTGTGTTTGCATGGTATTCCTCAGCTCATCTCATCTGACCGTGGAAGCCTCTTTACTTCAAAGTTTTGGGAGTCCTTCTAGACTGCTATGGGTACTAAGATCAGTTTCAGCACTACGTTTCATCCGCAGACAAGTGGTCAAGTTGAGAGAGTCAGTCAGATCCTTGAAGATATGCTCAGAGCTTGTGTGATTTCGTTCGGCATGAAGTGGGAAGACTGCCTTCCATATGCTGAATTCTCATACAACAATAGCTTTCAAGCTAGCTCAGGCAAGGCCCCTTTCGAGATTCTCTACGGCAGGAAGTGTCGTACCCCGCTTAACTGGTCTGAAACTGGTGAGCGTCAGATATTGGGCAATGACATGATCACTGAAGCAGAAGAAATGTGCCATGTCATTGGTGAGAACCTCAACGCAGCTCAGTCCCGACAGAAGAGTTATTACGATAACAAACATCGGGATGTTTCTTTTCAAGTGGGTGCTAGAGTCTATCTCAGAGTCTCTCCCATGAAGGGCACTCAGCGGTTTGGAATTAAAGGGAAGCTAGCTCCTCATTTTGTTGGTCCTTTCAAAGTTGTTGGCAAGAGAGGTGGTCTTGCATATCAACTAGATCTTCCTCCAAATTTCGCAAATGTGCATGATGTCTTCCATGTTTCTCAGCTCCGAAGATGCTTCAAGACTCCTAAGCGAACCATTGACCTCCAAGACATCGATCTCCAAGAAGATCTCTCTTATCGTGAGCATCGAGTTGCAATTCTGAAGAAACTGAGCGTAAGACTCGCAACAAGTCTATCAGATTCCTCAAGGTGAAGTGGTCTCATCATTCCGAAGAAGAAGCTACTTGGGAACGCGAGGACCTTCTCCGTTCTGAATTTCTAGACTTCTTTCGTTCCTAGATCTCAGATCGAGATCCTCTTGTAGTGTGGGAGAGTTTTGACAGCCCAAGTGTTGTCCCTTCCTTTTATGTCATGTAACCCCATTTATGAGCCTAGTGCCATGAGCTATGATATGTTTTGCAAATTGCCATCCACGTGCTGTTTGCATTCATGCATCATTTCATTCTTCTTGTCATGTTGGTTTTCATGTGTCTTAAAATGATGTGTTGGTTGTGAGTGTGGTTTGTGTGTGAGGTGTTTGAGTGTGGTGGAATTCATGTGTGCATCTCGTTCTCCCTTCGCTCTCTTTCTTTTCACCAAAACCCCATCATAAGCCTTTGTATTCCCATGTGATTTTCATAGAAGATTTAAGTTGATTTCAAAATTATGTTAAAATGTTCAAGAGGTAGTCCTGTTTATCCTATTAATTTAGGGTGTGATCCATTTGTTGTTTGGGGCTTCTTGTTGTGTTTTTATTATTTAACAGGAGCTGCCCTCTTACTAAAGTATTTAAATAACTTCCTCATTAAATTAACTTGATAATTTTATCAACTAGTGCATATTATTTCCTCCACCAAAATATTTTGTTTGCCTATAAAAACCTTTCTACATGCTCTGGGTTTTAATGTTGATTGGCTGTTTTGTTAAATAGGAAAACCCTTTTTTTGATTCGATTTAGAGTGAGTGTGTGCATGTGGGTTGTGCCCTCCCGGCCCACTCAGCCCAGAAGGTAGCCGACGGCTACCTCCTCCCATCCTCCTCCGTCAGTGCAGAGCGGGGAGAGCAGAGTGTAGTGAGAGAGAGAGCGCCGTCGCATCGCCGTTGGAGGCTCACGGACGTCGAGGTTGACCCCCTATTTAAGCGCACGGATCCCTAGGGTTCTTTTCTCCCTCGCCGTTGTCGCCGCTTCCCTCTCCTCCTCCCTCTTTCTTCTTCCTCCCATTCTCTATCAGAGAGAGACCACGTAAGAGCAGAGTTCGGTGAGAGAGAAGAGTTGCCGGGCCCATCGCCGTCCTCGCATCCGATGGTGTCCGTCGTCGTCAAGATGACGTGCGCGTCCCCGGTGCCATCCGCGTTCCATCCCGAGTGCTAAGGAGGTGAGGAGCACCTCCCCACGGTGTCGCCTCGCCGTCGCTGCGTCCGGAAGGGAGCAGGCCATCGCCAGCTTCTTCCTCCCCTCCGTCTCGCCGTGGCCTGTGTCCCCGCGTCTCCAAGAAGCCCTCGGTGAGCGCCTCATCCCCGCTGTCCCCTCTCCTCTCCGTAGCTCATAGCCTCGTCGGCGTGGTGCTCGTCGCTGCCGGCCGGAAAGGTGGAGCCTTGCGCTCTCCTCCGCCCCCCTCGTCGCGAGACAAACGGGGGTTTGAACCCCCGTAGATCCCCGCGTCGATTCTGCCTCTTCGCGCCGCCTGAGAGCCCGTGTGGTCGCCGGAACCGCTGCCGCCGTTCGCCTGTCATCGTGTCTCCCGTCAGATTCAGTTTTGTCAGAATGAGTACCTGTGCGTGTGCGTGCATTAGAAGGCCAAAGCCCCCCCCCTCTGTTAGCATGTGCTCACGTGGTGTAGTGCCAACCGGTTCATGGGGAAAGACCCCAGGTCTTGGGCTCGAGCGGCGGCTCCCCCCCTTTTAGTTGTTTTTTTTTGTTATTTTCCTTTTAGTTTTTGTTCCTTTTACAAATGTATGTGTGTGTAGATGTGTTTTTTTTCTAGTGTTGTCTTGTGGTGTTTCTACAGTTTGTGTGTGTATGTAATTGTGTAGGCATAGGCATGTGTAGTGATATGTGTGTGTGTGCTTCTTGCATACACACATATGTGTGTGCTTGGTTTAGGTATGCTAGTGTGTGTGTGATTTTGCACACACTTGTGTGATTGTGTAGGTGTTGTGTTTGTGTATGAGTTAGTGGTGGTGCATCTACATATGGGTGTGTGTGTGTGTGTTTTACATACACACACATGTGTGTGACTTGTATGCATGTGTGTTGGAAGTGAGTGTGTGTGTGGGTGTGTGTCCATGCACATGCATGGGCAGATATGCACTTGTGCATATGTGAGTGTGCATGTGACTGTGGATGAGCACCCACATACACATGGTCATGTGTGTAGTGAGAGTAAGTGCCTAGTGCACTTGTGCATGTGGTATGTGTGCCACATGGTGCTTGTGTGTTTTGAATGGTTGGGCATTCCCCCATCATGGGTGTCATGTTTGTGGTGTCATTGGTGCTCACTTGCCCTTTGGCATATTTTGAGCAAGTGTGTATATGCTAGTAGAGGTTTATGTGGTGTAGGGGACTAGTGGGTTCTACCACTAGACATACCCTCTTTATGGATATATGCTTGTCATGTATGAGTTGTCTTCTCTTTCATTCTCATCTAACTTGCTTACATGCTCATGCCATTTAGTGGCATTTTCTATCTAGAGTAATCATGCCATGATTAGTAGTAGATGGATAGGTATTTGTTTGTGCCTTGTTGTTTCACATGGGAATATGAGTATGACCCATGGTTTTGGGGTAGGAAGAGCCAATGAACTCATTGGGACTCTCGCATTTCACTTTTGAGCAAGTTCATTAATCTGTCATTTTATCTGAGATGCCATTTTGTCATTGTTGCATGAATTAATCCATGCTTGCTTTGGGATATGTGTCAACTAGGAAGTGTTCGTGTTTTATGCCAACTATGCCATGGTATTTTTGTTTAACATAAGAACCACCCATATAAGTGGGAAACAAGCTGTTAAGTTTCCTACTTGATGTTTCTGTTTCAGCATGCTAACAACTGCCAAGTCTTTGAAAAATGTTGTTATTTTTATGCCATATAGAGTGGGTGACATCTAGTTATGTGTTTAGAATTTGCTCATGCTCAGTGCTAGTTATTTGAAGTAGAAGATGTCTACTACCATCCTGTTAATTTGCATGCCAAAAGGAGATTTCTAGCATATTTAAATACTGCTGTCAACTTGCTACTTTATAATTCCAGATTCTAGAAAACTGGAATTTTCGCTATGTTCCAGAAATCTGTTTCATCATGCCAACTTGATAGCTTCATGCTCGTTGATGTGTGCCTCCTTTGCTGATTGTGTAGTGGGATAAGTTGGAGTGTATGTTGAGTAGATACTGTCCTTATCTTGTTTGTGGCTGTAGGGTTCCTGTAGCTCAAGTTGTGGCCTGTGCAAGTTGCTAAGTTGCTGTTTTGTGGTAGATTGGGTGTTTTTGAGTTTTGTGACTTGTGGGAGTTATATTCCATGGAATTGATTGATTCTTGAGCCTAATGTGATTGGTTTTTCATCACCTATCCAGTGGCTACCTTGGAATGCCAATAATTAGCCCATGTCTTTGATGATCTTGTGTTTTGCCTTCTTACCTTGTCATGAGCGTATCGTGAGAACCGTAACTCCGTTTCTAACGTTCTTTATATGCATTTTCATCGGTTTTGCATGATGCATCCATATTTGCCATGTGCATGCATGTATAAATAACTTAAAATGAGGTTCTGTCCAGGTTCATTAATAAACAAGCTTTGCATGTGAAACTTGACTAGTTTTGGATTGCCATGTTAAATTCTTCATAAATGAATCATGCATCATTCTTGTTGTGCATTGCACCATGGTTGGATGTTTATTGCTGCTGTTTGACTTGGGTAGACGTGAGTGTTGAAACTAAGTACAAGGATCCAGGAGAGTACCACTACGAGGACCTAGCTACTTGTTTCACTGAAGAACCAACAGGCAAGATGATCGTACACGGATCCTGTTACTATTTTTTCTTGCTAGTTTCCCGCTCTTATCATTACAAATGCGCTACCTACCACTTGTTAACAGCATCCTATTTTCCATGAAAGCCTCTAACCTCCAAGTCTCAGCAAACCTTTGATTGGCTAAGTTACCGCTGCTCAGCCCCCTCTTATAGCGTTCTTAGTTGTAGGTGCGGGTTGTTCCATGTGATAACATGGATTTGGCTATCACAATATTATCTATTATTTAATTTAATGCACATATATATCTTGGTATTGGTAGAAGGCTTGGCCGTTTGCTAAATGATTTGTTCCGTTGTTACCGCCATAGTTTCTGGTTACCAGTGTTATGTTTCCATACTTTGCGCTCCTAACATGCTCGGGGTTGTTATGGGGACCGCCTGTTTATTCGGCTGAGATTAAAACTTGTCTGGTGAGACCCAACATTGGTACTACATTTTTTTAATAACTTAATAAACTTGCATAGGGCTTTGCAACCCCGTGGATAATTAATCAACCCCCGGGCCAGTGCTCCTCATGAGTGTTGGTCCAAACTAGAGCACTGTGCGGGGCCAACCCAGGGAAACTTGGGAGATTTCTATCAGGCCTCTGTACGTGTAGCTCATCTGTCGTGTCCTGAGAACGAGATACGCGGATCTTATCGAGTTCGTCGACACGTCGGGTGGTCTTGCTGGATTTGTTTTACCTTTATCGAATGTATTGCGTGTGGACTCAGACTTTCTTTGACTTTTCTCGAGGTGTTGGAATTCCTTTGGAGTTACCTATGATGATAACGATATCCGTGGTCGAGGCTATTCCTGTAGAGTGTGGTTAATTTGTGATGGTTTAGTTGGAGCACCCCTGTAGGGTTAAATCTTTCGAAAAGCCATGCCCGCGGTTATGTGGCAACTTGGATTATTGTTTAACACCCGGTTCTAGTTAACTTGAAGTAAAATCTAATAAAATGAACCAACTGTGTGAGTAATTGTGATTGTCTCTGCTCATGAACATGAACCGAGAAAGAACACGGTGGGGTTATAATTGACGTAAGTAAGTGTTCAAGATCTCTTAGAGATTATGCTAGTTTTCGACCATTCATCGTAGGCCACTCATATTTAATTATTGTGTGTAAGTTAGCCACCATATATGCTTAGTGCTGCTACAAACTAAACACATACCCCTTTCCTACCTTTAAGCTTGAATAGTCTTGGAACCCGGTTGCTTGATTGCTGAGTCCCTGTGGCTCACAGTTTACTACAACACTCCAGGTGCAGGTACAAATGACTATGTGCAGGATGACCTTACCCAGCTACAATGGGAATATGATGAAGAGAGAGGCAGGATGTACGTGACGTATCCGGATGAGTAGAGGGCCTTGGTCGTGATCTTTGGGCTAGCTTGATAGTATCATTTGCAATTGTTTTTATCATTTGTTTCCATCCGTAGTCGGAGCCTGTCTTCAACTTGATTTCATGAATTGTGTGGTTTTGTAAGTTAGCATGTGGCGAGTGTAAGACAATCTTGTATACTCATCTTTTCAGTACTGTATGTTGTGATGATACTACTCTTGCTAACGACAAGATGCGCCTCTATCCCTTGCGGGGCCCTCGTGCCTTAAAATGGATAGGCGCGCATCTTGGGAGTGATTCGTAGAGAATTGTGAAACAAGTCACTCGCCAGGATAGCTTTGGCACCGTAGACTAGGAAAAAAGGAGTCCATCTAGTCGACAGATTTGTCGTAGTTCTCAGGCCCCATAACACATATAGCAGCTCAGTTACCCAGGCACCAGCAGCATGATCTAGGTCGCACATGAGACGAGGCTTTAGACCCTCCAGGATGAGGCCATTGGCTTGCTCGACTTGCCCATTGGTTTGCGGGTGAGTGACAGATGCCTAATCCACCCGAGTGCCTTGAGCTTTGCAGAAGTTTCTGAACTCTTCCGAGTCAAAGTTTGTATCGTTATCTGTGATAATGCTGTGAGGAACGCCGTACCAAAAAAAATTCTCTCATGAAAGTAAACGCCGTATGAGAGTTCAATTTCTTGATGGGCTTGGATTCTATCCACTTGGTAAACTTGTCTACTACAACCAGCAAATGAGTGAAACTGCCTTTTCCTGTCCGAAAGGGACCAACCATGTCGAGTCCCCAAATAGCAAATGGCCAGGTGAGGGGAATTGTCTTCAGAGCATAGGTTGGTTTACTTGACAAGTTTGCATAGAACTGGCACCCATCACAATGATCAACAATGTCTTTGGCCATCTCATTAGCTCGTGGCCAGTAGAAACCAGCTCTATATGCTTTAGCGATGATTGTCCTTGAGGACGCATGATGGCCACAAGTTCTTGAGTGGATCTCATCCAGAATCATTCGACCTGCTTCGGGGAGATACAACGTTGCGTCACGCCGGTCGCGCTTTCTCTGAAAGTTGATTTCCCATCACAGTAAAGGCCTTGGACCTGGGCACAATCTGTCGAGCCTCTGTTTCATCTTCAGGGAGTTCTTGCCGGAGGATATAAGCAATGTAAGGCACTGTCCAATTAGGAATGACAACCAAAATTTCCAAGACCAAATCAATCACTGGAGGGACATCGACTTCAGTCGGATCAATGGAGCTCAAAGCTTGCGGGGGCTCTTCGGTGAAAGGATCTTCTTGCACCGACGGAGTGTGTAAGTGCTCTAAAAACACATCACTGGGGATGGGCCGTCGAGTGGACCCAATCTTTGCTAGTTCATCGGCTGCCTGATTCTTCAGTAGGGGAACATGATGAAGTTCCAGGCCTTCGAATTTCTTCTCCAACTTTCTGACGGTGTTGCAGTACCCAGTCATTGCGGGGTTTCGAACATCCCACTCTTTCATCACTTGATTCACAACCAAATCCGAGTCGCCATAAACCATTAGGCGATTGAGGCCGAGAGAGATAGCCATGCGCAACCGATACAGAAGTGCTTCATATTCTGCTTCATTGTTGGAGGACTCGAAGTGAATTTGCAAGACATAGCTGAGGTTGTCGCCCTTGGGAGATAACAAAACAACACCAGCACCGGACCCATTCAACATTTTAGAACTATCAAAGAAGATGATCCAATGTGCCAAGTGAATTTGAATTGGCTATTGTTGTTCAATCCACTCGGCCATAAAATCCGCCAATGCCTGAGACTTGATTGCTTTCTTGGCTTCAAACTTAATGTCAAAATGTCCGAGTTTGATTGCCCACTTAGCCACTCGACCAGATGTGTCTCGATTGTTGAAAATCTCAGATAATGGAGCATCACTAACGACTGAAATCGAGTGGTCTTGAAAATAATGCGCCACCTTCTTTGCTGATAGGTAAATACCATAAACAAGCTTCTGGTAGTGTGGATATCTTTGCTTCGAGGGAGATGGAACTTCAAAGACATAATAAACCGGCCGTTGGAATTCGTAAACTTTACCCTCCTCTCGGTCGACAGTTAGCACCGTACCAACGACCTAATTAGTGGTCGCGATGTACAGGAGAAATGGCTCTTTGCTGCATGGAGCGGAAAGCACCAGCTGGGTGGAGAGTAGGGCTTTGGGCTCAACAAACACTGCTTCGTCTTCTGGATTCCACTCGAACGTATCAGACTTCTTCATCAATTGGTATAGAGGTAAAGCCTTCTCACCGAGACGAGAAATGAACCGACTCGGTGCTGCCAAGCAACCTGTGAGTTTCTGAACAGGGGTCTTCATTCGGGTAATGGTGCTGATTTTTTCAGGGTTGACATCGATCCCTCGCTCGGAAACGAGAAAACCGAGTAACTTGCTGCCCGGGACGCCAAAAGTACACTTGGCAGGATTCAACTTTATTTCGTATCTCCTCAAATTTGCGAATGTTTTGGCCAAGTCAGCCAGCAGGTCAGAACCTTTGCGGGACTTGACCACTGTAGCATCCATGTATGCCTCGACATTCCGAGGGATCTGATAGAGTAAACACTTCTAAATCATGCGCATAAAAGTAGCACCGGCATTCTTTAGACCGAATGGGATAGTGATGTAACAAAAACACCCGGATGGGTTGATGAAGGCTTTCTTTATTTCGTGTGGGCCATACATACGGATCTGATGGTACCCAGAGTAAGCATCTAGAAATGACAAGCACTCGCATCTCGCAGTCGAGTCAACAATCTGATCTATGTGGGGGAGCAAAAAATGATCCTTCGGGCAGACCTGATTGAGATGTTTGAAGTCAATGCACATGCGCAATGACTTATCTTTTTTGGGCACCATCACGACATTTGAGAGCCACTCGGAGTGGTAAATCTCCCGAATGAAGTTGGCTTGCAAGAGACAGGCCACTTCTTCACCGATTGCTTTGCTCTTTTCCGCCGCCGACCGGTGCAAATGCTCCCTGATGGGCTTAGCCTTCAGATCAACTCTTAGACGGTGCTCAGCCAGTCCCCTGGGAACCCCCGGCATGTCAGCAAGCTTCCATACAAAGATATCCCAGTTCTCATGGAGGAACTGGATGAGCTCAGCTTCCTATTTGGTGTCGAGTGTTGATGATATATTCATCAGGGCAACAGTTGGGTGTGTCGGGTGGATGCGCACTTTCTTTACCTCCCTTGCCGACTGGAAAGCCGACTCGGAAGCGGGCATGTTTGTGCGGAGCAAATTAGCAGGGTCAGTGCTCTTCTTGTACTCCTCCAGGTCGACCATGGCCATCTGATGATCGGCGATCTTGGAACCTTGCTGGAGACATTCTTTGGCTCGCTGTTGATTGCCAGTGACCATGATAGACACTCTCGAAATCCACGACGTCAAACGTTAACCTTTCCTTCCGAAAATTCTTGTCGTCCCCAAACGTCACGTCCAACGCAATCTGGTCGAGTGACTTCGCCTTCTTTCATGGGATGACTCCGTGAAATTGCATGTTGATTTCACTCAGTCGGGACATCGGAATGCCCATCCCTTTCAGGGTATCCGCATAGAGGATATTCAGACCGCCACCACCGTCCATGAGGACTTTTCTGAGTCGAGTGCCCCCCACCACCAGATCAACTACCAAAGCCTGTCGACCAGGAGTGGCCAAATGAGCAGGATGGTCTGTCTGGTCGAATGTGATAGCATATTGAGACCACTTGAGGTAGGTGGGGTAGTAGATACGGCCATGCTGACTTCCCTATTGATGACCTTCAGCCGACTCTTGCTCTCGACATCAGCAAAACTCACCAGAGTAGTAGTGAAATCTGGGAATGTCTCTTTATCTTCATCTTCAGCCTTTTTAGGAGTTTTGTCACTCGGTGGAGTCTCTTTGAACTGCTGTATAAGTGTCCGACACTGCTGAGTGGTGTGCTTGGGAAAAATCACGTTGCCTTCCTCATCTTTCCTCGTGTGAATTACACACGGCTGATCCATAATATCAATTCCTGACTAATTTTTTCCTTTCTTGGGGGCATACAGTTCTTTAGCCTTCCCCTTATTCTTTCCTTGGTCGTTAGTGCGGCCGCTTCTGCTTGAACTGGACCCTCTTCTTCCTCGCCATTGGCATACCGAGTGGCGATTTCCATCATCTTGCCGAGTGAAATATCACCCGTTCGACCAAACTTCAGATAGAGTTCTCTGTACATCACACCGGCCTTGAAGGCACACACATCCTGGTGTTCTGACACATTCTCCACCGTATGATGCAGAGTGGACCACCGTTGAATATAATCTCTCAAAGTTTCATTGAGCTTCTGGACACAATCTTGTAAGTCGACCAGACCTGCAGGACACTTGCAAGTGTCCATGAAGGTTCGGATAAACACTCGGGCAAGATCCTCCCAGCAATATATACTGGAAGGAGCCAAGCGATTCAGCCAAGCGCGAGCTGAACCATCTAACATCAAGGACAGGTGCTTCATTGCAACATTGTCATTGCCGCCACCAATCTGTATAGCCACTCGGTAATCATATAACCAAGTCTCTAGCTTGGACTCGCCAGAAAATTTTCCGACTCCAGTCGCCAATCTGAAGTTGGGGGAATCTTTGCAGAACAGATGACTCTGCTGAAACACTCAGGACCCAAAATCACGGCCGAGCTACCACTCGGAAAGTCTCTATCTTGACCTTCTTTGTTGGCTCTGCCCTGTCGATCCACTTCTGAGTGAGGATGTCGTGGGCATCAAAACCTGCATTCCGATCATCACCGAACGAGCGCCTACCGTCCTGGTGCCGGAGCACGTGCGGACCACCCCGCGGAGGAGTGGGCACTCGACGGTGGTCTTCACGGTGAAAATGATCTCTAACTTGCTCTTAACAAAAATCTCCACCCCTACGATGCAAGGGGAATCCAGGGCTATGTGCAAAATGAACTGTTTCTGCCCTGGGTGAAATTGTTGTGTATCCTGTTGCGAGACTGCGAAACAACAAAATTCTGACATTGGGCTGCATCTAACAGTGCTCTGATCTACATCAATCATCTTCCAGCCTCTGACCGCAACGGCTGAATGGAATCTGCTATCCTAGCCGCAGCTGCTACATTTAACACAAGGGTATGATATACCTCAACATCGTCGCGGGACCCGGTCAGGAACAGCTGTCGTTGTCGTCGACCGGCAACTAGTGAGCGCTGGCGTGCGCGCTCATTGAGTTCCCTCTAGAGCTCTTCCAACTGAATACGTGTGGCCTCCAAGGCCTGAGCCTTAGCGGTCGTACCAACGATGGGAGGATAAAGAACTTCACCACCGCGACGGGGGTGATCACTCGACGCTTCGCCAGCATCGCGATTTCCATGGCCAAAGCCCGGTGGCGGGATTAGATGAAAGCCCGCCATAAGGACCTCCGCTGCTGGATCGCAGCTCTCGCACTTGGAAGGGATATCGGACAGATTGGAATCCGCTCGAACACGCCAAGAAGAGACTCGGCAGGCTCGGCTGCAGTGATCTGCGGAGAAGAAATTTGACGCGCCACTGCATGCTTGACCCATTGCTGGAGTCATGAGCGTCCGGACCGCTTGCGACCGCGAACAGCGAAGGGAGGTGACACGTAAGGAGTCGACGGCTGACGTAGCAACATGCCGCAGGAACTCGCGCGACCCCGCAGACTGGGAGCGCCTCAAAATCGAGAGGCGCTTCCTGAAGCCATGCTGAATCGTCGGCGATGAAAGTGAGCGCTCCGAAACAGATCTCGTGGCCTAGAGCAAAAAAACCACAGGAAGACATGTCGAAGGATGAAAAATGCAACCTCGCCGGAAGTCGCTTAGACGCTGGCTCCAAGGTGGGCACCAACTGTCGTGGGAACGAGTCTGACAGTAGAAGGTAGGGTTATGAAGGGAGAGGACAGAGTCCTAGCTACGGCAAGGGTGTACACACGAATGTATGAGTTTGGGCCCCTCTCGTGGAGGTAACAGCCCTACATCTCAGTGCTCAGGAACTTTGTCATGTGGAATATCGAGATTACCGTGGTTGTGAACCCTTGTGCCACAGGGGAGGGGCCGCTAATATAGAGTTCGCTGCCCCTCATAATTGCCCGGCATCTAAGGGTCTGATTGTGAGTTTAAAGACTGTCGTTACTGGTAACATACATAATAAAAGCTACTAATGATGTAAAACCTAACGCCTGCCTGTTAGCCTCCTGGAGGTGGCTTCTGGTCTTCAGGTGTCGAGTGGAAATGAGGTCTTCCGAGTGACATGTCACAACCCTAGAAAGTGTCCTAGGTTAGCATTGTGTTTGCCTCATCATCATCATCATTGCATCAATATGAAATGGGGAGAAACAAAGAAACCCTAAGCATGTCATGAATTAAAGAAATTCCAGATAAGTGAAATTTCAACAAATCCAAAATGCCCATCAAAAATGTTCCCTACGTCTGGTAATTAAGGGGATGGATATACCAGGGACCATTTCAATTATTTGAACATTTGAAATATTTTAAATTAATAATTTTAGTCTCTAAAAATGAAAAATTAAAACATTATCATTATCACTGTCTTCAAAATAATCTGAAACTTTTTATACAAGTTTGAAATAATCAAATTTGAATATATAAAAGTTTTGGAATTACTTGAAGAGGTATTTGGACCTGAAAGAAATAAACAAATGTCAGAAGAAATCAGAAAACAGAAATAAAGGGAAAAAGAAAAGAGAGAGAGGGAGCTACCTGGTGGCCCATCTGGCCCAGGAGGGTCTTCGTCCTCCTGGCGTCCAGTCGGCACGGCGTGTCGTCGCCGTGCGCTCGCGCCGGTGGCGCCACGCCACCTGCCTGCCTGGCCCCTCCCTCGCCAGTGCGACGCCGGGGATAAGCATCGACGTGCCTCCCCGCCGCTCTCTCCCTCTGTTCCCCTGCTCTCTCCTCTTCTCCTCCCTGCTCTCGCCATGGCCGCCCCATAGTTCGCCGCCGTTTGCTCGCCTCCGTCCATCCCCCGTGCTGTAGAGAAGGCAGGAGCTCCGCCTCGACCCCCTGGTCCTCCTCGCTGAAGGAATCACCGCCCGGAGCTCCATCAAGGGAACCCTGACCTCTTCTTTCTCCTCGGGTCAGAAGGTCGCCGCCGTCGATTCCTCGCCTTCAAGTCGTCCCCGAGCTCCAGTTCGTCGCCTCAGCACCCGTAGTGAGCCCCCGAGCATTTCCCCTCTCTTTCCGATCGATTTCGAGGCCAGTAGCTAAGCTTTGGCTCGAGCCCGAGCTCCGGTCGCCGCCGTTCTCGTCGCCGATGACAACTCCGGTGACCAGTAGGTCATTCTGAGGATGTCATCGAGTTCGTAGAGTCCTGTAGGAGCCGTAGGTGCTTAGAGCACGTGCTGTTGTGGTCTGTAGCTGTGGTTCCGTCGGAGCCCGAGCACCGGCGTCCGCCAAGGTCATCATCGGCGACGTTCCAGGCCTCCCCAGCCTCGAGGCCATGCCCAGATGGACTTGCACATGCATGGGCAGCAGTTTGAGCCCATCCGCCGTGGATTTGGTCGCCGGAGGAGGTTTTCCGAGCCCCTCCGCCGTTCCTGGAGTCGCCGGCGGCTCAACGCCGGTGGCTTTGGTCAGTTTGACCAAGGGGATTGACCCCGGACAGGTGGGGCCAGCCCCTGGTTAATCAGGGATTAGAGTTAATTAACTATTTTAATTAATTAAGTTAATTAGACACTGACAAGTGGGCCCAGTTAGTTAATTAAAACATGATTAGTTTTAATCAGCTAATTAAATTAACTAGACACTGACATGTGGGCCCCACAAGTCAGGTTTGACTCTGGGCCGGGTCAGCTGACCAGCTGATGTCATCACGACATCATGCTGATGCAATAAGTCAATTTCTTATTTAAAAATAATTCCAGAAAATATTTAAAACTTTGAAAAATCATATAAATTAATCTGTAAGTGAGATGAAAAAAATTTATATATGAAAATTTATCAGAAAAATCCAATGAATCCAATGGTGCTATTCTCATGCATGATAGAGCAACCTAAATAGGTGAACATGGACATTTTAGCATTAGGTCAATATATAGAATTTGAAACGAGAACAACTTTGAACCTATATTCAAATACATTTCAAATTGACATGATCACTAGTTACATTAGCTCATCCATGCATACTATCATGCCATGATCATGCATGATATTGTTGCATCTGCTTGTATTGAATGTTTTTCTCTGCGTTGCGGTAGGCCCTAATCCGGAGGATACTACTCCGTACCCTGACAAAGGAGAGAACTCTTCCGCAACCCAGCAAGGCAAGCAACCCCATTGATCATTCCGATAACATCCCATTCTCTCGCTCCTGCTCTCATTTATTGCATTAGGACAAACGATCACATGTCAGTCATTCATGGTAGATGACCCTATTCTTATGCACGACCTGATCTTGTCACAGTAATTAGCTAAACCTTGGAACCTAGCATACCTGGTAGATGCTTGTGCCATGATGTGCTTAGCTTACTTTGCCTGCTATGCTTGCTATGCTTAGAGTATGTCAGGTCTGTTTCATTTGGGTGATGGACTGAGTGAAACGGTGTTGTCCGATGTGATGAGCATAAAATGAATACGTTTTGGTAAAGGTAGCGATGAGAGGCTATGTAGGAGTACATAGTGGGTTGTCTCATTGGGACCGTTCTTAGGAACTGGGTTCCGTGTTTGTGATCCAAGACAAGATACTACCACATGCTGGGCCCTGAAATATGACCCCGCTCGACTTATCAGTCGCTTAGTCTTTGGTCCAGGTATTGCAAGTAGTTTCTGGTGTTTATAGCATGATGGAGGCCATGCGTAGCGCTGACCCTCGGGGTGGGTTACGACGTGGTAGGCAGTGGCACGGTGTACCAAGGGTAACCCAAATGGTGGGCTTGGGAACCCTGCGCACATCGTTTGGGACCGTAGTGGAAACTTCGGACGGACTTCCATGCGGGTCAGTCTCAAATAGGCGTTAGCCTGGACTAGAGGTCTTATGTGATTGACGGTCGTGGCCGACTCCCTCGCTGGGCATCCGCTTGAAGGTTGCCGAGGTGCATGGTTTATGGCACACAGCGATAAGTGGCAAGAGCGTGTGTGAAGAAGTACACCCTTGCAGGGTTTTGAAACTATTCGGATAGCCGCGTCCTCGGATATGGACTACTTAGAGAACTTATGTTGTTCATAGATAATCAAATGGAGACTTCTAAAATTCTTGAGACAAGTGTGAGTACCCTGGATGGCACTCTTCCGGAAAGGGGAAGATGAGTCCATGGTAGTGTTTTGAAATGGAGTTAGTGGACTCGTGTGCGATAACTAAAATTGTAACAACGAGTTTAAAACTGAGTAATGTAGGTTAGCCATGAGTCAAAGTTGGCTTTCTGCAAAAACTCCACCACCCTTTTGTTGATACATGAGCATAAATAGACTAGGTCTATTTTAAAGACTAGCTGAGTACGATTGTACTCATCCTTGCTTAATTAATGTTGCAGAAGAGAACCAGGACCCATCAGGTGGGTTCTATCTAGACGTTGACGATGCCGAATAGCTGGTGTCCCAGCTACGATCTTACCCGTGTGGTGGGCTGTAGATAGTCAGGCCATGTGCCTCTTTTATATTTTGCCGTGTGTACTCAGACAGCTTTAGTTTCCGCGGGTTTGTAAGACTATGTTTGTATGACTTGAGTGCCGGGTCATGTGACCCTAGCTGTATGAACATATTATGCAAGGCCCGTCTGAGCCTCTTAAACAAAAGTCATGTTATTGTATGGTTATGTTGTGATGCCATGGTTGTATCTATGCATATCGGGCATGTCGTGCGTACGTGTGACGTGCAACGGTATGTATGGGATCCGACACCTAGTTGTGTGCCTTTAGTAGTACTCTTTACGGGAAACTGTCTCTTTGTGCTTCCACCGAGCCATGGTAGCTTGCTACTGCTCGGACACATTGATTGACCGGCATGTATCCTTCTTTGCTGTTGTGTCTGTCCCCTCAGGGAAATGTCTCGCAGTGTAATGGAGTCCCTATAGCCTGTTACGACTCGTCTACGTGCAGTGATGACATTCGTGTCTCGCGACGTAATGGATTCCTTGTAACTTGCTACGACTCGTCTACACATGCTTGAGGCCGACACCTGCATTGCTGGGTTATGTATGTCTGTTTCCATACGGATGTGCCACTTGGGTTCTATGACTAGTTATGTCAGCCCGGGTTCTTTGTTGTGTGATTGCCAGCCACATGTTCACATACGTGAGCCAAAAGACGCAAACTGTCCCGGCCAAGGTAAGGTGGCAGCCGTGGAGTACCATGCGTGAGGCCGCAAAGTGATGTGGCTTGTTACAGTATGAAATCATATGACTTAGGATCGGGGTCCTGCATGACAGTCGACTGTCGAGTGAAGAAGAAGTCTCCGAGTGGATTATCTGTCGAGTGACTTGAGTGCCACCAGGAATCCAGTCGGAATCATGTTAGTGATCTTCAAGTTCTCCAATGTTATTTTCTTAGGTAGGGCATGTAGGTCATGCCTACGACCCTAACCTAGGTACATATCCTCGTCAGCTAGGCAAGCCCTCGGGCACCGGGCCCGGTAGCTCCCAACTCCGCCAAGAGCCACCCATGCATTTCTGCTCGGTTGCGCGCCCCTACAACCCAAACCTGAATGCATTGTTCCCCGCGTAGCCGCAGGGTTGCGCTCTCGCGGCCCAAACATGAGTAGAATGCATCCCGCATAATCATAATGGTGTTTTGTCGCTGAAGCCGCCTCGTGAAGCGTTTGAGTGAGGACCGTGCACTGCTTCGGGAGCCTCGTGAGGCTTAGCCTCCCGAGGCCACGTTGATGTTCCAGTTGCCGCGGGTGGGCCGTGTTCCCTATGTCTTGCTGCCCTTTCCCCCAGGACGTCATTCCTGACACCCTAGGGTCCTGTTCGGTGATGCTTGCTTGCGGGGGCAACATCTCACACCGCGCCCCCATGGGTCCGGTGGCATTCTCCCTCATTCTCCGGCTCGCGTTGTCCGCACTTGGCGCTTCTTCGGGGGGAGCCCCCAAGCGCGGCTCAGGGAGAACGCCCGAGGCTTCCCCTATCCTTGGGGGTGTTGGCGCCTGCGGCAGGCCATCTTCCCTGGTCACGATGTAGCATGGTACGTAGGGCTCTACATAAGGGCCCAGTTCTCCTCCTGAGCCGGTCGCTCAAGATCCACTAGGTCATGGGGGCACGCGTTGGTGCGCACGTGGGGTACCCCGTCGTGTCCCTCGCGAGTCCGATCGCGGTGGCTTGGATGTGCCCCAAATTCAGTTACCGGAATCCTCAGGAGGAGGAGCACGGAATGCGGCAGGCCCTGCCCGGGCTCGCCTGGGTTTAAGGGGCCGAGGGATAGGCATGACAAACGAGCCCCCAGCACCTGATGAAGAGTGAGGGACCATGGCTCCCCACACGATGGTGACTAGGTCGGTGATGTGGTCGGCCCACGCGTCAAAGCCCCCGAGCGTCGGGCGGTGGCAGAGCACCTCGCTTGCCAGCAGTAGCGCGTCCTGCATGTCCAGGTCCCCCACATAGGAGCGATGCAGCACAGATTCTGAACGTTCCGCCCTCCCGTCGTGCACTTGCTAGGTGACGGCGGATGCGATGCTAGCAGATTGATATTGCTTGCCCAACACTATGCCACTAAGGCGCGAGCCTCTGGCGGCAGTTTTGGAGTCAACGGAAGCTGGTCCGCTGCGGGCGGGAGAAGCTCGCTGGGCATCGGCCACCGGAGTGGCTAGGTGGAGGAGTAGCTTGGATTGAGGAAGACTTCGACACGCCCCTACCTGGCGGGCCAAATGTCAGATTTCGAGCTCCACAAAGCCCTCAAGGATCAAACATAGGGGCGTGTGCAAAGGTTCCTTGCGGCCTCACCAAACCTAGCTCTCTACTTGATGGTTACTGCGACAAATTCGCTCGATGACGATAGTTTACCTAGGTTCAGGCCGCTACGAAGCGTAATACCCTACTCCTGCTTTGGTGTACTACCTCTCGTGGAGGTTTTGGTGGATGACCTAGTACAATGATCTTGAACCTCGCGAGGGGCTCAAGGAGTGTTCTTGGCTCTCTACCTTGCGGCGGTATGTTGAGTGGCTAAGTGTCTAATCCCCCTCTACAGTGTGATCTAGCTCCTCTATATATAGCGTCGGCCCAGGTCCCCTTCCCATATCACAATGGCGGGAAGGAATCCCGCAATGGCCAAATTTGAAGGGGGGCAGGAGTACATCCGCGCCCTGTCCAAAGGCGGTCTTTGCCTGCAAAGTAGCTGTTGGTAATGAAGTGGTGGGCTCGGAGATGACATCCGCCCTGCGGGGCTCATGGTCGTGGTCTTGTTGCACCAGAAGGGAAACCTTTGGGCGGCGCTTTGGGAACCTGCGTATGTCTTTGATCTCTTTGCACCGAAGCGGGAAACTGTGCCGCCTGGCGCGCTGGCGCCCGCCTGTCCTTCCTTGCGTCACCCTTGACTCCTGATGCTGGGCCTTGCCTGGAGATCTCCGCTGCTCAGGAGAGTGGGCCTAAGGAGGCCCATCCTTGTTGGTCTTGATGTTGTTCTTCCTCTCAAGTCCAGGGTCCTCGTGATGGCCTTGTCATGAGTAGTGCCCAGCCAGGCCACACCCGGCTGACAAAGTGGGCCATGCTCTGGGCCGCAGGCAGGCAGGACTGGGTACCCTCGTTCCAAAAACGCCAACGCCGATGACATCTCCAAGAGGGCGTCTTCAAGGAGAGGCTCTTCAATACCGCCACTGCACCACCCTCTCAGGACTCGCCGCCACGAAGTGAGAAGCTCCCACCAGGACCGCCCTTGGGGACTCCAGACTATGGCCAGGCCTTAGGAGCGTGACTGCTCCTGGCTCTGGAGCCTTAGGACGACAACTGGATGTAGGAGTTCAGGGCTTACCTGCTTCACGGCACGCTACCAGAAGAGGAGGAAGACGGGGAGCGCATAGCATGGCAGGCCACGTCCTACT